>OX419726.1:23400747-25900747 GCA_948477245.1 Thumatha senex
TTGCTAACTGAATATTTAATAAAATTGTTCTATTGTTTAAAAAACTCAAGAACGGGTGGGCTCGTATTTTTTTTTTGTTTTTGAGTTATCATTTTATATTACTTCATGTGAAATAAATAATATAAGTAAAAATAAAACGGAAAAAAATATAACAAAAATATTTCGAAAACTTAATTTTACTCATACTTTTTCTATTAAACCTGATTCTAAGGCAAATGCAATGCCATCATTATTGTCGATCCTTAATCCTAATATAACTAACTAGTCTAGTCAGTAAGTTATATACAGGTCTGCTAGTAAACGTGTTATCTTTACAGTTCATTTGACGAAAGGTTTCAAAGAGATCAGCAACTCTATTATCTAACTATAAGAAGCGATGTATAAAATCGCATACTCGTTTTGCAAAATTGCTTTACTCCGAATGATAGGTGTTTCCTATCATTGTGGCCCGGCTATTAAGAGTTTAGCTTGCAAACTTTTGGTTTAGCAAACGTACCGGCAATTTCCAGTTCCAATTCAATTCCAAATATACATTGAATAGTTTTCGTCGATACAGCCCCAACAAAACAGTCGTACAATAAGCTATTATCTGTCTCTAGAAACGTGAAATGCCACTTCATTATGTATCAAAGTTTTGATGTTGTAGCTGATATTGATTTGAATTAATAATTCAAAGTGTTATTATACAGTATCACTGGTTGACTTCGATATGAAAAAAAAAAAGCTACCAACTTAACTCATTTCTAAACCTATAATTGATTGTCGTAAAATGAAACTTAACTTCGTAAAAATTAATAATCTATAAACTGTTGTTGTGTGAGTTATTATATTTACTAACTAGTTGAGTAGAAGTTTTCCCGTTCCCGTTTCCCACAGGAACTAGTTTCCTGGATAAAAACTAGCCTATGTGTTATTCTGATGTATAAGCTATATTATTGTAAAGTTTCGTTAAAATCCATTCCGTAGTTTTTACGTGAAAGAGTAACAAACTTTCGCATTTATAGTATTATTAAGATGTTGCGACTACTTTTACAAGTCAGTTAACTATAATATACGAGTATAATATATGGTATATATTTATATCATATTTAGTCATCATAAATTTGTAGAAGTTCCATTTAAAATCGCTTCAAGACCTGTAATTATTTTTTATAATAATGTTCCTAGCAGAAATGTTGATTTGCGTTTAAAAGGTTAATACATTGTAAATTCAGTTAGCTGACAAAGTGGCAGAAGCTTGAGGCATGCACAAATACAGTAAATCATGTCTGCATGCTGTTTTTAAACGTCAGTAGTGTGGAAGAAGCGGCATCGGTGGACACAAAAGTAAACGTGAAGCGTGACTTTATTACCATATTGCGTTACTAGAACTACACGAGATCTGAATCTATTATTGCGGTGCATAAAATTTTGTAAAACGCAAGAAAATATTTAATGGTTACTTATTGGTTACAAGGGTAGTTGAGTATTATTATATTTGGCACGTAGAAATGATGCCACCCGCCCTAATGGAAGGCTGATACGACTACCTGTGATAGAGCCCTGCTGGTTATGATAGCGGTCGTCAGATTGACGGCCCTGTGCCGCCGCCTGGTCATTTGATCAGCACGTGCACCACGTGCAGGTGAAGTTGATTTGAACTCCAGATAGGTCGATGACCATCACACTTAATAGCTACCAAGACTAAATTTGGTGTCCTTTAACGTCTAAATGGTAAGTTATAAATCCCTATTAACGTTAAACCGCAGTTGAGAATTGAGTTTTGCGTGGTTGAAATTGTAAATGCCTATTCAATACAGTTTATTCTTGTAAGACTAAATTGGTGCTTTTATTTTTAGAACTAGTGAACATTGCCCGCAATATCGCCTAGCTGCTTGCTAAGGTAACTAATCTATTCAGGGCCCATATTAATTTCAGCTCTTACAGTAGTATTCGGTATTACAATAGTCACGTTGCAGATAATGATAGCGGTGGAGTGGTATTAGGTAATGGACAAAGTAAAAAATAACATTTCAGTGGAACATTGCGGCTGAAAGACGTGATTACTGAAAGGAAGGGAGGCTGGGATTAGATAGTGGACAGAGAGAGTGAAAAATAACGCTCAAAGGGAACATTACGGTTTAAGACGCGCTTACTAAGATAGAGAGGGATGCTTTAATCTGGACACGTCGAAAGTGACAAAAGAGCTTTATGAGTCAAGTGTGAACCTAGGTACAAATATAGGTACTAGCTTAGAGGTGGTAAATATAATTTCCTGTACCCACATAATAGAACCTTAGTACCAATATTGCATTCGAGTCATGATTTGGCATCTTTTTAATTCAAACTCATTACTCATGTCTATAACGATTGAAGTTGACACATTCGTTCAAATACTTAAATCGAATTTCAAAGTTTTTAATAGATTCATTAATAATCACAAAGTTGTGGTACTTTCGCGTCTATCGATATTAAGAATGTATTGAGGTTCTGCTCAGTATTTTTTTTAAGTTCAATTCGTTCTCTATTGGCCAGTTTTAAGTAAACAGTGGCGAGTCTAATGCCGTTATAACCTCAACATGTGTCAGTAAGGACCTTGTTGTTTGACCTAGCCTAGGGGTAAGATAAAAGTGGTGAAGTTATTACGTGCTGTGAGCATTAAGCCACAAGATCCGGAACAACCATCTTTTGAATATAACTACTTATCACTACATATTATAAAACAAAGTCGCTTTTCGCTGTCTGTCCCTATTTATGCTTAGATCTTTAAAACTACGCAACGAATTGCGATGCGGTTTTTCTTATAGTTAGAGTGATTCTTAAAGAAGGTTTTTATGTATAATTTGCTAAGTTTTTGTGAACATTGACTAAATTATGACGATATTTGTTGGGGATGTCGGAAAAAATAAGCCGTCTGAGAGCTTTCACACACAAAGACGCTGCCTAAACCCTTTGAGATATAATACAATAATGTATGGTGGAATTGTGTATCTAATGTAGGTCTACAAAAAAGTTCGCGTTGGTATATGCCTATCTCTTAAGAATAACATACTATATGCATTTTAATACTTTAAATAACCATCAATTATAAAGCGGTAATTTGAAGGCTATTTACACAAATATGCTATTAATATGCCTTATTATTTTTACTACGTTAGTTGGCTTCAGCATTTCATGAAGATTATTTTGTTCTTTTACACCTTGCAAATTAAATAAATATCTTACGAGTTATAGCAAATTTAAAAAATGCCTAAAGATATTATATTAATTTCGTGTAACCATAATTCGACCGGGCCGTGCGGGCGTCGGTACTGGAGAGCGGAAAAGTACCTAATCAACGAATTTGGAAAATGTTCATATATTATTGTGAAATTAATAAACGACGGGATTAAATGGGGATACTACGGGGTTCGATATATGTCACGGGCGAAGCCGGGAGGGACAGCTAGTAAATAATAATGTTCAATTAAATTTATTTATTGTTTGTTACATACATTTTATAGAACTTTTTTTATCTTAATCCTGCGGTGTCATATAAATTTCTTCGTAAAGTTTCCCCACTCCCTGCTAAGCAAGGGCTCAATCTGTCTTTATTAAACAGTCACATCCAACTCATGTGTGGTTCAGTTCACACATGGAATTTACAAAACCAACCCGGGCTTTAGTAGTGACAGGATCCCTCGTTTAATCACAGTAATCCATTTCCTTTAAGTCCATTCTTGAAACGTGAGTCGAATGGCAACATTTTTTTTATTTCCCACTCCCAAAAGACGTGTATTCAAATATGTATTTAAACAAACAAAATAAACACAGGCTCATTATTTTTTAATCTCCTAATGTCCTTATTTAGTCAAAAGTAGCTCATAATTATTAAATATGTACCAACGTAATCAATATTGAAATTTTTATCACGTAATAATGAATTAAAATGACATTATCGCCTAAAATAATGGTACCACAACCGAGCAAAATGATATCAAGTACATGAATCATCCTACTAATATTATAAACGCGAGATTTTGTAAGTATGGATGGATGTTTGTCAATTTTTCACGCAAAATCTGATCAGAAGTTGATGAAACTTTACAATAATATAGTTTACACATCAGAATAACACATAGGTTACACTACTGTTTTTTATCCCGGGAACAAGTTCCTGTGGGAAACGGGAACAAAAAAGCTTCACCACCTCGTGCGGAGCCGCGGGCAACTAGTAAAAAATAAATAGTAGTAAATCACAATTACATGGTGGCCACCCTAACTCAGTGTTCTGAAAACGATCACTGCGTTAAGCAACTTTCGCTATAGCTGGTCCTTAGATGGGTGACCACTTTGTGGCATTTACATTTGTGAGCGTTTCCGTGCTTCGGAATCACGTTAAATCGTTGTTCCTGATTGCCAGTAAAATGGCAGCCGTTAAGCCCAGTTGAAGGCCTTAAAAGCTTGGAAGGCTTGAAAAATTTTAATTTAGAGAACCTTTTGTTCAAGCATGTTTTAAGGAAACGGTCTCCTATGGCGGCGGGTCCCTCAACGTATGGGCCGGCCTTTGTTCAGAAGGACGAACAGACCTTGTTTTCATTGAAAATGGCAACCTAACTGCGGAAAGGTAGATAATGGAAATCTTGAATGAACTGAAATGAGGTATATACCTCAATACCGCTTGAGGAACTTGTAGTGGGAGTATATACTCCCGCTCCTCAATAAGGGCCTATTTTATGGCTGCCTCATTATTTTGCCACCTCATTATTTTAGTACCTTGTGTTTCCTCCATGGACTCTTCTCAAGGTTTGTATGCGATCAGGCAACTAAACATAACAAATAAACGAAAAGGAACTTGGTTTTTAGTATGCCTGATCGCATACAAACCTTGAGAAGAGTCCATGGAGGAAACACAAGGTACTAAAATAATGAGGTGGCCATGTCATCATCATCATCCGAGCGTCTGTCCCAGTTGCGTCTCGCGACGCCCGGGGTCCGCTTTCCTACATTTTCTCCTCCACTTCGCACGGTCGTCGGCATCCCCTGTAGTGAGACCATTGGCACGCATGTCATCCCTTACGACGTCAAGCCAGCACTTCTTGGGTCTTACCGGGACCCGGCGGGGCTGACACGGCCAGACATTTGTTACCTACGTAGCCCGGCGGTTGCCGCAAGACGTGACCATACCAACGAAGGCGACACTCTTGCAACTTGTCTGCAATGTCACGGACGTGAAGGCTGCCGCGGATGCGAGAGTTCCTCACGCGGTCCATCCGCGTGACTCCACACATCCACCGCAGCATCTTCATTTCCGTGACACGCAGCTCCTGCTTGTGTCGCTCCAATATCGGCCACGTCTCACTGCCAGGACAGGTCTAATAATGGTTTTGTAGACCTGTCCCTTCAACCGGATCGGCATTTTAGGATCACAAATGACACCGGTCATCTCCCGCCATTTGGCCCACGCGGCAGCAATGCGTGACTTGACATCGCAATCGATGTCACTGGACGTGTGAAAAACAGATCCCAGGTATTTAACCTGGTCCGTGCGCTCGACCAAATCACCGGCTATGCGGACGGATGTGGGATCTGTCGAGTTTAGTGCCAAGTACTCGGTCTTCGCCACATTTAGTTTCAGACCGCCGTTCTCAAGCGTCTCCTTCCACGCCTTTACACGTCGCACCAATCTGCCCCTGTCCGCGTCTGCCAGCGCAATATCGTCAGCATACATGAGCAACCATGGAGGCTGCTCATGCGGGTTTCTGATGCTGTTCGACAATTCGTCTAATATTACACTGAACAGAAGCGGACTAAGGACAGAACCCTGGTGTACCCCGACGGTGATGGGGAAGGGATTCGTGTCGCCAACAGCAGTCCGAACCATTGAATCGGAGTCACAGTACATGTCCCGGATAGTGTCAATATAGACCTCTGGAACCCCTTTGGACCGCAGTGCCCACCAGATCATCGCACGAGGAACACAGTCGAAGCCCTTCTGCATGTCTAGAAACAAACAGTGCAGAGGCGTGTTCTTCGACCTGTATTTCTCTGCAACAACCCTCAGGGCAAAAACAGGGTCCGTGGTCCCATGACCAGGGCGAAACCCATATTGACACCCCGAGAGAGTACACTCCTGCCAGTTCCGAGAGTCTATAATCCTCTCGAAGATCTTCATGGTGTGGGACATCACCTTTATACCGCGGTAGCTCCCGCACTCCTGCACTGACCCCTTACCTTTGAAGATTGGAGTAATAATACTCAGTCTCCATTGGTTTGGGATCTGCCCGCTGAGGAGTATGCGTTTAAAAAGGTTTACTAAGATGCCCACACCGCGAGGACCCATCGCCTTCCAGGCTTCGATGGGGACTCCATCAGGTCCGACAGCTTTCCGATTCTTCATGCGGCGAAGCGCAGTCAGGACTTCTCCAGGCGTTACCGGTGGCACTAGTCCCTGATTCGGAGGGAGGTCCGGAGGCTGCATCTCTTTATGCTGTTTATTAAACAGCTCGTGGAAGTACGAGCGCCATCTCTCCTTTACCGCGAGGTCTTCGCTTAACAGGTTGCCCTCAGGGTCTTTTACACAGCGGCACTTGTATATATCCTGTGCCGCTTTGACCCTGGAGCGCGCCAGCTTATAGATTAGCTTCTGCCCCTCAGACGACTCCAGCGTATCATACAAAGGTTGTAAGTGGTCTCGTCTGGCTCTGGCTACAGCTCTCTTTGTGGCGCGCTTGGCAAACCTGTACGCGTCGTGGTCTTCGGGAGATCCGGTCGCTTGTCACTTTTTAAAGAGGGCTTTCTTCTCCCTGGTCTCCTGGCGGTGGCCATGTCCCTTTATTTAAATTATTACAAAAATTGAATTATTTTGTTTGAAAGAAGTTCCTTAATTATAGTTATCTTTTCATTTTTAAATAAATAAAAGATTATTTTTATAAACTGTGGTTTATTTTACGAGTATTTAAAATTACTTTCAGAATTACACTTTAATTCAAGGAGATAACATGTGTAGTTTTAAAGTTATTTGAAAAAAATGAGGTGACCCTTTATTTTTGTGGACGAGTGTACATTGAGTTATTACGTTATACTATTAAAAAATACTATTCCTAAACTATTGCTACTTAATATTCATCATCAAATTAACTGTCAGGATTCCAACACAGATTTAACCCTTTAAAAAGAATTGCCTTTAATGAACTCAAGGCAAAATCGATCGAATTTAAGTGACAGCATTATTGTTTATTAAATCGGGGCACTTAACAATGAATGCCTATTAACAAATTGATCATTGGGCGACCCTTTGATCCGGTTTTTATGAAGTTCAATTATACCATAATGACTTTAATAAGTCTAAAAAAAACTATCTTCACGCTGTATCCCTGACGGGGTAGTCAGATAGGACATATCGCCAGGCTTCGCGATCCATGCATACTTCTTTTGCTTCTTCAAGATTCATCAATCGCTTCAATAAGTTTAATAAGTCCATGTAATTAAGGTACGTAATATGTAGTTGCCTTCTTTAGAGACATCAATTTGTAACACATAACGCCTAATTTTTCTAATTATACATCGCGCAACACTGACCGATTGACTTTATATGTAACTAGCTGACACCCGCGGCTTCACCTGTAATATATTTTGAATCCTCGTCGCATCTATTCAATCCCGTAGCTTTTACTTTAACCTAAGTATTAAATAATACTGTCGCTTATAAATTCTACAATAATATATCAAAATTTGCCCGATTTCTTGGCATTTATGACTACTGCTCCGCTCTCTAGGGTATTAGCGTGATGATATATATATAGCCTTCCTCGATAAATGGGCTGGATTATCCAACACAAAAAATATTTTTTCTAATACGACCTACATGAGATTAGCGCGTTAAATCAAACAAACAAACTCTTCAGCTTAAAATATGAGTATAGATTGAGATGGTAATAGTTTAATGTGGGTACTGTCCCAAGACTTAAATTTCTACTAAACGGGCAAAGCCGTCGTCATACTCTGGTCTATACTAAACTAACATTTGAAAGAAATAGCTACTTTAATGAGAACCTATGTCCACTGCATCGCCACCATGTCATGCTATACCGCCACCATACCCTTCTAAGAGCAAGCTCACCCATCCGAGGACCAGCCATAGTGAAAGTTGCTTAACGCAGTGATCATTTACAGAACAGAAGCGATCGTGGCCCACGAGCGCTTCAGAAACCCTGACACCCGGTATAAATAGCTCCAATAAACAATTTATAAATATTATTCGCAGCAGTTGCTTTGTTACTCGATAAAGTAGTAGGAAAACGCGCAATTAATTAATTGGAAAGCGGTGTTTCGCGGAAAAGCTTCTCTGGAAAGCGTATACCGATACATTAAATGCTTTGATCCTAGTTACGATACTTACTACTTTTAAATTTACTTATTTTCAAATAGATATTATTTATTTTAAATAAAAAGAATTTGGTTCGGATGGGACCGTGCCGTGGCCTTTGCCAATGAAAGCAAAATAAAATTAGCATTCTATAATTGCTTTCAAAAATGTTTTCAACATCTAAATTCTAATGAAAATTGCACCAAAATACTGGCTCCCGAAACTTCTCCCAAAATTTGTGATTTTGGAAGAGGTAAATTGAGAAACAAAAAAACAACAAAGAGATATGGCCACCCTCACATTTTACCGTATTTTATCAAAGTTTGCATTTTCCAATACAAGTGAGACATAAAATCTAGAACAAGTTTTCCACCATTAGACCGATACTCCATGGTGAACAAAGTGACAAAGCTGAAAAAGATAATTTAAGTTAATTTATGATAGCATTGATAACACTGGTCTCTAACACTAAGCATGTGATAGATCCAAGCTTAGATAAACAGACTTGTATTTGTTACATCCTGCAGTAACCGCCTCGTTATACCCGACTTCAATTGGAACAGTTATACCACTTTAATATTAACGCTACTATTAACCGAAATGAGTTCCGGATATCTTAAGGCTTGTTAAGATATTTGATTAGATGAACGTCAAGATACTGCCCCACGGCTGTCTCTTTTAACAGCACTTTCAAACGGGTACGAATCTTTGAATACATCTGAACAAATTCAAATAGACTGCCTCTGTGGCGCGGTGGGAGTGTATCCGGCAGCAACGCAAGAGGTCGTAGGTTCGATTCCCACCCAGAATAAAACTTTGTGTTATGAGCACGATGGTTTATTCTGAGTGTGGGTGTTATTTATCTATACTAATATTATAAAGCTGAAGAGTTTGTTAGATTGTTTGGTTGAACGCGCTAATCTCAAGGACTACAGGTTGGATTTGCAAAATTCTTTTTGTGTTGAATAGTCCATTTATCGAGGAAGGCTATGGGCTATATAGTATCACGCTACGACCAATAGATGCGGAACAGCAATGATAAATGTGGCAAAATCGGGGACAAAATATTCCTTTTGATAGCTTCCGTTGCGAACGCTGCGTAAACGATTAAAATTACGCAAAAACTATGTATTACATAATTATTCCACTTTAAAAGTTCAAAAAAAATGTCCTCGACAGCATATGTCTATCTTTTAAGATTAACTTAGTCATTTTATTGTCATTTTATCATTTTTCATTTGTGGCTGGCAAACCACCAAACGATAGCATTACCAAGGAGGGTTGGTGTCAGGCTGGCGGCCGACCATAAAAACCAAGCCAAAAGATTTTGCAGTATGGAATTTAGACATACTGCGCCGACCCCAAGTAAATTGGGACAAGGGCAAGAGCATGATGAATCATTTTATTGTGAAAAAAATTGTTGTTAAAATGACAAGTGAAAAGCATGGCCGATGATTTACGATTTAGGCATGCGCGACGTTGCGACTAGCCAATAGCGAGCGAGCTCTGCGAAGTCCTCGCGTGTCAATCAAATCAACTCAAACAAATGTCCTGCTCCTTGGTAACTATACTAATAATAATATATAGTTAACTATACTAATAATAATATAAAGTTAACTATACTAATAATAATATATAGTTAACTATACTAATTTGTGTTGGATAGCGCATTTATCGTGGAAGTCTATAGGCTATATCATCACGCTACTACCCTGAAGAGCAGGGCAGTAATCAACAAATCGGGCAAATATTCATACACAAATGTAAAAGTAGATAATAAACGACGGGATTGTATTTAATCCCGTTCCCGCTCCCATTGGAGCGACGGGGATAAAGGCGTGACTGATAAAAGGCTATATCATCACGCTACTACCCTGAGGAGCGCGTAGTAATCAATAAATCGGGCATATATTCGTACATTATTGTAAAAGTAATAAACGACGGGATTAAATGGGCGCGACGGGAATAAAGGCGTGACCGATAAAAGGCTATATCATCACGCTACTACCCTGAGGAGCGGAGCAGTAATCAACAAATCGCGCAAATATTCATATATTATTGTAAAAGTAATAAACGACGGGATTAAATGGGCGCGACGGAAATAAAGGCGTGACTGATAAACTGACGGGAGTTCGAAGTTTGTCACGGGCGAAGCCGCGCGGGTCAGCTAGTCTATAATATGTATGTATTAAGAAATATATATGTCCATCAGTTATCTGGTTACCATAGTACAAGCTCTGCTTAGTTTGGACTCAGGTGGCGTTGAGTGAGTTGTCCCAACGATATTTATTTATTTTATTTATAGCTTGTTGGTAAATATTTTCTCAAAATGGAATCATTAAAATACTAGAAATATTTTCATGAAATTTTCGACCGACATCAAATTACGGCCCTTGTTCTGATAGTGAAAATAAAAGACATGCCTATTTGAGACATCGTTATGCTATCACCGAAAGTACCGGTGGAAGGGTAGATTGGTATTTGTGTAAGATACGCCCAAATTTTGCAAAGACGCTTTGAATACCATCACCATTTTTTCAGGCCACCACAATTTCGATAGTCAATTGAGAATTTTGCAAGAAAAAATTTTTTTTATATGTCATTTGCATACATGCCCAAGTTAAAATTTAATTTGTAAAAGAAACAGTTATCTCGTAGGATTCCACCGCGTAAACTGGAATCTATTTGAAGCAACATGTGTATAATAATGGTTTACAATATGTTACAATTAATTTAGCTTATTATTATTTATTACCGACTACTACAGCAATAATTTTAAACACAGTGAGGAATAAATCCTTACATACTAATTAAAAAAGTCATCTGTCGCGTCTGTCTGTCTGTTCGCCATAAACCTAAAATTTACTGGACGGATTATCATGCAAGTTATACCACTATTGTAAGTATATAGAGTGATTCATGAGGAAGATTTAGGTAAATAATTTGTCAGTGTTTAATGTAAATTATAAAAAATCAAACCAACTGTTGGGTTTCAGCTGAAACCATGCCTAAACCCTGAGAAATATAAGAAAACAATGTACAAGTTATTCTTTCTTTTTTAAAAGTCTACAGAAAACTAGGCGGTAGCATATGTCTATTTTTAAGGATAGCTAGTTTTCCCTGTGGGAATCGGGTACGGAATTACTTCACCAAGGTAATACATTTATAATACCAAATTCCATTTGCATAGACGCCTAACTCCATAAATTAAATTGATAAAAAATCAATGTAATAAAAAAACACGAACGGTAATCTCTATGGCTTCCACTGCTGAGCTCGGAGTCTGCTAGAGGCAATATGTGTATTATGATTATACTTTCTGTTTCGGTGTAAAACAATTAGTTTTCTCTTATAATTATTTTTAATACTTTATTATTGACTGCCTCTGTGGCGCGGTGGGAGTGTATCCGACTGCTACGCAAGAGGTCGTGGGTTCGATTCCCACCCAGGATAAATCTTTGTGTGATGAGCACGATGGTTTATTCTGTGTCTGGGTGTTATTTATCTATAATATGTATTAAGAAATATATAATTATGTTTATCAGTTGTCTGGTTACTATAGTACAAGCTCTGTTTAGTTTGGAATCAGATGGCGTTGTGTGAGTTGTCTCAAAGATTTTATTATTTATTCTTATTACTACAAGAATGGTTTCAAACGGTACAATAAACAAGCTGAATCTGAGAATGGCCTACTACCGTTCACACGCATGTATTACTTGTCATAAAAAAAAAAGAGAACAGTGAAGTGACCTGATTAATTATCTGTGCCATACATTGCCCTAAACCTGTTAACCCGTTTTCGAGATATGAGGGCACATCACAAGGACACAACTAATTCATAGTCTGCTTGCTTTCTGCAAGCAATACAATATTATGTAAATGAAGAATAACTTAGGCCAGTGCGTTTCGGACAACACAATAATGTGTTGTTGGTCAATAACTGAATTTATTCATTTGACTTTTCGACAAACACACACAAGCAACAAAAATAAAACAGCACTATATTGCCAACTGAGCTTGAACGAAAATCATTCTACACGTTTCTCCCACTCGAGCACTTATAAGCTGACGAAATGGTACTCCAAAATAATAATCAGTCATGAAGAAAAAGTAATTACTTCATAAATACGTATAACCTACAAATTTTCTGATCACCGGGAAAGCATTAATGACCCATTGATAGAAATATTGCAGTTTATTACTTAACTCTAAAATCAGATTATCAAAATCTACATCTATGAATAGTATTGCTACAAATAAACAATTTATAATTCCTATAACGCATAAACAAACATCCACGCGCGATTGTGATAAAATAATATAAAGCAAATACTTCATAACCATTAGAACCAGTGCATAAAACAAGATAGCCTTCGGTTATAACACACCCAGAAATTTAAATCTGACCATTATCCCATATTAAGTAATAACATATCTTACTGGAACTACTACTTAATAGATCAACTTACCGGTTAAGGAACGTGTTTACTCATAGTGTAGTGATCAAACAATAAGTATAATCTGGTACAAAACAGCTACACCTTATCAAATAAAGGCAGATTGGGACCTACCGCCGTACGACACCTCTTGGGAGGTCCGATGGTGCATTCGACGACAGCCAAACTAATAGCTTCACAAGTCTACAGTGATATAAGAAAAGCCATTATCCCGTGAGAATATTTTTATACGAATTATAATTTTCTTTTGAATAATACGTTTTAAGGATATTATTGCACTGATAACCGTAAAATTAAAAACAGTTAAAGTTTATATGTACTCGTGGAAGAAGTGCATAAAGCTATTTTTATATAAAATACATACGTACACATACATACATATTGTCACACCTTTATCCCCGAAGGAGTACGCAGAGGCATACTATACACCCACATTTCACCGCTTGCTTTTTGTCCCACGTAACAGGTGGTGAGCCCATTGCCGTGTTGAAAATGGACAGGTGCAGGCTGTGGCGACCTGCTGTTGAAAATTTTCAAGCCGCCGATAAGGCCTTCAACCAGGCTTATCGACTGCCATTTCACTGGCAACCGGAACCAACGGCTTAACGTGCCTTCCGAAGCACGGAAGTGCTCGCAAATGTAAATTCCACAAAGTTGTCACTGAATGAATTATGGTCATATTTTGACCATCGTCGATGCTTCATCCGTCAGCCATCAGCTACAGCGCCTGCAGAAGAGGTCGCTTGGGAACCGGAGATCATGGATGGGCCTTACACCCCATATAGGATAAAACTTTGTACATCTATAACGTTTAAATTTAAAACTTAAAGGAAGGAACTGTGGTGAATCTAATGGATTGCTACTTATTTTAAAATACCTCAAATTGAAGGGTATTTCTCGACTCACTGAACATGCATAATCAATTACGGAGCGATGACATTTTGACGCTAAATTTCCGTCGTTGTACAGAGACGTCGAATCTATATCTATACTAATATATACAGCTGAAGAGTTTGTTTGTTTGGTTGATGTGCTCATCTCAGGAACTACCAGTCGGATTTGAAAAAATATTTTTGTATTGACTAGCCCATTTATCGAGGAAGGCTATAGGCTATATATCATCATGCTTCTCCCCTGGAGAGCGGAGCAATGACCATAAATGTCAACGATTCGGGCAAATTTTTCTGCATTATTATAGAATTTATAAGTGACGGGGTTTAATAGGTGGGATGGGAGATTGAAGTATGTCACGGGCGAAGCCGTGGGGGTCACCTAGTACATTGAATAAAATATTCTAAACTGTCGTCAATTTCAATAGATCGTTACGTGGCCCCTAACCTAGTCCAACTACACGTTATCCGTCTTACGTGTAAATTTAAATGACCCTTTGTGACTCTTTTCATTGTGACAGTCGCTTCTTGGGCACGCATGTCAAGTAGACAATTTTATTATTGTAAACAACTTTCCAACCATGGTTTCCTAATTGGTGTGTTTGTCTTTAAATAACCTTTTAACAAGTATATTTTTTGTGCGGAAGTAGAAAGAGTCAGGGTAGACCAAAGACTTACGAAAACTACGAGAAAAAATTTCACAAAAAGGTCAAAGTACTTGAATACCCAGACGTATATACACGAAAAATTATTTATAAAACTGCAGGAAGCGAAAGGGGAATGCAAGGATTGCGGGCTTCCCCTTTCGTTTTCTGCAGTTTTATAAATCATGAGTACTCAGAGAGGTCAGATATACTATACCAATATACTACCGCGTCGGGGAAACAGCGTGAAGATAGTGATTTCACTTGCGAAGCTCCAGTGACTGTAGGAATATGGATATGAAATGTTGCCTAAGTTATTCCTTATAACATAAGTTATCTACCAGTGAAAGACCCATTAAAATTGGTTCCGCCGATTCAGAGTTTGGTCGAAAGAAACATATAGATAAATCAAAATTTTGAAAATGGGTTTCTTGTGTAAATTTCGTAATTAATTTCATAATTATGCATTTAGTAAAACGTAGACACCTTAATATTATATATCTGTTCTGCATAGACAAAATTGAATGCTTTAGAAATAAATGCTAAATATGTGATATAATATAAACAGCCCTATTAGAAGTAATAAATCACCCATATAAATAAAAATGAATCGCAAAATATGAAGACGGCTGGACCAAACCCTTCTTTTTTTTATTTATTCCTTGAACTCTAAGGAAGGTATTTATGGAAAGAAAAATTGGAACAATTGCACGGAAAACGAGAACGGGAAAAATTAAACACGTGGGCGAGCCGCGGGCGTCAACTAGTGATTAAAATAATTATTTTTCTGTATAAAAGCGTTAAAAATTGACGTTGGTTCTTTTAATAAAATGTCCTGGATGTACTTCAATAAATTAAGTAGCCACACCGCATAGATAATATTTTTTCGTCCAATAAAAATTCAGTTCAACCGATAATAAAAATTCAGTTCGGCCGATAACACTCGCTCAAGTGCGGTCGATAGAAGGAGGGTATGGGAAAATAAGATTATATTCCTTGCAAATTGATCAAACGAAATTTATTTTGCCTTCCCCTTATAAAAAGACAAATATTTTACGAAAATATAGATACTTTTTATGAGAACCTGTATCGTAAATGTTGTTTATGTATTGCGACAAGAAAGTTCTTTTTAATACGAGTAGAGTTTCGATCAATCATATACACAGGATAAGTGGGATATGTTACCTTCAATTCAATTGTAGGCATTTGAGTGCAACTGTTTTGGCATGCTGTACCTATCTTATTTTTACCTATTTTATTAGTACCTATTTTATTTTACTATACCTATCTTATTTACAATATCAATGGTTCAACCAAATAAATTAATGGTTATTTTTTTAATGGGCTAATAATCATTCTCAGCAAGCCCTTTCATTTAAGACCCATAAAAGTCTCCCTAAGGTGGACAGATCGGAATAATTCAATAGAAATAAGAATAGTAGTTTGTCTACAAAGGAGCAGATAATAATGTGACATGTGATAGCATTTCTTCCTCTAGACGCCTTCGGTAGTGTTGTATTTAGATTTTTTTTAATTAGGGAAAGGACAAAAGATCGAGTGCACTCGAGTGTAAGTTGAACTAAAATTGTAAGGCTTCCCATGATGAAAGTGAGCTCATGGGCTAGATTGATTTGTCACTCTAAGCAAAGCAAATGGCGAAACAAACTAGGGTGGAATAAAGTTGTCCTCTGTACTGGAAACCTGTCACTATTATGAGGCAGTTATGTACTAAGTTAAGAATAATCGGCATATTATGGAATTATGCTTACAACCAAGCAAAATATTAATGGCAGCAGTCTGAGGCTGTAATGGAATAGTAATTCTATAATTTTGTGAGCTCGTCGACTAAGGATGGCCATAAAATTTAAGCTGTAGAACCGAGTTCTGAAGACACAGGTCTTGTAAACAGTTTTCTTTTGTTTAATACTAGGTGACGCCCATAGCTTCGCCCGTGACATAATTCGAACTCCAGTTGCACATATTTAATCCCGTCGTTTATAAATTCTACAATAATGTTAAGAATTTGCCCGATAATATCAACATTTATGATTATTGCTCCGCTCTCTATTGTAGCGAGATGATATATAGCCTATAGCCTTCCTCGATAAATGGGCTATCCAACACAAAAATAATTTTCCAATACGACTATTAGTTTCTGAGATTAGCGCGTTCAACCGACCAAACAAAAAAAATCTCGTCTAACCTTTATAAAGTACTAGATGACCCCCACAACTTCGCCCGTGGAATATTTCGACCTCCAGTCGCACCTTTTTTAAAATAATGCATAAAAATTTGCCCGATTTTTTTATATTTATGACTACTGCTCTGCTCCCCAGTGCAGTAGCGTAATGATATATAGCCTAAAGCCTTCCTCGATAAATGGGCTCTCTAACACAAAAAGATTTTTTCAAATCCGACCTGTAGTTCCTGAGATTAGCGCGTTCAACCAAACAAACTAACTCTTTAGCTTTATAATATTAGTATAGATAGACATAGATATGATTTGAGAACACAAAGTCACGCCGTATCAGCTAAAATGTACATCAAATTCATTTGCTTCTTGATTTTGTACTCTATCATGGACAGACAGGCGAAATGGAGGAGAGAAAGCTTGATAAAACTTTAAAATTGCAGGGACGAGTATTCGAGTGTCCTTGCCAGCGAATTAATAAAGAAACACAACAACATGCATTAAAGTCTATACTGAACTTAACGACTGAGGTATAGGTCCCGCTTAGCTTCTAGAACGCTCTGAAGTTGGTTATGAGTATCGTGCACATTTTTACAGGGTTTTATTACGCAAGTTCTATACCAACACGCTCTCCTCCATTCTTGATTTCTACAAGCGGGCTGTGAAAAGTATATTAAAGCTTTGCTTCAAACTGAGTACAGTCGTAAGGAACCTGACCAACGTAAAAGGGTACTTCTTTCCAGTGCGAGTAAACTGGAGGTGTATCGATTACAAAGTGGCAAAATATAATATAGACCACCAGTAAACACTAATTTAGTGGGCAACCAGCACGTGACTGGCAGCTAATTTACGACTTGCTAACAGGCATGACAATGAGACGTCAAAGTTTTGGGACGCGACAAACCTATTACAATCGTTAATGAACTACAATGTAACAATTGTGTATAGTGTTATAGTGTTGCCAGGTGTCATAAACATTTTGAAACAATTATTCGGACAATTAAACTAGAAGTACGAAAATATATTTTAAGATGCTCTGTCTACATTTTTGGCACGTTTTACACAATATCTGATCTGCATATTTTGCATATTTTCTGAGTACATACAAGTTTAATTAAACCTTCTTATCGTAAGTAGAGTGCAATGCGAAACTACCAAGAACTACGAGCTCACCTTACCTGCAAGGGCTGCACCTGCTGGCTAATAGACAATGTCATGGTGAAGCGACGGAAAACACGAAAAAAAACGACATATGCACATCTGACCACCGTGTACAGTAAAGTATGGTCAGCACCCTCCCAAAATATCGGCACTTAAATTGAGAGGCCGACGTTCTACTGTGGACTGCAATGAGCAGTATGAAATATGATTTAGATCTCCTGAAATATAAAGAGACGAACGACTTTAAGGGTTTAAGTAGCGGGAAATTGTCAGCTGTACGAATAATATTGTACTAAATTCGTAAGAACTTGCGATGATCGTATATTCGTGTAAAATTGGATAGCCCTGATGGGCATTGCTGTTACACGGTACGCACTCAGGTATACCAAGGAAGCTGCACATTTTTTAGCATGCACTGTAAAGTTTATTAAGATTTCGTAAAACGCGTTCCAGTTCACCCACAAACTTAATGTGTATCTCTCTGACTCCTTCTGAAGTCAGAGGCATCTTGCCTTGTAAATTGGTACATTATGTACAATAATATCCATTCTGCCCTCTTAATCTATATATATAAAAATCAATGCCACTTTTCGTTGTAATTTTATAACTCAAAAACGGGTTCATCTATCCAAACCAAATGTTTAGGCTTTGTTTGGACTATTTAGTAAATGGCTTGTGTGAAGTTTGCACAAAATCGGTCGAGCGGTTCTTCATTTATCAAATTTTTGGTGGCGCTAAAGAAGTTGCGCGGGTCACCTAGTCAATCTATATGAATCATCTAATTTCCAAATTAGTATTCAATTGTGTTAATGCAACCATCATTATAAATCGGTTATAATAAAAGAAGCATTCAAGTAACCGTCAGATACAAATGTTCAAATAAATAACTGTGTCAACGCAAATTTAGTGATCATTATTTGTGTTCAGAATATATATACACACGTTTACGACCACTGGTCAGGGATATAGTAATCAAATCAAAATTTGTTTCTAATCAACGATGCTCGCCACGTACGGACGGGTCGTATAAACCCCAAGGGCGGCGAACAATAGTCCAGAGAAGTGATTTGCATAGATCAAATATTTCAAGTATCTATTATTTATGTACATTCGGCACATTTGCATGCCCAAAACAGCAAACCAAACGATGGGCCCAAGGACAATTTGTGGACGGCGCCGACTGCGACGCTGATGTAATCGAACATCCCGCTGTTACGTGCCTAGCACAATAATCATTCATATTCAAATTTTGGTTCCGAATTAATTACTGAGGCATAAAATTACTATTATTTACAATACGACTTCAACTGTCGCCTTTGACAGTCGAGCATGGAATTCTTGAAAAACACGTGTTGCAGTTTACACAGCTTGTAGGGCAAACCATTGGAGGCACGAAAAAGGTATTCATTTCATTTTCATTCATTCAGTAATAAATTAATGAGATTTTTTTTTCTATTTATTGCTATTCAGTGATGGAATTTATGTATGCGTCACTTACTTCCAACCGGTTGAATATCTGGAAAACAGCCATATTTCGTTACTGTGTGGCCGAAAGCAATGGCAGCGTTTTCTTTTCCGTTGACAGTTGCATGGTCTCTGTAAAAAAGAAAAGAAACAATGTATAGGAACATGTTTGACAATAATGACTGCAGATCCACTTACGTGATATTATATTTTCAAAGTAATATAATGGTAGTAGGTACATGGATACCTACTAGGCATTTTAGAAAGTGGATAAATAATGTTTATCTGTTTCATTAGTATCCCGAATCAAGGGCTGAAGCACGAGAACTACAAGAAAGATCCTACTAATATTATAAACGCGTAAGTTAAGTATGGATGGATGTTTGTTACTCTCACGCAAAATCTACTAAATGGATTTTGATGGAACTTTACAAAAATATAGCTTACACATCAAAATAACACATAAGCTACTTTTTATCCTGGAAACAAGTTCCTGCGGGAAGCGGGAAGATAAAACTTCACCACGCG
The DNA here is from genome assembly GCA_948477245.1 of Thumatha senex. Taxonomy (NCBI): domain Eukaryota; kingdom Metazoa; phylum Arthropoda; class Insecta; order Lepidoptera; family Erebidae; genus Thumatha; species Thumatha senex. The sequence goes on from OX419726.1 coordinate 23,420,409, forward strand.
TGCGGAGTCGCGGACGTCAAGTAGTAGGTTATATGGTTACGTGTTATAAGTTTTGTCATCTGTGTGAATGTAGTTTTTGTAAGAAAAAACTGGACAAGTACGAGTTGGACTTGCCCACCAAAGTTTAGGTAAAAAATATTTTGCGTCATAAATGGCCGTAAATTTTTTACGTTAACTTATAAGTTGAATTTTTTCACAGCTTCAAGGTACCGTTGACCCGAATATATTCAACTCCTCGGATCCTAACAGACAGACAGACGGACGGACAACCAAATGCTCTAATATGGGTTCAGCTTTTTCGTTCTGAAGTACGGAACCCTAAAAATAAAATTGAAACATAGTTACAGATTGGTGTGACATTCTTTAACGTACGAATTAGTTTAGTTAATATGAGTGTGGAACGTAACACAGAAACACGTTTCATAGAAAACTTAGTTGATAGAATCATTGTTCGTATATATCTTGGTTCATATAAAGCACAGTTGACAGAAATCTCTGTTCATAGAGAGCACGTTTCATGGAAAACTTTGTTAAAAGAATGATCGTTCATAGAATCTAGGTACATAGAAAGTACAGTTGGCAGAAATCTCTATTCATAGAGAGCACGTTTCACAGAAAACTTTGTTAATAGAATGATCGTTCATAGAATCTCGGTACATAGAAAGTACAGTTGGCAGAAATCTCTATTCATAGAGAGCACGTTTCACAGAAAACTTTGTTAATAGAATGATCGTTCATAGAATCTCGGTACATAGAAAGTACAGTTGGCAGAAATCTCTGTTCATAGAGAGCACGTTTCACGAAAAATTTTCTTCATAGAATCATTATTCATATGTACCTAGATTCTATGAACGATCATTCTATTAACAAAGTTTTCGATGAAACGTGCTCTCTATGAACAGAGATTTCTGTCAACTGTGCTTTATATGAACCGAGATATCTACGAACAATGATTCTATCAACTAAGTTTTCTATGAAACGTGTTTCTGTGTTACGTTCCACACTCAGTTAATATAATTTAATAAAAAATAATCTCTAAATGTTTGCAAATTTTTGCAGCAAAGGCTTTTATCAGAAACAAACGAAAAAAAAAAGAAAGAATCGCCGGGAGGCATAAAAATATATAATTGAAGCGCTCGTGGCCCCGCGGTCTCAGTGTTCTGTAAACGATCACTGAGTTACGCAACTTACACTATGGCTGGTCCTCGGATGAGTGACCACTTTGTGGCATTTATATTTGCGAGCGTTTCCGTGCTTCGGAAGGTACGTTAAGCCGTTGGTCCCGGTTGCCAGTAAAATGGTAGTCGTTAAGCCTGGTTGAAGGCCTTATGGGCGGCTTGAAAATTTCAACAGCAGGTAGCCACAACCTGCGTCTGTCTATTTTCAACACGGCAATGGGCTCACCACCTATTACATGGGACAGGAATCCACACGGTGAAAAGTGGGCATATAATATGCCTCTGCCACCCCTTCGGGGATAAGGCGTGATGGATATTTATTTATTTTATTTATTTATAAAAATATATTTATTGAAAAATGTGGCAGGTGAAGGCGCGGGGCACAACTTGTACGATAATACAACGAGGATAATTTCAAGGCACCTAAGAATAAATCGAAAATCATATGACCCCGTCACACTCTTTCTCACCTCAGTGTTATATGTGATTAGTGACGATCCCTATAATGCTCACTGAGTCATAAAGGGTATAAATTTGTAAGGGTAATCAAACTATGAGGTTATCCCTGGTATTCACACTTTCGGATGCTTTAATTCGCAGATATAATGAAACATTTAGAGCAGAAATGTTAAATCGTGCCTCAACATATAATTTAAACGAGAAGGATTTTCATTTCCTCCATTAGGCGTGAGTTCTTTGAAGTACATCGGTACTATGAGCGGAAATTACCAGCGAAATCAGTATCGCCGGGAGCGGACGCACGCATCGGACAATCAGTGCGAGAAGAGACGAAATTTTTATGGTAGAAGCAGCTAGCTTTGTTCTATACTCTTAATTTGCTAACATTGTAATGTAACATTTTTTACTTAGTTTTTTAATTAAATGTTTTATTATACGTTCTCTCCAAATTATCTGAATGGCCATTATCTGTAACATTCCTAGGCTTTTATATTTCGACAGTTTTTTATGTTCTCTTAATGTTAGGTTAAAAAAAAAGAAAAAAAAGTAAGTAAAAAATGTTACATTACATTAAACAAACATTATGAGAGAACTAGAAAATCCAAGTATTTCGAAATATAAAGGCCTAGGAATGTTACAGATAATGGCCATGCAGATAATTTGGAGAGAACGTATAATAAAACATTTAATTAAAAAAGTAAGTAAAAAATGTTACATTACATTTCCCCGATTAAAAAAGATAAAGGTATTAACACCCAAAGGCTTGTTTAACGAGTTAAGTACCGCTCGACATAAAAAAAGAAAAAAAAAAGTAAGTAAAAAATGTTATATTACAACATGTAATATAACATTGTTACGGATAAAGCTAGAAGATGGAGTAAACCTAAGTTTACCCGGGTTGACTTATTACTACCCAAGCTTCGTGGGTAAAGTCCGAATAATAGGTAAATATAGGTTAGGTTATGTTAGAACAGCGACCAACGATGCCACTTCCCCCTCTGTTTAGACCTAGGTGAGTATGGAGAATACCCGAATTAAAATTTATTTTACTTATTATTCGGACTTTACCCACAGTATAAAGAGTAAATTTCGGCTGTGCTTTACCTAAGAAGCTTGGGTAATACTAAGTCAACCCGGGTTTATTACCCTAGGTTTACTCCATCTTCTAGCATTACCCGTAACATAAACACAGCAAAATAGTTCAGTTTGTAGGCCAGACTAACATAATGTTGTTAGCATGTGCAATTCGTTTCTATTAGTGAAATTGCGAGGCTTCTGTGATTATCAAAATGTTTTCATTATATTTAGAAGTTTAATTCGATTGTTGTTGTGTTGCTTTTAACTGTTTTGTTGAGTGTACCCCCTTCTATAGCATATTCAAGTTGGGAGTTTTCAAAAATCATTTCTTATGCCTAAGTCATAATTATGTAATTATTTTATGTCAATGAGTCAATCTGATCGATCCAGGCGGCAGCGGTACCTTTACCGAAACAATTCATCATCATCCGAGCGTCTGTCACTGTTACGTCTCGCGATGCCCGGGGTTCGCTTTCCTACTTTTCTCCACTACTTCGCAGGGTCGTCGGCATCCACCGGAATTGTGAGACCATTGGCACACATGTCATCCCTTACGACGTCAAGCCAGCACTTCTTGGGTTTTCCTCTCTTACCGGGACCCGGCAAGGCTGACATGGCCAGACATTTGTTTCCCACGCAGCCCGGTGGTTGCTGCAAGACGTGGTCATACCAACGAAGGCGACACTCTTGCAATTTAACGAAATAATTATGTTTTGAAATTTAAATTCTACTTGGAGTGCACTTGCACACACACTAGATACAGACTATATGGAATAGTACCTACTATTTATACTTGTGAATTTTTAATATGACCTTACTAGCTAATGCCGATCGCCTGAGATTTCATTAAAATCAATTCAGTAGATGTTGCGTAAAAGAATCACAAACATCTATTCCTCCAAACAAAATTTCATCATAATATTTTGAGATTTATCTTTTCAGTTCAAAAACATTTCAAAATTCTATAGAATTGCAATGAACCTCGTTTACATTTCAGTTCTTATCTATCTTAGGTTATGATCCGTTTAACAATGTATGTGTGTATACCACCAAGAAAACTAGGACAAGAAATGTAACAATACTCCTCAACAAAAGAATATAGATCGCTTTCCTCCTCGTCGAATACAATGATAATAATCACATTATGTTCAAATTACAACCAATTTTAAAATAACTATGAGTACATCTTTTTTCATACTACTGAGGGGTCAAATGAAAGTGGTCACTAAAGACTATGGACGCTTGAAATATTAGTGGCGTTATAATCGTGCTGCTGATGCAAAAACCTTCTAAGGACAGTTTTGAAAAACCGCACACTGTAGACGCTTGTAGCTCTATTCGTTCTTTGTTTTAGCGTTATTTTCCACTTGGCTATACTAATATTATAAAGAGGAACTATTTGTAAGTTGGTTTGTAATGAATATGCTCAGAAACTACAGGGCCGATTTTAAAAGTTCTTTCACTATTAGAAAGCTATATTCTTCGTGAGTAACAGGCTTTATTGAATTTTCAAAATGTTTACGAAATCTGGAATAGGAAAGCTTTACTACGCGAGCGAAGCTGCGGGCATCAGCTAGTATTCAATATTTATTTATTTATTTATCACGCCTTATCCCCGAAGGTGTGGCAGAGGCATACTGTATGCCCACTTTTCACTATGTGTATTCCTGTCCCACATAATAGGTGGGTGAGCCCATTGCCGTGTTAAAATAGACAAACGCAGGTTATGGCTGAAATTTTTTAAGCCGCGCCGATAAGGACTAAACTTGACTCAACGACTGCTTGTTACTGGCAACCGGGTCCATCGGAATAACGTGCCTTCCGCAGCAAGGAAACGCTCGTAAATGTAAATGCCACAAAGTGGGCACCCACCCTTGACCAGCCATAGTAAAAGTTGCGCTGTGATCGTATACAGTGCACTGTATCAAGTATTCAATATTCTTACAGTGACACCCGGCCGCGTTGATTTCATTGCCAGGAGTTGCTCTGATTTGTTAATTTTTTATTGACATTGTGGAAAGAGTACTACTTTTTGACCTTCTAACCCCTCTAGGAGAAACTACGCCCTATATCCTTGGCCATTTATTAGCAGGTGTACCACTTACACTGGGTGTAGTCCTTAGACTCGAATTGATCTATCCGCCATTTTTTATACATGTGTGTAACCCAAATCATTATCCTACTAATATTATTACTACTAACATTATATGATCTGTTACCCGCACTCTCTATATCTATCTATAGTAATATATAAAAATAAAGCCGAAGAGTTTGTTTGTTTCTATGGTTGAACGCGCTAATCTCAGGAACCACTGGATTGAATTGAAAAATGTGTTTTGTGTTTAATATCCCATTTGTCGAGGAAGGCTATATCGGCTATAGATATGATCCCGCTAAAACCCAGGTGTCTGCTATTTCAATCGTGTCGAAATAGAATCGAAATCATCGCTCAATAGAAAGCCAAGAAGGTACAGTATTGACAGTTTTTCGAAGTCTACTATTACAATCGTACTCAATAGACTTTTATCGGTCCGCCGATAGAATTCTACTAACACGTACCGCGCCGGTGGCCGCTAGTCAGTTACATTTTTGATAGTATACTAACATTTTGACAGCTTAGACAGCGATTCTGGTTCTATTCTATGGCTTGTCAATAGTAGAATGGGCCCCCAGGAGGGAGAATCAGTAATCATAAATATCAACAAATCGGTCAAATTTTCATATATAATTAAAAATTTATAAAAGACGGTATTAAAAAAGTGCAACGGGAGTTCGAAGTATGTCACGGGCGAAGCTGGGGTCAGTTACTGTATTTCATACAACCAAGCGTTTTAGGCGGCGAGTTACTACAGGCGAATGGTAGGCAACTGACGTATTGCGAATTTTCGCCTTCAGCCTGACATAAACTTGGCACGCGGTATTATTATTACTTTCGTCCGTGTTGAAGCGCTCGTGGCCCCGCGGACTCAGTGTTCTGAAAACGATCACTGCGTTAAGTAACTTTCGCTATAGCTGGTCCTTGGATGGGTGACCACTTTGTGGCATTTACATTTGCGAGCGTTTCCGTGCTTCGGAAGGCACGTTAAGTCGTTATTCCCGATTGCCAATAAAATGGCAGTAGTTAGCCGAATTAAAGGCTTGAAAATTTTCAACAGCAGGTTGCCACAGCCTGCGCCTGTCCATTTCAACACAGCAATGGGCTCACCACCTGTTCCGAGGACAAAAATGCATACGGTGAAATGTGGGCGTTTAATATGCCTCTGCCCACCCCTTAGGGGATAAAGGCGTGACAATATGTTTGTATGTGTTAGGGCGCGAGCGTGCAACATTCCTAGGTCTGTAGTCTGTAAAGTATAATAAGTGCGTACGAGATCTCTAGTCGACAATTCTCAACTGTACGACTTGAAAGCGGAAACGAAAATTTACTATTGAAATGTCTTTTGTGTTTCGCTCACACGATGCATTCCAACAGTTAAAACATTATTGCGATGAGTAGAATTTTATTATAATCTGAAGATATTACTCAAAATTTAAAATTATTTTAGCTTATTGTTGCTTCAAGTAATTACTAAAACTTTTCAAAAATAAGTTTTATAAAAACCTGTGAAGTGCATACCAGACTTTAAGAATTTGTTTAAATTTTATCACAATCTGTAGAAAATATTCAGAATTTCAAAGTATTTTAACTAATAGTTTCTTCAAGTAATTTGTAAAACTTATAAACTTAACTTAACTTTACTATCTTCACGCTGTATCCCTGACGGGGTAGTCAGAGAGGACAGATCGCCAGGCTTCGCGATCCATGCATACTTCTTTCGCTTCTTCAAGATTCATCAATCGCTTCATACACGCACGTCTGGGTATCCGAGTACTTTAAACCTTTCCGTTTTTGAGCAATCTGCTCACGTGGTCTTCATATGTAAGTCTCGGCCTACCCTGACTTCTACCCTCTGCTTTCGCACAATATATATTCTTCGTCAATCGTTCCTCACTCATTCGTTGGACGTGTCCAAACCAACGGAGCACAAACAATATCAATATCACTATATATTATTATTATAAAACAAAGTCTGTGTATCTGTCTGTTTGCGATAAACTTAAGAAACTAAACTAAACACCGATTTTCATGCTGTTTCGCAATGTTGTCGCCAATGGATAGTTGTTGTTCACGAGGAAGGATTTAGCTTATGATTTGTTAAGTTGGGAGAACTGGGCTATCTTTTCAAAATGTTTCCCGGGGCGTCTGGCAATAGACAGTTATGCAGGGACCGTGTGGGTTTAGCCGGTACGAGTCCGGCATGACATCTGAGGGGATTTCAACACGATAAAAAGAAGAAAAGCCGTCTGGGAGCTAATAAACGAAAATGCTGCCTAAACCCTTTAAGATACAGACTAATGTTTGGTGGATTTGTATATCTTGTATAGGTTATTTTATTCCCACGGGAACGGGTACTATGTGGATGAAACCGCGGGGTGTCCGCTAGTCTAAAATATATATTAATACTAGTGGCCAGAGCAAGTTTTACTCCGCCTTTGCATAGCCGCCAACGCGAGTTTTACAAAACATACATTCTGCGAATATTCATCCAGTCAACTGCATTATGAGTTTATATTATTTGTGTATTTTTTTATTTCACAGAAAAATTACATACATATTGTCACGCCTTTATCCCCGAAGGGGTAGGCAGAGGCATACTATACGCCCACATTTCACCATTTGCATTTTTGTCCCACGTAACGGGTGGTGAGCCCATTGCCGTGTTGAAATGGACAGGTGCAGGCTGTGGCGACCTGCTGTCGAAACTTTTCAAGCAGCCCATTAGGCCCTCAACCAGGCCTAACGACTACCATTTTTCTGGCTACCGGAACCAACGGCCCAAAGTGCCTTTTCCGAAGCAAAGAAATTTAAATTTAAAAAAATGTGTCAATTTTAGATGTTAAATTTGGAAGAAATTTTGAACCCGTTGCCTTTTTAGTAAGGTGGTAGCAACAAGGCTAAAAGGTCTTATGTGCTAGACACTATTTAGCACGACCAATTAAAGTCCTGGTAGGCTCTGAAAAATTCAGGATAAAAAATTTCGTACATGCTATCCAGACATATCTGAATAGCATGTTTCAACTCACTCGGTCATCTATTAGCATCCATACGTCTAAAATCCACATTCACAAAATAAGTTCATCAAAGTTGATCTCAAATAATCGTTGTTTTTTATTTTTACGATTTGAGATTTTTTCGAGATTTTTCGCAAACGGCGTCGGACAAAGATTGTTCTTTTGACCCCTACAGCGAAGTTAGCTTAAAATACGGCGTTTTCATGTAATAGCTGAATTAAAAATTTAAAACTTTCGTAAACCATGCATTTATTTTGTTTTACAATTTAGAAAACTTACAGCTAGCATATAAGTACAAAAAATGTTTATGGTCAAGTGATGGCCAATTACAAGTTTTCACAAATAATAAAGGCCCTAGGCCTTACGAAAGTAGACACATTCACGCGCACACGCAACATTAGGTGAAATAGTCGTTACATAAGGTCTTTTTCAACGTAGAGGTACTCATTCCAAAACTGCTCCGACAAGCTGCATTGTATGTGTGCATAATACCAATGGTACGTGAGTTCAGGGGGCCAAGTCTACTAATTCAATCGCGTCAGAAGATAATAGAAATCGTCGCTTAATAGAGAGCCGACAGGAAAAAAAATCGGTTTTCCACTATTACAATTGCGCTCCAATAGAATTCTATCGACCGGCCGATAGAATGTTATTTACACGTGTAGCGCCTGTAAGTAGCTCTTAATTTGCATTCTTGGTACCTAGTCTATATTTTTATTTTGATAGCTTAAAACAGCTATTTTGTCCCTATTCTGCAGCTTGAGAAGTGTAATTGTGAAATATTGCATAATAGTTTTAATAGACTACCTAGTTTTTGACTAATCACAATAGAGCCGCTATTGTTGTATCTAGGTAACTCTCGACAGGTCAACGGATGGATTAATCATTCTCTTCCACGCTCAAATACATTGGATATAATAATATAAACTCTAATACCGTATATTACCCTTTTCAGGTAATTGGATTCTTATCTAACGTAATTACGTACACAGCAATCATATCTACTCATATATTCAAATTGAACACTTCAAAAGTTACGGACGAAAGGTATTTCATTAAAGTTACGAATAAAATAAATAATATTAAAGTTAGTTGCATTTATAAGTCTTTACAAGTTTTTGATTAATGTTCTTTTAGAACTATTAAAAATTACAAGGGACATTTCAACGTAAAATATTTTTTGTAAGCATATGTTGTTATTTAAATTTCTATTCGCAGCGGTACAAATTGTATAGAATGAACAATAGAAGCGAAGCAGACCAATGTAGCATATTGTTTGTCGTAGAAAAAGCAATTAGGAGGTACCCAGAGATATTGAATATGTATGCTATGCACAGAAAATTAAATTTGCGACCTAATTAAACTTTTATCCTTTGTTACAATGAAAGCACTTATGATGAACAAAAAGCGATTATAGTCTCGCTTGCTCAATATTGAGTAAACTATAGGTACTCGTACTTACTGCGTTTATTCCACAGAGCAAGGCCTGGCCCTGTCCATTTCGTCAAGGCAATAGCTCTTCACCTATTAAGTAGCACACTATGCTTCTACCATACATCATGATCTTTCTTATCATTCACATTTCTTCTATTATACAGATATATATGCATATGCAAGCACTTATGAATAAATACTATCAAAAAGCGTAACTCTGCTGGTTCCTGTAAACCGAGCGTTTTCCTATATCAACACTGCTCGCTTCCGAGGAATTTTGTGTTCAAGGTCTACTATTATCACATATCGCACAAAGCAATAATTGCTCGAAATCTTATGTTTTACATAGGGGCATTTAAAATCAGCACTGATCTTTCGTAAGAAACAGATTATTTGGGGAAGGATTTGGAAGAGAGAACACCGTTTCTTTATGTACAATCCACAATGTGTGGCTTGTGCTATGAAAAATAGTTTGCAGTACAATCATCGCCTTTTCTTCTCGTTTACAGTCAGAAGTTGTAGATGACTACTACGGTTTAACAGGATTTTCATACCATCAGATCATATTGTGAATAAGGACATGGGCGTACCCAGGATCCGGGCCAGGGGGAGGCAATTCAGATATTTTATAATGTTACCTGTTTTAACCCCAACCCCCCCCCCCCCAAATAGGGGTGTTAATGTTATAAGTAAGACGTAGATTTCGGTATGTAAGTGTCTGTCTGTGGCATCGTAGCTCTTAAACTGACAAACCAATTTTAATGCAGTTTTTTTTTTTCAATTGAAAACCCGTTTCTTGGTGGTGGTTCTTAGGTATATTTGGTAAATATCGGTTCAGCTGTGTAAGAGTATCACTTTTTTTTTCATAATAATGTTAGGCACTTTTGGCGTGTGATTACTCTGTTAAGTTAAATGACAATTAATAGAGAACTTTGACCTAATGCTGACTTCGAAAATTCACAGCAGACATGGTGTTTGGGTTCAATAGTACCTACTTTTTAGGGGTTGTTCCTTAAAATACAAGTATATATAAAAATTAATATATTTGAATTTTGAAATTTAATTAATTTTTTAATGTATAATTTTTTTTATTTGGTTAAGTTCAAATCTATATGTAAAGTTAATAAAATTAAAATGTCTGTTTGTAATTCCGAATTTACAGATTTTCACTACAGAAAAAAAAGTCTTTATTTTGCATAGACCATTTTAACGGCCTTTACAAAATGTCATACACTCGTTTAAAGATAAATTTAATATTTTTTAGAGTGACCAACGGTTCGGAACGCGGCCCACCTGAGAAGAACCGGCAAGAAACTTAAGAATGTTTTTGTGATGGCCTATTTACAATTTAATATTATTTCACTTTGCCAGCAGATAATTTCTAGGCGTCCTTGTCCTGCAAATAGTCTTTAACAGCGTAATAACCTTTTTTATAAAACTATTTTTTATTAACAGAAGAAGAATTTGAAGACAGAAGGTCGAGAGCTTTGCGTCTTATTCCATAGTGATGTAATTTTCTGCACAGCGTTTCATGCTGAACGCAATCAAAAGCTTTGGATAGATCGCAGAATACACCTAATGCATCTTGCTTGTCTTTAGATTTTGATAAATCAAATACGTTATTTACATAACAAAAAAACTATTTTTAAAATGTGTATCTCTTTCTGTATGTTCCGGCTAATCTCTGACACAACTCAACCGATTTTAACGGGACTTTCACTGGCACTCTTATTATATGTAGAAGAAGTAACTCCGGCTACTTTTATCCCGTTCTTTAGTTTAAACCGCTGTGAGTCTACGAGTAAATAAGAAATACATATAAATTAAAACAGGTATTATTTATATAATTTCTTAAATAACTATGTTTAGTACGCTAGATGGCCCACTGTTTTTACAGAAGCAGGTCCAAGACGGCGGATTGACGTTAAAATTTCACGCTCGCCTCACCGCCTCAAAAAGCGGGATCCAAACTAAACTCCAAAGAAGCTGGATAACGCCCAAACCATTAAAAGATGCCGCGATGGTAGCCAAACTCTACCGGGAACCCAGGGAGGATTTGCGAGTAGTTACTGGGGGCGCCCGGTGTTAAAGTAATAGGTAGAGATCGTGAGTTTTTTAGTCGTTTCAAGTCCGGCTTGACGCTGCTAACAAACAGTTAAAAGCTACGTACCTCACGATTTTTAAAAGATGTATAAGGTATTGCAAATGGGAAAAAGTTATTTTTGTACTATTATCGACAAAAGTAGGAGACCAAAGCAAAGCCAGGGGGGGCAGCTGCCCCCCATCCCCCCCCCCCCGCTGGGTAAGCCCATGAATAAGGATTACCCTTGCTAGGATTTGACGTTGTCGTACAGTTACTTAAATTACTCGAACAAAAGATATATGATATTTTTTCGTGTGGAATTCGCATAGATTGTCTCATACAGACTCATACAGACAGAATAAGGATTACCCTTGCTAGGATTTGACGTTGTCGTACAGTTACTTAAATTACTCGAACAAAAGATATATGATATTTTTTCGTGTGGAATTCGCATAGATTGTCTCATACAGACAAACCTATGGCCGGAGTGAGCCCCCGTATAGGATAGCCCCAGGGCTCCTGTCAGACTTTGTTGAAGACAAGCCCTCGCCGCAGCCTTCGGAACTCGAGAGGTAGAGTTCTCTCCAGCTCACTCTCCGCCGCGAGCATAATTTATAGCTCGTAAGAGAAGGAAGCGGCACCCCACTTGCTCCCCGTGGGTACTATCCACAGACCTGCAATTGGGTCCCGGCGCTGCTGACATATGAGGTTCAGTATTTCATCAACTTAGTAGAGCATAACTCAATTGCCTGGTGGACTAAAACAGGTCCCCCGAAAAGAGAGAAGACACGAGTTCGAATCCAGCTCGAGCGTGAATTCTATTAAATTATGAAATAGCAGTAATTCTACACTACAATAACAAGACTAATACTTCATGCATCTATCCCAAGATATTCTTTTACTACAGAGTGAAAAGATGAGGAAAATATTGAATTATTTCTACAACAACAGCTTTAGGCATCATTTAAATAATTGATATTGCTCGACACAAATACAAATAAAATAACATTCTTTAGTTCAATGGAAGCGCCTATAAAATTTAAACGAAACATCTCGTAAATCAATGAATATAACATTCATTGACAGTACCTATCACATACCTCTTGAATTATTCGCTTGAGTACATTGAATGAATAATACTTTTTAATTTTCAAGTTTGTATGTTATAAAGAAGGCGATAGATGTTTAGTGCGCGCACAGGATCTTTTGTATGTTATCTTTGACCTTTCACCTGATAAGTTAAAATAATCGTTGTTTTATATTTTTCAATTATAACGATCCGATTCAATTTCGGTGATGGTTTCTCGGCATCGAGTTTATCAATACACGGCGACAGATTACATGTTCATTTAGATTACGAAATGTTTCAAGAAGCGTTGATAAGTAGATAACGGAATCGAAAAACGGAGTATAAAATAATTTAAAATCTAAAAATACTACAAGTTTTGATTCCCACAGCACGCCAACGCGTATCGATTAGTTTTCGCCATGAAAAGAAAGCTACACACGAGCAAAATGATCACTTTATACAGCTTAAGTCTAACGTAAAAATAGCTACTTTTCTCAATTTACATTTATATCGACTTTATTAAAAGGGAATATCAATGAGATCTGGAGGATGGCGGATTACTTTTGAATATGAGCAATCTAAATAAAATAGTATTTTTATCCCGCTGATATTGCATCGCCCATTTTTTTATAAATGGGTATAGGCACTTATCTCTCTCCAAAGGTTCAATTAAAAGTGCTTGAGCTGTCTCAGATTTCAATTTAAATCATGTCAAATGCGATCTCATCAATTTTCGTAACTAACGACAGCCGTTAACGATAGCGAAAAATTCGAATTAATCTCAGGATTTTACAGAACTCGAGTTTTATTCACTCTCGTACCGTCGATACTGAAAATACGTTTTTAATTAAGTCTGAAAGCTCATCAACAAAGAGCTTAAATGTTTGACGAGTCGACCGCAACGCTTCTAATTACGGTACCATTTACATTAAGTTGTATATGCCGACATTTGTCGTTACTGCCTTTATGAACCCCGACTCTATGTTCCACAAAATGTCTAATTTAATTTGTACGAAGGTGTTGGGTTGATACAATGTGTTGAGAAGTCAAGTTGGGTGACGTAGCGTGTTCTGTAACTCGTTCAATATTTTCACCAATTCCGCCAAGTCACCGTACCGTGTACGCTTTAATAGCACACTCTCGGAGTGTCGGCGTTACACTCGCAATTCATACGTCGTCTGTCACGTCTTTTACAGATTTTTCATAGAGATTTTCGGATTTAGAATGTCTACATGTGAATAAGGTTAACATAATTTCGTTTATTTTGGAATTTGCTGGGATGATTAAATCAACTGTCGAATAGACTACAAATATCCTTTTTGCTCGTATTTCGTTATTTTAGATTGAATTTAAGTGCTAATCAATTCAATATGTGGAGATCAGTACCCACAGGTGTATTTAACAAGTTCATTAAATTGTTTTACCCCTGTGAACCTCGGTCTTATACTCATCTGAGCATCTTCTCGATTTTTTTGGCTGCTAGGATCAGCTATGGTTTGGCTTTTGATTTTTGGCAGTGTTAGAAGCGACTGCCGTCTGACTGCGGGTTCATTTCCATCAGGTGCACCGCTACCAGGGATGCAAAGAAAAAAAAAACTTCGGTAATATTTCAGAACCAGTGTAATTTGGTTATCTGACGTCAACGTTCCATGGGTGTGTACTCTTTGCACTACAAGCTTTTATTAACTTTATTGCAATTTTTGATATACATTACATATACATACTACGTATGTGAAATATAAATCTTGTAAGATTTAACCACTTCCCGGCATTCGAATGAGTTCAAATTTGTTACACCACCCCTGTACCTTAAATAATAATGCATTGATATGGTCCCACAAACAAGGAAGGTGACAAATAGAAAATCGCGAGAAGATAATCCTATCTTGTTTGCGCTCTTTGGACGTAATACGTGTACAAAGCATTTTATTATAAGCATTTACTAACCTTCAGATCCAAATCCATGACGAGATGCTTCCCAAAGGAAGTACCGCCAGTTTTTTGTATGTGAAGAAACACCATGACGTCGTGAGCATTCAGGTCGAATCGAAAGTCATCGTGGAGGACCTCGTCGTATGACAGACCCGGCTGAGCAATAACGTCAGGCAACGGCCGACCAGGAGCTTCGGCGTATGTTAGGGCCAAAGATTCTGAAACTCTTTCCCGTGGTGACAGAGCGCACACCTGTTGACAAAAGAAATAAAATCATATAAAATAAGTCTAATCATTGTTGGGTTTAAGTTGATTGCGTAAGGCTCAGGCAGGGCTCACAAATTGAAGTTCGAATTCTTCAATTTGGGAACCACTTTGTCTGCTTATGATATTATTAGCAGTGACTGGGTACGACGGGCTCTACCGAGATCTCCTAAGCGAAAGCGATCCTTTCCTTTAAGTGGTGCATTTGCTGCCGAACTGACGAGGCTATGGCGAAAAAAAGGAGAACACTGTACCAAATTCCTGTGACAGTAAGGTCAGTCACCCTCCCATAATGAAATTAGGAGAGGCCTATGTCCACCAGTGGACTGTGATATACTGTTTGCGCGGAATCAGACGGCAGTCGCTCCTACAAGTGCCGAAAATAAAAACCCAAACCAACGCTGTTTCTATTCTAGCAGCCAATTACGGGGACCGGAACTCCAAATCCAGGTAGAGTTTGAAAGTAACTGGAAATATGAAGCGCTAGTGGCCCCGCTAAATCTGTGTTCTGTAAACGATCAATTCGTTAAGCAACTTTCGCTATAGCTTGTCCTTGGATGGGTGACCACTTTGTGGCATTTACATTAGCGAGCGTTTCCTTGCTTCGAAAGGCACGTTAAGCCGTTGGTCCCGGTTGCCAGTAAATAGGCATTCGTTAAGCCCAGATGAAGGCCTTATGAGCGGTTTGAAAAATTTCAACAGCAGGTCGACACAGCCTGCGCCTGTCCATTTCAACATTGGGTTCACCACCAACGTGGGACAAAAATGCCTACGGTGAAATGTAGGCGTATAGTATGCCTCTGCCTACCCCTTCGGGGATAAAGGCGTGACAATATATACGCAATATACACGACTTTATCCCCGAAATGTCCCCCCCGTATAGAAATACGTAAAGATGACGAAAAAAGATTTTGAATCAAACAACAGTTCAATAAGGTTACTGCAATATAAAAATTTAATGCATACGAAATGTAAAAATTTCTACAATACACGATAGAACTTAAAGGGAATTTCTAATGTGCTTGTCAACCCCCCATAGTATGTACCTACCATACAAGGTATGTTACGAACATCTATACAAATTATTTATTACCTACTGATAAGATCGAATAGGTGATACCTACTCTACTTTAACAAAGGCGTGGCTACAGCGAATGTAATATATTACTAACATTTAGCACCTGGAATTCCAACATGACAATAATAAATTATAAGAACCAGATCTCGAGATAATCCACTTTTGTCAACATTTTTAAATGTGATTTTATGGAGACATAAATTTAATCAAGACCGTTACTTTTTCTTCCAAATATGGAAGATCGACATCACATTAACATATCATAATGAGAACAATCGTAGATCTATTTGTGGGTTATTCGTCATCTGGCCCGCAGAAAACTCGTCCGGTTCGGTGACCCAAAAATTCTATTATTTTTCTTGTAGTCACCTTTCACGACACTTGAATTCAGTGTGAGTTGTACTCTATTTTAAGTTTTTTTTTCATAACTCCCTTTTGTTGTGGGTCGATTTGCATATTTTTAATGAAAAGGTATAAGTCAGAGAAATCGTACTGCGACTAAATCACTAAGACACTGAAGTATTAATTTATTTCCCTATATTAAGAGTTTCTTGAAGTAGATTTTGGTTAAGATTTGTGTTTTTTTGTGTCTGCGGGTAAATTGAAGACATCCTACTAATATTATAAACGCGAAAGTTTGTAAGTATGGATAGATGTTTGTTAAAATCTACTGAATGGATTATGATGAAACTTTACAATAATATAGCTCACACATCAGAATAACACATAGGCTACTTTTTATCCTCTATATCCTAGTGATAAGTAACCTTTATTTACGAGTAGTCATAAGTAGGAATTTGCTTTGTTTTTTATGCAATACTAGTGGACGCCCATGAATTCTTGCGTATGAAAAATCAAAATCAACCCAGACAATCCTTGGAAACAAAACCTAAGTTTACAAAAACTGATTCAAAGTCAAAATAAAAATAATTGTATAGTTTAAATGAGACGGACAGACGCATATATATCATCTAATTGTATGTGTGTAACACGCCTCATATAAACCACGAAATAGAACGCCTACAAAGTTCATTAATTAGTGAATTTAGTGGCGACTGACGGTTACAAAGACGTATTAAAATCAACTTCTGAGGGGAGGGTAGGGTGGCATGTGTGCTGCCAGACCTAAACACACATTGGCAGATACCATTGAGGTATAATTTATGCGGTCGTACTCCGAAGATATTAGTATATCCCCTGGGCAATGTTTGTAGCAGTATTGTTATTGAATGAACATAATATTTTCTATTCACCAATATATATTGTCTGTTATTTTCTACTTAAATCGTTTTTATTATATAAAAATTGTATTATGCTTTCAATCAATCAATTTATTTCCTTAGAATATGGTATCATGCATAGGTGTTACATCAATCATCAAATCAATGTAACGGACTAACGCTATAGTCCCTGAAATGGTGGTATAAAAGTGTTTTGCATTATTGAAAATACCCTTTCCTTAAATATCCAACTTTATATCAGAGTACCTACTGTATTAATAATATATTAACTGATCCTTTTTTCTTATATACCAAATTTAGGTTGTGTTACATTTACAGTATTTTGAACGTGTATAAATAATTTCAAATATAAACAGGATAAATATCTTATATGAAATTAAATTATCATATTTAACTACTTTAATATTTAAGATTTAAATCATCATAGTAAATTATCCCTAAAAAACTAGCAACACCAATCATAAAGTGTTGCAAGTTCGTTATTTTGAGCACAGGACAGTACTGTATTGATTCTATAAAAGGACTCAG
Organism: Thumatha senex; assembly: GCA_948477245.1. Classification (NCBI taxonomy): domain Eukaryota; kingdom Metazoa; phylum Arthropoda; class Insecta; order Lepidoptera; family Erebidae; genus Thumatha; species Thumatha senex. The sequence continues at coordinate 23,437,864 of OX419726.1, forward strand.
GTAAGTTAAAAGATATGGGCAAAATAGATTTCACGATAACCCATGAAATAAAATAAAAGAGGTTGGACATAAAATTACCGTTTTGTGGCGAAAGAAATCTGAATATGAAAAGAGGTCATTCGTTCACCGCCGCCCGAGGAAAATCCGCTTAAATTATGCCTTTTTGGAAATAATTACACTCGTATAACACAAGTAGGAATTTAATTCGCTTGGTTCAGTTTCGTTTTGAAACCTTTTATTAAAGCATTAACTATTTCGTTAATCTTAACTTTGTACGTGGATATTGTGTGTAGTGTACCTACATTGATAACCTACCTATACCTACATTATAAATCTACTAACAAGTGTACATAATTATCACATCAACATACATACGTTATAGTCACGTCCTGTTCCTCGAAGAGGTAGGCAAAGGCCGTACTATAAACCCTCATTTAACCTTTATTAGCTAGCAAACAAAAGCAAAGAGCATGTTGTGGCTCCCTATCTCTTAAATTTTTAAGTCGCTTAAAAGCAAGTTAGCTGAACGATTTCAGAAAGAAATGGCTCTATCAGTATGTGTATCAGTTATCTAGAAGCTTTAGCACAAGCTATATTTGCCCAATGTGGGCTAGATGGTTTTTTATTAGAAAAGACGTACGTGTAGTTAGTAGGAAACCACAGTTTTTATGACCATCGTAGTTTTTCAGTACTAATTCATTTTGTTGTTAGTAGAAATCATTTTATAGGGGTTGATTAATGAATTTCAAGTGTTTTTCCACGTTAATTAACCAGAACTGTAGAACTATTAATTAAACAACGAATTCTGTTAGATTTTGTAGTTTTCACTAAACTGAGACGGTCGTTAGCGTATTTTTTTAAATGCGATTTTTATATTCGATTTAACAGAACTATCGATAAAAAGTATCAGGAACTATAGAACTATGCTGGACGCTTATAGAACTCCTTCCAAACTATGAGACGTTAACATATGAGACGCTAACTTCACGGACGTTTGGAAAATGCCCTAAATATATTTTTGACAAATTGCTTAAGGTATTCGCATACAATAAACGCCAATGGTGACTGCCTTCCGCGTACGCTAAGCTGTGATAGAGCAGTTTTAATCGATTTACCTTAAACGCAAGATGCCAATAAAGACGTTGAACCCGTTTGAATCTAACCATGAAATTTGCCTAAATAGTTGTTCGCCCTAAAGGAGAAACACCGTTGAAGCAGTTCCTGAAATATAAAATTGACTAAATAGTAGATTTCTTAAATTAAAATTTTCTTTACAGCAGTTTGCCTGAAATAGAAGTTGACTAAAAAGATAACAGCTTAACTCGATGAAAAGGGTGAAAAAGGTCGCAGTGGACTTTAACTCTGGCCTTCCTGAGGCTGTGTAGACACACAGGTACTATACATACAACAGATTTATGAGGCGATATCTGGTACATGTTATTTCCACTACTATAATTTCCACTGCTATAAATCGATCTAAAATAATTAATTTAAAATAACCATTTCAATAATCTGACATATATTCCCCTAATCATAATAGCTATATTTTCATAACGCATAATACAATGACCATTTATTAATCCAAATTCGCAACGAAATAACCTTTTAAAAGTCAGCCATGTGGGATGATAAAAAAACGGTGCCCTTAACCTGTATAATGAAACCAATCTCTGAAGTTTATTTCTCATTTCTCGGCATATTTTCATGGTTTCAATAAAGTCCAGTCTGGAAGGGAAAAATGTTTTAATATCTTTTATGTTCACGTGAAAGGTCGGTGGGGGTTAAGAGGGTGACAAGATAAAGGGCGTCTATCTGCACCTCCCTTGTTTGTTCGTCTAATGAAGTGGGAAGAGCCGTGGCCCCAGCACCCATTAATATACAGTTACAATCAGTGCTCAAAGTCGCCCGCCCGATTCTACTCTACTTATTATAATTACCGCGTGTTGTCGCCAGAATGCTTCCTTTCATAAATACAAATTAAAATTCGAAAAAAAGAAACTGAATACAGTCTTTATTAAGCGAAGTTGGTCTTTCACTTGCGAAATATTCATTTTCATGAGTTCTAAAGAATGTTCTTTAAGGACAAAAAAAGGTTGCGAGAGCTTTCAGAATATAGCACTCTCATAATTAGTGAAGATTTACGAAAGCATACTCTTAACCTACACAATTTGAAGAAAGATCTGACATGCCCCCTTTGCTTAGTAAAATGGACATTCAGCGAAGGTTATCTAGTGATTTGGCGTTGGTACATGCATAGGTATCATGTATAACTGCCGCAGTGAACAGGTAACTCTCTCTCTCGTGCACAGAGAGAGGTAAAATGACGTTATTAAAGTATGCAAGTACCGTAATAAATAAATAAATATTGCGATGTTTTTTACACACCGCCGTCTGGCCCAAAGTAAGCTAATATAATACATACATATTATACATAGGAACTACCCAAACTCCGAAAAAAACATTTGTGGATCACACAAATATTTTTTGCCGACCAAGGAATCGAACCCGGGACCACAGTCGCGACAGTCGCATACACTACCACTGCGCCACCGAGGCAGTCTCGTATAAGAGTCTAGTAATGAGTGAATTACATGATAGGTAATCTGGAACACTATACATTACAAGCCACTGCACGAAAATAGTGACGGTGACTGATTTACACGTCAGAGCAAACTGTTACGCTAACGGATGTTTTGAGATGAAGCAAAAATAAGCATACTTCAATCCTAAATTACCTATTTTAAAAACAGTGCTAATATAACATCATTATGTACTAAAATAGATTCACTTCCCTTTCATTATTAGCACTATATTTTGGTAATTCTTTGCAAACTGGATCGTAGATAAGATGTTCAAATTGGTCACTACATCCGCCAATGAAGTTTTTTAATGCCAGAATAATACTATAAGGATATAATAATTGTTTCATGGTCTGTAATTCTGACGTACTAAAATCATCTGAATATTAAATACATTTTGCATAATTAATGCAAAATGTTAATTAAGTTGTAATTTCAAGTTAATATTTTTGTATTAAACTAGAACCACTTGCTACAAAGAGATAAGAAAACAATGTTTATTTAAGTTTATTAGCATATGATATTTTATCAGGAGTAGCAAACATTTAAAACTTTTTGCACAGGTTTGTACTATTACTTATTCTGTGGCACCGGGAAAGCAGTAAGAAGATAATATATTGTTAGTGTTAACATTTTGTTGTTACAAGATACGAAGTACAGGGTTGCCTCTAAACCAAACATCTACCTGCTAAGGTAGTATACAATGAATAATTATGATGTGCATTTGGTGTCACAAAATAGGTGGTGAGCCTACTGCGGAAATGGGACGGACATCAGCATTCAGAGCATGACGGACTCGATGTCCTTTCTCGGCTACATGTGGCTAGGGACACAGGTATATCCTTGAAATAAAATTTCTCAGACCTTAAACAGACCTGACAACACCAACTTGTTGTTCAGGGTTTACTGCCCACGTGAACACGTCGTAAATAACCCGGGCCTGCTTCTTTTAGGGTGACCGCTAGCCCTAATGCCGCACGGTTCTAACCTAAGACTACGCCCGAGTAGAACGAAGGTCGTCTTCAATCAATAAAAGATGTACCTATGTCAACTATCTCCGTGCGAATTTTGTTGAATTCCGGGAACTTCAATCAACAAGTAATATAATAAACTCGAGATATTACTTGGCAATATTGTTTTAGGTATTTTCACGAGACGGCTTTCGCCACAGTGTATTAGAGTTTATTGATTCACTATATCACAGCCGATTTCTGTTCATTGGCCTTTAAATAGGAGTACTGTTTTTCTGATGCTGCTGGTATGGCAGCATATGGTACAGTTGATCGAAAATGGATCTCTGGCATATAAATCGTAAACATAGGACAAGTGCCACGCGGAACATTTGTGTGTTGCCGCGACATGCCTAACGTGCTCAAGATTATTCGCAAACGGCGTCGGACAAAGAGTGTTCTTTTGATCCCACAGCGAAGTTAGCTTAAAATATGGCGTTTTCATGTAAAAACTGAATTTAAAACCTTCATAAGCTACGTATACTAGGTGCACTTGCCGTCCCCGGTAATTTTAAATGGAGCGTAGTGTTATGTCGTTTTTAGAGTTCTTTTGTCGATGTCTATTTTCCTTTGGGTGATTATTTTTCCATGGTATGTTAAATTTTCGATTTTTTTTTATAAACCATCTATGGTTAGATGTCGTATTATGAGTCTAATTTGATTAAAAAGTGTTGAGTGGTTTGAGAGGAGTTCGAGGACAAAGCGAAAATCCGAATCGGGGAAGAATGAAAAACCTTAATCAAAGGTAGTAGTATAGTAGCCATAAAAAGCGGACCCCTGTCTCCAAATCCAGGTACTATTTGGCATTAACAGGAATACGCAAAGATAAAAAGAAGAAATTAGAACTATGGGTAAAAGTGACAGGGTACGCGATTGAGCAAAGCAAGACTTCTCTTGCTCGGCGAATTCTTAGAGAATTTATCGAGTTGCCAATATTAAAGTTAAAAGCAAACTCCCAGACTCCAAGACTCCATAGAGCTCTTTGAACGCAATCAGGATTATTATAAAATAAAAAAAACAAGGTTGCCCACCGCTTAAGTATCAAGTAAGCATCAATTCAATTTTAATTTTAATTTTTTTTTATTTTTCATTTATTTCTTTAATTTTTTTTCAATTTATTTTTTATTTTATTTAATTGAGAGAGGTAGATTTTAGTCTGTTGAGAAAAAACCAATTTGACGAAAAATCGAAATGGATTCTAATAAAGTAATAAGCCGTAATCATTAGGGTAAATGAGGATCCTTTAATTTAGTAGCATAATACGCCTCGCCTTTACACCCACTTTCATAACAAAAGCGGTTAAGCACAGATCTCAAATGACATAGCAATGTGTTCAGATTACTGAATTCCCTAAAACCGCAACACATCCTATTGCTTATTGCTCACGTCAATCTGATGATAGGAATTGTTTTATTATGCATGCTTATTAATAACCTTGAAAACTGTGGCATGACAATGCTGAGAAACAGTTTTAGTTTAGTTCCTGTAGTTTCTGCAAAAATAACATGTATACTTAGAAGCTCTAATAACCCCATTTCCTCACTGTTCTGTTCTATCTTGGTGTATCTCGTTTTATCTTGGTGTATTCCCAGTTGCTTCAAAGCCCTACCAGGATTTGGAGCCTGGTCAACATTTATTTAGCTGCCAAGAGCAGCTTTCGTTTGGCTATTTTTTTGGTGTTGTCGCTCCTCTGTCTCCGTCTGACCTCCGTCCGACCTAAGGTCGCTTAGGTCCCGCAGATCTTGGTAGGCGACTTTAATCTTACCACCTTATAGTTCTGTAAAAGATGACTGCATTAAGAAGATCAGTCATCATGAGATGGTTAATCGTTGCAGTCCTGAAATGTGATGGTATTTTTATTAAAGAGTGTTTTATTTGGTCCAGGCTGTTAGTAAAATCTCTTGTTCATTTCAACACGGCAATATGTTCATCACCTATTACGTTATTTTCTCGTGAACGTTTGAGTGGTTAAACTATCCAAAATGCGTTGTGAACTTGTGATATAATATATAAATAATAAACTTGGTGGCTAGTTCAATAAGTATTGTAATGAAACAAGAAGCTTACAATCCACAAAATTATAGAAACAGTTGTACTATACCCCTGTTGCCAGTTATGTTCAAATATAATTATAATAAGGTATGTCCACAGACATATAAAACAGTAAATGTTTGTCATGATATTATTTAGTTCCACTATGCTAAAAGTCAAAATGGCACTTCCCTCTTATCATCCCTTTCCCCTATATCTCTCAAAGGTTTGTTTGCACAAAATTCATACTGAATTAAGCTCTTCTTTCTAAACGATGTCACTGTATTATTTTGTGTTCCTTCATATCTGTATTATATGTGGTGTCAGTTACACTTTGTAAGTTAACTTAAGAACGAGTGGGTAGATTTTAATGAACATTGATTAGCTAGATTAGTCTCTACCTCAAATAGCAAAATCACTAAAATGATATAAAAATTAAAAATAGGAAAATCACTAAAACTATCAATATTAATTATTAATAAGGCAATTTAAATGTCGCCGGACAATTAAAAAAAATTAAACCAAGAAATTTTAACTATACTGTCGCGTCACATCCAGTCACGATTCTAAATGCTTACCACGCGCCACCGACGCTCTTAAGATGCAAATAAATTTCGTCATTTCCTTTCATACGCTACTTTTAGAAACTCTGTCAGAAGATCGATTATCGCATTAAAAAACGTAAATATTAATAAAAGAAAATCTCTAACAAGCTTTAATAGACCAACCCTTACCTTCAGTCGACACAAAAAGGTGAGGTTATCAATTGTACCGTCTGATTTATGTAGTTATTTCTCCAATATCTCTAACACCCATTATTAGAGATAGCTCAGTTAGTACAACATCATCAAAATCAATTGTGAATATTATTTTCGCTCTTGCTCGCTTCGCTCGCGCTCGTGGTCCCGCAGACTCAGTGTTCTGTAAACGATCATTGCGTTAAACAACTTTCGCTATGGCTGGTCACGGATGGGTGACCACTTTGTGGCATTTACATTTGCGAGCGTTTCTGTACTTCGAAAGGCACGTTAAGCCGTTGGTCCCGGATGCCATTAACATGGCAGTCGTTAGGTCAAGTTGGACGCCTTATGGGCGACTTGAAAAATTTCAACAGCAGATAGCCACAGCCTGCGCCTGTCTATTTCAACACGTCAATGGGCTCACTACCTATTACGTGGGACAAGAATACAAATGGTGAAAAGTGGGCATATAATATGCCTCTGCCACCCCTTCAGGGATAAGGCGTGAATATTATGTTGAAAATATTAAGGAATAAGATTATATCTTGTTAGAAGAAAATACATTTTATAAACCTACATATTTACTTATAATCTTAATGCTGAATATTATGTGTGCGTGTTGAGTGCGTTTCACTATTGCCCTCTTTATACTCAAGGTTAAGTAGTATAATGCCATTCTCATCCATTTTCGATACAGGTCAAGTACATAAGGGTTTATCAAAAGTAGTAGCAAGGTTCAGTCAGTTTGGTTATAGGTAAAATAAATGCGAGGATCGCGTGTCTATGAAAATTTGTAATGAAAAAAGTTAAGGCCCACAGGTATCGGTATTGTAATGCCCAAGGGCTTTAAAAAAAATCCACGAAACATTTTATTAGTAATTAATAAAATTTCGTCAAAAGACGATAAGTACTATAGTATGACTCTAAAATTTTTGTGCCAGGCTTGCAGATTCTGAAATATTCTTTATCTAATAGTTTAATATAACATAGCAAATGGTTTTGTTGAGCTCAACGCGCTATTTTCAGGAACAACTGGTTCCTAACAGAAAAATATTTTTTGTGTTGGATAGCCTATTTATCAAGAAAGACTATCTATCACGCTGATGATTGCAAAGTTATGTATTAGATTAATCAGTAAAATTTTACCGACTTGGACACAATTAAAACCTTAGCATCTTTGCTTCATACAAAATTAGCTAATAGATAACATTTAATACTCGTATATACTATTAAATGTTGTACTATAGATAAATCAGATATGTATATTGTCTCAATGACATACTGACATATTTGATAAGATTATTTCGACAAACATTAACCCAGGTTTTATTTAAAAGTGTCTAGTGTTCTCTATCAATCTATGTGTTCGATGGATGTTTATTCCAATGCTTAAACGGTCACAGGTGCGGGAATTCTGATACAGGAAGTCTGTTATAAGTCTGATATTCGTTGACCAGTACATTAACTAATTAATATCCTTAACTAACCGTCGGATGCTCTGTTTAATTTGATATATATTTGGTTGGTAAGATCGCTAGCAAAACGTGCTATTACGCCTCCCAACCCTAGGACCCTTAGCCTACACAGCGCTTACATGCGCCTCATAGGGCAAAACTCATAGTTGTAGTACTGATATCCAGCCTCATCAAAGACAGATATAATCATGTGTTTTATCTACTCTGGAACATGAGATAAATCTAATCTAATAAAGCTAATTAATTCAAATTTGCAACGATAAACACTTACAGAAGCATACAGTATAAAATCTGACTACGAGTCGTAAATTGAATGCTGATTCCTAAACCCAATCAGAGTAGGCACATCAAAATATTAAATGGAGTTGTGACATCGATGATATCTAGTACTCATACCTAAAATGGGTCCTTTAAACCTCAATGTTATAGAGTTTATATATATATACATATATATACTTATTTGGTAAACTTTTTCAAAAATCTGCGAACATAGTTCAGAACTTCTAATATGCATGGTCTCCTAGGAACGTTTTTCTGTAACTATTACGACTATGGTACCTGCCCTTACTGTCTCCTCTCTAAATCAAATTGAATCAAACATTATGTTCTCTGCGAGTGCAATCATTGTAAGACAATTAAAATTATGAAACAATGAGATACATTATGGATACATGTAACTCGTCTCTTTAAGATCCGTGGTTGAAAATATCACAAGCAACGAGATAATTCAGACGACAAGAACATTCGACAATCCAGAGTGTTATCCTCACTTTTATCAATTCACAGTACGCACGTTTGCTACATTAATTCTACGCACCATATGAGGCTACTGAAACATGTTGAACCTCGCACTTACATGCAAACACATTCAATATTATCCTTTGTCTCCGTTCCAATGTCAATGTGAATCAGATAACCATAACCGGAGCTCGAAAGTGGCATTTTAAGAACAGAAGCCAGCTGTACCACCGACAAATATAGGGGGTCACACGACTGCCATATAAAAATAAAATATCTTAAATATTGTAGACTAGAGGACGCCCTGCGGTTTTTACTTATATTCGTTGTGCCTGTTTCCGTGAGAATAAAGGGATAAAATATAGCCTATGTTAGTCCTTATAACATCAGTTATCTGCTAGTGAAATTTTTGTTAAAATCTTCCAGCTTTTTCAGAGATTAGCCGGAACAAACAAATAAAAAGACAGACAGAAATTTTATGTCATGTCATTTTTTTTATTTTTCAGTCACGCCTTTATCCGCGAGGTGGTGGCAGAGGCATACTATACGGCCACATTTCGCTTTTACCTTAAGCGTTTTCTGTCCCCTGTAACAGGTGCTGAGCCCAATGCCGTGTTGAAATGGACAGGCGCAGGTAGCGGCGTCCTTCTGTACAATTTTTTCAAGCCGCCTAATGCCTTCAACTTGTCTTAACAACTGCCCTGTTACTGGCAACCGGAACCGACAGTGTAATATGCCGTCCAAAGCACGGAAACGCTTTTAAACAGAAATGCAACACCGCGGTCATATATCTGAGGAGCACCCTTGACTTTTTTGCCAAGTATAGGTGTTCTTGTTACCTAATATCATCTTCAGTACAAAACGTCGAACCACTTTATCTTGAGTCGTGGAAAATATATTTTTTTTACATTTAGCTTGCCGCAAGTAACGGAAGATGATGTAAAGCAATAAATGCTGGTTTATCAGTTTAAACTATTATGTATGTAGATTTCATTTTAAAGTATTATGCACTCGGAAAAATACATTATATTATTTCCCTATTAAAAACTTGTTGAACAAGTTAGAACTTAAAATTTTAGAATTTTATAATTTAAGAATTGGACATATTTTCAGCATTTGCTAGATAAAATAAAATACAATTAGTAAGCAAAACTTTTTGGTTTTCCCTTCATTTTAGTATGTTTTTTGGAAACAACTACCTTTTTATCATCTTAAAAATACAGGCGATATTTAACCACATGGTGGGTGTCAGGCGATGAAATAAATATACTTATTTGAAAAAATGCTATATAAATTGTTATCAAAAGCAAAATGAAATGAAAAATCTATTTCTTCAATATTTACCCAACAAATTTCCCCTACATGTAGCATGGCCATGAAACAGCTGTATACGAGATGATTATTTAAATAGTAACTGATTTAAAAGGTAAATCAATTTATCGGTACAGAAAGCGACGAATCTGCTATTTGGACAGATGGTGAATGAAACTAAAAAACTTATTTATTCTACGAAGTTAGAGTAGAGATGACGTCTAAAGCTTTTAAGGAATAAAGGAATCCATCGGATCATATTCTATATAATTGGGAAACACAATCTGCAAGGAATAAATAAGCGAACACAGTGTTACTATTCGCTTCAATGACATTGTTAATGCAATGGCTGCGACCTATGACTGCGGCACCAGCTTATTCATATAAGTTAGAAGTTCAGTACTAATATCTTATACATGCTATTGTAGTTAGTTTAAATAGTCAAATCTTTGGCACAAACTCCGAATAGAATAAATGCCTATGTACCATTTTCACACAGTCTGTTCATACATAAATACATATAGTCAAGCCTTTATCCCCGAAGGAGTAGGCAGAGGCATACTATACGCCTACATTTCACCGTATGCATTTTTTGACCCACGTTTTTAAAGTCCATTGCTGTGTTTACATGGACAGGCGCAGGCTGTGGCGACCTGCTGTTGAAAATTGTCAAGCCTATTTTGGTATATTTTAATGAAGATTGGAAGTTCAATGGTCCAGATAAATTTGTTTGATGATGAAAAAATGATCGATATTAGGTACATATTTCTGGATTATATATTTCTGGATTATAGGGAAGGAAGGGAATCTAATTATTTTATCGGTGTAGCAAATTTGTATGAAACATAATGGATTCATTATGCTTCATACAAATTTGCTACACCGATAAAATAATTAGATGATTATGCATATCCAAAAATTTGGTGTGATTCGTCTCGTAGTTACCCTTCCATATAATATAATTTATTACACAAAATTGGAAATTATGAACCTAATAATTTGATTTTCAATTTCCAAAGAAATGTTTTGAGTAAAATTAATTCATCATGTATCAGTACCTGACTATGTTTTGGCTGTACGGAATTATATACATAGATAGTAATTTAATGAAACAATATGGCGGAAAACGTCGTGAAGCTGTCATGCAGTCACGCCGTGAGTAGGGGCTCAAGTCTTTACGGGTTTTTTGCTTGAAGACCGGGCCATGCGAGTCCTGAATATGTATATATCTACTTATAAAAACTTACCGATATGTTGGCAAGCCTGTTAATTAGTAGTGATCAGAATAAACATCATATTTACATTTCTACATCTTGCATCGATGGATAATTACGATGTGAACTGGGCACCTATTTAATGTCGTTTGATTTTATAAGTAGTATTTCGACATACCTGAGAAAGAATAGATAAAAAAACTAAACTAACTATCTTCACGCTATATCCCTGACGGGATAGTCAGAGTGAACAGATCGCCAAGCTTTGCGATCCATGCATACTTTTTTTTGCTTCTTGCAGATTCATCCATCGCTTCATATGTATGAATCGTGCATGTGCACGTCTGGGTATCTGAGTACTTTTGACTTTTCCCGTTTTTGAGGAGTCTTCTTCAGTGGTCTTCATATGTAAGTCTCGGCCTACCCTGGCATCAATCGTTCCTCACTGATTCGTCACGAATGAGACTGAATAGGTACCGAACATTATTTCATCTTCTAGTGAAAAGTAATCGTTTTGTTTTTTATGTGAGTATATTCTCATAGGTAGCCAGACTCCCACCGACTAAAACTCCACAGTGACCTTCCATCTGCCTATTTCCGGGAGTACCAGATGAGCCCTCTGAAGTAGGAAGCTAAGGGTCCCGACAGACTGTCTCTCTTCACAGCCTCGCCTCAGGGGAATCGGATGTTAAGCCGCTTCTTTAGTGTTATATCCTTGGGGAACCTTGGAGGAATGTGTGGAATAAAAAATGCATGATGCCGACAGTGATGGGCATGCGTGTTATTACGTTACCGTTTGTGGTAATTCCATTTTATAAGCGTTTGCTCGTGGCCCCAACAACTCAGTGTTCTGTAAACAATCACTGCGAAGGAACTTTCGCTATAGCTGGTTATTGGATGGGTGAGGAGTTTGTGGTATTTACATTTGCGAGCTTTTCCGTGATTCGGAAGGCACGTTAAGCCTATGGTCTCGGTTGCCAGTAAAATGGCAGTTGTTAAGCCAAGTTGAAAGACTTATGGGCGGCTTAAAACAATCAAAAGCAGGTTGCCACAGCCTGCACTGGTCCATTTTCAACACGGCAATGGACACACCACCTGTTACGTGCGACAAAAATGCAGACGGTGAAATTTGGGCGTATAGTATGCCTCTGCCTACCCCTTCGGGATTAAGGCGTAGCAATATATGTATGTATACTTCGGAACGCACGTTAGGCCGTTGATGGTGGCTGTTAACACAATGGTTGTTAAGTCAAGTTTAAGAAGTTGATAATTTTGTACTTATGTGAGTCACACTTTTAATAGAGAACGATTGACGAAGAATATATATTGTTCAAAAGTAGAGGGTAGAAGGAGTCAGGGTAGGCCGAGACTTACATATGAAGACCACGTGAGCAGATTGCTCAAAAACGGAAAGGTCAAAAGTACCCGGATACCCAGACGTGCTTGTATGAAGCGATTGATGAATCTCGAAGAAGCGAAAGAAGCATGCATGGATCGCGAAGCCTGGCGATCTGTCCTCTCTGACTACCCCGTCAGGGATACAGCGTGAAGATAGTTAGTTAGTTACTATTTTAATACAAAAACGCCGAGAACCCGGCGTGGCGTGCGTCCTGACTAAATAATATGTTCAATTTTACAATACACAACCTTTCATCCGCTTTCATTCTGCACCTTTCACGAGCTTCTTCTATCAGTGCCTTCGTGTTAACTTTCTGCAGCTTGTATCTCTCTTTTATATTAAAATCATTTCGCGAGGCTAAGTAGTCTAGCCATGCTTTCTTCTTCATTCGAACTGCTTCTTTGACTTCCTCATTCCACCATGCATCACGCTTATTACTACTGCCTCTTTTCGTTTCTCCACACACTTCCACAGCGGCATTTATCATACTATCCCTAAGGTTCTGCCATACACTTTCCACATTCTCACTGCTTACATTGACGTCGCCAAGCTTTTCTGCTACCCTTTCATTATATTTATCCCTAATGGATGCATCCTGCAGCTTCCAGCTTTTGATGCTATAAGTCGGTTCAAGCTCAGGACACTCGGTACGATGACGCCAACCCGCGAACAGACCCCTAATTCTAGTTATGACTAGGTAGTGGTCTGATCCCAGCTCAGCGCCTCTATAAACCCTTGTGTCCATCCCCTGTTTACGGAGCCAACTATCCATTAGGAATAGATCTATCATGCTTCTCTTTGACTTACATCTCCTCATATACATATGAATTTGTTTGTGGTTGAACATTGTGTTCGCCACAAACAAATCCTTTTCCTTACAAAATGCCAGTATTAGCTTGCCAGCGTCGTTCACCCTTTTATCCCCATACTTCCCGAGTACCGACTCAAAACCATCGCGAGCGGTACCCACCCATCCATTCAAGTCTCCACATACTATAAGTCTTTCATTTCCTTCTATCACATTTAGAGCTTCTCTCATACTCTCCCAGAAGTCCTCTAGCTCACTCGCGTTCGACGAAGATACTGGCGCGTAGGCAGCTACCAGGAAAATCTTCGTCAAACCAAGTTTTACACGGATCCAGAGGATTCTAGGACCTACCAGTTTGTACTCATACATACCGGAGGCCAATCGCGAGGACAGCAAAATTCCAACGCCCCGACTGCCATGCTCGCTCTCTGGTACTCCAGACCAAAGCGCGAGCATCCCACCCGTGAGCTCCAAGACTTTGCTGCCCTTGCGCTTGGTCTCTGTCAAGCACACTGCATCTAACTTACTCTCATTCATAACATCCATCAACTCATTAATCTTATCTGTCATTCCTCCCCTAACATTCCACGCAGCTACCCTGCACTCCATCCTCCACTTTCCGCCGTATCGGGCTGCGCGTGTAGGGTGGCGGTTCCCTACGCCGCTGTGGCTCACACTTTTCGCACCAGCGGGGACGAACTGGTGCGCGTCGCCTCGGGGGCACGCCCTAGCAGTATTCGCCCTGGTGGCACTCGTGTTGGAGTAGAATTGCAGCCGTAGCTGGCAGGGATGGCGACGTGCACGCTTCTACTCTTCATCCCCATAATCAGCTTATAATATGATTATAATGTGCTGATATATCATCCATATCTATAGTTTTTAATTTTTTTTCAATAATGTATGGAATTGTGCCAGAGTTGCTGACATATATTACTTCTAGCCTATTCCTTATTTGATAAGGCTATCCAACTGAAAAATAAAATTTTCAATTTAAATTAATTTTATTTAAGTAGTTATTATGATATTTTATATTAAGATATTCTAATTCAGAAATAAATTTTTAATTATAAGGAGTAACTTAGGTTACATTTTATCCCCATATTTATATAGGAATAGGACAGCGGGGTGTCCACAACTTTTTAATAAATATAAAATAAGAACATTGGATTTTTTAGAAAAGTAGCATGAAAACTTATTCTTTAAACATTTTTTTTACATAAATAGTGCATCCCTGTACACTGAAAAATCTGTATTCCTGTAGGTCATAAAGTATCACTTATGAATATCAAGATTATTGCTTTTACATTTACATTGCTAGATTTGCTAAGCAATAGATAGAGCATGAGGAAGACCCTGGCAATAAAACTCATAACCACTCTTTTCTAACCGCCATTAATTACATGATTTTTAATTACATGATAGTGACCAATTACATACTTATATAGTTTTTTTGCAAAATCAGATCAAAAGGAGTGATTCAAGTTGCCAGTTCTCAGGGTAGCCTACCCTTTAAGAAGAATCTGGCAAGAAATTTCATGGGTGCTCATTTTTTAAATGTAGGTATGGCTTACAATAATAAACTTACATTGTTCTTTTGGATTTATATATGTGAGAACAGTCCACTACAAGTTTGCTTTAAATTTAAATATAATCTTTAATTGTGTGATAGGCCCTTTTCAAGAGGTGTGTCTTAATTTCCACCTTAAATTTATGTAACGGAAGGTTCATAAAGTATAAAGGAATTTTACTAAATAGGCTTACGCCAATTCCTGCAAAAGTGTTGTGAACCTTTTGTAAATGATGATGCATTCCAATTAATTTATGCTTATTTGTAGTATTTTTCGAATGTATATCACTGTGTCTATTGCATAAATGTATGTTCTGTTTAACTAACATGATATTTGCAAATATATACTGTGATGCAACCTTTAAAATGCCAATGACCTAAAATTTTTCTCTAAAAACTATACTAAAGCATTTGAGCACAAGTCATGTGAGTTTAAAAAAAAATATTTGTAACTAGGTGACCCCCCCAGGCTTTACCCATGACATACTTCGATCCTGTCGCACCTATTTAATCCCGTTGCTTATAAATTCTACAATAATGCATAAAAATTTGCCCGATTTGTCGACATTTATGACTACTGTTTCTCTTCAGCTTAATAATATTAATATTAATGTATGTAAGTGCAAGCATACCAGACCACAGTTTATATTTTTTTATCTGGTAGCAAGTTTGGCTTAGATTATAATCATCATGCCATAAATATATAGTGGTTTTGAGCATAAACTTATGCCAAGCATTTGACAGTAATATACCTGATTACGACAATATTTGATTTAGGGAAAAGTCGTTAAAAATACAAACAGCATAACATAAAATAGAGACCCATTAGCTTTGCTCATACTTTTCTAAGTCTACAATTTATGAGGAAGACTAATACTATTTTACTTTTTAATCTATTTTTTTTTTTAATATTATATTTTAAGAAAATATTGTGTTCAAATATCTAGTTGTTCTTTGAATAAAATGAACAGAAAAAAACCTAAATTTGTAATAACCGATTTCTTGTATTGCATAGTATTTGTCACTAACTATTCCAACTTGTATCTCAAGTAACACATGTGTTAAAGACAAGGGACTAGGGTAATAAATAATTTTTAACTACGTTTTGAAAATTATTAATGTTTTGAAAATGTTAAACATAAAAAGCTCACCTGGTCAGGGCAAAAGTAGCCAAATGCCACCATCCCAAACAATGAAAATAATAAACAGAAGAGTATCACTTTCCGTATTTTCGATCTTGGTTCCATTTTTTTTATTTCGTAGACACCACTTGGTAGCAACAAAGCGAAATCACTATCTACTTGCACAGATACACTTTTTTGCATTTCGACTGAATGCATGTTTCATTTTTACAGAAATATCCGAACACAACAAACACTGATTTTTTTTATACTTTACTCGGTCCATAAATTCATCGTAACATATAATTCACGTCATTGTAATCATAGATTATCGCACGGAGATATAATTTAAAAACACTGTGTTGTTGATAGCACTGGTTGTATGTTATTGTTATTAATAAAGCTCAAAATGACGTACGGGACGATAACCAACGTGAGCTAGAGCAGACCAACTGCGAGTGACACTACTACGCGAAGACGACAAGCAAGACTGGACTGACTGACGGAATCACAGAAACAAGAACAACTGATTCACGACGCGCGAATGAATACAACAGACAGACCTGCGGTGTTTGAAGGCACCATAATTAACATATCTTGTTTATCAAAACTATATAATGCAAACTGATATTGTTTCTCAAGTCATTGCAGCAGTCAGATTTGTTTCTATTATTTTTTATAAATAAATAAACTACCGTTCCATGTTTCGAATTGTCTTATTTTTAGCATTATGACTAAAGCAGTATAACACGATATTAAGGTTGATACAAAGGAAAAGGAAAGACAACCAAATGCAGGAGTTGGTGACACTCGATTGTACATTATGGCACAATAGTCTTGTATGAAACGGTACTGATATTTTTGCATATAGCTACACCGTTTAAACGTCAATTTTATGTTAGAAAATGTCAAAATTTCTGTCAGACTGGCTACGTTCCACTCTAATGCTCGCACTTTACGCTCGCCGAGCGGAGGCGAGCGCGAGAGTGAAGAGGCCACGCTCGTGTAGACTCGTGCGCCCTCGCCTCACCTCGTCGCCACTCGCTATTTTGGCGTAGATCAAAACGGCGAGAGCGAGCGGGGCCTCTAAACGCTCGCGTGGTTCAGTTCAGAGTGAAATTACAGTAAGCGGACGTGCGGAAAAAAATAGCTAGAATGGAAGACGAATTGTCAAACGAGACAACTTTGTACTTTTTGGAGTGTGTTTTTTTTTGTGTTTCTTGCACAGTAAGCATCTACCATCTCCTTTTCCTCCACGGTTTTTTTTGTACAAAATGTACGGACATAATTGTAGTAAGCAAGCGCGCACAAAGCCGTAGCCGCAGTGACTTTTTTAATCTCCATCTTGATGAACGGTTCGGCGGCAACTGCTGCTGCTCTGCTGCTAACCAAGCGCGAAGAGGGGTACAACTTCCATGTATTATAATCTGCATTACCGTCTAGCTTCTCAATCGCCGCTAGTACTGAACTCGTGTTACCTCCATGGGATGAATGTGAACTCTCACTCGAGCTTACTGTGATAACAGAACTCCTATTCCCAGTGTTTAACATTAAAATAGTATATACCTACCTACGCTCCGTACCTTAAATAAAAAGACATAGGTACACGACGCTATCTGGCCCAATTTAAGCTTAGGTTTATAGGTAAGCTTGTGATGGGATTCAGTCATTTAATAAATATATATATCGTTGGGACAACTCACACAACGCCATCTGATTCCAAACTATGCAGAGCTTGTACTATGGTAACCAGACAACTGATAAATATATTTATATATTTCTAAATACACATATATTATAGATAAGTAACACCCAAACACAGAATAAACCATCGTGCTCATCACACAAAGTTTTATCCTGAGTGGGAATCGGACCCACGACCGCTTGCGTAGCAGTCGGATGCACTCCCACCGCGCCACAGAGGCAGTCAACATATATATACAATTTAAATATAGGAAACTTAAGCCTTCTTCTTTATTTTAGCGTCCTAGTTGCTTCCAAAACATAGCTCGAAATGTTAAAGTGCAGCTGCTCTATCGTTTGGCTTTTCGGAATCGTTAAGAGCAAATGCCGTCTAACCTCCCTACCCCGTGAGGGCCCCTGCAGGTGACAACGTTTGTGGCCCGGAGATCTTAGTAACCCTTAGGTTCACATAGGAAACACGCTTACTCCTTAAAGTTATTTGCGGATCAAACAAATATTGCTATTTTTTGTTTTCGCGGTAAATGCATTTATGCACCATCATCCCTGCTGCGGGGGCAGTAGGGACGGTGTGTGGGGCTCCTGGCCAATGAGAGAGGGGCCGTCCTACCCACTAAACCGCAGTGTTCCGCCTCACCTTAAACCGGCTCGCAGGGTAGGCCTGAGGATAAATCACGGCAAGCCGGCAAGGGGCACCCAATGATGAAGGGGGTCCGTCTCGGGGCAGCTGGAAAAGCGACCACCTCGGAGCTCCCTAAAGAGCTGAAGAATCTAGCCCGCACCTCCACCGCTCTCGAGCGCCCCTCTGTAAGCAGTGGAGGTGACTGAGGTGTAGGAGGAGGTGGGAGAGAGGAGGTGACTGAGGTGTAGGAGGAGGTGGGACTGAGGTAAAATGTCGGCGCTCCGTGTGCCCTCTCCACCCAAAAACAAATATTTGCTGCGACAGGTGCATACACTGTCAACTGTGCCACAGAGGCATGATAAGTTCTTGTTTTCATGAGTAAATAATGCAGTATTTTATTTTACAATTATTTTTATTTAGTTTTCAAGTTTATTTTTGATTTATGTTAAAATTTAATAATTGAAAGGTGTTTGAAGATTTTTGTATAAAGCATGACTGCTGATTCCCTGCTGTGAAAAAAAATGGCCACTAGTCACGAAACCTATTTTAGTTAACAAAGTACTACGTTTCAGAATAAATACAAGTCAACGTTGATCTGGGGTAGGTACGTAACGAAGTGAGCGTAGCTTCATTCTTCCCCGATTCGGATTTTCGCTTTGCCCTAGTACTCCTCCCAAACCACTCAGCATTTTCGTGCTAATTAGTGTCTAGCACATAAGACCTTTTAGCCTTTTTATTACCATCTCACTAAAAAGGCAACGGGTTCAAAATGTCTTCCAAATTTAACATCTAAAATAGACACAGTTTACTAAATTTTTTCGGCCCTTTAGACTCACCCCAGTTCCGTGCTTCAGAAGGCACGTTAAGCCGTTGGTCTCGGTTGCCAATAAAATGGCAGTCGTTAAGCCAAGTTGGAGGCCCTATGGGCGGCTTAAAAAATTTCAAAAGCAGGTCGATGCAGCCTGCGCCTGTCTATTTCAACACGGCAATGGGCTCACC
The DNA here is from genome assembly GCA_948477245.1 of Thumatha senex. Lineage (NCBI taxonomy): Eukaryota > Metazoa > Arthropoda > Insecta > Lepidoptera > Erebidae > Thumatha > Thumatha senex. The sequence goes on from OX419726.1 coordinate 23,457,179, forward strand.
ACCTGTTACGTGGGACGGAAATGCATACGGTGAAACGTGGGCGTTAAATATGCCACTGCCTACCCCTTCGGGGATAAAGGCGTGAAAATATGTATGTATGTATTTACCCATAATATCTAGCCATAGATGGTTTAGAAAAAATAAAAACAAAATCAGACATACCATTGTGATAATCACCGAAATGGTGACGGCAAAACTCTTCGCTCCATTTAGACAACCAAAAATGCACTAGTTGACCATACACAACGGCTGCGTTCCACTCAACGCCTGCAACGATTGTAACACCGTAACACCCAATGTGAGGTGTCATTCTATTCGGAATTTTTATTTAATGTTAAAAGCGAGAGTGACTGTGCAAGCCAGAGTTTTGGGAAGTTTTTCAACTCTGTAAGAAAATTATTAATTTGTCCTAGAGCTCAGTAGTCGGGAGTTTTTTGAATGGAAAATTCTGAAATTCTTTCTAATTGAATCTTTTTCAAATTTAAAAAATCTTGAATCGTTTTAGCCGGTCTGGCATTTAAGTACTTTTCATTTTTTCAGTGGAAGCGAGTGGTACCTAGTTATTTTTTTTAGAAATCATCTAGGTACAGTGCGACATAAAAGGGTTGACAATAAATGAGGGCGTCACTATCGCTTTTGTATCTTGCATGTAGCAACACAGTTAGTAATATACAAACGTTTTTGATACTTGTATTATTTTTGCAAGTATAATATTTGCAAGACACGAATTCTCATTTAAACAGAATGAAATAAGTATCTATAAATGATATAAATATAGTATGTAAAGGGCAATTAAAAAGGGCATGGAAATCCGAAAAGAGGTCAGTGTACCCATCAATACGACTACTTTGCTAATTGAACATTATGCTAACCTTCCTGCTCTTTAGACGTTTTCCTAAGTCGACGTTTGATCGTGAGCGCAACTTTTACAATAGTATCAACCAAAACAATGAGAACATTGATATAAAATATTAAAATATAAATCAGCGTCGTACATACACTCACACAAACTTTCGCAATTCAAAATATTGTTCTTTTACTCATTATTTTACCTACTATATTTCATTTCTAAAATATGCGATTTGTATGCATATATTACTACTATACAAATTCTTCTTTATTTATTTATATGCTTATTTCTTACTTGCATTATTCATTGAGTGAAAACAAGTATCAAATGCAGTAGTCGCGCTATAAATACTTTTTTTTGGTGTTGCCTGTAAGAGTGACTAGTTAGTTCTTAAATAATTAATTTCTACTCTTTTATGTCGCACTATACATGATATTCTGAATCAAAAGACACCTTAAGCATAATTTTCGGAGAATCAACAAAATTTGACCCAGAAAGAACTTCTTGAATGTCTTGATATTTATAGCCTACTAGTTGACGCTCGCGGCTCGACATGCGTGGTGAAGTTTTCCCGTTCCAGTTTCTCACAGGAACTTGTTCCCGGTATAAAAAGTAGCCTATGTGTTATTCTGATGTGTAAGCTATAGTATTGTACCTAAAGTATTATCAAAATCCATTCAGTAGATATTGCGTAAAAGAGTAACAAATATCCATCTATACGTACAAACTTTCGCGTTTGTAATTTTAGTAGGATTGGGATTTAAATATCAAGACTAATTGGTGCGCTATACGGATTACATCGGGTTGCCATAAGAACACTTTGTGGGTCCCTATTGGCACCAACTGGCGTATGGATGGAGAAAGAAAAACTAATTTGAATAAATAAATTAACCGCAAATGTCGGGGCGCAAGTTCAAAACTAGGTAGACTTCTAGCTGTAACCCGGCCACTGTAGGGAGCATGGTTGTGCACGCGCTGCCGTCACCTTACCTTGGCACGTTGTTTGTAGACGAACTTAGGGGGTGGTAGCGTATGAATCCGCCCGGACTGCAGAGTTTGTGTGATGTAAATCCCATAGTGTTTCCACCTAATCCCATAGTGTACCTGTGGTTCAACAGTGGAAGCAGATGGTCATCTATTAAGCGTTAGGCGGTCGATGATGCGCAGGTAGTTTCCCGTGGCATGATGCTCTTCACGTTATAATGCGAAGAGTCTTAGTTTCGGCAGATGTTCCATGCTTGTTTTGTGCCGCCTGATCTTTACAGGGCTGACGGCAGAAGACCGGATGGTATGACTTTGATGGCGTGCAAAAAACGGCAAGTGTCTTATGTGGGACGCCACGTGCGGGAACACCGTTGCTCCCAGCTTCAGTCGTACGGTCCATTTTGCGGCTAATGCGTGCGCGGCTGCTAAGAAACGACTCAAATAATCGTCGGTATATTTTCGTTCGCATCGCAGTGAAGACGATGGTCTGTTGGTGTCTGGAGGCGAAGCGTATTGTGTAGGAGAAAGGCAGACTCCCGCGCTGAATTGAGGTTAGTGCAAAGGCTGTCCTTTGCCATTATAAAGAGGCAATCCGATCAGTGTGACAGGCACTTTTGCACCGGGTACGGTAAAGCGATTTGACTTAAACGAAATCAATAAATTAATATTTAAAAAGAATAATTCTCAGCAGGTCCTTCAACTTGATACCCATATTAAAGTAAAACATAATAAACTTAAACAGACGTCTTTATAAGCCGATTTAAAATGATGTAACCTTTTTAGAGTTAATCACAACAACCCCTTTCATTTGATAGTCATATTATAGCAGTCTATTAAAAATTACTATAGTCTGCCGTTTTAGTTGTTTCTCTCTGCTAGATTTAAAACGACGATGTATAACCGTATCGCATAATTTCAGCTCAATCTTTTGCAGATATCTGCTTCAACATTGAGTTGTAAGCAGTTGCAAGAATCCACCGAAACAAACACACATAAATTGCAATAATAAAAAGCTTATGAAAATGAAATTAATTTAATCAATCATGTGCCATTGTTATATTTGCACGTTCGCCATTTCATTAGCTGAAATAAATTGTGGGACCGAGAATTAATCAAATCTGTTAAGGCGTTTTGACAGGCTTATTAAAATGCAGGTATGAGGTCTAGGGTTGTCCTGAAGCAGAGCTCTGGGCTATAATATAGCATTTGACCAGTCTCGAGTGTTTAACGGCTAGCTTTTCCACCATGCCTTGCAATTGTTGTTAATGCAGATCTGCCGTAATTGTCTGGCCAGATCTTAGGAAGCTGCAGTGGATGACACCAGCACTGGTCCACCAGATACTTAATAGTACCTTTTTCTGATTCAACTTTCGCTTGGGGCAGGATTTGGCTGGTTTTTATGAGCTTATGCATTGTGATAAGCGCTCCGATAGTCGTACAGGATCCATTTTTCATCACAAGTAGCGATCCAATTCAAAGTCTCGTTATCTGTCACGGTTGAGTAATGTAACGCATTATTCGATGTTTATTTGCTTCACTCAATTCATGCGGGAACCCATTTTCAGCCATTTGAAGATATTTTTGAAATAAAATTGTTATTAGGTACTCTCACCGAAGCCTGTCGCTAACTCTGACATGGTATGCGATGGATTCTCTTCCACGTTTGCATATAATTCATTGTCTACGAAGATCTCCGGCCGCCCATGAAATTAATCATTATCCGAGCGCTTGCCCCATTTGCGTCTCCCGACGCCCGGAGTCCGCCTTCCTACTTTTCGTAACCACTTTGTCGGCATCCCCTGAAGCGAGACCATTGGCACGTATTTCATCTCTTACGACGTCAAGCCAGCATTTCTTGTGTCTTCCCCTCTTACCGGGACCCGGCGGGACTGATATGACCAGCCATTTGTTTCTCACGTAGCCCCGTGGTTGCCGCAAGGCATGACCACACCAACGAAGGCGACACTCTTGCAACTTATCTGCTATGTCACGTAAGTGAAGGCTGCCGCTGATGTGAGAGTTCCTTACGCGGTCCGTCCGCGTTACTCCACACACCCATCCACACCGCAGCATCTTCATTTCCGTGACACGCAGTTCCTGCCTGTGTCGCTCCAATATTGGCCACGTCTCAGGTCTAATGTCTCTAATGATCGTTTTGTACACCTGTCCCTTTAACCGGATGATTTTTGGGTCACAAAAATGACACCGGTCATCTCTCGCCATTTGGCCCACGCGGCAGCAATGTGTGACTTGACATCATAATCGATGCCACTGGACTTGTGAAATACAAATCCCAGGTATTTAACCTGGTCTGTGCGCTCGACCGCTCGAAATCACTGCCTATGCAAACGGATGTGGGTTCTGTCGAGTTTAGTGCCAAGTACTCGGGCCTTCGCCACATGTAAGTTTCAACGATAACTTGATATAAAACTCTAATTTGACACAAAATAATTGCCAAAATGCTTCGCTCATCGCCGCCATTTTTTTTGTGATTATTTTATTGGTTACTAAAACCTTGCCGAGTCCAATTTATTGCATATTTCTTAACTTTTATGTTTTAATTTAGTCCTGTCCAGTCCCTTGTCTAGTCGGGAGAAGATGGTTATAACGGGAGTAAAAAGTATATCACGGGTAAAGTCGGGAGCCACTACCTGTATTAATAAAATTACTGGGCGACTTCCGTTCATAGCGACCGCGACCGGACGACCACAGGACCATGGTCGCCTGTCGCGATGCGACCACAAGCTTTCCGATGTCAGCGACCGCGACGTCTTCCGCCACTCTTTCCGCTAGTTTTAGTGTGATCGAAAAATTTTGTATTTATTATCATTATTCTTTGTGAGTCCATCTGGCCAAGTCACGTGGTAGGAAAATCGTATAAATAGAAGAAATTTATGTTTCAGAAAATTTATTTCAAAACTGTGTTTTGAAAAAGTGTAACTAGTAGATAGGTAGGTAGAGTAGATCTCGTAGTCGTGTGTTGAAAACGAAGCTATTTTGATATGCTTCTCGCCTGCGTCGCGCGACGGCACTGCCTCCTACTCGACCGGGTCGCGGACGCTAAGAACGGAATGCTACCTTTACACTTAAAATCTTGAAATTTTATGTGTAAGAGTTTCGGTTTCGGCCGAGGAGCACAGCTAGTACTATATATATTATACTTACACATACTTATATATACAGGACCCTAGAATTAGCACCAATCATATTCTACGATAAGCTACCCCACATCAATAATGAAGGTTAATGAACAATCGATGACCGGAACTGACACTGTCAGAAGTCTTCGCTATTTTATATTTTATTTTTGCCTCGGAGTCCGCTATCTTTATATGACGGTTACTCTCAATTAAAATACGAAAATAACTTTCTTTTAAAATAAGTATAGAAAACTTCATGGGCTTGTACCCTTAGAATTGTAATCGTATTTTGTACAAAGAGGAAAATCACGTTGGCTGCAACCAGACCCAAACAATGAGTACAAATAAAAAAATTAGTTAAGAATTTCTCAGTCCATCATTGTTATTTAAGGTACATTGATTTAGGGAATAGCTGGACAAAAAATAGTATCGATTTTTAAGACCGGCTTTAATCCAGTATCATTTCTAAGAGAATTTTACAAAGATGGTACATAATTTGAATGAATTCTCCATATATAATGGAGTATTTTCATTTTCCTCACTAAAACAGAATACAAACTAAAAATATGTAAAACAAAGAACATATGTATCTAGAATGCATTAGCAAAATTAACTAGAAATTAGTTTTAGGTATTAAAATACCGTTCTGGCACTATAACTAAACTTCTACATAAAATTAAGAACAGATTCCAAATATTTTATTTATTGTAAAGAAAAAGGCACTTTAAAATTAAGGTGGGGAGGGCTTGTAATGATACATGAATTAAAATGTATTTACTGTCAGAACAAGTTATAATGGATTTCCTTCGGTTTGTTATCAATTTCTCTCGTCACACTGTAGTTTCACTTAAAAGTAGAAAATATTTTAAGTTTGTTTAATAATATATATGTACACATATTTAAAAAAAAAGTCAACAAGGAGCAATTCATTATTCCTACACCTTAGAAATAATAATGTGTTTAGTACAATCACCTCAACAAATCCATGTCAAATGATATATATATGTATATATAAAGAATTATTTTACTTCATGATAACACAATACATCTGTTGCAAGACACATATGTTATGTAGAGAATAGATATAAAAAAAGTAAAAGCCAGGCCAGAGTAAAATTGAACTCAATGCCACGAGAGAACGCATATATAACTGTCCTTTATATTGATATAAAAAAGAATTTACAAAATGTCCACACCTTATTTGATTACATTTTCAGCAATACAAAAGTTACAAGTCACCACTGATATATATCAGTCAACAATATTAAATACATAATATCATAGACACTGATGATGTGGTATGTCCCTCAGTCAGTGCACGTATAAAGATACTTCATCATTTCTGTTTCTTTATCAGTCCCTTAATCATAAGGATCAACACCTCTCACCACAGAATTTTCTAGTTATAAAAATTACTATATTATCGATTCAGTCCACAAATTTGAAATTAAGTCCACAATTCCACTCGCCGCACCGTAACGGGTTACAAGCACTCGACGACGGTTGTTAGTTCTGTTCACTAGGCGTTTGTTTAATTAAACGTTCTTCCAGTACGAATATTATTTAGCACATTTTAATTTGTTGAAAGTTTTTTAGCGATGCACTGTTTAAAACAATCAATAATATCTACGTTACGTTAAAATTGTTCAAGTTGAAACGCGACCACTGGTAGCCGCACCATTTAGGATACATTTCCCATTTTCTGTTCATATATGTCCACTAGACATGTATGTAACGCGGTACCAATTAGTTAACTACTAGTTGTCTATGGAGAGAAGCCAGTCCTCGAATTGTTGTTCGCACCAATCAATTACGAGGACGTCCGCGACCGCGCGAACCATCGCGATCCTGTAACAAATATTTATATTAGTAAAGTAGCTTGCCCACATGTTTATAGAATCGAACTTAAAACACTGACAATGAAACCAACCTTGCGTGGTCTATTATAATCGCGGTCACGATACATATTTGACAAAGGACCTTCCCGTGTATACATGCCTGAGTCATTACGATCGTTGTGATCATTGTAGTCACGTGAATCCTCGTCGAGATCGACAGTATCGCGATGATCACGGTAATTGCGAGAGTCTCTGTGGTCCCTAGAATCACGTCCATCGCGGTGATCGCGACCGTCACGTGCGTCGCGACCGTCGCGTCCGTCGCGTCCATCGCGACCTTCACGTCCATCACGAAGGTCGCGTCCATCACGACCATCGCGGCCGTCACGACCATCGCGGCCGTCACGTCTATCGCGTACGTCTCGGCCGTCACGACCCTCTCGGCCGTCTCGTCCGTCCCGTCCGTCCCGCTTGTCACGATTATACTCCCGATAGTTGCGATATCCACGACCGCCATCTTGATCATCCCGGATATTGTCCGGGTTAGGATGATGAGGAACCTTGCGGGAGTCTTCTTCTTCTTGACGCCTCTCGTAGTGGATAAAATCGTCAAAAATAGATGTCGAATGGCTATAACAGTGCATTATACGCAACACTTGTAATCCTTTTGCGTGCGGCACTTCCTGAGTATCGCGAGAATTTGTCACCGGTTTATTCTCATTATTTTCTAATTTGATATGACGCAGTTGCACGTTTGGAACGTCCTTAACATAGATCCACCTCACACGAAACTGTCCCTTCCACTTGTCCTGCGACCACACACTTGAGTTAGAATTGTAATCGACCGCACTAGTCATGCGAGCCATACCGCAAAAATGACCACTCCCGTTCACAGAGAACAAAAGGTAGACGTAGCCACCCTCTCTCTCGCGCTCACGAAACGCTGCGTCCAGCCGCTTGTTGCCATGCTCGGTACTGCACCATATCTCGTACTTGATGCTGCGGTGGATATCATCCTCAGAATACGACTTAATCACGAAGAACCGGGCGAGCGGTGCACTCAAGTCGAACTCCTTAGGATTGTAGTCGTTCTTGACGCATAATTCGTCCAGCACTGGGTGTGGAATAGCTGGAGCCTGGGGTGGCGGGACCACTGCGACCGGTGGCACAGCGAGTTGCGGGCGCGGTTGATGCGGGGGTGGAGGCGGATGCGCCTGGTGCTGCAGCGGCGCTCGCGGCGTGTGTGTCCAGGCTGGCGGTGGCTGATGTTGCGGCTGAGGTCCGCGCTGCTGCGCCATTGGCACGGGCGCCGGTGCAGCGGGCGGGGGATGAGCATTCATCACCAACGGTGCCGGCACCGACGGTGGTTGCAGTGGGGGCGGAGGCGGCGCCGTCACTACAGGCGCGCTCTTGCCGGCGTCCCATGTACTTATATCCATATTGTGCTTCCCGAGCACTATTGGAGGAGGCGGCATACCCGGACCCTTCTTTTTAACTGTGCCGCTCTGAGAAGAGGGAGTAGGTTTTGCGGGCTGACTCGCGATCGAAGCCCACGTCATCTTTTTGGGTTGAGAGCCTCCGGACACGTCTTTGAGTTCCGGATGTCGATCTCTTTCCGTCTTGTGGTCGCCGAGCGAGAGTGCCTGCACACCGGTTTCGACGACCTTAATGCCGTCCGGCACATACAGGCCGTCAGCCCTGTACGTACTGTAGTCATCGTACTGCTTCGCACGACCTAGTTGTCCCCAAGTAGAATAGTCGCCGTTACCGTGGAAATAATTAAATGTCGACGCTGGTTGGCCGAATGCTGCGGTCGAGAACGGTGTTGTTGATGGTCCGAACACACCTGAAATAGTCAAATACAGAATGTATTGTACTATTGATATCTCGAAATAATAAATTATGAAGTATTTCAATGACAAATAGTTATATAAAATTGAGATTGAACATGGTGCAGTGATGAAATGGCGATAGATTAAACAGATGCGGTTTAATAGAAGCGAGGATAGTTAAATAAAAAAAAAAGTTTTTGGTAAATTAATAGGTGAGTTGGTGACAATATGTGACATCTTTTCTCTTGTTACTAAATGAACTAGCTACCATCCATTCCATAAGAATCGTGAGGATTGTATCCTCCGAAAGGCATCGGGTCTGTTCCATTGGTGGACCATGTCCCATCCCCGACTCCAAAAGCTGGATAAGGAAGTGCTGTTGTACTGTAATAACCTGAAATAATGAAAAATATTTGTCTCTAAACAAATATCTTATTCTCTTTAAAAAATAAATTATTTTTAAAATGCAACAAGATACAAAAGATGTTGTTTTTTCTATTAGAATAAACTGGTGTAATTATCTTTTAAAAGTACTTATCTTTTCAAAATACTTACATATTTTAAATTATTAAATAATTATACATACATATTATATTTGGCTACACCGCAATATAATGTATGTGTGTTGTAAACTTTTACACAAGTTTATTAAAAATATATAAAGTATTGTATTTATCTCATAGTGCCTCACTTATGTTCAACAGAGTTAATTAAATTTTATTTTAGATACACACAAACGGTACCATTGAATTTAATTTACAATCTAATCGAATGAAATAAGAATTTAGTAAAATGCACGATAATTAATTATATGAGATGTTTAAAGTATTAAATAGTGTGCATGGAAATGTAACTATTATTTTGATTAATTGACGCAGTGATCATGAGACTTACCACTCTCACGGCAACTCTCACGCTGCAAACGAATACGTCGAGTACTGTCGCCTTATTTTGCGAGAAGGGAGGACAGATATGGAAGTAGTATAACGATCTTCAACTACCATGAGTATGGGCTTAGGGCCAACAGTTCGGGCTATATGACGCCCTGGCAGACCTAGAATGGAAGCGCGAATTGACCCCATGTGCGCCTCAAACCAGCAGGGGTCGCGGTCTCACTTGGTTTAATTTAAAAAGGTTAGAGGACCTCCTCCGTCCTTTTTAAATTTAAAAAAGTAAAATTCTGTGTACCCTGTAGAGGTGTAGACCGCTACAGAGTACACAGAATTTTATAAAAAGGCAGTTGCTGTATTAAACCTGGGGCCAAGTCTACTTATTCAATCGCATCAGAAGAGAATAGAAATCGTCGCTCATTAGAGAGCCAACGGAAAAATTTGCAGTTTTCGTAGACCACTTACAATTGCGCTCCAATAGAATTCTATCATCCGGTCGAAATAACTTTATTAACACGCGTCGCGCCAGTAGCCGCTCGTAATTTGACGAAGCCAAATTTTTGACAGACAAAAGCAGCTATTTAGTCGCTTTTCTGCGGCTTGAAAAAAGTGATGGTGAAAAATAAGAGGTGTAGTAGATTACCTAGTTTTGGAAAAATCGTAAAGTAGTAGATATATGTATAGCCTATCGTAGTCTTTCAACCGGGAAATTTTCCGTCAGTTAATTGGAAGAATGGTATATGTATTGTATCAAACTATTTAGTGTCTCCGTTCCAAACATTCCAAGATATGGCTGAGAGCAGTATTCCATACATAGTACATATGGCTGTACCGGCGTCAAAAGGTATTCATTAATTCCCCAGTGGATTCAAGAGGAAATAAAAATATTCATAAATCCATAGATGGATTTCCTAAAGAAAATAAATATCGCCAAATCCACTTGGAAGGTAATACACCACCGCACCATATTAAGGGTAAGGTAAGTGTGAGTTTTGGAGAGCACCTTTTACGACTCGCCGTGAACTGCGATTACGTGAATTGGTATTGAGTTGAAACAAGTTCCCGATTTCACCATTAGACAGCCCGTCTGCGTCTCGGTCCCGTGACTCGGATTTGGTCAGTTGATAAGCACTCACGAATACTGTAGGTAGACAGGTCAAGCTGATGATGTACTCGCGATAGTTGATTGTTCATATTACAACAAACGCTAAAACATACTACTTATCAAGGATATTGAGATAGTCAAGCAACCTTAAGAAACGGATATCGATTTGTGTGTAAATATATCTTAGTCAATGTCCAAGTTAAAATAAATCTGATATTATCTTTTCTGCTATTAATATTAAATATTTAGACGCAATATCTACTCTTAAATGAGGTAGATAATTTCCAACTACACGAAAAGTCAAAGATACGCAAACCGATGATTCGGCATTCAGGAAACTCAAGTGAGGCACTATTAGATGACATACAGTAGGCATGTGGGGTAGGTATACAGTACAATAAGTTTTTCAGAATAGAGAGGAAAAAATATTGACCTGCAACACTGTAGGGGTCGGCTGCTGACGAGATCGGTGGTGCATACGAAGGTTGCTGCTGATGTCGCCATGACACCTCAGCCAGCTCGTCACCACCGCTTTCTAAATGTTGGTTTTTCGGTGCATTTGTCACTGTAAATGATAATTATATATTTAAATATATTGTTTCATAGTTATAAAACTAATATTCAGTATGATTTTATTACTAAGAAGTTTCGCTGTACGTTTTATTTGTATGAATGCGATCACAGATACTACGCCTAGCAATATAACCTATATATCTCTCCGTTAGCGGTAAGGTAACAGAATACAAAATTGTAGAGAAATTTCATGTTAAAAGATAACATCATAGTTTGTATTGTAGAAGTCTCATAAAGATCTTCGAGGTCCAAGTGAACCTCAACTGCACGCTGGTCGTACACTTGCAGCACGGATGAGGGTCTCAAGCCGTAGCCCAGTGAGAGCTTGCAGACGTAAGTATAGCTTCCAATATTACCAGACTAAAAGGCAAATCAAGGTTTCTCCCAGGCTCGTAATAGAAACCGGGTTGCAAATGTAACTGTTAGCTTGTCCTTTCTTTTGCGTGTGGATTGACACTATGGGCTTCGCTCCCAGTGGACTCGAACAGACGATATCTAAACGGAGCTCCTCCACGATAGCTTGTGGCCAGGGAACCCAATCGTATGGCTGACCAGCCTTGGCCAACAACTCTGGCGACCGCGACCCCTGCTGGTTTGAAGCGCACATGGGGTCAATTCGCGCTTCCATTCTAGGTCTGCCAGGGCGTCATAAAGCCCGAACTGTTGGCCCTAAGCCCATACTCATGGTGGTTGAAGATCGTTATACTACTTCCATACCTGTCCTCCCTTCTCGCAAAATAAGGCGACAGTACTCGACGTATTCGTTTGCAGCGTGAGAGTTGCCGTGAGAGTGGTAAGTCTTATGATCACTGGGTCACTGCTCACTTCAATCTGTGCATCATCGGCGCAGTCGAATCTGATGAAGAAACTAAGTGCCCGGTCCAAGCACGGTCATTCGGTGGGTTATACCTTGAGGGTCAAACGTTTATATCCTACGCTGGCTTGCCCAATTTTCTGCTTTTAACTGGCGGAGCTGCTCATCAGTTTCTCGCAGTGTAGGAGAATCATCACGCTCCAGTTCTTCTTTGCGTCATTGGTACTCGCTTTCAGGTCTTTTGCTTTAAAAGAAATCGTGTGGTAGGTATACCCGTATGACCTTGATGGCTTATGCCGTATGACCTTGCCGCGTTAGTAGCCCCTTTAACTCAGTTATGTTATGTAAGCGATCGCTGCGTTGAGCAACTATTGCACCTCCTCTAAAGGGTGACCGCTTAGTGGTATTTCCATTTATACATAAGTTAAGACAAGATTGATTGATGTGCGGCTTGAAAAATGTTAAGAGTGGGTCGGTCGTCACAATCTGCGCTAGTCCGTATCAACACGGCAATGGGCTGACTACCTGATACGTGGGTCAAAGATGCTCACGACGAAGTGTGGGCCTATAATATACCTATGCAACACCTTCGGGAAAAGTCGTGACTGATAAACTAAAAAACTAAACAATGTAGAGTTGAGAACTCACGCATCCACAGAATTTGTGTGACAATCTACAAGAAAGTCGCGTTCTCTGGTGCTGTCTAGCTCTGGAGTGGGAAAGAAGTGTCTGGGTAAGCCAATGTGAAGCACCAAACGGATTTTGTAGACTATAAGAAGCTTGGTCTGCACTAAAAACGTATCAGCAGGAATGCAGTCTAAGGTGCGTATTCCAGAACATTTCTCAATACTTAATCGACGCTTGAGAGTAATTTTATAACTAACTAACTAACTATCTTCACGCTGTATCCCTGACGGGGTAGTCAGAGAGGACAGATCGCCAGGCTTCGCGATCCATGCATACTTCTTTCGCTTCTTCGAGATTCATCAATCGCTTCATACACGCACGTCTGGGTATCCGAGTACTTTTGACCTTTCCGTTTTTGAGCAATCTGCTCACGTGGTCTTCATATGTAAGTCTCGGCCTTCCCTGACTCCTTCTACCCTCTACTTTTGAACAATATATATTCTTCGTAAATCGTTCCTCACTCATTCGTTGGACGTGTCCAAACCAACGGAGCACGCCCTTTTCCAGCTTAACGCTGACACTTTCATTCAAACCTGCCATATTGCGTATCACTTCGTTACGTATTCGGTCGGCCAAGGTAACGCCGCACAATTTTCGAATTGATCGCATCTCCACAGCATTCAATTTACTTTCATGCATCTGCTGACATACCCAGGTTTCACTACCGTAAAGCAAAGTTGGCACTAGCACTGCGTTATGAATCGCCATTCGTGTTTCTTTTACGATGCTTTGTCGCTTTACTAACTGGGACAAGAACCTTAGTTTTACTTGCATTCATGCGGAGACCCTTACTTTCACACCCCTCTTTCATATTAGTGACTAATGCCTGTAGGTCGGCTTCTGATGAGGCCATGAGCACCGCATCATCAGCGTACAGCAGACAGTTTACTGTAAAGTCACCCAAATTCACACCCATATTAAAATCTTTCAACTTCTGCAGGCAACTGTCCAGATACACTATGAACAGCCAGGCGGACATGACACATCCCTGTTTGACGCCTGTACAGACATCAAAAAGAGGTGACACATCCCCCCCTACTCGCACGCAAGCCTTACAGTCCCTATAAAGCGACTGTATTGCCCGCAGTAGCGAGCCGTCCACACCATATCCTGGCAGCAAGTCCCACAGCGTTTCTCTCACGTTATCAAATGCTTTCTCTAGATCCACAAAAGCGCAGAAAACCTTCTGGCTAAGAGCCAGAAACTTTTCCGCGATCATGCGGAGAGAAAACACTTGATCCATGCAACCTCTTCCACGTCGGAATCCGCATTGAGCCTCCCATAAATACCTTTCAGACTTTTCTTGCATTCGTGCCGTTATAACCTTTGCATACACCTTACTAGCTAAGCTGACCAAGCTGATCGCCCTGTAGCTGGAGCACTTTAGGCGCGAGCCTTTCCCTTTGTAAATAGGTACTACAACTGCTACTCGCCAGTCATCTGGGACCTCACCCGTCCGCCAGCACAAGTTGCATAACAGACAAAGTGTGTCCCAGACACGCGACCCACCGTACTTGATCATCTCAGCAGTAACTCTGTCTTTTCCCGCAGCCTTACCACATTTCATACTTCTTATCGCTTGTTCTATTTCTTTCATACTAATGACTTCAATGACATCGGGATCCGGAGCATCGAAGTGAGCTCCACTTCCCGATGTGGCATCTCTGTCTTTTCTTGCATACATCTTTCCATAATATTCACTCCATCTCTGCAGGACGTCACTTTGGTCTGTTAGGACGTCATTGTTAACACTAAGCACTTTATTCATACCGCAGATTGCCGAACAACTCCGGGTCTTGCCTACCTCTTTCCAGAAGAGCTTGGCATTATCCCGGAAATTGGACGACAACCTTTCATCCGCTTTCATTCTGCACCTTTCACGAGCTTCTTCTATCAGTGCCTTCGTGTTAACTTTCTGCAGCTTGTATCTCTCTTTCATATTAAAATCATTCCGCGAGGCTAAGTAGTCTAGCCATGCTTTCTTCTTCATTCGAACTGCTTCTTTCACTTCCTCATTCCACCATGCATCACGCTTATTACTACTGCCTCTTTTCGTTTCTCCACACACTTCCACAGCGGCATTTATCATACTATCCCTAAGGTTCTGCCATACACTTTCCACATTCTCACTGCTTACATTGACGTCGCCAAGCTTTTCTGCTACCCTTTCATTATATTTATCCCTAATGGATGCATCCTGCAGCTTCCAGCTTTTGATGCTATAAGTCGGTTCAAGCTCAGGACACTCGGTACGATGACGCCAACCCGCGAACAGACCCCTAATCCTAGTTATGACTAGGTAGTGGTCTGATCCCAGCTCAGCGCCTCGATAAACCCTCGTGTCCATCACCTGTTTACGGAGTCGACTATCCATTAGGAATAGATCTATCATGCTTCTCGTTGACTTACATCTCCTCGTATACATATGAATTTGTTTGTGGTTGAACATTGTGTTCGCCACAAACAAATCCTTCTCCTTACAAAATGCCAGTATTAGCTTGCCAGCGTCGTTCACCCTTTTATCCCCATACTTCCCGAGTACCGACTCAAAACCATTGCGAGCGGTACCCACCCATCCATTTAAGTCTCCACATACTATAAGTCTTTCATTTCCTTCTATCACATTTAGAGCTTCTCTCATACTCTCCCAGAAGCCCTCTAGCTCACTCGCGTTCGACGAAGATACTGGCGCGTAAGCAGCTACCAGGAAAATCTTCGTCAAACCAAGTTTTACACGGATCCAGAGGATTCTAGGACCTACCAGTTTGTACTCATACATACCGGAGGCCAATCGCGAGGACAGCAAAATTCCAACCCCCCGACTGCCATGCTCGCTCTCTGGTACTCCAGACCAAAGCGCGAGCATCCCACCCGGGAGCTCCAAGACTTCGCTGCCCTTGCGCTTGGTCTCTGTCAAGCACACTGCATCTAACTTTCTCTCATTCATAACATCCATCAACTCATTCATCTTATCTTGCATTCCTCCCCTAACATTCCACGCAGCTACCCTGCACTCCATCCTCCACTTCCCGCCGTGTCGGGCCGCGCGTGTAGGGTGGCGGTCCCCTACGCCGCTCTGGCTCACACTTTTCGCACCAGCGGGGACGAACTGGTGCGCGTCGCCTCGGGGGCACGCCCTAGCATAGTTCGCCCTGGTGGCACTCGTGTTGGAGTAGAATTGCAGCCGTAGCTGGCAGGGATGGCGACGTGCACGCTTCTACTCTTCATCCCCTACTGTAATACCTTCATACCCTACTTCATACCCTGTAATTTTATAAGGCAAAATCTAGCCTCAAGCGTTGATTGCGTATTGAGAAACGTCCTGGAATACGGACCTAAAGCTCTGAAGCGAGCTACGAATTAAGTTCAGATAATGAAATATACCAAAAACAAAAAATTCATTGTCAGCCGATTGAACAAAATAAATATTTCGAACCAGGGATCAAATCCTAAAGAACAAGTTCCAATCATAACATTTGTAAAAAAAAATTAATCTACAAATAGATTATTGATGCAACATGGATTATATTAATCTAAGCATGAATCATAAACTCTAATGAATCAGGTGTATCAGCTATGTAAATAAAGATATTGACAGATAATTTGTACAAAAACAAACAATTGAACACAACAGAAGTTATACTTCAGTGATAACATTATAGTATCCATAACAGTATTGATTACAACCGATGATTTTTGGTCTGTAGCCGTAATACAATATTATAAAATTTCAGATCAGTGCAGTAGGTAAGGCTGACTGCCTCGTGGATATTTGCCATGATTAATAATTATTACTTCATTAAGTAGGGGAGGTCAGTTTAAAGCGGCGACCTTGACTTTGAGTTCATAAAAAACGTCGTAAAATTATAAACTTTAAATAAATATTTAAAATATTAGGTAGACAATTTATTAAATTACTGCTGTGTTGCATTTAAATTCGTTAATATTTAAAAATGTGTTATAACTTCATTAATACGAAAAGTTCTCCAAAAACGTCTGGCGATCTGTCCTCTCTGACTACCCTGTCAGGGATACGGCGTGAAGATAGTTAGTTCACTTTGTTTGAGGGGCTGCCTTATGCAGCTAACAAACGTAAGTGCAATGTGACCAGTACAAAAGCTCACATTTTTTTGTTATTATTCCTACATTGTGTTTAATAAAATTCTTCTTCTTCTTCTTCTTAGTCGGTCACTCTTGTCAAAGTGGTCGTGGCTGTTGATGAGCAGGGCTATTGACTTCTGTTTTCGTAACTAGTTATGAAACGAGAAAAAAAACCACTTTCGTAGCTGGTTACGAAAGTTCAGCAACGAAAGTGGATTAAAGGATTGGATTAAATAACTACTAGTTATTTGTAAACATAGAGTTAGTGTAGAAATTTGATATAAAAGCACCCCGCGCTTTTTTACAATGATATTAATTTTCTTTTCATAACTTTATTTTTATTTTATTAAAGTTTTTTTCTGATTTTTGTTCGATTGCTATTAAAGCGTGTTTTTTTATTTATTTTTTAAACTATATATATTTATTATTATTTAATTTTAATATTGTATTGTAGTCGATCGTTGATAAGTCTACAACGTTAAAAGTACATCTGATCGCTTAAAGTTGGGCAAAATCGAGTCCAAACGAGTCAGTTACATACATACAAACAAACATACAGGTGAAACTAATATAAGCGTGTTAAAAAAAAACTACTCACTAGATCTCATTCAAACCAATTTTCGGTGGAAGTTTGCATGGCAATGTACATCATTTTTTTTTTTTAGTTTTATCATACTCTAATTTTAGAAGTTACAGACATTTTACCACTTTGGACGTGTCTCTCGCACAAACTATTCAGTTAAGTTTAGTTTAGAAAAAAAAAATTAAAAACCTGACCATTTTTTTCGTACTCAAAACGGGATTTTTTTTTAATATGTAGAAATGCAATCGGATGTGTCATGCCGGACTCGAACCAACTAAAACCACACGATCCCTGCCTATCTGTCTTTAGCTGGACGCCCCGGGAATATGTGCCAGTGCTTCTGGCAAACTTTGGCGACCACCGCAGGCTCATTTAAGAGTTCGGGGGTTATCCCGCTTCTTGGGTCGTGAGGCGTTTGTGAAATTTTCACATCATGCTGCCGCTGTCTTGACCATTAAGCGGTCAGGAATGTTTGTGCACAGTGGATACCTCATAATTTGACAAGGGCCAAAACTTTCGTCTTGTTGATTGGTGCCGTGAAATGTTTCAAAGATTTATTAGAGGTGACGCAAATGCTGTTCTCGAAATACTTACGGGTGAAGAAAGCTGGATTTACTGTTATGATCATGAATCTAAAAGACTGTCTGTTGAGAGGGTGTTTGCTTTCGAGGAATTATTATAATTAATTTATTAGAATTGCCAACTAAAGTGAAGAGAGGTAGAAGCGATGAAAAAAAGATGGTGGCTTCGTTCGAAGAAAAATACGCAACTTCAATTACGCAACAATTGTTTTAGAGGATCGAAAAGCAGTTTCTGCAGTGGTACAGTAACATTTGTTGCCATTTGTCTTGGTAAAAATTAGAAAAAGACCTCGCAGTAAGATCATCCCTTACATAGCCACATCGCACATCGCAAAGCAAACGACCTTGGCGACTACTTGGCGACGTCAGACGTAGAATTACTGGTGAAAGACCCGACCTTGCTACTTTTATTTATTCCTTAAAATAAAAGAATTAACTTAGAGGAAAACGTTTTATGGACGCCGAGTAAGCAGTGGCTGCGTGGTTAGTGCATACTCTGTGGCAATACAGGATACGTGAGCTTGTGTTTTATCTAATAATTTACAGTCTTTGCACAGTCGGCATAGGCAATGCCGATGATAAAGAAAAACGCCTTGCTCTGTCCACTTTTTATTATGTAGTCATGTAGTCCTTATGCTAAGCAGGAAATAAGTAAGATTGTCCTGTGTCTAGTTATTCTGCTGCTTCTTGGCTATGATGTTGAGATTCGTAGCATCATAGTCAAGAATCGCTTCACTGACTATCTCCTTAACATGCCCTAGCTTAAGAGAAATAGCGGCTCTTCGCTGGCTTATCGCCACTGCAATGCAGTCACCTATTCCTTCGCATCGCCGTGTCACTGCGGCTGCGGCCTAAGTCTGAATATCTAATGAAGAGTTACGAATTTGTGTGACGCTATGCATTATAACATAATGTGGCGGATTTTTAGTCAGAAGCCTCAAAATTTCTATAGCAAAGAGCTACAAGATGGCAAAAAGTTATTGAACAAATGGCACTACTTTGTGAAATGTAAATAAACTTAATTAAAAAATGTTATGAATTTTCATATTAAATGCAAAGAAACTTTCCCCAACCTATTAATTACTATGTTTTTGTATGTGTATGTCATCATCATCATCATCCGAGCGTCTGTCCCAGTTGCGTCTCGCGACGCCCGGGGGCCGCTTTCCTACATTTTCTCCTCCACTTCGCACGGTCGTCAGCATCCCCTGTAGTGAGACCATTGGCACGCATGTCATCCCTTACGAAGTCAAGCCAGCACTTCTTGGGTCTTACCCTCTTACTGGTTTATGTATAACTGGTTATTGAGAGACCAGGACACAGTATGTAGTTGAATACATTTACCACAGAGACACTCAACGGAAATAGAACTTGGTATATAAAATTAAATATTTAATCTAAGACAAACTGGTAAAAGGTCTATTATGAGGTTAGGAAATATTTACAGGATGAATAAACTTGGACATGATGGAAATGCTTACAAGATAAGACTGGCGAGTTACTTCCCTCTTCTCAGTTCATGTTAATGTCCAGACTTTTTTGTTATTTTGACGATTTGTAAGTAGGGGCGAAATAGTTTATTCATCCTCTTGCCCTTGTCCAAATTTACTTAGGGTTGGCGCAGTATGAATATCATGAGTTTTGAAAAAAAAAAATATATTTTGTATTCGTGATATTATAATGAGTATGGTAAGGTATTAAAATGAATTTAAACTTTTGTTCAGTTATTTTTCATATTTTCAATGAACATGTTCATGTATGGATGTTAAAGAGACTTTCCTGATTAAAATATATGAGATAATATATGAGAAACAGCCACCAAATTCAACAAACATATCTCGTCTATACAAAGTTTTTTCTGAACTATTATGGAACTCTGAATATACTATGTAAGTACTGCACACAGATTAAATACTACAATAAATTGTATTTCAATGTGTAAGTATCCCTACTGTATTACATATTGAAACAAACTTTCAAACAATGAAAACCCTGTTCATGGTGTATGCACAGAGGTTTGGTTGTTAGGATAAATGTAGAGATCACATTCTTTAAGTGTTGAACTGTAAGACCAAACAATCATACAAAGTAATATTTTAAATACTTGATATAACACACACACAAATGCACACATTTTTTGTCATTTGTTAAAAAGCTTATTGCCATTATACATGATTCTAATGAAAAAAATGATTGTGTTAAGTAGGTATATTAGATGTACTCTACTTTATGCAGAGTATACTTTAAGGTTGTATTTGTGAGCCATGTAGCCTAGTGCTGCCTACCTACATAATGATTGAATACTAAGTGCATATTTAGTTTTTTTAATCACTACTAAAACTGAATATAGTCCAGGAGATTAGCTATAAAAATAACATAATAATACCTAAGTTAGTAATATAAACAGACAGAAGACAGCATGACTGACAATAGATATACTTAAAGTAAAGAGATCTACTTACTGTTGTTATGTACCCAACTAAATATTTCTACATAGAAAGAGGAATGTCTATCATTGATTTCATGTAGGCGGCATGAGTTTCTTGTTAAATTGTTATGATACCTGTGGGCAGCTTCCCACCTACTTTTTATGTAGGTACAGGTGAACAAAATTACTACCTGTTGTGATAAAATTATAACAAAGCATTCATGTACCTACTTCCCTAGTTAGTTCTGATAACCTATAGTACGTTCTGTAATTTAACCTATAAATAAATGAAATTAAAATAGGAAAGTGAAAGTTAAAAAGATTACGACGCTAATCACGGCATCGTAATAACGAAGAGTGAAGCCGATAGCCGACCGGTGCAGTGTTACTCTTTACGGAGAAAACACTTGCAACGTCATACCAATAATATCATTACCTTGATTCCCTTGCCCTTTCATCCGCTATGACCGCCACAAACATGGAACAAGAAACAAAAGGAGAGTGTTACGATACCATAATCATTGTGGTCACTCAAATACCGTGTTGAGATAGTGTAAATGAGAAATACCTGATCTGACACGCCTGCTGACATTGGCCGCGATTTTATGTATATAGAGCACTTATTGAAGTCTTTAGTCACGACAATCTCTAAATAAATCACATTAGTTTCACTTCACAATGTCCCAAGTGTCCGAGATTCACTTAAAATGTCTTAATATCCGTGTTGTATAAAAATCCGCTGAAAGTCCAAAACGGATGGACGTTTGATAATGGCGACCACCACAACAATGTTGCCAACTTTTTTTCATAATGTGATTTTTTTTCAATGGGTGGCTTGGCTGCCTTGCCTATCTTTGGAAGTGTTTGATAATTTCTTTATATTTCAATAACTTTCAGAGTGATACCAAACCAAATTAGGTACATATTACTTTTATGGAAAACAAAAATACTTTTATAAAGTATAGTATTGACCTGTGGTTCAGTCAGCGTAAACAGGATGGAGACCCAGAACAGAAAATCGCTTCCTGGTTAATCTTGGGCCAAGGGTTATTTTAATAAGATTCCAACGAATAATAAAATATAGTGATTATATCATTTATGTAAAACTCATTGTTCTGTAATCAATCACTTCATTAAACATCTTTCACCATGGCTGGTCCCGGTTACCGCAAAATGGCAGTCGTCAAACAAGTTGAAGGGCTTTTGGGCGGTTTAAAATATTGCAACAGCGGTAGCCACAACCTGCTTGACATCCATTTCAACATGACAAAGACTAGCGTAACCTTGGGTGGGCTGTGGGTCATATGCTGGACGTTTTTTAACGTTTTTTGTGCAGGACTCGAAATCTCGAACCGACTAAAACTACATGTTCGGGTTTACTACTTACTAACCTATTTATTTTTTAGATTTTATTGGTGTATTAAAATATCCATCACGCCTTATCCCCGAAGGGGTGGCAGAGGCATATTATATGCCCACTTTTCACCGTTTGGATTTCTGTCCCACGTAATAGGTGGTGAGCCCATTGCCGTGTTTAAATAGACAGACGCAGGTTGTGGCTACCTGCTGTTGAAATTTATTAAGCCGCCTATAAGGCCTTCAACCAGGCTTAACGACTGCCATTTTACTGGCAACCGGGACCAACGGCTTAACGTGCCTTCCGAAGCACGGAAACGCTCGCAAATGTAAATGCCACAAAGTGGTCACCCATCCGACGACCAGCCATAGTGAAAGTTGCGTACCTCAGTGATCGTTTACCGAACACTGAGACCGCGGGGTCACGAGCGCTTCTTGGTGTATTGATTGATTATTTATACATATTTAGGATACTGACCTGAAATAACCTATTTATTTATTTGGAGATACATTTTAATATTTTGTTTAATCAAGGTTTCCACGTCTGGGCCGTAACGATAGGGAAAATTGGATAAAATTCGTCCAAAACAACCGCAGTGAAGAGACCTGGTTACCATCCAATCTTAGTCATGTATGTTCGTTGCATTTTCGCGAAGAGGATAAATATACTACGAAAGCAGGAAGGCGTTTTCTGAAGAAGTCTGCTGTTCCTTGTATTGATGTAAGTAGCAGTAATGAAAGTAGTCTGCAAATTACAACACGAGAAACATTTTGGCAAAACCAAACTTATATTGTTTAAGGGAGACTCAATAAACATATTCTACAAAATTACACGGCTTTCATTTCTTTGTACCTAAACTTAAGGCAAAATTTGTAGACTTCTTATGAATAATAAAAGTATTTATATATTGAGCTATTATAAGATTGACCAAGTTGGCCCTTATCTTGATTTAATAATTAATACCTTAGCGTACGACAAAAAGTAATATTGCAGTTAATTAATATAACCAGTTACATACTCAAAAGGCAGAATATAAACAAAGTGTCGCCTCTGCATGAAATGTCGCACTCTATGGCTCGGGCGCCTCCTCCCCCAAACCCCGCACCGCCTCGCGTAGCGCACAGATTTTGTTCGCGCAGTCAGCTCCATGTACGTAGTACAATATTAGCTCAATGGTTAATATATGGTTCATAGTTTCTGTTCCATAAACCGTTTGGTCGCTATCGTCATCTATATCTAAGATTTTTGTCAATTTTGTACTGTTACGGCATGTCAAGACACAGGGACGAATTCAGTTCAGCAAATTGTTTGAAATGTCAATATCCAAAGTCAAGCTAAATGTAGTGCCCGATTTAATTAATTATGTTAATATTGTTTTAGGTTTCCCAAGGATACCATTAAACAAGATGTTTGGTTAATAAACATAGATTATGAAAGATATTATAATGATATGATGTGATAGCTGAATGCGACCCTGGATTAAGCTACCTGTCTATGTGTGTGAAATTGGCTACGCTATTTTTCGCAAATGTTTGATCTGCTTACTCTTCTATATCTGTGGGTCCCGTGACCGCACCTCCTTGCCCTCGCTTCCAGTTCCAATGGACGAGTTTCCGCTAGGATACATGCCGCCTCGACGGCGATTGAGCCTTACTCTCTTAGCGGATATATGCCTATGCCCCGAAAATACAACAAAGGTGTCGTAGCTCCAGGGTAAGTTTTAAAAAGCGTTAGCGATTTCAAGAGACACAGCCACTCATCATCATCATCCGAGCGTCTGTCCCAGTTGCGTCTCGCGACGCCCGGGGTCCGCTTTCCTACATTTTCTCCTCCACTTCGCACGGTCTTCGGCATCCCCTGTAGTGAGACCATTGGCACGCATGTCATCCCTTACGACGTCAAGCCAGCACTTCTTGGGTCTTCCCCTCTTACCGGAACCCGGCGGGGCTGACATGGCCAGACATTTGTTACCTACGTAGCCCGGCGGTTGCCGCAAGACGTGACCATACCAACGAAGGCGACACTCTTGCAACTTGTCTGCAATGTCACGGACGTGAAGGCTGCCGCGGATGCGAGAGTTTCTCACGCGGTCCATTCGCATGACCCCACACATCCACCGCAGCATCTTCATTTCCGTGACACGCAGCTCCTGCTTGTGTCGCTCCAATATCGGCCACGTCTCACTGCCATGTAAAAGGACAGGTCTAATAATGGTTTTGTAGACCTGTCCCTTCAACCGGATCGGCATTTTAGGGTCACAAATGACACCGGTCATCTCCCGCCATTTGGCCCACGCGGCAGCAATGCGTGACTTGACATCGCAATCGATGTCACTGGACGTGTGAAAAACAGATCCCAGGTATTTAACCTGGTCCGTGCGCTCGACCAAATCACCGCCTATGCGGACGGATGTGGGATCTGTCGAGTTTAGTGCCAAGTACTCGGTCTTCGCCACATTTAGTTTTAGACCGCCGTTCTCAAGCGTCTCCTTCCACGCCTTTACACGTCGCACCAATCTGCCCCTGTCCGCGTCTGCCAGCACAATATCGTCAGCATACATGAGCAACCATGGAGGCTGCTCATGTGGGTTTCTGATGCTGTCCGACAATTCGTCTAATATTACACTGAACAGAAGCGGACTAAGGACCGAACCCTGGTGTACCCCGACGGTGATGGGGAAGGGTTTCGTGTCGCCAACAGCAGTCCGAACCATTGAATCGGAGTCACCGTACATGTCCCGGATAGTGTCAATATAGACCTCTGGAACCCCTTTGGACCGCAGTGCCCACCAGATCATCGCACGAGGAACACAGTCGAAGGCCTTCTGCATGTCTAGAAATAAACAGTGCAGAGGCGTGTTCTTCGACCTGTATTTCTCTGCGACAACCCTCAGGGCAAAAACAGTGTCCGTGGTCCCATAACCAGGGCGAAACCCATATTGACACTCCGAGAGAGTGCACTCCTGCCGGATCCGAGAGTCTATAATCCTCTCGAAGATCTTCATGGTGTGGGACATCACCTTAATACCGCGGTAGCTCCCGCACTCCTGCACTGACCCCTTACCTTTGAAGACTGGAGTAATAATACTCAGTCTCCATTGGTTTGGAATCTGCCCGCTGAGGAGTATGCGGTTAAAAAGGTTTACTAAGATGCCCACACCGCGAGGACCCATCGCCTTCCAGGCTTCGATGTTATTTATGTATTTAATTTATTTTATTAAATTCATTCGGCCCTTTAGACCCACCCCAGTTCCGTGCTTCGGAAGGCACGTTAAGCCGTTGGTCCCGGTTGCCAATAAATGGGCAGTCGTTAAGCCAGGTTGAAGGCCTTATGGGCGGCTTAAAAATTTCAACAGCAGGTAGCAACAACCTGCGTCTGTCTATTTTAACACGGCAATGGGCTCACCACCTATTACGTGGGACAGGAATACACATGGTGAAAAGTGGGCATATAATATATATGCCTCTGCCACCCCTTCGGGGATAAGGCGTGATAGATAAATAATAATAATAAGTAGCTGAATTTCATTCATAATAATATGTATATTTTTAAGATTTTATTTAGGTACTATTTATTCTTACAGAGAGATTGTACATGTACCACTATTTCTTTTTGAAAAAAGAAGAAATAGTTTTACTTCCACTAGCTGCTTTCTGCCGAGCCTTTTCTTTGGCTGACAATGGTTTGTCTTTTTTTATATCATCTAAACTATTATCAGCCAATGCAAGTCCATTAGAACTCACATCCCCGTTGGAAACTTCGCTTTTGATCCGTTTCATAGGTTCAGTATTGTTAAGTTCTGATTTCCGCTTTTTTCCAATTGTTTCTATTAGTTCTGGCTTGAAGTCAAATTTTTTTTCTAATAAATCCATAATATCATTAGAAATATATTCAGATATAATCCCGAAGGCATATTTGAGGTAAAATTCTGAAACAATGTATGTTATGTAAAATGTGATATGGCTTCCTTGCCCATTCTTTGGGGTTCCCAAGCTAAATTCCATCATTTCCTAAAACATATACTTCTATAGCAACTGAAACGTTCACGCCAGAGCAGCGCATTTTTCGTAATTAACCTATGACCTAATTAACTAAAATCGTGATATCTTGTAAACTATAATGTCTAGATAAAAAATTTTAACTACTGAAAAATAGTAAAATTTATAAAGATAAAACTTGTATTATAATTTTATAATAATATAAGTTTTATTTTTAATATAATAATTTTGAATTTTAATCATTATTAACTGATACATTGGTATAAACAGGAAAAAGTAGGTTTAAGAATAAATAAATGTTGGGTGTTATTTATCTATAATATGTATGTATTTAGAAATATATAAGTATGTTTATCAGTTATCTGGTTACTATAGTACAAGCTCTGTTTAGTTTGGAATCAGATGGCGTTGTGTGAGTTGTCCCAACGATATTATTATTTATTACCTTCAATCATCGCACCGCTCGCCATAGACAGGGTGTTCACCCTCACACTTTCTATCTGGAGCTCACGCATACGGTTAGATCCAATAGAGGCTTTATTCCTCGAACGCTTAGATTGTGGAATGAACTCCCCGCCTGGGTTTTCCCAATCATCTACAGTATGGGGTTCTTCAAAAGGGGTATTAGAAGGCTTAGGTCGGCAGCGCGAGTGCTGCGCCTCTGGCGTTGCAAACGTCTATAGGCTATGGTGACCACTTTTCATTAGGTGGGCCGTACGCTTGTCTGCCACCTTAGTGGTATAAAAAAAATTATAGTATGAGGTCCTTTAAAAAGAGCTTTGGTTGTATGCTTGTTCGCCACCACAGAAAAGATAGTATTATTATGTACTGAAAATACATACTTTCATCAATATTTTCATTATTAATATTGCTTGATATAAATGAAGCAGATGTAGCCCCAGATGTCACATGTATGTTTTTACATCTCAACACTTTTGCAAGTCTTTTCACCCTGTCTTCAAGCCAAGCTAATGTCTTATCCTCATTATATTTGTAAGCTTTCATATCGGCAGGACCCTGAAATAATTTAAGATTTTCTAAAGCACACACAGTAAATACCAAATTGTATGCAGCACATCAAAAGATTTATATAATCCAGGACGTGAGTTGAAGAAAAGTTGTTTCAGCATTCTTCTTTCGTCATAATCTTAACATTTATTGTGGTTGCCATAGAGTTCAGGGTCAGCTTTACGTTTTGTATTATATTTTCACTGATCAAGATCTTTATCCCCATAAACTGTCATGCAAGTAGAAACCACATCGTGAGTAAGCACACCAGACGCATGTGAAGCTAGCACCCCAATGTTCAGATAAAAAAAAAATGAGTTTTAGTCGCCCCCCACAGAGTTCCAAAGTTCTTTATACTTTTTGGAGATAGTTCTATTGTATACACAGCTCAAAAACGGTTTCAAAAATGATGAGGGGCCAACTTCCAAATTTGAATTTTTTGCAAAAATAAAATGAGTTCTAGTCACCCCCCACAGAGTTCCGAAGTTCTTTATACTTTTTGGAGATAGTTCTATTGTTTACACAGCTCAAAAATGGTTTCAAAAATGATGAGGGGCCAACTTCCAAATTTGAGTTTTTTGCAGATTCGTGCACAGTAAAGTATTAATCGAATCGAAAAGTGTTATTAGGATAATGTATAGAACTCTTTGGGGGGAGACTAGAACTCTTGGCAGAAATTGAAATTTTCAAATTTATTTATAGTTCTCATTATTTATTTATGTCATAAAATGTTTGGCGACTAGAACTTCACACATACGCATGCCACATATTTATGCATCCTACATAGTGAATGGTACAGCAAATTGACAACTGACTCTAGCAACTGAGATAGTTAAATTTGATACTGCAGCAGAATTTTTACATGGATATCTAAACTGACAGGAGAGAGTCCTCGAAGTTTGTGGGTGCGCTTACACCCCATAGTGTAATGTAGTTTTGACATGAAACAAAGTTTAATGTGGATAATTAAATATGGATGAAGCCAAGCAGATATTTGCTAGTGTTATCTACAAATAATAACAAAATCAGAAAGGTCAATAATACTTGGATATTCAGATGTGCATATAAATAAATTTAATAAATCTACAGGCAGCAAAAGAAGTATGCATAGATTGCAAAGCCTGGCGATCTGTCTCCATAATTGTTTTTATTTTCTTGTCACTAGTAAAACCTAAATGTCATCCCTGACTACCTCATCACAGACATTGGTGATACAGTGTAAAGATAATAATTTTAATATAATCTGACAAACCTTCATGTCTCCAATACTGTCTAAGTTGTGAATTATGTCAATAATTTGGTCATACCCTTTTTCAGACAGTAAATCTTCTAATGGAACAGCTCTGTCTCTGCATTGTTCTTTTAATCTTGGTAAAACTGAAAAAAAAATAAACATATTTACATCTATATGGGTATATATATAAATGAAATTTTAGACTTGCGCGTCGGTTTATATAACGGATCCAAGCAAAACGAACATGTAGATGAGTATTTAAGTTATAATTACCTAGAAAAAGAGAATTTACAGGAGTCAGAATTTGCATAGTTCCTTCTGATTTGACAGTTTCTCCAATAAACCATGATCTATATGGTTCATTAAATGTTACGATTTCATAGAGTTTGCTGTTATCGTCATCAACACAATATTTTGCCGGCATTCCGTGAGCAGGATGAGGTAAAGTTATGAACTTGAAACTGCTATTCACCAACAATGAATCTGAAATCATTAAACAGTTAATTATGAATTTCAGAAGATACCATTACCATGGTCAAATAATTAGGAAGGAATCCAACGAATTGAGTAGTAATATGGCAATATGTAAGTAAGAACCTTGTACGAACATAACCCACGAGTTTTCCACCCGTTTCTTTGGTGGAGATACAGTAGCAACAGGTGCAGCTTTCTTTTTTGATCTTGTAGACATTTTCGTAAAATTAATACTTTGTTTCGTAATGTGATGAGTCGCTGGTAAGTGTTCGTTTTTATTTAATTCCCGCTAATTTTTCCGTGTTATTGTTTTGATTTTAGGCAGATAAGTGACAGTGACACTTTTTGATCAGTGCTACCATCTTGATAAAAATTTTAGAGCGAGAAACAAGAATCTTTCATAACACAAATGCCTCAAACTAAAAGTTAATATTGAATTTTTGTTTTTTAATAATTATTTAATGGCCTGGTTTCTAAGACCTTTTAGCCAAATCTTATTTGTTAAATATCATATTTCTTCAATCTTATCTTCTAATTAGTCCTGTCTAGTCGATGTCGTGTCCTCAAGCTACGTCCTGGTCCTTGCCCTCAGTATAATGGTGATTCTTATACTAAGGTTGTCAGTGGACGTTTCGCGGCAAGAGAGAAAATAGCATTTCACTGCATATATATCATTGTCTTTCACTATAGCACGTTAACACAACTTTTATGTCCAAGAAACCACCACTCCCGCACATAAAACAAATGCACTTGCCACTCTTTCCGCCAAATGCCCTTTAATATTGAATCTTAGTTGATCTAAGTCCATCTTAATAACTAATGGTCTAAGATCTAAGGCTTGCTAATTTTTCAGTGTTTCGATATAATTTCTTGCAAATAAAGAAATTACTATAGGCTTGGACAATCTACACACAAGATTACTATTATCTTTTACGTGGGACAAAAATGCTTAAGGTGAAATGTGCGCGTACAATTTGCCTCTGCCACCGAGTGCCACCCCTTCAGGGATAAAAGCGTGTGGCTGTTAAAACTGTATGGACTGAGTGTCAAGATTAGAGCGAAGAATAGTAAAATAAAATTTAATGTGACAGTTGACAGCTCCGGATTGTAATTTTTGTAAAAACCGCGCTCTTTTATTCAACTCAAAGTTGAATAAAACGTTAAAATTAGATTTTTATTAGATTATTATTTAATAGGTAACATGCAAGCCTTTCTTAAAACCGGTAAAATATCTACATCAGAAAAACCTTCGTCTTCTGGAGTGAAAACTACCAAGAAAAAACCTCCAGCACCATGGGTTGAGAAATAGTAAGTTGCTATTGTAACAATGTATTGTGAGTGTTGTTTACATTTTTAGCTTACGTATTGACATTGTGAATTTGTACATTTCAGTCGGCCAAAGACAATTGATGATATAGTAGACCAAGGAGAGGTAGTACAAGTACTTCGTGAATGTTTAGCTGGTGGAGATTTACCGCACTTGTTGTTTTATGGGCCTCCGGGCACCGGTAAAACGAGTGCGATTCTTGCGGCTGCGAGACAGCTCTTCGGTGATATTACTAGAGATCGTGTACTAGAACTAAATGCTTCAGACGAACGTGGTATTCAAGTTATCAGAGACAAAGTGAAAACGTTCGCACAGCTCACAGTCAGCAATACTAAGGCTGAGTAAGTACTTGGAGATATGAGGTTGACTGATGAAGATATAGTAAATTCATACACTACTCTTAACAAAACTGCTCTTTAGCATACTAACCTTTTAAACATATTATTTATTGTACATTCTACACAGCGCTATCTAGCACACGGAGTAAGCTGTTATATTACTGCTATATTTTACATAGAAAACACCCAAACTCACAAATATTTGTACTGTCTTTGTTTTGTATTCAATACCAAGACATCAGGAAAGGCTCTTACCTGCATACACACTGTTAATTTAAGTATTATTAGAGATACAGGATTTCCGATATATGTTTATTACCAAAATCGATGGTTTATTTTAACAATGAGTGACTTGACTGAACACTGTTACATCTCTTTCACTCCTTCACAAACACTTATTAAGCAATATTTGGCATATAAATGTACACTCAGGCCTATTTAAATCTTTAGCCAATAGTAACCATTATAGGGAATAGCAAGTTTCTCTCTCTCTTCACATGCTTTGAAGAAATCATTTAAATGTTACAGCGGTCGGCCATGTCCACCATACAAGCTAGTGATCCTCGATGAAGCAGATTCTATGACAACAGCAGCACAGGCAGCTCTGAGACGTACGATGGAAAGAGAAACAAGAACAACTCGCTTTTGTCTCATCTGCAATTATGTGTCCAGGATTATACCACCAATTACCAGTAGATGCTCCAAATTTCGTTTCAAACCCTTAGCCAGGGAAAATGTGATTAAGAGGTAGGTAGATAGAGGTTTTGTGAATTTTGGAGACAGATTATATTTTGAAAGTTGATGTATAAACCTATTGACTGCCTCTGTGGCACAGTGGGAGTGTATGACACGATGATTTATTCTGTGTCTGAGTGTTATTTATCTATAATATGTATGTATTTATAAATATATAAGTATGTTTATCAGTTATCTGGTTACCATAGTACAAGCTCTACTTAGTTTGGAATCAGTTGGCGTTGTGTGAGTTGTCCCAAGGATATTGATATTTTAGTTATTTATTCTGAATTCTGATGCTGCATATAAGTCTATCCTTTGACTGTCATTCAGACCTAGGAAACCTAATATTTATTGCGCAACTGCTTAGAAAATAATCTTATCTTACATAAAGACATCTTGAGTCACCAACTAAGACATTTTGAGTCACCATCTTACCATGTACGTGGGGCTGGCCTTACCCTAGCTCTTCACCCCTCTTGGGTTTTTTGACTAATCACGAATCCCCTTAGCGCCCATGTAGCACCTTCTTGAACCTAAGTATATTCTTTATGAGGTCTTCTTCCTGACTATAGGCACTTGCCTATAGTCCTCAGGCGCTGAATATGCCTGCCCAAGGAGAGTCAATCTTCTCACACCAAGAGTCACACATTCGCACAGCATGTGATGAATGGTTTTAAAATTACTTCCTCATAAGTCCTGCACGTTGGGTTTGGTGTGAGTCCCATCTTGTGGAAATATTGCCATAAAGGCATTGAGTTACAATACTATAGAGTCACAATCATAAACAGACAACACTCAAAGAATGTCCGAGTGCCGTTCTACATACCTATACATTTAATATAACAAAGTTCAAAATAACATTTGCTCGAGTTTAGGCGTTAGGCCGATTGCATAATGTTCAAAATCGCTCGTATGCAATGTCATCATCATTCACTATGGGCTTGCGTACGAATAGGGAACAAGTCAGCAGTGGAGACGTTTTTGATACTCAAATTATTATATTTTTTTGCCTAGAAGGAGTGTATAATGTAAAATGTAAAGAGTAAAATATAACAAAATTA
Source organism: Thumatha senex (assembly GCA_948477245.1). Taxonomy (NCBI): domain Eukaryota; kingdom Metazoa; phylum Arthropoda; class Insecta; order Lepidoptera; family Erebidae; genus Thumatha; species Thumatha senex. The sequence goes on from OX419726.1 coordinate 23,489,120, forward strand.
GACTGTATAAAAGAGTGAGTTAAAATATACCTAGAAGAACTCCGTAACTACCATCTGATTTCAAAAAAGGTTTCAGTAATTTTATTTTATCTACCTATCATATTATTGCACTAGTAAATTAAGTAAGTAGTGGTTATGCGTGGAGCAGAGAGCAGAATAAAACAAAATTAATATGAGGAATAAAGGTTTTATGTATTAGAACTTTAATTAATGAACCGAAAAATCTGGAATAATTACATTAGATAGGAAAAATAATTTTCATGAACATAGCAGGATAAATACAACAACGTTTCTAAATTGTATTGTTGTATAGTGAAAAACCTAAACAACATTTTTGTTAAGAACACTATTAAGAACACCTTTATAAATTAATTTAGTATACCTTAAAATAGTAAAACGCTATCGACCTATTTTTAGTACGAAAAACTAAAAAATAAAACATTCAGCAACATGGTAATACATAGGTATAAATATTTAGTTCATAAACTCAAAAAATATTTAGTATCAATCCGCTCCATAGCTTTCCGTTAGAACACAATTTGCAAGTCACTCTCGGACGCGACACTATTTGTTTCTCCTTTACTCTTGCATATTTATCTAAAGTGTGAAAGAGATACACTTTAGACGCGATGCGCGGTCGGGCGGTCAGCATTTTATTTTTGCTAAGAAAATGATTTTTTTGGAAATTTAAATGTAAACACGCACTGTGGATACATAAATACGTAAATTCGTTTTGATACTTACCTAAAACATGAGACACCATCTTTTTTTGTCACGTATCTGCTGTTATTTAGGCAGGAAACAACCGAACACTTTGGCATCACGGACGTTGTACGAGGATTGCGGTCGCCTTACAACTAAACAAAAACTCTGCGCACTTCGCAGCGTGCGCCGAGTTTCGGCGCGGACATTTTATTTGTCTGATTGTGACTCTATAGTATTGTACCTCAATGTATGTAGGGCAATATGCACCTGTGTGTGCTCTGGTGATTTTCTGCAATTGCTCCCTGCTGTGTGCCTACAATTTTCTGGTCTTCCCTGATGTTTTCCTAAAACATCTTTGTCTTCTGACCTGCTTTCGACTGCCACTGGATTTGATGCCATAGTTGCATCACCATAATTAGGTACTGTTGTAAAGTTACAACTCACGTGGGTCACATGATATCTGTGAAAGTGCTAAAAGAAATTACATACACATGGTGAATTCATTCCAAATTTTTTCTCTTAAATCTTGGGGCGTATTACAGAATGTTTCTCAATACTCAAGTAACACTTGAGAGTAGTATTATAAGACAAAACTAGCCTTAAGCATTTCTTGAGTATTGAGTATCATTTTGTAATATGGCTCTTAATCGCTGTGTGATGATGATTACAAAAAACAATTGCCAGCAACTTTTACATTTTAACATCACATATTTTTCTTTTGGCGCGTTAAAGACAAATTATGAGAATAATTTCAAGTCACGAAAATCCGACACCCTGAAGTTAACTGATAAGTGCTTCCATGACACTATTTTCAAACATTCTGGAGTTAGCTGTAGTCAACATAGCTAGTCTCAGTCGCATACACTACCACTGCGCCGCCGAGGCAGTCAGTTATCTGTTATGTGTAAATACATACTTCAATTTCTTGTTCCGCAGACTGCGCGACATATGCACAGCGGAAGGCGTGGAGGTTGGCGAAGGTGAAATACTTCATCAAGCAGTTGATACCTGTGAGGGCGACTTGCGACGAGCACTCACGGCTCTTCAGTGTTGTCAGAGACTGTTGGGCAAGATTACTGCTGAGGGACTAGTAGAGGTATTTAATGGTCTGGCCTTAAGTTGTGCACCAGTTTTTCAATCATAACCCCCCAGGCACTTCTTTAGCAATCGGGTTGTCAGAGCTTGGAACAGGCTACCAGAAGCTGTGATCTCAGCACAAAATATAAACCAATTTAAAAACAAACTAGATGAACATCTAGTAAACAGCAATGAAGCATTTAGTAGGCACTAGTAGGATACAGGCATTATCAGTCGTTTCAACTGCCTGCCTGTTAATATACTAATAATAGGTTTTCTCGAGTATGAGATGTGAAATCCTATGATTTTGTGAAAAACCATATGTCATACGAATATCTAATACGAACAGGTACTGTTGTACACAAGTGTATTGATCTTTTCTATGATTCCAATAAGTGCTATGATCAATACACATTTGGAAGCCTTCAGTTACAGCTTGGGCTGTAACATACATAATATCGTCTGTAAATTATTTATGAAGTACTTAGCAGGCTTTATCCATTTTTATCAAAGCACAAATACAGAATGATGTACGTCACTGGGTTAATGAACGCAATGTTTTAATCGATGCGCGATGTAATGAAAAGGGCGTGCTTCGTTGGTTTTGACACGTCCAACGAATGAGTGAGGAACGATTGTTGAAGAATATATATTGTGTGAAAGTAGAGGGTAGAAGGAGTCAGGGTAGGCCTAGACTTACATATGAAGACCACGTCAGCAGATTGTTCAAAAAACGGAAAAGTCAAAAGTACTTGGATACCCAGACGTGCGTTACTGAAGTGATGATGAATCTGAAAGAAGCGAAAGAAGTATGCATGGATCGTGAAGCCTGGCTATCTGTCCTCTCTGACAACCTCGTCAGGGATACAGTGTGAAGATAATTTTAGTTTTTTTTAAGTATTGATCCCATGCACTGGCCCCACCTCTCAACCCATTGTTCGCGGCTTTTAAAACGGTGTAGATAAACTACTTAAAAGTTGTTAAAATTTTAAACATTGATTTTAAATGTAATTAGTCATATCAACACATATTTACTTAAAAATATTAACCCAGCTATTATTGCACTTTATAGGTAAGTTTTTTTAATTTGACATAATTGACTTTATAGGTAAGTTTTTTTAATTTGACCGGTATAATTATTAATGTTTCACCAATCTTAAATTTACGCTGTACTTAGTTTATAACTGTAGATATTGTAATTGAATGTGGCTCCAGGGCGAGTGGGATTTGAACCGGCGCCCTTATGGAGTTCCGCTTTTAATTATGGTGTAGTCAGCATAATAAATGCTTTTCAAATTATTTGACTGTAGAAATTGCTTAATCATTAATTAATCATAGAATATGTATATCCCTGAAGTGGCATATAAAACATACTTTGGCAAATTCTATAACTTTACGGATATTGGTGATTGTTACAATGATCCTGTGTTACTGTCTAATTTAGGGAATTAGTTTGTAGTAGAAGCAGCCATATAACCAAATAGGCATCTATTATTCGTTACAGGGTGACCCCCCGGCCTCGCCCGTGTCATACTTCGAACTCCTGTCACACCTGTTTGATCACGTCGCTTATAAATTCTACAATAATGCATAAATATTTGGCCGATTTGTCGACATTTATGATTACTGCTCCGCTCTTCAGGATAGTAGCGTGATGATATATAGCCTATAGCCTTCTTCGATAAATGGGCTATGTAATACAAAAAGATTTATTCAAATCCGACCAGTAGTTCCTGAGATTAGCTCAACCAAACAAACCAACTCTTCAGCTTTATAATATTAGTATAGATTTTACAAACAAGACTGACTTGCTCGAGAAAATTTACTGAGGTGAGTGACATTGTTTGAGTTGATAAAGCTCCAAAAACATGGAATTAAAAAACTTGCTGAGGTTTAATAAGTATAGAGACCAAGCTTAAACGAAAGAGATAGGGTGAACTTTTAGTATGTACGAACGAGATAAAGCTATTGCCATACATTATCAACTTCTATGTCATTCTCTGCATGGATCTATTTGGTTTTGTGCGTAATGATAGGAGGCTATGGCAGACATAGTTACAATAGTTTTAGCTCATTCATTATTCATACTTACGTTAGTAGTAGCTCAGTAGAATGATTTGCTCTAGAAAATAGGCAAGTGACGAATTCCTAGCGTTATTCTCATTTCTAGGTCAGTATTGCAGCTTTATTTAGTTATTTTCTTCTAGGTAACTGGTCTGGTACCTGACAAATTGGTCAACGAGTATCTAAGCATCAAGAATTACAGTGAACTGGAGCTATTTGTTAAAAAGTAAGTTGTGACATATCTTTTCTTTTTGCGCATATATAAGTAATTAAATTATTTGTATTGCTTTTGACCCGTGGGTCTTGTGATTTGAGTAACTGACAAAAGTGTAGGTTGTGGATTCAAATCAGGACAAATCTCATATGTATCTGGGTCTAATTTGTATATATATGTATTTAGAAATAAATATGTAACATCAGTCGTACCACACAAGCTGTATAAGCATAATTTGCCGTCTGAAATCCCAACCCCATAACAGTGCCTACACTACAGCCCCGTCTGTTAAACAGCAGATTCACCGCTTAGCGACACGTAGACTTGCTACTTTTAGCACTGCCACTCGACCACCAGCGATTTAGTGGATTTTTAGAAGCTAAATGCAACGATCGAGCGCTTTACACTGCACGTTAAAAATCGTAACTCCGAGAATCGTTAATTGTAACTCGATAATCGCCATGCATGACTTCACCGAGATCGATCTCGGTGTAACTTTTCTGGTGTTTTGGTAATTGCTGTAGATCCTGGTTAACAGGAGTCGTAATAGTGGGAATGAGGGTGGGACTAGACCCATAAAAAAAAAACACCATGCAGCATGGGGGTAGTCGCTAATACGCGCCATTCTGATGCTGTGTCAAGATAAAGAAAAAAAGGAAAGCAATATCGCCGATAATACACACACACATATTGTCACACCTTTATCCCAGAAGGGGTAGGCAGAGGCATACTATACGCACACATTTCATTAACAGGTGGTGAGCGCATTGCCGTGTTGAAATGAACAGGCGCAAGCTGTGGCGACCTGCTGTTAAAATTTTTTCAAGCCGCCCATAAGGCATTCTGCTAGGCTTAACGACTGCCATTTTACTGGCAAACGGGAGCAACGGCTTAACGTGGCTTCTGAAGCACGGAAACGCTCGCAAATGTAAATTCCACAAAGTGGTCACCCATTCAAGGACCTTCCATAGCGAATGTTGCTTAACGCAGTGATCGTTTCCAGAACCGAGCGTGGCAAGCCTATTGCCAATCCTAAATGCGGTTAACCTTACAACTACCCTACCAGTAACCTTAAAGATAAGCTAAAATTAAATTAAGCTTAGGCTCCAACGGTCTTGATAGGTCCCAGTACACCTTATCGAAATAACGCAGCATTATATTAATAAAATTTCCTATCCGTTCCAGGTTTTTAATGGAAGCCTACTCCGCATCACAACTCTTAGAACAGCTAAGCGCTACAGTAGTGACGGCTGGATATCTTACTAACAACCAAAAGTGCGCTATAAGCGAAAAAATCGCTGTGTGCTCACACCGACTGCTAGACGGGGGTGCAGAAGTTATGCAGCTCACTGATCTAGGCTGTACTGTCATTATGGCTAATAATAACCCTTAGTACTGATTTGATTTAGTTTGTAAAATCTGCATTCAATCACCTAATTCCTTTAAAGGCAGAAGATTTCCCGTACTCGTTTCCCACAGAAACTAGATCCCGAAAAAAAGTAGTTCCAGAGTGTGTTATTTCAGGGTGTCAACTACCTCTACATTATTTTTTTTATAATTAGGTCTGGACCTGGCCGACTGGCCGTTTGTGCGTGTAGAAGTAACAAAGACACACACAAACTTTTTCATCTGATGTGAAAGTTTGTGAAGATATTTGTTACTCAATCACGCTTTTAGGTCCGTATTGACAGATAACTGACACATTAGATTAACACATAGGCCTTTACACCGACAACAGGAACCGAAAACAGAGTTAACAGTGCATTGTCCCAATTGGTAAAGCGACACAGCATCGTAAAAAAAGCACGCCTCGCGCGATTTATAACGCAGTGCTAGTGCCAAAGTTGCTTTTCCGTACTGAGACCTTGATATGCCAGAAGATGCATGAAAGTAAATTGAATGCTGTGGAGATGCGATCACTTCGAAAATTGTGCGGCGCGCGCAGCGTTGGCCGACCGAAAATGTAACAAAGTGATACGCAATAATATGGCGTGAATGAAAGTGTCCGCATTAAGCTGGAAAAAGGCATCAGTACTTACCCGTGGTACTACCGGTGGTACTACTGGTAGTACCACGGGAAATATTTTTTGCCCGTGGTACTACTATGACGTATAGTAGTACCACGGGAGATTTTATATTACCCCTGGTACTACTTAATAAATAATATACAATAATTGTAAAGAACGAATGAGTGAGGAACGATTAACCAAGAATATATATTGTGCGAAAGTAGAGAGTACGGAGATTTACTAGTACATATGAAGGCCACTTGAGCCCACTTACTTTGGCCCACTAGTGGGGACGCTTAATGGGGCAAATTGAAAGCCCCCTTAAAAACGGAAAGACCAAAAGGACTAATACCCAGTCGTGCGTGACTGAAGCATGCATGCATTGCGAATCCTGGCGATCTGACCCTCTGACTTCCCCGTTCGGGATACAGCAGGTTACTGTGGGAAATGGGTACCTACGGGAATACAAAACGCGGGCGACGCCGCGTGCATTGCCATATATGTTTTATAACATTTTACTGTATGATTACATGTTTTGCAGTTGATGTTTGTTTTGTAATAAATATATTGAACATGAGATTGATTTTCATTGTGAATACCTACGTCGGATTATTGCTTGTTAAGCCAATGGACCAATCACCGTCCAACCATGTTAGCACACATGTATTTAGAATAGAAAATTGAGAGATCTACTTTTATTCCTGTGGAAATCATTAAAATTAATTGCTGGTCTCCTAGCGTTTAAAACCACACCGTGCCCTTCCATCTGCAATTTCCTCGGTATGATAAGTCCAAGACTCGCAACACAAACTTTGTCTGTTACTCTGGCCTCGTCTCTTAGAGGTTCGAAATTTATCACGTTTTGCTTTTATTTTGGTCGGATTTTATTCTGAGTTAAGCGACACGACGTCCAGGCACACAAGGACGTCACCCCTCAACGGAAAGATTTTTCTTCGTAGAGAACAAGACGACATCATTTTAAGCGAGAATTCGCTCCCGTTTACTCTCCGCCGCCGCCTCTTTCGCGGGCTTGACTTGCTTGAGTGGCTTACGTCACAGAATAAGTAATAGTACTACGTACAGAAGTTTCACTCCCAGAAAATATTGAATGTTAATGTTAACGTTTATTGGCGGCCATACACATTAAATAATCATAGCAATTGTAAAAACAACAGTAATGACATGCGGGAACATTTGTGTATTTCCCGCGACATGCTCAACAACCAAGTACGAAATCCTGAAATCGCGTAGGGGAGATCAGCTCAAAGCTGTTCTCCGTCTCTGGTTACCGTTTCTTATTTCGGTTATTGGAAATTATGACGTGAGTTTACCGTTCGGTCGCATAGTCGTATACTATGCGATATGCGAAAAATTAAAAGTACAGATCTGTCCTGTCTGACTTGACTACCCCATCACGGATATATAAAAAATACGTTAGTAGTAAACACGTTTTATTTTGCTCAGATGGTCAACAACCATAAGAGAAAGACCAATCAGGGATTATGGGAGGACAAACGATGGAACGAGCTATAGATGTGTAGGTATGACGTGGTTAGGAACTGTTAAGTTTGGAGACAATAAAAGACTTATTTCACCACAACTATTGTTTTTTATGTACTAATTATATATTTTAACTATACTTTATTAAATTTAACACGAAATGCAAAAAAAAATATCACGTAAGCTAACCACATTGCCCTTACCTTAATGGCCGCTTTAGGCGGCTCCTCGGGCAAATCAGTTTTTAGGCAACTCTCCGTATTAATTAAATCATAAGCTTATTTTTAAATTTTAACAATTTTAAATGCACGTAGCAGAAAATTAATTTTTTCTATCTATTAGTGACATTATTTATTTAAAGATAATCTTTAAATAAATAATGTCAAATTTGTGTAAAATTTTACGAGATATATTTGAATTTCAAGTTAAGGTGGCTTTGAGCTGACATCCCCTGTCATCCGCTTAATTTTATACATTGATTACGAAGGTTTAAAATTGAGTTTTTACTTGAAACCGCTGTAGTTTAAGTATACTTCGCGGTGGAGAAAAAAGAACACTGTCTGACGTTTTCTCCATTAGTTTTTCTCCATTTTACGATTTCTATGAAAACTACTGATTAAACAAATTGATATATTTTTTTGTCAATATCAATATATTTGCACATCCATGTCCAAAATGTTTAAAACTTCAAAATCTTAAAATGCCTACTTGTTTAAAATGTTTTAAAAAGTAAAATTTTGTTTTAAGACAAACCTTGCAAGATTATCAGTTCAAGTTGAAATATTACATAAAAAAGATTTTTCCGGACTGTGAAAGCGCCTAACTATAATAATATCGCAAGCGTTTACCTTCTGTGGTATATTATCAATAGAACGGTCATAATTGTGTGTTAGGGTCGCGTATATTGCGGAATTTTAGGTTCTATTTCAGTAAGTATCGGAGCCCTGCGGGTTGAGATAGCGGCCCCAATCACGGGTCCTCGTCTTTGCTTACCATCAGGCGGGCGACGCTATTTTGACGTGTCAAATATAAAAAAGTAGGGTTTTGCCCAAGTCATATATGTTGAGAAAAGGTCAAGTCAAACGTGACGTATTATCAATCGATTGCTCCTCTTTGGTGCTGCAATATTTGTGAAATGACTTGACAAATCCTGGGTGTAAAGTAGGTTATTCAAGATTTGCGAGACTCAATTAGGTGCCTCAACTGCCAGTGCTACTGGACAACGGACTGCTTGTCTCGTCCTTAGAACTTAGATTTAACCACAGGCTGCAACCGCTTTCAGACTCTTACCTTGGGCCATCAAGGGAATGAAGATATGGATAGTTGTTGAGACACTTAGAACATTGCCACGACGCCGCGCCTGCCGATCGCAAATATCATAAAATTTCATATATATATATATATGAAATTTTATATATATATATATAAAATTTCATATATAAATAGCATGGCGGATGTTTCATGCGATAAAGCCCTGAAGGTTAATAATAAGTCAATCGGTAAGGGCTAAACGCTTAAAAGAATGAACTGTGTTAAACCCAAAATAAGAACGTTCGTGACGGCAAGCTCTACATTAAACGCTATACCGCATACCGTCTGGAATTACCTAGGGGTTCTCATCTAAAGAGATCGACAGACAGAAAAGACGTAAGACACAGACGGTGTGCGGACATAATGTCTCTTACAAAATGTATAATACCGTCGCGACGCAAAACATACCTATACTGAGAAAGGCAGAAAGCGGAGAAGACGCTATTTCACCTGCGCACTATTGTAAAACATTCAGAAAGGATAATGTACGAGCGCGAGGAAATTATCCAGTTTTCTTTGATTATAATAGATAAGAGTATTGCAATAGAAATGTACAAGGCAAACATCAGGAAATCATCTCCAGGACATAAACGATAACAGTAAGTAATTTATTCAAATAAAGTATTGCTCACTTACTACAAGTACAATTATCCACTAGTGACAACACATCTTCATCATCGGAAGAAGAGATATTATCGTGTCAAAATCGAACGGCTGACTGAAATTTGTTAAAACTTAACTCACTTTGTACACAGCGTCATCTTTCCAAAACTAAGCTATAAGCTTCTGATATGGATTCAACTGATGAACATACTTATATACGTCTGAATACATACATATTATATATGAATATCCATCACGCCTTTTCCCCGAAGGGGTGGCAGAGGCATATTATATGCCCACTTTTCACCGTGTGGATTCCTGTCCCACGTAATGGGTGGTGAGCCCATTGCCGTGTTGAAATAGACAGACGCAGGATGTGACTACCTGCTGTTGAAATTTTTTAACCGCCCATAAGGCATTCAACCAGGCTTAACGACTGCCATTTTACTGGCAACCGGGACCAACGGCTTAACGTGCCTTCCGAAGCACGGAAACGCTCGCAAATGTAAATGCCACAAAGTGGTCACCCATCCGAGGACCAGCCATAGTGAAAGTTGCGTAACTCAGTGATCGTTTACAGAACACTGAGACCGCGGGGCCGCGAGCGCTTCTATTATATATGGAAACACCTAAACTCAGAATCACACAAGTATTTGATCCGACCTTATTATTTTGATTTAGGTTTATTTTTGGTCAAACCTGAAAATTGTTTCGACTCGTCACGAGGGATTTTTCACACATTATAGTTTCTTTCATCTAAAGAGCAATCGTAAAGTTTAATGACAAATTCAATATATGACATCATAAAGTGTATGTGCTTTGACATGTGTTGTAGATACACTATTAAAGCAAAACAGTTTTCGATGTTCGTCTGAATACTTATTAATTATAGTAACTGGTTATTTGTCTAACTTCCGGCCCGAGTATGAACTAAGTCGTCATACCTATCTACGGCATCAATCGCTTTTTGGCTTTCTGAAATCTCACATTTAAATTATAATATTTGGTCTACTTGAGAATGGTTTTTCGCATCAGTGTGTGACTTTAGGTCCAATCTAATTAACCTTCATTAAATTCTTCGTCCTAGCAACCTATCATTAGTTTTTTTACGAAATCAAGTATAATACAATAGCGCGCATATCTGAACCGTAGACCACTGGCCATCTGCATAAATGTGCTATCATGAATAACATAGAAAATCAAGGGGACTGCTCATGTTGTGGGTATCTAATGCGATCGATATCAGTACAGAAAAGATGAATCCTAACGGATTAATGTCGTTAATGAGAATCTGAAATTCAGAACCACAAGAGCTTGGAGATTCTCTCAACTATTACACGCTATCTCTCTAGACGTCGACATCTCGACATCGTATTTTTATCAATTTCAACTAGTCTGAAATAGTTAGTTCTATGAGTCCGCAATACGAGTTAAGTAGTTAAGTTAGTTAGTTCTCGTATGTTACAATACTTTCTTTTCTCTTTGGACTTCGTCTACTTCACATAGTAATTTGCGGGCTAGTTTTGTAAGAACATTTTGCACGTGTCTCTTTGAAATATGACGTCTTAGAGTATTTTCTTACACGTATCGAGATCTTAGTGTTCCGGATTTGAAAGTCACGTAAATAATAAAATATTGGCTTCCACAAAAAATTGCACAGATTGCACTTTCGTGCCATTGTATCAGTTACACAAAAGAGATGTGGTCATGTCGATAGCCTATAATTGTCGCAAACAGCAGTCTGGTTTGGTCACTCGTATGGATTATCTGATTATCCTAACATCTTGATTAGGTACTCGTCCCTACAAATGCACTCAGATTTGAAGCACGGTGGTTGCATTCCAGGTACCTATATAGTTTTCTACTTGTGTGTGACGATGTTGAACATATCCGCGAATGCGATGATGGAGTGTCCCAATGGTTTTGTATTATATAGGTATGAAGACTTGTTTTCAGCAGTATCATTTAGTTCATAATACATACCTAAGATCTAAATTTCTACAAGTAGGTACCCAATCGCTAATTTAATATCCCTTGTGAGTAATAGGATTGGCTATTAATTTTCGATTGAAGAAAATGATTGATAGATTGAATACTACGTTTTACTTTCATTCATAACATCGGTCGTTAAAACTTAGTTGTCATGTGGAACTGGCCGAGCCTTGGGCCCGCTTTGCGCCGACATAGCATCAAGTGTGCAGTTTTCGCGCGCGTTTATTTTACTTCCGTTGTCGGTTGAACGGTCGGCCGAGTAGGAAAGAAAGAGAATACGTTCGTAAAGAAAAGATAATATCGGGCGGCGCGGTGGTTCGCCCCTCCACGTCACGCTTCGCGTACTACGTTTCTATTGGCCAGCAGCGGTGCGGTGCGGAGCGGCGCTTCTCCCCCCTCGCGCGCGCGCGCAGCGTCTAGCTTTCCAGATTTTAAATCTCGACCGTTTATTTCGTAGTGAGCGGGCGTAGCGTGCGGGCTGCGCTCGCGCCGCGCGCGGCCCTTACAATCATGTTTGTTATAAAAAAAACACGGCAATGTGCTCGTGAACGGTTCGGTGGTACAACGTGACATCGCTAACGATCAGTGCGTGCAGTGCGTCGTGTTCGGCGGTTCCACCAATCAACGGTCTACGATAAAGTCAATTTCTTTCGATGAGTGGAGGTTTAGTGCATGTATTTCGTATCATCATGACTAGATCCACACTCATCCATGGAAGTTGCGTGGTTCTACAATCCGGAGCAGCGTTGGCGAGCAGTGGCCGTGAGTCGGTGATTATCTACAAGCAGGTATCATTACCGGTGCGCGTAATGATACGTTGAGAGGCAGGTACGCGTTCTGACGCCGTTCGACGTCCGCGTATCTACCCAGATCGTATACGCTCCCGCCCAAATAATGTCATTTATAGACTCCACGCTGGTTAGCTATTGGTCGCTCAATGTAAGTTTTTTGTAGGTAGTTTTCATCGCATTCAAAGGTAATGAACTGTAGTTTTTTAGATGGTTTACTCACGATTTATTCTGTTGTCGAGCGTTATTTTACAAGTTTAAGAAGAATAAGGCACGACTTTTGAGTTAACCTGAGAGGTTAGCGTTACAAAAAATCTCGGGGTAAGCGTTCAAGGGTGAGGGGAAGGGACGGGAGATAGCGGCGCAGGCGCATCTGCTCCTTCTGAGAAAAGCCATTGTGGCGGTCTCGGAGTGGTCAGTGCGGTGACGTCACGGGCCGGGGCCGACAACCTTCCCTCCCCACACCGCACCACCACCCCGCCGGTTGTACCTACACAAAATTGATGTACAACCGATACTGATCGTGAATGGTTCTCTAGAGATTAGTTTGCATGTTATTTGTTATGTTAAATGTTTTGTTTGTCAGTAGGTAGGATGTCGTTTCCGGTCACTACAGTGTGAAATTTGTTTTCGCACATCCTAAATTTGTTAAACAATGTCCCCCCCTATACATATACATATGTGTATGTAAAAAAATATTTTTGAAAATTTTATCTCTCGCCTTATCCTACGTTTGTAGAAAAAACTAAAATGTCTAACTAAACAACTTCAGGGTGTGTGAAAACTACTTTCAATGTAGTTGTGTTGTCATGGATACACTTATCAGCTAACTTCATGGTGTCCGTTTTCCGTGACGGAGAGCGCGCTCATCGTAAAAATTTACTATCATCATTTTTGCTAATCGCGCCATAAAAGAATAACTTCAAAAATTGGCTTCTTGGACTAATAATAATCCAGCCACTACTACTACTTACACTACAGTTCAAATTATCAGATTTTTTGTGTGGCGGGAAATACAACACCAAGTAAGGATAAGACTCAGGTAGAACTACAAAATGGTTGAAGTAAATATTGTTAACCGCCTAATGTTATTACGCTTACTGAAATACTTAATGGTGGACGAATAAAAATATCCGAATATGATGTCATATATAAACTGTCATATATTATATAATGTAATCTTTTTGGGTTAGTAATAATTTTAAGAATCCTATATTTGTCTTAGGCGTCACAAATCATAAAAGCAAAGTTGCTAATCGCTATTCTCCCCATTCCCAGAAACCTATTCGTAAATTGCGCATCTTCAAAAATCACAGCTATTATTCTCTTATGAACAACTGACGCTTTCTCTGAAATTAACAACAAAAATACCAAAGACCCCTCGACCGGGCGTCTAACTTTTCTAACAAAAGCAATTTTACAAATTCTTTTCAAAGTAAATTATACGCTGTCCATCAAGAACCCCGCTCTGTTATTTCTACATGTTTTTATGCCTCGTAGAGTTACTTAATAGTGTTCCGGGTAGTGGGCTTGGCGGGGCAGGTACCCCAAGCCAGGTAGAAGGCACAAAAAGGAACTATACAAAAAAATAATTGTAAAGCCCGCTTGTTGTAAATTTTTTGTTAAAGCTGAGTCATAAATTTTTGGAATGCAAAATATCTGTTGCAATATTGGTACGTGCTCTGATACATTAATTTTTCAACGAATTATCGTATTAAATTATTGCCAAGTAAGTTTTCCCGCCACAATAATTTTCTATGGCCGTCCATATCTACCTAATTAGTCAGCGTTAAATTTGAAATTAAGTGTGTAGATAATAGCAGCTGTTACATACGCTTTGTTATAAATTTATATCGTGTACGTGTCTAGTAATTTAATAGCTTGCTTAAATAATGTTACGTATAAGTATCTAAGGGTTTCCTTATGAAATTCATGCAAGCATAACGAGAAGTACACTTCAGGCGATTGTCCTCCTTCCTTAACCTTCCAGTGACATCATTTCAGATAATGTAAACAAGTCTGGGATATAACTGACCTTTGGATTCGATTTGTGAATGAGTTGATTGTGTACAAATATAAATTCATTTACGTATCTTGAATATGTATCTGAATATTGCAACATTAAGTAAATAGGTATACAGCCACGTTTGCACTCATTTAAAATATGAAAAACGCACCGGGTTGTCTACATAACAAGTAGTTGAATAGAAGGTCAAGAGTGCAATTCCTTTACATGCTGTTACACGAATACAAGATATAAGATGAGAAATAAATATGCATTCAGCGGTCGAGCGAAACTTGAATACATCGTATATTTCAATTGCATAATAACTCCAAACTAGCTACAACCTGAGTCGACTAGGCATGAATTTGCTAAAATATAAATGGCAATAAACTCGATCGAGGCAGCCGTTGTAATTTCCCATGAAGTTAGAGTTATGTGTATTGTAATGCGCGTGCTCACGCGGGGCTATTTTTTTTGTCTTGTAACAGTGTGCTTCCGCGTTAGTGGTGCCGTGTGAACCATGAGTCGTGAGGGTCGAGGGAACCGCCCGACCTAACGTAAGTTTCCTTTGTTTGGAGCTTCTACGCCTTAGTGTGTATGTATTTTCGCACAATTACTAACGCGACGCTACGAACGAGACTTGCATCGATTAGAGATCACAAGTTCAACATAATCGAGCTAGGTATGTATAGCATAGTTACGCTTTAACGTTTTTTAAAAAGTTTACAACTAACGGTTATATTATAATACGTGGGAAATATGCACCCCATCTACGTAACCGGGACATGTTAGTGAAACAACATACGTTCATCGTTGACAACTGCAACAATCTGACAAGCATAACGATATTTTAGACAATCTAGATACAAATATAAATATCGCGCTGTTCTTGGAATAATAAAAGGACAATATAAGAGCTAATATAAAGCTAGAATTTGAATTGTCTATAAAACACGCATGGTTCGAGAAAATTGTGCTGTACAAAAGCAGTAGCCGACTTGATTGCTGTCAATTAGTTGTAATAACGGCCCTCGGTCCGCAGTCGTCGGGTAACGTGCTGTAATTTGTTAGCGAACACCGAACATGGCTCACGGGTACTAGCTCTTGTGAACAAGATTTATGTGTGAAATATTCGAGGTCGATGGCTTAACTTGCTACTGGATTTCATTTCGCCGTTCCACCTTGTTCATCTAGTTTATGAAGTGTCAGACATATTTTATGGACTACTGAAGTCGTCGATGCATAACGTTATTGATTTAGTAATGAACTTTGATTGCTCTTTATCGATTGAGACCTTACCCACTACTTATATCTTCGTTGTGTAATTATTGTCTCTATTTGTTAATGTCGTTTTGTTTTTTGTTACTTGTATCTAGTATTAATATAGGCGAAGTCCTTCTCAAGCAATTTATGAAATCGTTGGATTTTATTGTTTATTTGCAACATTAGATCCTGCGTCAAGACTATCAAGATTAAAACATGCAGAACACAGAAGTGAGAGAGCTACTCGATTTCTTGTAATATGTATCTCTAAGTTGAGACTATCGGTAGTCAGTTGAAATCCAAATATCTGTATCTATTCAACTCTGGATATCACAAATAAGATCAGTTCAAAACATTGATTGTCCACTATTACCATAGTCAATACTGGCTAATACTGGAATTCGTTTTATTAAATGTGCTAAACTAATATATCGTTCATTCTTATTGTTCATATCTGTGTAAGTGAAGTTAATAAAAGCAATCTATGAAATCATTTATTTTTTTGTTACTTTACCTTACTAGATTCCGCAATGAAGCCTATCAAGAATAAATAAGACACAGAAGAGAAGCGACCACCAAGAACGTTGATTATAGCGTCCAATTGTTGCGCGGAGTCCATCAACGAAGCGGCGCTGCCTGTTCCTAGATCCTGTTCAAGCTTACTCGAATCCAATTTTCTTAGAAGTCTGCCTGCAATCTTCAATCATTATTTTCGCAAAGACAAATCCATTTCTGCCTGCGGTACGTGACTGCGGAGTAATGAGAGCTAATGGCGGGTGAGCTGTCATTACGCGGCCGCTCGGCTGTGAGCGTCGATTGCGGTGTCAGGTCCGTGCCCTGCGTCGTCGGCGCAATGGTGGTCGTTCGATGCACCGTCTTCGCAATTCCACGCCGCACCGCCTGCTGCGGTCACGATTACTGTCAGTTTGTGACACCACAATCATTATTGCAGTTTTATGCTCAATTCAAGTGATACTTCAGACACTGCTCATTTTCTTATTTTTTGCAATAATCAGTCTCAATGTAAAACATAATGCAATTATGCAAAAAAATTTTGATTACTTTGCAAAATGCCACACAGATTTTAATCTCCATTGCACTGTGAAGTTGCAGAAAATGCTGATTATGAACATCACAAAAGCGGATTGTACCGTCCAATAATGCAACGCAATTTGTTCGATGTGTGCACTAACCGTAGTTGGATGTATTTTGTGTGTTTGTTCCACACACAGCAGTAAATGTGTGAATTGTTTCAAAAACAAAACACGTATCGCGTGAGTGTTTAATACGCAATTTATACAAAGTAAACTGTGCGCAGGTAAGTTTCTCGATCATTTTTTACCTAAAGATTTAAATTTTTTTATTGCTTTTTGATGTAGCACTCAGCCTGGTCCTAACCCACGAGTAAAGGTCTGCGAGTGAAGAAGAAACTTCCGTGTTGGAAGGTTTAGAAGCGTTGTTACTAAACCTTCCAACACGGAACTTCTTCAGTCATGATTCTAATTTCTGGACTGTCGCCACGCAAAGTAAGTACATTTCACGACCGTCACAACTCATAGGACTCTGACATTGTCCCTACGAAAAGAGAAAAACGCAGGTACAAATATCAAACCTTAAAAGAAAGTTAAGTCGAGCAAGGAAGGAGATGTGTCACTGCTCGGTTTGAAATTGTATCATAATGGGGTAACTGGAGTAAATGGGGTTTCTTTTTAACTCAAACTATCAACACTTTAAAGTATAGGAGATTGTAACAGAGTTATAACCTCCGCTCAGATTATCAGAAAACTGCATGGTACACCACAAACAATGTTATTCACATGAGACCCTATGTGACACGAATGACAACAAAGGAATGATTTTCGACAGTAGTTTTGGCATGAAACTAAAGAAATAGTATCTCCACAAGAAAAAAATATATTTGTAGAAAATATTAGTTTAGTTGAAATTGTATTCTATAGATAAATTGCACATTATATAAATGCAGATATAAAGAAATATGTAGATATTACTAAATGTCTATTTTAGGAAGACATACAAACATTGCACAACCATCAAAAGAATACCTAATGTTTTGTTACAAAGTAAGTTTATTTTTATTATGTTAAGAGCTTGTTGTTTCTACTGGATTTGTGCATTCAACAAAGGAATCTATAAATTTCTAAAAGATTTGCCATAAAGGGTTAGTTGTAGAATGCGCTGGCATCTAATATCATATTTTGGAAAGATCGTAGCACTTTCAATAGATATCATGACGAGAGATAGCAACAATAAAAAGTCGTCTATAGAAGACGAATGGACATCACACAGTCACTCAACCCCTTTCGAAATTCCGACATACTCGTATTAAGGCTTGGTATTCCTGCCAAGGCCACGCTTTTGAGTTTTTTAAAACAATGCCAATCGTAGAAGAAAGCGTTTTTGATTCTGAAAAAGAGATATATGTTAGTTAAGGATTTAAGCTAGTGAAAATGACTTTCTGTTACAAAATCTAATGAACTTCACTTGATAGAAAAACAACCCAAAGTTGCCCCCTTTCGAAATGTTTTTTCAATGCCAAATCTAAACAACAGATAATGTTCATGAAATTTTTATACACAACTATAGCTACTAAATATTTATAGACTTAATCGCTTACTTTGACTATATACAGTGATTTTTATAGTACAAATGTTTTAATAATATCAGATTCGCGACGCTGAGGCCTGATCAGTCGCGCGCTGGCGCTTACTGAGGTTAGGTTTTTTCGTTGCGCTCCCCTTGCTATTTCTTCGCAATGGCACAGTATATTTATGAGAGCAGTAAGCATTCCATCTTCATCCAAGCGTCTGTCCCAGTTGCATCTCGCGACGCCCTGAGTTAGCTTTATATAGTGTATATACATATATGAGAGTTATATACGGCAATGGACTCGCCCACCACCCATTACGTAGGACAGGAATACACATGGTGAATAGTGGGCATATACTAACCACCTTTTCGGGGATAAGGCGTGATAGATAAATAAAATATATGAGAGTTTTAATATAAAATAAAGTACCTACACTTCACAGAAGCGTTAGAATTATCCCTGTAACTAGTATAAAATCGAACCCGGTACCCGCAGGTTAGAAGGCAGTTATATAACCAACTGAGTCAGTGGGCCGTTCAATGTATGTTTACCTATTTTTCCGATAAATACTGACAACATTTAAAAAAAAAATTGTATCGTATACTTTCAATTGGGTTCTAAACAAATTTGATCAATATATTCTGAAGCTTAAACATACCGACTGCCACTGGCTGAAGTAATCAGTGCAGTTGTTATATTGAAGCTTCGCTTCGCTTTGCATAAATTATTAACATTGTATCCAAGACCTTTGTTTATGCTTTCAGTATTAATTATTTAAGTATATTTATAAATTTATTAGCCACAACTTTATCCCCGAAGGTGTGGCAGAGGCATATTGTGGTAAGCCCAATGCCTGTGTTGTGTTGTGTTGACTCGCTGTTAAAATTTTCAAGTCGCTCACAGGGTATTCACTTTACTTAACGAGTGTCGATTGCAACGTTACTATCAACCGGGACAAACAGCTTAATGTGTCCTTCGAAGCACGAAAATGCTGGTATATGAAAATGCTACAAAGCGGTCATCCATCCAAAATCCGAGGGAGTTTCTTAAATCAGTGATATTTTAAAGAACCCAAGTTAGTAGGGCTACGAGCGCTTTTTATTTATGTTTTTACTTTATGTTAGTAGCCTTAAACAATGTATAACATTTCATGTAACTAATAATTAATAATCCCAACATTTTAACGCGAAGGTTTTTTGCGCTTTAGTGGATCTGGAGAAAGCATTTGATAACGTTCTGAGAGAAACTCTGTGGTACTCGTCCGTGTGGCCTGGCTGGCCATCCACACCATATCCGGGCAGGATATGGTGTAGACGGCCAGCTGCTGCGGGCGATACAGTCTCTTTATACGGACTGTAAAGCTTGCGTGCGACCAAGGGGGATGTTTACCTGGCGCCTCTTTTTGACTTCTGTTCGGGCGTCAAACGGGGTTGTGTTATGTCCGCCTGGCTTTTCATAGTGTATCTGGATAGTTGTGCAAAAGTGTGGCTGCAAAAGTTAAAAGATTATGATGTGTTGTAAAATTGGAAATTTTACAGTACATTGTCTGTTGTACGCTGATGATGCGGTAGTGATGGTCTCATCAGAAGCGGACCTTCAGGCATTAGTCACTAATATAAAAGTAAAGGTCTTCGCTGCGTGTTAAACTAAGAGCCGGGTATTTGAAAAAGAAAAAGTAAGAACTAAAAGCAAGATTTGGGTAAACCGTCAACGTTTAGAGCTATTGAATGAAATTGTGTACTTAGGGAGAATGTTTAGCGCGGACGGAAGTTATGTTCTGAAGTACAACGGTGACTAGCTGCCGAAGACAGGAACATAACATTATGATTTTTGATAATAGTACTTTTAAAAAAAAAAGAGAACGAAAAAAGAAATGAGTACGAGTATATTATATTTGCTACTTGTACATAAAGCCTAAATTTGTTATTAAATATATCATCAACTCCTACTAATATTATAAACGTGAAGTTTTTAAGTATGGATGTTTGTTACTTGGACGTGAAACTACTGAATGGAATTTAAATAAACTTTACCATAACTATATTATATATATATATATATATATATAATAACTTATCTATAAGAATAACACATAGGCTACTTTTTATCCCGGGAACAGGAAAACTTCATCACGCGGGCGGAGCCGCGGGATTCCTCTAGTATATCATAAACCTAAAATAAAATCCAACACAATAACAGAGATGTTCCATTTCGATTGCTACTGCCAATCATTTTTACTGTGGCGTGCCAGCAGAAAATACATCGTCGATCTATCTTGGCGGGGGCTTAGGAAGCGTTGTGGTGCCTACGCGACTTGGCCTACCGGCCCTTAATGTAACTCTAAGGTCCGTATTCCAGAACGTTTCTCAATACTCAATCGACGCTGGAGAGTAGATTTTATAAGGCAAAAACTAGTCTCAAGCGTTGATTGAGTATTGAGAAACGTTCTGAAATACGGACCTAAGAATCAATGCAGAAATTTGCTTATTTATACACAACATTATTAAGTAGTTCATCCACTGTTTAAAACATTTTAATCTAGAGAAGTCCTAATACGGTTGTCCCACGCCACTTGCCCGTTTGAGCGTAGATACATAATTTAACTAAACATTAAAAAAATTCATTCTTGACCGACTGCAATTCAATTCTTATTATGGCTTTCTGGGCTCCTTGCAGCAACTTGCCAGTGTCCCATAGCTAGAACTAGTAACAAAGGATAGTTTGATTCGCCTGGAAATCATGAAACAAGATCAATTTTTAATTCTCAAATTCATAAAAGTTTGTAACTGGACAATACTTTTCCATCTATCCTTTTACGTTTTCATTCTAACTTTTTTGTGTCTGGAATTATTTAAACATATTTTGAAAGCGAGAGAAAAATATATTTTCTATTTATTACTACCAGTGTTAAGGATATAGGGTGCTTTTACTATTGCTGAGAGATTTCCAATTTAAGAATATAAAGTATTTCTACCTGTTCTACAGAAAAAAATACAGGATCATTTCGGAGCGTGACTCCCGCAAAATTTTCTACGGTTCTTTAGCGTCCATAAATATCCTAGATAATGACGTTTACTAAAACTGGTAGAAAACTATATAACGTCACGAGATTTTATCGATTCCGCAGTCTGATTACAAGTGGGCTGCTGTAATTCCAATTGTGTGTGTGGGATGGTTCTGACATTTCTGACAGTCCAAGTTGCAGTGTGCAGACAATGAAGCCCTTTCGATCGCATTTTTTTTAGCATAATGTAGCTTTGCATAACAGTTTCAGCATAAAGTTTGATAAGCAGAGTGTTATAAACGCATAATGGTTTTATTGGCATAACATTAACTTACTCAAATTTTTTTATCATAATTTTAATCAGCATAAGTGTAAAGGGTATAATTGTTATACGCCTAAAGATAATTTATCATAAAATACAAAACGCATAATGAAGGTATGGATAACCGTTTAAATCATAAATGAATAATAATTTGACTAAGAATATTTAAGAAATGATAAGACACCATTGTAAATATTCACCTCATAGCCAAGTTTTTAAGCTGTAACATATAAAACGATATTTTAAGTGTTATTTTTTAAAGACTAGTCTTGAGTAAAGTCATAAATCGACGACGAGCGAAGCGAGCGGGCCGCAGCAGCGGCAGGCGATGCGCCATAACAGAATCGCTCGTTTTAATCTTCCTACTTTCTTTTTGCATTTTATTTATATATTCTATATATAAGTGTTGAAATTTTGAACTTCAGTATAGTGACTATTCAGTATGATCTTAGACAGTTCAAGCTTAGATAAAAAATAGAAATATGTACTCGTTAACATTATGGTATTCTATATGAATGGCTTGTAATCTTTATGCGAGAGTGAGTGAGATGCCAATAAATGTTATGATTAGTAATCGTTATTGTAAAAAAAAAAAAATCGTAAACATTTTGTGCGGGTATATCATTACGAGTATTATAAAAAAGTTATGAGAAAATAAAGTATGCCTAATGATTTATTCTGTTTGAACGTTATGCGAAACGAAGAGTATGCCAAAAAACTTTTACGCAGTTTTAAGTTATGCCTCTAAAATTTATTTTTCCAATACGGACCCCATTTCTCACGGAGAAATAACCTAGGGTGACTGTGGTAATTACCTTCAGGAAGAAGGTAGGAAGTAAATGCTTATAATGTGAACTTCGTGATTCTAATTCATAAATATTCTTAATTGATTTCCAAAGAACTGGTCAATCAATCTGGGCCCTCCGCGTACGCTTATAATGTGGAATCAGCAGTGTCGGTTTTCCTATAGGTCTACAGTGTGTCAAAAGGAGCCTTAGTTTATTGCACTATCGGCATCGCCAGTGTAGCACCTCAGGTGTCCATAAGCTACGGTGACCGCTTTGTATCATGTGGAAATATACTTCTGGAACAAGCCAGTTGTATATTTACATAGGTAGTAAAATGTCTGCTCACATTGATCAGTGACAAGTTTTATCTACTCGTTTAGGTACTCTTTTATTTTAGAGAAATCTTTAAATTTATCACATAAGCTGAAATAGCCCTACCCGCTACTTCTGATCGCAGTGACTGGCCTTATTTCCATTAAGAAGTAAAATAAGTATAGTCTATTAGATTCCTCTGTAAAGCTTGATGCTGTAGAGTAGACAGTCGAGAGTGTACTACACTCGTGCTGTCGATCCTGAAAAAACCTAAGGCTCCTCTTGGAGATACCTATTTGGTGGACGTTTGGGAAATCCTGTACTCAGCCGCTGGGCTGTGAGCGTAAATTGCTGTGTTAGGTCCGTACGCTGCGCCAGCGCAGCGGTGGTGGTCGTTCGATTATTGATGCACCGTTTTCGCACACGACTCTGATGATAGGTACAAAATGATGAACTGTTGTCAGGTTTCTTTATCCTTGTTGTTTAGCCCTGAAGCATACATTCACCTCTCGATGTATTCAGTCAATTTTGCTGTCACGTTGTTCCTAGTCAGATTACAAATCCCTGAGTTACAATGCCTAGATACAGAGGCCCTGTTTCTTTGCATTCATTCTTTGCAACAAAGTTTACATACGAAATGGTGAGGACGTTTAGTCCTTTAAAACTTTTCAGTCTCTTAGATGCAAAACCAACTCTCTACTTATTTTAGTTCCCAGTTGCTCCCAAACCTTACCCGGATTTGAAGCCTGGAGTCAGGGCAGGGCAGGACACCTGCGTTTTGTTGCTAAGTCAGTTAGCGGGCAGGTGCACCGTTAGCATGTTAGGTGCTTCGGCCCCAGAGATATTGGTGAAGCCGCTTACACTCGGTTGCAATCCCAACCTCTTTTACAGTGATAAATTACCTACTGAGTATTAATGAGTTTTCCGCGTTGACCTACTTACTTGCTGTTATTGAAAGTATAATAATTCTCAAAAAGATTGTGGTTAAGAAAAATTCCCTATTTAGTGCGTAAATGAATGTTTTTGTAAGTGTGATTTGTTTTTCAACTTTCAGTGTGACCAATGTTGGTAGTTACACGAAGCCATTGTTCTTTCGTGGCACCAATTATAGCTGCACATAAAACGTGATTGATTAGATTAAATCATAAAACTGATGTGCCTAACAACCATTGAAGTTAACAACATGGCTGTGTAGCTGCTATAAGGCCTCGTAAAACGATGACTTTATTAGATCTAAACAATTATAATACGACTACTGAATTATAGGCTGTTTGAAAAGATACTTATACGACTTTAAATTAGCCATCAATCGATTAAAGCTTTGTCGGGAATTGTACCAAGTATTGCGTTATAATTTTATTTCTACTAAAAGGTTATAAATGTAACTTAATAAAGTAATGTTTAATACAAGATGTCTGAAGTCACTCAGAAACGATTGACCGCAATCAAAGTGAGATTTCTATACACTTGTTTGTAAGAATCACGTGTCACTCCGTCAAGGTAGTGGTATAACACCCGAACCCCCCCCCCCCCCCAAGAAGCAAGACATCACTCGAACCCCCCAAAGAGACAGGATACACACCGAACCCCCCCTGAACAAGCCTGCGGTAGCGGGCAAGGTCTGTCGGGAGCCCTGGGGCTATCCTTCCAAGGGCTAACCCGGGACTCCTGGCCATAGACAGATAGATGGGTAATAAAAAAAAATATCGTGTCTAATGCATATTTATAGTTTATTATAAGAATGTACATAACTATATGTATGTGTTTCCTCCTCTTACAATCCTGGGTCCTTTAAGAGAAGCGTGTAAAGGCAAATTTCTGGGCCGTCAACCTGAGGGTCGCTACCGGGACCCTACCGGCTGGGATAGCGGCCCTCAGTCACGTCTCTGCTTTCCATCAGGTGGGCGGCGCCATTTTGACATGCCAAATAAAAAAAAAATAATTAGGTTGTGAGGGGCTCCACTAAAAACTCCAGGGTCCTTGCTACCTCACCTGTTAACGGTGCACCTGCTGATTAACTTAACAGCGTTAAACCAAATGTTTGAAATACAGAATAGTATTATAGACTAAGCAACTTTCGCTATGGCTCGTCACGGAGGGGTAACCTTTGTGGCATTTACATTTGCGAGCGTTTCCGTGCTTCGGAAGGCATGTTATGCCGTTGGTCCCGGTCGCCAGTACCTTACATGGCAATCGTTAAGTCAAGTTGAAGGCCTACTGGGCGGAGTGAAAAATTTTCACAGCAGGTAGCAACAACCTGCATCTATTTTCAACACGGCAATGGGCTCACCACCTATTACGTGCGACAGGAATACACATCGTGAAAAGTGGGTACCTATATAACATGCCTCTACTTCGGGGATAAGGCGTAAATGATAAATAAATAATAAAAAAATATACCTAACTCTACAACGTTATAGCAAATGTTATGAAATACAGAATAGTATTATAGACAATTTTATGGTACTTAAATCGAAGCCAACTTAACAATACCAACTTGTTGCAATTAATATTGAGTAAAAGTAAACTAAGCATAAAATTACACAAAATATACAAAACTGGCTGTCCCAGCGAACTTCGTGCTAAGTAAATAAATGGATGAGAAAATGAATCTACATTGTTGTAAGGTCATTATACCCTATATCTATGCCTAAACGTACTTAACGTGCCTAAGCTGCTTCTCGTCTTTGCACGTGTGCACGTACTAATCCTTATAATTGAACACCCATTATTTTTTTAAATTCTTACATACATAAATACTTACAATTAAAACTAAACTAACTATCTTATTAAATATAAACATTTTATTAAAATGTTTATATTTAATAAGTACATTGTAACGGATTGTACTTAATGTTTCTTTTTAAAAAAATAGTAAATTTACCCTCAATCCCTACCCAACCCTAACAGTATCCGGTGCAAAAATGTCCAAATAGGTACACCAACTGCCTTGCCTAGCTGAACAGCAATGGCCATCCCTTGCATCGGTTACAAGCCGAAGCGGGAATAATGGGTCTTTTTTTGTAATATACCCATCTCTGATACCAGAAAAATAAAAAGTATATTTAAAATTTTACATTCTCAAGCCGTTTTCCCCTTTCCGGAACTCGTCAAGATCTTGTAGTAAGTGGAAGCTGGTTAGAGGTAGATTACGTTGTCTAAAGTAGGTACATTATCTTCTCAGCAATTTGCGTATACCATTGAGTTGCAGATAAACAAGGTCCAGTGTGTCCATGAAAGATATGGATTTGCAACACCAGATTTGCAATCGCGCTGCCGATGAAAAATCTAAGAACCAAATCGAAGAACCACGTTCCGTTGACGTTTGGGGAAACCAAGACTGGGAGGTCATTCCACAATTTAGATATAAGCCCCTATCGAAGTTACCGTATACAAATTCTCTGGATGCAGACTGGGAGGACAAACACCCTGTCTGTGGCGAGCAGTGCAATGATAAAAATTTGCTGTAAGTATAATTTCAAATCGCCATTAACATACTTCTAACTCCCGTCGCACTTATTTAATCCCGTTGCCTATAAATTCTACAATATTGCATAAAAAATTGCCCGATTTGTCGACATTAATGACTACTGCTCCGCTCTCCAGTGTAGAACGGTGATGATATATAGCCTTCCTCGATAAATGGGCTATTTACCACAAGAAGATTTTTTCAAATCCGACCAGTAGTTCCTGAGATTAGCGCGTTCAACCATCCAAACAAACAAACTCTTCAGCTTTATAATATTAGTATAGATGCGGGTAGGTTTTATAGAAGTTTAACTAAGTACGCCTTTGAGTCAATATCGGCAATTAACAAGGATGTCAGTTGTCATTAAACGTATCTTGTAACTAACTGGGCCACGATGCCCGTTCTATTGGTTTAATGTGTATCACGAGTGGTTGGATTAAACGCATAGTCAGATTAAGTACATACATATAATATAGTTACCCACATCTTTTCCGGGTATTTTTATTCAATGATAACAGAATGAAGTTTACGCAGTTGGTGCACTTAAAATTTTGCGCAAATACAAATGAGCATTTTGCAAAATGATCACAACTCAATTTGAGCACTGCCAAGTAAAAATGGTAAAACAAAACATCCTTGATTTTTTTACCTGATTCAGCTGGTATTGTATTTTTTTAACTTGTGGAAATACCCACGAATATCATGCTTCGACAAAAACCGCACAGTGCCTACCTATCCACCCAGCACCAGGTGCCCGGGTAAATCCTCGGAATGATGGCCCAAGGTCCTTAGGCAGACCATTACTACCATCGCGGCCACGCCTAAAGGTTCGGGTTCCCGCTTTAGGGGTTGGTGCGGATGTTATCTCGCTTATTGGACATGAGGCGTGCCTGAAACTCACGTTATATCCGCCGTCTTTGGCCTGCTTCTGTAAGGATAGCTATAAGTTCACCCGCCATCCTCAAGTACCAATGGACACCAGTAGGCGTGAGCCAAGACTAGTCTGAGGAATTCGGGTACGAGACTCCTCTCACGCTCCCTTGCCCCCTATCGAGACCCACGTTAAGACTAATGTGTGGAGCGCTATCTACTCCCTATATTCTTCGCAGTGGTGGCACGGCTGGTATTGGTTACAAGTGATTTACGTAGCTAGGTACCAAGTTGCCATTATGAATGGTAAAAAATTTGGGAATCTTATAGCAAAACATATCATATTTGCCTTCAATAATGGTACAACAATGACACAATATAGGTATCTATGTTGACGGAAAAGTATGTAATCCGTCTTGTTTACAATTCCTAGGAAATGTGTTGCTTAACTGCCAACTATTACTTATGGTAGCATTAAATAAATTAATAATAGAAAATGTAATTCCTAATGCAGAATTGCATGCGAAATTTTACTCAATTTTCTTAGTAAAAATATACATTTCTATGTTTGCATTACACAATCAATACTATAGATACTTCACGGTTCACACATTTCCTGTTACATTTATCACAGTCACCAAAATACATCCCTTGAGCAGTTACGTTAATAACTTTTAGTTACCTATAAAGTTTTAAATATTTTTTGAAGCAGGTATAAAAGAAATCATCATTATACAAACATCAAAGCATATGATGTCGACCAGCCCGACAGCCAAAACTACATTTATCATTGTCATTACTGTGTACCTGTGTAGGACGAACTATAGATGTGGTAGGACTAAAACAACTTTTGTTCATATCTATAGAATTGACCACCTTCGCATTCGTACACGTTGTTATTCACTGGTAGATAACTTGAATTAATTGCAAGGACTTTATAACACCTGTTCGTTTGTAATGCAGTTCTGGAATGTTGAACACCCATAAGTGGAACGATACTTTAAGTACTTACCTAATTCTTACTTGTATTCTAAAATCAAAAGGTAGTTTGATTGGCTGTTTGGTATATTTTCATGCCTAAGTAAATTAATATATTTAAACCAGTCAAGCCGTGACCACGTCTAGTAAGTATAATCCGGTCGAAACGTCGGGAAGTACCTACAAGGTAGGCAGTCGTAGGCTTCTTTGTACCTAATAATATACGTCGCGAATAACACCCAACATATTTATAAAAAATTATATACTTTGTACAAAGATCTGTCCCTGGGTTATAAGTGGGAGCCCTTTCGATCGCATAATTTTTTTCAGCATAATGTAGTTTGGCATAACAGTTTCAGCATAAAGTTTTCTCGCATAAATTATGATAAACAGAGTGTTATAAACGCATAATGGTTTTATTGGCATAACATTAACTTACTCTAATTTTTTTATCATAATTTTAATCAGCATACATGTTAATGGTATAATCGTTATACGCCTAAAGATAATTTATCATAAAATACAAAACGCATTATGGAGGTATGGATAACCGTTTAAATCATAAATGAATAATCATTTGACTATGAATATTTAAGAAATGATAAGACACCATTGTAAATAATCATCTCACTCATAGCCAAGTTTGTAAGCTGTAACTTATAAAACGACATTTTAAGTGTTATTATTTTTAGACTAGTCTTGAGCAAAGTCGTAAATAGGTACGACGACGAGCAGTACTCACTGTGGTCACTTGTGACCACAACGCGCGAGCCGAGCGAGCGAAGCGAGCGGGCCGCGGCAGCGGCCGGCGATCCGCCAGAACTGTATTACTCGTTTTAATTTACCTACTTCTTTTTTTATTTTATTTATATATTCTATATATGTGTTGACATTTTGAACTTTAGTATAGTGACTATCGACATTTTTAATCAGTGGGCATTTCAATCTTAGACAGTTCAAGCTTAGATATAAAAATAAAAATAAGTACTCGGTAACATTATGATATTCTATATGTATGACTTGTAATGTTTATGTGAGGGTGAGTGAGATGCCAATAAATGTTAAGATTAGTAATCGTTATTGTTAAAAAAATAAATGCGTAACTATTTTATGCGGGTATATCATTATTATAAAAAAGTTATGGGAAAATAAAGTATGCCTAATGATTTATTATGTTTGAACGTTATGCGAAACGAAGAGTATGACAAAAAACGTTACGCAGTTTTAAGTTATGCCTCTAAAATTTATGCAACCTAATACCGACCCGTTATAAGTTATTTACCTAGAATTCGCGTGCAAAATCTAGTCCGACTATATTATGTGACTGGAAGTAAGTATATACTGAGAGATCTGTTTAATCCATGTTGGACTATCTATAACTAGGTTTTCATCGAGGCTGACATGAGACAATTGTTTTATGGGAGGTATGACACTCGCAGCTTTCCCCAACGACGCAGTCCTCTAGAACTGCTAGATGACCCCCACAGCTTCGCCCGTGGAATATTTCGACCTCCCGTCGCACCTATTTACACAATAATTTCGCCTGATTTGTCGACATTTATGACTACTGCTTTGCTCCCGAGTGTAGTAGTGTAATTATATATATGCCAATAGCCTTCTTCGATAAATGTGCTATCTAACACAAAAATATTTTATCATATCCGACTAGTAGATCTTGAGATTAACGCGTTTAACCAAACAAACAAACTCTTCAGCTTTATAATATTAGTATAGATGTAACGAAGATGAGCAGAAGCCGGAACTCTCGCTGATTTGATTCACTTGAGGTGAAAAGAAACATACCCTGAATCAAGAGACGTGCAGAATATTCGAAGTCTGATAAGAGGTATGGTTCGGACGCATCTAGCAAATGAAGGTACTAAAATTGAAACAGTTAATTTTCGTCCCACGTACTTAATAGATGATGGAAATTGACACATTTAGATAGTTGCTACCCGATGTTGAATTTTTTTGAGCTGCCTATGCGGTGTTTAGCCTGGCTTAACGAATACCATGTTACTAGTGACAGGGACCGACAGCTTAACTTAGGTATCTTCTGAAGCACGCTCTTAAACGGAAATGCCACAGAAACCGTAACCCATGTCAGGACTAAGGGCCGTATTGCAGAACGTTTCTCAATACTCAAGAAACACTTGAGAATAGTATTATAAGGCGAAAACTAACCTTAAGCGTTTCTTGAGTATTGAGAAACGTTCTGTAATACGGCCCTAAGTAATAGTATCATAAGATGCTTAAAAGTGCTCGTTTTCAAAAAACAATCAGCCAGGGTCAAAGCGCTTCTTATGAAAAGTGCACATAAAATTTAATTCCCAGCAACATTAACAAGTGTAACAAACTAGGTACCGATGACATTACAGAATGTTTACAATCAGAACAATGGCAAGTATATTGATCGACGATCGATACATCGATTTAACGACAAAAGCAATAATTGTAAATCAAACAGGCGTTTATTAACGACTCGGACAGCAGACTGTGCAGTTAATGTACCGAGATGACGTGGCATACCTGAACATTGTTCTAGATATTCAATTGGGCGGACTAATTGGTGAACGGAGGGTGGTCCATGGACGATTATTCCTAGAGCAATCGCTCAGGTACGTAATCACTGTATTGTGAGTTGTAACATGTGGAAATACATAAGTACAACGTAACTCATATCGCGATTTGTAAGCCATTTGTGGAATGTTTGCGTTAAAGCATTCGCCTATTGCACTGAGTCACAGCGCAATAGTTATTTATCAATTCCTGAGGGAGAATTGAAGCCTGTTAAAAGCCTTTACCTATACCTCCGTGGATAAAGGTCATGATTGGTAATGAGCAGCTATAGTCGGCTTTAGCCACACTTATGACGATTATCTATTACATAGAAGACAGCAAGGGAATATACGTCACATTAAAAGTTAACATGCTTAGCGTTCCGTTGCATCTGAACCATCGCAATCCCTGACTTCGGGACTTCATTATTCGCCTTCCATATCGCCCCCCCAACTTCGTGCCACTATGTTTTTTGCAGAGCGCTTCTACCTGTACGAAGATAAAGGCAGGCGCAAATGCGGGAGTTCTTGAGAACTAATACCTACTTTCGTGCTACACTATCGTATCATACCATCTTGTATCCCTAAAGTACCAGTCATTTTATACAGCCGTGTAGCTGCCTTAAGAGACACTGCATCAACTATGCGTGTCTTTATCTATGTACCTACATACTTCAGTATTCAGATATTCATGAGAGAAAAAATTGTTGTATGTAAGCATTATTTAAGCTCGTAGTTCAGTGGAGAAAAGGGAGGTTTCAGCTTCCTATCATCCTGGGCAAGTCGTAAAGTTGAGTCAAGGGATATTGGAATCTGATCGTCCCATTGTCACAGGATGGCTTCCAGTATCACCCGATAATTTATTTCTCATCGCGGTATTAGGCTCACCACCAAAGACAGTGTACAATTAGCAAAGCATAGGTTCTGTTTCTACGGGGAAATAGGTGTGATTGCAAGTATGTCCATATTATGTAGATATTCATAACAAGCATACTTTCCAAGTTTCACAACACAGCTTCGAGGAATCGTGGCGTTTATATAGGTAGTTATTTTACTCGCTATGTAGACACAAACAAGTACATGAAATGTTAGCGACAATTTTACCATTGCGTAACACTAGGCAGCAATTTGCGAGGCATAGTGCGTATCGCCTGTGGACTATCACGGTTGCATTGACTCGTGGCCCCTGCGTCACGCGGGGTGCCCACCATCCGACGTCATGTTTTGTGAAACCAGTGTTAATGATGGGGTACTACGGTTCCTGTGTGAACATTATGTACTATCTGGCAAAACTAATTGATTACGTGCCTACCTACTTATAGTGCAGAACAGCTGTAGATTTTACAATGTTTTTAGATTATTCCTTACATATTCATATACCCGTATTCTCTTTGATAGGACAGGAAGTCAGATTGTAAAACTCACTCTCACCCCCGGCTGTTATCAGAGAAAGCAAATATATTACTACTTATAAAAGGATATACCCGTTTCCGATATAATCTTCACGTTCTCCTGTTGCCGGTCTACTGGCAGATACCCATATACATAAACATAAAAATCCTATACTGGACGTAGGACTCTCCCATTTCTATCACAACACAGTTTTATTTTGAGAAATAAATATTTGCAAGGAATAAAAGTGAATTTAATATGGATTCCTATCTTGAAATTTGCACCTAAGGGTCTTGCTTCGGAGCTCAAGTCTGACGATCTTGCAGTCCTTTGTTTTAGAGCACCTCACTCGCCAGCAACGTCACAGAAGAGTTATACATAATGCCTTTTAACGATCTGGATATGCGAATAATTTGTTAGACTAGCTGCAAACTAGACTGCAAACGACCTTCCACCCATGAAAAAGGCGCCTAACCAGACCTACCATTGTCTTATCCGTCGAACAACAAACAAACAACTTATAAGTTATAAATAAATAAATATTGTGGGTCAATTTTGACACAGCCTCATCTAGCCCAAACTAAGCATTTACTATGGGATCTAGACTACTGATATATTTCTAAATACATACATATTATATATAGGAAACACTCAAACTCCGAAACCAACATTAGTGGATCACGCAAATATTTGTTCCGACCCGGGAATCGAACCCGTGTTGTTATAAAGTAATAGACACTTTGTTTGCATGAAGATTTGTATTGTTCAGTCACTTAACAGATAGTACCTTCTTTACATCAAGTTTTCAAATAATATGTATAATATTTTTGGAACATTACACAAACTAATTGACGCACTAGTTTCCCACGGGAACTTGTTAGCCTATGTGTTATTCTGATGTGTAAGCTATATTATTGTAAAATTTCATGAAAATCCATTCAGTATATTTTGCGTGAAAGAGTTAACAAACATCCATCCATATTTACAAACTTTCGCGTTTATAATATTAATAGGATTTAACCTATGCTTTTACACCGCCTTAGAATCAGATTCCATAGAAAATTAACGTTGTCCTAAAATTTTTGTTTTCAACATTTTCATAGTCTTTTTACTTATTCTGATAATGGGGTAGAGTTAAAATCAACTTTAGGATTATAAAAGTCACTGTCGGGAGCCCTGGGGCTATCCTTCCAAAGGGCTCACCTCGGACTCCCGGCCTTAGACAGATGGAAGGGATACGTGTAGTTTTAGTCGGTAGGAGTCCGGCATAGCATCCATGAGCATTTCCACAAGATAAAAAAGTAGGATTATAAAAGTCTGTAGTATGGTGTAACTAAATCTACCTACGTACAAAGCATCACAACTCCGAAACAAACATTTGTGGATGTCCAAATATTTGTTTCAAACTTAAATTCGAACCCAGCATCAGTGACGGGCAGTCGTATACTGTACCTACTTACCACTGCGCTACTGAGACAGTCAAGTGGATCGAGTGGACCGATAGTTGGTTACTTTGATATGCACTATTAAAAGTTATCACCTGGGGGCCGAGTCTACTATTTTCCAATAGAAAGCCGTCCTAGCATAAAGTCAAACATCATCACACCGAGCAATATCGCCACCTTTATGGAAAAGATGTTATAACTGCAAATTTCTGAATTAAACATACATACATACATTAAATAAATTTTCCATGCATATTTCTAAAGTCGATTTTAATAATAACCAAGTCGTTTTAAAAAACTGAAACCATAAATTTTGATCAGATGGCAACCCTGGTTATAGTATACACTCTATAGAATCTGTAATCTCTATAATATCTGTACTTCTCTTCTTTAGCGGCTCTATTGCGATTAGTCCAAAACCACGTAGTCTACTAAAACTATTATATATTTCACAATCACACTTCTCAACTTGCAGATAGAAACAAAATAGCTGTTTTAAGCTATCAAAATATTAATTTATACTACCAAAAATGCAAATTAAGAGCTACTTACAGGCGCTACATGGGTTAATAACATTCTATCGGACGGCCGATCGAATTCTATTGAAGCGCAATTGTAATAGTAGACTACGAAAACTATCAATTTTTTCTGTGGGCTCTCTATTGAGCGACGATTTTTATTCTCTTCTGACGCGATTTAATTAGTAGATTTGGCCCTCAGGGAGCCGTAATAATTGGCAAGCCGTAGAATAGAACTAGAATCGCAGTTTTTAGCTGTCAAAATGTTAGTAGCTATCAAAAATCTAACTGACTAAAGGCGCGCGTACGTTTTAGTAGAATTATATCGGCCGATCGATAGTCTATTGAAGTACAATTGTAATAGTAGACTACGTTGTACCGGTGGCTTTCTGTTGAGCGACGATATCGATTCTATTTCGACACGATTGAAATAGCAGACTCGGCCCCCTAAACACCTGCCGGTTCTTGGAAGCTTCTACATAAATCTGCATATTATATTTACGTAGTAACTCGTTGCAAGTGCGGATGTTTTTATGTGTCAATAAACTGTATTTGCCGAATAAGCACTCCAATGCATGTTGTTGACTAATTAAGTTGGTAGTTAGTTAGTTAGGTATACCCACTAATGACTTAGTGACTCATGATGCGACAGATTTAGGAAATAAGTTGAGTTAGGGATATTTTTATAAATATTTTGAAATAAATCTAGGTTAGTATGAGGTTCATATGCAATTAAATTGGATAGGTAAGCATTAAGAACTAATCTCCTCAGGAGACTGCTTCACCAGGTCACAGTACATATATAAATACTTATTTATGTACTTTGGCATGGCGCTAGAGACACTAACACGTATAACTTAAACACTGCGTCAACCGCTACTGACCGAGCGTCGCAGAACCCTAAAAGCCCTAACACACGACCGGATTTGATCCGACCAGGCAGCGGATTTGATTGGCCGCCCGACCAAATCTTACCGTCTGTAGAGCAGTCCGGCGGACATAATTATTATTAATTGAGACCGCCTCGATCCGTATTTATCCGAATATTGTCGTTCTAGCTACTTTGTCGTAAATTTCCCCAGATTTAATTTAATTTTTCTCCAAATAGACACTTTTTCATAATTTTTTTCCCAATGTTGCCATCTTAGTTACTTTGTCAAAAATGTCCCCAGTACCGATTTTACCTTTCCCCAAAAAATTTTTCATACAAAACAAAACTTTTTCATACATTTTTTGCCAGAAAGAAAAAAGAGCTACGTTAATACATAACGTAGTGTTTATTTACTCTATGTAGAGGAATACTGCATACCAGTTATCTACATAGATAAGTAAAATTTAAATGTGTGTGTGTAATTTCAAATTTGCAGCTTTTCACTAAATGCATATAAAATAATATACTTTATTAGAAACTTTTCATTTCCACAAAAGTTCCTTAAAAAAATAATTTTACCCTAGAATAGGGGAAAAAGCCCCTAATGTGAACACCCTGTCTGGTCGTCTGGTCGTCCGGTGCGGCCTGATCCGGTCGTCTGTTGCGACAACAGATTTCAGACAGACTCGGCGGACCTAACACACGACCGGATTTGATCCGACCAGACACCGGATTTGATTGGCCTCCCGACCAAATATTACCGTCTGTAGAGCAGTCCGGCGGACATAATTATTATTAATTGAGTCCGCCTCGATCCGCATCGGATATGATCAATGTTGTCGTTCTAGCTACTTTGTCGTAAATTTCCCCAGATTTAATTTAATTTTTCTCCAAATAGACACTTTTTCATAATTTTTTTTCTAACGTTGCATCTTAGTTAATTTGTCGAAAATTCCTCCAGACCGATTTTACCTTTCCCCAAAAAATTACTTTTTCATAATTTTTTTGCCAGAAAGATAAAAGAGCTACGTTAATACATAACGTAGTGTTAATTTACTCTATGTAGAGGAATACTATGCATACCAGTTATTCGTTAGAGCTGTGACAAACGTTCAGATTTGGTCTGCCGGACCTCGACAGATCAAATCCGCCGACCAAATCTGTTGTCGCAACAGACGACCGGATCAGACCGCACCGGACGGCAGACGACCAGACAGGGTGTCCAGATTGGGGGCTTTTCCCTATTCTAGGGTAATTTTGTTTTTAAGGAACTTTTGTGGAAATGAAAAGTTTCTAATAAAGTACCTATATATTATTTTATATGCATTTAGTGAAAAGCTGCAAATTTGATATTACACAGACACATTTCAATTTAACTTATCTATGTAGATAATTGGTATGCATAGTATTCCTCTATATAGAGTAAATAAACACTACGTTATGTATTAACGTAGCTCTTTTTTCTTTCTGGCAAAAATGTATGAAAAAGTAATTTTTGGGGAAAGGTAAAATCGGTACTGGGGACATTTTTGACAAACTAACTAAGATGTCAACATTGGGAAAAAAATTATGAAAAAGTGTCTATTTGGAGAAAAATTAAATTAAATCTGGGGAAATTTACGACAAAGTAGCTAGAACGACAACATTGATCACATCCGATGCGGATCGAGGCGGACTCAATTAATAATAATTATGTCCGCCGGACTGCTTTTTAAAGCCCTAATACACGACCGGATTTGGTCTGCCGGACCTCGACAGATTTGATCCGCCGAGTCTGCCGACCAAATCTGTTGTCGCAACAGACGACCGGATCAGACCGCACCGGACGACCAGACGACCAGACAGGGTGTTCAGATTAGGGGCTTTTTCCCTATTCTAGGGTAAAATTATTTTTTTTAAACGAACTTTTGTGGAAATGAAAAGTTTCTAAAAAAGTATATTATTTTATATGCATTTACTGAAAAGCTGCAAATTTGAAATTACACACACACACACACATTTCAATTTTACTTATCTATGTAGATAACTGGTACATAGAGTAAATAAACACTACGTTATGTATTAACGTAGCTCTTTTTTCTTTCTGGCAAAAAAAAGTATGAAAAAGTATTTTTTTGGGGAAAGGTAAAATCGGTACTGGGGACATTTCTGACAAACTAACTAAGATAGCAACATTTTGAAAAAAATTATGCAAAATTGTCTATTTGGAGAAAAATTAAATTAAATCTGGGGAAATTTACGACAAAGTAGCTAGAACGACTACATTGATCATATCTGATGCGGATCGAGGCGGACTCAATTAATAATAATTATGTCCGCCGGACTGCTTTATAGACGGTAAGATTTGGTCGGGTGGCAAATCAAATCCGCTGTCTGGTCGGATCAAATCCGGTCGTGTGTTAGGGCTTTTAAAGAGCTAACACACGACCAAATTTGGTCTGCCGGACTTCGACAGATTTGATCCGCCGAGTCTGCCGACCAAATCTGTTGTCGCAACAGACGACCGGATCAGACCGCACCGGACGACCAGACGACCAGACAGGGTGTTCAGATAAGGGGCTTTTTCCCTATTCTATTTTAAAATTATTTTTTTCGAGGAACTTTTGTGGAAATGAAAAGTTTCTAATAAAGTATATTATTTTATATGCATTTAGTGAAACGCTGCAAATTTGAAATTACACACACACATTTCCATTTTACTTATCTATGTAGATAACTGGTATGCATAGTATTCCTCTACATAGAGTAAATAAACACTACGTTATGTATTAACGTAGCTCTTTTTTCTTTCTGACAAAAAAAATTTGAAAAAGTAATTTTTTGGGGAAAGGTAAAATCGGTACTGGGGACATTTTTGACAAATTAACTAAGATGGCAACATTGGGAAAAAAAATATGAAAAAGTGTCTATTTGTGAAAAATTGAATTAAATCTGGGGAAATTTACGACAAAGTAGCTAGAACGACAACATTGATCATATCCGATGCGGATCGAGGCGGACTCAATTAATAATAATAATGTCCGCCGGACTGCTTTACAGACGGTAAGATTTGGTCGGGCGGCAAATCTAATCCGCGGTCTGGTCGGATCAAATCCGGTCGTGTGTTAGCCCTATTATGGGCATTTCACTGGCCTGTAAATGCGTGCGTCTGTGTGAGTGAGCCGTTTCGCACGTTTGTTTGGAGTTACTCTTCTTCTTATTTATGTACTTTGACCAGGTCAAGCATAATCTCGATGTGATGGTGATCGGTACTCACCAATATACGCAGATTTGACCGAGACCTTACCGCACGTACCTAGACGAAGCTAGCTCCTCGGCTGAGTGTTATTTGAGGGTTCTACACGCTGCATGGCACCATTCACCAATCTATTGCACTGTGGCGACTAGTGCCACATACCGAAGAGCTATCGAAAACGATACTAAGATTTTGCATCGCGCTGTAAGAGTTCCCGTGATGAAGAAAGATATAATAGGTACAACAGCCCCATTTCACATTGTTGGCTCGCGGCCCGTCAGGTGTGATCACCTTACCTGGTCGGTGGATCCTCTCACATTTCTACCCGTTGACCAAACCACCCAGATGGTATTGTCGAGCATCTGGGTGTTTTAGCCAAGTGGTGCGATGATCAGAAATATGATCAGAGCTACGCTTACGCAAGAGAAATCCCTCCGAGCGCGATGTAGCTCAAATCTGCCTGCAAATAGAATCGTTATTACGATAACAATTCTACTTGCAGGCAGTGTCGGCCCAAATGCGCGATCTGAATACCATGGTATTCAGATCGCGTATTTGCGTTATGCGTTTGAAGTTGGTATACAGATCGCGGTATGCAGGTGCATCGGCCAAAGGTCGCAGTAGTTGGGGAGGACTTGGTCGAGTCAACGGACTAAATGAGTTACCTCTTCGGTCAGTTCAGTACTGCACGAGTCCTACGACCTCGAGCAGTTTGGCTTTTGATGTTAGGCATTGTTGGTACCGACTGCCGTCTAACCTTCCAACCCCATAATGGCGTTGAAAGTTGAAAGAGGTGCTTTCAAGACATCAAGTACATGTAACAATATTCTAGATTAAGAATTATTCTGTTACATCCACGTCACAGATACAACCATAACGTTCAACTAAATCTATAAGCAAACAACTTTAGGTAAAGGTTAACTAGTAGATTCAAATATTCCTAGAATTCACAATAGGTGTCTCGCTAACATCAATAAGGAAAATGTCAGATTTAAATATCTTATTTGTATTTAGAATAACAACAATGTTTCAATTTATGGTGTGACGGCCTGCGTCCTGTATGAGAATTCTCGGGCTGAAGAATGATATATATGTCATACATAGTCAAAAGTCGATATGTAGGTAGTCTTTTCGCAGAAAGACCGGTTTATCCTAGGTTTTACCAAAGCCTACATAGCCTGTAGACTTTGGTAAAACCTAACCCAACAAACCCCAAAAAAAATCTAATTTCGGCCTTTGATTAAAGTATTTTTAGTCAAACCTAGAAGTTCCTAACTTTTCAGTCAAACGTCGAAAGT
Organism: Thumatha senex; assembly: GCA_948477245.1. Classification (NCBI taxonomy): domain Eukaryota; kingdom Metazoa; phylum Arthropoda; class Insecta; order Lepidoptera; family Erebidae; genus Thumatha; species Thumatha senex. The sequence continues at coordinate 23,528,319 of OX419726.1, forward strand.
ATAATAATCTGTTTTGGGCTTTGCCTAGTCGATCCTAGAAGCGAATGGCAGACTCGGTTTAACGTCGACTGTACTTATTCAGTAATAAGCGACGGGGATTCAAAGCACGTCACGGGTGAAGCCGCGGGGGTCAGCTAGTGTATAATATAAAAAAGGAAGTTTAAACATCGGTAGGTTAGGTTATGTTAGAACAGCGACTAAGGACGCGACGAAATCGGCCGCCGAGCGCCACTTCCCCTCTGTTGGTGTACGTATGTATGTATGTATCATAATAACATCGACTTTCAATATTTACAACAAATTATTAAATAACCTTAAAATATGATAATTTAAAATATATTAATATAAGGAGTCCCTTTAGGCAAGGTTCCGTAGATACTGGCAGCGTTCCCCCTTTGAATAGCTAAACTAATTCTTTGGCCGAGGTAGCTGCCAGCTCTTCGGTCTCCTGTGATGTCGACTAACCTTTTTGCTATTTCTTTAAAAAGCCTTGTAGCCCTAGGACCCCACGGACCAAGGGTCTCGACACCGAATGGGACAAAATCATATTCGGAGCCTAGACCCCTGTATTTGCATGCTTTAGCTTTTTCAGCCGCTTCACAAGCCGCACCAGCTCTGTTGTTGGTTCCATGTAGATGGGAAGGGGCCAGCGTGTCTGAACAGGTTGCATCCCATACCAGCACCCGGCCCATCTTCCATGGACTCTATCTCATACCGTCCGGTCTCTTGCCATCGTCTCTTGCAATACCAGTCGGCTCAAGTAGACTTGGCACGTTGACAGTGGCAAGAGACCGGCGAATGATATCGTTTAGTGCGGCATGTCTCGAGAAGCGGCCTGCACTTTTTTGGCATCACAGTCCGTGATGTCCAAGCTTGTCGACATCACTGAAATTTTGACCTGGGCATGCAATTAAGAAAGCGTTTCTAGCTTCTTCCAAGCCAGCAATCTCAAAGTTTGAAGGGGATGCCCTTAAAATTTTACTTATGAGATTTGCTGAACTATGGACAGAAGATAGGAAGGCTGGTAAAGCGACACTGGAAATTTTGCGAATCCCTAAACCACCATAACGGATAGGTAGGGATGCTTGGGTCCAAGAATGCTCGTTTAGCTGCATATTGAGAATCGATTCTAAGCTAATTTTGATTATGTCGTCTACTTGTGTCAAAAGATCTGGGTGATTCCAAAAAGAGCAGCAACGGAGCACATATGTAAATTTTGGGACGAAAAGACAGAATTTTAAGATACAGAGTGCATAATGTGGACTAATTTCAAGGAGACGGTTAGCAGTATTTTGAAATTTAGTTATTGAATTATTAATATATTCAGAAATAGATCCATCAAAAATTGGAGAACCTAAAAGGTAAAGGGAATTACTATTAACTATTTTAATATTTGGAGCCACAATATTAAATTTTTGTTTAACGTCATTAAAATTTAAGTCGCAGTTATTTATAAAAAGTTCGCATTTGCTAAAATTAAGTTCCAAACCAATGGCTTCAAATTTATTTTTGATTAAAAAAAGGTCCGAAAAAACAGTATCCACATCACCTCCTAGGGTTCCGTCATCCAGATACCAAACGTTGAATTTAGAATTAAAATTTTTGATTATCGGATTTATAGCCAAACTAAAAATTGCAGGCCCAAGGGGATCACCCTGTTGACAACCTACTTCCGAAGACAGTTCATTAGAACGATATAACAATTTAGTTGGGTCAGCGTAACTGAGAAGATAATTGTAAATTTCCGGTATATGTTGTTTTATTTCCGTTAGCAGGGTATCCCTATTTACCGAATTGAATGCATTTTTGACATCAATTTTGAGCAAAACGTCAGGCTGTCCGTAAGTTAGGAACGAGCGTAAGGCATGGACGGCTGCCTCGCACCCTCCTTTTACACCGAAGCCTAACTGTACGGGTTCAAATTCCGAAATTAATTTTGGTAAAATATGTCGAACAGCAATTTTGGAGGCCAGACGTCGTAGTGTTGATCCAACAGCAATTGGTCTCACCCCTCCGTCCTTTTTGGTTAGGGCAATGAGGTTCGCGCCGAAAAGAATGGGAACAATTTCTGGATTGACATTACCGGAATACATAAAGTTTATTAATTTAGAGATCGAATTTACAAGTTGCTCGCCTGCATCACCCACAGAATGCGATGTTAAGTCTTTCAAATGTTGGGGTGAGATTCCATCCAAACCTGCAGCCGAACCTGGTTTAAAAGATAAAATGGCATTCGTTACATCTTTGTTTTGAATTTGAAGGCATGCATGCCCTGCTGTTGGTGGGTCGAGAAAATATGGGTTTACTGGAGCTGGAGGATGTTTTGTCCGTAAGGCCTGAAGGGTGACAAGAGTATCTGGTGATAGCACGTCGTTGGAGAACAAAAGGCGAGCGGCACCTTTGAGATCTCCGTCACAGATTTTGTTTTCAATGAGTTTGTTGCGATTATGAGGGGTATCATGTTTCATTTGAGGGGCAGGAGAAGGCGAGGAGCTTACAGTACAGTTATTCTTAATCTTTTGAGTCAAGGATAAATTCGGTTCATCAGTTTTTATTATATGTAGTGTGCTGTATGAAAATAAAAATAGGTTCTGCCAGTCTTGAGTACAATTGCTTTTGTAACATTTCTGAATTAATTGTGACAAATGTGTAGCAACGGTTATTCGAGCTCCTCGAGGGATTCTTTTAACTATTGGTATACTATTTTTCAAATGGCTTAAATACGTGTGGAAAGGAGTTGGATCGTTAGGTACAGAAGTAGGCGCACTCGGAATAATGGGATGGAAGTCTAAAGGTGAACTGTTTTGGCTGATACATCTCCTGTGAGTTTTAGTGGTGTGTATATTGAGGCCTTTCAAAGATTTGAAAGACTTGTTGCACTGTGTACAGGTATGGGTCGCGTTCGACGTGCCATCACAAGATTGGGTCACGGACTGCATTCACAACTGATACATTCACAAAAAAGAATAACTTAAAACAAATTTAAAAACACAATAAAGTAACTTAAAATATACACAGAAAACATAAAAAAGTCAATGTCAAAATATGAAGGCAGCTTGTTGTGGAAACAAGACGCATGCGTCGTTACGTAGGTGCGTCACAGGACGGTCTTGCAGTGGAAGAGACCTAGCGACGCATGTCGTCGCTAGGACAACCGATGGCGGCCTTAGCAACAGCGTCTGAGCCCGCTTGTCACTTTTGTTAATTATTGACAGCAAATTATTTCTTATTGATCCACTCTTTAAATTTCACTTTTGTTGACTTCATTAGGGGATCAATACAAATATAATAATAGTGGAGCACACACTAAAATTACTCAACACTTCAAAAATATTTATATGAAAATTCAAACGATTTTTCCAACAAAATACAAAATAAATCGCGGAACGCGATCGTAGAAGTTTTTTTTTTTTGTATATATCTATGTACGTATGTTAATACCTATTTGAAGTTTGACTGGTCACACCCCGATTTAATTAAATTGAGTTTTGACGTTTGCCTGCAGGACTAAATTTGTTTCTCCTAGGTTTGACGAAAATTCTTTTGTCAGAGGCGGAAAATCTTCAATTGTTTGGTCTTCGACTAAGACTTCAAGTCAGACCTGAGGATTGACTAGTCAAACCTAGGAACGCCGGAGCTTCTGGAATTTACTCTAACATATACATCAGTCAACCTTCAGACGGCGGCACGGTAGAGGCACAGCCGAAAGACAGGTTTACTCTTTATACTGTGGTAGGGGTGATCACCATCCCTGGTCGGAGAATCCTTTCGTTGTGTCGGAGGAATATCTCCACCAAATGGTTTCTTTTACATTGGTTATGTTACGTAAAAAGTTTGAGATGTATAAAGTACAACATTTAAAAAAAGTTCAGTAATAGACTTGGGCATCCTTCGTTGTGTTTACGGAAGTTTATTATTTACATCTTACTATTTGGTTGCTTGAGGTGAGGCATTACTAATAGCTTGGTGTCCAATATTTGGACACCAAGCTAGGAGTAATGCATATAATGTTTTTACTACTTATGTTATCTAGAGTACCTAGTTACACTTAAAAGGTACATGAATAATGCAAAAACCCAGGCCTAATGGAAATATTAATAAGACGTTCTAAGTAAATGAAATTAAGGAAAATGAAAATATAATTATATTATATTAAAATAATTACATATTATTATTTTGGGGATGGGGGGATGAAGAGTAGAAGCGTGCACGTCGCCATCCCTGCCAGCTACGGCTGCAATTCTACTCCAACACGAGTGCCACCAGGGCGATTACTGCTAGGGCGTGCCCCCGAGGCGACGCGCACCAGTTCGTCCCCGCTGGTGCGAAAAGTGTGAGCCAGAGCGGCGTAGGGGACCGCCACCCTACACGCGCGGCCCGACACGGCGGGAAGTGGAGGATGGAGTGCAGGGTAGCTGCGTGGAATGTTAGGGGAGGAATGACAGATAAGATGAATGAGTTGATGGATGTTATGAATGAGAGAAAGTTAGATGCAGTGTGCTTGACAGAGACCAAGCGCAAGGGCAGCGAAGTCTTGGAGCTCCCGGGTGGGATGCTCGCGCTTTGGTCTGGAGTACCAGAGAGCGAGCATGGCAGTCGGGGGGTTGGAATTTTGCTGTCCTCGCGATTGGCCTCCGGTATGTATGAGTACAAACTGATAGGTCCTAGAATCCTCTGGATCCGTGTAAAACTTGGTTTGACGAAGATTTTCCTGGTAGCTGCTTACGCGCCAGTATCTTCGTCGAACGCGAGTGAGCTAGAGGACTTCTGGGAGAGTATGAGAGAAGCTCTAAATGTGATAGAAGGAAATGAAAGACTTATAGTATGTGGAGACTTGAATGGATGGGTGGGTACCGCTCGCGATGGTTTTGAGTCGGTACTCGGGAAGTATGGGGATAAAAGGGTGAACGACGCTGGCAAGCTAATACTGGCATTTTGTAAGGAAAAGGATTTGTTTGTGGCGAACACAATGTTCAACCACAAACAAATTCATATGTATACGAGGAGATGTAAGTCAAAGAGAAGCATGATAGATCTATTCCTAATGGATAGTCGGCTCCGTAAACAGGTGATGGACACAAGGGTTTATCGAGGCGCTGAGCTGGGATCAGACCACTACCTAGTCATAACTAGGATTAGGGGTCTGTTCGCGGGTTAGCGTCATCGTACCGAGTGTCCTGAACCTGAGCCGACTTATAGCATCAAAAGCTGGAAGCTGCAGGATACATCCATTAGGGATAATTATAATGAAAGGGTAGCCGAAAAGCTTGGCGATGTCAATGTAAGCAGTGAGAATGTGGAAAGTGTATGGCAGAACCTTAGGGATAGTATGATAAATGCCGCTGTGGAAGTGTGTGGAGAAACGAAAAGAGGCAGTAGTAATAAGCGTGATGCATGGTGGAATGAGGAAGTGAAAGAAGCAGATCGAATGAAGAAGAAAGCATGGCTAGACTACTTAGCCTCGCGGAATGATTTTAATATGAAAGAGAGATACAAGCTGCAGAAAGTTAACACGAAGGCACTTATAGAAGAAGCTCGTGAAAGGTGCAGAATGAAAGCGGATGAAAGGTTGTCGTCCAATTTCCGGGATAATGCCAAGCTCTTCTGGAAAGAGGTAGGCAAGACCCGGAGTTGTTCGGCAATCTGCAGTATGAATAAAGTGCTTAGTGTTAACAATGACGTCCTAACAGACCAAAGTGACGTCCTGCAGAGATGGAGTGAATATTATGGAAAGATGTATGCAAGAAAAGACAGAGATGCCACATCGGGAAGTGGAGCTCACTTCGATGCTCCGGATCCCGATGTCATTGAAGTCATTAGTATGAAAGAAATAGAACAAGCGATAAGAAGTATGAAATGTGGTAAGGCTGCGGGAAAAGACAGAGTCACTGCTGAGATGATCAAGTACGGTGGGTCGCGTGTCTGGGACACACTATGTCTGTTATGCAACTTGTGCTGGCGGACGGGTGAGGTCCCAGATGACTGGCGAGTAGCAGTTGTAGTACCTATTTACAAGGGGAAAGGCTCGCGCCTAAACTGCTCCAGCTACAGGGCGATCAGCTTGGTCAGCTTAGCTAGTAAGGTGTATGCAAAGGTTATAACGGCACGAATGCAAGAAAAGTCTGAAAGGTATTTATGGGAGGCTCAATGCGGATTCCGACGTGGAAGAGGTTGCATGGATCAAGTGTTTTCTCTCCGCATGATCGCGGAAAAGTTTCTGGCTCTTAGCCAGAAGGTTTTCTGCGCTTTTGTGGATCTAGAGAAAGCATTTGATAACGTTGTGAGAGAAACGCTGTGGGACTTGCTGCCAGGATATGGTGTGGACGGCTCGCTACTGCGGGCAATACAGTCGCTTTATAGGGACTGTAAGGCTTGCGTGCGAGTAGGGGGGGATGTGTCACCTCTTTTTGATGTCTGTACAGGCGTCAAACAGGGATGTGTCATGTCCGCCTGGCTGTTCATAGTGTATCTGGACAGTTGCCTGCAGAAGTTGAAAGATTTTAATATGGGTGTGAATTTGGGTGACTTTACAGTAAACTGTCTGCTGTACGCTGATGATGCGGTGCTCATGGCCTCATCAGAAGCCGACCTTCAGGCATTAGTCACTAATATGAAAGAGGGGTGTGAAAGTAAGGGTCTCCGCTTGAATGCAAGTATAACTAAGGTTCTAGTATTTGAAAGAGGTGACGTAAGAACTAAATGCGAGATTAGGGTAAACCAGGAACGTCTAGAGCAAGTGAATGAAATTGTGTATTTAGGAAGTATGTTTAGCGCGGATGGAAGATGTGATTCGGATGTAGAACGGCGAGTAGCTGCCGGAAACAAAGTTAACGGTGCTTTGTCCCAGTTAGTAAAGCGACAAAGCATCGTAAAAGAAGCACGACTGGCGATTCATAACGCAGTGCTAGTGCCAACTTTGCTTTACGGTAGTGAAACCTGGGTATGTCAGCAGATGCATGAAAGTAAATTGAATGCTGTGGAGATGCGATCACTTCGAAAGTTGTGCGGCGTTACCTTGGCTGGCCGAATACGTAACGAAGTGATACGCAATTTGGCAGGTTTGAATGAAAGTGTCAGCGTTAAGCTGGAAAAAGGCGTGCTCCGTTGGTTTGGACACGTCCAACGAATGAGTGAGGAACGATTGACGAAGAATATATATTGTTCAAAAGTAGAGGGTAGAAGGAGTCAGGGTAGGCCGAGACTTACATATGAAGACCACGTGAGCAGATTGCTCAAAAACGGAAAGGTCAAAAGTACTCGGATACCCAGACGTGCGTGTATGAAGCGATTGATGAATCTCGAAGAAGCGAAAGAAGTATGCATGGATCGCGAAGCCTGGCGATCTGTCCTCTCTGACTACCCCGTCAGGGATACAGCGTGAAGATAGTTAGTTAGTTAGTTAGTTATTATTTTAATATAATATAATTACTATTATATACCTACTACTACTACTATCCTCTGACGTCGCACTCCGAGTACCTACACAAGATATGGACACATTCAAGACAAACAACCTCGTTCATCATCATAGTTGTTCACTTCAGCACCTAGGTTAGGTACTTCGTGTCCTTGCGTAGTTTCTGTCTTTTTTCCCTATGATTTACGATATTTACAGGTTAATAGACTCTGCGATGACCTGCGATGACGAATAAACAGCTATGGACTTTGATCCCGGAATGATAAGGACGTGGCGATCGTAATTAGAAACTTAGGCCCTTGAAACCTACTGCTGTACCGCTTCTATGGAACTTCGAAGAGAATACCCGATCTAATATATATAATTCCCGCGCTTATATACAAGTAGAAGAAAACACATTTATACAGTTAAACATTTAAAGCCAGCCTAAAAGGTCGCTGCTCAGTATGGTGCTGGGTGCTGCGTATGACTACAGCGCAGCGCTTTAAAAAGCCAGAGGTGTAAAATACCTTAGAAGACCCTTGTTTTAAATTAGTCGACTTTTAGGTCTGACAACTGCAAACGCGTTATGTGTTTTTCTTTCTATCTTGCGTCAACACACACATTGTACAAATAACATAATCAACCGTAAACGTAAAAGTGCAAGGATTTACGAGTAGCTGAGAGGGCAAATTACGACATCATTGCCAGTTTATCAAAGAGATAGTTGCAAGTTGTACAGTTTAATTCAACAGCAATTTATAGTTAAACGTAGAAAGGATAACCATACTTAGGTATGCATTAGATTAGAAAGTAAATGGGCACACCCAAATAAAAAAAATGAATATGAAATAAGTACGTAAACCGTGTGAAACTTTGTGTCAGTTGGCGCGAGTACTACGACTAGGTATATCATATGTAGAACTCAGTACTAGCTGATGTCCGCAGTTTCACTCGCGTAATGAAGTTTTTCGAACCCTTTTCCACAAGATAGGCATATGCCACTGAGGACTTTTAAAAAAGGAATAATTTTCAATGTAACTTTTTTCCGTTTTTTCTACACTAATATTCTAAAGAGGAAAGATCTGTAAGTTTGTTTGTAATGAATAGGCTCAGAAATAAATGGGCCGTTTTAAAAATTCTTTCACCAATAGAAAGCTACATTCTTCGTGATTAGCATAGGCTATATTGGATTTTCAAAAGGTTTAGAGTTCCGTAAGAAATCTCGAATAGGAAAACTTCACCACGCGGGCGAAGCTGAGAACATCAGCTAGTAATCTAAAAATGCTATGCGTGTCTCCTGCCGACGCGGCGACGTAAACCACACGGAGCCATTCTATCTGCTTATGACTGGGAGTGCCGGGTGAGCCCCTGGAAGGATATCCACCGGGCTCCGGTCAAAGACTACAGACTTGGTCCGCCCACCTTACCGCAATTTGCCCTCAGGGTTCGGGTGTTATCCCACTTTTTTGGAGGGGTTTGGGTGAAATTTTTTTTAGGGAAGGCGTGCATGTAGCTCTCACGCCACACAACCGTCTAGGGCCTGCTTCTGTAAGAATAGTGAGCAGCCCACCCGCCGTCCTCGGGCCCCGGTCATGAGGTCGCAGAAATAGGACAACTATGATCTCCAGCCTGAGAAGGGCATTCTCAGGCTGGAGATCATAGTTACACCTAGAACTGAAACGAGGTCCAGGCGCTGCAATTTTTTGTGACATCTTGATCAATATCATCGTATTTTAACCAATTATTGTAGCTCGTTTGACTGCCTCTGTGGCGCGGGGGGATTGTATCCGACTGCTACGCAAGAGGTCGTGGGTTCGATTCTCACCCAGGATAGGACTTTGTGTGATGAGCAAGATGGTTTATTTATGTATTTAGAAATATATAAGTATGTTTATCAGTTATCTGGTTACCATAGTACAAGCTCTGCTTCGTTTAGAATCAGATGGTGTGAGTTGTCCCAACGATAATGATATATATTATTAACAATAAACCCTGGCAAATTAAACTTTCCTCATGAATTACTCTAAAATCACTTTGCATGAAAATACGTTCAGCATTTTTTCCAAGTTTACCGCATACAGGACACACGGACAGACGCAGCGGACAACTTTGTAAGTAATGTGTATGTAAGAAAGTATAACTCATCATAGTATTTGGTTCGTGGGATACAGATCTTCAATGTGTTTGTTAGAAAGACTACTCAAATGATTCAAGTTGCGTGACGTTGATGGTAATTACAGTAGCGATCGGTGTCTTGCAGTCATTTAATTGTAATAGCGTGTAGGACTTATGCACCCGTTTCCTGTGCCTGATGTGTTCCTTGCATGGTCGTATTATTGTAGAGCACTTAGGTCATGGTTTCTATTGTATCATTGTACGTCAACGAGCTACAATAATTGTGTTGTTGTCACTGTATGGTCAATTTAACCTTTTGGAAGATTGAGATAAGATAAATTAAGACCGCTCTATAAGTGGTAACCTACTAGAACAATACATAAACATGGTTTTCTTTTGATTACCTAATATGACTTGGTCCAGCGTTCAACTTAGTCTTGTACGTACGTAGCTGTTTACAGGATATCCGATATGATGAAGAGGCACCTACTTACCGAGGTAGAGTCTGTCTTGACTACCTACGTAATTATGTAGGATTATCTATAGTAACTTGTGAATTTGAATTGTTGTAGATTCCTATTATCTCGTTGTAAGGAAATTATACGCAAACCTGTTGTACCTAGAACACAAGATATACCTTTTTAAATTAATTGCTAATTTGTTACTACCAAGTTTTACTATCAAAGATATATAATTCTTAGATAGGCGCTTGCAAGGTAGGCAAGCGTCTATGTAAGGATTATAAACCTTGTAAACACTCTGTTATGAAAAGGGGCGTAAATTCTACCTCCATGCTATTATACTACTCGTATAAACGGGGCGGGTTAGGAATCCATAAATTGATATAGCTAGTACCTAGATAAATAGTTTCAGATCTGTTACTACTTACTATCCCGAAATATCTCTTCCCACGGGAAACCGGTGCGATAACCATCAAATGTCACGCTGGCAGAGTACCGTACATAATAAAATTATCTACATTCTCTCATTATTCTTTTTATTACGGTGTTATTAACGTCGGCTTAGTGTTGTACTGTTCAATTGCAAACTCAACGTGAACCGTGGAAAGCGAGATAAATGTGAGGGCTGTGAATCCTAAACTCAGAGCTGCGGTCAAGAGGAATGCGTCCGCGACGGGTAGTGGCCGCTCGGCGCCACCCTCCTATCATTTTACGCTTCTCCGAAGACAATTTTCAATCAAATTACTTTAGAATATGAGCTGTCATTGGGATGCAATAACTAGAAATCCATTATGAGATGTTGCTCATCCCTGCAATCATATTATAAGTAGGTTTTCGAACTGATGTTGAAGTGAGCCTTTTTTTACATATTAGATGCTATCACTCCCAATACTGTTGTGTGGGAGCTCAGAATCGAATATCGAATCGATTAACGTAGCAAGTCGTCAGGAACGCAACTCGTTATTTTCGGAGTCGTCATTTTCGTTACCTTTTAACTTATCTGTTAAAGTAAAACTACATAGACGCACAGCTTACCCTTGTTTGATATACGAGTATTTAATAGTTCGCCAATGTACTTATGTTTCTCCAAAAACACCTTTCCGATTCCATATAGTCAAATCATATTTTTGTTTATCGTATAGGTACGACCACATTTCACCATGCATTTTTGTCCGACGTTTCATTTTTGTCCACATTTCACCGTGTGCATGTTTACTAGTTCTAAGTCTAATCAAGTATCTATAGTCTGAGGTCAAAGTCGGTGGTCCCAGTAAAGTGGTAGAAGAAGAATTTGCAACGCGACATAAAGTTTGTGAAGTAATAATTAAAATAAATAAATTAGATATGTTTCGCTGCTTTATTATCAATATCATTCACACACTAGCACATGTTGTCAAATTTGACACATAAAAGCGAATTATGTTGTCATTCAATCAATGAAAAGAGCATAACGCAGTCCACGAGTTTTAGTACTAAGCAGTTTACAAAATTTTCGAAAATCGGGCATCATTCTTCAAGTTTCCATCCAAAACTTCAATTCAATGACTGTGTATCGGTATGTCTATCTGTCTGTGTCGCAGATAAAATGTAAATATCGAATTCAAAATTTTCTGAGTGTCGGGATTTAGAAGATTTAATTTTATAACTTTAATACCCATCTGGACTACAGACAACACTACTACACCAACGCTAATCTGACAGGTCAATTTGACATAATATAAGTATCGACATTTAGGTCAACTTGACATTTTTTGTCCTAGACTACCAGGACTTTAATTGGTCGTGCTAATTAGTGTCTAGCGCATATAGGGCTGCCATTAAATAAATTGCCAACGCCGATTAAACACGACAAATATCCCGGACATTTGGGCGAAATATGGATTAATCCCCGGACAACGCTGAAAAAATATTTTTTCCAACAAATATCTATAATATTTGAATTTTAATTAAGGTGTAGCGTCATTTACTACATTTTTACTTTTTCTTTTTTTTTCCTTGTATGTATTAGACGTAGAAGTACGTACAAGGTTTTGTAACTCTTATTATATTATATTTGTTTGACGACACGAAGTGCCTATATTGAAAGGTATATATTGATAAAGTTGTTTTTTCTTTTACATAATACTTCATCCATTCTTCTTTAGACTCATGTCCAAAAAATCGACTCCAAACGGACTGCTTCCGAGACGAGTCGAGGCGGCTGAATGAACCAAACGCTTTGTACACTCTATCCCTCGTTAGGTCTCGTCATGTCTTGCCGAGAGTGAACTGCTAGCTTAAAAAAATTGGGTTTCTCCTGACAACTAAGGAGGCCGGGTTTTACCCGGACCCTTATCAAAACCCCTTCCGGACGACCCCCGGACGCCCATCAAACTAGTACAAATCCGGGGAATCCCGGACGGATGGCAGCCCTAAGCACATAAGACCTTTTAGCCTTTTTGTAACCACCTCACTAAAAATCTAACTAATTTCTTTCAAATTTAACATCTAAAATAGACACATTTTACTAAATTTATTCGGGCCTTTAGAACCACCGCAGTTCCGTGCTTCGGAAGGCACGTTAAGCCGTTAGTCCCGGTTGCCAATAAAATGGCAGTCGTTAAGCCAAGTTGAAGGCCTTATGGGCAGATTAAAAAAATTAAAAAACAACAACAGCAGGTCGCCGCAGCCTACGCCTGTCCATTTCAACACGGCAATGGGCTCACCACCTTTTACTTAGCTCTCACCACCTTTTTCCTATCCTTGATTATGCTGATGCCAGCTATCTAGATCTCACTGAAGACCAACTTAATAAACTTGAGATTTGACTTGAGATCAAAATTATTGCATTAGATTCATATTTGGATTACGCAAATATGATCAAATTTCTGAGTATTGCAAAAGACTCAAGTGGTTACCTATCCGACTTCGCCGCAATGCTCATATCCTCTCCTTATTGTATAGTATTCTTTGTAACCCTTTTACTCCGATTTACCTAAAAAACGCTTCAATTTCTTGAATGTCTCGCACACTAGAACTTTGCGATCATCGGAGAATTTGGGGTTGAAAATGCCTGGCCACTCCACTAACTTTATGGACAATTCTTTCACTGTCCAAGCGGTTCGCTTGTGGAATGCGCTACCAGTGACAATCCGACGTGCACAATCGTCGCACACCTTTAAGATATTAGTCAAAAACTATTATTTGCGTGCAGATGACAATATGTAATTTATTAGAACTCTCTTACTTTAATACCAAAAAGAAAATTGTTATTTTTGTATTTATTATAAGTATACTAAATGTAATGATTGAGTATATATTTTTATATATGTATGCGTGTATGTGTGTGTGTGCGTGTGTGGCTAAATTCTATTTTTTTTAAAGAAAACTGTATTTGTTTATCTAGATATGTTTAATTTACGAAGTTATATATCTATTATGTACACCAACCTGCCCTACTTTGTTTCCCACCCTGTAGTCTCCATCCAAAGGTTGCCTTTAAGAGGTTGCCCCGTGCGATAAGGCCGCCAATTGTTATACCATGAAGTCTAATAGTTATGTTCGCATTGTGTTTCCTGGTGTATAATAAAGAATTTTTTACTTTACTTTTACTTTACGTAGGACAAAAATGCATACGGTGAAATGTGGGCGTTTAATATGCTTCTGCCTACCCCTTCGGGGATAAAGGCGTGACAATATGTATGTTTGTAGGACATTTTTTAACGTGTGGTAATAATCCCTGGAAATTTTCACGAATGTTGGCCAGTCTCGAACCACATGGTCCCTAATCTTGTTCTTCTTTGTTTTGGTGTTTTCTATGTACATATACACTCGTATATATGAAGGCATATATTTGTTGTTTAGATTAAAGCAAGCATAAATTTGGACTTTGTTAATAAATCGGTACTGTGTAAAAAGGTCCCACAAAATAATGAAGAATAATGAAGTATGTTGGGTATTTCCTGACATCACGACATCAAGGACTGACGGAATTTTTTGTATATTGTACTATAGACACTCCCAGAAAAAAACATGTGTATATAATACATTTGTGGCATAACCACACAGGCAGAACCGCGGGCGTCCTCTAGTATGTTACAATTCAGTGAAGTTAAGTCACGTAGGTATCCCCATAAACACAACATACAGGTTGTCGCAGTAAATTCGTGGAAACAAACTCGTGTTTCTTGCCACGAAATGACCATTATTATAAAAATGAGATCAGACTGTCAACTAAGACTTGATAAAATGAAAATATTGTGGGAGAAAGCGTTATTGTTACGGATGTTTGGAAATAATCAAATATTGTAGGAATCTACTTTTATTGTAGGAATACTAAAACTTGACTGCATTATTGCCTAATTTATCGATAGGGATGACACAATAATAATTGTTTTTTTTTTAAATTGTGATAAATAAAGTAAAGCCCTCTGAGTCACCTGTGACGATGGGCATGCAACAGGGTCCTATTCTCGGACCTTTCCCTTATCTGGTAACTTATTGCCAATTTACGATATTGAATTATTGGCCGTTGACACTTATTGTTAATTTTACAGAATCATATATCACTACTGTAACAACGAGGCAGTTTAATCACATCTCATCGTATATGGAGCGAAGTCCAGTAGCATCCAATTTATTGATTATGGAAACATACGCCTTCATCTTTTCTTACTATTGGGGCCATCTTACTGTAGTTAGCGGTGAGGTGGGTATATCGGACTTACCAGCTAAAACCACAGTGCTCCCGTACACCTTCCCCTATAGAGCCCCTTTCCCTATTATACTGTCTTCAATCATACACAATGTATCTTCGTCGGCGTTTGTAAATGCTCTTTAATTTATCATACTAAATTGTCCGTAAATCGTAACTCAAATATACTTATATATTATGTTAATTTATACAGAATTTAGAATAATAGTCCTATTTTAATGCCTTATTATTTATTTAATTACCGCTTAAACATTACGTATGTTATGTTTAATTTGAATCACTAAATAGTAGCTTTATCAAAATTTTATTTAAAACTTCAGGGCCTGTCTAGGTACATCCCGTAACCACAGTACATATATAAACTTATTTCGTACTTTGCCGTAACGTCGGGAGCATCACACTGTTGACCCTGGTACTGGAAACCTCACACTTTCATCTTTTATGTGGTGACTGCATGGAACGCCACCGTTTCTTACTGTGAGATTATGTGTGTGAAAGAGGCGTCTGAAAAATGGCGGTAAGGGACCTATAATGTCTTTCCCGAAGCATGACCTCGAGAAGAAGAACCCGAGCGCCGGAGACCCAAGACTTTCAGCCTCCATGAGCCATATATGATTGATTTCTAGCACAATGCATCGCTATGTGTTTCTGCGCGGGCTTTCTTACCGGACTACAATGTTCCTGAAAGACCGGAGTCTCTGGACCGACAACCGGTCATGTCTACGGAGTCCTTTATCCTACGTATGTAGGTACATCATTTACGGTAAGTATCCGGTTCTTCGAGAACACAGGCAGATAGAATACGCTGCGCGGTTTAGTCGGTACATGATAGATCATTGAGAAGTCCATGAAGATTGCGCTTGAAATCGTAAAGATGTAGTGGAGAGACACAGTATTTAACACATTGAAATAATTGAGTTAGTTTTGGGCGACGCGTTACTGATGGTTGCAAGGCATTGAGCTATACCGAATGTGATTATTACTAGTAATAGTAATATTACTGAAATGTCAAGGGTCCGAAACCAGACATGGAACCTCGACACATCCCAATACATATTTATAGTATGAATCGGAAATTTAGGTGCTTCCCATGTCACTGGCGCGGTACCCCGGCAAGGCCAGGCAGCTCATAGGCTGATTTGGTAAGTTTAACAGGTCCTAAAACACATCTATTAGGGCAGAAAGGTAGCCAAGGATTTTTAGCGGGTATTCCCAGTACCACCACGATCAGGTGCTGGGTGACCCCCACACAAGCCTATTGCTAGCCAGCAGTGGGTAGTCTGTGAGCGGATCTCTCATCGCTTAAAGGTGTTTCCCATGAAGATTATGTTGTTTATACATATATATTTAATATACACCACCATACATATATTTTAAAACATCGAAATTTAAATAAATAAATATAAGTTTATCATGTAAGGCCAGTCATTTTTCATTTCATTTTTTTCTGTGTCTCATTGTACAAATACGTACCTATCCAGAAGGAGCCCCTTTTATTTTTCCGTTTGGAAATCCTCATGGATGCTATGCCGGACTCTTTCCGACAAAAACCACACGTATGCCTTCCATCTGTCTATAGCCGGGAGTCCCGGTTGAGCCCTCGGAAGGATAGCCCCAGGGCTCCCGACAGACAAAGGAGCCCTAATGAAAATATTGGTCACTCAAGTTTATTTAGCTGTACTATTTGAGGAAAATATACATAGTAACTATGCGATAACTAGATCCCACTTAATTCGCGTCTTCTCTAACTGAAATAACTCCATGATGAATTTCGATATACATACTTAGATATTTATAAATGATTCGTTTAATTTTATGTTTCATATTGGGTTTGTGTATTTCTTTTTTGATTATTTTAAATTAGATTAGTTTAAAAAAGCAAATTAATCCATATAATGGTAATCCTAAATACACCCGTTATAAATAAAAATAGGAATAAAAGCCCACAGGTTGCAGGTGTGAAATGTTTGACAAAATGCTATGTAAAGTGTTATTTTTAACTGGTACTGAACAACCAGCAAACCTGCGTGCCAACATATTTCATCTCACCGCCATCGCCCTGCGCTATCGTTCCATATAGTCATCTTTTAGATCCTCCGTCACAATATGCCCTAAATATTATTATTATTATTAATTTAGGTAAATTATTAGTTTTGCCTAGTCAAAAATAATAAAACAGTTTAGTCTAACTTGTACTACACACTTGAGGTGTCTTATTGTATAAATATTTTTTTTTGTCTAATTGTATAAGTACAAATATAAAATATAGATGGGTATGAAACCGAAGGAATAAATGATGTGAATTTACGTGTGTATAATATTCTTTTTGCATCTACGAGTATGGTAACTATCTTTGTACTAGGTTGTACTTCTTTCTGTGGTCGATCAACTTATTACAAAGTTTTCGGGTGATTCGAACTTCGGTTGGAAAAGGCATGGAAAAGACTTATTCAAAAAGAGCTCTTGGACAATTCATACGGGCCTGGCCGCGGCACGAACTGCTCACGGTGCGAAACAAACACCAAAACTTAAAGTTCCCAAATTGTTTGTATTTCATTGTTTCTTACTGTAATTGCAACGTTATTTGGGATTTTTCTGTTTTTTTTTGATAAAAAAATCCGTTATAGACTTGAAATTACTTACAGATAAAGAATATGATAATACCTATGCATCGAAATCAAGTTTAAATTACATATTTGTGAACTTGAAATTATTGAATAAAGATCATTTGATTCTTGGTAAAACCGTGTATTCTTTCCTAAACCTAAAGATTGTAATTTAATGATTAACGACCCACGAATTAAAATGTTCTTGTGCCAGGCTATACAACTTGTAAGTAGCGTATCATGGGCAAAGGTTGTCGACCCGAGTCGCGGCCTTGCCCTTGAGTCGTACCTCATGCCCAAGTCCATCCGGCCGGCTAATCATAGACATGTTTATTGCTTATAAAATACCTACTTTGCTTGGACGAGTACTTTTCGGACTTAATTTTTGTGATTTTTTGCGAAAAAACTTATTTTCATACTTTATTGTAATGTATTTTCTATTTTTTAGGGTTCAAGGGGGTTCATCTATCATCTTTTTCTGTTGTCACAAGGTACCGAGAACTTTCTGACCTTGTTTTATCCTCTCAACTTATATTATTAGACATATTTTGTGACGTGATGACTTTTAATTTTAGCTTCGTTTGTTTGGTTTGGCTTGATTTTTTGCCACTCGACGTCCATCTTGGTCAAAAATAGAATAACGATTATTCTATTTACAAAAAAATAATAAAGAAACCGGTCTTATAAAACCTTGATGTTGTCAACGATACACCGAAGTATGTACCTGGCCCAGTATTCCATGAGTCTAGGACATTCCACGATGCCATTTCCTAGACACTCCAGTATAGTTTAGAAAGGACTGTTGTGACATCTCTTGTAAATAAAAGTTTGTTTAAGACCCGTTTTTTAATTAAACCAGTTGTAGCATTAAGTATTATCCCGCTCAACTTTAGAATAGAAGTCTACACTAGACTTTTGACTTTTTTTTCGTGTGGAAATTCTCATGGATGCTATGCCGGTCTCCTACCAACTAAAACCACACTTATCCCTTCCATCTGTCCATGGCAAGGAGTCTCGGGTGAGCCCTCGGAAGTATAGCCCCAAGGCTCCCGACAGACTTTCTCGGCTACTACAGGCTCGTTCAGGGGGGGGTTCGGATGTGTATCCTGTCTCTTTGGGGGGGTTCGAGTGTTATCTCGCTTCTTTGGGGGGTTCGGGTGTTATACCACTGCCTTGAGAAGGTGAACTCGTTCGTGTAACTCTCACGCTATGCCACCTTCCATGGCCTGCTTCTGTAAGAACGGCGAACAGCCTGCCCACCGTACTCAGGTCCCCGATCACGGAGACCGGTAGTCTTGGGCGAAGACAAGTCTGCGACGTCCTCGCCGCAGAGTTGCGGAACTCGGGAGGAAGAGTTCTCTCTCGCTCTCTCTCCGCCGCCTGTTTTGCGAGCATGTCTTGGTCTCCAGCGTGAGAATGTTCACGCCCAAACACGCAACGAGGTCCCGGCGCTGCAGCTCCCACGCTGAACACGAGACTTTTGCCTTAAAAAATACTCAATATTATATTATTATTTTGTCTCTCTGTTTCACGGGTATCTCCTTTTTTTTTGCCAAAATACCTGGATTTTTGGTAGGCTTACATGGGGACATACTGGTCCAACACGCAGAGGCCCTTTGAGAATTTTATTCTAATAGGAAATGGAACCCCCACTGCAGACAGTCCACGCCCGCCTTATGTAGAAGTACGGTAATGAACTACCTCCAATGGGAGTCAAACTATTGTAAAATATGGTAACTATGAAATGGGTTATTGGGTTGGGAGTTAGATGAACTGGGTGATTAGAACTATGGATGAAGACGGCGTCTGCCATTTTAATATCTGATTATAAAAATGTTGGCAGACGGTGACTCGCCAACTCACTAGATGGGCCCCCTATACAATCGCCATAGGCATGATAAGCTTGTAAGGCGACAGAGGGCAACACCGGTGTGAGCGGCTTGGGGTGTCGAGCGGTGCGGTGCCGGTTTCACCTTCGCGGGACAGGCCCGGAGCGGGCTTCCCCGTAGTTATGCCCTTAAAAATAACACTTCCACCCCCGAGCATATAGCTCTGGCTCCTTCCCACTGACCGGCCAATTAAGGCAAGCCAGAGTTGAGATTTGCTGCACTCCCGGGAGTAGCACTCTCACTGCTCTCCCGTTAGGCCATTAAATCCTAACCAGTGCAGACGGGCAACAAAACTCGGGACCGATGTGTAGCCACGCACATTCAGCTCGCCACAAGCTGCCCTGCAGATGTGAGCTTTTCAATAACTTACTGATACATTTTTTTGTTGATCTCAGAAAGTGGACAACTCAAAAAGCGAATCTACTATGCCCTTATAGAGTTGCGTTAATCCTATAAAAGATTACGACTGGGTTTTATTATTATTTCCTTTATTCTTTAATTATACATATCAATTACATTTTTAAATACATTATATACATAAAAAAAATCTATTTAAAAATATATAAAATAATATCCTACCGGCATCGGGTACAGGGACCAAGCTACCGGTGGTCAGGACTGCAGAGACAGAAATTTCCGCACAATACGTGCCGTGCCCAGAAGAACCGCCTTTTGCATCAAGCCCTTGACCCAACTGCCTAACGCGAGCCTCTTGAGATGTTGGTCGAGGCTCTTGGCAATCAGACCATGTGCCGATACGACTATCGGAACAATAATCGCTGAATCCACATCCCACATGTCGACAACCTCGTGAGCAAGGTCCAAATATTTTATTTGTTTGTCCTTTTCTGCTTTCACAAGATTTTCGTCATGTGGTATGGTTTATATGGTCAACGATTAATGCAAGGCGCTCTGACCGATCTATTACCACAATATCAGGCTTATTGGCTACAATAGTCCTGTCAGTGATAATGGATCGGTCCCAGTACAACGTGACGCGACCATTTTTCAGAACTGGGTCGGGCGCATATAGTGCAAGTTGCTGATGGACAATCCTGGCCACTTGGTTGTGCCTATGCAAATACTCACCGTTGGCAAGACGAGAACAACCAGAAATTATATGTCTAAGAGATTCGCCAGGTAGGTGGCATGCCCGACATATGTCAACCGTACCATCTCTCAGAATATACCTCCGATAGTTATTCGTCATAACAACTTCGTCTGTTATTGCACAGACAAAATCCTCGGTTTCTCCAAATAGATCACCGAAACGTAGCCAGGATACAGATGCTAATAAATCTACATCAGGCCCATGTAAGGCCCGATAAAATCGTCCATGCAGCTCTTTACTCTGCCATATTTACTTGCGATCGTCAGTACTAAGTATTACTAGTTTACGCCAGTTCTCTTTGGCAAGAGCGAGTGGGGTCATCTACTGCTACCACATCTCTATGCACACCCACGCTAGTATGAATAAAATATTCTCTAAAGTAGCATATCTCACAGTTATGCAAGGTCTTGGCGTTTAAAAAGCCATGACCTCCACACTTCCGTGGGATATACAACCTCATTACAGACGAACCTGGATGATGCATCCGATATGTGGTCAATAAAGAACGGACTTTCCTATCTAGGGTGTCTAACTCAGTTTGAGTCCATCCAAGTATGCCGAAGGAGTATACTAAGACTGGCATGGCCCACCCGTTGATAGCGCGAACCCTGTTGCCGCCTGACAAAAGACTTTTTAGTACTTTTTTCAGGCTACCCAAGAAACGATCTTGCAACGTTCGTTTCATGTCAGTCTCAGTAATACCCAAAGCTTGCGACATACCAAGATATTTATAGGTTTCAGTTGCGGAAAGAGACCTAAGTTTTGTGAAGTCTGAAAGATTTATTCCTTCAGTTTCCACAATCTGCCCCTTCTTAACATGCATGACAGCACATTTATCTACACCAAACTCCATTTTGATTGAATTACTAAAAGTTTCAGTGACCTTTAATAACTCAGACAAATGGGATTCAGTAGAAGCAAATAATTTCAAGTCATCCATGTAGAGAAGGTGCGACACAACCTGACCTCCTCTCCGGAACTGATAGCCTAACCCTGAATCCTCCAGTAAAGTACTGAGAGGATTTAGTGACAGACAAAACCATAAAGGACTCAAACTGTCACCCTGAAATATACCCCTCTCGATCTTGACAGATTCACCATTTCCATGAAAGTGACGACATCCTGGATATACAAGAGCCGTTCTCCATTGCCCCATACATGCCTTCAAGAAGGTGCACAGAGTTGTATCAACTTTGTACAACTCTAGCACCCTCAACAACCATGTATGAGGCACAGAGTCATAGGCTTTCTTGTAATCAAACCAGCATGTTGCCAGATTTCTCCGGTTACGGCGGACCTGCTGATTAATGCCTATGTCAAGAATAAGGAGTTCTTTAGTACCACGTGACCTGCTTCTACATCCATTTTGAGAGATGGACATTATGGAACTATTATCAATATGAGTTGTTAATTTTACTCTCAAAATAGATGTAAGAAGCTTATAGACCGTAGGTAAACACGTTATCGGTCTATAATTTTAGGGTCCGTGGTACTACCTGATTTATAGAGAAGGTGAGTAATGCCTGAGGTCATAAAAGATGGAAGCGACCCTGACTCAAGTGATGTTTGAAAGCAAGATGCCAAACAATCATGTGAGCTATGGAACCATTTTAGCCAAAAATTGTGCAGGTGCTTGGTATGCCGTTTGGCCCAGGTGA
This sequence comes from Thumatha senex, assembly GCA_948477245.1. Taxonomy (NCBI): domain Eukaryota; kingdom Metazoa; phylum Arthropoda; class Insecta; order Lepidoptera; family Erebidae; genus Thumatha; species Thumatha senex. The sequence continues at coordinate 23,550,251 of OX419726.1, forward strand.
CTTCCAATTGGGTAACGAACGAACTGCACTGGCGATGTCATCAGACGTTATTATTATTGGTTCCATAGTTTGAATGGACTCACATGACAATCCGACATCCCGCATCCACCCATCCTCTGTATGACTAACAGGCGCCGACCAAATGCTTCGCCAAAATGAATTTGTGGCTTCAGCATCGGGTAGGCACATGTCAGTCACACCATGATCAGGCTGCTCCCATCTTCTATACACCCACCTCTCATCTTCTTGGAACGAACGATTTTGAGCATAGCGATCTACTTACTCTCTTCCTGTATCGTCGTATACGATGTGCCTACGCATTAACTTTCTGCTTCAGGTGGTCAATACATTCTGTGACCCGTAAAGAATATTCGCAAGGACCGATATCAGTCCCTGCGAACGCCCGGGTCACAAAACGCATTACTCTCGGACGTGTATTACCCGCCCTGAAGCAACACAGCTTGCCAATGAGCACCCTATTGCCATTTATTATTATTATTACTCAATTATTTGACACTTGTACGTGATATTCAGACATATTCATAGCAGTACCGCTACCTGCAGCGAAGGTATTTTCAATCGATTTCGAAGTAGGAATATCTGCATCATTGAATATTGAAAGACAATACACCAAGCTCAAAGCTGACATGACTGAATAATGATTCACGTTGTTCTTAGTAAAATGATTCATAAATACTGACAAAATATATTGCTTACAAATTAAAATGTCGTTGTGAAATTTCTAAATTATTTTACAAAGAAATCTAATTTAAATATTGTTTACACTGCGACTGACCTCTTTTATTTTCCTTGTCGTAGACTATCTAATAAGCTAAGCAATCATTTTATTATACTTACTAGCCATAGATATAAAATCTAGTATTACGGACTGGAACATAAACTGGACATGGAAATACTAAGTAGGCATTATTTTATGTTTAATTATTGTTTCTTTAGGATTATTATGATAAATACGAGTATATAATAATGTTTTAAGGTTGGTAGCGCGAGTGCCGCACTCCTGGTGTTGCTAACCTCCATCGGCTACGGTGAACACTTTCCATCGGGTTCCATTCTATGGTTGTGCTTGTCTGCCACCTAAGTGGTATAAAAAACAGAAATGTAATAACAGAATACCCTACTAAAAGAATATTAAGTCGAAAGCCAAACAAAGTTCATATTGCCTAAAAAATCCTTTTTACAAATTTTATTATATTTTACGATTTTTCTTTTTGAATAATACCTAAGTAAATAATAAATCAAACTTTAGATTCTAAAAATATTCATACAACCTTTATTACTATAGTATAGTTCCCTCTAGCCTCTAGCGTGTCGTTATCATTTGTGAAACATTCATTAAATACCTACCTTATAAAGTTTATGTTCAACGCCTAATAAATATGAAATCTTTTAAATAATAACAGTCAACAAGTAACCTTATTTACCACTAGCTGATGCCGGCAGCTTCGCTCGCGTGTTGAAGTTTTCCTATTAGCTTTCCTTAACTTTTTGAAAATCCAATATAGCCTATGTTACGTTACAAATAAAGGTGAAAGAATTTGTAAAATCGGTCCAATAATGTCTAGGCCTATTTATTACAAACAAAGTTACAAATCTTTCCTCTTTATAATATTAGTATAGATTGCCGGTACCGTGATTGTGATAAGATATTTTAAAATAATTTCTAGTCTTTATTCACAAAACGTACTTATCATTTCTGATCTATTTTCATCCGTATACCACGTATGTTCCTCCGTCAGCTCTGCGTGTGCGATGAAGTATAAGGATGGTCTACGTCTACGTTCTATCGTTATTACCCTTATGTATATAGTAGTGTGACTTAGTTTTGAATGAGAAACAGAGTGTATGGATGTGGTTTTGTGAGACGCGGAAGTATCTACATTTTCCCACACGTGTGCTCATTAGCAGTTCCTAGGAACCAGTGCCGAAGCATTTGCTGACGATGGGAACACTATAATTACAGACACTGTACCTACTGTTTGAAGGCTAAACTCCAAAGGTGGTTATACCATTTCTTTTGTCATCGGCATCGCCAAAAATCAAGGTTAAATATGTGTTTTTTTTTATCTTGTGGCGATACTATTGCATTTTAGCGGTATAGCACTACCACGAGCAATACACACTGATAAAATTTCATCTGTCAAAACAATTATTTTTATGGCCTTTGTGCTCTAAGCAGCATAGCTTGCTTATGTATACTCTAAGAAGCAGCAACTCGCCAACCTCCAGTGTTTCAACTTTTTAACTCGTCTAACTATTGCTGTTTCTGTTGAGTGAGGTTGAGGCACTGACAGTTGACAGATGTCAAGCAGCGAATACGGAAACGGCTTATACGGCTACTCGAACGAATCCGGAACTCGAAGTTGTTTTTTTTTACACAGCGCCGTCTAGCCCAATGTAAGTTAATATAAGCTTGGTTTAATGGGATCTAGACGACTGTTAAACATACTTGTATATTTCTAAATACATAGGAAACACCCAAACTCCGAAACAACAATTGTGGAACACACAAATATTTTTTCCGACCCGGGAATCGAACCCTGGACCTCAGTGCTTTGTCTCTACCACTGTGCCACTGAGGCAGTAAAGAATTAAACAAAGTTAAACAGTATAAAATTTCTAAGGTTTTTACCACAGAGCAAAAAATCAATGTCGCTCGCGCCATGCTCTTCTAGATACGCCTTTTTTTCAATAGGTATTTCATACAACCTACCGTGTCAGGGTCTGACTCGACCCATTTCTCAGACGATTACACTAAACACTGCAGATGTAAGTAATGCAGATGTAAGGCAACTGACAGGGCGCGTATGCGATTTTCGCCTACAGTTTGATGTAAACTTGCAGTTATTATTACTTTTGTCTCTATTACACACAAGCGAGAGGGAGCGAGTAACATTACTTGATCTTTAGATTTAACAAACTTAAATATAAAATAAAATGAACGAGTTGAAGACATTATGAATTGAAAACATTATGAACAGATTAAAAAAAATACAGAAAAAATCAGTTAAAAAAATGTACAAGACCGCCAATGCCTACTCAAGGATATTTCGGTTCGCTATTGTTATTTCTATTCAACGCTTCGTTTTTGGCAGAATTGGCTAATTCGTTGGAAACTGTGTGCCACAATTAAACAAGTAACGCGCCCTTCACGCTCGTAGCAAAGGAATCAGACGTCGTCTAAAACCGAAACCTGTTTCAAAAATTTGTGTGCTATCACTTCAAAATCGCCTATACACGTATTCATGGTGTCCTGAATCCAATGCCTCAAACTGTTCGTCTCTATCTCTTGTGGTTTCTGAGTAATAGATGGGAACAGACGGGCGGACGGACTGACAGAAACTTTAGGTTTTAGAGGTCTAAAATTAAATTGAATTATTCTACACTTTTTAATATTCATCAGATTTAAAAATACAGATACATAGACATACACATATTGTCACGCCTTTATCCCCGAAGGGGTTGGCAGAGGCATATTTTACGCCCATATTTCACCGTATGCACTTATATCCCACGTAACAGGTGTTGAGCCCATTGCCGTGTTAAAAACTACAGATAAGTACTTAATTCGTAATATCTTTGTGTCACATGAGTTGGTAAACATATTTTTTTTTTGTTCTTTTTTTTTTTAATTTTACGTTGAAAGGTACATAGTAACGCGATTTTATACGTCCGACAATGTGCCTTCAATGGTTTTGGGTTGTGGTATTATGGGTAGATGATGTGTAAGGAAGTTGTGAGTTGTTTTGGGGTTTAGGGAATTTTATATATTATCTGCGCGTGTGCATGGTTGGTATGAGACATCATATGGAATATTGCATCCTAGGCTATACAGACTTCTAAAAGTAATTTAACAAAGATAAATGTAGATTTATAATATCGTACATATCGTACACATATATATATATATATATATATATATATATATATATATAAAATATACTCATGCACACCACAAAGTAATTATTTATTATAATAATTACTATAGTATACTATTTATCATAGATACACTAATTGTGTTGAAGCTTTTTAATATTTTTTATTAGATATTGTTGAATGATTTTAGTTGATTTATAATATAATCCACATGTTGCATGAATGCGTTGAGTGCTGTGGGGCGTGTTATGAGTTGAACTAAATTAAATGGATCTATGCTGTTTGGAGTTACGGTAGTGAGGTATAACCTTGTTTGGATAAACCTTGGGCACTCTTTTATTAGGTGGTCGATTGCTTGGCTTGTAGTAAGGTCACAGGGGCATAGGTCATCTGGAGTGATTTTGAATCGGTGTAGGTAGGTTTTATGGTATCCATGGTTGGTTAAAATTTGAGTTAATGAGAAACAGGGTTTGATTACCTTGAGAAATCGATCGGTGTAATTGTTGAACAGGGTGAGTATGTGTGTTTTTGATAAAATCTGAGGAGGCTTTTTGTAAGGGTATTTTATTTTTATATTTAATGTAACTGATTGGGAAGTAAGAGTAGTCTGGGGCTTTGTGGAGGAGGGCAGCGGATTTTGCGGCTTGATCGGCTAGTTCATTTCTTATTTTCAGGCTTTAATCCAGGTAAAACGAATGTTTAAGTCGATATGCTTGGCAGTGAAGAGTAGTTGCTGAATTTGAGAGGCTAGATGGTTGGTAGTGTTTGGGTTTGAGAGTTCCATTAGACTTGATTTGGAATCGGATATTATGGATGATTCGGATGATCGGTTTGTGAGGATGTACTGTAAGGCTTGTAGAATCGCATATAGTTCTGCTTGAAAAACTAAGCAGCTATTATGTAGTTTATATTTTTTTGTGGTGATAGTCTGATTTTGGCGGATTAATACCCATGCGGCTCCAAGTTGGTTATCGTGTTTGCTGCCATCAGTGTAGAATTGGTGAGTGTTTGAGGTGGTGATGTTATCCAAGTCAGTAGTCGTTAAGGCTTCTGTAAACTGTATTCCTGTGCGGTATGACGGGTGCAGTAATTCAGAAGGGGCGCATTGTTGTTCGAGTGAGATGTGAGGCAAATCTGCTTACCTTCCCAAGCAGATTTGCGGGTGATTTCAGAGTCAGCGATGCAACGAATCCTGTCCGGTAATGGGGTTAGTTGGGCTAACGAAATAGCAGTGGATGTACTAACTGTTCCGAATCCTTGAATTATTTTAATTGCGAAAAGTCTTTGTAACGAGAGTATTTTTTTCTGAACGGTAATGTTGTTGAGGGCTTTTGCCCATATGCCCGAAGCGCAGAAGATAGTAGGTTCTATTACGGAGTCGTAAATTATCTTAGGAAGCGCTCGTGGCCCCGCGGTCTCAGTGTTCGGTAAACGATCACAGACGTACGCAACTTTCACTATGGCTGGTCGTCGGATGGGTGACCACTTTGTGGCATTTACATTTGCGAGCGTTTCCGTGCTTCGGAAGGCACGTTAAGCCGTTGGTCCCGGTTGCCAGTAAAATGGCAGTCGTTAAGCCTGGTTGAAAGCCTTATAGGCGGCTTAAAAAAATTCAACAGCAGGTAGCCACAACCTGCGTCTGTCTATTTCAACACGGCAATGGGCTCACCACCTATTACGTGGGACAGGAATCCACACGGTGAAAAGTGGGCATATAATATGCCTCTGCCACCCCTTCGGGGATAAGGCGTGATGGATATTTATTTATTTATTTTATTAAATTATTTTAACATTTTCAGAGTGTATACTCCATTGGTATGAAGAGTGAAAGCTTTTTGTATATTTTTTTGGATTTATCAATGCAGTAATCTACATATCGAGTAAATCGAAGTTTATTGTCTAATATTATACCTAGATATTTGAAATATGATGTGCAGGTGATATTTTGCCCCTCTAAGCAAAGTTTTATTTTAGCGCCATTTTTAGAGAAGCCTTTTTTTTAGAATTGCTTGTGTTTTGTCAGCGCCAAATGTCAACTTGACAGAATGCCCCCATTCAGCTACACGGGACAGGGTATCGTTTGCCTTTTGTTCTAAGGCTTCGATGGTTTTAGCCTGTACGATAATGAAAACGTCGTCTGCATATGCCTGAATGTGGACACCTTCTGAAAAGACCCCGTCCAGGAGTTCATCCAGTATGAGGTTCCACATGATGGGTCCACATACTGAGCCCTGAACACAGCCCTTAGTGTTTGTTTTTTCAGCTGTGCAATCAGAGAAGTTAATAGTGACTGTACGATTGTTAGTGTAATTAAGTAGGATGTAGTAAATGTTGGAAGGGCAATTTAAGGTGCGTAATCTGTGGAAGATGGCGGGCCACCATGCGTTATCAAAAGCTCCTTTGATGTCGAGTGAAATTGCCACTGTTAGTTCCTTTTTCGCTAGTGCTTTTTGAATAGTTTTAACAACGTTGTGTAGTGCATGAGTAGTTGATGTCATGTTTTAAAACCATATTGTTTATTTATTTTAGGTAAACATATTCCAAGTCTTTCAAAGAATTCATCGTACAATCTCGACATCTAAGCTATGATTACACTGCTTCCATCACGCAGGCGCAATGGGGCCGCAGGGACACGTCATCAACCTGTAAAAAAATAGATTGTTATAGCGCAATTTGAGGCGTTGCTGGTGTTCAGGCTTGGCCGTAATTGCTTGGCTAATAGCCCAGCTGCCGAGATATCACCGGTATTTTTATATTATTATAATAGTTATTTGCCGCATTTTTGGAATTCATGTTTTGATATAATAAACGCATTTGTTGAAGTCAAATTTTTTAGTGCGGCCGCTTTTGGGCAGTGTTAGATAGATTTTTATACTCGTAGCTATTATTTTCCATGTTGATTATAACGTTAGATCTCAGATGAAGAAGAAATTATGGAGCTATTCTTTGGAGTAACTGGCCATCTGACTATCTGTCGGCAGTTGCTTCCAACAAATGGCGAAATTAAAAAACCCCCAGGCTTGCAAACCCCAGGCTCTAAAACCAGGTTTGGAGTAACTACGAATACGCAAACATGAAGAAAATTATAAATAAAACAAAATTTTATTCAAATTCAAATGATTTATTGCTATAAAAGAAGTGCTCAAGCATTTCTTAGGCCCATTTCGCTATTATAAATAGTATGTAATATTATTTTTACAAATTTAGTGGTTCAAATGTTACTTTTGCAAAAAATGTACAAAGAATACTAGATCTAAAAGCACTACAGTATATGTTCGTAAAGATTGGTTTACACAACGACCATTTTCATACACGCCACGTAAAATGTCTCGTTACGCTCGAAGTCTGTGTGAAACAACCTTTAGAGTGTTACTACCAACTCCATATATTTATTATTGGTAGTTAATTAGTATAAGAAGTTTAATATATTTTAAACGTCTAATCTTCCAATTTTCCTTCTTTTTCCTATAATTATGATAGATTTTCCACAGCAATGAAAAGTAATGAGCTCCATTAGTGAGTATTAAAGTTCTTGAAGACATTTCTTAGTAGGAAAAGATTCCCTACAGCAATTGGATTGCAGGTACCAATTGCACAGACTGGGTTCAAAAAACCCTTTACTGAGGGAACTGGTCATCTGACAGTTTGTATTTAAAGCCAGTTTGCCGCCAAATTTTCTACATTAATGTGTAATGTTCTAAGTTTCAGAAAAATTAGGAATTAGTTCCGAAAAGTGTTTATTTTCCATATATTTTTATAAATGGATTAATTATAGTTACATGAGTCACAAAAATGGGTTTTGTGACTCCTGTGAAACAGTATATCTACAACAATTACCAATAACAGAAAAGTTACACCGAACTCGGTCTCGGTGAAGTCCCAGGACAAGTTAGAATGTCTTGGAACCCGTCCCTTACAGTAATAAATAAAAAATAAAATAAAAATATCTTTATTTTGCATAGACCATTTTAACGGCGCTTACAAAATGTCATACACTATTTAAAATATTTAAAGCGACCACCGGTTCGGAACGCGGCCCACCTGAGAAGAACCGGCAAGAAAATTAGGAAGGCTTTTTTTTTTGATGGCCTATTTACAATTTAATATTATTTCACTTTGCCAGGAGATCATTTCCAGGCGTCCCTGTCCTGCAAATAGTCTGTAACGGAGTAAAAACCTTTTTCACAAAGCTTGTTTTTAATAAAATTTTTAAATTTATTTAAAGGTAAATTTCTCAGGTCACAGGGAAGCTTGTTGTAAAAGCGTATACAGTTACCCTGGAAAGAATCGCCAATCTTATGTAGTCGACTGTGGTGAACTGAAAGATTATTTTCATTTCTAGTGTTTATATTATGTTTATCACAGAGTTTAGAAAACTGTGATAGATTTTTCTGGACATACATAAGATTGGCAAAAATGTATTGTGATGGTACGGTTAGAATATTTACTTCTTTGAATTTTTCTCGGAAACATCTAAAAGCACCAAAATTCATCCAATTGCTACAAGATCCGCATAGCAAACTGCTCCTGATGCTAGGTACTTGTAAACTGCTTAGCAATGCATATTAAGTATATCGCTAGTTTCGCCAAATGCTACACTCATAAAGTACCCATGTGATGAGCAGTTTGATCATATTTGGAATCAGTTGTTGGATACTGATACAACGGTGACTCAACGAGCTTGAACGATTGTTGTATAGGTATATATTTTTCAAGTTATACTTATTTTGGCGCGTAAGGGAAAAATGAGGAGAGTATTTTTTACGAGGCGCGCAGACCGTTTCGGAATACCGACACCTTTAGGTTCGCTGGTAAGTGTTTCCATGACAACTTATAACTACATTAAAAGTATATAGTTTTCAATCTTTTGATGTTTTTTTTTCTTACTAATTTATCATTTCTGTTACAAACAAATATTAGTGGTATATGTGATGAAATCTTATTAGACTAAAGCAGTATAACTTCTAACGCGTGTACATAGGTACACACACACTTTATTTAATTCTAAGTTTGTGTATACTTCATAACTCAAAAAATCTGTATTGATTTACTTAGCTCAAATTCTGGCACGATTTACCAACCCACTTCAGAGATGGTTTCAAATTTATAACTAGTTAACTAACTATCTTCACGCTGTATCCCTGACGGGGTAGTCAGAGAGAACAGATCGCCAGACTTTGCGATCCATGCATACTTCTTTCGCTTCTTCGAGATTCATCAATCGCTTCATACACGCACGTCTGTGTCCGTACTTCCGAGTACTTTTGACCTTTCCGTTTTCGAGCAATCTGCTCACGTGGTCTTCATATGTAAGTCTCGGCCTACCCTCTACTTTGAACAATATATATTCTTCGTCAATCGTTCCTCACTCATTCGTTGGACTTGTCCAAACTAACGGAGCACTCCCTTTTCCAGCTTAACGCTGACACTTTCATTCAAACCTGCCATATTGCGTATCACTTCGTTACGTTTTCGGTCGGCCAAAGTTACGTCGCACAATTTTCGAAGTGATCGCATTTCCACACAGTTTTAAATTTATAATTATTTTATCCGTATACGCTCACCGAACTACGTTGGTAAATCACGGAGTGTCATCTAGTCACTACATATATGAGCCCACCGCAGCGTCTGTCTGTCTGTACGCGATAAATTAAAAAAAACTACTGTACCGATTTTTGTGCTGTTTTCACCCATGTATAGAGTGTTCTCGGGGAATGATTTAGTATATCATTAATTATTTTTTTTGTAAATATTGTCTAAAATATAACGATACTAGTTGGCACCGCACGCGTGATGAAGTTTTCCCGTTCCCGTTTCCCACGGGAACTTGTTCCCGGGATAAAAAGTAGACTATGTGTTATTAAAAATTAAAAATTAAAGTAGTCTAGGCTATATTATTGTAAAGTTTCACCAAAATCCATTAAGTAGATTTTGCGTGAAAGAGTAACAAACATCCACACTTACAAAATTTCGGGTTTATAATATTAGTAGAATTTGTTGAAGGTGTCTAAGAAAATTATGCCGTTTGGGAGCTTTTGACGAAAACGCCGCCTAAGCCTTTTGAGATATAACAAAATGATGTATGGTGGAATTGTTTATCTGATATAGGTCTATATAAAAGTCTGCGATGGCATATGTTTATCTCTTAAGGATAACATACTATATATAAAGGATAACATACTAGGATAACATATACATACCTCTAAAGGATAAAATATTAGGAAAACATACTAAATATATACATACTGATAACATTTTTCTTAAGTTCCTTTCTATAACTCTGGTGGAAACCGGTACGTGAAACATCACTGCGCGGGCGAAGCTGTAGGCATCAGCTAGTTATTTATAAGGCTTTATACCGTATAGCGTATTCACAAATCGTTCTATGTTCTTATTTATTATCGCTTCATTAGCGTAAAGAACAGCTTGCTTCTGACATTCAACCTTGGAGCAGCTGTATTACGACCATTTCTTGGTACAAGTGACTATCGCCTGACCACACGACCCCTTTGACAATATTTTTTATTCATACTTAAAGTTGTCCCCATATCAAAAATCAACGTGATGGATTCCTTGTAACGTGATAGAAAAAACTTCAGACAAACAATTTTGAACATAACTGTATTTTATATACTAAAATAAAATCTAACGTATATCTACCTTATAAACATATTTTCAAAGGTCCAAAGGGTACTTATGAATTAGGTATTATATTTTGAAGAGGGACCAAACGGATCTAAAACTGAGGTCGAACGGGCCCTTTTATTCATAGGGTCCAAACTTGGAGGTCCAACGGGTGCGTAGCCAAAGAAAAATAAATATACAAAGACAGAGAAACACGCTTTTCCATTCATAATACATAATGCAAACAGCGACCAATTCACTTCAATTCTTATTATTGCTTTCTGTGAACAGCGACCATACATATATACATATTGGAAAGTTAAAATTTTTGCCTGCTTCGGTGGCGTAAGTGGTAGTGTATGCGACTGCCGCGCTGAGGTCCCGGGTTCGACACCCGGATCGGACCAAATAATTGTATGATCGACAAAGGACAAAGTTTCGGAGTTTGGGCGTTTGCTTATGTATAAGATGTATGTATTTAGAAATATATAAGTATGTTTATCAGTTCTTTTAGATCCCATAGCATAAGCTTAGATAGGCTAGATGGCGCTGTGTAAAACGTGTCCCACAATATTAATTAATGTAATATATTTTTTAATTAAGAACAACATCTGCATACAAAGTTTTCTTCATAAATAGCGAAATATACTGCTGTTATAGAGGCCACATGACAAAACAAAACCCTCTTAAGTTCTATTGTAATATTACAATCATTGCAGTACTCGACAAAGCTATAAAAACTAGTAACTGCTATAGTTTTATTGTTATGTATTGGTTATGAAATAGGGCAATATTTATAACAATACAAGTGCTCGTACTCGGTGTCTTCTTAATGAGCAATTTACACTAAGGCCAATCCTGAGATATATTGTATTTGTGCTTCACAATGCACGTTATTCGATTGGTCCAAGCTGCCTGTAACATAGTGGTACATTCATTTAAGCCTTTATCCGGGGTGGCAAAGGTATACCTACTATTTGTCCACATTTCACTCTAAGGATTTTTGTCCAACAAACACGGTTGTGACCCCGTTGTCGTGTTGAAATGGACAGGCGCAGGTTGGTGCGTTCTGCTTTTCAGGCCGCCTATAAGCCCTCACCTTTGCTTAACAACACCCGGCTTACTGGCAACCTGGGGGGCCAACTCTACTAATTCAATTGCGTCAGAAGAGAATAGAAATCGTCGCTTAATAGAGAGCTGACAGAAAAAAAATACGTTTTCATAGTCCACTATCACAATTGTGCTCCAAAATTGTATCGGCCGACCGATAGAATGTCACTCACCGGTGTAGCGCCTGTAAGTAGAACTTTGCATTTTTGGTAGTCTAATTAGGATTTTCTATTATTTTATTTATTTAAAAAAAAATTGATAGCTTAAAACATTAACAACAACAACTATTTGTCTCTATTTTGCAACTTGAAAGCTGTGATTGTGAAATATATAATAGTTACAGTAGACAAATTATAAGTCGTCTATACACCAAAGTGTATCAAAATTCGCCCAGCCGTTTGAGTATGTAGAATTATACGAACATACACACTCACAAACTTTCGAGTCTATAATGTTAGTACTGATATAGGCCTAAGTGATACTAAGAATTATATTATATTATCTGTGGTGATACGCATCATGGCAGATTTGAGACATTTGGCGGGAAGAGTGACAAGTGCGGACGCTTGCTTTATATTATTTTCTAAAACTAGTGCATTTATCTTGTTTTATGTGCGGGAGTGCTGGTTTCTTGGACATAAAAGTTGTGTTAACGTGCTATAGTGAAAGACAATGATATATATGCAGTGAAATGCTATTTTCTCTCTTGCCGCGAAACGTCCACTGACAACCTTAGTATAAGAATCACCATTTACTGAGGGCAAGGACCAGGACGTAGCCTGAGGACACGACATCGACTGGACAGGACTAATTAGAAGATAAGATTGAAGAAATATGATATAAAAAATAAGATTTGGCTAAAAGGTCTTAGAAACCTGGCCATTAAATAATTATTAAAAAAAAATGGCAGATTGAATGAAAATGTTAGGAATAAGCTGGAAAAGGGTGTCTCTGTTGGTTTGGACTCGTCCAACGAATGAGTTAAGAATTATTGATGATGAAAATATATATACTAGGTGATCCCACGACTTCGCCCGTGATATACTTCGAACTCCCGTCGCTTATAAATTCTACAATAATGTATAAAAATACCCTATTTGTCGACATTTATGAATACTGCTCCTCTCTCCAGAGTTCCTTCCTCGATAAATGGGCTATCCAATACAAAAATAATTTTACAAATCCGACTCGTAGTTCCTGAGATTAGCGCGTTCAACCAAACAAACAAATAAACTTTTCAGCTTTATAATATTAAGTATAGATTGTGCGAAAGGTATAGAGGGTAGGAGTTAGGGTAGGCCGAGATATACCTATACCTAGGTGAGCAGATTGCTCTAGACCACGAAAAACTGTCAAAATTGTACCGGTGACTTTCTGACGATTTCGACACGATTTAAATAGCAGACTCGGCCCCCAGGAAGCGAAAAAAGTATGCCTGGATCTCGAATCGTCAGGAATACAGCGGGAAGATAGTTAGTTAGTCAGTTAGTCAGTCAGTTAGTCAGTCAGTTAGTCAGTTAGTTAGTCAGTCAGTTAGTCAGTTAGTGAGTCAGTTAGTTAGTCAGTTAGTCAGTTAGTTAGTCAGTTAGTTAGTCAGTTAGTTATTCAGTTAGTCAGTCAGTTAGTTAGTCAGTTAGTTAGTCAGTTAGTTAGTCAGTTAGTTAGTCAGTCAGTCAGTTAGTTAGTCAGTTAGTTAGTCAGTCAGTCAGTTAATCATTCAGTTAGTCAGTCAGTCAGTTATCGTGAAACGCTGCTACCATACAATAAGTGTATCCGGGTATTCATAGGCGGTCGGTCCAATCCAATTTATGTTATGTTTTTGTCAGTTTAAATTACTTGTAAATAACATTCATGTAATTTTGAATACTGTTAGATTGATTCATCTATTACGATATTATTTATTTATTTATTTCACACGGTTCAATAACCTGTGTAAAGAGCAGGATATGAAAAAAAAAACCGCAAAAGTTGTACTCGTAAATAACACTTTCGGTGTTCACGAAGTAGAAAAATACTCTGTGCAGTAACAGTGACTATTGGTTTGTTAGTATTAGGATGAATATTGGAAACTTCGAAAGCTATTTTACAGTTAAATAGGAAAATAAGTGCTTGCTTAATATGTTATAATTGCAATATAGTTTAGTATAACAAATTACCTAAGAAGAATTTCTATTACGTGCTTAGCATGTTACGAATATGAACATGTTATGTTACGAGTAGAACATTATTGTTATGAAATTTATTTTAAAATTGTTGTGCCCGCGAACTCGTACCACCTCAAATTCCCGACACGTTTCGTCTCGCACTGCTTGCCAATTAAGTTGTTGTATTTTTTTAAATACTTAAATAAAAACAACAAATGACAAAAAAATATTCAACTTGATGCAGCCGTATCAAGGGGCGCCAAAAAGAGAAATATGACTCATTATTATTTCAGATAAGTACATACCTAGCCATAAAGATCTATTTTGTAATATTCCCTTTTTTACAAAAAAACTATCTACAACTATGTCATTTCTATCTTAATCCGATCTTTACTAAATTTTGATAAATAAACAATAAATAAATTTACAAGTTGTTAACATCTTAGCCTAAGATCTTAGCTCTTTAGAAGAACACAACCCGTAATAGTGGAACAAGGGATGAAAAAGTAGGCTTGCAAGGGCTGTGCGAGCGCAGTTCTAAAATGGCGGCCGTGAGGGTTCAATGATCTAAATGACTCACGACTCAGCTTACTTACAACGAACCGCAATATAAAATTATGACTTTATTATGAAATATTATGTTCCAAAACTATTTTATTATATTATTACCGACGCAGTTCTTTATCTTAGCATCTTCTTGGGTACTTCCATCACTACCTGGATTTGGAGGTCGAGGTCCGCTATAAATAAAAGATTTGGCTTATTATTAAATTTCGGCTTTGTTGGGAGCGACTGCTGTCTGACCTCCTAGCCCCGTAAGCTTGCAGGTGAGGTAAGGCCTCATAGACCCGGCACAGTCATCTTTACAGTCGTTTTTTCATAGATTTAGAGTGATTATACAGTCATGGACTCCTTTTATGATCGACTTCTACAGTATTTAGACATTGAGATAATTGGCATAATTGATTTAAGTATCCCATTTCTGCTGGGACCTGGCGAAGGTCGAAGAAGAAGCACTGCGAGACTTGACAATCCGTATAATTCGGCGGTTTTCGCAAATCGCTCAAAGTAGTAGGATTGCCAGCTACGATGGCATGGAAAATTTGGAACAGTCTGGTTTTCAATTGTTTTGAGTCTATGGTAACAGTTTCTGCAATATAATATGACAATCTACTAGAACATGATATCTATTTGATTTAGTTATAGCAATCAGTGCAGTATTCGTCGTAGAGAGACCGCACTTGAACGCAAGTTACGGCCGATTTACCACGACGGCACTCTCGATATTACTTCCTATGGCACGTAATAAAGCTTCGTTGAGTCAAGAAGCCTCTCCTCTGCGGCCTGTAATCGCCTCCCACCTGCCTCTTCGCTCATCTATCTCCTTCAACTAATATCTTATTGGTTTTCGATCAATAGCTTGACTAATCAACCCTACTATTGTGTGGTTTTACATTAGTTATTTGTCTACCCATCCATCCATTAATTTTGTTACTTTCATATAAGATGGTCCAATACAAAGTTTTGGTTTTCCCTTTATCAGTAATGCAGATTATGTTAAAATAATAATGTTATGCTTTTTTTTAAATGTGGTACCTTAGTTTATTTTGTTGATAACTTACTCCTGAAACCTCTTCCTCTAAATTTCACACTCTCTTTACATTATCCCCTTTATTGGTAGAAGAGTGTTAATTAAAAACAGCGATGTAACAACAATTCTTCGTTGTATAAAATTGGAACACTTACCAGCACATAAACTGTAAACGTGAATGAGAGTCTCCATATGGTTTTATTTTTCATGTTTCACTCACTTTTTTCCTGTTCTGCAGCTAGCTTTCCCAGACCGATTTTTATGAAACTTGTTATAAGAAAATGTCCACAATGCCTTTGATGAGGTTGATGGGGGGGAGAATGGGGAAAAAATGGGATTTAAATCAAATTAGGAGAAAACATTCAATAACTAACTCTACACAAGTTGTTATCAAAACTTTTTTTAATCGGTACACAGAGTCACTAGTGCAAGTACAACCCTAGTACTAGAGTACTAGTAATACCAGAAAATATTGGAAGAAGCTTAAATAATGGCGGAAAGATATAATTTCCTAAAAATCTCTCACTCTCATTCGTGTTTATGTATAAAAATAGTGGATTCTTAGACATAAAAGGTTCGAACAATAGTGAAGTAAAATGAACATAATAATAGTAAAATGCGATTATTATAATCCAGTTATATAAGAAAAGAAATATCCGAGACATTAACATTTAAAAATAGTAAAAGAACTACAGTAGGTACTAGAAAATCAAGGGTGGACTATGGACTTTAAAATGAGCGTTTTAGATATAACTAGGGCAAATGTTCCGATAATTATTGTGACTAATTCTTTTTGTTACTGTACCAATCTAGTTGCAAATATTATAACCCACGACAATAATATATTATTATAACCCACGACATACACAACGACAACCCACGATAAAATATTATTATAACCCACGACACGATGATAGATAACGAATCTCATGATTGTTCCAATTTATCCGCCGAAACCGAATCCAAAGATAGTTTGGTGGTTTAAGAATAAATTGAAATACGATACATTGGCGATATTGCTATGAATAATCCTTAATTTGTCAGTTAAGAAGCCTCCCCTTTATGGCATATATTCCCATCCAAGTACAAGTCTGCAGAAAATAAATTGAAACGTAAGGATTCCCTGCCAAATTTTTCAGTGGCGGTCCTATCAAGATCTGATTTTCTGGAGTCCGGTTAAGAAAACCCTCAATAAGCCTAATGTCTTATTGATCGTTTTTACATTTTAAAATTTAATTTATATAGCGTTACATAAAAAAATAAACATGACAAAAGTGTACTGTAATTTTTTATGTAACAAATGTTTTAAGAAAGCAAACATAGTCACAGTGGTACTGATTATTTCTTTACGAAATATATCTACTAGTAAACCAGTGAGAGAACCTGAAGAAGTAGCGAAAGTAAGAGAGCAAAATACATCTAAAATAACACACGAACAAATAAACATCTATTTCAAATAAATATGTATATGTATAAATATGTACATAGTAATAAATAATATACTATGCCTGGGAAATGTTGATAATCGCTAATGGTGTTTCAAAGCGATCGTCAAATAAATATGTAATACCAAGTAATAAAACCAATGAGGGGTACAGGGAATAAGCAAGCGTGCGGGCCCGGTCGATACCTGAGAGTTGCTCTACACAACAGACTCGTCCGAGGGCATAGAATTCACACGCATATAAAACGAGTTACATCTCCTTGCACTAGTCTATCTAATCGCCTTGTTCACGCTTTTAAATCCATCCACAACGATATTTCAACTCACTTCGCTGTCGGTTACAATTTAAATGATAATTAATAAAGTAGTGGTTCAAATTGAGATCAAAACATGTTCAGTAACAAATCATGACGATCGGTAAAGTAATAATGTGATTTTTGGCGCTCATCTGGCAGGTATGAGCGCATGAAAAAAATACTGGATAGATCCGGGTAGCAAGTGCAGGCAGAATAATGAAATGGTGTCAGTACTGACTAAAGCGGATTTTAGCAGTAAAAATGATATTAATATTTATGTAATTTCTTCATTTTGTTTCGGTAATGAAATCACTCTATCAACTACGCTATCGTTTTCGTCCATATTACTATTTTTTAAATCTTTTATTCATGTGGCTATGCCAGCCTTACCTATCAGACACTTTATACATAATACACATTTTCATCCCCATCACTTATTTACTCAGGTTTTTCCACCCTTTCTCTCCTATCCTTCATACAAGCATTGATATATAACATTGTATTGCAGTCCTCAGACAGCGTCCAGTCCATATTTTTCTGATAGCTTATGTAGGTGGTAGATGTAAGGCCAATGCAAACGTTTCGCCATGTCATGGTCGTGCCTCATTCTTCCGATTAGTGCCTTAACATCAGTTTAGGTATATTAGAATAATAGTATAGGTGTACCTAGGCCACTGTTAATTATCTTTGCCTAGGCCCTAGAACAACACAAGTAACTCCGCGTAAGTACATAGAACAAATACAAGATGGCGTTGTAACTATTTTAAAATCAAATCTTATTGAAAAAATAGCGCACAATAATGTATTCCTTGAAAATTCAAAAATTAAAAATAATAATTAGGATATATATGTAAGTGATATATGGTGTATATGTTATTTACCGGGTGTTTTTAGTGTGGTTTTGATCAAAGATTAAATAAATAGCTCGTTTGATATGTATTGTTGATAGAGAGTCGGAATGTAATTAGGTACATTTCCAAATGTTCAATGTTTGAATTTCAATACTTTTATGAATATCCATCTCCATCAAATTCGACACCTGCCTATTCTCTGTAATGGTTCCATTGTTTCCATCGTTATGGTGGTTGCGTCCCCGTGTCTAGAGATTTTCCTCGAGTCGTTTCGGTGGCTGGCCTCGGCCAGGGCAAGGAATCCGATGCTATCCGCATTTTTTTATAATTAGAAAATGATTAGTTCCGGGTGTTTTCGATTAGTTTTCGGTTGTTATGCTAGCTGAACAGCGATAGAGCGGGGTTCGTTGGCGTGACTTGACGGATTCCTGCTTAGCGGTTCCTTTGTTTGAGGACGTACGACCCGTAGTGATGTGCTCACAAGTACCTAATAGATAAAAGAGTCGATATTAGTTTTACTAGGAGTGTGTAGTACACTACGTGGGTGTAAATTACATTTTGTTAAATAACTACGTCCCAGTTATAATCGTAAGGTTAATAATGGTTTAATAAGGTATATATTATTTACAATCATTCATTTCACACAAATAATCAATGGTAAAACCATTATTTGTAGGTATTTAATGAAATTAAATTATTAATATTATAAACTTAGATGTTTACTTTTATAGATTGTATTTTGGTTGTTCTATAACCCGAGATCGTAAAAAAGTACAGAAGTAATTCTAATGACAGCTGTCTTATGTATGTTATAATATCACTCTTGTAGTGTAGATGTAAAATTGGCCTTAATTTTAGCCAGCATTACCAGTAGTTATAAAATAAATACCTATTAACATTGAAAACAAATTAAAACAAAACCATTTTAAGTATACCTCTTTAATCCAACATTTAATGTATCTTGTTATGTATTTAAAAATAATTATCGCAATATAAACGATTGAATGAAGCGTTCAGATTGGAAATTAACATAATAATGTTTGTCGATAACACAGTTCACATGCCTACAACTCGAATGAACGTAACAGCGGCTAGTGCCCTACGCCGGTTACTACGAGTTCAAAACCGGTCCTTCTGCCCTCAGTGCTTCGCTCCACGTGCAGATACAATCGTTCGTCTTCGTCTAACTTACCTTATATAACGACCGACAAACCATGACCCTTACGATCTCTTTACAACTTCATTTAGTAAACTTAAATCAGAGCTCAGGCTACTACACCGAAGGTCTCACTAAACTGGTGTTGTTTCCGTACATTGTGACTTGTGTTCTTACAAATCTTATATTGCGTACAAAGAACAACATAAATCATTTTTACGAGCTCTACAAATACATTTACGGTGCTTGGGAGTTTTTATCATTCTTGGGTTTTAGTATTATTGAATACTTGCGACCTCTAGAGGACGCGGATGGCTGCTTGTTTTAATTTTAACACCTCAAAATGGCGCCGTGGCGATTTTCAAGGATTAAGGCATAGCAGAAAATATTGCATTAACTGACTTTCAAATTATCAAACAAGCACATGAATTAATGTTTTCACGTTCCACTAAAATAACCCGGTGGTATTAGAGGTCAAAAAGTACATGTCAAATAAATTTGACACTATATTTAAATTTTTGGGGGATGAAGAGTAGAAGCGTGCACGTCGCCATCCCTGCCAGCTACGGCTGCAATTCTACTCCAACACGAGTGCTACCAGGGCGATTACTGCTAGGGCGTGCCCCCGAGGCGACGCGCACCAGTTCGTCCCCGCTGGTGCGAAAAGTGTGAGCCAGAGCGGCGTAGGGGACCGCCACCCTACACGCGCGGCCCGACACGGCGGGAAGTGGAGGATGGAGTGCAGGGTAGCTGCGTGGAATGTTAGGGGAGGAATGACAGATAAGATGAATGAGTTGATGGATGTTATGAATGAGAGAAAGTTAGATGCAGTGTGCTTGACAGAGACCAAGCGCAAGGGCAGCGAAGTCTTGGAGCTCCCGGGTGGGATGCTCGCGCTTTGGTCTGGAGTACCAGAGAGCGAGCATGGCAGTCGGGGGGTTGTTTTGCTGTCCTCGCGATTGGCCTCCGGTATCCATCATCATCATCCGAGCGTCTGTCCCAGTTGCGTCTCGCGACGCCCGGGGTCCGCTTTCCTACATTTTCTCCTCCACTTCGCACGGTCGTCGGCATCCCCTGTGGTGAGACCATTGGCACGCATGTCATCCCTTACGACGTCAAGCCAGCACTTCTTGGGTCTTCCCCTCTTACCGGGACCCGGCGGGGCTGACATGGCCAGACATTTGTTACCTACGTAGCCCGGCGGTTGCCGCAAGACGTGACCATACCAACGAAGGCGACACTCTTGCAACTTGTCTGCAATGTCACGGACGTGAAGGCCGCCGCGGATGCGAGAGTTCCTCACGCGGTCCATTCGCGTGACTCCACACATCCACCGCAGCATCTTCATTTCCGTGACACGCAGCTCCTGCTTGTGTCGCTCCAATATCGGCCACGTCTCACTGCCATGTAAAAGGACAGGTCTAATAATGGTTTTGTAGACCTGTCCCTTCAACCGGATCGGCATTTTAGGGTCACAAATGACACCGGTCATCTCCCGCCATTTGGCCCACGCGGCAGCAATGCGTGACTTGACATCGCAATCGATGTCACTGGACGTGTGAAAAACAGATCCCAAGTATTTAACCTGGTCCGTGCGCTCGACCAAATCACCGCCTATGCGGACGGATGTGGGATCTGTCGAGTTTAGTGCCAAGTACTCGGTCTTCGCCACATTTAGTTTCAGACCGCCGTTCTCAAGCGTCTCCTTCCACGCCTTTACACGTCGCACCAATCTGCCCCTGTCCGCGTCTGCCAGCGCAATATCGTCAGCATACATGAGCAACCATGGAGGCTGCTCATGCGGGTTTCTGATGCTGTCCGACAATTCGTCTAATATTACACTGAACAGAAGCGGACTAAGGACAGAACCCTGGTGTACCCCGACGGTGATGGGGAAGGGTTTCGTGTCGCCAACAGCAGTCCGAACCATTGAGTCGGAGTCACAGTACATGTCCCGGATAGTGTCAATATAGACCTCTGGAACCCCTTTGGACCGCAGTGCCCACCAGATCATCGCACGAGGAACACAGTCGAAGGCCTTCTGCATATCTAGGAACAAACAGTGCAGAGGCGTGTTCTTCGACCTGTATTTCTCTGCGACAACCCTCAGGGCAAAAACAGGGTCCGTGGTCCCATGACCAGGGCGAAACCCATATTGACACTCCGAGAGAGTACACTCCTGCCGGATCCGAGAGTCTATAATCCTCTCGAAGATCTTCATGGTGTGGGACATCACCTTAATACCGCGGTAGCTCCCGCACTCCTGCACTGACCCCTTACCTTTGAAGACTGGAGTAATAATACTTAGTCTCCATTGGTTTGGGATCTGCCCGCTGAGGAGTATGCGGTTAAAAAGGTTTACTAAGATGCCCACACCGCGAGGACCCATCGCCTTCCAGGCTTCGATGGGGACTCCATCGGGTCCGACAGCTTTCCGATTCTTCATGCGGCGAAGCGCAGTCAGGACTTCTCCAGGCGTTACCGGTGGCACTAGTCCTTGATTCGGAGGGAGGTCCGGAGGCTGCACCTCTTTATGCTGCTTATTAAGCAGCTCGTGGAAGTACGAGCGCCATCTCTCCTTTACCGCGAGGTCTTCGCTTAACAGGTTGCCCTCAGGGTCTTTTACACAGCGACACTTGGATATATCCTGTGCCGCTTTGACCCTGGAGCGCGCCAGCTTATAGATGAGCTTCTGCCCCTCAGACGATTCCAGCTTATCATACAAAGGTTGTAAGTGGTCTCGTCTGGCTCTGGCTACAGCTCTCTTTGTGGCGCGCTTGGCAGCCCTGTACGCGTCGCGGTCTTCGGAAGATCCGGTCGCTTGCCACTTTTTAAAGAGGGCTTTCTTCTCCCTGGTCTCCCTCAGGACTGCGTCGTTCCACCACCAAGTTTCCTTGTCACATTTGCGTCCACCCTTAGACTCACCGAGCACCACCTTCGCCGCTCCAAGGATGGCCGCCTGAACTTTGTCCCAGTAATCTTGAACTGGTTCGCCTTCAGTGTCGGTGCACTTGTCACCGACAGCTGAGACGAACTCCTGGGACCTAGTTTCATCAAGCAGCCACCATCTGATGCGGCGCTGGCACCGCTCGATGCGTTTGCCTTTAGGCTTCACGCAGAGGTCCATGACAAGGAGACGGTGTTGTGCAGTAAGACTCTCACCGGGTATGACCTTGCAGTTGGCCACCTTGCCGATGCTGTGTCGCCTAGTGAGTAGGAAATCGATCTGAGTTGTACGCCTCCCGCTCTTGTAGGTGATGAGATGTTCGGATTTCTTTTTGAAATACGTGTTCACAATGGCCAGATCGGCAGCCGCACACGTTCTGAGGATAGTTTCTCCTTCAGTGTTGCGGGTGCCGTATCCAAAACCACCATGAACACGTTCAAACTCCTCACACCTCTCACCCACATGACCGTTTAGGTCGCCGCCCAAAACGATTCCCTGTGACAACGGAATGCTCCGAAGCACTCCCTCGAGTTGGCCCCAAAACGACATCTTATCGGCGTCGCTACAACCGGCCTGTGGCGCTAGGCACTTATCAGGTGGGTAATAATCCCATCGATAAGCACCCTCACGATCATAAGCCGGTCGCTACAGCGTTTCACCTCCAAGATGCCGCTCTGCAGCCCTTCGGAGAGCACCACGGCCACCCCGTTCTCCCCACCAGGCGCACCCGTGTAGTACAGCTTGTAGCCTTTCTGCAAAGGCCGGGCTCTGTTGCCCTTCCACCGAGTCTCCTGCAGGAACGCCACGTCCACCCTCCGCCTGGAGAGTACTTCGGCCAACTCTACCGCACGCCCAGTCAGCGTGCCAATGTTCCAAGATGCGAAGCGGATTCGGGTTGGGGCTAACTTCTTTAGCCGTGCTGGCCCGACACACGGCAGCCCTAGCCCACTTGCCACAGGAGTCGGGCGGGGCTCCTGCGCGCCGTTTTGCGGCGGCGCCCTATCCCTAGCAGCATTCCTTTTACTTCTTTTCATTATTTGTTTCGGCGGGTGGCTTTTATGGGAGCGACGCCCTCAGACCTCCCAACCCCAGAGGGGAAAGCCAGCGCCAGAGCCTCGTCCGTTAATCAGCAGGTGCACGCACTGGCACGGGAGGTTGACTTGGGCCCCGAAGATCTTGGTGGGGCCCCTTACACCCAATTGTAAAATTGGCCTCCGGTATGTATGAGTACAAACTGATAGGTCCTAGAATCCTCTGGATCCGTGTAAAACTTGGTTTGACGAAGATTTTCCTGGTAGCTGCTTACGCGCCAGTATCTTCGTCGAACGCGAGTGAGCTAGAGGACTTCTGGGAGAGTATGAGAGAAGCTCTAAATGTGATAGAAGGAAATGAAAGACTTATAGTATGTGGAGACTTGAATGGATGGGTGGGTACCGCTCGCGATGGTTTTGAGTCGGTACTCGGGAAGTATGGGGATGAAAGGGTGAACGACGCTGGCAAGCTAATACTGGCATTTTGTAAGGAAAAGGATTTGTTTGTGGCGAACACAATGTTCAACCACAAACAAATTCATATGTATACGAGGAGATGTAAGTCAAAGAGAAGCATGATAGATCTATTCCTAATGGATAGTCGGCTCCGTAAACAGGTTATGGACACAAGGGTTTATCGAGGCGCTGAGCTGGGATCAGACCACTACCTAGTCATAACTAGGATTAGGGGTCTGTTCGCGGGTTGGCGTCATCGTACCGAGTGTCCTGAACCTGAGCCGACTTATAGCATCAAAAGCTGGAAGCTGCAGGATGCATCCATTAGGGATAAATATAATGAAAGGGTAGCCGAAAAGCTTGGCGATGTCAATGTAAGCAGTGAGAATGTGGAAAGTGTATGGCAGAACCTTAGGGATAGTATGATAAATGCCGCTGTGGAAGTGTGTGGAGAAACGAAAAGAGGCAGTAGTAATAAGCGTGATGCATGGTGGAATGAGGAAGTGAAAGAAGCAGTTCGAATGAAGAAGAAAGCATGGCTAGACTACTTAGCCTCGCGGAATGATTTTAATATGAAAGAGAGATACAAGCTGCAGAAAGTTAACACGAAGGCACTTATAGAAGAAGCTCGTGAAAGGTGCAGAATGAAAGCGGATGAAAGGTTGTCGTCCAATTTCCGGGATAATGCCAAGCTCTTCTGGAAAGAGGTAGGCAAGACCCGGAGTTGTTCGGCAATCTGCAGTATGAATAAAGTGCTTAGTGTTAACAATGACGTCCTAACAGACCAAAGTGACGTCCTGCAGAGATGGAGTGAATATTATGGAAAGATGTATGCAAGAAAAGACAGAGATGCCACATCGGGAAGTGGAGCTCACTTCGATGCTCCGGATCCCGATGTCATTGAAGTCATTAGTATGAAAGAAATAGAACAAGCGATAAGAAGTATGAAATGTGGTAAGGCTGCGGGAAAAGACAGAGTCACTGCTGAGATGATCAAGTACGGTGGGTCGCGTGTCTGGGACACACTATGTCTGTTATGCAACTTGTGCTGGCGGGCGGGTGAGGTCCCAGATAACTGGCGAGTAGCAGTTGTAGTACTTATTTACAAAGGGAAAGGCTCGCGACTAAACTGCTCCAGCTACAGGGCAATCAGCTTGGTCAGCTTAGCTAGTAAGGTGTATGCAAAGGTTATAACGGCACGAATGCAAGAAAAGTCTGAAAGGTATTTATGGGAGGCTCAATGCGGATTCCGACGTGGAAGAGGTAGCATGGATCAACTGTTTTCTCTCCGCATGATCGCGGAAAAGTTTCAGGCTCTTAGCCAGAAGGTTTTCTGCGCTTTTGTGGATCTAGAGAAAGCATTTGATAACGTTGTGAGAGAAACGCTGTGGGACTTGCTGCCAGGATATGGTGTGGACGGCTCGCTACTGCGGGCAATACAGTCGCTTTATAGGGACTGTAAGGCATGCGTGCGAGTAGGGGGGGATGTGTCACCTCTTTTTGATGTCTGTACAGGCGTCAAACAGGGATGTGTCATGTCCGCCTGGCTGTTCATAGTGTATCTGGACAGTTGCCTGCAGAAGTTGAAAGATTTTAATATGGGTGTGAATTTGGGTGACTTTACAGTAAACTGTCTGCTGTACGCTGATGATGCGGTGCTCATGGCCTCATCAGAAGCCGACCTTCAGGCATTAGTCACTAATATGAAAGAGGGGTGTGAAAGTAAGGGTCTCCGCTTGAATGCAAGTAAAACTAAGGTTCTAGTATTTGAAAGAGGTGACGTAAGAACTAAATGCGAGATTAGAGTAAACCAGGAACGTCTAGAGCAAGTGAATGAAATTATGTATTTAGGAAGTATGTTTAGCGCGGATGGAAGATGTGATTCGGATGTGGAACGGCGAGTAGCTGCCGGAAACAAAGTTAACGGTGCTTTGTCCCAGTTAGTAAAGCGACAAAGCATCGTAAAAGAAGCACGACTGGCGATTCATAACGCAGTGCTAGTGCCAACTTTGCTTTACGGTAGTGAAACCTGAGTATGTCAGCAGATGCATGAAAGTAAATTGAATGCTGTGGAGATGCGATCACTTCGAAAGTTGTGCGGCGTTACCTTGGCTGGCCGAATACGTAACGAAGTGATACGCAATTTGGCAGGTTTGAATGAAAGTGTCAGCGTTAAGCTGGAAAAGGGCGTGCTCCGTTGGATTGGACACGTCCAACGAATGAGTGAGGAACGATTGACGACGAATATATATTGTTCAAAAGTAAAGGGTAGAAGGAGTCAGGGTAGGCCGAGACTTACATATGAAGACCACGTGAGCAGATTGCTCAAAAACGGAAAGGTCAAAAGTACTCGGATACCCAGACGTGCGTGTATGAAGCGATTGATGAATCTCGAAGAAGCGAAAGAAGTATGCATGGATCGCGAAGCCTGGCGATCTGTCCTCTCTGACTACCCCGTCAGGGATACAGCGTGAAGATAGTTAGTTAGTTAGTTAGTTATATTTAAATTTCAAACACAGTATAGTTAAAACTTTATAGAACATTTGCAACACATGAATTCAAAGATTTTTCGCTATATAATCGACTTTATCATAGTCGATAATAAATGAAAAATCACTTATGATTAATTTGAAACAAAAAATTGTTAAATACGGTAATAGTTATTGCTAACCTGCCTACATTTAAAAATTCCGAAAATTCGAATTTAAAATTCTTTCACACCGGTTCAAGCTTTTTATGTAGGTATGCTGATTGGTGGCATATGGTCAAGGGGAAAATTACATTAACATTACAAAGGTGTTTTATGGAATAGTTAGTTTCCGAGAAGCTGATACGAGGGCTGCACTAAAAGTATCGGGAATGGAACATTTCCACTGTTCCTGTCATATTAAAATCTTTTAATTAAAAACTCCTTGGTTTTAAAAATCGAATACCAATTATTTATTTAAAAAAAAGATTCTCGGTCTTGTCACGAGGTTTTGTCAAACTTGTTTAGTCGTTGAGAAAATGGAATTGACTCGAGAAAATTCAAGAGCAATGATTTATTATGACTTTCGAAGTGGTTTAACACAAAAACAGTGTGTTGACCGGATGATTTCTGCATTTGATGAAGCCCCATCCAAAACCACTATTTATCGCTGGTTTGCTGAATTTCAACGTGGACGAGTCAAGCTCAGTGATGATAACCGTCAAGGTCGTCCAAAAACTGCAGTCACCCAAGAAAACGTTGATGCTCTGCGTAAGCTGATTGAGGAAGATTGACATGTGACATACCGCGAAATTCAGGCAACTTTAGACATTGGCATGAGTCAAATTACAAATAATCTTGCATGAACAATTAGGTGTAAAAAAGTTGTTTTCGCGATGGATACCGCATTCGCTCTGTGAAGAGCAAAAAGCGGCTCGCGTTACTTGGTGCGTCAGAACTCTCGAAAGATTCCACGCAGGATCCTCAAATGCTGTATACAACATCGTATCAGGTGACGAATCCTGGATATACGCGTACGAGCCCGAAACAAAAAATCAGTCACGAGTTTGGGTGTTCGAAAATGAGTAAAAGCCAACAAAAATTGTTCGTTCATGGAGTGTTGCCAAAAAAATGGTGGCCACGTTTGTGTCCAAAACTGGCCATGTTGCGACTATTCCTCTTGAGAGACAAAGAACGGTTAATGCAGAATGGTATGCTAGCATTTTTTGCCACAGGTCGTTTCTGAACTCCGTAAAGAGAACTGCAACCGCCGCATCATCCTCCATCACGACAATGCGAGTTCTCACACCGCGCACAGAACAAAAGAGTTTTTAGAGCAAGAAAACATAGAATTATTAGACCATCCGCCGTACAGCCCCGACCTAAGCCCTAATGATTTCTATACTTTCCCTAAAATAAATAATAAATTGCGTGGTTACACGGTAAAAAAGGAATTGTCCCATCAACAAAAAAAATATTGTTAGCAATACCAAGATAATATTTACTTAATTTACCAATATATAGTTACTTTGACAATTTCCATTTCCTTCAAAATACAAAAAAATATTGTTGATTTGCTGTCTCAAATCAAGTAAATATTGTCAGGTAAACATTTTGAAACTTTTAGTATAAGATAACGATTAATCTAGTATTAATAATGCTAGATTTGTTATCCGGACGCTATTATATTGTTAAATTGACGATTTACATTGTCCTATCGAGAATATAGTGAACTTTGTAACATTAAGATAAATTAATTGTCAAAGTAACAATGTCGTTGTTCTTCCGAAACACTACAAATGATTCGATCAATATTTCACAATTGCTCATATTAAAACATGGACTTTTTCATAAGATATCTGACAACTTCTAAGACGAAGATTAAACATTTTCAATGCGAGAATATGTTCAATTGTTATTAGGAATAACAAGTGGTTTTGATTGAAGATCGATTATTTCTTAGAACAACAATATCAATTGTTCATTCAAAATTTATCTAATTTTCAAATAAGTTTTTACATATACTTGTTTTAAAACAAGAATATTATAAAATATTGCGACAAATTATTTGATGAAAATACAACATTTTCAATGCGAGAATCTGTAAAATGGTTATTAGGAATAACAAGTGCTTTTGATAGAAGATCGATTATTTCTTAGAACAACAATATCAATTGTTCAGTCAAAATGTTTTATATTTTGTAATAGATTTTTACATATACTTGTTTTAAAACAAGTATATTAAATAACAGCGCGACAAATTATTAGATGAAGATTAAAAATTTTCAATATGAGAATGTGTTAAATGGTTATTAGGAACAACAAGTGATTTTAATACAAGATCGATTATTTCTTAGAACAACAATATCAATTGTTCAGCTACAATGTTTTTTTTATTTTGTAATAGATTATTACATATACTTGTTTCGAAACAAGAATATTATATAAACAGCGCGACAAATTATTAGATGAAGATTAAATATTTTTAATGCGAGAATGTGTCAAATGGTTATTAGGAACAACAAGTGGTTGTGATAGAAGATCGATTATTTCTTAGAACGTGGTACATTTCCTGATTTAATGAAACACAGCAAAGTCGTTCCCTTGTTCAAGGCTGGCAGCGCTACAGAGCCGTCTAATTTTCGACCAGTGTCAGTGCTGCCAACTTTGAGCAAAGTATTTGAAAAAATAATCTTGAATCAAATGCTATCCCATTTAAATAGTCATAAAATACTCCATGCGAATCAATTTGGGTTTACGAAAGGGCGCTCAACTTCCGATGCTGGTGTTGAGTTATTAAAATGTATTCATGAAGCTTGGGAAGACAAACACTATGCATTAGGTATATTTTGCGATCTATCAAAGGCTTTTGATTGCGTTCAACATGAAACGCTGTGCAAAAAAATACACCACTATGGAATAAGAGGCAAAGCTCTCGACCTTCTGTCTTCATATTTGAACAATAGAATACAGAGGGTCGATATTAATGGTACACGTTCTGTAGGATCCATGGTTACAATGGGTGTGCCGCAAGGCTCGATACTTGGGCCATTCTTGTTCCTCATTTATATTAATGATTTACCATTTTATGTAGGGGACAGGAATAGGATTGTTTTGTTTGCAGATGACACCTCATTAATTTTTAAAATTAAAAGACAATTAGATAACTATGACGATGTAAACAATGCAATTGCAAGAGTAGTTCATTGGTTCAGCTCAAATAATCTTTGCCTTAATGAAAATAAAACTAAATGTATAAAATTTACTCTACCAAATGTAAAACAAGTTGCGGCCAATGTTCAACTGAATGGACAAGTGTTAGAGTTTGTAGAATCAACTGTGTTCCTAGGTATAACTATTGATGCCAATTTACAGTGGGGCCCACACATAGAAAAGACAGCCTCTAGATTAAGTTCGGCTGCATACGCTGTAAAAAAGATCAGGACTCTAACAGATGTGGATACGGCTGGAATGGTTTACTTCAGCTATTTTCATAGTATTATGTCTTACGGTATTCTCCTTTGGGGGAGTGCTGCAGATTTAAATATTATTTTTGTTCTACAAAAGCGGGCTGTACGCGCTATTTATAATTTGGGCCCCAGAGTTTCTCTCCGGGAAAAATTCAAAGAAGAGAATATACTAACCGTACCATCACAATACATTTTTGCCAATCTTATGTATGACCAGAAAAATCTATCACAGTTTTCTAAACTCTGTGATAAACATAATATAAACACTAGAAATAAAAATAATCTTTCAGTCCACCACAGTCGACTACATAAGATTGGCGATTCTTTCCAGGGTAACTGTATACGCTTTTACAACAAGCTTCCCTGTGACCTGAGAAATTTACCTTTAAATAAATTTAAAAAGTTTATTAAAAACAAGCTTTGTGAAAAAGGTTTTTACTCCGTTACAGACTATTTGCAGGACAGGGACGCCTGGAAATGATCTGCTGGCAAAGTGAAAAAATATTAAATTGTAAATAGGCCATCAAAAAAAAAGCCTTCCTAAGTTTCTTGCCGGTTCTTCTCAGGTGGGCCGCGTTCCGAACCGGTGGTCGCTTTAAATATTTTAAATAGTGTATGACATTTTGTAAGTGCCGTTAAAATGGTCTATGCAAAATAAAGATATTTTTATTTTTTATTTTTTTATTTTTTTTATAACAATAATATCAATTGTTCAGCCTAAATGTTAAATATTTTGTAGTAGGTTTTTACATATACTTGTTTCAAAACAATAATATTATATAAACAGCGCGACAAATTATTAGATGAAGATTAAATATTTTTAATGCGAGAATGTATCAAATGGTTATTAGGAACAACAAGTTGGTTTGATAGAAGATCGATTATTTCTTAAAACAACAATATCAATTGTTCAGCCAAAATGTTAAATATTTTGTAGTAGGTTTTTACATATACTTGTTTCAAAACAAGAATATTATAAAAACAGCGCGACAAATTATTAGATGAAGATTAAATATTTTTAATGCGAGAATGTGTCAAATGGTTATTAGGAACAACAAGTGGTTTTGATAGAAGATCGATTATTTCTTAGAACAACAATATCAATTGTTCAGCCTAAATGTTAAATATTTTGTAGTAGGTTTTTTACAAATACTTGTTTCAAAACAAGAATATTATATAAACAGCGCGACAAATTATTAGATGAAGATTAAATATTTTTAATGCGAAAATGTGTCAAATGGTTATTAGGAACAACAAGTGGTTTTGATAGAAGATCGATTATTTCTTAGAACAACAATATCAATTTTTCAGCCAAAATGTTAAATATTTTGTAGTAGGTTTTTACATATACTTGTTTCAAAACAAGAATATTATATAAACAGCGCGACAAATTATTAGATGAAGATTAAATATTTTCAATGCGAGAAAGTGTCAAATGGTTATTAGGAACAACAAGTGGTTTTGATAGAAGATCGATTATTTCTTAGTATAACAATTTCAGTATTTCAGCCAAAATGTTTATACTTTGTAATAGGTTTTTCACACATTCCTATTATATATATTATTGTTATATAAATAGCTGTGCCCCGCGGTTTCACCCGCGTGGATCCAATATTCCAGGATTATCTGGGATAAAATGTATAAAGTAAACAGTAAAGGAGGAAAGGATCCAGGAGTAGGTATCATATAAGTAGCTAATTCAGGATCTAAACTATCCGTTTTATATTAAAAAGTCCTGCGCGAAAAAAAAAAAGGAAAATCTTTTCCCGTTCCCGTTTCCCACTGGAACTTGTTCCCGGGATTAAAAGTAGCCTATGTGTTATTCTGATGTATAAGCTGATATATATTATTGTAAAGTTTCATTAAAATCCATTCAGTAGTTTTTGCGTGAAAGAGTAACAAACATCCATTCTTACAAACTTTCGCGTTTATAATATTGGTAGGATTTTGTGCCTGAACTCGACAAGTTGAGACATGTAAAGTACGGTTAGCGCAGGTACCTAAGTATCTATTAATATTATTCCCGACAATACTGTAAGTTCTTCCGTTAAAATTTTGAATATTCAATCAACAATATTTTATTTTCAACGAAAAGATAGTTGATTCACAAGAAAACATGATTTTTGTTGATTCAATAAATAATATTGTTGATTTCACCGACGCGTCCATAGATTCACAGAAATATCCCGAGACCCTTCAGTGTTTGCATTTTCGGGTATTTTCCCATAATTCTGGGAACTTTTTAGAGTATCAATTAAATTTTTATACCTATACCTATAATTAAACAGTAACGAGGCCGCGTCTGTACATCGAATATCAGCGCATTAGCGTTATTTTGAGGCAATACATCACTACTTTGGTGTTTCTGCAAGTAGTCCGATAAACTTTAGCGGATTTAACACTACACTATTATTAATATAGGCTTTGTTTCAACAACATCGGCTCAAGAATAGCAACAACGATACAAAAATGTCGTTGCATGTCTCCGCGCTCAAGATGAGTTGGGGAGGTCAAAGCAAGCAATAAAAAATAGATTTTAATGTAAAACAGGTGGATATTAGCTCATAACCTTGAATGACATTTAGATCCCTTTTTCCAAACGCTCAAGTGCGTATGGCACCAAAGTATGGAAATAACTTCGTGATCCCTTTACCTTCACTTTTATACACGATTAGATACGAAAATATATCATTTCCTAAGCGTAAAATAATTAAGCTCGAGAAATGGCAAGGTGAGTCGGCTAATGTAGAAAATGAAATCAAACTAATAGTTATTTGTACAAAACAAAAGTATTAATCGACAAAAAGTAGGTAAATAGTTGGTATTGTAACTTGAAAAGTATTTGGGTTTACGGAGATTGGGTGTTTTCTATGTATAATGTGTTTTTTTTCCTACAATATTTTTTATATATTTATCTTTGTTATAATTAAAGATAAGTCAGCGTGAAGCTAGAAAAGGGCTTGCTCCGTTGATTTGGACACGTCCAACGAATGTGTGAGGAACGATTGACGAAGAATATATTTTTTGCGAAAAAAGTAGAGGGTAGAAGGGGTCAAGGTAG
The DNA here is from genome assembly GCA_948477245.1 of Thumatha senex. Classification (NCBI taxonomy): domain Eukaryota; kingdom Metazoa; phylum Arthropoda; class Insecta; order Lepidoptera; family Erebidae; genus Thumatha; species Thumatha senex. Next base: position 23,582,796 of record OX419726.1, read on the forward strand.
GCCGAGACTTACATATGAAGACCACGTGAGCAGATTGACAAGTCAAAAGTACTCGGGTACCCAGACGTGCATGTATGAAGCGATTGATGAATCTGCAAGAAGCGAAAGAAGTATGCATGGATCGAGAAGCCTGGCGATCTGTCCTCACTGACTACCCGTCAGTGACACAGCGTGAAGATAGTTAGTTTTTTTAGTTTAGTTTTGAATTAAACCCCTGTTGGGGAAACATACAGCTAGAAGGCTTTTTTTTTGGGCTTGAATCACAGTCATGGTGAATATCACCCATAAACGGAAATAGTCAAACTAAAAAGAAATATTTAATTAATATATAATAATATAGGTATATTAATTAAAAAAAAGGTTTTTTCATGAACCCCAAACAGGCACTTACGCTTAGGATAATATAGATATATTAATAAATATAAAGAAAAAGTACTTTTATTAAACGGGTAATTTCTTGTGATTCGATTTTGGACTTTAACTGTTTGACAGCCGGCAACACTGACACACGACGACTAGCCTATTAGCAGTGCACGTGTGGTGCGGTGCGCGGTGCGGATGGGATAAAACGAGTTTATGTTGTGTGTTTGCAAGCATTATATTGGTGAGTTATAGGTTTTATTAAACTAGATCTAGATATATGTTAGCTAGGTAACTTTATTTTCAATAAGATCTTCTTTTATTCTCATGTAGGCTGGGCTAATCTAAAATATAAATGTGGACGCCGGCGCCGGCGATCGACATCTTGATGCAGAAGAATATGTTGATCAGAAAGCCATTCTGGAATTGCATTCTAAATGGCAAATGCCGTTTGATGACTCACGCGCCCAGACAATAACTTTATAAAGTAAAAATCAATCAACTAAGTAAGAATTTTTAAATGTAGCTTATTATTTATTCATATAAAAATAAATATATTAATAATTATGTAAATTCCAGGTATTAATGAAGATATTGTTTGGCTGAAAAATAATCATGAACCATGGGATGTTGTAATGCAGAAATGGAGGAACACTAATAATGAAAGAATATTTTGCGCGCAAGACAACCTGAGAGTTTCTAGCTAAATGGCCAGTACTAAATGACTTAAGGAGTGCATTGGTAAGTTTCTCTTGATTATTTCTGTCTACCATAGAATCATAAAAAATTATGATTGTTGTCCTTCACTTTATCCACTTATATGTGGCTAGTGCTGAAAAGATTAGTCTCCTATTGTTACTGGTTGATGGTGGTGAAAATTGTAGTGGTAACCGGGACAGAACCTTATTTATATTGTAAGATTTTGGTATCAGTCAACATATTTTTTATCCTTTAATTTTTTTTCAGACTGCAAGTGGTCCATACTAAGGACACACTTGGGGCACTTAATCCCGCCAAAAGGACAGGATGTATTGGAAATAAATGAAAGCTTTCAACAGCTGAAGCCATTGATGGCTTGCTGATACCTGTTAAGGTAACACATTATCAAGTTATTAAAGACACATACATACTTAATAAAACTCTAAGTTTCTTTCAAATTTCCATTATTATTTGTTCACAGAAGCCGAGCGAAATAGAAGACGCTATTACCTCTCAGCAAAAAAAGGCACTCAAGAAAATACAAACAGTTTAACATTATGTTCTCGTACAGGGTTCAACATTAGACAATATATAAATAAATTAAGCACTTTCATAGTTGTGGATAAACTTGGATATTCTTTCACATCTACAGGCAAAACTTTTGACACTTTGTTCAAATTGTATCACACGTAGGTACCCAGTGTCTTATGAATACTTGTATTAGTTAATTCAACATTCAGTTTATGGAATCACAACACAGCACGATAAAGTGATTCCATACATTGTTGATGTGACGAATCTTACCTAAATCTATAACTATAGTTAAATATAAAATTGAAACGATGGCACTTAATTGTACTGAATGTGGTAATTTTTTTTCTGAATTCAAATAATATGTGTTCCTTATTGAAGTTCTTCATAATATCTCTATTCATGTGTCTATGTATCATACTGCTCATTTCTTAAAATATTATCTTACAGCATCCTTTAGGGGAACAAAAACCTAAAAGTACATATACTTGTATTACCTAGTAGGTATTAGTACTGAATTTTCTGATACAAATTCAAACAAAGCTGCAGTTGCCCATGTTGTTGTTAAAGTAGTAAGTTTTGTAGTAATGTTTTTGTTAAAGCCGATGGTCTGACTCATTGCGCCAAATTCTTGCAAGCATTGTTTTTGACTATTTGAGTCTCATTATTCCTTTATCAGGTGAATCTATTTCCCAATAATGCCAAGGGTCGGTCCACTCGTCTTAAGAATGGTTATTTTTAAGAGATATATATATAATCCAGTAAATGAAATATAGCTAGACATATAAATAAGTATTGAATTGTAAGAAATTAAGAATTTATTTAAACCTACAGCTTTATCAGTCTTAGTTATCTTACGGGAAGCGCTTACGAATGGCTGGAAATTCAAATTTCAGTTCAAACAGTTCTTTGTCGTTATAGCTACGCTATAACTCTCAATAATGATGATCAAAAGATCTCAATAATGGTGGGGGTGTATGATCATTATTTAATTCTTCACATTATGAAGTAGACATTTTATTTTAATGAATAATAATTGTTTGACAATTGATTTAGTATTTAATATTAATATTATGAAAAAGAAAAAAGAAAAATATTTAATGTTTAATAATTTATATTAAATATTTTTCTTTTTTTCTTTTTTGAATTATAATCATTGATTGACCTCCGCTATTATATCAAACTATTACAATAATTACCCGGCTTGGCTACAATGACAAAAAATCTATTTGAAAGGATTTCCCGCCTCTTGTGTGCGCTTTTCCTTTAGGGACGAAACGAAAATATGCCCACAGCAAGCTCTATGTTGGCATTTATGGCGCAATTAGCATTTTTTTGCTAAGTCTAATATATTGTCGGTTCAAATAAATTATTCTTAAATTACTGGCAATTCAATATTGTTATTTCAAGCTATGTTTCATTAACAGGACAATAATACTGTTTTGAAGTAATAATGTAATTTTTAAAGGAATAAATATATATTTTTAAATGCAACAACCGGAGTTTTAATTGAAGTAAATATATTGTTAGATTAACACAACTTTAGTTTCAAAACGAAATATATTATTATTGTAGATCTAATTGAACTATATTGTTCAAACAACATGTCGTGTATTCTTATACAGACAATAAAAATTACTGAAACAAGTAAAACAAAAGGTTTGAACGGAAATATCTGTTTTTGGTTCAAATAAATCATAATTTTAAAACAAGCTAAGTGTATTCTCCTAAAGAGAATAAATATTCTTGAAACTAGTAAACCATGCGTATGATAACAAAAATCTGTTTTGTAGAACCAAGTAAATCTTAAGTCTTGAAACAATAATCAGGTATTCTCAAACTAGCTGCCGCAACAAAATATGTATATTGTTGAAGCAAGTAAACATCTACTGTTATACGAATAATATGATTACACTCAAACTAACTAAAGCATAATTTTCAAGCTAATGTAATTCGTGTTGTTAGAAAAACAATATCGATATTGTTCCAATAAGTAAACCACTGGTATCAAGTTGAAACAATATTTTGTTGGTGTACAAAAATCTATATTGTCCAAACAATCTAATGTATATTATTTTAAAGACAATATACATATTTTTAAAACAACAGAATATAGTGTGTTGAAATAAAATTTTAGATTTGTTTATCTAAATAAACTAAAGTATCACTTCAAATCAATAAGAATGCATGGCACAAGCATACTATTATTGTTACAACAACAAAACATTTTTTTTTAATCTAGCAATATGATTTTATTGAGTGAATACAATTTTCTTATCAATATCATATTGTATGTTTAAGTAAATATAGTCTTCCTCGTATGGAAAACACGATTTGCGTTGAATTAAAGCAATTTGCTTTAATTTGACAATTCCTTTTTTTCCGTGTAGAGATTTTCATCACCTGAAGAAGCTGTGGACGCCTACAAAACGGCCATTTTGAGTCCGATATTTTGTAATTTAGTTTTATTTTATGTAGTTTTATTTCATCTGTTTTGTGTTAAATGTGTAGACAACGATAGAAATAAAATTATTGTTTCACATCCACAATTTACCGATCACATTTTATTAACAATAGAAAAGAGAACAGCCTTAGTTAATAAATCTTGTCAATAGGTTGACTGTCCTACTTGTTAGATTATGCATTCAACGAATGATTGATGAATGATTCAACGAATTCGCACTTTATGTCGTTACTATATTACTTATATTTTACAATGCTAGACACTTTTTTAAAACAATACTTACGTAAAATCGTTTAAGTACCTTCTTGCAATCTTTAGTGTAAAGGGAAACAGGACTAAACCAGATCCTTGTGGTACACTTGCACACATCGATCTCAAACGTATTAGGACGTAGACAGAGAATACTATAGGATGTTTTTCAGGTTTCTGAAACAATCACCTAAATATGTTACGTTATACTGTTTACGAGTTTTCATTGGACTTCCAGTTTTGTCAAAGTCCTGACAAAAGGTCGACGAACGAAACAGGCATCGCAAAAGTTTAGTTAATGTACAGTGCATCAACCACAATGACTTATGCAAATGTGTTAAGCCATATTTATCTGTACTTGCACAGTGTTTCGACCAGATTTGTCCAACAAAAGAGCTTAAAAGAAAAAGCAATATTACTGATCTCAAGTAGTTACCCGAGAAAGAAATATTCCACATCACACAAAAGTATCATATCATTAAGAGTCAAGAGGCAGATAAAGATAATTTAGATTATAAAGTCAATCTTCTTTTAGAATTTTCTTTTTGCAACGTCTTTCGGTGCACAATGTGTCTGTACTGAGACCTCGATTTCTAAAATATAAGGTGTCCCAAAGCTACTTTTTGAATTTTTATGAGGTTACGTAGAATGGGAAAATGTTAATTTCTATTCGGAGTTCGAGTGTTTTTCTATCGACAATATATATATACATACATACAGACATACATATTGCTACGCCTTTATCCCCGAAGGGGTAGGCACATTTCACCGACCAATTAAAGCCCTGGTAGTCTCGGATATATATTTATAAATATTTAGTAATTTTGGCAGTTTTTTAGATCCCACATAATTACATGGGAATAAGATTAGCTTGTTAAGCTAATCTTATTTCAATTTTAAAAAGGCGAAAAATTGTTTGTGTGTGGAGGTAGCTGATACCCTTAAATAAAGTATAGACTACGTGTTATCCCGAAAATAGGTTCCTATAGGAAACAGGTACAGGAAAACATCACCACGCGAGCTTCCACTATTTAAAAAAAAGTTTGTGTACGTGTACACGCGTTAGAAGTTATACTGCTTTAGTCTAATAAGATGTCATCACATATGCCACAACTCTTTGTTTGTAACAGGGATGATAATTTTTTTTTAAACACTCAAACGTTCAAGGTTCAAAGTTATGCCTTTTTTTGTGTTTTCTTTTTTTGGACTGACCTCCTTTCAAACCCTTTTTAAACAAAGTTGTCTTTGGTTTGAATTAATGAATTTTATACTATTAGAATCGTGGATAAAAAGGCCGTGTATTAGAGGTTTAATATCTACATGTCACAATATCAAAATTCAAAGTAAACGCGATATAAACATTGCCGGCGGCCATTTTCCCGATGAAAACTACTTTAAATATAGTTATGGAAACACTTATCAGCTAACTTCATGATGTCGATTTTTCGAGACGGTGAGCGCGCGCATCGTAAAAATTTACTCTCATCATTTTTAGCGTTAGGGAAAAACTTCAATGAAAGTAAAATCTTGGCTGTCCAGATAGGTGGTGGTCCAGCATGTATTTTTTCTTAGCAAACACTAAACAATAATTGAAAAATTCCGTCAATCTCTGAGTATAATTTTAAAGCACTTAAATTTTTTCGAACTTTACAAATACTTATTAAAGTGACAGTTTAGATTTAAATCTTTAAAAAGTTACTATTGTTGATTCATTACCATAAATTGTAAATATCATTGTCAATAAATTCAGATTTATGAACTCTGTTGATGCACTCGGCAGCAACTCGTTCATATTACAATACAAACTGGTTTTAGGAGTACTCAACGCCATACAAGTTTCTTTTTACGACAGTTCTAATCCAATAGACAAATATTACGATACTTTGATTGTTTCAATTCAAATCATGTACATATTAATTAAATTACTAACAGTGGAATGTAAATTGTATTTCATATAATTTATCTTTACAGATAAATGAAATTGAAGTGACTGTTTGTAATTCTAAATTCCAAAAGAAAAACAGCTTTTCAGTAAACAAGCATTTGAAAATAAGGTTTTTTCTGTCTTTTTGTTCGGTTTGTCCGGGTCTTTCACTGGCAGATAGCGGATATATAACGAGTAATTTAGTTTAGGTTTGTTTGTTTGAACGCGTTAATCTCAGGAACTATTGGACCGAATTACATAAATATTTCTTTGTTGGATAGCCCATTTATCAAGGAAGGCTATATATCATCGCGCTACTATTCTAGAGAGTGGAGAAAATGTCAACAAAAAGTGCAAATTGTTTTAACATTACATACTCATTTTCACGCCTTTATCCTCGAGGGGGTAGGCCGAGGCATATTATGCGTCCACATTTCACGGTATGCATTTTTGTCCCACGTATCAGGTGGTGAGCACCTTGCCATGTTGAAATTGACAGGCGCAAGTTGTGGTGAACTGCTGTTGAAATCTATTAAGCCGCCAAAAGGCCTTCAACTGGGCTTAATGACTGCCATGTTACTGGCAACCGATACTAACGGCTTAACATTATTGTAAAAGTAATAAACGATGGTAATAAACGGTAAAAATTTATATATTAACAACCAAGACCTTGGGGGATGGGGATTGATAGTTGCGACCTGCTGACTAACGGTTCAGGTCATGAGTTCCTTACTAACAGAAGGAAACCTCTAAGTACAGAGCCGTCTGGCGTCAGCGTGGTAAGGTAAACCAACCTTCCAAAATGAAATTGGGAAAAGTCTACGTCCAGTAGTAGTAGTTGATTAGATTGATTTGATTGACTGACAATATACATGTAAAAACGCAAGCAAGGTTCACTAGAAAATAGGTAAAATCGCCAAATACCTAGTCAGGTCATAAGTATTGTCACACAGTAAAAACTTTTCTTTGAGAATGCTGGCCACAAAAAAGTTTATTGAATTCGAATTTCGAATTGTTCATGAAAATAAAAACGTATACGTTTTAGAATTTTACTCATTTTTAAATATGGAGTTGACGCTTAAAGAAGACCGTGTTGCAGTTTTTGATACATCGTTGCGGTTACGCGCCAATTCAAATTTTTGACATACTGAAAAATTTGAATATAACCAAAAGATTCGTTTATCGTACCATCAAACGATACAATAAAGACTAGTGTAGATGACAGGTCAAGAAGTGGTCGCCCTCGGTCTGTTAGGACTCCAGCAGTGATAAAAGCTGTGATGGCGCGAATTCAAAAAAATCCCAAACGTAAGCAGAAACTGTTGGCCCTTCAGATGGGGTTAAGCAGAACCACGGTGAAAAGGGTGTTAAATGAAGACTTTTGGGGCTTCGGTCATATCGAAGAAAAATAGGACATCGTTTAAATGCTCGTCTAATGGACCTGAGACCGAAGAGATGCCGCGCTTTGTTGAAGCGGTACGCGGGAAAAAAATATCGGGAAATTCTTTTTCGGATGAAAAAATTTTTACTGTAGAAGAGAGCTACAACAAACAAAATGATAAGGTGTACGCACACAGTAGTGAAGAAGCGAGCAACCGTATTCCGCGTGTCCAACGAGGTCATTTTCCACCCTCGCTCATGGTATGGTTGGGAGTTTCTTATTGGGGCTTAACAGAGGTACATTTTTGTGAAAAAGGTGTAAAAACGAATGCAGTTGTGTATCAAAATACAGTCCTGACGAATCTTGTGGAACCTGTTTCTTATACCATGTTCAATAGCAGGCACTGGGTATTCTAACGAGATTCGGCGCCAGCTTTGAGCGAAGAGCACACAAGACTGGATGGCGGCGCGTGAAATCGACTTCATCCGGCACGAAGACTGGCCCTCCTCCAGTCCAGATTTGAGTCCGTTAGATTACAAGATATGGCATCACTTGGAGGAAAAGGAGTGCTCAAAGCCTCATCCTAATTTGGAGTCACTCAAGACATCCTTGATTAAGGCACCCGCCGATATTGACATGGACCTCGTTCGTGATGCGATAGACGACCGGCCGCGCAGATTGAAGGCCTGTATTCAAAATCACGGAGGTCATTTTGAATAAACTTTATTGTCATAAGAATCTATGTTTTGTTAAGTTCATTTTGGTATATAAATGGTTACATAATGAATAAACTTGTTTCAATTATTTTATATTAAACATGTGACAGAATTTATGACCTGATGATATAGCTGAGCGCAAAACTCGATAACAACTGGATCGAATATGATGAAATTTTGTGTATGAGTGCTAATTTATTACTTATTTATAAAACTATACTATATGTGAAAGCTTGTCATTAGCAATTTATGCTATCTATAAAATTAAACACATGTATTTGTAAATAAGTCTGTAAGCTTTGTGAAATGAAATAAAATAATAGGTCTAGGAATAGTTTTTGAATACATTTTGAATCGGCGGAGGTATTATTGTTGATTTAAATAATAATAAATATCCATCACGCCTTATCCCTGAAGGGGTGGCAGAGGCATATTATATGCCCACTTTTCACCGTGTGGATTCCTGTCCCAAGTAATAGGTGGTGAGCCCATTGCCGTGTTGAAATAGACAGACGCAGGTTGTGGCTACCTGCTGTTGAACTTTTTCAAGCCGCCCATAAGGCCTTCAACCAGGCTTAACGACTGCCATTTTACTGGCAACCGGGACCAACGGATTAACGTGCCTTCCGAAGCACGGAAACGCTCGCAAATGTAAATGCCACAAAGTGGTCACCCATCCGAGGACCAGCCATAGTGAAAGTTGCGTAACTCAGCTTTCACTATGGCTGGTCCTCGGATGGGTGATTTAGAAAAAGCGCTAATGTCAGAAAACAAAACATATAGTATGTTTTCTTTCCTCAATAATTTCTGATTGAAACATTATTCTTTTTGTGTTTGATTACACTTTGACGAGGAAGGCTATATGCTGCTATATAATATCACGCTATTAACATGGAGAGCAGATCAATCATCGTAAATGTTAATTAATTGGGCAAATTTACAAAAAAAACTTGTAAATTTAAGAAACGTTGAGAATAAATAGGTGCCACGTGATTCAAAGTATGTTACGGTGAAATCACGAGGGTCAGCTAGTTGGTAATAATTGTTTGTTGTCCAAAACTTTGCTGGTAGTAATCAGTACCCAATATATAAATCGTGTGCTAGTCGTATTACTGCCATTAAAACATTGTTTTATTAATTTAAAAGCCCGTATGGTGAGCACGCGTCGAATCTGCGGGCACAGTCAGCGGCGTATGCCGTGTTATCACATCACCCCTTGCAGTTAACTTGAGTACCCCTATCGCGTGCAGTTTTCACACGAGACCTAATGATTCACGCTTGTTACCGTTATAGAGGTAAGTAGTTCACCTAATTTTATTATCAACGTTTTGTTAATGGATTGGTCTGTGCTATCTATGTAATACAATGGCCTTAACACCCGCATAGTCTAAGGAAGAGACATTATATTGTATGTTCTTTGCTTCTGTCCTCTATATTATCGGTATATTAATACGCAAAGCGAAAATTATGTATCCATTTTAAGGTAAATTTCAAGAGTGGATAAACGTGAAATTTGACACAGTAAAAATTTATGGAGAAGAAATGCATAAAGCAAGTTATTTTTTAGCTTTAGCGGTGTATACTCATCCTTATCCTTACTTAATTTATAAAGCTAAAGAGTTAGTTTGTTTGTTTTGGTGAATGCGCTAATCTCAGAAACTACTGGTCGGATTTGAAAAAATTTTTTTGTGTTAAACAGCCCATTTATCGAGGAAAGCTATAGGCTATTTATCATCTAGCTTCTACCCTGGAAAGCGGAGCAGTAATCATAAATTACAGTTGTTACTGAGATTAGCGCGTTCAACCAAACAAACAAACTCTTCAGCTTTATATATTAGCATAGATAAATTGTAGAATTTATAAACGACGCGACGAGAGTTCGAAGTATGTCGCGGGCGAAGCCGTGGGGTCACTAGTGCTTTATATACTTACTGGGGACTTCCGCGAAATTTCTTTTATTTTTGATTCGCGTGAAGTCCCAAGCAGTATTAAAATTATGGCCGAATTTCGATCAAGAGGCTACTACTATTAGAATTAATATGTAAAAAGGTAGATACTAGGTAGGTAAAACACAATCATGTTTATTTACTTAGAATTAACTTTTTGACGTGACAACGTCTTATAATTCCATAGAGCAAAAACATGACTCATGCGGCGTTACCTCGCTCTGAGGCGTTCCATCAGACATCCGTCTCTCTCCTACTTGAGTGAGCGATGCGTCTGCGTGGACAGCTGCTATAGTACATTTTCATGTTTTGATCGAGTATCAAGTGCAGTGAAAAGTGAATGTAGTGTCAATTGTTTATAGCAACGATAATTACAGCGATAAAGGTAATGATTCTTTCGATATTAATTATATATTCAGTGATATATTGTCGAATATTCGTGCTTTCATCATTAAATCATTAAATCGTTGTCACGTTCAACTATCGTCAGTAAACCGACTTTACAGACAACCAATTTTTTTATTGATTAGGTTGCACAAAGCGTAGTCACAAAAAGACTAAAGAGGTGGTATCACTCCGATTGTGAGTTGGAATCATCTAAACCAGTAAATCTACATATAACATATTCCATCAATCCATCAAACAAACCTAATATACGATCTCACATAAACCATGTCGTGCACATACCTACCTACAATGATAAATAGGTGGGTACGAGGTCCATACTATGTCATTAGGAAGAGCTCAATGACAAATGATACATCTGTTGAATTATGTTGTGTTTGTCGCATGATCTGCGCAGACGTTGAACATTGTGGAAAGAATACTTTTTACGAAATATTAAATTCGTATTAGAATTATATCTAAGTTTTAACGTTTGATTTAACAAATAAATGAATGAATCAAATAAACCTATCGCAGTCTGTTTGATATAACAGTTAACATGAATTCCTATTCTAACCCACAATATAGTTCCTACCTAAAATTAAACTTAAGACAATCGTATTGAAACATGTTAGCTCAAGTAGGGGAGAGCGGGGCTGAAAGTGCCGGGGGTAAATTGTGCCGACGCGAATATCTCGAAAACAGAAAGAGATAGATATATGATCGTATTGTGTCGCGTAATGCCTAACAGTCGGGCATACGCGGCTGCCATTTTAGTTGCGTCAGCGACGCGGACCGAGTGGCAGTGCATGTGAGGGTCCTCCAGTGCCACGTAAGTAAATATTTTTGTTTCGATACTTTTTGGTCACAAGCTAGCATTTTTCGCACTTTTAATATGAGAGTGTTAGTAAAATGTTTGTTATTTATCCTAGATTGTTATGCAGCGTAATTTTAATACTTTGAGCAGAGTGATTTTTACATGTGAGACAAAATATCAAACTCTCATAGGCGGGGTAAAATGTGCCGTTCATGTGGGGCTGTTTGTGCCGCTGCTTGTGCCGCGGCACAACCAACCCCTAAGCAATCTTTATTGTTTCAATATTGTTAATGTTTACGCGAGCACTTATGAAAGAATGAAAATACTTTTTGACATGATACTTTATACTGCATTTATTGTCTTTGACAGAATGAGGACATACAAGCGAAAAACTCAAAGGGGAACTACATCTCAAGATCTTTTACAAAGGGCTGCTGATGCAGTCATCAAGGATGGACTTAAATTAAAAACTGTTGCACGTGAATTAGAAATTTGTCACACAACACTATAACGCTATGTCAAAAAAATAAAAAGTGGACTAACTCCTGCGGTTGGATACCAACCAAGACTAGTGTTTAATGAGGAACAAGAGGCACTACTTTCGAAGTACATCTTAAAAAGAGCTTCTATTTACTTCGGTCTTCTACCGGAAGAAGTACAGCAACTTGCGTACCAGTGTGCCGTGAAGTTTAATGTACAAAACATCCCACCATCTTGGCATACAAATGGTGAGGCTGGCAAGGATTGGTTGACAAACTTTATAAAGAGGAACTCTACAGTTTCTATAAGAACACCCGAAGCTACCAGTGCAGGACGCGCGAGCGCATTCAACCGACATAACGTGAATCAATTTTTCGAGAAACTTGGCGACTTGATTACAAAGCATAATCTTACTCCTTCACGTATCTGGAACTTGGACGAGACTGGTGTCCAAACTGTGCTGAAACCGAAGAAAATTTTGGCTGAAAAAGGAACAAAGCAAGTAGGAGCAATTGTTTCAACAGAGCGTGGAACTTTAGTCACTGTTGAGCTAGCGGTGAGTGCTCTGGGAAACTCGATTCCACCGATGTTTGTATTTCCACGTTTAAAATATAAAGACTTGTTTATCCGCGACGGTCCTCGTGAGTGTATTGGGGCTGGTAATAAATCCGGTTGGATGACAAGCACAGAGTTCTTAGTGTTTATGGATCATTTCATAAAACACACTAAGCCGAGACCTGAAGAGCCAGTGCTGTTACTCCTAGACAATCATTCATCGCACATTGATATTGATGTGATTGAAAAGGCCAAGAGAAATTCTGTTATATTATTATCGTTCCCACCACACTGTACTCACCGTCTGCAACCCCTGGATGTTGGTATCAATGGCCCTTTTAAAACATACTGCTCTAAAGCTCAAAATAACTGGCTGAGAACTAATCCCGGGAAGATTATGAGCATTTATGAAATTCCAGGTATAGTAAAATACGCTTTCCGGTTGGCAGCAACACCTATAAATATATGCAACGCATTTAAAAAGACTGGCATTTGGCCCTATGATTCAAACGTATTTACAGACGAAGATTATGCACCGTCTTTTGTCACTGATCGCCCGATGCCAGAAAATCGACCCTCACAAGGTACAGACAACTTGCCTGTCCCTCCAAACAATCGAGAAAAGACTTCTGAATATCTTGATGAGTCAAATTATGTGGGCAATGTTGAGATTGAGACTAGTCCATCAATACTACAGCATGTTCCTGGGCAAAGCGACTGCAGCGTTGACTGTACAAGTGAACCATCAGGTAATCAAGAACAAGAGACACGTCAGTGCTCTCAGGAGCCTATCCCTTGCTGCAGCTTCCAGCTTCCTCAATCAGCTGATAACAACACAGGAGATAAAAATACAGCAATTTTCTCACCAGAGCTAATAAGACCACTGCCTAAAGCACCTCCCCGATTAATTGGACATAATAAAGGACGTAAAAGAAAGACAGCCGTTCTTACGGACACTCCAGAGAAAAATGCTTTGGCCGAAGAACAGGCTAATAAAAAGAAGAAGAAAGAAAGTGAAACTACAAAGAAGGTTAAGGGAAAAGGAAAGGGAAAACGTAAACTAACAAAAAAACCAACTAAAAACTCAGCGAAGAGAAGAGTTTTGCAAGATAACGACAGTTCTGATGACGAACAAGAATTGTACTGTATCATATGCTGTGATGCCTATTCTAACTCTGCCCCTGGAGAAAAATGGATTGAATGCAAAGAATGTAAGAATTGGGCCCATTTGCAATGTATTGAAGATGAAAAAATCCTAGCATTTGTATGTCCTAATTGCTATTCTGATCAGTCATCTAGTGAATAACTAGTTTTGATATATTTTTTGATTTCTAAAAAAGACTCAAGAGACTGATCAATAAGATAATAACTCTGAAAAGAACTCTGTTACTTTATAATTTAAGAGAAAGCTTTATTATATTTTGTGATATAGTCCTTATAGAGATTGATATTTTTAATAATTGATCTCATTCGCATAAAAATAAGTACAAACTATTGATTAAAAATATGCTTTTATGTTTGAAATAATTATATAAGTAAAGGTAATTTGTTTTTTTTTTTTATTAAAATACTTAGTATTATAAATAACTAACTTTTAAAAACTGTTGATTTATAGTAAAAAGTATAACGAATAAATATATTATTATAAAATTTATGTCTTTTAAATTCTAAATTAATTTTCATTCATGTAAAACACCAAGCATTCTCAACGGCACAACTGACCTCAGCTACGGCACAACTTGCCCCAAAGTGGGGTTGGTAGTGCCTTGCCGTCGCTGTATAAAAAAATTACTTATTCTCAAAAACTATTAAAAATGTGCAAAATCTGTAGGTAAATTCGTATTATAGACTAAATTTGGCTTAGGATGAACCACTACTTTCAGAGATAGTACTTGTTTTATCCGAATCATATAAGGATTTGTCAAAATCGGCACTTTCAGCCCCGCTCTCCCCTAAACGTTTTTTAACGAGTGGAAATCCTCATGGATGCACTTTTAACGGCCTACGATCGTGGGCCGCCGAAAGGATAATCACAGGGCTCCCGGCTCCGGACTTCCGACAGACTTGTTTCGGGGAGGTTCAGGTGCTATTCAGCAGGAAGAAGCATCTTGGGGGTATAATTGGTTTATCACTTCTATGGGGAAAGGGAGCGTGAATGGCGCGATTTTTTACAGCTTTAAAATTTCTCTTACATCGGTAAAGAAGTATGACTTAAAAAAAAAAAATGTTGTGTGAAAGTCCTCTACATTCACACAACAATTCTTTTTAGAAGAAGCCAGGCTAGACCAAGACTTACATACAAAGATCACGTGAGCAGATTATACCTACCGGTAAAGCGGACGGTCAAAAGCACTCGGTTACGCAGGCATATATGAAAAGATTAATTAATCTTTACGAAGCACGATGAGATGACGATGTATGCATGGCTAACCCATCAGAGATGCAGCGTGAAGATAAATAACGGTCAAAACAAATAAGTTTCTCCCTATTTAGCGAACAACGGGGTCCGCTTGAGTATTGAATGTAAATTCTCAGTGACAATTTCTCTGCAAAACTAGACATCAATTGATTGGTGTCGACGCGCCGCTGCCGACAATCATCGACAATCAGTCGGCCGCCACCGCCGCGGTCGGCGACCTCCGCTTTCATCCGCGGTTCACTTACCAATATTAACCGATTTGCTATACTTCGATACTCCAAAATAGTTTCACCAATACTTACAGACTACAAACCTTGCGTACCATTGTTTTTCTCCCACAGGCGTAGGTTTGTAATTCAGAAAAATCTTATTACAAATTACGAATCGCACTATAAAAGTTGTCGCTCTGGAGAATGGTTGATCTTACATCATTAAGTCGCAATGGGTGTGATGATCATGCCTAGTCGGAGGATAGTCTCACTCCTCCCGCACCTCCACAACCTAACAGTAACAAGTTCAAACCTCCTTCGTGGTCTGTGGTGAAATTTTTAAAACCGACCGTGTAACGGCATAGAACGAAAGAAGAAAATTTCATCATCATCTCGCGACGCTCGAGGTCCGCTTTCCTATTTTTTTTTCCTCTTCTCACAGTCATCGGCATCCCTTACGTCTTCAAGCCAGCACTTATTGAGTCTTCCCCTCTTCCCAGGACTTCCCGGGGGTGACGAAGAATAATTATTTTTAGTAAACTTATATAATGTGGTATAACCCAAAAATGAATTCATTCTTTTTTTTTTCAAAGTACTTACTATGAACGTAACAGACTCATTGAGTTTAAGCTCAAAGGTTTTATTGACAATGTGAGATAGATAAAAATACACAAAGTGGTCCCTCACCTGAACAAAGACGTGTAATATTTAACGAGATCTACAAAATTACAAGCACTCTACGTGATAGAGGCCTACGAACGAAATGTGCGTGGTCATCTTACTTCTACCACGATATAAAGAAATAACCGGTCAAGTGCGTTTTAAACTATACCTAATGGTGATATAGGGTTCTGTAGCTGCTAATATGTGGGGGGAAAATTTGAAGAGAAAATTTCTTTCGGCGCGTTGTGCGATTTTAAGTCCATGCAGATACACAATAAATAAGTATTATAACATTCTGCGCTGCATAAGGTCTATCTTTATACCTAAGCCGCAGCCCCGCCGCCACCCCGGGCAAGACCGGCGACGGCCTGCCTGATTTTACCGATCGATCATTAAAATCAGACAGCCGGCATAGCCTGCCGGCCCATCTCACCGGGGTCGTGCCGGCGGGTCGTCAGCTTAGTTAGGTGTGTACCTTGTCACTTCGCTGTCTTCTTGGCCATTTATTTTTTACTTCAGAAAACATAGTGCACTTGTGAAAACTACACTGTCGGTGATGGTTCTCCCTATAAATTTATACTAACAAACCTATATTTTTGTTACCAGGTAAAGTTACGAAAGACCTTGAATTGCAACTGCAGAAAGCGAAATAAGTATGGGATCGCGAAACCTAGCTACCTGTACTGTCTAACTGCATCATCAGAAATGCAGCGTTAAGATAGTAAGTTTAGATTATTTTTAAAGACCTAGTCAACACTATTCAAGAAATAATCACTTTATTGAGGTAATTAATGCCAAATTTCCTGTATTAATACTAAGGAAGTTTGCCGGGGCCCAAGCCACCTCACCTGAAAACGGTGCACCTGCTTACTAACGGAAGTAAGCAGGCGTCGTCGTCGTGGTTGAGAGGTTAGACGGCAGTCGCACCCAACAATGCCGAAAATTCAAAGCCAAACGATAGCACCTCCTAGCAGCCAATTTAAAGTGGACTTTAGACTCAAAATCCACAAATTGGGCAAACACTTAAGATTGACACGAGTGACTTGACTAAAGCCAAAATAATTACCGTATTAGTACTTTTTTTGTAATTATTTTATGAACTGATTTCTAACACTTTTAGCAAA
Source organism: Thumatha senex (assembly GCA_948477245.1). Lineage (NCBI taxonomy): Eukaryota > Metazoa > Arthropoda > Insecta > Lepidoptera > Erebidae > Thumatha > Thumatha senex. The sequence continues at coordinate 23,599,717 of OX419726.1, forward strand.
ATCTTAATTCATATTTTTTAATTCGTCCTCTATGCCTACGCAAGTCCAGTCTTAAGTCAAGGTCAGTCCAGTCCTTAAGTCACCCCAGTATAATAGTGGTCCAGTCAATATCGGCGGCTGCCTTAATCAAGGATGTCTTGAGTGACTCCAAATTGGGATGAGGCTTTGAGCACGCTTTTTCCTCCAAGTGTTGCCATATCTTGTAATCTAACGGACTCAAATCTGGACTGGAGGAGGGCCAGTCTTCGTGCCGGATGAAGTCGATTTCACGCGCCGCCAGTCAGTCTTGTGTGCTCTTCGCTCTATGAGCTGGCGCCGAATCTTGTTGGAATACCCAGTGCCTGTTATTGAACATGGTATGAGAAACAGGTTCCACAAGGTTCGTCAGGGCTGTATTTTGATACACAACTGCATTCGTTTTTACACCTTTCTCACAATAATGTACCTCTGTTAAGCCCCAATAAGAAACTCCCAACCATACCATTAGCGAGGGTGGAAAATCCGAAATTCGAATACAAAAAACTTTTTTGTGGCCAGCATTCTTAAAGAAAAGTTTTTACTGTGTGACAATACTTATGACCTGACTAGGTACAACAAGCGTCCGCTCTTGTCATTTTTCCCGCATAGAATCCCCACCGTATTAGTACTAAGGGTGTTTGAGGTAGACTGACGGACATGGTGATACTACAAAAGTTTCTTGTTTAAGTACTATGTAACCCTAAAGAGAACAAAAATGTTTCAAATTTTTTTTCTATCATACTGATGCATGTTATCTTAAGTCGTAATTTACGTGGTGTAGTCCACGTTCAAAGTAACTATGACACCAGGGCCAACTAAAGCAGACATTTAGGATAAGCATTTTGTATCTATTGTACAAAAAAATGTCTTTTTCCCGCGTTATGTCGTGACCGCTGGCGGGAAACGTCAAATTATGGATGCGCTCAGAAACGACGCGGCCGACCAGAACATGACGAATTATGAGCGCTCTCGAAAGCCGGTCCCGTAATTATTGTGGACAAGGCACTTTTTGCCTCTGACAAATAGTAAGACGTGGAATGACTGCGTTGTGGGGCTGTTAATGACACTGGAGGAGCGGGCTCTAATATTAACTATTTCTTTTGTGCAAGTACCGGGCGCAGTGTGATGAGTCCGCGTCTTGGGATGGGACAACGACCTCCCTTTTATTTGTAACAATAGTTGAAGCGTTAATATGAATCGAATGAACGCGACTGATGGGCTCAAATTTCCTTAGCTCGCCCGGCGGCTTTCTGCTGTCACGCAAACCACTTTTTGATGGATATAAAATTATTGAAGCTTAGTTAATAGATGCGAGTACAAATTACACACATTTATTTCAAATCTAACATGAAATTCCTGTTCAAAAATGTTCATCGCTACTTTAATTTCTTCATAAGAAGTTGTTATGAACTTATCTTACCTAAGTATAGTTTTGAAGGCAGTAAGTACGAGGTACCTATATAATTGGCACGAAGGGACGTTACATCGAATTTTATTTAACCAGTTTGGAACAGGATGGATAAGGCTGTTCTCGTTAGCTATAAAAAGACGTCCTAGACAGCCGTTTAAAGTGGGGATGTCTCCAGTTGGTCACATCGATGGTAAGATTGGTCTGTCTACTGGAAACATATTTTCCCGATTTTCAATTGAAAAGTATAAATTAGATCTAAAAACAACGTTCGGAAGGACGTTGACTTTTCATGGGAAAAAAATAGGTTAAGTGTTCCTGGAAGCGCTCGTAGCCCCGCTAACTCAGTGTTCAGTTAACAGTGATAAGCATCTTACGCTTGGCTGAACTTCGGATAGGTGACCGCTTTGTGGCATTTCTATCCACGAGCGTCTCCGTGCTTCGGAAGGTATCTTAAGCCTTTGCTTTCAGTTGCCAGTAACATGTCAGTCGTTAAGCCAAGTTGAAGATCTTCTGGGTGGCTTAAAAATGTCAACAGCAGGACGCCAAAAACTGCGCCTGTCGTTTTTTTGCCGCTACCACCTTCGATAAAAGCGTGAGAGATTCTTATAATACATAGGACGTGTAGTACAATAAGTATTAGACTTCGTTTATTATTAGCGCTAATGGTTTCAAGACAAATGTAATTCACATTTCGTCATTCGACAAATATAAATTCGATCATTTTTTAAAATTAATTTGTTGTAATTTAGCTGTTACAGGCAGGCAGGATCAACAACCTTCCAAAGCATGCAAACGCTTGTAGAAGAAACTACCACCAGAGTATCATGCGGCTTAGCAACCAGCCAGCAACAGATTCAAAAAAAGAATTTATATGTGTTATATATTTCGCCACCCAAAGTAATTCTATAATCAAGTAGAATTTTCCACGAATTTTGCCACCCGATGCAACATGAGATGCTGCGTTGGTGGCCGGCGATGCGCGGCCCGGGGATGGCGCAATGTTAAATTGAATCATTTGCGACATCTCGCGAAAACCAATCAGTTATTAAAAATATTTATTCTAGTAACAAATAAACAAATTCGCAGAAACATTATAGGTAAGTCTCACGTTGTAATTCACTCTAAATTACATGTAGACCCATGTGATAAGTCAATAACAATATTTTGTTTTTATATAGCATCCCCAAGGTAATATTGAAAAAATTCGTTTTTGTACTCTATGCCTTTGTCTATTCTCTTGTCTCCTATGGTATCGTTAGTCATGTCGGGCTGTGTTGTACAATTACAAATAAAGCGGCTGATCCACAGTATTTCTTTTAATCATCATAGGTTCTGGGCCCAGTGTACATATTGCTTTATTTTATTACTTGTATCACTCTTATTTCTAATAAAATAAACTGTTCGAAATTTTGTGTAGTCATCCTTCAACAATAGAAAGTATTTAGAGCCACCAATGCTGTCTACCTCCATTGGGCCAAATAAATCTGCATGAATTAATTCTAAGGGTTCCTTGGTATACTGAACAGATCTTTTGAAAGTTAATTTATGAAATTTTTCCTCTATACATGTTACACATTGTTCACTATCACTTTTAAATTAAATACTTTTACACTTTAATATTTTACGCACATAGTCCATGTTTTGATGACATAACCTCTCATGCCATTCTGACAAAGTGATGATCATTGCATGGTTTTCTGGTTCACTTTGCAACACATCTAGAATGTAGGACTTGCCACTACACTTTCCCACTGCACACAATACATTATCTTTAAACACTAAGCATTCACCATTGCACATAGTTACTTCATAACCTCTTTTCACTACACTTGCAACTGAAAACAAGTTTATTTTCATATTAGGCACACACAACACATCATATAATGTAGATTTAATATAAGTATTTCCATTAAAAACATTTAGTTCCACTTCTCCAATCCCAAGAACAGGCAATTTTCTGCCATCCCCCACAATAACAAACTTGTTTGACACTGGCATACACTTAGTAAACAAGGACCTCTCACCTGTCATGTGTTCACTTGCCCCACTATCTATTAGCCAACTATTATTGAAATTTACAGGGTTGTCTAGTAGCAACTCATCTCCTTAAGGCATGGCAGACACCGTGAATGCATTACCTTTAGTATTTGAAGTGGTTTGTTTGGAATTATACGTACCTTTACCATTATTTCTGAATTTGCAGTCGGTTTTCAGATGACCTATCTTATTACATAAAAAGCACTTTCTGTTGTCCACACTACTTTTACATTGTTCAGAGAAGTGACCAGCATCTCCACATTTTAAACATTTCTTATCTAATTTACTTCTACACTGTTGAGATACATGCCCAACCTTACTGCACCTGAAACATTTAATATCCTGTATTTTCCTATTATGCCGCATGTAGAATGCAGAATTTTCTTCATTTATTTCTCTTGCCTTAATTCTATTTTCTTCCATAAGAAGCCTAGCAGTAAGATCCTCGTAAGTTTGTTTACTTTCATCTACAGACTCCCAAGCAGACACGAAGTGTGCATAACTTTCCGGTAATGACATCAAGACTTTGGTAATTAACAGCTTATCAAACACCTCTTCACCTGCCGCTTTCAGTTGACACACCATCTCTTGTAATTTAGCTAAGAATACAGACAGCTCTACACTTTCATATTTAAATTGTAAAAATTTTTGCTGTAGCATGAGTGTACTTGTAGAGGACTGTGCTTCATATACACTGTGAAGTTTTGTCCACATATCGGCGGCTGTCTCGCACGTTAGCACATGTACCATCACCGCCTCGTTAATCCTGGATACTATTATTGACTGTGCTTTGGCGTCCCTCGACACCCAGCTCCTCATATTTCCTTCTGTCTTAACTTCTACGCCTTTCACGACAGAAAATAAATCTAAACCTTTAAACTTTCGCGTTGCATGATTAAAATAAGTGAAAAATACAGGCATTAACGCAATCAAGCTTATTTACCTTAAATAGCTTGACGTTTCGACTGGGTTGCACTAGCCGTGGTCACAAGCAGACTGAAGAGGCGGTGTCACTCAGATTGTGAGGTAGAATCGTCTGAATCTACCCTCATATTGTCTATCCACGCACCAGTACACACAACACTGACAATGTCCCTATTTTGTAGGCCGTCCGTATTCCGAGCGTTACCCGACTGTGCAAAACAACGAGGTAGTGTGATATCAATGACTGGATTGCACGTCGCAGATAATTTGAAGCCCTCCTCTCTATTGAAATTTGTGTGTTTTTTGATTTCAATTGCTTCACGCACCATTCTCGAATAATAATGGCGGTCAGTGGCGAGGACTTGGGGACGGTGAAACTCAATCCAGTGATTAGTGCCTGATTGTAATATATGTTCTGCAATCGCTGATTGGTTGGTCTGTCGGTTCTTTATAGCGGCGATATGTTCCTTTATCCTTTCAGCTATGGTCCGCTTTGTTTGGCCTATGTAGGAACTACCGCAGCTGCAATTTATTTTATAAACGCCCGGAGTTTGGAAAGGCAGTACATCCTTCGATGTGCCCACCATTTTGTTTACTTTAGCCCCCGGCGTGTACACAGTTTGAATTGAATACTGCTTATTTCCAGAGACGACGCTGAAAATATCGTCGACATACCTTTTCCATAGCCTGATAATTTTGGGTCCATCTCTCAACGCCTTCTCTTCAAAATGTTCCATCCATAGATTAGCTAGTACCGGGGCTACTGGACTCCCCATCGCGACACCATCTGCTTGGAGGTAGTGCTGACCTTGGAAAAGGAAATAGTTGCCTTCTAAGCAGTGTGTCAGTAGATCAATATAATTCAATGCCATTTCGCTGTCAATTAGTCTGTCTTATACCACATCCAAACTCTCCTCAATTGGAACGTTGGTAAACAATGACTCCACATCAAAGCTGACCATCATTTCTCCTGGTTCCAATGTAAGGGACTTTACAATTTGAATGAAATGGCGAGAGTCTTTCACAAAAGATGGTGTTTTACCCACCAGTGGCTGTAATACACCGCCTCTTCAGTCTGCTTGTGACCACGGCTGGTGCAACCCAGTCGAAACGTCAAGCTATTTAAGGTAAATAAGCATGATCGCGTTAATACCTTTATTTTACACTTATTTTAAATCTAAACCTTAGTTTTATGCCCGTTCAAAGCGTCTGAGTAGAAGACTCCATTTTTGGCGCTTTATAATAAGTCTGATGCCACAATTACCCCGCGCCTCAAATTACAAATAAAGCGGCTGATCCACAGTATTTCTTTTAATCATCATAACCCAATAAAGATGACCTGTCCCATCTTCGTCATATTCATCCCAAAATCCCATCAAGGATGATGAAGGTCATAACGTAATTTGGATTTTGGATTACATCAGCTGTCTACATGGATGGCAACAAATAAGGTCACCATGTTGGTTGGAGTGATCTGTGGATTACAACTGACTAGCACACACTTAAACTAAGAGCCTTCGACTGTAATATGAAATTGAGCCAGCGTGAATTAAAATAAATAAATAATATGTAAAATAAGCTTGTGTTATGGGATCTAGACTGTATATATTTCTATATATTTCTAAATACATACATATTATACATAGGAAACACCCAAAACTCTGAAACAAACATTTGTGGATCACACAAATATTTTTTCCGACCCGGGAATCGAACCCTGGACCTCAGTCGCGGTAGTCGCATACACTACCACTGCACCACCGAGGCAGTCAAACGTTCGTTCATACTTTTAGAAGGGTGCTACTTCATCACAAAATACTTACTCAGCGTGCATCAGTTGAATTTGGAGTCCAAGAACTGTCTATTTTGGCTGCTAGGAGCAGTTTTCATTTGACTATTATTTCGACATTGTTGGGCCTATCGTCTCTGAGGGTTCCTGTGCCAGAGTCTAGTCCGTTGGTCAGTAGGAGAACCACTTGCAGGTGAGGTTGACGAAGATCATGATGGAGCTCCAAAACACCACTAATTTGCCTGTAAAAAATGTTGATAGTATGGTATTGTAGAAAATAAGAACGGATGTTCTTTCCTCTTTCCGCAGTTCACAAAGTTTTGCCACTGCACTTCCTTCTATAAAAATATGCGAAGAGGTTCAGAGGTCAATAAATACTGTTGTAAACCTTTCTTTGCTGTAAGCCATACCATACCATACCATTGCAAACATTTACAAGCAAGATGGGCTCCGTGCGGTAACCACTGTTTATATGGTGAATAAGTATGGCAACAAGCCCTTACGAGAGCTCTACCAGCCTCTAGGAAACAAAAGCACCTATGCCCGCCGCCCGCATCGCGTCTGACCAGACGGATTGGTTATAGGTGATTTAGTTTCCAGTTTTATTCCTCTTCTTTCTGTCTTCTTTCTTCATTTTGGGTTTTCTTGTAGTTCCTTTTATGAGTCTAGTGCTACAAAAGCGAGAAACAAAAGATTTATTTTCACTAAAAATGCTTTATTTCTAAAACTACTAAGAATCAGATGAGCATTTTATAGTTTCGTCACTAGATACATGTATTTATTATAACTAGTCATCATCGAGAGCTTTGTATTCATCGTCGTTACAGTGAACGATGAACCTTATCGACAAAGCCCAACAAGGTTCATCATCCACTGAAGTGCTAGGTGTAAATCATTCGCCCAATAGAACATACGCTGCCAACACGTTCCGTTAAGTACAAAACATCTGTCGCGGTGAGAAGCGACCATAAATCTGGTTTGTTGCTACCCAACTATTTTTAGATTTTATTATTTTATTCTTCATGGCAACAATTTGATACAATAAAAAAGCTGCCTTATTTTGGCATTCCGTTGGTATTCTTTTTGGAATACCACCGCGATTTAGTATGAAATTGTTAGAGAATTAACTAAATACTTATGTTGAAAATAAAAACCGGTCTAGTGCAAATCGGACTTGTGCACGTTAGGTTACGTATCTTCAACTGAAAATAATGTCTGTTGGATGGAAGCCCCATAAAAAAATTATTTTATTCTGTTTTCAATATTTGTTGTTCCAGCGACAACATCATGTGTGAAAATATCAACTGTCTACGGTTCATGAAATATAGCCTTATGACAGACGAATGGACAGATGAAGTCTCTGTAATAGGTTGCCTTTTGGGTACAGAACCTTAATGAAGGAAATTATACTATACATAACAAACATTAAATAAATATAATAATGAGCATGTCTAAAGCCACACAGTCCTAACAAAACTAATTATTTTGAGTGTACCGGAAACCGGGTTAACCCTCGAGAGAAATCTTGGGTGCTACCCAGCAATAGAGGAATATCGACTGAGTGATGATCTGATGAAAACTATCATTAGTTTTTACACTTTACCATAGCTTCCTATCACGCCGGCGATTTCCTTAAAGTAGCCTAGGTATTTTTTTAATATCCGTTGAATATTTATCATTTCAAAGTAATTGTAAAATCCAAGAGCGGACAAGTGCTTATCAATCAATTGATCCACTGCTGGACGTAGGACTATTCTGATTTCATTTTGAGAGGCTGATTGATCTTACTGATACCACGTAGCCAGATCTGTTGAAATCTGGTTTTTTAGAACTTTTATGCCTTATACCATTATCACGTTCGTAATTTGCGCCACTGGCAAATGAGGAGAGTTTGTAGTAATTTAAGATCTCGGTAGAGCCCCATGGCACAAAGCTATGGTAACGTAATCATCCTTTATGCATGCACAGGGAACCTTGTGCCTAAAATAAGGTGTCATACTATCACAGCTGTCCTCTATATTTATTTTCGGTATAATATGGTAAATAGTAGTCATGTTTTAGTTTATTTGAACTTTTTTTGTTTCAATTGAACTCTGCTATTCACTTCTCGTTCTTCTGTCGCACCATGAAACCTTGGATCTTCTTTCAAACTTTCCTTGAAGTTCCTACAATCCAGGGTTTCTGAAGAAGAAGCGTGACAAAGCACATTTCTGGGCCGTCATCTTAAGGGTCGTTTTGCAGCTCCAGGTTAAGATTGTGACTCCCAATCACCGATCGTCGTCTCTGTCAATTTGACATGTCAAAAAAGACGTCTCTGAGGCTTGGCTCAATGGTGACATTGAAACGCATTGAAAGATAGATAATAATAAAAAAAAAATATATTGTGGGACACTTTTCACTCAGCGCCATCTAGCCCAAAGTAAGCTAATATTGGCTTGTGTTATGGGATCTAGATAACTGATAAACATACTTATATATTTCTAAATACATACATATTATACATAGGAAACACCCAAACTCCGAAACACATATTTGTTGATAACACAAATATTTGTTCCGACCCGGGAATCGAACCCGGGACCTCTTGCCACAGAGGCAGTCAAATAAATAATAAATAATATTATGCTAAAATGTACTTATGTACAATATCAAATTATAAATAAATGAAAATAAAATGTAGGTACAGGGATACAACGGCGGTTTCCTAAAGAGCAACGGGTGGATTTATTGCAGCAATCTCTTTCAAGCACCTTTCATTCATTCAGTACTTTAAAAGCTGTATTGGCCAATATTTTCTTCATAAATCTTTCTGAACGTCTATATTTATTGAGATAAATAATATTCAAGTGTATGTTTGTAATTTCAAATTAACAGTAAATTAACTATCATTCGTCAACATGTTTAAATCATACCTACACGAACCAAATTATCACGAACTGGCAATCAGAAATCAATAAACGAATTCTCAACAACCAGTTTCTGGCATAACCACAATAGTCTTTGATGTAGCTACGGTCAATGATTATTGCTTATGTAACGAATTTTACCGCCAATTTATAAGGCAAAAGAAGTTTTTTTTTAAATGGTAGATACTATACCCCTCAGTCTTTTAATGTAGTGATTCCTGTAAACCAAGTTACATCGAGCTCGAACTCTTAAACCCAAATTAATCTAACAATTCTATGACTTTTTTTATACCACTGAGGTGGCAGACAAGCATACGGCCCGGCCCACCTGATGGAAAGTGGTCACCGTATCCTATGGATGTTTGCAACATCAGAGGTGCAGCACTGGCGCTGCCGACCATTTATAAACGACGACTTTCTAATAAGAACCTTTCGTATTTGCTAGCAATCATAGATTATCTGAAACTAAAGAGATATGAAATAAGTGCGCTGCACTGTCTCCCTTTTTAGAACGAACGTTCATAATTTCGATTTCAATGTACCTACATAAAAATTTGCTTAGTAGGTAGGTACGTTTATTTCTAACTAGGTGAACCCCCGGCTTCGCCCGTGAAATACTTTGAACTCCCGTCGCATATATTTAATCCCGTCGCTTATAAATTATACAATAATTCATTAAAATTGCCCGATTTGTCGACATTTATGACTCCACTCTCCAGGGAAGTAGCGTGATGATATTTAGCCTATAACCTTCCTAGATAAATGGGCTATCTAACACAAAAATATTTTTTCAAATCCGACCAGTACTTTCTGAGAATAAGCGCTTTCAACCAAACAAACTCTTCAGCTTTATAGTATTAGTATAGATGACTGCCTCGGTGGCGCGATGGTAGTGTACCTATGCGACTACCGCGCATGAGGTCCCGGGATCGATTCCCGGGTCAGAACAAATATTTGTGTGACCCACAAATGTTGGTTTCGGAGTTTGGGTATTTCCTATGTATAATATGTATAGGACTATAGGTAAATTTAGAAATATAGAAGTATGTATATCAGTTGTCTAGATCATATAGTACAAGCTTGTTGCTTAGTTTGAGCTAGATGGCGCTGTGTAAAAAGTGTCCCACAATATTTAAAAAAGTCAAGTATTGATGTGTGAAAGCAAATGAGTGACATTAGTTTGAAGTGTGCGATGCACATTAGTGTACGAATTAATATTTGTATATGACTCGTATGTGTAGTGTAGGGAATAGTGAGAGAAACTTGGAGACACTGGTTCGCATAGTAACCGCTGCTTTCGCCATATCTCTTCAGTTAAGATATATCTATCTAGCAATAAAATATAGGGCGTCTCTAAACCTCAAGAACAAGGGAGCACGCGCCTTGTCAGTATTATAAGAAATAAGTATATGTGTGTACCAGAGTACACAGGTAAGAAGTAAAACTTTTTTACGACATTTATTTACTGTTATAAATTTTCTCTCATACGTCGATAAAAAAGTTTCACTTATGATAAAGAAGTTTCATGAAGCGCTCGTGGCCCCGCGGTCTCAGTGTTCTGTAAACGATCACTGAGTTACGCAACTTTGACTATGGCTGGTCCTCGGATGTGTGACCACTTTGTGGCATTTACATTTCCGAGCGCTTCCGTGCTTCGGAAGGCACGTTAAGCCGTTGGTCCCGGTTGCTAGTAAAACGGCAGTCGTTAAGCCTGGTTGAAAGCCTTATGGACGGCTTGAAAAATTTCAACAGCAGATAGCCACAACCTGCGTCTGTCCATTTTCAACACGGCCATGGGCTCACCACCTATAACGTGGGACAGGAATCCACACGGTGAAAAGTGGGCATATAATATGCCTCTGCCACCCCTTCGGGGATAAGGCGTGATGGATATGTATAAAGAAGTTTCACTTCGAATCAACGTGGCGCGTAACCCAAAAACGTGACGATTTTTTACAATTTTTACATATATAAAATTTCTCTCAACGTCGATAAAGAAGTTTCACTTTAAAAATTACTCCACGTTATTTGTGTCAGTATCTACTCACAGAGTCTCTGTGCTTTCAGTTCTACAATTCGAAGCAAAAAAATTTTAATGCTGGTTTATCGATGTTTATATACTTAGTAAGAGGAATAACTAGCGAATCGGCCCAGCTTTGATACTAATATGCATATGATATGTTTTATTAGCACTCTCTTTTATTACACAATCTTAAACTGAAAACTGCATTTAAATCCGTTAAGTAATTTAAAAGACCTAAGCAAATAAAAGGGGCGACTTCATTTTATACTTATATTAAAATTAAACTTTCCTTATTAGATATTACTATCTCTCGTCGTTGTATGTTAGTGTTCATTCTTTTCCTTCCCTACCTAAGATCTAATCCACTTCATATTATATTCCCTTTCAAAATACTGCTTTTAAATTTTTGATGTGTCCCAAAATAGGTTAAGCATAATATTTAACTAGTTCAATAGATGGCGTTAGCAGACACCTGACACATAAGTAAGAGTGAAATAAAAAACAGACCTGCTTGTATGAGCAGTATTAAATATTAATTTATGTATTTATTTCTTCTAGTGTTTGTACGATAATAAAGTATGTAATAGAACCTATAATTTATAAAATTTGATCGATATCACTCACTATACGAGTACGAGTATAGCCATAAATATTATACCGACGTATAAAAAATAGAATTTCTAAGAATCCGGTCTTGAAAATTCGATGGCGCCTGTTACCAAGTAATAATAACCATTTAACTGTTTTATTTTGAATAAATTAACATATTTAAAATCATTCCATAACATGTCATCGAGATCCAATGAAGATATTCATTACATATGATTCACACCAAATTATAATAATTTGTGTGTGAACGAATTTTCGCGTAAAATTTTTGATAAAAATCAAGTTGATGGGAATTTGTTATTGCATAATGTTATCTTAGGATTGGAGGAAGTGAGTGAGAAAGAAATACTGAGAGAAAGAGACAGGAAATGAGACAAGACGACAGAGAAATACTTACGAAAGGTCAATGCACACATCATGCACGCATGTAGTAGGTACCTACATCCTTCATAATGTATCTATCTGTTTTGACGACCATACTGTAACAACAGTAAGGTTACCTGAATCCGAATCTAAAACTATCTTTACATTGTATTCCAGACATGGTAGTCTAGTCTGAGAGGATAGTTTGACTGGTTTCATGCGTACTTCTTACGCTTCCTGCACTGCAGATTCATTAATCGCTTCATACTTCGTACGTAATACCTTATACTTATCCAAGAACATTTGTCCTTTTAGAATTTGAGCAATCCTTCACGTGGTCTTCTTTGTGTCCGAATCTAGTATTATACCTTATTCATACTCAGGTAATAAATAAATAATCCGGTTACGTCCAAAGCGTCACATATTATCACATATTATTTTTGCACACATTGAATTGCACACATATTATCCTCCATCACGTCAAACCTGTCAATCGTGCTGCGACCTGACGGAGCACCACTAAACACTTGCTCCCCAAGTATCTTCTTTAAAATGGTCGTACGTACCAGCGAAGGAGACTCTTGCTTGTGAGCTGTGATGATAAGATCAAACACATTTCATATCACTGATGTAATGGCGATAGTACCTAGGTCGTCTCTGATAATCCCATTTCTTGCGTATCGATTATACTTTCGCCTAAGACCTCGTTATGTACTCCCAAGGAGTGGATAAGAGATGCAGTCGTATTAGCACTGATACGGGTTCCGCTGCACATTTTTGAATTACCAGCACTGAGCCTCTGGCTATGCTTTGAGATGGAAAGGATCCACACTTTTAGCATATCTAAGGGCTGTCAACTTGTCAGCTCATGGCAATAAAAGTAACTGAGCTTAAGCTGAACCTGCTTTTTATCAGTGTGTTTACAATTTTCTTTTATTTTATCGCTGAATTTGTGTTTGTGTATCGTGTGAAGCTTTCCCGTTCTCATTTCCTAAACTTATTAAAGGTATAAAAAGTACCCTACGTCTTGAGGGCGTCAGCTATTTATATACGTAATAAGAGCTCAATGGGCGTAAGAGTGGAAATAATTGCAATAAAACTCTCTACCAGTATTTTCCGAGTCAAATAATTTCTTAATAATAATTATAAGACATATTCATGAAATTTCCATTCATAAATCTATTGTGTTTGGTTTTATTAATTTATTTCTATTGCTGATTGCACTTTAACGTTCTGCTCTCAATCTCAAGTAACCGATTTAATAGTTTACTATCTGAGACTATCCCACGAATACTACACTCAAACTGAACATTATAAACTCAGTAAAATAAACCACAAAAAAACCGTAGCAAATCTATAAAATGAGTTAAACTAAAATCTCGGGCTATAGGCCTCCAATAGATCTACACAAACACAGTGGCTAAAAGAACAGCAAAATATCCGTGCCTAATACCATCAAGGTAATTGGTTTTCCATAGTGACGTGTTCGAGTTACTTTAGTAGCGGTAGTCTATGTAGGTATGAGAAATCACAAACAACTTTGTACCGACCTACGCATAGAATTATCAGAAGAACAAAAACAATACGCCATTCTGTACCGCGGAAGCGGATAAAATCTGTCGGGAGCCCTGGGGCTATCCTCCCGAGGGCTCACCCGGAACTCCCGGCTATAGACAGATGGAAGGGATACGTGTGGGTTTAGTCGGTAAGAGTCTGGCATAGCGTCCATAAGGATTTCCACACGAACATAAAACCGCCATTTTGTAAGTATATTATGAAACTAAGTTATTTATGAACGATAATGAAAGGGAGATGTAGGAAGAACCTATATCACAACCTCGATTCTTCTATTTTATCTTAGTGTATTCGTGTATTCCAACATAACTGGATTTGGGGCCACCATTATTTGGTTAGGAGTAGCCATCATTTTGCTTTCAATTTTCTGCATTGTTGTGAGCGATTGCCGTTTGATCTACCAACCCCCAGTGCTTCGTCTTTTAGTGAACAGGGTGCATCGCTAGCTAATGAGGTCGCTAGGCACGGGAGATCTTGGTAGGCCCCTTACACCCCACGGACAACCATAAAGAACTTCTCCAAATAACTGTAATGTAACTGAGAAATAACAAATCGAACTCCTCAAGAAATATAGGACAGATTGTTTGTTGTTGTTGTTTTGATAAGTACATTTCCCTCCAGATTGACAATTATTCCACTACATAACGTGGTTTCAACACGACAATACCCTAGGCAATAGGCTCTATTTAAACACCGCATGGACTCACCATCCACGTGGGACAAAAAGTGGGTGTAAAAATGCCTCTGCCACCCCCTCGGAAATCAGACGTTATTGATAACGTGACATTATGTCAACACAAGATTTGCCTTCACAAATTTTCATTATTTTGGCATATATTTTTGATTTGCTGCCAATTTGCCAAATACAGGTTCGTATTATTGTAGAATAAAATTTTATACGTAATAGTGCATGGCCACCGTCTACGCCAAACCCCGACACAATAATGTGGCCTTAGCTTAAAATGCGAAGCGGATTTGACGCTGACAGAAGAAATATTATACGATTGCCATTAGCAAAAAAAAGGCGAAGTGGTAGCTGAGCAAAAATGCACAGAATTGAGAACAAGAATAGATATATTAATTTAGATATTTTGTATTCACAGAAGTACTAGTAGCATTGACCCTGGGCAAAATAAGTACGTAAGTCGGTACCTACGTAGGCTACGTAACAGGTAAATGATACTTAAATAACAGGTTAAAGAGAACTATTATTTTCCATGACATTCAAGTTATGTAATGTGTATACGTAGTAAGATAGTAAGTATAATTGTTCTGTACGTTCGCTAAGCTTACTAATTTTGTGTTTATTTATAATATTTTAATTTTTAGGAATTCTAACAAATTTCCTTAAGGTAAAGTGCTTGTGTAAAGAATTAGTTCACGTTGATACGTAATGTAATGGTTTGATCGGGCTCAAACCACGGGACACATGTTATTATTGCATATCTACCTACTACTAGGCCCGTTTAGGGAATTGTAACCTTCTTATATTATTATTTTTCACAGAGCAATAAATAATAAATATCGTTGGGACAAATTACACAACGCGATCTGATTCCAAACTAAGCTGAGCTTGTACTATGGTAACCATATAACTGATAAACATACTTATATATTTCTAAATGCATACATATTACAGATTTATAGGTAACACCCAGGTGATAGTCAAAATGACGGGTGCATCATAAAAAACCAATGTATTCTAATACCAGAACCTTAGGGATAGTATGATAAATGCCGCTGTGGAAGTGTGTGGAGAAACGAAAAGAGGCAGTAGTAATAAGCGTGATGCATGGTGGAATGAGGAAGTGAAAGAAGCAGTTCGAATGAAGAAGAAAGCATGGCTAGACTACTTAGCCTCGCGGAATGATTTTAATATGAAAGAGAGATACAAGCTGCAGAAAGTTAACACGAAGGCACTTATAGAAGAAGCTCGTGAAAGGTGCAGAATGAAAGCGGATGAAAGGTTGTCGTCCAATTTCCGGGATAATGCCAAGCTCTTCTGGAAAGAGGTAGGCAAGACCCGGAGTTGTTCGGCAATCTGCAGTATGAATAAAGTGCTTAGTGTTAACAATGACGTCCTAACAGACCAAAGTGACGTCCTGCAGAGATGGAGTGAATATTATGGAAAGATGTATGCAAGAAAAGACAGAGATGCCACATCGGGAAGGGGAGCTCACTTCGATGCTCCGGATCCCGATGTCATTGAAGTCATTAGTATGAAAGAAATAGAACAAGCGATAAGAAGTATGAAATGTGGTAAGGCTGCGGGAAAAGACAGAGTCACTGCTGAGATGATCAAGTACGGTGGGTCGCGTGTCTGGGACACACTATGTCTGTTATGCAACTTGTGCTGGCGGACGGGTGAGGTCCCAGATGACTGGCGAGTAGCAGTTGTAGTACCTATTTACAAAGGGAAAGGCTCGCGCCTAAACTGCTCCAGCTACAGGGCGATCAGCTTGGTCAGCTTAGCTAGTAAGGTGTATGCAAAGGTTATAACGGCACGAATGCAAGAAAAGTCTGAAAGGTATTTATGGGAGGCTCAATGCGGATTCCGACGTGGAAGAGGTTGCATGGATCAAGTGTTTTCTCTCCGCATGATCGCGGAAAAGTTTCTGGCTCTTAGCCAGAAGGTTTTCTGCGCTTTTGTGGATCTAGAGAAAGCATTTGATAACGTTGTGAGAGAAACGCTGTGGGACTTGCTGCCAGGATATGGTGTGGACGGCTCGCTACTGCGGGCAATACAGTCGCTTTATAGGGACTGTAAGGCTTGCGTGCGAGTAGGGGGGGATGTGTCACCTCTTTTTGATGTCTATACAGGCGTCAAACAGGGATGTGTCATGTCCGCCTGGCTGTTCATAGTGTATCTGGACAGTTGCCTGCAGAAGTTGAAAGATTTTAATATGGGTGTGAATTTGGGTGACTTTACAGTAAACTGTCTGCTGTACGCTGATGATGCGGTGCTCATGGCCTCATCAGAAGCCGACCTTCAGGCATTAGTCACTAATATGAAAGAGGGGTGTGAAAGTAAGGGTCTCCGCTTGAATGCAAGTAAAACTAAGGTTCTAGTATTTGAAAGAGGTGACGTAAGAACTAAATGCGAGATTAGGGTAAACCAGGAACGTCTAGAGCAAGTGAATGAAATTGTGTATTTAGGAAGTATGTTTAGCGCGGATGGAAGATGTGATTCGGATGTGGAACGGCGAGTAGCTGCCGGAAACAAAGTTAACGGTGCTTTGTCCCAGTTAGTAAAGCGACAAAGCATCGTAAAAGAAGCACGACTGGCGATTCATAATGCAGTGCTAGTGCCAACTTTGCTTTACGGTAGTGAAACCTGGGTATGTCAGCAGATGCATGAAAGTAAATTGAATGCTGTGGAGATGCGATCACTTCGAAAGTTGTGCGGCGTTACCTTGGCTGGCCGAATACGTAACGAAGTGATACGCAATTTGGCAGGTTTGAATGAAAGTGTCAGCGTTAAGCTGGAAAAGGGCGTGCTCCGTTGGTTTGGACACGTCCAACGAATGAGTGAGGAACGATTGACGAAGAATATATATTGTTCAAAAGTAGAGGGTAGAAGGAGTCAGGGTAGGCCGAGACTTACATATGAAGACCACGTGAGCAGATTGCTCAAAAACGGAAAGGTCAAAAGTACTCGGATACCCAGACGTGCGTGTATGAAGCGATTGATGAATCTCGAAGAAGCGAAAGAAGTATGCATGGATCGCGAAGCCTGGCGATCTGTCCTCTCTGACTACCCCGTCAGGGATACAGCGTACAGATAGTTAGTTAGTTAGTTAGTATTCTAATACAGAAAAAATTTACATACAATCTGTGCTAAATTGTACGTATATTTAAAAAAATTGTACCACTACGGAACCGAAATTGTAACAAAAGAAAATACACCCGCCTAGCAGTCCGATCTACTCCCACCACGCCACAGAGGCAGTCAATAATGATAAGTCCTTCATGTTTCCTTGAGCAGTCAACCTAAAATGGTCGAGGTCCATTTGAACTTCATAAATTAACAAGGTCCATTTTCTCTTGTCCCACAATACATATTACTAGATGACCCCCACAGCTTCGCCAGTGGAATATTTCGACCTCCCGCCGCACCTATTTAATCCCGTCGCTTATAAATTCTACAATGATGCATAGAAATTTGCCCGATTTATCGACATTTATGACTACTGCTCTGCTCTCCAGTGTAGTAGCGTGATGATATATAGCCTATAGCCTTCCTCGATAAATGGGCTATATAACACAAAAAGAATTTCGACCAGTAGTTACTGAGATTAGCGCGTTCAACCAAACAAACAAACTCTTCAGCTTTATAAAATTAGTATAGATGAGAGTGATATTGTCGCTATGTATCAGGTTTGAATTATCACAGTTAACAACAGCTATCACCTCCGTAAAACATCCTCATTTTTATACCTATTTAGTTCACACAGAAGCTTTTTTTTAAAACTGGTAGTCCACTTTTGAAGTTATAGTTCTTTTGGCGCGTTAGGGAAAAATGATGGGAGTAAATTTTTACGATGCGCGCGCAGACCGTCACGAAAAACCTACAACATGAAGTTAGCTGATAAGTGTTTCCATGACAACTTATAACTATATTCAAAGTAGTTTAAATTCTTTCAATGCAAACAAAGAGTTGTGGTGTATGTGATGAAATCTTATTAGACTAAAGTGGCGTGTACATAAGTACAAACACACTTATTTTAGTTAAAAATGTTACCGATAGTTTTCTCAATGTTTTCTCTGTTAGTCTTTAAATATTTAGTAGGTAATGTTATTTTCGATTTAACATTGTCATTAGACTAGTCACTTGATTTACTTAACTTTTATATGCACATTACAATTGATTGCATTTACATATCACAGAATAATCTCTAAAACAACAACCAAGTTGATAGAAACCTTATTTATCTATGAAACTCGTTCCTCTGTTTCCGCAACAAAAGCCGGATGGCACAGCGCTGAGTCATTGTATCCTGTGGAGGCTACATTCTGTTACAAAAACACTAATTAAGAATCGCTTTAGTAATAATGATGAATGTTTTATCTAGCGTGAGGATTAATAGATTTGAATCCTGCTCAGAAACCAAAAAGGATTGAAGAACCACATTCCGTTGTTCATTCAATAGTCTAGATTTTCTCTCCTTTTCGTTCTCAAAGTTTCGTTTAGAAATCATACTTCAAACCTGACACTGTGAAGTTTTAGTAGACGCCACAGAATTGTGGCGTCTTGAAAAGTGGCACCAAAGACCATCTATGGTCTAAGAGTGGCACCGACTCTGCAAGCCATTAGCCGCTAGCGGTGTGACGGAAACAGTGCGGAGCAACTGTTTTTTTTTTACTTAGCAACTTTACCCCACCCACTGCTTTTCGAGGCAGAGTTACCACCTTAATACAGTTAACCGAAGGATTCAAAAGATATTTTCCTCTTTACTTTGTCATATATTATTCTGTCTTGTTATGCTGGTTATGATCGTAGGCAATGTTTCGATGTAGCCATAATATTGAGGGTGGTGTTCATTTGAGGAAATAAAATCAAATACTCGTCTCGTGGTTACTATATTTCATTTTTGTTAGAAAGAAATGATTGGCGTTGATACTAACCACGCGGTCTGTCATAGTCAGTCGAATAATGCTCATATTATTTTGATTATATATATATAGGGTAAGCTTAGGTTTAAGTAGACTGCCGTCGGACCATTAAATATAAAAGTACAAATAAAATAAGTATCGATAATTAAACAGCATAATTGCCTGACGTAAAAATAGACATTGAATGTGTAGTAGATAATCATATCTAAATTTTATTTAGCTTATAAACATAATCTTAGCTTTGTTAGCAACCCAAATCGACATATAAGTGCAGTCTTCAAAATAACTAAAACACATTTATTATTGTAACCAAGCGTAAAACTCTAAGCGTATCGAGTAGCAAGATTAGGAAGGCAAGACCCTTTGAATTATTAGAAATTACTGTCTTAAAATTACTTCGTCCGTTTCTGAATAACATCACGAACACGACGGAGTCACGATTAAAACTTATGTTGACCAGTTATTTTTGTGGTAAATATTTTTTCTGAACTTCTGGTTTTAATGTTGCCATAGACATAGTGTTATAATGTACCTAAATTGTGTTTTCTCTTACTCCTCCTCCAAATTAGGCTTATCTATGCTTTCTTATGTACTTTGGCATCTAGACCACTGACAAACGTAGGTATAGGTACTACATAATATATTTCTAAATACCAATCAAACATTTGTGGATCTCACAAAAATATTTGAGCAGACCTGGAATTTAAACCCCAAACCTCAGCATGGCAGTCGCAAACACTTATAACTACGTCACCAAAGCAGTCAAATATAACTAGGTTTTAGAAATAAGTACTATTTAAGATCAACACACAACCTCTAGGATCCCCAAACTGCTGCTTAGACTTAGCAAGTCTTTAAGACTTTTACAATTGTGACTTCAGACAATCGAAAAACTTTGACTAGTTTCGGAGTTTATGTGTTTCCTATGTATAATATGTATGCATTTAGAAATATATAAGTATGTTTATCAGTCGTCTAGATCCTATAACACAAGCTTATATTAGCTTACTATGGGCTAGACGGCGGTGTTTAAAAAATGTCTTACAATATTATGGTACTGACGGCCGGACAGACTCAGCCGTTTAATAAGACTTTTCTAAACCTTATGGTTTAGAAGTCTAAAAGATAACAGGTGAATCGAATACCTCCTCCTTTAAATAAATCGGTAAAAAAGAAACAAACTTCTTAAACATCAACATGGCATAAAGCCTTTTACACTCTGTTAAACAAAATAGTTCATTCGACGTTTGCATGGCGGGTAATTATCCGGAGTATTGTTAAGCACAATGGCAGAGGTATTTATTATTTCAATTTCACAATATATTGTTGCGTGGCGAACAATGTATCCAGTAAACCAAGTACCGTTCTTGTTACAATTTTTCCACGCATGTTTCATTTAACTGTACCTATAGAAAAGAAAGGTTAAAATTATTGTCTCTCTTATTTTTTCAATTTCTACTAATCCAATCATTCTTTTGAAGTTTATACATACTTCTTTTGGCGCAAACCTGACACCATGAAGTTAGCTGATAAGTGTTTTCATGACAACTTATAACTAAATTTAAAGCAGCTTTCATTCTTTTGATGTTTTTAACTAACTAACTACTTTATCATTCCATATGTTACAAACAAAGAGTTGTGGTATATGTGATGAAATCTTATTAGACTAAAGCAGTATAACTTCTAACGTGTGTACATAACTAAACACACTTTTTTTATGAGTAAATGTTAAATCAGACTCAAGTCGACTAAAACCATACGAAGTTTTTCCCAATTTACTGACGGGTAAGACTTCAGAAGGATTATCCCATGATTCATACTCTGGAAGTGTAGCATTTGGCGAAACGAGCGATATATAGGTATGCTAAGCAGTTTACAACTTTACAAGTAACATCGATCGAGAGTAGTTTACTATGCGGATCTCGTGGCATCTGGGGTGAATTTTCGTGCTTTTAGACGTTTCTGCCACACATATTCCTGGAATCGAACATAGCTCCCATAGGACCCATTATATAATACTAGAAGACGCCCGCGGCTCCGCCCGCGTGATGAAGTTTTCCACAGTAACTAGTTCCCGGGATGAAAAGTAGCCTATGTGTTATTCTGACGTATAAGCTACATTATTGTAAAGTTTCATTAAATCCATTCGGTAGTTTTTTACGTGAAAGAGTAACAAACATCCATTCTTACAAACTTTCACGTTTATAATAATAGTATGATAGGATTACCGTGGTGCTTCCTTATTCGGCCTTAGTGGCGCAGTGGCAGTGTATGTGACTGCCGCGACTGAGGTCCAGGGTTCGATTAAGATTAAGAAAAAATATTTGTGTGACCTACAAATGTTTGTTTCTGAGTTTGGGTGTTTCCTATTTATAATATGTACGTATTTAAAAATATAAGTTTGTTAATCTGTCGTCTAGAACTCTAGACCCCATAACACAAGCGTATATTAGCTTACTTTGGGCCAAACGCCGTTGTGTAACAAAAAAAAATGTCTTACAATATTCCTATAGGATTGTATCTAGTTGCCTTCCAGTTCTCCCTCATTTGCAAAGGAGTGAAGAGGCGTTACGTATTTTCCCCAACTACCTCAAATTAAATATGATTCTGATTAAATATGAATTTCGTTGCGGATTCCAAAACATTCAAATTTCTCCTGGGACTTCACCGAGAGCGAGCTCAGTGTGACTTTTCTGGTCTTGCTCATTGCTATGGTTAATGTTTTACAGGAGTCGCAGTAATGTAACATGGAATGGGTGGGATTTGTCCCAATAAAAAAACTCCAGGATTCCCTGCATACTTTTGATTGCTTCAGGTGTTATGTCATTTCTTTATTGGTCGTGCGTGAAAAACTCACGTTGAGCCGCCCCGTTATGTCCTGTTTTTGTAAGGACGGCGAGCGGGCAGGCCACTCACCATCTCTAAGCCCTCGATAATATGACCAATAACCAATCCAAACGGTATTAAACTCCCTGATGCGCCTTCGCTTTTCTAAGTGATGTCATAATTACTTCGTCTTTGTTGCAATGACTGCTGTATGACCCCCAACCTCAGTATCTAAGTACAAAGCGCCCGAGCCTAATAATAAAATATTTATTAATCTATCCCTACTCATACCCGAAGGTGTAGCGAAGCAAATTATATGCCCACTTTTCACCGTGTGTACCTGTTGCACGTAATAGGTGGTGAGCCCATTGCCGTGTTGAAATAGACAGACGCAAGTTGTGGCTACATGCTGTTGTAATTTTTCAAGCCGCCCATGAGGCCTTCAACTTGACTTAACGACTGCAATGCTACTGGCAACCGGGACCAACGGCTTAACGTGCCTTTTGAAGCACGGAAACGCTCGCAAATGTAAATGACACAAAGTGGTCAACTTGTAACCAGCCGTTGCGAAAGTTGCTTAACGCAGTGATCTTTTACAGAACACTTGGTGGGTGGATATTTTTAAACACTTTGTAATTTCACCATTTGAAACGTTTTGGTCATGCAAATAACATTGTTAGTGTGACCTGCAAACCGAACTACACACACATAACTGAGCTTGTAATCTTGTCCCCTTGCACACGTCGCACAGTCAGTTCACTTAATAATCTTCTATCATCCTTCTTTACAAGGTTTGATCGACTGATAACTGTGAATAACAAAGAGAGTAGGTAGGGTATGAAGAATTAGGTAGGTAGGTGATAAATTACAACTTCTAAAGGCAGGTTCATTAGCAGATGGTAGCAACGAACCATAACAGGAAACAAATCCTTAATTTTATTGCGGATGCGGATCCAGATTTTACTGTTTTGATTAAAAAATACGATATAAAGTGCGTAGGTATAATCTCATTTATGTGAAATCTAAAAGTGTAGTCCGCTTAACTCACAAATAATACAAATAAATATGAAACACAGGTATCAACGCGTTTCGGCTGGGTCGCACCATTCTGGTCACAACCAGAATGGTGTAGCCTGGTACAACCCATTCGAAACGTCAAGCAAATGCACGGTAAATAAAATTAATAGCGTCAGATATAGATAGACATACAATTAAATTTCGATTCTATTTCACTTTCCCAATTCAATGCTGTATTGTACTACCTTCTTCCTCCGGAATGCTTATGAACTATGTTAGTATGGCATTTAAGAATACACATTTAAAAAAACGATACAGTGAATTAAATAAATATATAAAAATGTCAATCTTTGAAATAAAATATAATTTTTACTAACTTGAAATTATTCGAAATGAAAAACACAATAATGAATGGGATAAATAAAAATTGAATTAAATTAAATAATTACTAAGTACCTACTAATATATAAAATTTAAAATAGGAATTTAAAAAATTGGATTAATAAAATAAATTTAATTTAATGTATGTAATTTTTTTGTATTATTAATTTCAATTTACGTAGCTCCGTGCATCGGGTCGGTACGTATGCAAACGCTGCCGTACCAAGCGAAGGGACAGTTAGCTCGATCTACAATTACTCTCAAGATGCTGCTGGAGCTGTCCCTCAACCTCTGTATAATTGATGTAACTCGCTTTCTTAATAGCGTCTGTAAGCTATCTAGGTTTGCTTCTGCAAACATACTGCAAACTTACTGTAGCGCGTACAGAATCGAGGATGACCCAACAGCACCCTGAAAGCATTGTTAAATGAGAAATCGAAAAAAAAAAAAATCGGAGCGCGTTGCGGGCCCGCTGCGTATAATTAATCCACAAGCTGCACGTGTACATAGACTGACAGTAGGCTTTGAAAAGCATTCATTTTACATCTTGCGTACATCGAGCAAACCTGCGAGCCACATCTGACCGACAACGCTCTCCGCTCCCCTCTATCTATCTATATCATCTTAGGTTTAGGAGTGATAAATATGATATTTTTTGTTCATTATCGGTTTAGGTGTGATAAATATTTTAAAGCTGACAAAAATTACATCTATTATATTCCTTCTATGGGTAAGTATGTACAATTTTATTATAAATTGTGCTTTGCCTGGAATAAAGTAATTTTAATTTAATTTATATAGTTTATATTTTATGCTGCTGCGCGATTCCTCGTACTATACATTGTACCTATACAATTAAGTCAATTGACAATACATGTAGTAATTGCTTTAAGTATTTTGCAGGACGATAAACATTTTCGGCTATACATTTTTATCATTTCTACTACAATAAACTTATCCGTACAATACCTGTGTGTTTCATATTTATTTGTACCTATCAAGCAACACAATAATTCACTTCACTTCACTTCATTCACTCGATGACTTCAGCAGCTATTTCGTGGATAGAAGATCAAGCGTACATTAAGTGTATAGACCCCGCACCTAAGCCATTGTGAAATTTGATTTCTGAGCAAATATGTCGTTCGTGTGGTGGGCGGGTAGGAATATGATGTTATATTTTCCAGCAAACTTAACCAATTTTAAAAATTTCTTACGTAAACGGTTTGAAAGAGTAAACATAAGGTAGTGTCGCCGAAGATGGTCCAGCTTCTAGGTTAGCCCACTTTAAAAAAAACAGTTATGATTATTTGAAACATTTGAAATTTCGCGGGTTTATGCTACTAGTACCATTGACAAAAGTGCAAGTGTGTTTAATTACCGGTGCGTTGCCATTTTTAGAAAGATGACAGTTTGCTTGGTTGTTGTCAAGACGATACACGTTTTGTAAACTCAATTTTCTATCCTTTTTGAAACTTAACGTATTTAAACTAAATCTATTTGCTCTAAACTGTAAATATTCATATTTAATATAAATAATATTATTTTACTTCGTTTTTTTTTTGTATTTTACGAGATTATACTCAACCAGGGTATAATTTCCTATCATGGCCCATAGCATAATTCCCAAACATAGGCCGGGTCTTTCTAGGATTATTGAAATATGGTGTTAGTATATTTTTGTGTGTGTTTGTTTGTTGGAACTACGTTTTTTAATGCGACTTACAGTTAGTGCGAATTAGTAGAAATTGTCTTGTTATGATGTGTGTATGTGTGTGTATCGAGCCTACTACAAGCACATAAAATTTTCTATTTTTATTTAGTGTGATACAAAATCACTATTTCACATTCATCAAGTAAGTTAGTAGTGTACACACTCATTTAAAGACTAGCGTCTAATTTGTTTTAATTAATTAGGTATATTTTGATTGATCTCAGAGTAAATTTTCAGTATTCTTTAGATAGCCCACCAATGAATGTCATATAAAAAAAAAAAAAAAAAAAAGAACTAATTTATGTTTATTTTTTACAAGTTGCTTTCTAAGTGATCTCAAAGTTAAATTTAATTTAATTTAGTAGTTTGTTTTTATTTTATAGTTGATTTTTATTTTGATAGATTTAAGAGCCCACATTAATATTTTTTGTTGATTTTTTACCTTTTAAGAATAATGTTATGAGAAGGATGTGTTTTAATTATGATGTCTTTATGTTATAAGTGTTTAAATGTTTATAATGCAAATATTTTTATTTTTATTTTTCGGGCTATCTTCAGCCACCAGCTTCTCAAGATGGGCTATCTTAGGTGGTATGGAATACCGAGTTTTAAAAAAGTGTTTACATTTGTTGTAAAATGCCAAAAACTGTAAAACTATTTTTGATATCTGGTTTCTCAATTAAATAAATTACAACTACCACTATGAATTTTCTTTACTTTACTTATCTACAAGATTTTACGAGGTATTGAAATTCAGTGGGCCTTCATTGGCGCCTGTACCTTACATAAACACGCTATCGTAGTCATAGTATTAGTAATCTCCAGGAGATCTTCTGCAGCACATCTAGCCCCCTAAGGGGAGCCTCATATTGGGGCATTCCCTTAGCTGGGTAACCGTGAATAGTCCTCAGGCCTATCCCGCGACCCGGTTGGGAAGAAGGCGGGATACCGCAGGGTATAGTGGGTAGGATGAATGACGGTGCGTAATGGCATTCCCCGCGTCAACAAAATAAAATTTAAGCCACCATGCCAATGTAAACAATACGTAGGTTCCTACTAAAGACCAGGTGGCCGAGTCTGCTATTAAAATGAAATCGTCGCTCAATTGAAAGCCACCGGTACAATTTTGACAGGTTTTCGTAGTCTACTATTACAATCGTACTCCAATAGACTTCTATCGGTCGGCCGATAGAATTCTACTAACATGTACCACGCCAGTTGCCGGTAGTCAATTGTATTTTTTATAGTCTACTAACATTTTGACAGCTAAAAACAGCGATTCTGGTTTTATTCTACGGCTTGTCGATAGTAGACTCGGCTCCCTAGTTATTTCGAATTTACTTTACAGCACATTATATGATGAATCAGGGGATGAAGAGTCGAAGCGTGCACGTCGCCATCCCTGCCAGCTACGGCTGCAATTCTACTCCAACACGAGTGCCACCAGGGCGATTACTGCTAGGGCGTGCCCCCGAGGCGACGCGCACCAGTTCGTCCCCGCTGGTGCGAAAAGTGTGAGCCAGAGCGGCGTAGGGGACCGCCACCCTACACGCGCGGCCCGACACGGCGGGAAGTGGAGGATGGAGTGCAGGGTAGCTGCGTGGAATGTTAGGGGAGGAATGACAGATAAGATGAATGAGTTGATGGATGTTATGAATGAGAGAAAGTTAGATGCAGTGTGCTTGACAGAGACCAAGCGCAAGGGCAGCGAAGTCTTGGAGCTCCCGGGTGGGATGCTCGCGCTTTGGTCTGGAGTACCAGAGAGCGAGCATGGCAGTCGGGGGGTTGGAATTTTGCTGTCCTCGCGATTGGCCTCCGGTATGTATGAGTACAAACTGATAGGTCCTAGAATCCTCTGGATCCGTGTAAAACTTGGTTTGACGAAGATTTTCCTGGTAGCTGCTTACGCGCCAGTATCTTCGTCGAACGCGAGTGAGCTAGAGGACTTCTGGGAGAGTATGAGAGAAGCTCTAAATGTGATAGAAGGAAATGAAAGACTTATAGTATGTGGAGACTTGAATGGATGGGTGGGTACCGCTCGCGATGGTTTTGAGTCGGTACTCGGGAAGTATGGGGATAAAAGGGTGAACGACGCTGGCAAGCTAATACTGGCATTTTGTAAGGAAAAGGATTTGTTTGTGGCGAACACAATGTTCAACCACAAACAAATTCATATGTATACGAGGAGATGTAAGTCAAAGAGAAGCATGATAGATCTATTCTTAATGGATAGTCGGCTCCGTAAACAGGTGATGGACACAAGGGTTTATCGAGGCGCTGAGCTGGGATCAGACCACTACCTAGTCATAACTAGGATTAGGGGTCTGTTCGCGGGTTGGCGTCATCGTACCGAGTGTCCTGAACCTGAGCCGACTTATAGCATCAAAAGCTGGAAGCTGCAGGATGCATCCATTAGGGATAAATATAATGAAAGGGTAGCCGAAAAGCTTGGCGATGTCAATGTAAGCAGTGAGAATGTGGAAAGTGTATGGCAGAACCTTAGGGATAGTATGATAAATGCCGCTGTGGAAGTGTGTGGAGAAACGAAAAGAGGCAGTAGTAATAAGCGTGATGCATGGTGGAATGAGGAAGTGAAAGAAGCAGTTCGAATGAAGAAGAAAGCATGGCTAGACTACTTAGCCTCGCGGAATGATTTTAATATGAAAGAGAGATACAAGCTGCAGAAAGTTAACACGAAGGCACTTATAGAAGAAGCTCGTGAAAGGTGCAGAATGAAAGCGGATGAAAGGTTGTCGTCCAATTTCCGGGATAATGCCAAGCTCTTCTGGAAAGAGGTAGGCAAGACCCGGAGTTGTTCGGCAATCTGCAGTATGAATAAAGTGCTTAGTGTTAACAATGACGTCCTAACAGACCAAAGTGACGTCCTGCAGAGATGGAGTGAATATTATGGAAAGATGTATGCAAGAAAAGACAGAGATGCCACATCGGGAAGGGGAGCTCACTTCGATGCTCCGGATCCCGATGTCATTGAAGTCATTAGTATGAAAGAAATAGAACAAGCGATAAGAAGTATGAAATGTGGTAAGGCTGCGGGAAAAGACAGAGTCACTGCTGAGATGATCAAGTACGGTGGGTCGCGTGTCTGGGACACACTATGTCTGTTATGCAACTTGTGCTGGCGGACGGGTGAGGTCCCAGATGACTGGCGAGTAGCAGTTGTAGTACCTATTTACAAAGGGAAAGGCTCGCGCCTAAACTGCTCCAGCTACAGGGCGATCAGCTTGGTCAGCTTAGCTAGTAAGGTGTATGCAAAGGTTATAACGGCACGAATGCAAGAAAAGTCTGAAAGGTATTTATGGGAGGCTCAATGCGGATTCCGACGTGGAAAAGGTTGCATGGATCAAGTGTTTTCTCTCCGCATGATCGCGGAAAAGTTTCTGGCTCTTAGCCAGAAGGTTTTCTGCGCTTTTGTGGATCTAGAGAAAGCATTTGATAACGTTGTGAGAGAAACGATGTGGGACTTGCTGCCAGGATATGGTGTGGACGGCTCGCTACTGCGGGCAATACAGTCGCTTTATAGGGACTGTAAGGCTTGCGTGCGAGTAGGGGGGGATGTGTCACCTCTTTTTGATGTCTGTACAGGCGTCAAACAGGGATGTGTCATGTCCGCCTGGCTGTTCATAGTGTATCTGGACAGTTGCCTGCAGAAGTTGAAAGATTTTAATATGGGTGTGAATTTGGGTGACTTTACAGTAAACTGTCTGCTGTACGCTGATGATGCGGTGCTCATGGCCTCAACAGAAGCCGACCTTCAGGCATTAGTCACTAATATGAAAGAGGGGTGTGAAAGTAAGGGTCTCCGCTTGAATGCAAGTAAAACTAAGGTTCTAGTATTTGAAAGAGGTGACGTAAGAACTAAATGCGAGATTAGGGTAAACCAGGAACGTCTAGAGCAAGTGAATGAAATTGTGTATTTAGGAAGTATGTTTAGCGCGGATGGAAGATGTGATTCGGATGTGGAACGGCGAGTAGCTGCCGGAAACAAAGTTAACGGTGCTTTGTCCCAGTTAGTAAAGCGACAAAGCATCGTAAAAGAAGCACGACTGGCGATTCATAACGCAGTGCTAGTGCCAACTTTGCTTTACGGTAGTGAAACCTGGGTATGTCAGCAGATGCATGAAAGTAAATTGAATGCTGTGGAGATGCGATCACTTCGAAAGTTGTGCGGCGTTACCTTGGCTGGCCGAATACGTAACGAAGTGATACGCAATTTGGCAGGTTTGAATGAAAGTGTCAGCGTTAAGCTGGAAAAGGGCGTGCTCCGTTGGTTTGGACACGTCCAACGAATGAGTGAGGAGCGATTGACGAAGAATATATATTGTTCAAAAGTAGAGGGTAGAAGGAGTCAGGGTAGGCCGAGACTTACATATGAAGACCACGTGAGCAGATTGCTCAAAAACGGAAAGGTCAAAAGTACTCGGATACCCAGACGTGCGTGTATGAAGCGATTGATGAATCTCGAAGAAGCGAAAGAAGTATGCATGGATCGCGAAGCCTGGCGATCTGTCCTCTCTGACTACCCCGTCAGGGATACAGCGTGAAGATAGTTAGTTAGTTAGTTAATCATACATACTGAATACCATACACTTAGGTACTTTACATGAATGCACGCTTCGCACCGAACATTGTTTGGATTGCAATCTATGCATATTTATTACAGGAAAACCAGCAAGAAACAGTACCTCCTTACTGCTAACTACAAAAACGGAAATTACAAATCAACCGCGTCTCTTTGTATTGGAATAAACTTGAAATAATGAAGTTACCACTCCGATTAGTTAGATAAGTGCGACTTGCCTTTACTCTGTAGATACTCGTAAAAGTACTTACAATGTAGATTTTGCGGTTTAATGTTTACAAATACAGTTATTCGTTGATATTCCCATAGACACAACAATAATATTGGAGCATTGTGCAAGTTCAGCGGGGGCGCAGCATAGAGAAAGCGATGCCACAACAATGCACGCCGGTGTAGGTACTCGTAGATGTGCTAGATAGAACCTGCGATCTTTGAACCGCGCTCTGTAACTCTTCCGGAGGCACTTGAATTTACACTTAGTAAGGAGAATCGAATCATTCCGGTTTTCAATCTTGTATTATGAAATCTTTGTGCAATTTTACATACTTATTCTATTTCACAGAATGTCTCAGGAACCTGTTTTCTAAGCTTTAATTACTCTGGCCCTGGGCAGGCCAGAAGGAAAACTGCGTAGTTTTATGGTCAATTTGATTCAGAAATTTGTTCCTGTTAGCCCTAGTGAGGAACATTCATGCGTTGCAGCAACATGCACAAAGACGTGCTTAATATTATTCGCAAACGACACGTTGGATAAAGTGTTATTGATCTAAATCGCGAAATTTGCTTTCCGGGGTATTAGAGTGATGAAATATATCCTATAGCCTTTCTCGATAAATGGGGTCACCCAAAACATAAAGAATTTTTCAATGCCGACCCGTAATTCCTGAGATTAGCGAGTTCAACTAAATAAACAAAAAACTCTTCAGCTTTATAATATTAGTATAGATACTTGATACGCACCTACTTAATTGTTGCATGTCGCGGCGACTCACAATATTCTATACCAAATATTTTATACCACACCTAATATAATATTAACTTATATACATAGCAGATTGCTCAAAAACGGAAAGGTCAAAAGTACTCGGATACCCATACGTGCGTGTATGAAGCGATTGATGAATCTTGAAGAAGCGAAAGAAGTATGCATGGATCGCGAAGCCTGGCGATCTGTCCTCTCTGACTACCCCGTCAGCGATACAGCGTGAAGATAGTAAGTTAAGATTTTTTTAAATTAAAAATAAATGTCAGTCGTCAAACAGATACTAAAAAAATTCTGCTGCATGGCCTGTAATTTTCACCAAAAGATATTTTATTATCTAGGAACTATTATTTATATTATTTATGATCTAGTGCTGTAGAGTTCCCATGCTTCAAGAGGGTAGGGAGTGAGGAAAGGGAGGTCGTTTTTCGCCTAAAGGATCCGGACCGGACTTATAAATTATTGTACATGGCCAGGACTGGCTCCGTCTTTCTCACAAAAATGTCATCGTCAGAAGTATCGTAAAAATTATGGAATTTTTATAGGTACTATTATGCTAACTTGTTACTTTTAAACCTGTCCTTCTTTATGGCAGTGGACTCTTAGCAGAGGATGCACTCAACTAATAAACTTACGATGCATTTGCAGAAAGTCACACGGTGATATCTCGTATGATGAGTATTTATGAATGCTTCATATTACCTATTATTAACTAAACGGTTTTATTCACGTCGGAACCTTACCACGGAGGTTACCAGCGCAGGTTCCGATCTCCTGAAAAAGGACCTCTGTTAAGTCCGAAAAAAGTAAGTAAACCTGTTTATTTTTTTATTTATTTTTTTTATTTATTATTAAAAGACAAAACATACAGAGTATATAAAATGAAATCCTGCAAAACTGTTCTAACAGTTTGACTGCAGGTAAGAGTCTCTATAATAGTTACATGTACGTTTTAATACGTGGTTCTTAGTTTTATATTACCATACATATTTTTATACATTTATAAATTTATAATTACTATAGCTAGTTAACACTTGTCTAACACTTGTATCCATCATATAATATTATTATAGCCTACGAATAAGTAATGTAATTATAGCCAATATTATATTATAATAGACACAAATGTCAAACAAGCGTTTTTAACAAGTATTGCTTTATGCTCTTTTTAAATTTTGCAACATTCACTTCCGTGCGAATGTCCTCTGGCAAACTATTTAGTAAATATGGTAAACGTTTCTTGATTGTTCTATCTCCAAAGTAGTTTGTGACTCTGGGTACTTCCAGTTTGCCAGTTGACACCGACCTCGTACCGTAGTTGTGACTCAAATGCGCTACAGTATGTTCCTGACTGCCACGATTGTTAATGGCCAAAAGGTACTTATGTTTTAAACTAATGGGTAAGATTTTGCAAATTTTGAAAAGTTTACGGTAATCACCTTTGCATTTCATTCTGGTTATTATTGCGGACAAACTAGAGACCATCAGGTTAAGGAGAGGGCAAGTGCAAAATATAATTTACAGACCGAATGCATATTATTGAACCTGCACTAAGCGAAGAAGTTTGGCAAATGGAGAATCGCAAAACCTGGTGATCTGACCTTTCTGATAACGCCGTCAAGGATACAGGCGGCAAGATAGATAGTTAGAATGCATACCTACTCAGAGCATAGGTAGTGCTTTGAAGAACCTGTCTGTTAAATTACGTAGGAATGTGTTTGCGTGTCGACAGTTCGACACGTAGACTAAGTTTTAATTCAATTAGTTATATCTGGTGGGTGTACGACATGGGTATTAAAATACCAATATATGATGTTATTTTTATCTTTTGAACTTTACGAAGACAGAAAATCAGTTATAAGTTGTAATAAGGTAACCGTTGCGTAACTTATACACTTATGATATTTTTAAATAATATTAAATACCTAAATTGGTCTTAAAATGGCAGTTTTGAAGCCAAAATAAAGGCAATTGACGTTTGAAACCGCGGAGCAATTGCTAGTCTTTAATAAAAAAGGGATGTCCAAAAATTGAGCTCATAACATCGTCTGCACCAGACTTTCAGGACGTATGTTTGGATCGGCGTTACAGGCAAGTGTCATAAAAATCCTGGGGACGAATATTTCGAAAAGTACAATTCTATTCAAAGTTTATAAAAAAAAAAAAAAAAAAAAAAAAAAGATTCTTATAACCACGCAAGGCATGTGAGGTAGGACTTACCCTTCTACATTTACGTTTCTCAAAATACGCTCTAGTTTTACATTGCGAAAACTAACCTCAATTATTTTATGAGTATTGAGTATTTCTTCATCTGTTTTCCTTTTTCGAAGCGCTCGTGGCCCCGCTGACTGAGTGTTACGTAAACGATCACTGCGTTAAGCAAGTTTCGCTATGGCTGGTCCCGAATGGGCGATCGCTTTGTGGCATTTACATTTGTAAGCATTTCCGTGCTTGGGAAGGCATGTTTAGCCGTTGGTCCCGGTCAGTAACATGGCAGTCATTAAGCCAAGCTGAGGGCCTTATGGGCCTTAAAAATTTCAACAGCAGGAAGCCACAACTTGCGTCTGTCTATTTCAATACGACAATGGGCTCACCACATTTTACGTGGTACAGGAATACTCACGGTGAAAAGTGGGCATATAATATGCCTCTACCACCCCTTTTGGGAACCCGATGGAGTCCCCATCAAAGCCTGGAAGGCGATGGGTCCTCGCGGTGTGGGCATCTTAGTAAACCTTTTTAACCGCATACTCCTCAGCGGGCAGATCCCAAACCAATGGAGACTGAGTATTATTACTCCAGTCTTCAGTGCAGTAGTGCGGGAGCTACCGCGGTATTAAAGTGATGTTCTACACCATGAAGATCTTCGAGAGGATTATTGACTCTCGGATCCGGCAGAAGTGTACTCTCTCGGAGTGTCAATATGGGTTTCGCCCTGGTCATGGGACCACGGACCCTGTTTTTGCCCTGAGGGTTGTCGCAGAGAAATACAGGTCGAAGAACACGCCTCTGCACTGTTTGTTTCTAGACATGCAGAAGGCCTTCGACTGTGTTCCTCGTGCGATGATCTGGTGGGTACTGCGGTCCAAAGGGGTTCCAGAGGTCTATATTGACACTATCCGGGACATGTACTGTGACTCCGATTCAATGGTTCGGACTGCTGTTGGCGACATGAAACCCTTCCCCATCACTGTCGGGGTACACCAGGGTTCGGTCCTTAGTCCGCTTCTGTTCAGTGTAATATTAGACGAATTGTCGGACAGCATCAGAAACCCGCATGAGCAGCCTCCATGGTTGCTCATGTATGCTGACGATATTGCGCTGGCAGACGCGGACAGGGGCAGATTGGTGCGACGTGTATAGGCGTGGAAGGAGACGCTTGACAACGGCGGTCTGAAACTAAATGTGGCAAAGACTGAGTACTTGGCACTAAACTAAACAGATGCCACATCCGTCCGCATAGGCGGTGAATTGGTCGAGCGCACGGACCAGGTTAAATACCTGGGATCTGTTTTTCACACGTCCAGTGACATCGATTGCGATGTCAAGTCACGCATTGCTGCCGCGTGGGCCAAATGGCGGGAGATGACCGGTGTCATTTGTGACCGTAAAATGCCGATCCGGTGGAAGGGACAGGTCTACAAAACCATTATTAGACCTGTCCTTTTACATGGCAGTGAGACGTTGCCGATATAGGAGCGACACAAGCAGGAGCTGCGTGTCACGGAAATGAAGATGCTGCGGTGGATGTGTGGAGTCACGCGGATGGACCGCGTGAGGAACTCTCGCATCTGCGGCAGCCTTCACGTCCGTGACATTGCAGACAAGTTGTAAGAGTGTCGCCTTCGTTGGTATGGTCACGTCTTGCGGCAACCGCCGGGCTACGTAGGTAACAAATGTCTGGCCATGTCAGCCCCGCCGGGTCCCGGTAAGAGGGGAAGACCCAAGAAGTGCTGGCTTGACGTCGTAAAGGATGACATGAAAAATAAAAATATATTTATTTTGCATAGACCATTTTAACGGAGCTTACAAAATGTCATACCTACACTATTTAAATGAGTGCCAATGGTCAGATACTACAGGGGATGCCGACGACCGTGCGAAGTGGGGGAGAAAATGTAGGAAAGCGGACCCCGGGCGTCGCGAGACGCAACTGGGACAGACGCTCGGATGATGATGATGACCCCTTTTGGGGATAAGGCGGGATTGATTACAAACAAGCAATGTTTTCCAAGTCGCTTTGAAACCCTACACGGATTTGGAGCCTTGGGTCCTCTTCGCACTGCGGTCGCAGGGTTCCGGGGATCTTGGTGGAGTGCCCATACACCTAACTTTTTGAGTATTGAGTATCATTATGAAATGCGTCCAATAAAAAACGTTTCTCTGGAAACCCCAAGCCCATATTACTATAAGGGTTTGGGGTTTCCATAGGAACGTTTGTTCCATAGGAACTAAAAGGCTTATAGTTTTGAATGAAAACACTTGTTTAGCAGTTAACTGTTCCACTTATTTAGCAACTTATTTAAATAAGTGGAACAGTACAAGTGTTTTCATTCAAGATGTGTAGCAAGATCCACCAGATGCCATCAGTCTACACTATTAACGAACCCTTTTAGCATTCGCAAGACAAACATATATACCTACTTATTATATAAACCCTTTTAGGATTCGGAGAATTGAATTAAGATACATTCTCAGTTGATTCATTACAAATTATACAACGATAACAATTACAGACGCGGCGACGTCACGTCATAAAAATGCGAATCATAAAAGTTATAACATGTATAAAATATAGTAAAACTACAGAGCTATAGTACTCTATAACTCTGTAGTTCATAGTACTCTACGTAGAGAGGTGAATGTTCGCTCCTCGCCGACTTTACCACTACACGACCACATCATTACCGACAGGGCCGCTCGCCGCACTACCACAGCCTTTCATAACATTTTTATTTCCTTATAGTTAAATACTCGTTGACAAACCTATAAAAAAAACAACACTCTGGAATCCTACTAATATCATGGGATACTTTTCACACAGCGCCACTTTAAACTAAGCTTTAAGCTTGTGCTATAGGATCTACTTTATTATACGAGGAGAGATCCGCTTAAAGACTACCCATTGCTGGCTAGCAATGGGCTTGTGTGGGGGTCGCCCAGCAACTGATCGTGTCATGGTGGTGCTGGGAATACCCACTAAATCTCCTCGGCTACATTTTTGCCCTAATAGAGGTGTTTTTAGACCTGTTAAACTCACCAAAACCGTCCTATACTAGGACGATTTAACCAATGGACACGCTATCTTACCGTTTGCTAAGTATTTTTAGCTAAGTCGCTGTTCGAATAAACATTTGTGGGTCACACAAATGTTTAATCCGACCCGGTAATCAACCCGGAATCTTCCAGCCGCTGTCGCATATACTACCACTTACGCTACCGACGCAGTCAATATTATGAATGTGAAAGTTTGTAAAGATAATATATTATAAAAAAATGAAAAAATAAAAATAAATATCCATCACGCCTTATCCCCGAAGGGGTGGCAGAGGCATATTATATGCCTACTTTTCACCGTGTGGATTCCTGTCCCACGTAATAGGTGGTGAGCCCATTGCCGTGTTGAAATAGACAGACGCAGGTTGTGGCGACCTGCTGTTGAAGGTTTTCAAGCCGCCCATAAGGCCTTCAACCAGGCTTAACGACTGCCATTTTACTGGCAACTGGGACCAACGGCTTAACGTGCCTTCCGAAGCTCGAAAACGCTCGAAAATGTAAATGCCACAAAGTGGTCACCCATGCGAGGACCAGCCATAGTGAAAGTTGCGTAACTCAGTGATCGTTTACAGAACACTGAGACCGCATGGCCACGAACGCTTTAATATATTAATAAATAATATTAATAAATATTGTGAAACATTTTGTTATTATGATCAGATGTCTGTTACTCAATCACGTTCTATTCTCCTTTTTAACTTAATTTGGCTGATATTTGGTACACAGATACCTGGAAAGCTGGAGTAACACATAGGCTATTTATGCCGGAAAAAAGTTCAAGTGGGATACACGTATGGGAAAACTTCACGGTTCGAATCACGGGCATCATCTAATCTAGTAATGTAAGATGCGTCCTATTTTTGTAATAAACATCACACCACACAACTGTATCTGTAGCAAATAAAGCCTTTCAAGTGTTCCCACGGTTGTGGACAATTGAGATAGCCGTCCAATTTGTTACTAACCAACTTGATTACTGGTTTTTTTAGAAGATGAGGTATAGTAGAGTCTATTCTATAACCAAAAATAGAATAGAATAGACTCTACCATAGGTACCCCATCATCATTATTAATTATAGGTGATGTAAAGCATTTATTAACAACTAACTAGCGGGAAAGTTGATACTACTTAGGTGATTAGTGTTATTTAATAAAAAAATATATTTATTAAGCATTTCAAAAACTAGCCTGTATGTACCTAGTAGTTTTAGCGTACGCAGCTACGGCAGAAAATAATGTGAGCGCCATTTTTTTTTAATTTTCTTTTCTTTGTATTTACACATATTTTGGATATCTAAAAATGCCAACTTCCAATAATTAAGAATAGATATCGTAATGTACTATTTCCGTCCGTCTAATCTAAAAAAATATAAAAAAAGATTGTATCGGGACTTTCACTGGCAGAAAGCTGATGTTGTTATGGGGCTAAAATTTTGCCTATACATTTATCCCCATACTCCCATGAGAACTGGCACGACGCGGGTATGGCGCAGGGGGGTCCTATTATAATAAATATTTTCTTTGTGTAAGTGAATTCACTGAGTCGCATATAGATTCATCTAGGTATATTGAAATGTTTATGAAATATGCATAACCTTTTCATTATTGATAATGACGAGAAGGCGTTGGTCTCACAGTATGAGATTGGCGATTTTAGTAACGTCTAATTTTAATAGATTATACACTCCCGGGCTATTGAATCGAGCCACCTTACATTCCCGGGCCTAAAAGCCCAAAACATAAAAAATAAACAATATAACAAAAAAGTTTTTATGCATTTTTAATGCTGGCATATTTCATCGTCTTTCCCGTATGTATTATTCCAAATTTGAATTTTAGAATTTAAAATAAAGAACAAAAGCCGAGCTTGGTTGAAAAAAATAATGACTGTTGAAAGTTGCTTTTGAAGCAATTTAATGTCGATTTGGTTTGAATTTTCGCAATTGTTGTTAACCAACGTTTAGTTTAGTTATTTTTCTATAATTTGAACCGTTTTTGGCTATAAAATTATGGATACTTCACCTGAAGTAGCCGCGCAAGCTGTAGTAGCACTTCTTAAATCTGGGCTACGTCAGCGAGATGTGAGTTCACAACCTCACATAAGTCGTTCCGCTGTTCAAAGAGTGTACCAGCGATACCTGGAGACTGGCGACTTCGTTCGGCGAACAGGAGGACCTCGTTACCGAGTGACAACGGCGAGACAAGATAACTCTGTTCAGATACAAGAACAGCTCAGGGACTTTCACGGAGTGGCTGTAAGTGCTCGGACCGTTAGAAGGCGACTCAATGAACGTGGTTTAAAGCCCCATAAGCCAGCCAATGGACCCAAATTGACACGAGCACACCGAATAGCCCGTCTAGAGTTTGCGCGCGAACATCGAAATTGGACTCGACATCAATGGAGCCAGGTTCTCTTCACAGATGAGTTCAAGATAATGCTATACGGTAATGACGGAAGGAGTAAGGTGTACCGAAGACAGAACGAGCGTTTCGCGCAATGCTGTATTGACGAGAAAGTGAGTTATGGTGGAGGATCATGGACAGTCTGGGGAGGAATCTCTATAAAAGGCAAAACTGAGCTAGAGGTAGTGACGGGACCACGACTGCCGCCCCTAGATGGCAATAGATACATTCGCCAATGTTTAGAGAACCACGTGATGCCATATGCTGGATTTATCGGCCAAGATTTTGTTTTAATGCATGATAATGCAAGGGCCCGTACTGCGGTAATCGTCAGGGAGTACTTAAATGACATTGGTATCACTGTTATGAGATGGCCAGCGCGAAGTCCTGATATGAATCCTATAGAGCATCTATGGGATGAGCTGAAGAGGCGTGTTCAAGCTCATCATCCTGCCCCGCAAACCATGCAGGAGCTCAAAAATGTAATTTTGGAAGAATGGGAGGACATTCCTCAACATGTCATAACGACATTGATTAATTCTATGCCAAACCGTATGAGAGCTGTCATAAATGCACTAGGAGGCAATACAAGTTACTAAATAAACATTTCTTTTCATGTAAAACATGTCTTTATTTAAAAATCGATTAGATTTTTTTCCTTGCAATAAGCAAATATGGACTTGTTTCAACGTAACTCGACTTTTTTAATAAACTGTAGTTCAAATTTAGAACAGTGGCCCTCTAAATGAATGATGAGTATACCAGCTCCAAAACTGCATCAAAACATTTTCCTTCTACATACATCTTTTATAAGTTACAGTAGGTACTCCAAACCAAAAAAATCAAGGTAGCTCGATTTAGGTGTCCCGGAGTGTATTATAAGTATATCACAACTTCAAATGGCTATAAATTCAAGGTGTAAATAAGTATGTTTAGTTGCGTTGAGTGCGAATCTAAATACTGTAGGTAGTGAACGTTTGTGACGTTATACTTCTTATAGATTATATGCTGATATATATTCATAACTAATGGTTTGTATTCCATAGTACCTAAGCCTAAAGAATACGCCAGTACAGTACCTAAGTACCAAAACAAAAATCTATTTATTCAATATCTTACACGCTACACTACGCGCTCTTGGTGGCCCAAATTCTTATCAAGTCATTATACTAGAGTCCTGTGCATGTATGCGTGTACGTGCTAGATAAAAGCGTATCATTTCAACGTCCAGCATTCATCCTAGCGCATAATTACAGAGGTTTCTTCGACTCGGAAATTGCTGCCACTCGTTGTATGTACCTATGCGACATAGATAAGGAAGAAATGATAGTAATTATAACTGTCATTGTGATTTGACTAAACTATTTTTTGCCGACCTAAGTCGAATATCGCACTACGCATAATATATGTGAGTGCCATTGGATTGATTTTATTGGGATTTTTGCTGGCAGATAGCTGATGTTATAAGGAACTAAGCCTACTTGGAACTACGCGGGTGAAACCGCGAGGCATCCACTAGTATGTAATTTTTTTTTTTTAGTTGTCTTCGCCCATCTTGGGCAGGCAAAGGAAACTTAGTCCATACAGCCTAGTCTTCAGTATTTATTTTTCTTGTTAATAGTCTAGTCTAGTCGTTTGTCGATGTCAAGTCCTCAGTCCTAGGTCCTAGTCCATGCCCCAATAAGGCAGTGGATCCCTTATTGCAGCTCTCTTTGGAAATTTGGCACTAACACAAACAACACCGCTATTCTTTGCAATATTTCACTTTCGTTCACTAATGCACTTTTCCGAACTCTTTATGTTTAATATTCCACCATTATTAAACACAAAAACACGAATTTTACACTAGTTTTTGAAAATAATATACAACAAACGTGCGTCACCGCTCGCGTTGGCGCCAAACCTCTTTCATTTGCACCACAAACGCTTATGTAGCGCAGTGGTAATTATGCGACTGTCACGCTGAGGTCCTGGGTCGGAACAAATATTTGTGTGATCCACAAATGTTGGTTTTGGAGTTTGGGCGTTTCCCATGTATAATATGTATGTATTTAGAAACATCACTTGTTATCATATATCTTCATATAAGATCCCATAGTACAAGTTTATAGCTTAGTTTGGGCTAGATGGCGCTGTGTAAAGAGTGTCCCACAATATTTATTTATTCTGACCCTCAGACCACTTACCGTAGCGGTTTTGACAGAGCCTAGTCCATGAAACAACAAGTAATCTTGCTAGTGAAGTTTGCCTCGAAGATCTTAGGTGGGCCATTTTATAGTCACCACATGTACCTATACTACAATCGAAAGAAAATGAGGGTACCTTCTAATAAAAAAAAGAGAATTTCCAGTGTAATATTTAATTGACTAACAAAATTCATTTCATATCAAATTGACATTACATAGTTTTTCAAAAGTACACAGATAGAAATATGACACGTAAAATATATAAAATTGTAGTAATAACATTTGAGTGACTTATATAAAGTTCTTTCTGCAAGTTTTATGTTTATAATATTTGAAGAGCTCATGAGGCCATAACTATTAAGGCATTTACCTATTGGTGTTCATATTGTAAATAAGCGTGGTTTGGCCCTTATGCACATACCCGCAGAAAATTGATCACAAATTTAAGATTATTGTACATTAGGAATTATTTTACTAGGAATTTAGGTTAGGCCACTAACATAGCGTTAGTCTCGCAAGAACAAGAACCTGTCTCGACCATTTTCTAACAAATTTAGTGTGTTTTTAATTAATGCAACATCCCACACACAACTGCGAATTCGCATTGCAAATATCTGCGAATATTAATATTAAAATAAATGCAATGAGGCGCAGATTAAAAGTGGTATAAAAAAAATATATTTGGGATGCGATGCGAATTCGCAGTTTTGTACGAGAGCCCTGAAGCCAACTATCACGCACACAACCAATAGACCTATTGTTACATTATTACGAACAAAACCGAAACCGACCGAAAGAGACAGTATACACTTTTGGGATAGAGCTATTACCATTTTATCTACACGCTGTCGCTCGCTGCTCACATTTGTTGCCAGAAATGTGTTGCCCTTAATACGGCGTCTATTTGGTTGTGTGTTCGATGAAGTCAATATACAAGTTTGTCGAGTCACATAGTTATAAAAATAATTATTACACCACCTATTACGAGTATTGCATTAAACGTTTTAAAAAAATGACAATCTGGCAGTTTTATTGTAGGTCACAATATCGTCAGCATTCTGTTTCTGTATAAAATTATCAACTAGAGAACGCCCGCAGTTTCATTCATGTGAATTAGATTATTGAAAAACGTATTTCTCGTAGGGATATACTCTTTCCCATTTATATTATACTAGCTGACCCACGCAACTTTGTTAGTACCACATAAGAAAAACAGACAATTAGCTTTCTTAAAAAAAAAACCATAAAAAGGTATCCTAAGTAACTTCTAATACCTCCAAGATTATGTGTACAAAGTTTCATCATGATCGGTTAAGAAGTTTTCGCGTGAAACCGTAACAAACAAACGTACATTCACATTTATAATATTATTATAGATTAGTAAGGATATATTAGACTTTATAATAATTATAATTTTATTACATTGTAAGAGTATTTTAGAAGCTCTCATAGCACTATCAGCAATATGTTGATTATTTACACATTCAATCACTTCACCATCTTATCAGTAACATTAAATTATTTAAAATTATTTTAGTTTGGATAAAGGCTCGATTCAATAT
The DNA here is from genome assembly GCA_948477245.1 of Thumatha senex. NCBI lineage: Eukaryota > Metazoa > Arthropoda > Insecta > Lepidoptera > Erebidae > Thumatha > Thumatha senex. The sequence continues at coordinate 23,641,933 of OX419726.1, forward strand.
GTGTGGATAGGAATATTTTTATCAACACAAATTGATAAAATGCCACGCGGTGCATTGGACTGGCGATGGACGAGATTGATGAAATAGTCATTTGTGAATATAAAAGTGAAATTTAACTTTTCTTTCAAGCTTTTGGTTGGCGGTTCTCGTAACCAGATGCTAGGTTTGTACTTGGGCCAGAGGTTCAGCATTGCCATTCAACGTGGCAATGCTGCCAGCATTCTGGGCACCGCTTGAAGATCCCGAAATTGTAAGAGGGGAAACACACGCGCTGGCAGAGCGTGCCAGATTTCTATGGTTCGATAGAAAAACGATTATGAATCGCTGTAATCAATAGTCATTAGAGCCACCGCAGACTAGCTACTTTGAATATACGCAACCGGCGATTTTTAGACTGTATCGGTATTCAGCTTCTGAAATACAACAGAATGAAAATATATTAGCCGTATGAAAATAATTAAAGGAAATTATTTTAAAAACAGAAGCGCTCGTGGCCCCGCGGTCTCAGTGTTCTGTAAACGATCACTGAGTTACGCAACTTTCACTATGGCTGGTCCTCAGATGGGCGACCACTTTGTGGTATTTACATTTGCGAGCGTTTCCGTGCTTCGGAAGGCACGTTAAGCCGTTGGTCCCGGTTGCCAGTAAAATGGCAGTCGTTAAGCCTGGTTGAAGGCCTTATGGGCGGCTTGAAAATTTCAACAGCAGGTAGCCACAACCTGCGTCTGTCTATTTCAACACGGCAATGGGCTCACCACCTATTACGTGGGACAGGAATCCACACGGTGAAAAGTGGGCATATAATATGCCTCTGCCACCCCTTCGGGGATAAGGCGTGATGGATATTTATTTATTTATTTATTTAAATACAACAGAATCGTCAGTTGCGGACACTAAAAGCAACTAGTCTGCAGTGGCCTGTCAATAAGAAAAACTCTAGCTACATTTAACACCGAATTAGCGAAATCGCTATGCTATATCGCTATGCTATATCGGAGTAGTCACCAAAACGCGCGTATTGATACTGCATTCGGACATAAAGAGTCGCTAAAATATGATGCAGCACCGATACAATCTCAAAATCGCCGGACGCCGATGCTAAAAGGAGCTTGTCTACAGTGGCCCTAACAGTGACATAACTTGAATTTATATAATAAAAAAAATACTATTACTGCAAATATCTGGACCGCGATACTACCTCATTGATAATCTTCCCTATTTTTATACTTTTACAAGAAATTTACGCGAATGAAAACAAACACTTTTATAGAATACTAGTTTACGCCGCGGCTTCGCCCGCGTAGAGAAGTTTTCCCGTTCCCATTTCCCACAGGAACTTGATCCCGGAATAAAAACTATGTCCGTCTCCTGGCTTTAAGCTACCTCCCCACCAATTTTCAGCCAAATCGGTACAGCCATTGTTGAGTTATAAACAGTGTAACTAACACGAGTTTCTTTTATATATATAGATTACATTATTTTCTATTATATGTTAATTTAAAATTTAACATAACCATAGTTTAACATAAGTAAATCATGGAATAAATGGCGGGTTGGGGAATAAACGGTTAAGATGGCTTTTATTATATCATCTTTTTTTTCATCATTGACGGTAGTTGTATCTTAATTTAACTAAACTAACTAGTCTTAAACTTAAAACCATTTCTACTCTACAACTAACTGCACATAATAAAATAAATTAATTAATTAAAATCAAAATTGCACGAAACTTAGCTTATATAAATATTTATGGATGTCAAAATACAATTATATACACTCATCATTTAAAGAATTACACGGAGTTTCACTTAGTATTATGGGTACACACGCTCCGAGAAATCGTTACCATTTAACTATGCAGTTTAAAACTGTACAGTTTTATCGTAAGGCCCAATAGGCTGAACTGTACAGGTTTTATCTCGCGGCTCGTCTCGCAGCTCGTCTCGTGTCTCGCGCGAGAGTGTAAATGATTTATAACGATTTTTCGTAGAGTGTGTGGCTACCATAAGGAATTTGATATAGAACTAATATTGTTGTATGCCGACTAAATTATCAAAACACTACAATGTCAGTGTTATTGAACAGAGACAGCGTTTGAGGAACATACGGAGGCGGTTGGAGAACGCAGCAGACTGTGCAACTTCGCAAAATGTACTCTAAACAAAAGGGCTTCCAACAGGTAAAGGGTACTCTCAAAATGAACACTTTTTCTTCAGCCCAGTGTATTTCCAGTTGCTTCCTAAACAAACCTGGATTTGGAGGCACAAATGTCCACTTGCTGTCTGAGCTCCTAAGCGCTCCTAAGCGCACTTAGTGGGCGCTTGCGTCGTTGCTTGGTCCTTTAGTTCAGCAGGTGCATCGTTAGCAGGTGAGGTGGCTTAGGCCCTGGAGACCTTGATGGAGCCCATTACGCCCCTCTCAATATGAGCATATATCGTTGAAAATGAATTAAATACGAATATCTATAGTTTCCCTACAACTTTTTGAAGTGACACTTTGAGAGAAATTTTATACCTGTAAAAAAGTTTGTCGTAAAAGTTTCATTTCTTACCTATGTACTCTGGTACAAACACATATTTTTGTTATAATTAATTCATATGAAATTATTAATGAAATTATTCATATGGCAATCAGAAACGCCTTATGCATAATCAAGAACCGCGTAAATTTGAAAACTATTTGAAATTTATTATTGATGACATGTGACATGAGTTGTGCTCATTTTGCATAATGCTTATTTTGTTCAAGTATCCGCACCAAGTGCGAATTGCATATTTTCATTTAGTCCAGATTTTGCGACTTGAACTGAGGTGATTCTTACAGTTTGACGGGCAACTTAATCATGAAATAATGTCATGAAATGGAATTTTATTATGCAAAATAAATAATATTAATATATACTTATTTTATACTTAAAACAAATATTAATTAGACTATCCCTAGGTTATTAAATTCATATAATTGGAATGTAACTCAAACTAAGCATAGTCTGTACTTTTGGTTTTAGAAATGTTTTTTTTAATCCCTAAAATTAACACACGAACAAAGTGACCATAATCAATACGGTGGGGTTATATTTGTAAGTGAGAGCTCGTTCTGTAGACGTTCAACTTCTTAAGAAACTTTAGAAGTCACTCTGCACTACAGTACTTTAAATTTAAAAGACGGAGACATTGAGAATTTTCAAAAATAGGCCGTATTATGGTCATAGAGAGAAAATAGTAATTAAACCAGTTTTGTGTATTTTGTAGACCACAGAACTAACTAACATTAATTTCATCCACTAAGTACTCTTATTTTAATATAATATTAACAAATCATGATCCCCTGTTTAATTATACAAAGAGTTATTAAAATATTTTGTATAGTAATTTAAATTTACACGAGTGGTATACTTATTCATTACGGTTTTGAGGACTTTTGGACATTTATACCTAGTATTAAAATTTTTGGTTTAATTTTAAAAGGATATATAATTTCATTTATTATTTAAAAGATGTATTTGAATTTTATTATACAATTTACAGATAGAATAGTAACATTTATTCATGTGACAAAAGATATGGCTACCGTTTAAAACATACTGATGGTACCTACCGTTTTCCCTGTCGAAGGCCGCCAGGAACAATTGTTCCTGTTGATAGTTACCAAATATTAAACAGAAAACAGAATTGAAGATGAACATTTTTGAAAAGCAATTGGTATGCTAACTTTTTTTTAATTAAAATTTTCAAAGCGGATATGTTTTTCTGTCTCGAGGTGGACTCGAACCAGCGTCATCTGGTTTAACGTACCAGACGCGTTTACAAACTACACCACCGAGACCTACTCGAAACTGACGAATTAATCCACCAAGGCGACTTAAGTTGCATGATTTAGGCCATATATTCTGTAAGAGATAATTATGGTATTTTTTTTATAACATTGACGTATTTTAGAGCAATTAGTATTCTATCTTACCCTAGATAGGCAAAGGCCACGGGTTCAAGTCCTGTACAGACAAAGTTCTTTTGATTTTTTCGCTATAAATAAAAATTAATAATAATATGTATTAAATCCAGAACATCTCATTCGGTAAGATGATATTGACCGGTGATAGGGGCCGAATTTATTCGCTGCCTTAAATTAAAAAAAAACAATACAATTTTTTTAATAAATAATAATTAGTGCAAATATTTTAATTTGTCATTTTATTTTTCAGATCGAAATTTAAAAACGGATCTTTACTGACGAAATGGCGACTATTCGTAAGAGTTTTGTGTTATGACGGTTTTGTAACAAAACAAAGTTTATTGATATTTAATTGATTTTACAATGCTTAATTTATTTTATAAGAAGTAGGTTTATGTACATTTCAATAATATCTAATACTAACTACATTTTATTTTCTGGTATTCATTTCTCGCTGTATTCAATCGACCATCTATTAACTTAGTCGATATAAATATCCAGTTTTAATGCCCGCCCTCTGTGATTGGCCCTAATATATTATTTTACTAATAAACTATACTAGCGGCACGCTATGATGGCCGTTTTGACGTTTATCCTATCATGAAGGTTCGTATTAATTTTATTTACATTTTATTAGTAGAAATATGTGAATAGTCAACCACATTAGAGGGAATTTATACTACGGTAGAAAACAGAGTACCTATGTAAAACAAGTAAAATATCATCACTATTGTAATATGTCAAAACGACCATCATAGCGTGCCGCCTGTTTTTTTTATATACTGTATTATTACTTATCCTCATCTGTCTTATCGTAGTACTGACGCGCGACGTCGTACAGTTCTCTCCTCAATTGCTGCGCCTGCGCACGTAGTTGTTGTTCACGAGAACGAATGAGTCCGTACTGTTCTTCGCGGGCATCTGTGTGTTGTTCTACTAACCAGCGGAGATATAGCTCTGAAAGTGATGGAAAATAAATCTGTATACATAAAACAAAGTTGTGTTAGTTACACCATTTGTGAAAGGGTGGGCCGATTTGTATGGTCCTTGATTAGTTGGATTTGTCTCAACCCTGAATATCAGAATAAGACAAAAACAGAATCAATTTAAAAAATATATAAAAACGTCTTTTTTGTCATACATTTTCTATGGAACCTAATTGTAAGGCGGAACAAAGATCGCCGAGTATGCTCGTTATTAAATAAAATACATAAATATTTTTTTACAAAGCGCCATCTAAGCCAAATTAAGCTCGTGATCTGACATCTAGAGAAATGATAAACATACTTATTTACAAATACATACAAATATATGCATAAAAAACATCAAAACTCTGCAGCAAACATTTTTAGCTCACACATATATTTGTTCCAATACTGGATTCGTACCCGAAACCTTAACAACGGCATTCGCATACATTGCCACTGCGCCACCGAGTCAAACATTTACATACATTCACATAGCTGCGTATTAGTAAAGCCTGCTAATATATATGCCTATCTCTTATATTATTAAAAAACTGTTTAAGAACGGAAAGAATCTGTAGGAAGCGAAAGAAGTATGCATAGTCCATCCATGTAGATATACGTCTTTCGCTTCCTACTACAAATTCCTACTACACCTCCATACGAAGATAGAGATACAGCGAGGAAATTATTAGTGATTAATTATTATTAGTCGTGGGTTCGATTCCCATACAGGATAAAACTTTTTGTGATGAGCATATGGTTTATTCTGTGTCTGGGTGTTATTTATCTATAACTAGCTGTCCCGCCCGGCTTCGCCCGTGACATCCATTTAATCTCGTTGTTTATTAATTTCACATTAATGTATGAACTTCCACAAAAATTGAGCAATCCGTCATACTATCCTCTCTTTCAAAAACCATTACTTTTGTCTTATTTACATTCACTTTCATTCCTTTGCTTTTTAGCGCATCGTGCATAATGTTAACCATCAACTGCAGCTCCTCCGCCGATGATGCGAGTATTACCTGATCATCAGCGTATAGGAGGCATTAGACAGTCAGTTCATTCATTTTTAAACCATACGCACTCTCTTGCAGTTCTTTCAAACAACTGTCCATGTATAGGTTAAACGGCGTCGGTGACGCTACACAACCTTGTCTCACACCTTTTTCAATGTGAAAAAAGTCTGTGCAAGCTCCGTTGCTCCTGACACACGCACTGGAGCCCTCATAGAGAGATTTCAATGCTCGTATCAAGTGACTGCTTACTCCATACTTGGCCAGTGTTGTCCATAGTTTATGCCTCACCATAGGCCTTTTCCAAGTCTACAAATATGCAATAGACCTTTTGACATTTCGCCAAAAATGTTTCGGCTATGCATCGTAAGGAAAAGACCTGATCGGTGCATCCCCTTCCTTTCATAAATCCTGCTTGTACATCCCACATTTTCCCTTCAGTTTCATTCATCACTCTTTTTATCAAAACTTTTGCATACAATTTGCGACGATGCTGAGCAAACTTATGCCGCGGTAGTTTTTGCACTCTTGCTGTGACCCTTTTCCTTTGTAAAGCGGCACGATGACAGCCTTGCACAAATCTCCTGGCACGCTGCCACTCCTCCAGCAAAGCTTATAAAGGCGGTAAAGCTGGCAAGCTACCACGCCATGTCCCGCTTTCAGCATCTCGACAGAAATCCTATCAAATCCAGCAGCCTTACCCAATTTCATACTATTCAATGCTTCCACAATTTCTTCCATACTTATGATGCTTTCGTTGCTAAGTTCATTTCTTTCCCAAGAACTCGTTTGTGCTTCCATATCCTCTTTTTCATATAAGCTTTCAAAACAATCCTTCCATCTTATTAGCACACATTCTTCTCCTTTTAGAAAACTGCCATCCTGTTTTCTGATATTTCTGAGTTTCGATGATGTTTGTTGACCCCTCACAGATTTTATAGATTTCCAAAAGAATTTTATATTCTGCTGGAAATTATCAGATAACCTGCTATTAAATGTATCCTCTTTCTCCTTTTTTATAATTTTATTACTACTTATTTCATTAACTTCTTTTGCAACTCGTTCATATCTTTTATATTAATTCTTTGCCATTTTTAAATCCTCATCTGTTGCCCTCTGCATTCTTTGATTGACCTTTGAAGTCAGCCAGTCCAACCATGCCTTCTTCTTGTCGGACAATGCTTTAATGACTTCTGCACACATTCTCTTCACCTTACATCCTTGGCTCCTTTTATTTATGTCACACACTTCCACCGCAACTTCCATTAGACCTTCCTTAAGCGTCTTCCATAATTCTTCAATCTCACATCATTCATCTACATTTTTAAATTTATTACTCAATTTACTCACGAATCCTTCTTTTATGCTCATCTCTTGCAAATTTTCGACTTTTATGCGCTACTAGTACACTTACAGGTTTATACACACGATGCCGCCACCGTTGAAACAGACTTCTTACTCGGCTGATAACCAAGAAGTGATCTCTATCAATCCCGGCACCGCGGTATGACCGGGTGTCTAACACTTTCTTTCTTAGTCTTGCATCTACAATCACAAAATCAATCATACTTCTCTCGTTTCTCTCTTGTCTAGTATACAAATGGATCTGTTTGTGGTTAAATATGGTGTTAGTTACCACAAGATTCCTCTCCAAACATACTTCAAGCAAACTCTCACCATTTTTATTCACTCGTTCGTCACCAAACTTGCCCAATACACTTTCATATCCATCACGCTTCACTCCAACCCGACCATTGTGGGACACTTTTCACACACCGCCATCTAGCCCAAAGTAAGCTAATATTAGCTTGTGTTATGGGATCTAGATAACTGATAAACATACTTACAACAACAAACATATATTTCTAAATACATACATATTATAGATAAATAACACCCAGACACAGAATAAACCATCATGCTCATCACACAAAGTTTTATCCTGGGTGGGAATCGAACCCACGACCTCTTGCGTAGCATAAACGCCCAAAACAAAGATGCGGGTAAGTCCAACCTTCAACCTCAACCAAAGGAGTCTTGGGCTCACGCATTTATAATCAGTCACAAATTCATTTATTCATTCTCGCGGACAGTAGAACCCTGGCTCGCTGTACTGGTTGTAGCTACACCTGACCTGTAGGCTGTATAGGGTCCATGTGTAGTGTTTGTTTCATTTACACACAAAACATCAAGTCGTCTTTCTCGCATCATCTTGCATACCTCATCAATTTTGTCTTTCATTCCTGCTCTAACATTCAATGTAGCTAGTGGCTATCCCCAGCCCACTTTACGCCTCGATGGGAGACGAGACGTGACGGGTTGCGAACCAAAGCGCCGCCATTCCGGATTTTAAAATTTCCAATTTCCATAGCGTTCCCACGAGTTGCAAGGGAAATTCAAAGTCCGCCTAGACAGAGCCCCGCTTGTCTAGGTAAGGCTAGCCTTATTCTGGGGTCGCCCTGTCCCAGGGCAGTCAGGCACATTACGACTAGACTCGCCCCTAGCCACGCAGCTCATCGGCACGGCAACCTTGGCTTGGGGGAGAAAGGAGGGGAAGAGGATAAGGTAGGAAAAGGATTAGAGGGTACGAAAAAGGTTGAGATAGGAAAGGGACTAGGATAGGGTGATTTGGTCTGAACCTTCTGTATTCCAAACCTATAAAATATCCAGCAGCCAGGACAGTTGTTACACGCTTTATTATCTCTGCAGTCCAGCCTTAAAAAACTGCTTTATAATTGATGGTTTTTTAAAGTATTAAAATGGATATAGTATGTTATTCTTATGAGATAGACATATGTCGTCGCGGACTTTTTTGTAGACCTACATTAGATACACAATTGCACCATACATTATTTTGTTATATCTCAAAGGGTTTAGGCAGCGTTTTTGTTGAAAGCTCCCAGACGGCTTATTTTTCCGACATCCTCAACAAATATCGTTATAGTTTGGTCACTGTATACAAAAACTTAACAAATTATACATAAAAACCTTCTATAAGAATCACACTAACTAGTAAAAACAATCGCATCGTAATTCGTTTTGTAGTTTTAAAGATCCAAGCATACATAGTGACAGACTGCGATAAGCGACTTTATTTTATAATATGTAGTGATATGTATGTATTTAGAAATATATAAGTATGTTTATCAGTTATCTGGTTACCATAGTACAAGCTCTGCTAAGTTCTAAGCTCTAACTCAGTACTCTGCAAACGATAATTGCGTTAGCATCTTTCTGCCGGCCGGTTCTCACTAAATGGAAATAAATGCTACAAAACGATTGGTGACCGCTTTGTTGCATTGCCATTCACGAGCGTTTCCGTGCTTCAGTAGACACGTTAAGCCGTTGGTCTCAGTTGCCTGTAATATGGTAGTCGTTAAGTCGAGTTAAAGGCGGTTTCACACTGCGCTACAAAACACTTAGCGGGGTTACGAGTTCTTCATTGATGAAAGAAGGATAAATAACACACTCGCGCACTTCGGGGTGTGTTCCAGTTTGGACACTTAATGAAATTTTTTAAATTGCTTTCTATATATAATTGTATCAAGGTTAAAATACTACAAAAAGTAATATTATACAAATATTTGATTTCGATTTCTCTGATATCGTTTTCAAATCTGTGGCTATATCATGTTTGTGAATGTATGAGAGCCACATGCAATATTACTTGCTGAACCCCGCGGCTTTGCCTGTGATTTACTTAGAACCCCGTGGCATCCATCCCATCTCTTCGTTTATTAATTTTACAATAAAGGATGTAAGTTTGCCCGTTTTCTTGACATTTATGATTACTACTCTGCTCTCCTGGGTAGTAGCGTGATGATATATAGTCTTCCACGATACGCAATCGCTTGTAAATGGAATCAACACAAAGCCGTAACCAGTCATAGCGAAAGTTGCTTAACGCAGGGATCGCTTACAGAATACTGCGTCAGCGGGGCCACGAACGCTTTATATATTAAGTATAAATTTTAATTAACTACATAGTACTGTGACGCCCTTCCGGAGTTAACAGTAACAGGAGTATGAGGTGTGGGCTTGCAACTGTCCACAACTGGATTGTGCTGCTGGTCCACGCCTACTCCTGTGCTAGGGACGTGGGATTCACTGTGTTGTAAATGTAAAACACCAATATGAACTATACGTAATTTATTATTTTTGGTTTATCGCGTGTATTTTACGTTGCACAGAACTTTAATATACGGTTCACAAACGCGACTGCTAATTCAATGCAGTATCTAAACCGGATTTTTTCTGGTGGCGATCGGCAGCGAAGTCCTCGCCACGGAGCTCAGCCATCCAATCTTCTAAGAATTGACATCAGCCTATCTTTTATTTTTCGTTATTTATTTAAAACAATAATTGTTTATTTGCCTAATGGCTATCGCTGCGACCAGCCGGCTCGCTTGGCCCCATACCATGACATGCGTCCTCCATACATAATATGGAGACGAATACCACAGTACCTATGTAAGCTAGATGGTGACTTACCTTCCCAAATGACGAAACTCATAGGCGCTACTGAGGGCCATATAACGTTGGGTGAAGGGTCGTATAGAGGGTTGATATACTTCGGTAGCTCGTCGGGTTGGTTAAGCCACGACCACACGCTGGTGGTCTGTGTGTGAACGCCACGAATCTCGCGCTCTTGTTCATTGTCGCATAAGAAGGTACCTGAAAGTAAAGAAGTTTCACTTCAAAACAACAAAGCGCGTAACCGTATAACGTGACGATTTTTTACAGCATTAAAATTTCTCTCAACGTCGATAAAGCAGTATCACTTCAATAAATATATTTTTATTTATCTATGGATAAACCACTAGAGGGCGGTGTTTTCGTTCCATGCAAATTCGTGTTAACATACATCGGTGAATTCATTCACAAAAACTCGTATTAGGTGCTCAGAAGCACTAATATGGTCACTAGTCGTATCTTATGACTTTATACGCGCGTTGCCGAGGTACTAGCAAAATTATAACTCAAATTTTATATGAATAATCGCAGTAGGTATGATTGTAAAATCTAAATTAAAATTTAATGTGGTCTTTTTCAGAATTTACTTACCAAACTGACTCGCATACGAATGTTCAAATAACGTGATGAGGAACGACTGCCGATATTCGAAGCTACAAGGGAACTGCTCCAAGAACTGCCTGACGCAGTCCAGGAAGAGAAGGAATGTAGGGGCAGCCTTCGGTACAGACGTGTAGGGGCCGCAGCGTTGTCGAGAACACCACGGGTGACCCGCTTGGATCCATTCGCGTTCGATTAGGGCTTGGAACCTGTTGGAAATGTTACAATGTACTTCGAGCGACTTTTTTTTTCTTATTCTTATTTTTATACCACTGTGGTGGCAGACAAGCATACGGCCTACCTGATGGAAAGTGGCCACCGTAGCCTTTGGACGTTTGCAACACAAGAGGTGCAGCACTCGTGCTGCCGACCCTATACGATATACACGACTGATGCCCATTTGCAACTTCACATCAATAGTTCTTATGACAATCCTAACTTACTATCTTCACGCTGTATCCCTGACGGGGAAGTCAGAGAGGACAGATCGCCAGGCTTCGCGATCCATGCCTACTTCTTTCGCTTCTTCAAGATTCATCAATCGCTTCATACATGCACGTCTGGGTATCCGAGTACTTTTGACTTTTCCGATTTTGAGCAATCTGCTCACTTGGTCTTCATATGTAAGTCTCGGTCTACCCTTACTCCTTCTACCCTCTACTTTTGCACAATATATATTCTTCGTTAATCGTTCCTCACTCATTCGTTGGACGTGTCCAAACCAATGTCAATCCTAATATTTTTTATTCATTTATTGATTCTCTCATCACAAATTGACATCTGATCCAGTACTGTATACGCTTTTACAACAAGCTTCCCTGTGACCTGAGAAATTTACCATTAAATAAATTTAAAAAGTATATTAAAAGAAAGCTTTGTGAAAAAGGTTATTACTCTATTCAAGACTATTTACAGGACAAGGATAAAATATTATAGTCATAAAATATTAAATTGTAAATAGGCCATCAAAAAAAAGCCTTCCTAAGTTTCTTGCCGGTTCTTCTCAGGTGGGCCGCGTTCCGAACCGGTTGTCACTTTAAATATACAATTTTTTTCTTTAGTTATAGTGTATGACATTTTGTAAGCGCCGTTGAAATGGCCTATGCAAAATAAAGAATTTTTTTTTTTTTACACCTGAGATGTATATAACATGAACTCAAATTTGTGAGAGAATAAATAAATGAAAAAAAAATACATTGCACCAATCATAGGTGTATCTTAAATACGCTAAGTCGATGCAAATGAAATGTCAACATAGGGGATGCTTAAATCAAAGAGTTTTATAGTTATGGTTGACTTAAATTGTGTTTAGTGTAAATGGGCATGTGGACCATATCTATAATTTGATATACGAATCATAATTTGTCTTCAACATTACACATAGACCAGGTGTAATGTACTATATTTGTTGTGGCTGATTGTCAATCATGATGACATGATGATGATGATAAAAAAGTTAAGTAACACAATAGAGAACCAGTCGGCACCTTCGACCCAGAAAATTGATGGACTTGAATGTTGGTCAGTTTGAGTCAGGAGATAGTATAATTGCTCATAAAATTAAAAATAGGTGATAAAATAACCACTTTTTAGTTTTGATAACAAAATGGCTGGATTATTTTTGTTGCTACTTTATAATAAAAGAAAATAAGAATCTTACCCTCTAATAGTTCTGCAGTCCGGGTTGAGTATAATTTGTACTAGCGAGCATACAAGTAACGTTGCGTCTTCACCACGGGTGCCATGAATTAGAACAGGCTCGGCTTTCTGTAATAATAGAACAAGGTTTTTATCAAAGGCTTATATTTTCTTTTTGTATTATGACGGCCTCGGTGGCGAAGTGGTAGTGTATGCGACTGCCGCGCCCGAGGTCCCGAGTTTTATTTCCCGGGTTGGAAAAAATATTTGTGTGAGTCACAAATATTTGTTTCAGAGTTTGGGTGTTTCCTATGTATGATATGTATGTATTTAGAAATATTTAAGTATGTTTATCAGTCGTCTAGATCCCATAATACAAGCTTATATTAGCTTACTTTGGGCTAGACGGCGGTGTGTTTAAAAAATGTCGCAAAATATTTATTAACTGTAACTATCTTCACGCTGACGGGTTAGTCAGAGAGGACAGATCGCCAGGCTTCGCGATCCATGCATACTTCTTTCGCTTCTTTTATTTATTATCTATACAGATATTTCATAAACACACTGACACATAAGATAGGCCTCTACATACGTTTCAGAGTTAAGGTTTCGAGTGAGGCTGGATGCAGAAGACTGCATAGTTTAATATCCTATGTCCCCTGGATGGGGCAAAGGGCGTCCACACTGATCCGCCATCGCAATCGGTCTTGGGCTTCACATTTTATCTCACTCCAGGTCCTTTGCCCCGTCTGTCACAGTGCGTCTCCAGGTTTGTTTGGGTCGGCCACGCTTGCGCTTTCCTTGCGGATTCCAATCCAACGCCTGCTTAAGGATGTGATTGAAATCTCTCCGGAGAGTGTGGCCAATCCACTTCCACTTGCGACGCTTTATCTGCTGGACCATTGGGGTTTCATGGCAGCGCTCCAAGAGTAGTTCGTTGGAAATCTTTTTGGGCCCGTAGATACCGAGTATTCGGCGCAGACAGTTGTTGCTGAAGTTGCTACAGACTTGAAATTGGCGCGAGATGACCTTAGTGTCTTTCCACGTTTCAAACTCATATAGCAGTACGGATTTAACGTTGGACCCGAATATCTTAAGTTTGACTCGAAGCGTCAATTTCGCTCTACTCCAGATCGCATCTCATTGGTCCTCCGAATGTTAATTTTGAGTCCCGTAATGCTCGCCTTCTGACAGAGGTCGTCCAATTTGGATTGCATGTCGCGATGCGTATGACTCCGTACGCATATATTATCAGCATAGTCCAAGTCTTCTAGGACGTTGAAAATACCCCACTCTATGCCGCGTCGCTTGTTATGGTGGGTGCGCTGCACGATCCCGTCAAGAACAACGAGGAACAAGAGAGGCGAAAGTAAACCGCCTTGACGCACGCCCGCATGTACCTCGATATCGTCAGAGATGAGGCCATCATGAGTGACTATAGGAGTAATTTCTGTAAATGGCCTTTTACAAGTTGGTTATTTTTGCGGGACACCAATATCGGAGAGTTGAGAGTTGAGAAAGCTTTTCTGATCCCCGCTCGAGAAAATTACGCAGAGTATTTATTTGGTCTGTACACGAACGGTTAGGGCGGAATCCAGCCTGTTCCCTGCGTAGTAGAGGTTCAACGGCCTCAGACAGCCTATCTAAGATTATCTTGCAGAAAACCTTAGAAGGTATCGAGAGCAACGTAATGCCTCTCCAATTGCTACACTGGCTTAGGTTACCTTTCATGGACACAGTTATAAGAAACCCTTTGTTCCAGTCATGCGGAAGTACCTCACTCACCCAGATTTTTTTACTTAAAGCTGTCAGCACCTCGACTGCCGTAGTTACGTCCACTTTCAGCATTTCCGCAGTTATGAGGTCGAGGCCTGGAGCTCTGCCATTTTTCAGTGAGAGCAATGCTTTCTCCACTTCGTCCCGGGTTGGTGGATCCACGTTGATCCTCGAGAACCTTTGATGGTACAGGCGTGTCTTGCTGTACGTCGACATGGTTGTGATGGTGGTGCGGAAGACCTCCGCAAAGTTTTCAAGCCAGCGTTGAAGTCGCCCTTCTAATGTCACAATTAGCTTTCCTTTTTTTTTTTACCATTATTTAATGGCCTGGTTTCTAAGACCTTTTAGCCAAATCTTATTTTTTATATCATATTTCTTCAATCTTATCTTCTAATTAGTCCTGTCCAGTCGATGTCGTGTCCTCATTGTCCGTCCGGTCCTTGCCCTCAGTATAATGGTGATTCTTATACTAAGGTTGTCAATGGACGTATCGCAGCAAGAGAGAAAATAGCATTTCACTGCATATATATCATTGTCTTTCACTATAGCACGTTAACACAACTTTTATGTCCAAGAAACCACCACTCCCGCACATAAAACAAGATAAATGCACTAGTTTTAGAAAATAATATAAAGCAAGCGTCCGCACTAGCCACTCTTCCCGCCAAAAAAAAAATCAAAAAAATCATTAGCTTTCCTTCTTTAGACTTTACACAGATTACACAGATTGTGCTTCCCTGACAAGATTTTTGTTGCCTTGTACAATTCTCTCAGGTTGCCAGTTTTGGGCATATCTTTCCGCGTTCTACGATAGATTCTCTTTCGTAGCTGACGGTATTGCTGTCTGAGATCGGCTTGTAGTTAACTGTCATTGGTTCCCAAGAGTTTTAAGTTTAGTTCTCTGAGGTCGTTAATAAGCTTCCATGTAGTTTGTCACATCCTATCCTCGCATTTGTTTGTGGTATGCCCTAAGACGATGGAGCTGGTTTCTATGTAGACCATTTTAATGTAGTTCCACTCCCCTTCTAATGAGTATTCGCTTTTGAATCCGGAGAAGCGGGTACAAGTTTGAAGATGCCTCTGGTTTCGTTTATTCTAAGTTTGAGAGGGTCAAACCTTTTCCCTACCCTGCATGGTCTCCCGGCCGGCCGTGCTATCGAAACTTTGAGCCGCAATTCGGCAACAACCATGTGATAGTCACTGTGGATATCTGCGCCTCTCCGGTTTCGGAGATCGAGCAACGATGAGCGCCTTTTGGTACTGATGGCAAGGTGGTCGATTTGGTTTTTAGTAGTACCATCGGGTGAGGTCCAAGCGTAGCACTGCACAATGGAGATCTTCCGGCTCTTGAGTTTAAAAGGGGCCCAAGTGATTCGGTCCGAAAGCGGTATCCAATCCAATAGACTTTTCTTTGTAGCGTCAGAAAGCAGTAAACTGACACCATATTCCAGGACGTCATCCTCATTTTCTTTTTATGAGTAAGTCAAGTCTTGCCAAAACAAGCCCTTGGATGTTCTCATTTCACCGAAGCCATTTCTCCGCACTTCGCTAAGACCGAGTACCTGCAAATTGTATCTGAGCATTTCTGCTTCTGCTTGTACTAGAAGGCTGTCATCGATGAGCGTACGTACGTTCCAAAATAAAATTCGTGTCCGTGATTTCATGCCAAATGTTGTCGGTGAATTATCGAGCCTAATGCCATAGGACTACAGGGACATGCCCTTAAATAACATACTTCGCTAACTAGCTTTTGTTCAGCACCTTCATGAACCTATCATGAAGGTACTAAACAGAATCTAGGGGAAGGAGTAAATGAGAAGGAACACAGCACAAAAAACTCAGCAACCCCTGCTAGGGTAAGGCCGGCCCAAGAACAAGAGAGCGATGACACGTTTACGCAATCTAGGCAAGGTTTGTAGAAGAAGAAGAATTGCGACACGGATTTTTGTATGACAAAGTTTACGGCGATCGATAAAAGTTTAGGTACCCGTCAGTGGTCTTTGGACAGACTTGTTTTTTTTCTTTCTTCTTGGGCTCGGACAGACCTATTACACACCATAGTTTCAGCATAGATTAAACAGAAACGTCTCGCCTTTAATGCGATGTCTATTGAATGTGTTAACGTTTTACTTTTTTGACGTGACAACGTCTTATAATTTGATAGAGCCGGCTGCACGCACGAAAAAACATGACTCATGCGGCGTTACCTCGCTCTGAGGCGTTCCATGTAAGGCTTGAAGTGCAAGCGAGAGCGCGGAACGAGCGACAAAGAAGCACAATCGGCCTTTGCGTTCGGCAGCGTTCGACATCCGTCTCTCTCCTACTTGAGTGAGCGATGCGTCTGCGTGGACAGCTGCTATATTATAGTACATTTACATGTTTTGATCGAGTATCAAGTGCAGTGAAAAGTGAATGTGGTGTCAATTGTTTATAGCAACGATAATTACAGCGATAAAGGTAATGATTCTTTCGATATTAATTATATATTCAGTGATATATTGTCGAATATTCGTGCTTTCATCATTAAATCATTAAATCGTTGTCACGTTCAACTATCGTCAGTAAACCGACTTTACAGACAACCAATTTTTTATTACCTGGTGTATGTGTTGCGCAACGATACAGGCTGTATGCAGAGAGTTCCTTACACTCTCCGGCCATCCACATGATTCTAATTTAGACACCCATTTGTCACTTGAAATTTCTCGATCGTTACATGCTGAAACATAAATAATCAACATTATTAGCGTTTCATATTATAACATTTCAATACGGCAATGGGCTCACAATCTGGGGGCCGAGTCTGCTATTTCAATCGTGTCGAAATAGAATCTAAATCGTCGCTCAATAGAAAGTTACCGGTACAATTTTGACAGTTTTTCGTAGTCTATTATTACAATCGTACTCCAATAGACTCCTATCGGTCGGCCGATAGAATTCTACTAAAACGTACCGCGCCAGTGGCCGCCGTCAGTGACATTTTTGATAGTCTACTAACATTTTGGCAGTTAAAGCAGCGATTCTGGTTCTATTCTACGGCTTGTCAATAGACCCCTGATACAAGAGACAAAAATGCACGTATAATCTCATCACACGGCGTATAATATCCCCCTGCTACCCCTTCGAAGATAATGGCGTGTATGATGAAACATATTGTAATATTTGTGAGCTCATACATTACCAGAAAAATGTTGGGTGTAATGTCGATACTGTCGCCCTATTATTGCAATCCTGCCATCATTTACAGGTCTATGACTACCATAGGTTTCTGGGGCGTCTCTAAGGCCCAGTTCTCAACTATATGAGTTGAAAGCGTAGACTGAAACTTGCTGGTGTAATGTCATATTTTTTCATATTAAGAAACTGCGAAACACGAAACAAAAGATATTTCACCAGGAAATTTCAATATACTGCAATACTTATTATGGCTCTTTATGCTCTTTGCAGCAACGAGCCATTGTCCCGTAGCTAGAACAACCAGTAAATTTACGTCATCATCATCATCCGAGCGTCTGTCCCAGTTGCGTCTCGCGACGCCCGGGGTCCGCTTTCCTACATTTTCTCCTCCACTTTGCACGGTCTTCGGCATCCCCTGTAGTGAGACCATTGGCACGCATGTCATCCCTTACGACGTCAAGCCAGCACTTCTTGGGTCTTCCCCTCTTACCGGGACCCGGCGGGGCTGACATGGCCAGACATTTGTTACCTACGTAGCCCGGCGGTTGCCGCAAGACGTGACCATACTAACGAAGGCGACACTGTTGCAACTTGTCTGCAATGTCACGGACGTGAAGGCTGCCGCGGATGCGAGAGTTTCTCACGCGGTCCATCCGCGTGACCCCACACATCCACCGCAGCATCTTCATTTCCGTGACACGCAGCTCCTGCTTGTGTCGCTCCAATATCGGCCACGTCTCACTGCCATGTAGAAGGACAGGTCTAATAATGGTTTTGTAGACCTGTCCCTTCAACCGGATCGGCATTTTAGGGTCACAAATGACACCGGTCATCTCCCGCCATTTGGCCCACGCGGCAGCAATGCGTGACTTGACATCGCAATCGATGTCAAATCCAATAAATTTACGTCTACCCTTTAAAATCGTGAGATTGAAAATTGTGTCCTGGCATGACAAATATGCCAGAGTCAGCGGTCTGTATATTTGTCATTCCAGACTGTAACTCACAACTGCTACCATAGACAACATTAACCACATTATTATAGATTGCTGTGCACTTGAGCACAATGTAGTTAATACACTCGTACCAACACACATGTGATGATAAATGCAGATGTATATGTCGCCGTCATCTGGTTGAATCTGCTATTTGATTGAATGACTAGCGCATTCATTGAATGACGACATTCAATTGAATGACTAGGCCAAACATTGATTGAAGAAGCGTCACTTAACGTCCGAATAGTTAGCGGATGTAACATAGCCCTTTGAACAGAGTGGACGTAAAATCAGTCAGGTGATTGAAATTTCCAAAATGAATCAAATCGAAATGATGCAAACAAACACAGAGGCGATCTGACGGTCGGCGGCTGCTGCAGCGGCACGCTGGCTTCGCTCGCTAAAAAATAACCTTAATGGTCACTGTTCTAACCTAACCTAGCCTAAGTTTGCAAGTAGTGCACCTTGAAGCGACGACTACAAGCTTAAAGGTGCAGAGTCGGCAGAGGAGGCAAAGTATAAGTAATACATATCGATAATATGAAGGCCTTGAATAACAAAACCCTAACCAAACATTGACTATATCCCATGCAACGACTATGTTAAATAACGTTCAGTCAAGACGTTGAACGTTACATTAAACAAATTGACAAGTTGTCCTTTAGTCATACAATTTAATGTCGTCATTCAATCAAATAGCAGATTCAACCAGATGACTGCGATATATACATTCTTAACTGAGTCTGAATACTCCTTTTACCCAATCTTGTAGCTGTAAATAAAAAATAAAATAATAAATTATTTGTACCTTCTATTAATTTATAGTAACTATCTAAAAGCTGTTGATTGTTGTCCACTTCATCCATAGATCTATTATATATTTTCCATTGTGAATAATTTGAACTGTTCTCTATCCCGCCACCTGGTTATAAAAAATAAAGGTATCTGAAATGTATATTTTTCTGGCTTAACTGAGGCCTAAGACATGGAAAAACTGAGTTTTAATTGATCCCATTTTTACAAACAAAACATAAACTGAGTTAACAGTGCTTTGTCCCAGCTAGTTAAGAGGCAAAGCATGGTAAAAAAGGTACGCCTCGCGATTAACATCGCAGTGCTAGTGCTAACGTTGCTTTTCGGTAGTGAAACCTGGATATATCAGAAGATGCATGAAAGTAAATTGAATGCTGTGACGATGCGATCACTTCGAAAATTGTACGGCGTTAATTTAACCGACCGACTACGTTACTTCATTACGTCATACTCAATAATGGCAGATTTAAAAGATAGTGTCGGCATTATGTTTGTAAAAGGGTGTATTTATTCCGTTGGTTTGGTTCCTTCCAATGAATGAGTGAGGAACGATTGACTAAGGATATTTATTGTGCGAAAGTAGAGGGTAGAAGGATTCAGGGTAAACTAGACTAACATATAAAGAAATTGTGATTGTGAGCAGATTGCTAAAAAACATAAAGGTCAGAAGTACTGTGATACCTAGACATACATTCATGAAACTTATAAACTAATGATGAATCTGCAGGACGCAAAAGAAGTATGCAAGGATCGCGAAGCCTAGCAATCTGTCCTCTCTGACTACCCCGTCACTACCTACCCACACACACCTACTTCTATGATAGAAGATAGACAGACAAATATATTACCCACAAACACACAGAAATTTTGTCTCCGATATGCAGCCCTATCTTTTATATTTGATTGACATGCATATAAAAATAGTAGATTGATGCTGGTGACACAATTATATAATGAAAGTTAATATTACCTTTATTCTGCTGTTGTGATATTGAATTAGAGCTTCTCAAATCGTAGATAATTCCTTTAGTGCCAACAGCAACTACTGCATTCAATATAGCTTCATCAGGCCGGCACCGGCGGTGCTTTGGGCCGTATAGCGGTTGTCCAGCGCGCATTAGAGCAGCCTAAAATGACATAAATGGTTGTCTACTATCTTAATCTTAATAATATTATAAATGCGAAAGTTTGGATGGATGTTTGTTACTCTTTCACGTAAAAACTACTGAATAGATTTTAAGTATACTTTACAATAATATAGCTTATACATCAGAATAACACATAGGCTACTTTTTATCCCGGGAACAAGTTCCTGTGGGAAATGGGAACGGAAAAACTTCTCTACGCGGGCATAGCCGCGGGCGTCAACTTGTGCTAAATAATAATGGTTAATAATTTATATGACTGGGGTGTCTCGCTCTATCTCCAAAGCTAAGTAATTTAACTTACCCCATTATTATGTCTGTAAGAAAGCACCGGGAATCTGCCACCCTGCCTAAAGGTAGCAGCAGCTGCAAGTGTCTCATCATCAATACACTTGGGTACAACCACAGCTTTTCCATAACTGGAGCAAACACTGTATTTCTGGTTACAACGGGAAACTCGCCATTCTTCTGTTGCCAATACCTTAGTGAATTCACCTTCTGTACTATAACAGAAATAGAAAAAGTTAAGGACTTTCACAGGGCATCATAGTATTATTTGTAATGGAATAAATGTCAAAGTATATAGAATATTAATTATTTCTGCATTGTACAATATGTGCGAACAGAGAAAGGGCTATGTCCAGTATTAGACAGTATACCAATCTTCCCCTAAAAGTATATTAATCTAATTGACGCCCGCGGCTCCGCACGCGTGGCGAAGTTTTCCCGGTCCCGGGATAAAAAGTAGCCTATGTGTTATTCTTTTATTCTGATGTGTAAGCTTTATTATTGTAAAGTTTCATCAAAATCCATTCAGTAGATTTTGTGTGAAAAAGCAACGTTCAAACTTTCGCGTTTATAATATTAGTAGGATGTGGTACAAGAGCTGTCCAAGATTTCTGGAATGTAATACTTAAACTTTATTTACAAGCTAGTTACACCACCTAATAACTACTAGACAAGTCTACTACTACTATGGTGCCATTGAGGTAGTCCAGTATCCATTCCATTCGGTAGCAATTAAGATGTATGTCTGAATGGTGTAGAAAAGAGTGGAACAGCTTCCATCTTTGTAGAGATCACTTTAGAAGTAGAAAGAGCTCAAAGAGCAGTTTTAAAAGTTAGCCTGTCCTTGCCTCTGGCTTCCCGACAAATGACTTAATATAAATTATCAAATGTTTTCTTTCAGACAGAGAACTATTTATTCTACACATAATCCTCAGACAGTACTCCTCAATTACATATAATTCTGAAGTAATATAGACAAGCAGCTTAACCATAGAACCATAGGGTTTGCTGCACTGTGAAATTATGGAACACAAGATTTTCTGGGAGATTTTATAGATTTCAGGGTGTTTACCTTTATAATAAAATTAATAAGGTTCTTTACAAAGTACAGATGTAAAAAACCTTTTCTGATTGGTTAACATCCTTGAGTTTTGAAGATACAAAGAATCTGCTAGATGTGGTTATACAAGATGCTCAATAGCACTCACTTTCACAGGAACGCCCACAAACACCCTAACACACAAACACACACACACACCTCCAAAATGATACACACACACATACATATATAAGTAGTATTACTTATCAGAAAGATACAAGTTGCCATATGTGTCAATTTTGGTGAGGCTAGTAATCTGTCACACAAGTCTCCTAGTACAGATACCAGTCTCTCACATAAATAGAAATGCTATAAATATACCTAACTAAACTAAGCCCATTGTAATAATTTTGTGTGAGGAAAAAAATCTAATTTATTTTATTATTATTATCCCTTATGATTGAAAGTAGTTAGCTTTCTATCATATCCGTGGACCTTGTATCCAAAAACATTAACTTGGCATGATTAGTTATGTAGTTTGATGTAATGATGTACTCATTTAAAATTAAATTAATTAATTAATATATTTTTTTTTTTTAAAATTTGATCATTTATATGGGGTACTTATGTATTATCCCACTTTAAGATTACTATGAGATAACCAAATATTACACAGACAAGTGTCCCCTCGTTAAATAATAATTGGAATAACATTTACCTGTACAAAGTGTACCCATTCTCGACTATAGGATGCATATGCCTATAGAAGAATGGGTAGAATAGACTAGGATCTTGTAAGCTGGACAAGTTCTCAAGTGTTTGAGCTACCAAATTTAACTCAGTAGTGGTAGCAATATCAAGCTGAAATATCCGCAGGTCTTTGCATTTAAGGAACAGTGAACCACCCTGTTGTACACCACTGCTAGGCTTGTTCTCTTTTTTTTCTATACTGTCAATATTTCTATGGAGAAGCTGTAATTTAGAGAAATAGTTTGTTAAACTTTGTACTGATTACAATAAATTTTGTGAATGTGAGAGAGATATTATTGTTTCTGGGGCTCAAGCAATCTCACCTGCTAGCACCAGGCAAAGATGACTAATGGACTAGACAATGAAAGAGCCTTTAAGGGGTTCGTGAATTGCAACAATGCCAAAAATCAAAAGCCAAAACTATAGCTGCACCTAGTGGCCAAAACCAAAAAGTGAACCCTATGCTCCAAATGCAGGTATGATAGATTGCAAATTAGGTTGATATTACTTTAATAAAACCATAGTTAATTTTTTGACAACGTAGTATGTGCTAAAATAATATAGTTATTAAATAGTACCTACCCACAGCTCCTGAACGCCTTCTTTTCTGGAGCTTAAAATAAGATGATGTCCTGTGATACATACGGTGCCATCAATATTTTCTTGGTGTGGATATTTTAGTATGACACCGTCCAGTTTATTTATAAGTATAAGTTCTATAAACTCCATTATTTTGATTTATTTTACAGTACATAAATAAATATTTGTAAACCTGAAAACAGTCATCTGGAATTTTGACGTTTCTATTGCTTTTTTTTTCACTGGCAATGCTGTGAACTGACATCAGTTTTGAGATTTTTGGCGGGAAGAGTGACAAGTGCGGACGCTTGCTTTATATTATTTTCTAAAAACTAGTGCAATTATTATGTTGACTATGATTTAATACAATACGTTAATGGGTACATCAGAGAGCATGAAAGGTATCGTATTCTTCTATATAAATCTTAGACCATCTATTAGTTAGATGGTCTAAGATAAAAATTTCAATTATTTGGTCAACAACTGCGTTCACAGACCTGTGAGTAGCGGCATTCTGCGATGTGCTATTTGAGATGAAAGACGTGTCATAGTACCGTATATACCGCAGTACCGTACCAGACATATAAGACAGTAAGCAGACCAAACATATTCCATTTTTATGGTGCTATACTTCTTCCTTTTTACTCTTTCCATTTGTTGTATAAAGTTATCTTTGTTTTTCCTGTGTAGCAACATCTAACTCACACTTTGACAGCGTACAGCGCGTAGCCAATTTTTCTACTATTTCTAAACTACAACCTTGTAATGACAACATTAAATCAAAGATTTATGTGTCGAAGATTACCTATGTTTTATAATTATAATTAGTTACCTACTCATATCAGAGTGTAGCTGACCTACATCAATACATAATGTTTGAAATCATTAATTTTGTAATTTTTATATGGTTCTCACATTAACCTGACCATCTAAGTATAACAAAAATAATTCAAATGATAAATCCCTTTCATCCACACTCGTAGCTGAACTTTCATGACTCTAGTAAAGTGGTGTTGCAAACTTCCATAGGCTACGATGGCCACTTTCCATCAGGTGGGTCGTATGCTGGTCTGCCACCTAAGTGGTATAAAAAAAAACTAGGAACCGAATGAAATTCATAAAAAAATATACATGGCAACACAGGTGAAGTCTAGCTCTCGCTATAAGAATCACCATTATACTGAGGGCACGGACCAGGACGGACAATGAGGACACGACATCGACTGGACAGGACTAATTAGAAGATAAGATTGAAGAAATATGATATAAAAAATAAGATTTGGCTAAAAGGTCTTAGAAACCAGGCCATTAAATAAATATTAAAAAAAAAAATTAACTAGCTCTCGCTCTCGCTTACACCACCATCTTTTGCACCTTTTGCATTTCTCGGGTTATTTGGTCTGTCCGTCGCCTCGTCTGACTTAGGAAGTCTAGCCGCATATTGGAATTCTAAGCGATATAAGCAAAATAAGATGGCGCAGCTATTTAGATAGGTGGTCTGGCTTTATTACATCAGGTTGGTGTCCACCATGGACTTTATTATGATCACGCACGACAGAGATAAAGATATTGTGCAAATGAAAGAAGAATATAAACGTTATTCTGTTCGTGTTCGTTTAGTTCATCCATTTCATTCATTCATCTGTAGTTAACCAATAAAATTCCCGACGCACCCAACATAGCTGTATAATTTATAATAAGTACGTACGATGGCGATGTGTGGATTTTTTTGTTGGTTGATGGCTGAATGATGATATATTGACCAGAATATCCCAGCTTATTAAAATTACAAATCATATGAATACATTACTATCATCGCTAAACATTCTGGATAACGTATAGTGCAAATCTTTAGTGCTAAAAAGAAAAACAAATCGTGTGGTAAGCTCATGTATTTTGTCTGATTGTATTGAAAGTAGGTACGTAGCTGATAGAGTGACCGGTTTCTTTGGTATTCAGACATGATATAATTCATTTTAGTTGTTCAATGTCAGTCAAAACTACTCGACATGTTGTTATATTACTAAAATCAGATTTTGTCTTACATCACAAAAGGTCGAGCTAAAAATAACAAGTACTGTTTATCACAGGCGATGGAGGAGAGTGCAGAAGCACACATGGAGACTGACGTATCCTCCACCACAGAAGACCTCCCGGAGACGCAGGAAGTCACAGGTTCCAGTGGAAATATTGAAATGGTCATTGTTGTGGAGAAAGTCATTGAAGAAGAAATAAATGTGAATGTCCAGGAGGAGGAACTATCATCGCTGGTCGATGAACCTGCTAATGAAGTGTTGAATACTTCAAATCTTCAATTAAATCAGCCGCTTCCAATGGACACAGAAGTTGAAATAGTTGTATCCAACTCTCCTATTCAAGAAATAGTAGAACAATCTCCAAGCAAGGCCACTACTGTCCAGCCGCCAAACAAAATAATTGAACAATCTCCAAGCAAGAAGATAGTTGATTCTCCAAGTAAGACAGCAGTACAAGCTCCAAACAAAGCAGCTGTACTGTCTCCAAACAAGACAGTTGTACAATCTCCAAAGAAGACAGCTGAACTGACTCCACAGAAGACGCTTGTACAGTCCCCAAATAAGACAGTTGAACAATTTTCAAGCAAGACAGTAATAAACTCTATAGGTAAGACAGATTCGCCGCAGAAATTGGTAAGCCGAAACTTATTACTGGACACTGAAATTGAACTTTCTGCGGAAATACAATGTATTGAAGACGCTGATTCCTCTATGACAGACATTTTGCCAGCAGACAATTTAGATCAATCAAGATCTGTTAAAAACAGTCCCGAAGATGTTCAAATTGAAGTCAAAGACAACAGCTTAGAAAAGGGAACATCAACACCTGATCAGACAGAATTAACTCCTGAACAGTTGGTATCAACACTTGAACAGATGGTACCAATACCTGCCCAAATGTCACCAAAACCTCCCCAGAAGCCATCAAAACCTGCCCAGATGTCACCAAAACCTGCCCAGATGTCACCACAATCTAGTCAGATGCCAGTAAAACCTATCCACATATCACCTATTGAGGAGTTACAAATAAATAACTCAATAGTGGCCTCACCAGTAAAAGAATCAATTTTTGTAGAGAAGTTTACTATCAATGGCACGGTAGAATCTACTGACACAAACAGTGATGCACAATGTAGCAAAATACCAACAGACATGCCCATAGATATAACCATAGAAAGAGAAACTTCAAATGATTCTCAAGTGGATTCAGTCTCCATAGAAACCAATGGTTCTGAAGTCTTAGACAGAGAGCACACCAAAGGCACCAGTAGAGAGCTAAAGTCTTTAATTAAGTCTGCCAAGGAGTCTAAGATTATCAGTGAATGTACACAAGTAAAAACTAAGACAAGAAAATCTAGGACAGGTTTAGACACTTCCAATACCAGTATAAATAATTCTCTTGAAGCTGACAAGATACAGGGAGTTCGACGTCACAGTAATATTTCCCAGAAAAGCAGCTGTAGCGAGAAATCTGAGAAAGTTGCCATCAAACGTTCTATGAGGTCGCAAAACCCTGAGTTTGTAACCAAAGTCAAACAGTTTTTGAACTCTGTCACAGGCAAAGGTTGTAAAGATTCAGAAGAATATGCTGAAGATTTGGATGAGAAACTGGGTAAAGAGAAAAGAGATAAAAGTCTTCACAAGGAGTCTTCTGTATCTCCATTGAAAAGAAAAAAGATGGAATCTCCAGTAAGTATGTTGTTTTGATTTACAATAAGTCATACATATATTATTTATGTAATTTGTAGGTAATAGGTACTGAGGCATCAATTCTTTTTTTTCAATACCACCTTCAATATGTAAAAAAAAAAGCAAAGACGAGTTTGAAAAGATTTAGAGTAAATAGACATGTTACCATAAGTAAGTTGGGTTGTACTTGCAATGCATAGTGGCCAGTATTGTCAAGCTTATGACATGAGAAAAACAAAATGGCTCCTTTGTCATCACACTTTTAACATATCAATCAATATTGATTTACATAATGCACCTTAAACATGTATGTTTTCACTGATTAAATGCCTAATACACCTTTTGCAACACATTTTATTATACTATTTCTGATTAGTAAAATATTATGAATATCTTTCCAAACAGGTTCCAGATGGCAAATTACGGTCAGACTCATACTGCTGGAGATGCCATTGGATTGTGGAGCAAGGTGCCCCAATGCCATGTACTGTCTGCCCGAGGACCTTCCACTTCAAATGTTTGTCTACTTCGGAGAGGAACAAGATAGATGATCAGAAAAGCTGGGTCTGTCCGGAGTGTTTGGCCATACTTCATGCTGAAAGTTCAGAAACTAGGTAAAATCAGGTTCCACGCTGAAATTTTCACTGCAAATTAAAGAGTGACTCTGTAAAGAATTATTCCTTAATAAGAATAAAGGTGTCTGTAGATGTGTAATATGGTAGAGTGTAGGTGCCCAAGTCCCCACTAGAGTTTTATTAAATACTTAATTGGTAAAGGTTTTGTTTGGTCAGACCCCAATGACCTCCAACAACAGCTAAAAAAAGCAAAATCCGCCACAAGCAATCAGTCAGATTGTGTGTTCCTAAGTTGATCTCTTTGGTACAATAGAAATTCAATTCTTAAATTTTTTCTTTAAAAATGCTATGTGGGTGTAAGAGGAGTGCATTTTGTAGGCTTACCTGTGGTGTCTACATTGAATTTATACTGTATATATCTATTTTTGGTTGTCAATCGTCATAAGCTCTCAACTGTCTAGCTTTGCTGAGCGAAATGTCTACTGATGTTACAGTATTACAGCAGTACATGTGTCAAAGCCTTGAGCCACAGGTCCAGCTTTCTACCGGATCTATCACGGCGGGTGTTCTAAAGAGCTCTTGACTTTAACATGCTTCCCCCCCCTCTCTCTTTCAGTCCCGAAGCGGAGCGTGGAGAGGCACATCATTGGACCAGGCCCCTGTTAATAGTACCTATCTTATTATGAACTTCGAGAATGACCCTCAAATTGCCACATTTCGCCATTGCTTTACATCAATTTCATCAGGCAGGCTGGTGTCACTTTGCCAACTAAATAAATAAAAATTGTTAATGCATAAACCCAGTAAACCACACGAAATTTGACATGAAATTTAATTTACAGTGTTTTCCCGTAGTCATAGTCCTCGTGTACAACTATCTCCATTCTATAAATCTCGTTAATCCATTGTGTTCTTAAGATATGATACAAATAAACTCTCCCATTTTATATTAATATAGACGTGTATAAAATTATGGATTACTAGTTGAAACGCGCGGCTTCGCCCTCGTAAAGATGTTTTCCCGTTCCCTTTTCCTACAGGAACTTGTTCCCGGGATAAAAAGTAGCCTATATGTTATCCTGATGTATTATTGTAAAGTTTTATTAAAATCCATTCAGTAGTTTTTACGTAAAAGAGTAACAAACATCCATTCTTACAAACTTTCACATTTATAATATTAGTAGGATATGAAAAAAAGTGTGAAAATCTGCTATACTATGTGCAACCATTAAAAATTGTTCTAACTATATTGTAAATTGATGGCATGAATTATTTTCCAGGTCGCAAGCCATGAAGAAAACTTCACTTGGAATGCTCTGTGATCTACTGAAGTACGCCCTAGAACGAATGATGGACGCAAATGGGGTAAATTATAACCTAATTACTTCCTATTTCCTGCAGGTCATACTGATTTAAATAGATAATGTGGTGTGTGTTTAATCTCAAAAAGGTGTAACGTTAATACTAAATTATGAATCCTAACCTTTAATACAATATTGCTTTTGTTTGTTAAATTTCTGAACTGTATTTGATGAATTTTGGTACTGTGATAAACCAACTCTGAAGATGGTTACAGGTTACTTTGTATATGAGAATTCAGCCGCGGGTCAATTGCTAGTTATTACGTCTAATATTATTGCTGTGTACTTATAAAGGCGAAGCGAAAAAAATATCAAATATGTAAAAGTAAAGTGTGTAAAAATTCAAATTTAAATATATTAAATTTCGTTATATAATTTTTTGCATTAATTAAAAATAAAATTAGGGGGAAAAGTAATTTTAAAATAATCACCAAGCCTTATTGCAAATCGTAAGATTCTGATAGCAAAGCAAGATAGTAAACCCCGTGAGCGAAGCCACGAGCATGAACTAGTATATACATGTACTGTACTAGACAGTTAGCTGTTTGTAACAAATCAGTATTCTATTGCCAATATCGATAGCTATTACTGTGCTACAAAATGGCGCATTTTCACGCAGACTTTCACCGGATTAGTATTGGACAAACAGAGGGGCGGCCATTAGCATGTAACGTGCAGACGCTCTCGATTGAGTCGGGCGGGTCTCGACAGATTGACCTTGCCACTTATCTACGTAGCTACACAATCCCGTCGTGTCCTCCGTCTCTTTCTTACCCCTCTAATCAATACTGAAGCGTCACGTGTTTCTGTCTCACTCCCCACGCTAATAATAAACGCGTGCGTGTGTGCTGTACGTGTGCATTGTCTTAAATGTGTGTGGCGTTTTTCTTGATTCGTCGTCATTTTGTTTGGCCGCCATGTATTTCTATTAGCAGAAATTATGCTTGTTGCAATATTTTACTTATCGTTGATCAGCACAATTATAAATTAAGTATAATAAACATTTTCAGCAATATTCTAGAAAGTTTCATCCAACAAGTAACTTACAGCTAGGCATTCTGTAGTTACTACGGTTAACTCGTGAAGCCTGTGAATTTTTAAAACTAAAGCTAATACATCGATGATGCAGTGCAATTTCGATTCCCACCTCAGATAATTTCATTGATCGAGAGATTGAGTGTATATCTAGTGCCATATTGATATGGTAACATACCTATGTTACCATATCAGTATGGCACTAGATATAGACTCAATCTCTATATACAAGGTTGTACTCTATATACAATGTACCTACATACAAGGGGTAGGCAGAGGCACATACACCCACATTTTATTAGATTTTTTGGTCTCACATGATAAGTGGTGAGATCATTACTTATCAGTCATGTCTTTATCCCCGGAAAGATAGGCAGGTCAGGGGCAGGGAATTGTTACAAATGCTAACCCATCTTAGGATCGACCGTAGCGTAAGATGACATGCTTAACGGCTAAGAGCGTTTCTCTGGGAAAAAATCCTACTAATATTATAAACGCGAAAGTTTGTTAGAATGGATGTTTGTTACTCTTTCAGGCAAAATCTACTGAATGGATTTTCATGAAACTCTACAATAATATAACTTACACGTGAGAATAACACATAGGCTACTTTTTATCCCGGGATCAAGTTCCTGTGGGAAACGGGAACGGGAAAACTACACCACGCGTGCGGAGCCGCGGGCGTCAACTAGTTATATATATAATGAATAAGCGTATAATTAAAATCTTGAATGTGTTGCGTTGCCGTGTTTTGTTAGCCGACAAAGTACTTCTTTTTTGATATCTTCACGAACTGTCATACACTTCTAAGCTATTGTTAAAATTTTAAGGATCTAGTTTATCCGGATGTAAATTAAAACGCGATAGAGGAATAAAAGTGAATTAAAACGCGATAAAAGAATAGTTTTTTGTAGAATATGTTTATAATGTGAGGTACTAGTATAAAAAGTTATGTGTTATTCTGATGACTAAGCATAATGTAAAGTTTCATCAAAATCCTTTCAGTAGATCTTGCGGGAAAGAGTAAAAAACATCCATAAAATATGAGTATAAACCGCGAAAGTTTAAAAATAACACAAACATCCATACTTACAAACTTTCGCGTTTATAATATTACTAGTTGACACGCGCGGCACCGCACGCGTGGTGAAGTTTTCTCGTTCCCGTTTCCTACAAGAACTTATTTCCGGGATAAAAAGTAGCCTATATGTTATTCTGATGTATAAGCCATATTATAGTAAAGTTTTATTTAAATTTATTTAATAGTTTTTACGTGAAAGAGTAACAAACATTTATTTACAAACTTTCTCGTTTATAATATTAGTAGGATTACATGTTTAATCTCTAATGTAGTATACGTACAATCGTATATGTCGCATCCATTATAAATACTCTTAGGTCCCTATTCCAGAACGTTTCTCAATGCTGAATCAACGCTTGAGGCTAGATTTTGCCTTATAAAATCTACTCTCAAGCGTCGATTGAGTATTGATAAACGTTCTGGAATGCGGGCCTTAGAGGCCCACCAACGTCTAAATGTAAAATACTTGTAAATTATATTCATACGTTATCGTGTTTAGATTAATTTCATTTACTTTTTGGATCTACATAATAACACGCTCGCTTTATATTCCCGAGGGGAGTAGATACAATTCGTGAAGAAGTAGTCAAACTCTCACCTATGTATGTAACAAAATTCATCCATATTGTTCTTTTCCTGAATAAGATACAAATAAACTCATACATACGTCCCGCCTTTTCTCCGCAAGGGCAGATTGAGGCCTAGTATACGCCCACATTTCACACATGCTTTGATGATACGAAACTTTATTAGTATTTGACGAATTTAAACACAAATGTGTGATAAAAGCCCGCTTGACAGTTTTGGCTTGACCAATCATAACCTAAATCGTATTTAGTCCCACATAATAGGTGGTGGAAGCGCTCATAGTCCCGCGGTGTCAGTATTCTGTATACGATTACTGCGTTTAGCAACTTTCGCTATGATTGGTCACGGATGGGTGACCACTTTGTGGCATTTACTATTGCGAGCGTTTCTGTGCTTCGGAAGGCACGTTAAGCCGTTGGTCCCGGTTGCCAGTAACATGGCAGACGTTAAGTCAAGTTTAAGGGCCTTATGTGCGACTTGAAAATTTCAACAGCAGGTAGCCACAACCTGCGTCTGTCTATTTCCACACGATTTCAACACGACAATGGGCTCACCACCTATTACGTGGGACAGGAATACACATGGTGAAAAGTGGCCATATAATATGGCCTCTGCCATCCCTTCGGGATAAGGTGTGATAGGTAAATAATAACATTTCAAAAAACGTCTCAATTTGTTTTATTTCACTATTACAGGTGGAACCTTTCATGCAGCCGGTGGACCGAGCATCGTTTCCTGACTACGACAAGTATATCGTACACCCTATGGACCTATCGCTAATGCAGACCAACATTACTGATGGACTGTACGGCAGTACGGTGGCGTTTCTTGCAGACGCGCAATGGATACTGCACAACAGTATTATTTTTAATACATGTTAGTATTGCCATATTGATAAATTATAATTTATATGTTGTAGTGTGAAAAATCGCAAAATATCATATCAATTGAGGAATACGGTAATAAATGTAGCCTAAGTTACTCCTCAATGATAATTATTGGCTAATAGCCAGAACAAAGAGACAGACAGATTTTTTTTTAAATTTGTTTTTTTTTGTTTGTAAATACTTTAGTATGTATAAGGTATTGTAACATATGCAGTTAGTGAAAAGCTGTTAATTTGGCATTACAAGCAGACTCTTTAATTTTGTTTCTTTGTATAGATAATACAACCTGACCGGTTTCGCCTTATGCCATTATCAAATACTAATTCACTTTTATTTTTAACAAAACCCGACTCCTTAAAACTGTGCGTTCATCGAACTCTTAATCAGTATTCCCCGCAGTACAATCGAAGCTGACAGCGGTGGCACGAGCGCTGCTCCGCTCGTGTCGAACGGAGATGGGCGAGATCGAGGCGTGTCCCGAGTGTTACGCGGGGGCTCATGCCAGGAAGCCTACTTGGTTCACCGACGTGTGTACTACGCCACATATTCTCCTATGGGCCAAATTGAAAGGTTGGTATTTATGAAAACAAAACGCCTTACAGTAGTCGCATAATAACATGTTATACTAGTTGACGCCCGTGGCTTCGCCCGCATTGAGAAGATTTCCCGTTCCCGTTTTCCACAGGAACTAATTCCCGGCATAAAAAGTAGCCTATGTGTTATTTTGATGTATAAGTCATATTATTGTAAAGTTTCATTAAAATCCATTCAGTTGTTTTTACGTGAAAGAGTAACAAACATCCATACAAACTGTCCGGTTTATAATATTATTAAGATGTCCACAGACATATAAGACAGCAAGCAGACCCAACTTTAGCTAAAAATAGCGTAGCTTATTTCACACACATAGACTTAGCTTAGCTTATTTATTTCTGGTGATTTCTTGATAATGAAACTTCAGCACTCTATGCACAACCCCTTTTTGTATATATTTGTCTACTTTTGTAACATATTACAATAATTTTATGTAATATGTTCACTTCGACACATAAATCTTTGATTTAAAGATGACAGCGGCGGTTGTCATTACAAGTTTGTAGCTTAGTTGTAGTAGAAAAATTGGCTACGCGCTGTTCGCTGTCAAAGTGTGAGTTAGATGTAGCTACAGAAGAATAACAAAGATAGCTTTATACAACAAATGGCAAGAGTGAAAAGAAATTAAATATTGCTCCATAAGCAAGGTAATAAGTTTGGTCTGCTTACTCTTGTACGTCTATGAATATGTCACACTTTATTTTCCCTCCACCGTGCGCGCTCATTAGCCAAATCAACCCGGTTTCCTGTAACACATTTTTCGAAAGTAACTTCCATAAAAATATCCAGCAACCGGGAGGGAAGATATTACTCTTTTCCGTTAGTACATAATATTGAGTTACAGAATAGGTGTAACTTGATGTTATTGAATTTCATATATGACCTTTTTTATACCAATAACATGGCAAACAAGTATACGGTCAAACTGATGAAAAGTGTGCAATTCTAGAGGTTTTACGCTTGCATTGCCATTTTGAACTTTCTTATCATTTCGAACCCCCACCTTCTCCCCGTTACATATCAAGATAGAGGTATAAAGCAAGGATCAGTGTACATGCACACTATACGGCATCGCATGGTAGAAAATCACTTTTTAATACAGATACATTTCTAATTATATTAACAGCAAGAAAACAATTAATATAAATTTATATGAACAAAGCACAAATTTAGTAATATGCTTCAAACAAACTACACAATATATTGTCCTCGATGTTTAACCCTATACATTCATTATTTCAGGGTTCCCCTTTTGGCCAGCTAAGGGTATGTCTGTGAGCAGTGCTGGACACGTGGACGTGCGATTTTTTGGCGCCCACGATAGAGCATGGGTCCCTGCCAAAGACTGTTTCTTGTACTCTGAAAAGGACCCCAATAACTTTAGAACCAAGCGACAGGATATTATCGATAGTATGAAGGTAAATATACAATATTATACAGATTTCGCGCACACACACACTCCCACACACACACACACACACACACACACACACACACACACACACACACACACACACACACACACACACACACACGCACGCACGCGTACACACGTACCTAGTCAGGTCATCAATTGTGTCACATGTTTAATATAAAATAATTGAAACAAGTTTATTCACCATGTAACCATTTATATACCAAAATGAACTTAACAAAACATAGATTCTTATGACAATAAATATTATTCAAAATGACCTCCGTGATTTTGAATACAGGGCTTCAATCTGCGCGGCCAGTCGTCTATCGCAGCACGAACGAGGTCCATGTCAATATCGGCGGCTGCCTTAATCAAGGATGTCTTGAGTGACTCCAAATTGGGATGAGGCTTTGAGCACGCCTTTTCCTCCAAGTGTTGCCATATCTTGTAATTTAACGGACTCAAATCTGGACTGGAGGAGGGCCAGTCTTCGTGCCGGATGAAGTCGATTTCACGCGCCGCCAGCCAGTCTTGAGTGCTCTTCGCTCTATGAGCTGGCGCCGAATCTTGTTGGAATACCCAGTGCCTGTTATTGAACATGGTATGAGAAACAGGTTCCACAAGGTTCGTCAGGACTGTATTTTGATACACAACTGCATTCGTTTTTACACCTTGCTCACAAAAATGTATAATGATAAACCCCAATAAGAAACTCCCAACCATACCATGAGCGAGGGTGGAAAATGACCTCGTTGGACACGCGGAATACGGTTGCTCGCTTCTTCACTACTGTGTGCGTACACCTTATCATTTTGTTTGTTGTAGCTCTCTTCTACGGTAAAATTTTTTTCATCCGAATAAAGAATTTCCCGATATTTTTTTCCCGCGTACCGCTTCAACAAAGCGCGGCATCTCTACAATCTCAGGTCCATTAGACGAGCATTTAAACGATGTCCTGTTTTTCTTCGATATGACCGAAGCCCTAAGTCTTCATTTAACACCCATTTCACCGTGGTTCTGCTTAACCCCATCTGAAGGGCCAACAGTTTCTGCTAACGTTTGGGATTTCTTTGAATTCGCGCCGTCACAGCTTTTATCACTGCTGGAGTTCTAACAGACCGAGGGCGACCACTTCTTGACCTGTCATCTACACTAGAGTCTTCATTGTATCGTTTGATGGTACGATAAACGAATCTTTTGGTTATATTCAAATTTTTCGGTATGTCAAAAATTTGAATTGGCGCTCAATCAAAGTTAGAACAACTATGCAACGCAATAACTGCAACACGGTCTTCTTTAAGCGTCAACTCCATATTTAAAAATGAGTAAAATTCTAAAAAGTATACATTTTTATTTTCATGAACAATTCGAAAATTGAATTCAATAAACTTTAATGTGGCCAGCATTCTAAAAGAAAAGTTTTTACTGTGTCACAATACTTATGACCTGACTAGGTACATACATACATACACACACATAGGATCCCATTTCACCAATGGTGAGCCTATTGCCGTGTTAAAACGGATAGGTGCAGGCTGACGCTACCGCTTGTTCAAGTTTCGAAGTGCCATAGAATTACCAGCTTCGTAAAATTTATTTATAATTTGTTTTCAAACTGGCTACTGTAGTCGTTTCGAAAAATGCATGTTACGTGCAATATTTAAATCTCATATAATATAGGGACTCTGTTTTATAAGGCCGATACGAATAGGTGGGTGTAGAGAGATGATTGACGAAACTTCTTCATCTGAGCGTAAAGTCTCACTTATTTCTAACAAACTTCGAAACCCGAGGATCGCTTTCTTTGGTTGTTAGGAGCAGGTTTTTTTTCCGTGGTCGCTGATAGCGATAATATCTGAACACTTTTACGGGCAATAGAAACTTTATATTGACCAATACACATTACAATTCTTTGAAATTTCAGGAGGCCGAAGAACACATCCGAAATATTTCCCGAAAGTACGGAAAGTTTGTGTACCCTGCCTTCAAAACACAATTCAACCCCAGCAAACTCACTGAACAACTTAAATTAATGGTAAGTAACATCTCCCTAACTGTCGGCAAAAATTGTCTGATGTTTGGTCAGGCTCAATGTCTATGTCAGTTCATAGGCGATCTCGAAGATAAAATATTTGATAGAATTGCCATTAAGATTTGATTGATTGATAAAAGAACTGAACTAAATTTATTAGCTAAATTTAGATTTGGGTAAACCAGTAACAAAAGGTGTTGTTGGGTAAAGCAGTTAGAAATTATAAAACGGGACGGGTGTACTTTGCTGAACGAACAAACAGACTTCCACACTTCGGTTTTGCTTAGTTTATTTAAAAATAGACAAAACAACTAGAAGTCTACATCGCGCTATCGTTTGGTTGCGTTCGAACTATAAAAGGTTGAGGTGAACGTGTAAGTACTTTTGCTGCCAAACAGTCTTGATAATGCCTCGTGTGTAGGCGAAACACGTGTCGACATCGTACGACATTCTAAAAAAGCGGAATATTGCAAAAATAACATTTAAAAACAAAAATAATTATAGATTTTTAAAATGGATTTCCGCCATGTAACGCCTGATTCAATTAGTTATTTAAACCAGTAACGTCTACAGCAAGTAAATTAAATTAAAAAAACACAACAAATTAAATTAAAGATCATGATGTAGATAAAATGTACTCTATCTGTTGTATATGTTATTATGTATATGTCTATATGTTCCCACCCCTACCTATTTCACACAAAGACATTTTGTATAGTCATGGTCAATTCTGTCTGCATTTGTGTTATACAAAAAATTAAAATAAAAAAATTATCTTCACCCTTTATCCCCGACAGTCAGAGAATCTGTTTTCAGAATATTATTTTTCTATTACAGATTCCATCTTTCGAGGGAGAAGTACAAACACCAAAATTCAAGTCTAATTCATCGCCTGCAGTTACCAAAGAGAAAAGGAAACGTTCAAAGAGTACTTACAATGATGGGTTAGTAGATTTTGAGACAATTATTACTATGGTCTACGTTTTATGTTAAGTTTTTTAAAGCGCTTGTGGCCTTGCGGTCTCACCCATCTGTAAACGATCACTAAGTCACGCAACTTTCACTATTGCTAGTCCTCGAATGGGTGACCACTTTGTGGCATTTACATTTGCGAGCGTTTCCGTGCTTCGGAAGGCACATTAAGCCGTTGGTCCCGGTTGCCAGTAACATGGCAGTTGTTAAGCCAAGTTACAGGCAGTTATGGGCAGCTTGAAAATTTTCAACAGCAGGTAGCCACAACCTGCGTCTGTCTTTTTTAACACGGCAATGGGCTCACCACCTATAATGTGGGACAGCAATACTCATGGTGAAAAGTGGGCATACAATATGTATGCATCTGCCACCCCTTCGGGGATAAGGCGTGATAGATAAATAAAACTCAACTGACTACCAGGACTTTAATTGGTCGTGCTAATTAGTGTCTAGCACATAAGACCTTTTAGACTTTTTGTTACCACCTCACTAAAAAGGCAACGAGTTCAACATTTCTTCCAAATTTAACATCTAAAATAGACACATTTTATTAAATTAGTTTGGCCCTTTAGACCCACCCTACTTCCATGCTTCGGAAGGCACGTTAAGCCGTTAGTCCCGGGTGCCAATAAAATGGCAGTCGTTATCCCAAGTTGAAGGCCTTATAGGCCTGCGCCTGTCCATTTCAACACGGCAATGGACTCACCACCTGTTACGTGGGACAAAAATGCATACGGTGAAATGTGGGCGCGTAATAGGCCTCTGCCTACCCCTTCGGGGATAAAGGCGTGACAATATGTATGTATGTAGGTATGTATAGATAAATAAATATTTTTTTCCTCATTGCTACCAAACCCTATCTAAATTTGAAGCCAGGGGTCCATTTTCAATTTGCTGCTAGAAACAGCTAAAATATTACATGTATAATGTGATTAAAACATATTTAATCAAAACTTCATGCAAAATATTTTGATTTTTTTATAATAATAAAAGGTGGCAGACAAGCTTTCAGACCACCTCATCGAAAGTGGTCTACTTGTCTGCCAAGAAAAGTTTTTAAATTTTTTAAACTTAAAAAAAAACTAAAAAGCTTGACTGCCACCTTCTAGTTTTTTTAAATACTAAAAGGTGGCAGACAGCTTTCAGACCACCTCATCGAAAGTGGTCACCGTAACACAACATATTTACCTTAAAATTATCATAAATAACATATCATTCCAGCGACATTAGTGAAAATGAAGATGCAAATGAACCCGAACAATCAACAGATGTAGGCTCTAGAAAAATGGCCGACGGCGCTGAAATCGCAAGAGAGGAAGAAGATTCAAACGCTGAAAAACCGTAAGTACATACCACGTGAGCAAATTGCACAAAACCGAAGGTCAAAAGTAAATGGATAACCAGACGTTGAATTGAAATTGAATCTGCAGGAAGCGAAAGAAGTATGCATGGATCGCTAAGGCGAACTGTCTTTTTCTGACACATCATCTCATTGCTAACTAAAGTGTTTTACTCATAGTGAAAACGCAGCTCCCGACATGGCTTTTGTGAAATACCTCCTTTAGGTCCGACACTAGTTGGGTTATCCCGAAATCAACACACAAGTAAAACTAGTTATAATCATGATGTTTTGCTCACCGGTTAAATTTAGTTTGATTTATAATATGTGGTGTTATTGTATAACAATATATCTGTCTTACCTTAGAGTTTTCGTTTACCATTGCAGAGAAGCCATGGATGTAGACTCAACAAGTAAACTAAATGGAGCAGCTTTGCCGATCAACAAGCATGGCGAATCACCTTTCCCGAAAAACAAGCATAGTGAATCACCGTTAGCAAAAAACAAGCATAGTGAATCGCCGTTAACAAAAAGCAAGCATAGCAAATCACCTTTAGCAAAACACAAGCATAGCGATGCGTCTTTGACGAAAAGCAAGCATAATGATTCACCTTTGACAAAAAGCAAGCATAGTGATTCGCCTTTGACGAAAAGCAAGGGAAATGACCCGTCTTTACAGAAAAGTATTGAAACGCCTTCTCAGTCAAACAAGAATTTCGAATCATCTAGAAAACGTCGTCGCTCAGCATTGGAAGAAGCTGTCATAACAATAATAGAGAGCTCGAATAGCACACCAGAATCTAAAAGACGGAAGAGTATGAATAAACATGAAAAAGTAAAGAAAAAATATGAAGAACAGGAGCCAAGCAGTAGCAAAGAGGTTGAACAAAAGTCAAAGACTATTGATAAATCAAAGAAAAATGGTGAAAAGACTCCAAGTAGAGATAATGAACCTTCAAGTAGTACAATGAGTGACCCAGAAAGAGATAAGAACCAACGAGTCACACCTATCCGTATAGCATTAGTACAAAAAGATAAACATCATAACCTTAGGACTAGCACAGCCAAAGACGCAATGGCCAAAATAATCAATCCAATCAAGCAAAAAGACAGGGACAAAGATAGTGATAAAGTTACACCGAAACGAAGGCATTCTAAGATAGATAAAAGTGGTGATAAAACACCTAAAGAAGAGAAATTAACAAAAGCAGAGAAACGGAGAAACTCAAGAAATAAATCTTTGGGTGGCACTCCAAATTCAGATAAATCAAGGCGTACATCAGGGGAAAAGATATCTGAAAAGGTTGCAAAGTCTGATAGTGAGGCTATTAGTTCTTTTAAAGAGAAATCAAGGGATGGCAAAGATAAATCTAAAGAGAATAGTACCACTAATAAAGAAAATCATACAGATGCCAATAATTCTAGAATAAATGCACAAAGTTCGTCGAATTCAGAAACCGAAAGCTCTGTAAAAGATCGTCTTCAATTTGATGATGAAATTAGTCTCGCAGTTATTGCCCGTGAATCTCGAACAACAGTTGTATCCAATAATCTAACAGGACTTCCAACTATTACTTCTGTACGTAGCTTGTCAACAATGGCCCAGAACACTGCAACCACTTCTACTAAAGTAACAACTACTTCAATATCAAAATCACCCGATTTCATTATAGCAACTATTGACACAAGTGTACCTACACCTACTAGTACAGAGGATAATACTTCGAAGCTTCAAAGGTTGCGTAATAATACAGAATCCATGGTAGGAAAAGTTGGAGTGAGGGCGTTCGCAAGAA
This sequence comes from Thumatha senex, assembly GCA_948477245.1. Classification (NCBI taxonomy): domain Eukaryota; kingdom Metazoa; phylum Arthropoda; class Insecta; order Lepidoptera; family Erebidae; genus Thumatha; species Thumatha senex. The sequence continues at coordinate 23,682,546 of OX419726.1, forward strand.
TGACGTCACCTGAAAAGCCACAGAATAAAAACGATAATGTAGAAATAGAAATCAAAGCTGAACCAATAGATGTTGACGATCCTGATAGACAAGTGGAGAAACTAAATCTAATGAACGCGTTTAGACTGCAACCTGTAAATCAGGCAAATAGCACGAGTAATTTGAGAGAAGTTAGGATAAACAAAGTGCTGGTTACCCCTATACCCGCTCAAAAAGCTCCCACTAAAGCCATAGAAGTGAGAGCACGAGCGAAAAAAACGTTTCCGCAGCCGAAAAAGCCTGAAGATGGGCAATTACAAAGCAAAAACAGCATGGTATATATTCCTATTCAGCCGCCGGTCACTCAAGCTCCTGTCAGACCACCACGCGTGGTGGCTGGACCGACTTGTCCTCCGTCTATAGCTAAGTCGTTAATATCTACAAGCATGTCTAGTGAGTATACTTTACTGTACTTTTACTCTTTATAAGATACTTAAATACAGTCACACCTCATTCTCCGAAGGGGTAGGCACAGGTATGCTTATAATTTGCCTACATAATAGGTAGTGAGGCTACACTGTTAAATTATACAATTTACAATATATAATATAAATAAATAAATAAATATCCATCACGCCTTATCCCCGAAGGGGTGGCAGAGGCATATTATATGCCCACTTTTCACCGTGTGGATTCCTGTCCCACGTAATAGGTGGTGAGCCCATTGCCGTGTTGAAATAGACAGACGCAGGTTGTGGCTACCTGCTGTTGAAATTTTCAAGCCGCCCATAAGGCCTTCAACCAGGCTTAACGACTGCCATTTTACTGGCTACCGGGACCAACGGCTTAACGTGCCTTCCGAAGCACGGAAACGCTCGCAAATGTAAATGCCACAAAGTGGTCACCCATCCGAGGACCAGCCATAGTGAAAGTTGCGTAACTCAGTGATCGTTTACAGAACACTGAGACCGCGAGGCCACGAGCGCTTCAAATATACCACACTACAATATACCACACTACATTATAGATGTATGCATTTTTTTTGTAGTATTGTGTTTTTTTTTAGCTCAGTTGGATAGGGCATTGCCCATGTAAGGCAAAGGTCATAGGTTTAAGCATCAGTCTTAACTAGTTGACTTTTTTATCACTATAAAAAAAACCATACTAATATAAAAAGCTGAAGAGTTTGTTTAGTTGAACGCGCTAATGTACAGGTCGGATTTGAAAAAATATTTTTTTGTTGGATAGCCCATTTATCTAGGAAGCATATAGGCTATATATCATCACGCTACTACCCTGGAGAGCGGAGCAGTAACCATAAATGTCGACAAATCGGGCAAATGTTATGCATTATTGTCGAATTTATAAGCGACGGGATTAAATAGGTGCGACGGGAGTTCAAACTATGCAACGGGCGTAGCCTGGGAGTTATCTAGTAATAAATATAGAGTAACTTATAACACACTCACAGATTTGTCGCTTGTACAAATGTCATTTGGTTGTGTGAGTAGATTCAGTCTGTAGGGAGTGTCAAACGTGCAACTAAAAGAAAATTAGAGTTTTGTAAATAGGTATAGTATATAAAAAACCCTTAATGTATTCCCAGTTGCTTGCAAACCCTACCTGAATCGAGCTTGCAGATCAATATTATTCGGCTGCTAGGAACAGCTATGCTTTAGCTTTTTCTTTTCGGTATTGTTAGCAGCGACTTTTTTTTATACCATTGAGGTGGCAGACAAGCATACGGTCCACCTGATGTAAAGTGGTCACCGTAGCCTATGGACGTTTGCAACACTATAGGTGCAGCACTCGCATAAAAGAAAAACCCGTTAAGACCTGCATCAGTGCCTCGTTCATTAGTCAGCAGATGCACCACTTTCAGGTCAGGTCGCTTGGGCCATGAAGATCTTAGTGGTGGATTAGATGGTGGAAGATTCTAATGGTGGATCACACTAACTGTCAATGTCTATACTGTTGCAGATAATATTCTAGTGAACACAGTATCGACTCCGGTAATGCAAGTCTCCGCCATCCCTGCCACAACATCATCAGCTGTGACCACAAGTTCAAACATCAGCATTTCTTCCGTAGCGCAAGTCCCGGCCGCTGTTCACACTATGCCTGTTATGACGTCAGTCAATGGACAATGGATGTTCAGTTTCCAACCTGTAATGTCTGTTGGGGCGATAGATGTAAGTCTGTTTTTTTTTTCTCACTCAAAAAGTCGTGGTTTGACTTGGGTTGCCGAAGACCGTACTAAGTCGAAAGAGATATAGTGGGTATCGGTTTAAACCTTTCTGCCATACATATTACTGGAATCAAACATAGCTCACATAGGACCCGTAATATATTATTACGTTGGTGCTTTCCTTTTTCTACAGTATTTACACCCATTTGCTTTCCAGGTCTCCCGCTTTGCAAAATTATCTTCTGATTAATTTTGTTGCGAGTTCCAAGACATTCTAACTTTTCCTGTGACTTGACCGAGATCGAGCTAGGTGTAATTTTTCTGGTTTTTTGGTCATTGCTGTAGATCCTGGTTTACAAGAGTCGCGGTAATGGGAATGCGGGTGGGATTAGTCCCAACAAAAAAAAATGGGTATCCTATCGGCGGTATATAGTGGTATGCTACTGCCGAGCTGAGGTAGGGAATTAAGCACCCTTTGCTAGTAGATTTATTGGCCCCACGTAGTAAAGTGCCGATTGCCGTCGCCTGGCACTATAGTGGGACATTTTTTTTCACAGCGCCATCTAGCCCATAGTAAGGTAATATAAGCTTGTGGTATAGGATCTAGACAACTGATAAACTTACTCATGTATTTCTAAATACATATATATTATACATAGGAAACACCCTAACTCTGAAACGAAACAAACTTGCGAATCACACAAATTGTTTGTTCCAACCCGGGAATCGAACTCGAGACCTCAGTACGGCAATCGCATATACTACAACTTACGCCACCGTATAACACGAGTCAAAGTTATATCAGCCAATTTTGATGTATCACTTACAAAATATACATTATGATCTCTGCACTCCGAGCATGGCTCACCACCTGTTAAGTGGGACAGGAATACACATGGTGAAATGTAGCCATATAAATGCCTCTGCCACCCCTTCGGAGATAAGGCGTGATAGATAAATAAATAAGTTCATATATTTCTTCGACAGAATTCACCGAACCCACCAATTTTAAACGGAGTGACAGAGAGGAGCAATAACACACCAGCCCTCGTGCCGTTTTCTAGTGGAACACAAGGCATTCAGACATTGCAAGTGACTACAGTAACCCCCCCACCCACGTCTAGGTCAAACAGCGACACTGGAAATGTAGAGGTAAGCAACACTCTTCTAATCTAAAGCTGAAGATTTTGTTTGTTTGAACGCGCTTATCTTAAGAACTACTGGTTCGAATAAAAAAAAAAGTGTGTCATTCCGGGACTGCCGCGGTAAAGATATTGCATAGCATTTTTTATCAACCTATGCAATTATAATTTATTATTTATTCTGATGTAGCGCCGGAGATCTTGGTCAGGTTACATTTGAGTCGCAAATAGTACTCCCTAACCCTATATGTTGAAAGTCTTTCTGTACCCTATATCATTCACGCGATGGACTCTAGCGGTTAATTCAAAAGGCTAATAAAAATGGTTGTTTCTTTTAGCTACCTCGATTGCAGCAGCGGCCGTCGGTACAGTTGTTGAACCCTCTGGACCCCAACACACCCATAGGAAACATGCCTCCGCCATCGACCGCGGGTCCTCTCACTGCAAAACTCAACCAGAACGCCGTTAAGGTAACTTAATTTTCAAAACTTCCTTTTCACAAAAGCTTAAACTACCAATTGCCTTGAAATTTAGTTCAAACCTATTTTCTCTCAAACGAAAAGTAATTTTCAAATTAGTGAATTTTAGTACTGGGATAACAACACCAAAAAATACTTTCTTTAGCAGCAGAGAGAACCTATAATATAGTATCTATTGGTTACGTATAGAGCGCAAAAACATTAAGTATGCGGTATTTCTATATTAAGTTTATTTTTTATCCTATTTGTGGGTGACGTTGAAGACAAAACATGATTAGGGCAAAAAAATAATAGATACAAAAGTTAAGTGACACAATATTGTAAACTGACATACTTAAAGAGTCTTGCGGAGTGGCCGTCCAAATAAAAAATTTGGCGAAAACCAAAAATGATGTATGAAACTTGATTATATTTTGATTTTCTTTAAGACATTTTGTAACTAGACGATATAAGCTGTGTTTCTGTTAAAATGACATAAAGATTAATTGCGTTTTTAATATAAAACAAATAGGCGGAAAATATCTCGTTAATATCGAAAAATATACGAAATATAATCGCATATATTTTTAAGTAGGTAAATATTTTAACAAAAATTTTGAACCGAAATATAGATAACTTAGTAATACTTTCTTAATCCGAATAACAGCGATGATATGTCGAGATATTCTCAAATTAAAAAATAATAGCAGTGTTTTACCTGAAAATAAAACACATATTAAATACTTACCTTATTTGAAGCTTACTTATTGAGAGTAGCGTGAGTCGTTTTCCGCCTATTTCCCCTCTCTTTCACTCTTTTCGTTACGTATCTATATCTATCTCGCTCGCACATCCAACCTCCCACCAGGCACCCCCACCCGAAATGTGAGGTGTCTTTGGGTTTTGTAGTCATTGAGTCGAAGATCTGCACCAGGCAGAATTTAAAGTGTAAGCTTCAAATAAGGTAAGTATTTAATATGTGTTTTATTTTCAGGTAAAACACTGCTATTAAACACTTGACCGTTATTTGAAGCTTACTTATTGAGACGTGTTTGTTATCGCCTGGTGGGAGACGCCAATGTGAGGAAAGTATCTACCCAGGTAGAGGTAGTACTTTTTATGAGTAATTAATTACTCATCTAAGATTGTGTTAAGGGCAATGCATAGATAAATAATAGCAGTGGATATTTTGAATTAAATCAACTTTACAATTATATTAATTAGCAGAAACTTATATATATAACAAATTAAATACTTCTATAAACTTAGGAAATGATAGTAACTTTATTACTAATTATGAGGCCGATTTGTAATTCTTAGCAAAAATTAAAACTAGTTAAACAACTAGTTAATAGGATCAAACATTCTAGTTATACCATAGCTAGTGTTTGATGGTATAACTACTTTACAATAAAATCGGGCAAACGTATTCTCAGATCTCCAGTTGCCCCTCGACAGGATCTCATCCAAAGGACAATTGTCAGCCCAATTTTTAGATGCTACGGCAGAACGAAGACTGCCAGGTGAGGCTACAACACCTGCTTCCAGCAACAAGGATTTGACCCATCCAGCTATCACACTGCGAGAGGCAGGTTTTGGCATTCCTCTGATATTAATGAAGAGGTTATTACATTTACTTGAGCGACGTTTTTCTTCTAGAAGAAATATAGTATGTTTCACCCAAAAAACCAGATTCAAGTTTTTATTTAATAGGTTATTGGACAATTTCCATCCAGACTGTCGGTAATTAGCGGTATCCGTTTTTGAGCCAAACATAGGCCATAAAATCAAATAGTCATCATCATCTGATAGGTGATTTGAGTCTATTGCAAGCAGGGTTAAGTCATGGACTCTCCTTCCAGAACACAGTAGAAGTAATGTTGCAGTATGTCGACAAGTGACAAAAATATTGTTTTCATCAATAGGATAACTACTTAAAAACGATGCTAATTTATCTATGTCCCAGGCAACGGGCTTTTTTGATATTGGCTTTTTTAAAGAGATGGTTTTTAGAATATGTTTAACAAGAACGTTAGAACTCAATTTACTGGCATTGTCAGAGCTGCACAAAGTGGATACTACTGATTTTTGTAGTAAAACTGTGTTATAGGACAGACCATCTATAATAAATTAATCTGCTAGGAAGCGTGCTAAGATTGACCCTGTCGGGTGTAAAGGATTTAATTTGTGATCCGCAGTCCATTTAAGCCATCTTTTCCATGCAATGTTGTAAGTCTTTTTGGTGGATGGACGCCAGGCGGATTTCAAAAGGTGAACTTGAGCATCATTCCATTCTCTCAAATTTTGTGACCACCCCCACATTTCCATACTTCCATCGTCATTTCTTGTACCTTGGGGGGTGGCAGTCCGGTCGACACGTCTATCAGGTGTAGGTGAAGGTGCCAATGCTCGGGATTTCAGGTCTGGTCTCCAGAACACCCGTTCCCATCTCGGAACTATTAAGAGGAATATTCCGGACGCAGAGTTCAGCTGTTCTAATACTTTCGGTATCAGATAAGGAGGTGGGAATACCCAAGCTCTGGGGTAATTCCAGATTTGTGAGAAAGCATCGTGATACATTGCGTGACCGTCGTTCTGATCCAGTGACACGTAGTTTGTCACTACCTTTGCCCGTTCTGATGCAAACAGATCTATCATTGGTATTCCGAATTTCTGGAAAATGATTTCCGTACATTGAGGTAAGAGATGCCACTCTGGAGGGTGCCGATGACGTGATAGGTGATCTGCATGACCGTTGTATTTCCCCTATATGTTGGATTTTCAGGTTGATTTGATATATGTCTAATATATGAAAAATCTGTTTGGTTAACTGCATCAGTGGGGTTTCTTAGGTATGCTACAACAGTCCGGTTGTCGCACTGCACCAAAATCGTTGATTTTATCATCCGAGGGCCTTGCTGTTCTAGAACTTTCAGTATTGTGAGCATCTCTTTTTGATTGCAATGAAGGTGCTGTTCTTGCTTTGTCCAGAGGCCTGATAGTGTGTTGCCGTTGAGCTGACCACCCCATGCTACGTTGGACGCGTCTGTGGTTAGATAGTGCGACGGAGGGGGCCAGTGGATCGGGGCTGTACGGTGGCAGTTCAGCAGCCACCATTCTAAGTTCTTTCTTACCTCTGTTGGTATAATGTACGCATCGACAGGGGCTTTTTTGAGAATATTGTTTAAAAACGTAATTGTGTCTCTGAAGTGAAGTCTGCCTTGGGGTACGGCAAAACTGGCGAAGTTTAGGACGCCCACTAAACTTTGTAGGGCTTTTAGGGTCGTTGTACCCTTGTTTAAAAACGCTAATAACTTCTCCTTTAGGCACAACATTTTTTCGAATGGTAAAGCTCTCTCGTTGAGCCACGGATCCCAAAGAATGCCTAGATATACGAGGCTTTTGGTCGGTGACGTTATGGATTTTTGAAGGTTCATTTGCCATCCCAGATAATGAAGCCGGGTTAACACCATTTGGGTATGAATTTTTAGTGTTTGAAAATCTTGGTTCGCCACTAAAAAATCGTCTAGGTATACAAGTACCCGAACACCTTCCTGTCTTAATGTTTCTGCAACCCAGTTGGTCAGTTTTGCAAAGACCTTGAGGGCTGTGCTGAGACCGAAAGGAAGGCATGTCATTTCTAGCAATTCGCCTTTGTACATTAGACGCAAGAATCGCCTGTGTGACAGGCAAATTGGTACATTGAAGTAGGCTTGTGATAGGTCTACTTTGCAAAGCCAGTCTCCGGGTTGAAGGAAGTCTGGCACACGAAATACATTGATGAGTCGTAATGGTTCTGTTAGGACAAATTCGTTCAGGCTCCTTAGGTTGAAAATAGGTCGGCTGGTACCATCGTTCTTGGGGACCAGAAACATTGTCGATAAGAAGCTTGGAGAACATGGAACTTTCTCCAGTACCCTCTGAGATATCATTTGCGAAATGATAGCCGTCATCTCTTCTGATTCTAAGGATTTGAATAGATTCCTTGTATTGGGTAGAACAAGAGGAGGTTTTTGGAGGAAGGGTATGCGATACCCCTTTATAATGCGGAGTAGTGTGTCTGGTGCTCCCAGCTCCTTCCAACGTTCGACATAATGTATTAACTGGCCCGCTTTGAAGTAGTCAGAACCTCCTTCTCTTACTTCCCGCATGGTTATCCTGTGCCGCTGAGCGTTTTTTGTTATTTTTGAGCGGCTCATATCTACTGGCTCGTTGATTACCTCCTCGTGAGCGAAAGGACCCACGTGAGCTATAGCTAGTGCCTCGTGCACCGTTGTAGCTATTTCTTTTACCAGATCCCTGCGAGGGATGGTTATGTCCACAGCTAGGATGATTATTTCTACAACCCTGCGAGGGCTGGATATAACATGGAACAATTCCACATGTTTGAATGATACCCTGCGAGAGCACATCAAACTTTGCTGACCCCTGCGAGGGGTAGCCCGATGAATTCATGTTTATTGCCTGCGAGGCAGTTTTGGAGCCACTGGTTTTATTCAAGGGCAAGAAAGCCTTTTTGACGCCTCCAAGTTTTTCTAAGAACAGTGTCATTTATTCGGTATTAAAGATGTGTTGACTTGAAGGCGGGATCTTGCGTAAATTCGCTTTGACTAAAGGATCTCGAGCGTGCTTGATTACACCATCTCTACGCATTTGTATAGTCTCTGCTCGATGACCACATATGAGCTGCAGCATGTCGGAGGATACCTTGTGGTATTCCCCTTCAGAAAATAACTGAACAATCTTCTCATGAAGCTGTTCGGTACTTACACTACCTCTTTCTCGAGCCCAAGCAATTAGATCCGTCATACTGTTTTCTAACACCTCTCTCTGCTTAATTGCGCAAAAAGTTAAGGCACAATAGGCTTTATCGGCGTAAGTCAAGTGACGCTGAGAGTCATAGGGTTTGACTTCCTCATTAATCTCCAGTTCCGTAAAGCCAGGAGCGTGGCTGTACAGTTTCTGTACTTCTGAGTATCTAACCTCACTCCACTCAGTTTTGTCAAAGTGCTGAATATCCTCTCAACACCTTAAGATAACTCGCGGGGGTTTTAGGTACAGCAGGTTCCTTTAATTTTACTTGAAAATCAAATTTAAATCTATCGGGCTTATTTGTCTGTTCATTACCCACATCATATAAAGAAATACTATCATGATCATCTAATAAAGATATTTCATCCTCATTGCCTTGTGCTTCTTTATAATCGCAATGAGCATGCATATTTGAGTGGCCTACGCTACCATCATATAAACGATTTCGAAGTTCTTTTACTTCACAAGATAATTGATGTAATAGATCATCTTTACGAACACGTTTGCCTCCCCTTTTTTTATGATGGTGGCGGTGACGGCGTTTATTTTTACAAGACGATGCAGGTGATGACGAAGAAGAACTTGAACTGCTTTCACTAGAAGATTAGCTGATCTTTGCCCGTGATTTACGGCGTGGCATAGAGGTTTGCAGACCGGATGGACCGGGAATCGTAGCAGATTCACTTGGGTCAGCCATCTATTAAATCAACGTTTTAATCTTTAGTTCACACGATTAATAACGCCTATTATGGTAGTAGGTATACCTAAATAAGTATATCCAGGTAAAAACAGATGTTAAAGAACGAAAAGAGAAAAAAAAAGTCAACTAAACTTTCTTAATTTTAAGAGAGTAATTATGAAAAACAAAATATTTCTAAACTTAAAACAAATGCTTAAGTATGCAATTTATAACGGGTAAAGACGAACGGTAACACCGTTATTGTAATAACTTTACCCATTTAATCAAGACAGTTTACAAATAGGTATTACTTCGGCTTATCCGATGGGAAGCACTATATCACATAAAATTTACTGACATGAATTTACTCACGTTAGATTAATTCTTTTAAAATTTAGAACTGGATTAGCACTAGTTACAAATTGCAAGTAGTCAAAAAATTGACTGCACTCGGCGGAAAACAAGACGCCAATGACTACAAAACCCAAAGACACCTTACATTTCGGGAGGGGGTGCCTGGTGGGAGGCAGGACGTGCGAGCGAGATAGATATACATACGTAACGAAAAGAGTGAAAGAGAGGGGAAATAGGCGGAATACGACTCACGCTACTCTCAATAAGTAAGCTTCAAATAACGGTCAAGTGTTTAATTTGGTATTACGTTTGAATGGGAAATTAGTTGTTCGCCGGCTTCTTAATTCCTTTGCGGCTCTGTCCAACTTTCAGCTCAATTGATAAAAAAAGAACTTTGAAACTTTTATTTCAGTTAGCAGATTTCTTCCGCACTCTGCTTGAAGATTCTTTGGACAAGCTAGACGAGCCCGCGACGCAGCTGACGACCGCAAGAGTGCAGATAGAACAGATGAAGTGGAAACATCAAACCGAGCTCAAAGAAATTAGGCATAACCATGGTATGTTGTGTAATGAGGTCCTACCATAGCTATAACTATCTTTACGCTCTGCATGGATCGCGAAGCCTGGCGATCTGTCCTCTCTGACTACCCCAGATATCTTAACTAATAATATCTTAATCGCTAAGTTTACTGCATGGCAAACAACCACATTTCACCGTATGCAATTTTTTTCCACTTAACAGGTGGTGCGCTTATTGTCGTGTTGAAATGGACAGGCGCAGGCTATGGCGACCTGCTGTTGAAATTTTTCGAGCCGCATAATCGGCCTTCAACTTGTTTAACGACTGCCATGTTACTGGCAACCGGGACCAGGGGCTTAACGTGCCTTCGGAAGCACGGAAATGCTCACAAATGTAAATTCCACAAAGTGGTCACCAGTCCAAGGACCAGTCATAGCGAAAGTTGCTTAACGCAGTGATCGCTTACAGAACACTGAGTTAGCGGGGTTACGAGCGCTTCTTCTTACTAAGGATACATAAATGTTTTATTGCAGAGCTAACGCTAGCAGAAATCCGTCAAGTGTGTGAAAAAGAGAAGCAACGTGCCATTGCTGAAGCGAGACGATCGGCGCGGACAGAACTAGAGGCCGCCGTCAAAGCCGCTAAGTCCAAACAATGGTCAGTTAACACAATTCTATTATATATTTTATCCCGTTCAGTTGATTTTTCAGGTCTACTCGAATGTCCTGCATTTTTATCCATATCCATACTTATATATAAAACTGAAAAGTTTGTTTGTTTGAACGCGCTAATCTCAGGAACTACTGGTCGGATTAAAAAAAAAATGTTGGATAGCCCATTTATCTAGGCAGCCTATCTATACTAATATTATAAAGCTGAAGAGTTTGTTTGTTTGGTTAAACGCGTTAATCTAAGAAACTACTGGTCTGATTTGAAATATTATTTTTGTATTTGATAGTCTATTTATCAGGAGAGCAGGGCTGTAATGTCGACACAACGGGCAAATTTTTATGCATTATTGTAGAATTTATAAGTGATGGGATTAAATAGGTGCGACAGGAGTTTGAACTATACCACGGGCGAAGCCGTGGGCATCATCTAGTAGTAATATAAGTAACAGACCAATTCAATGCATTTATTTATAGCAGAACATAGGTCATAGAAGTTGTTACAGTTTTATATAATGTAACATCTATGTCCGACCGTTAGAATACAAAAACATTTAATGAAGTTCATGGGCCCTGATGGAATATGCACTTTGTTTTAAATATAAATAAATAAATATCGTTGGGACAACTCACACAACGCCATCTGATTCCAAACTAAGCAGAGCTTGTACTATGGTAACCAGATAACTGATAAACATATTATATATTTCTAAATACATACATATTATAGATAAATAACACCCAGACACAGAATAAACCATCGTGCTCATCACACAAAGTTTTATCCTGGGTGGGAATCAAACCCACGACCTCTTGCGTAGCAGTCAGATGCACTCCCACCGCGCCACAGAAGCAGTCAAATATGTATGTATGCTTGTCGGAAATTCTGTTTGGTTTTTTATTCACGTATTGTTTTTATACCACTGAGGTATAAATACAATAAGTAAATTCAATGTTAAACAAATAGGTCAAATATGTATATTTGGTATTAGTTTTTTTGGTGGGTTAATGCTTAATTAGTCCGAAACTACCAGGACTTTAATTGGTCGTGCTAATTAGTGTCTAGCACATAAGACCTTTTAGCCTTTTTGTTACCACCTCACTAAAAAGGCAACGGGTACAAAATTTCTTCCAAATTTAACATCTAAAATAGACACATTTTATTTTATTAAATTTATTCGGCCCTTTAGACCCACCCCAGTTCCGTGCTTCGGAAGGCACGTTAAGCCGTTGGTCCCGGTTGCCAATAAAACGGCAGTCGTTAAGCCAAATAATTGCCTGTCCATTTCAACACGGCAATGGGCTCACCACCTGTTACGTGGGACAAAAATGCGTACGGTGAAATGTGGGCGTTTAATATGCCTCTGCCTACCCCTTCGGGGATAAAGGCGTGACAATATGTATGTATGTATGTTAATCCTTAAGCTTTCTTACTAAAAAATACTTGTCGTATGTTACAGGTGTGCGAATTGCAGCCAGGAAGCTCAGTTTTACTGTTGTTGGAACACGTCGTACTGTGACTACCCGTGCCAGAGGGCGCATTGGTCACAGCATTTCAACGTTTGCGCGCAACAACGACAGGTAAGTTATTTGATGTCAACGAGTCTTTAAATCTGTTAATAATAAGCGCAATGGGAATCGAAAGAAGTAATCAAGAATTCCGAATCCTGGTGATCTGTTGTCTCTGACTACCCCATCAGAGATATAGCGTGAAGCGCCGTAATGGAGAACACAAAAGGGTCTAAATATTACTATCAAATACAGCTAAAATTGGAGCGTAGCTCATGTACATTACATTAGTTTTTATTTCACTTCAATACATGCAGTATTTCCGAAGTTATAACGACGAGAAGTTTTAGTCCTTTTTTGAATTTCCGAGTATAGACGCGCCCTTTATGACGTTACAGCCTCGCATAGACTGCGATAAGGCGCGGTGCGGCGTTCGAAGTGCGAACGAGAGCGCGACTGTCGAATGAGCAGGGTTGTGACGTATGCGGTCAACCACGTTATATGCACATAGATCGTAAAAAATTCAGCCTTCTTTGACACTTCAAAGAAGGCTGAATTTTTTACGATCGAAAGAAAGTAAAAACACCGATTTTCAAGTATTTTTTTGTAGATTTATTTGGCATTTAAAGTAATAACCTTTTTTTCAGACCCATTGATTACCTCAGCTCAGTGGTATTGTATGCGACTGGCGTTGCTGAGCTTTCGCGTTTAAATCCTGAGTATTAAAAAAATGTTCGATCAAATCGGCCTATTGCAGCACACTGCTTGAAATAGGACACTCCTCATCATTTTGGATGGTATTTACCCATCTATCTATCTTCACGCTGTATTCCTGACGGGGTAGTCCGAGAGGACAGATCGCTAGGCTTCGCGATCCATGCATACTAGTAGTTTCATTAAACGTTTCAAATATGCATGTCTGGGTATCCGAGTACTTTAGACCGTTTTTAAGCTTTTGCTTATGTGGTCCTCACATGTAAGTCTCGGTCTACCCTGATTCCTTCTGCCCTCTACTTGCGCATAATATGTATTCTTAGTCATTTGTTGGACTGGTCAAAATCAATTTACCTGAAACACGTAATTCCAGGATGGCAGCAACAGTAGTGAACCCCCAGCCCCAACAGAGACCAGACTACAAGCGCAACAACCAGATAATATGCCAGTAAGTTGTTATTGAAGTGAAAACTTCTATTGACACACAGATTTTTCCGTAGGTAGTAAGTTAGGCTAATCCGTCACGCTTAGAGCTAAAAGGTTTGATCGGGTAAACTCGGGAACGCCGAGTGTACCCGAGCGAGAAAGATACAGTCAGCTGCTCTTCGCTGTTGTGTCGCTGTTTAGTATATATATTCAATTAATACGTAATAATTGATTGCGATTGCCAATGAAGGTTTCACTTCTGCCGTGTGGTCTTAAGTACTCGCTCTTTTTCTTTACTCACACTTTATTAGTTTTAACTGGCACGGTGGCCATGTATGGCCACTACCGCTGTTGAGGTGACTGGTTCGAATATATAGGTCAGATCAAATATGTATATGATTTGCAAATGTTTGCTTCTGAATTTTTCATATTATCTATAATTTAAAAGTGTCTTCTGGTTCCCATAGCACAATCTTATGATGCAGAAAATTAACATGATAGGCTACACAGCGCTGTGTAAAAAAAATCTAGTCTTTCATATTTTGTACTCGATTTTCCAAGCTACGCAACTGATTTTATTGCGGTTTTTATCAATAGGTAGTGATTTTAGAAGACATTATATACTACGCTAGTCGCTAGTCTATACTAATATTATAAAGAGGAAAGATTTGTAAGTTGGTTTTGTAAAGGAATAGGCTCAAAAACATTTTTTTTTTTTCTCTATTATAAAGCTACACTATTCTTGAGCCACATAGGCTATATTGGATTTTCAAACAGTTTAGGTTTCCGTACATAATGCCTCCGTGCGAAGCCGGGCGGGCTTCTAGTTTTACTAATATTCTAAACGCGAAAGTTTATTACAAACTTTCGCATGGATGTTTGTTACTCTTTCACGTAAACACAACTTAATGGATTTTAATGAAACCACAATAATATAGCTTATACATCAGAATAACAGTTAGGCTACTTTTTATCCCGGGAACGGGAAGAACGGGAGAACGGAAAAACTTCTCTACGCGGGCGAAGCCGCGGGCGTCAACTAGTTTAATATAATTATGCTTTTAAATCGTTCAATGTAGTGTAAGTGTGAATGCTCGCATGTATTCAGTAGTGGTAGTAGCAAGTATGTATAGATAACATAACTATTTTTAGATTCCAATGAAAATATTGGAAACGTAGTTTGGCTACAAGATCGTATTAATGTTGGTCTATTTCTATGGCGAGTGTGGGTACATTCCAAGAGTAGACCAGTAACGCAATTCACAAATCTCGGATCCAAATCCTCTACTGCGCAAATGTCATCGATATTCGAGTTCTATGAATATCGATGACATTTGCGCAGTAGAGGATTTGGATCCGAGATTTGTGAATTACAGCACTGTTCGCCTGTATTCAGTGGTCGTGTACTGGTGTTACAGAAAAGCTCGGCAGCGCCGACCCTCACGGTCGGTGGTAAGCTGGCTCCTTCGCGCGTCTTCTCTCAGGAACAACACACCGCCAACCCACAGAAGAACGCTATTATCGGTACGTATCTACATTTCTATAAAAAGAACTAAACTATAAGAATAGTTTGAAAAATGCTGCCATTTAGATGTTATAGAAGAAATCGTTTGCATCTGTCTTCGACTCTACGAAATGTTTTTAGGGCATTATAATTATAGTATGTTGGTTCCAGGCGCGTGTGCTTCATACAAGCAAATAAGCACTGCATACCCTAACCCAATCAGTATAATCTAAATCTATTATTTAAGTACTACAAGTTCTATGAAAATAATGCCCTTTTAAAATTACTAGATGGCAGTGATACAAGTGTATCACTGCCATCTATTAGTCCTTGAGTGAACTACTAAGAAACAACCAATCTTACGTCACGCGTCGAGATCAATGACGCGCCGCGCGCTGGTTGCGGCTGTAAGCAACTAAATCCTGCTTGTGTCGTAGTACATTGATACTTTGACAAACAAAGTGTGTAAATTGCAGATGAGCAGTGCTTATTATGATAAGCCGACCGATTTAAGTAATTGTTGACAACAGAATATTTGTTATCAAGTAGCATCATACGCCATTTTGCTGTGTAAGGGATAAGGTAAAACTAACTAATAAACCAACTTGGTCCCTTATCTATAGGGTTCACGGACTTTGTTTTTAAAATCTATACAGATAATTTCGATGATTCTGTTTTTAATTCCAAATTAACGACTTTTCATTAAATGCATATGAATTTATATACAGTACTAACAAAAAACTTTTCTTTCGAAACGGCTACACTGATTTTAACGGGATTTTCACTGACAGATTGTTGATATTAAGCTAAATTTTATCTCCGTATTTTGACGAGAACCAATAGTATTACTGTCACTTATATTTGGCAGCAAAGAACCACTTGCTCGATGTGTATAGAGCGTCCAAATGATCATGATACTTGTTGTCTTTCAGTAAGTATGGTAGAAGATTCGAGCGGCACCCAGACAATGAAATGCGTGGGTACTTACAAGTCACCGACGCCTACGCAGAACGTGTCACCCATCATACTCAACAAACAAGTATGTATAGATCACACACATATTTTTAGATTCCAATGAAAATATGAGAAACGTAGGTTGACTACAAGGCCGTACTAATGTTCCTTTATTTCTATGGCGAGTGTGGGTACATTCCAAGAGTAGACCTGCGACTGTACGAGCAATAATTCGTACAACGCAGCCGTGCAATACATAAGCACTTTTAATAATGAGCACTTTTCTAATTTATGAAGTGAAAACTTCTTTTGGCGCACTGCACACAGATCTTTCCGTAGGTAGTAAGTAAGGCTGATTCGTCACGCTCTGAGGTAAAGGCTCGATCGGGTAAACTCGAGAACGCCGAGTGTACCCGAGCGAGTAAGTAAATTGCTCTTCGCTTTGTGTCGCTGTGTTTAGTATATGCAATTCATACGTAATAATTGATTGCGATTGCCAATGAAGTTTACACTTCTGCCGTGTGGTCTTAAGCACACACTCTTTTTTATATTATTTAGTATTAATTACGATATGGGCCCCAATTCTCGATCATACGCCGATACTAAGATATTAGTTACGAGTGAATTAAAACCATATTATTTATCATCTGTGACTTATCATTGTGAGTAAATATATAAGGTGTATTTATCCTCAAGCAAATACATCTTTATAGTCCTTCGAGCCAGATGAACAAAAAATACACTTTCCATTAAGAAATTAGTAACATATCAACCTTATTCGTATTATAAAATCGAGAACCAATAATACTATTTACTTACACATAGTGTTCAGGCCATTAAAAAAACATTCAAACTTCCCATAGGTACCTTCAGAGACGATAAGAAGGACTCCAAGAAACTGTCTTTCTTATCAGTTGGCGATTAACTCGCATTCACATGCAATGTACTCAAAATAAAGTACATCGTAGCTGCCTATAGCAGCCAATCAAGCGAATTTGGATTGGAACAGGCACTTTAAAGCGCTCGTGGCCCCGCTGTCTCAGTGTTCGGTAAACGATCACTGCGTTAAGCAACATTCGCCATAGGTAGTCCTTGGATGGGTGACCACTTTGTAGAATTTACATTTGCGAGCGTTTCAAGGCACGTAAAGCCGTGGGTTCCCGTTGCCAGTAAAATGGCAGTCGTTAAGCCGGGTTGAAGGCCTTATGGGCGGCTAGAAAATTTCAACAGCAGGTCGCCACATCCTGCGCCTGCGCCTGTCCATTACAACACGGCAATGGGCTCACTGCCTGTTACGTAGGACAAAAATGCATACGGTGAAATGTGGGCGTATGGTATGCTTACCCCTTCGGGGATAAAGGCGTGACAATATGTATGTATGTAGGCACTTTAAAACGATTGTAGACATTAGTTACTAACTACTGACTCTAAATAACTCACATGCAGCGCTTTTCCGTGATACCCGGATGGTTTTGATCCGGCCCCGTAAGTATTGCTCGAAAAAAGCATGTAGGTGTACCATGGCTTCTCAATTTTTTCAAATCTCTTACTGTGAAGAGACCTTTCATAGTGTACTCGTAGGTTGTGATCTATGTGTACTGGTTTAAAAATACGTTACTTTTATATTATAATAATAATCTTAATAAATAAATAAATAATAATAATAAATGCGAAAGTTTGTATGTATCAAATATCTATCTGATCGGGAAGTAGTTTACAAAATTACAAAACTCGACCCTAACAGGTATGGTAAACAGAAATTGACCAGCTAATTTATCAATGCAATGCTTTAAGCCCTGAATGGAATTGAGTCAACTTTTTTTATGTATGATACTAAACATACTAAACCATTGGATAAGTCATTGTTATGATTATGCATTTGATTCGCTAGGTCTAATCTCTGACAATCTTCTTCATACAAAGGTCGCCTGTAAGAGGTTGCCATTACTAATATGGCAATCCTAATAGTATACAATAATGTTTTTAAACTCACACGACTTCTACTATGCATTTTATGATTTTCGCGTCTTTTTCGTGTAATGAATTGACTTTTTCTCATCTCTCGACGTGTCGGCTATATTGCATTAGCCGTAACGACGAATAGACTGGGGAAAGTGACGGGCGTCATCAAGCCTGGGGAACGTACAAGATGATGACGCCCGCGTAAAACGTCGAAAGTTTAGAAAAAGTCAATTCATTACTCGAAAAAGACCCGAAAAACATAAAATGTATAGTATAAAGTTCAAAATTGGATATCCAAGTTGCTTTGCTAAGATATGCGGAGCCCAAACGACTTCACATGAGCCACTAGCGCACCTGCTGATTAACGGCCGAGGCAACGACTTAAGCACTATTACGGAGTTGGGAGGCCTGACAGCAACCCGACAACGACGAAAATGTAAAGTAAAATAGCCGCTCACTGCGTACAAAATTGTACGCAGCGGTACAGCGGTTGTGGTCAAATTAGTCATGGTGTCAGTCCACCGAATAATTTGATAACGTATTTTTAAACCAAATCCTTGTAACAAAAATCTGTCGTATTTCTGTGTAATTTATCATACGTAAGCCCTCATTTAATGTTATATAAATTTTATTTCTTTTTTAGATTATGAATAACGAGGAAAACGCGAATAAAAAAATGGTGTCATCAGGCGGGTATTTGATTGTAGGTGGCGGCACCAACAGTACGTCGGTGGTGACTCCAACCCGACGGACGCATACGATTCAGTACTATAATACATGAGGAGGGCCATCCGAACCATCCGGCCATCCTTGTGCAAACTAGTGTACAAAATCGTGAAAGTGAGTGAGACAAAAGATACAGAAGTACTTTACTAGCCTCAAATACTGTAACTTTGTGTATGTTCGTAAACTCTCGTTGTGTTTTTGATGTCGTATGTAGGCACTGAACTCTATTGTGTGGACTTATACTGCGATACCAATTGGTTTGAGTATAATATTCAAACCAATTGGTATTGAAGTATAAAATTCATAGTGTACGAAATCGTAAAGTGAGTGAGTGTGACAAAAGATACAGAAGTACTTTCTAGCCTCAAATACTCTAACTTTGTGTATATTCTTAAACTCTTATTGTATTTTCGATGTCGTATGTAGGCACTGAACTCTATTATGTGAACTTATACTGCGATACCAATTGGTTTGAGTATAATATTCAAAACGACTGGTATAGAAGTATGAAACTCAAACCAATTGATTTGAGTATTAAACCAATTGGTTTTAAAAAGAAATTAGCGTTGATAGTAGTGTGTATGAGTGTGGAACTAATATTTTTTGTTTATTCAAAAAATACACATGCTTATAAGATGAAAATGTTTTAAATAATATTTAATAACCATCAAACACAAAGTGAACATACTTCCATTTTGGGTCTTTCGATTTATAAAAAAAAATAGACGCTTAAAATAAAAATAAAGTCAATTGTTGACACTTGTTACTTTGTTGACACGTGATGGAACTTATTTTAATATATCCATAAAACCGAGCTCACTGTCTTGTACATATTCCACTATTTTTATTAATTTAACATGTGTGACCAATGTCACCTTATACCATTATTATAGATTAGGTATAGTCAGCCTCAGAAATAGATTAAGACTATCCAAAGTTAAAGAACAATATAAGAAACGAGAACTTCACTTTAGTAAAAAAAAACTATCTATCTTCACGCTGTATCCCTGACGGAATAGTCAGAGAGGACAGATCGCCAGGCTTCGCGATCCATGCATACTTCTTTCGCTTCTTGCAGATTCATCAATCGCTTTATACACGCACGCCTGGGTATCCGAGTACTTTTGACTTTTCCGTTTTTGAGCTATGTTCTCACGTGGTCTTCATATGTAAGTCTCGGCCTACCCTGACTCCTTCTTCCCTCTACTTTCGCACAAACCAACGGAGCACGCCCTTTTCCAGCTTAACGCTGACACTTTCTTTTCAACCTGCCATATTGCGTATCACTTCGTTACGTATTAGGTGGGCCAAAGTTACGCCGCACAATTTTCGAAGTGATCACATCTCCACAGCATTTCATTTACTTTCATGCGTCTGCTACGTTGCATTATGCAACGTTGGCACTAGCACTGCGTTATTTAGTACTTGTCTATTTAAATTTACTGCAGAGTATACTTTTTAATATGTTGAAATCAGTATTTATATTGTGATATTTTAGTTTTTAACAACTTTCTTTGCTGTTCTCACTAATCTTATTCTACCTAATTAAGATAACCTTTTCTAATGGTATAAGGTTAAATAAAATGGTCAGGTCGTGTTAAATAAAATAAAGATATCCTCTATTTTTACTTTACAAGTACGAGTTACTTTGGTTTTCGTGATCAATGTTAGTACCTGAGCCGTACATAAACGCTTTCAGAGCACTTCGATTCACCACAAATACATGACCTATACATGTAGTTGTATAATAGATATCAGTGTATGTAGTTATTTAGAATTTCATCCAAACATACTTGAGCTAGGTTCACATTATCGTGACATGGCGCACCAGAACGCTACTTTCATTTATTTCTTACCGATATCTACGGCCCTAATCACGCCGTGAAGTTTTCCCTTACCCGTTTCCCACAGAAACTTCTTCCCGGGATAAAAAGAAGCATATAGAGCTAAGAAATAATATACCTTTCTATCAGTGAAAGTATTATTCAAATCGGATCAGTAGCACCGGAGATTACCTCTTACATCCTAAGTCATAAACCTGTTTTATAATTTAGTATAGATACGCGATACTTATTCATGTCTTATAAATTTGTAGTGCAGCGCCTTCTGTCGCTCTCTTTCCGTCTCTTTTTCTCTATCTCGCTTGCTCTGTAGAGATAAAAAAAAACAAAAGTAACCTGACATGATTCTAACGCTCAACGACGACTCAACACCGTAATGTGCACCTAACTTGATTCATGTAATTAGACAACCTTAGCATGCTTCATCATCGACCAAGCGATATTCCCGGTTGCGTTCGTGATTAGATGCCCAAAGGATCCACAGATCCTATTCAATAATAAAATTAATATAATTTTATTATTGAATAGGATCTGTGGATCCTTTGGGCATCTAATATAATTAGTTCGCCATTTTTGTATATATCTATATTTTATTAGTATTTAGAGTAGAGTAGTAGTAGAAAAAGGTACGTGAAATCTTCATCGCGCGAACGGAGCCGCGGTCATTAGCTAGTATTCTAAACACTAAAAGGTTCCGTCTGTCAAGCCACGACCAGAAGTAATGTTAGTTTGGATCCACGAAAATGTACCATATACCTACTTGTTTCATTTAAATTAACCTTTTTATATTAGATGGAAAGAAACAATAAATGCGACAGGGAATAATGCTCGAATGATGATGATTATAATATATGAAGGATTTTCTTGAAAGTTCCATTTTATTTAGGCTTGAAATCTCGGTTCCCTCCGTAACAATGAGCTAATTACATTTTAAATTATTTAATTGTAATTATGAGTATCAAAAAAGAACATATTAAAATTAATTATTTCTATTACTATTTACTTGGCCCATTGTACATTTACACTGGGCCAAGAATACTCACTTGGCAGTCGATGCAATTGTAGTATGGGCACTCCTCAAATTCTAATGACACTTGAGAATGAAAGATTGTTTGGATACCCTTCGAATTTCTATGGACCTAAATTGATAAGGTAATTTACCCTAGAGCCCACCTCTAGGGTAAATTACCTTATCAATTTTGTGCTGTTTGGAGAACGGAAGATTTGAGTGCGTCACAGTGTGCATTGCAATCGTAAAACCTTTGCGGTTTAACAACAACTTCCAAGGAGACGACACTCTTCGCTGAGGATCATACATCTGATATTAGGCAATAGCCGCAGTCCCGTAATTCTTGTCAATGTGTTGAAAAAATATTTTTTAAATTGATATACTAATCATCCCACCTATATCGTTGCATGGCTCCAACCGGGAATAACGTTTGAGATCATTATGAAGTCTCCTTTATGTTAAACTCAATTATCATCCACCATAATCTTACTACTAAGTACTCGAAAGTTAGATTTTTAGGAATTAATTTCCTATAATGTTTTACATAAACTGATATCTGTCCTATCTAATTAGACTCTCTCTTGCTCAATGTGAACGCAACTGAGATACTTCAATGACATTGTATTTGTGTAAAATATAATTTTAAGACTGCTTAAATTAAGTTCTTAATGTGCATTTTAGTTATAAACTATTAATGTTAGCTTTTAAACATTATGTTAAAGGCGATGCATTTTTAATCGAATTATGTCTACCTACTATGATATTAAATAGTTTGAACATAGGTGTACTGAAAATATTGGTAAAATGTGGCCGCTAGTCGAAAATTCTAAATATCAAGCATTTTTTTTAAATATTAGTGACCACATTAGCATTTTAGTTAAAAATAAAAATGTCGGGTCGTCACAAGTGATATCGTTTATTTCCTTTGCGTTCGTCGATTTACATTTATATAAAATCTATATTTTGTGAATGGTAGAGTTATTTTTGTTTGTAAATATTAAGGTCGTATTAATATTAAGAGCTTTTAGTACATAAATGGTCGTATAAAAGATTGTTTCATTCAATAAATGAACGATTGAAACTTATCGATTGTAATTTTTTCTCTTCCCGTTCTTCACAAAACCAATTGTAAACCTAAGCCAGACCTTTTCTTTTTATCCCTGCCTATCTGTCTATTGCCGGACGCCCCGTGTAACTCCTCGGAAAGATTTCCCAGTGCTCCCGGCTGACTTTGGCTACCACTGCGGCCTCACCTAAGCCGAACCAGACTCTACAATTGAAGATCGGTCCCTGCCTGTTTTTTGATACATTTGACTATCATAATTAGTGAAATATGGTGATACAGTGTAGCAGATGTGACTGCCATGGGCCCCAAGGATAATACGAGTAGTAGTACGTCTTCAAACAATTAGTTCGTGTGCCGTTAAAGGTGTTCTTTCTCATGGCTTGCGTACCTATGAACGCAATTGACTAGATGACCAACTTAACCATATCATGGTACGATTCAGTTATTCATAGTCCTATGACCGGACAACCGTTCTATGGGTAAAAAGTCAAAATGGCAGTATTAACAAATAGTAACGTAGTAAGACGAAGAATATATATTGTTCAAAAGTCCAAAAAAAAATTAATTATTTCTATTACTATTTACTTGGCCCATTGTACATTTACACTGGGCCAAGAATACTCACTTGGCAGTCGATGCAATTGTAGTATGGGCACTCCTCAAATTCTAATGACACTTGAGAATGAAAGATTGTTTGGATACCCTTCGAATTTCTATGGACCTAAATTGATAAGGTAATTTACCCTAGAGCCCACCTCTAGGGTAAATTACCTTATCAATTTTGTGCTGTTTGGAGAACGGAAGATTTGAGTGCGTCACAGTGTGCATTGCAATCGTAAAACCTTTGCGGTTTAACAACAACTTCCAAGGAGACGACACTCTTCGCTGAGGATCATACATCTGATATTAGGCAATAGCCGCAGTCCCGTAATTCTTGTCAATGTGTTGAAAAAATATTTTTTAAATTGATATACTAATCATCCCACCTATATCGTTGCATGGCTCCAACCGGGAATAACGTTTGAGATCATTATGAAGTCTCCTTTATGTTAAACTCAATTATCATCCACCATAATCTTACTACTAAGTACTCGAAAGTTAGATTTTTAGGAATTAATTTCCTATAATGTTTTACATAAACTGATATCTGTCCTATCTAATTAGACTCTCTCTTGCTCAATGTGAACGCAACTGAGATACTTCAATGACATTGTATTTGTGTAAAATATAATTTTAAGACTGCTTAAATTAAGTTCTTAATGTGCATTTTAGTTATAAACTATTAATGTTAGCTTTTAAACATTATGTTAAAGGCGATGCATTTTTAATCGAATTATGTCTACCTACTATGATATTAAATAGTTTGAACATAGGTGTACTGAAAATATTGGTAAAATGTGGCCGCTAGTCGAAAATTCTAAATATCAAGCATTTTTTTTAAATATTAGTGACCACATTAGCATTTTAGTTAAAAATAAAAATGTCGGGTCGTCACAAGTGATATCGTTTATTTCCTTTGCGTTCGTCGATTTACATTTATATAAAATCTATATTTTGTGAATGGTAGAGTTATTTTTGTTTGTAAATATTAAGGTCGTATTAATATTAAGAGCTTTTAGTACATAAATGGTCGTATAAAAGATTGTTTCATTCAATAAATGAACGATTGAAACTTATCGATTGTAATTTTTTCTCTTCCCGTTCTTCACAAAACCAATTGTAAACCTAAGCCAGACCTTTTCTTTTTATCCCTGCCTATCTGTCTATTGCCGGACGCCCCGTGTAACTCCTCGGAAAGATTTCCCAGTGCTCCCGGCTGACTTTGGCTACCACTGCGGCCTCACCTAAGCCGAACCAGACTCTACAATTGAAGATCGGTCCCTGCCTGTTTTTTGATACATTTGACTATCATAATTAGTGAAATATGGTGATACAGTGTAGCAGATGTGACTGCCATGGGCCCCAAGGATAATACGAGTAGTAGTACGTCTTCAAACAATTAGTTCGTGTGCCGTTAAAGGTGTTCTTTCTCATGGCTTGCGTACCTATGAACGCAATTGACTAGATGACCAACTTAACCATATCATGGTACGATTCAGTTATTCATAGTCCTATGACCGGACAACCGTTCTATGGGTAAAAAGTCAAAATGGCAGTATTAACAAATAGTAACGTAGTAAGACGAAGAATATATATTGTTCAAAAGTAGAGGGTAGAAGGAGTCAGCGAAGGCCGAGACTTACATATGAAGACCACGTGAGCAGATTGCTCAAAAACGGAAAGGTCAAAAGTACTCGGATACCCAGACGTGCGTGTATGAAGCGATTGATGAATCTCGAAGAAGCGAAAGAAGTATGCATGGATCGCGAAGCCTGGCGATCTGTCCTCTCTGACTACCCCGTCAGGGATACAGCGAAAGAGAGAATTCTGAAATATTAACTCCGTAAGGTATGGGTACTACTTACACTTACTGAAATTGCTGACTGTTACCAACTGTGACAATTATGTCAATTATTTATTATTTAAATATTACCTACATTGAAATTCTTGTATGTATGTAGGGCGCTGAAGTGTGTGGAAGTAACGAGATTTTTTTTAAAGAAGTGCTCATTCTTGACTGCGATATTGTGTACACAGACGCGGATGCAACCCCTTAAAAAAGGTGGGCACAGCCACCCAAATATCAGCCAACTACGAGTCGACAGGAGCTCGCTCATTATCGATATAATGCATGCCTACAATATCCTAAAGTGGATACATTTTCTGCCTCGAGCTGGACGCGAACCAGCGTCTTTTGACTTGCCGGGTCAGACGCTTTAACCAACTAGGCTATCGAAACCGACAAAGGTGATAAGATCGCAATAGACTGATAAAGTGTGTTATCACAGGGCAATTGTGTTGTGGACATGCCCATCGTGTAACCTAATTTATATAGTAAAGGTAACCTAATTTACAAGTGTTGAAAAATGCAACTACGCCGATGTCAACACAACATTAGGTACCTACATAGGATCAGGTTTACTATTCTAAACCCCTCTTTTTATACAGAGGTTTGTTATCGTGTCGAAATTCGATACTTGGTTTACAACACTCGTGCACTTGTAATCAAGTTGTCAAGAGTAGTTATAATTTATGAAACAAAGCGAATATTGTTTAATGTATGGAGATGTTGTTAATACCTATAAGTAGGTATGAATATCTAATGAATGGTTGTATTTCACGGAGGGACTGTATTTAATTCATTTCAATCTAAATTCTGGGAATTGTAAGGCGCTAGACACATAGAAAAGACGCAAGACCAAAGCGTGGCGCCGCCGCCGTCGCCGCGTCTTTAAAATATAAAGAAAAGACGGCACCAACGTGACGCTGGCCGTCGCAATACGCATTAGTTTACTACTAACAACTACTACTTCTACTAAGATTAGATTACTACCATGAACTTTTCATTGCCGGACGTCGTCATTTTTACAGTAGCAAAAAACTGGAACTAGGGAAACAAAACTTTATGTGACTACCTACAGCACTTACTCCCGACTCCCGCACTTGTCTCACTTAGGGTGCACGAGTAACCAAACATATCTACAAATATTTTCTCTTATAATGTTAGTAGGTATAGATGAGCCGCTCCCACTTAAGGATGAGGTAAGCTTAGACCCGATTCGCAAATAAAATTAATATCAGTTAATTCCGACAAAAAGAAGAGAGCAATATCTAAGTTTCGAATAGTAAGGTTCTAAAGAATCAGTAGGACGTACTTTGTATTGAATCCGTAAGTGGAAATCACCAACCTGCCCCTTGTATATACAAGATTTGGAGTGCGGAATTGCCAAGGTCAAGGTAGAAACTCTGTCAATGAACAGTGTTAAAACTCCTGATTTAATTGTATTCAGGCGTAAACGCGGGTTAGGCAGGTTCTCAGTGTGCATCATAAAATCTAAATAATAAGTCAATTAATACAAACTCATTTAGAAAGAACTCGCAACTATCAAGAACGCATGTCGACGCTTCTTTGTAACAACGATATGAAACATTAAAACTACTAGGTGGATTAAATCCGAAACCCCCCAAAGAAGCAGGATAAATCTCAAACCCCCAGGCCGCGTTGGTGGATAGTCTGGCAAGAGCTCTTGTGCTATCCTTCTGAGGGCTCATGCGGGACTCCTGGCCGTAGGCAGATACCGTGCGGTTTTAATCGGTGGCAGTCCAGCATAGCACACAAGGATTTCCACATAAAAAAACAACACGTACCTACTAGGTAACGATATCACAAACAAAAAACAACGGAATCACCGACGTGGTGCATTTTGTAGTAGTTTGGTAGGTACCACAGTTGGTACGCTGATACGCCCGTACAATATTATTTAGAAAATTCAAATTCTTTTCTTGTATGCATATTTATATTCTATTGATGTATTCCTTAACTCCCTCGGTGGCGCAGTGGTAGTGTATTCGACTGCCGCGCTGAAGTCCCGGGTCGGATCAAATATTTGTGTGATCCCCAAATGTCAGTTTCGGAGTTTGGGTGTTTCATATTGTATGTATTTAGAAATATGTTTATCAGTTTTCTAGATCCCATACTACAAGATGGCTAGATGGCGCTGTGTAATAAAAAAATGTCCCACAATATTTATTTTAATATTTATTGGTATTTGTAGGTACTGACTTTTAACCTATTTAGATTTCAAAGGTATGCATGCGTCCTACCAAGGCTTCGCATAAAGTATCTTCACAGATTAACCTCATCACAGTGCCCGCAAAAGTGTCCGCGGCGCCTTATGTTTTTGCCGGTGGCTATTGGTGATGGAGATACTCGTTTAGCTCGACTATACTTACTATTATTATTATAGAAGACGAAGACCCTTTACTAAACAAACCGACAAGAGCGACAGCTGCGCAACAGTATATTATGAGAATGAAACTATATTATTATTATATACTCTCATATAATATGTAGGTATACTATGGCTGCACGCTCCAATATTTCTGTAGGTATGTACGTATGTACCTACTAACACTAAGGCCCGTATTCCAGAACGTTTATCAACACCCAAGAAACACTTGAGAGTAGATTTTATAAGGCAGAATTAACTTACTGAGCAATAAGTTCTAAGTAGCTAATGTCCATAAATTACGTACCTAAGTTTATGTAACAATCATGATACGACTCCCAAAATATAGGTAGATAGGAACCTACTATAAACGGCCGATGTTGTGGTGGTCGGATGTTGAGTGTTTGTTTATTTACAGCTGAAACATTGCGTTTCTGATAGACAGATCTAGTTTTCGTTTTAAGTACGAAACCCTAAAAAGAATAATTACGCATTAGGACGTGTGGGTGGCTATTTATAATTGCCATTAACCATACCTAAGTATCTAGTTACCACAGATAATAGCTACCTACCTAGGAGCCGCCGCCCCCTTCTCCGCCCGCCGCTAGCAGCGCTACCGCCTATGTATGCCACCACAAGAGACAACACCGACCATAGGTAAGAATCATTCTTTTTAGTTCGATCGTTTCCATAATTTATGCTTAGTACGTATATCGTGATCAAATGTGTGTAGGTATTAAATGTTTCTTAAAACACCGTGCACATGTCGCTCGCTGATGTATTTACGATGCCTCAGATAATTTCGTACACCCATAATAATAATGCACCTATCAGGGTCGTAGGTATTACAAAACGTTTCTCAAAACCCAAGAAACGCTTGAGTGTGTATTCCGGTTTGCTAACCTTAAGCATATCTTGTGTTCAGTAACATGTTTTAATACGGGCTTAAGCCTACCTATCAGTTGTACAAAAGTGCAACAAATAAATTCCCTATTATTAAAAAAACCACAACACAAGAATTACTTTTCGACAGGCAAGTTCTGTTGGCTAATGCCAGAAACTTGCCCTTGAAAAAAATTACCTTCTGTTTTGGCGGCGACCTTCGATTATAACGTTCGTTTGTCTAAGCACCCTCAGAAATCTCTAGGTAGATTTTTTTGATAACATCCCGTTCCCCTTCGATATGACGTCTCCACCACATCGTGAATGAGTGCCGCAAAACAAATCTGGGTTAGATATTTTAGTGTAGCTCAAAATGAATACAAAAGGTTTTGTAATAAGCATTTATTTTAAATATCAATGTTTCTAAGTACATTTATAAAAAAATGTAGGTATATGTACCTAGTACCTAGCAGTTTACAAAAATGGATGTTAGTTTTTTGGCAGATGCAACAATCAACCCAGCACAGTGGGCAACAATCAGCTGTGATTAATTGATAATACCTACTTTAGAAACAGCAAAAAAACTAGCATTCTATCACACGCCCAAAATTGAACAATCAACAAAAAATCATAAAACCTATCAATAAAATTCACAAAAAATAATCAAAAGGTTTTGGGTACCTAGTCTAAAATTTAATGTTATGCTCTGCCTGCATAGCATTTATTAATCTGGTCCCACACTTTCATAGCTTAGATCACTAGTTAAACTAATGTAAAAGTTCTTAAAACACTTCAGTGAAGTAAAGAACAGAAAAAACTTATTATATAACTTTAAGGGTAATGAAAAAAGAGTCACAATATACATTATTTAGTACCGTCTGGACCAATTTGCACCAGACTTGGCCAATTGGTCAGCCATCTCATTACCATAGACTCCTCTGTGACCCCCCACATGCCTCCATTCAACTTCCACATTGCTCTCCCTCTGAGCCCTGTCTAGCTCCCTGAAATCCCTCTCATTCTTTACAGGCTCCCCAGAAGCACGAGTCCACCCATTCTGTTTCCAACCTGAAATAGATTGTATGATTAAAAATTAGTGGTGAGAGGCCCCTACCAGTGTCTCTGGGGTCCTAAGGACCTTACCTGCTAGAGGTGTCCTTCGTTCTGCTGACCAATGGACGAGCCCACGCAGGCGCACTTACAGGTCAATCGGCAGTCGCTATCAACGATGCCGAAAATAAAAAGTCTACATCCGAGCCGAGCCGAGCCGAGCGTCTGTCGCAGTTCAAAGTTTCACCTCGCGCGCGACACCCGGGGTCCGCTGTCTGGGAATACGCTAGGTAGTTATGATGAAGTCAATTAAAACTTTTTTATTTATAGAGGGTATACCTACATTATAAACTGTCACTGATCAGCGATAGGTGAGTCCAATATATAAGTACCCATTGAACTACATGTACCTAATTGCTAAGATGAAACTATCACCTAAAGTTTAAAAAATAATTCATTTTACCTGGCATCCATTCAGTGGCAGATTTAATCAGAAACTGCGAGTCCGTGTTAATTCTAATCTTGTCGATTCCATGCTGTTCAGCTTGTCTTATGGCTTTGGTAGCGGCCTGTATTTCGCCAGAATTGTTAGTCTGTCGGCCTGATACCGGCTCACTCACATTTAATGGATGGTTGTCGCCCCAGAACACGCCTTTACCCGCTTTAGCGCCGCTTCTTCCATTTGATGAGCATGCTCCATCGGTATAGACGTCCACAAAACCATCACGACGACTCATTTTGGTTTTTCTTTAATTAAATATCAAGTTTTTCCACCCTTGAAGATGTCTTCAAATCTAAAGACCGTTTCTCAAAAATGTTCAACGCACGGACGCGCGAAAACTGCCACTGGTTAAAGATGAATGAGATTGAAAATAAAATACAAATGAAATGTGAACGTGACTGACACCGAAGAACGGACGGACGAATGAAATGACTATGTTTACGAATGAAATGAATAGGTTTGAAATTTGGTTCGCGAATCGCGACCTTAAACCGAAAGTAACTAGGGATGTGTGACCTAAGGTCAGATAAATTTACTATGAAGTTATCTACCTATCTCGATAATCTTACTAATAATATAAACGCGAAAGTTTGTGGAATGTATGTTTTATTACTCTTTCACACAAAAACTACTGAATGGATTTTGATGAACATACATACATACATATTGTCACGCCTTTATCCCCGAAGGAGATATTAAACGCACACGTTTCACCGTATGCATTTTTGTCCCACGTAGCGGGTGGTGAGCCCATTGCCGTGTTGAAATGGACAGGCGCTATCGACCTGCTGTTGAAATTTTTTAAGCCGCCCATAAGACCTTCAATTTGGCTTAACGACTGCCATTTTATTGGCAACCGGGACCAACGGCTTAACGTGCCTTCCGAAGCACGGAACTGGGGTGGGTCTAAAGGGCCGAATAAATTTAATAAAATGTGTCTATTTTAGATGTTTTTTTTCTTTTCTTATTTTTACACCAACATGCAATCAGCCTCTCAGTTAGATCATAAGCAGTTATTATAAAAGTATTATTGGCGTGTTAGGCTTGCCGTCCCATAGGTGAGCTGCCTCCTTTGTTGCTTAGATGTAATCCCAGGTGTGAGATCGTTTAAGCCGTCTTGTGTTTATGGGATTACTAAGACTCTGAGCTAGTCTGTTGTGGTGATTATTGATTCGAGTCTTGTAGAGCTTTATGCTTTTGACCATTTCCTCCCTCACTGTGAGGATATTCAGATATTCGTGTACCTCATAAATTTTTGTGAACCATGGAGCATTTATTATTGATTTTAGCACGCAATTTTGAAACCTCTGCAGAATCTCAATGTTCGAAGTTCTTGCCGAACCCCAGATCTGAATGCTATAAGTCCAGATTGGCTTTAATATTGCTTTGTAGATTAGTAGTTTATTTTCCACAGATAGACGTGATTTTCTGCCCAGAAGCCATTCAAGTGATCTAAACCTAAGGTTCAGTTCATCACGTTTTTTTTGGATATGTGTTTTCCAGGTCTGTCTTCTGTCAAGGTGAAATCCAAGGTACTTTACAGATGTGCTGTGCGGCAAAACATCTTGACCTAATCTTACAGGTGGACAGTCTTCTTTACTTAAGGTAAATGTGATATGGTTGGATTTAGTGGCACTAGCCTTAATTTTCCATGATAGCATCCAAAAATGAACTCTGTCCAAATGCTCCTGTAGATTTCTGGATGCTAAGGCTGTGTCTTTATCGGTCGATAGTATTGCAGTGTCATCTGCAAAGGTGGCCATAATCACATTTTTTGATTCTGGTACGTCTGCAGTAAACAGTAAGTAAAGTGAAGGTCCCAATATGGATCCCTGTGTGACACCTGCTCGTACGTTATAAAAGTCAGAGGTTGCATCATCGATTCTGACATAAAAGATGCGATCATTCAAGTAGGACACCTGCTCGTACGTTATGAAAGTCAGAGGTTGCATCATCGATTCTGACATAAAAGATGCGATCATTCAAGTAGGACTTCAAGAGAAAGTACATATTGTGTGGCAAGAGCTTTATTTTGTATAGCAGGCCATTGTGCCAGACCTTGTCAAAAGCCTGTTGGACATCCAAGAATGCTCCAGAGCAGTACTGTTTGCCTTCTAGGGCATCTCTCACATAGTCGCATACCCTGTGCACTTGTTCTATAGTTGAATGGTGTTTCCGAAATCCGAATTGGTGTTCTGGTATAGCTTCATTTTCAGTGAGCATTTCAATTAAGCGATTGGACACAATTTTTTCTAGTACCTTCGATAAGAGTGGTAAAAGGCTTATAGGTCGATAAGATGATGTCAGGTGCGGTGGTTTTCCAGGTTTGAGGACCATTGTCACTTGCGATACCTTCCAGCAGCACGGATAATACGCAGCTCTTAGTATGGCGTTAAAGAGTGATGTGATAAGGACTATGCCCTTCCTTGGTAATTTCTGTAGCACTTCTGCAGTGATAAAATCAAATCCTGGAGCTTTTTTCAGTTTCAGTTCCATCACTGTGCTCCTGACTTCAAATGGTGTGCAGTGTCTAAGAGGAGGACTGAGCCGAAGGTCACTTTCTAGAAATGATGAAACCACCTCATCCATATTACTCATGTCATGATCCTGGTTTGGGGTGAACACATCAGCCAAAAACGATCCGTAGGCATCTCCTCTTTCCTTGTTTGTCCTTGCCCATGTGCCATCAGTCCTTTTAAGGGGATATTGAGCGACACGAGGCTTGTCTCTAGATTTTACAGTCTTCCACAGAGAGTTTTCATTTTTGGACGATGTAGTTGGTGTTAAAGATTTAGATGTTAAATTTAGAAGAAATCTTAAACTCAGTGCCTTTTTAGTGAGGTGGTAAGAAAAAGGCTAAAAGGTCTAATGTGCTAGACACTAATTGGCACAACCGATTAAAGTCCTGGTAGTCTCGGACTGATTTTGATGAAACTTTCCAATAATATAGCTAAAACATCAGAATAACAGAGTATTTTTGATACTGGGAACAAGCTCCTGTGGGAAACAGGAAAACTTCACCACAGGGGCATCAACTAGTAATATTATAATTGTGAGTTTGTTACTCTTTCACCCAATAATTTACCGAATAGATTGTAATGAAATTTTCTAGTAATATAGCTTATACATTAGAATAGGGCATGGCTACTTTTTATTCTGGGAACAAATTCCAATGGTAGCAGGAAAACTTCACCACAGGGTATGAGCGGCAGGCTTCAACTAATAGATTAAAAATTCATATGAATTATCTGGTTTTTCTTTTTATCCTTGGTGGATACAATCTGCATTATTCAGATTAAAACACATTTCATAATTGCTTAAACATGCAGTAATTTATGGATGACCCCCAAGAGGAACAATATTGCGAGTTAATTGTTTTGAGATCTGTTTGTGTTTAATAGTTCTAATGTTCCTCAACCTTAATTTATACATATACATACATACATATTGTCAGGCCTTTATCCCCAAAGGGGTAGGCAGACGCATACTATATGGCAATGGGCTCACCACCTATTATTACGTAGGACAAAAATACATACGGTGAAATGTGGGCATATAGTATGCCTCTTAATTAATACATTGAACATGATATAGGACATTGGTAATATAGACACTAACACGACAATGGGTTGTAGTTTTTTTTCTGTCATTGTGTTCAAAAGTGATAGAAAAATAAAATAGCTTCATTGGTGACGCAATTTATCATTCTTACAAAGATAATCTTGTTTTACTGGACAACAAAATCAAAACAGTATAACAATATTAAATAAAAAAATTAACAATGGATCTTCAGCAATTATACCTAGAAGCCCCTGCTTTCGCCAATTGATCTGCCATCTCATTACCATGTATACCTCGGTGAGCCTCCACATAGTTCCATTTAATTTGTATTTTATTTTGTACAGAATCTAAGTCTTTGAAGTCAATTTCATTCTTCACCGGTTCACCTGATTGCAACTTCCATCCTTTTCTTTTCCACCCTGAAATTTTAAAGAGGGTACAAATTAGGAGTTTGTATGCTTTTTGACTGCATCTTTGCTCATTTTAATATAGATCAACATGAGTATATTTTGGCAAGAGAAAGCTAGTTATCTCTAATTTTCTCAGTAGAAATATTATAACTGGTTCAGCAATTTCTAAGTGAAATGATAACAAACAAAATCACTTTCTCATTAATATAAATCACATAAAACAATATTTATTTTATTTACCTGGCATCCACTTGGTAACTGAATTAATTAAAAATTGTGAATCTGTATTAATTGATAATTTAGAAACTCCATTTTGAAGTGCCTGTTTTATGGCTCTAGTGGCTGCTTGAATCTCTCCACAGTTATTAGTAGCTCTACCAGACACTGGTTCACTTATATTTAGATGATGATCTTCCCCCCAATACACACCAAGACCTGCTCGGGCCCCAGTTTTGCCATTACCTGAACATGCACCATCAGTATAAACCTGAACAAAACCATCATCATCAGTTTCAAAATCACCATCGCTACCGGTTTTCTGCTTTTTATTCTGTAGAGGTTCAATTAAAATGGTTTTCTTAGAACTTTTTTTTATTATTTTATCAACACCCTTTTCAAAAGTTTTTAGTCTTTGTTCTATGTCGTCCATTTGTTTTGATATTATAGTACTTAACCCGTCAGAATCATCAGACAAATTATTATCGGATTCATTGTCTGACATAGTGTCATTTTTAGGCTCTTTCTTAGGTTTCTTTTGAGACTGTCGAGTAGTACTTTTTCTTTGGTTACTTGTTGATGTTGCAGCCGATCTTTTTAGGTTATTAGAGGTGCTAGGTAATGATTTATTAATATTCTTGGGCCGATTAAAAAGTTCATTATTCCCTCCTTCTTTTGTAATGAAATCTTGAGCTGCAACAACTGTGGTAAATTTTTTATACCGAGCTCCAGGAAAGCCTTTCACCTGAGCTTCACAATCAGGCCATGTCATGAATATGCCTGACGTCCGCCCTTTAGCCACGGCATAAAACGACATTCTTGTTATTACTGACCAACTGTTTCTGTTTAATATTAATTGAGTTTTAAATATCACGTACCGGGCGCCTACCTTCAACATGACATTTGATTGGTAATAGACATTGACATCACATGACAGCTACGACAGTTCTTTTTTTAGTGTTCTTTGAAATCGTTTGAAATCAGTGTTGAATTTATTGACTAGAGGTTATTTGGTCGATTTTAAATTACTCTAATCCTTTTTATTAATTTGAACCATTTTAAAGATATCGAAAAGTATCTAATTTACCACTCTGTCATAGGCATCTTTATCATTTTTCAACATTCATTGTAAAGAAAAAACAGGAAATGATCCTTATACGTGCGTTCCCTTCATTTCCTTAATCAATTTAATTCAGTAAAGCTGATTTTAATCATTTATATTATTTGTTAACTACAATTGATTGGACCTATTTGTACGAAATGAACGATTCCGAAGATATTCTTAATGTGTTTTATGATAAGTTATATGAGGTTTTCGATTTATGTATTCCTCGCAGACAGGCATCGAAACACAATAGCAATAGGTACATATATCCGATATGGTACACACCTGTTCTCATAAGGGAGATACGAAATAAACACACATTGCACAAAATATACAAAAAAGTAAATTGCAAAGTGATTATTTTGCTTTTAGTATGGCAAGGACGAAAGTGAAAAAGGAGACCGTACTCTAGTAGCTCGTAGCTCATGATCAGTACCGTGACCGGGTCCAGAGCCATCTGGTCAGGGACCCGCGTGCTGAACAGTTTGCCTAATGTGGTTGTGAACTCGACCCCTCAACTTTTTGCGGACGATCTCAATTTGGTGAAAGAAATTACGGAGACAACTGATCATGATTTGTTGCAGCAGGATATGGTGATCTACGTGTTTAAGGTTCTTAGAGGTAAGTTACAGAACCCAGCCATATTGGGTGAAGTGAAGCTGTGTGGGCCCAGTGGGTACGTGTGGCGGCGGCGCGGCGCCCGCCCCTGCTGGAGGTGCCTACCGCACGCACTAACTTACTGCAGAGGTGAAGAGAAAGGTGGCATTATTTTTATATATATATTGCTTAAGTATATTAATGCTAAGGTTTTACATAATAAAATAACGGTTAAGTGACTACTGTTAATGAGTGTAAAATATATGATTAATTTTATAAAAATCGAATACAGTACATACTGGGCAAGAAATAATGCACATCGACCTCAAGAGACGGACAATCGGCTAGTTTCGGCTTTGAAGAGCGTTGTCCATATCACACGAAATACTAACAGTCCGGTATCTATTAATAGCTGTTAAATTAATTATTGTGATTTGCTTATTTTGATTATTGGCTGTAGGGGGCCTCACCAAGACCTTCGGGGCACAAGTCAGCCTCACGTGCTAGTGCGTGCACCTGCTGATTAACGGACGAAGATCTGGCACTTTCGCGGCTTTCTCCTCTGGGGTTGGGAGGTTTGAGAGCGTCGCTCCCAATAATGCCACTCGCCATAACGAACAATGAAAGGTAAAAAAAGGAATGCAGCTAGGGACAGGGCGCCACCGCAAAACGGCGCGTGTTCGGCCAGCATGGCTAAAGAAGTAAGCCCCAACCCGTATCCGCTTCGCAACATGGAACATTGGCACGCTAACTAGGCGTGCAGTGGAGTTGACCGAAGTACTCTCCAGGCCGCAGTACTCTTCACCGCATGATGAATCGGAAAGCTGTCGGAGCCGATGGAGTCCCCATCAAAGCCTGGAAGGCGATGGGTCCTCGCGGTGTATACATCTTAGTAAACCATTTCAACCGCGTACGGCAGAGCCCAAACCAATGGAGACTGAGTATTATTAGTCCAGCTTTCAATGGTAAAGGGTGCAGGAGTGCGGGAACTACTGCGGTATAAAGGTTATGTCCCACACCATGAAGATCTTCGAGAGAATTATTGACTTCCGGATCCAGCAGGAGCGAACTTTCTTGGAGTGTCAATATAGATTTCGCCCTGGTCATGGGGCGGATCCTATTTTTTCCCAGAGGGTCGTCGCGGAGAAATACACGACGAAGAACACACCTCGGCACTGTTTGTTCCTAGACATGCAGAAGGCCTTCGACTGTGTTCCTGGAAGGACTTCGATCTGGTGGGCACTGCGGTCCAAAGGGGTTCCAGAGGTTTATATTGACACTATCCAGGACATGTACCGCGACTCCGGTTTCGTAGTTCGAACCGCTGGCGACACAAAACCCTTCCCCATCACCGTCGGGGTACAAAGGGGTCTGTCCTTAGTCCGTTTCTGTTCAGTGTGATATTAGACGTATTGTCAGACAGCATCAGGAACTCGCATGAGCATGGATTTTCCATGGTTGCTCATGTATACTGACGTTATAGCGCTGACACACGCAAACAGGGGCAGATTGGTGCGACGTATTAAGGCGTGTGAAAACGTCTCCTTCCTTCTTGAGAACGGCGGTCTGAAAATTAATGCCAACGACCGTGCGCAGTGTAGGAGAAAAAGTAGGAAAGCGGACTCCAGGTGCAACTAGGACAGACGCTTGAATGATGATGATGCTTTTTTAGATTATTCTTTTATGAAACATTTTTTTAAAGATAAATATATTACATAGTATAATTCTTAATCATTTAAATTTGGGCGTGTTAACAACTCTATATATATTTTTAATAAAGACGTGGTTATGGACAATTCAATTCGAGACGGGGATTGTCAGACAGATTGTCTCTCTATATATATATTCGGAACTGGATGTGACCGTACTCCACCGCATTTGTCGAACGACTGACAAAACCTTAGACAAAAATACGTATTCTCTGTGTACGCGTACTACGTACAAAACGTAACACATGTAGTATGCGAAAGGGACAATGCTCTAACAAAGGCGAAATTAGGCAAATGTCTCTTTCAAGAGGTCGTAGTGCATAATTTATTTTTCTTTGTTTTTTTCGTGGAATGCGTTTACGCGACGTCATTCCTATTGCAGGAGCAGCATGGATGGTGTGCGGGACTCCCGGCCCTTTGGGGGCCGTCCTACCCACTTAACCCCGCGGTGTTCCGTCTTCTCCCTAACGTCGCAGGATAGGCCGGAGGGCTATTCTCGTCTCTCCTCGGGAAGATTACCTCCACTGAGATTAGTGTGTGCCCGCCTCGAGCCGTCCCCAAACGTCCCCCTAAGAACAAAGGGGGGTGGAAAGCGATCGAGCTGGCACTTGAAGCCCAGTACTATAGTTACTTGTGAAATTACTAATGAAAATATATAATATATATATTTTTAAAAAAGGCTTTTGAACCCCAGCACCACTACGGCAGTATGTTTGTTCGGCATGTAAATGAACCACTTTAACGGGCCTTTACCTAAAAAAAAAATAACAAAATTGGTCCTAAGCTACTATGG
The DNA here is from genome assembly GCA_948477245.1 of Thumatha senex. NCBI lineage: Eukaryota > Metazoa > Arthropoda > Insecta > Lepidoptera > Erebidae > Thumatha > Thumatha senex. Next base: position 23,720,711 of record OX419726.1, read on the forward strand.
CCCTCCCATCCACGGCTGCGGGGAAAATGCAGGTAAACAGTTTTCCAGCGATTCTTATGATATTTATTGAAGGGAATAGATTTAAATAAAAATGAACATAAATACAGTAGTGTACTTTATTAGGAGACTTAACAATAGGTCTGTCATTGTTTATTTAATGTTAACACACCGTTTTCGTTATTGCCTCTAATGTCTGTAAAAAATCTTACGCTAAAACAAGTGTTCATTGTGATTAATCTCTCGGCACTACTTTATTTTAACTACTCTGTTAATGACAGTCTACAACTGTGCATTTACCTTGATTAAAATAATAAAAAAGATTAAATATTGTGCCTATTTTTATTATGCAAACAATCAAAAACTCGCACATAGTACCTAAAGATAAAAAATAACAACACATTAAATCGTACCTACCTATTGTAAATTGAGAAATTTATTAGGTATGTAAAATTACTATATATTAACCACTAATTACAAATAACCAATAAAATATATACCCTAAAAATATTAGGCTCCCTAGGAACGTACCTATTACACACAATTCCACACATACCAAATACACACTTATATTACCTACACATAAATAATATTCGCAAATGCATACCCTTTTTCTGTGTAATGTGAATAGCTTTAGCAAATAATTTGATTAGTGAATTGATATATTAGTATTATAATTATGATAGTTTAATTTAATGGCACTATTATTATAAAACATGGCTTTGACATAGATATGTAGTAATCACGGATTTTTGAGTTCCCTACCCAACATCAAATCCGGTTTGCTTGAAACTTGGAGGGAACCCTCTCAAATCAACATTTTCAATTAGAAACCTTTGACTTTGACTGTACTTTACATATGGCGGCATATGTAAGTACAGTCAAAGTCAAAGGTTTCTAATTGAAAGTGTTGGGTAACAAATAAATAGGGTCTTAATAATCGATCCCAGGAATGATTTTTTATAATTTTGTACTTTACGAGTTTGATACATCGAACTTACGTAATTTCGTGATTTGTAACACCGATGCAACAAACTGCAGAATTGCCGAGGTTTCCAATATTCAAGTAAACGGAATTTAATTTTGCCTAAGAGACTCGATTCAGTACAAGTTTTGATGGATTAAAAATGTTTACGATTAGAGGGTTATCATAAAACAAAATACTACACTAATGTTACAATATAAGTCATATTAGAGCTGAGTGCTCCAAAGACCTTCAACATGCAAACAGGTCTTTATACTTAGAAGACGGAGTGATTTTAATTTATTTAAAACGAATAACTATACATTCATTTCACGCTTTTATCTAACCACACAAATACTAATTACGACAGTCCATTTTTTTTTCAAAGCTCAACTTAGAGCCTAAAAATACACATCTAACATCTAAATAAAGTAACTAAATGTTTCAACTTTCAAACAGGTAAGCTCAAGACTTTAGGTTTTTAAAACATACCCTAAAATTATTCTAATTTAAACAGTACACAACATATTCATAAAATTTGTTAAAAAATGTGAACAATCGATTTGGTTAATACTTGGTAAAATTAGTTCAGTTTAGGATTGTAAATAGAAATGATTTGGACATTTGAAATGACTAGTCTTAACATTAACACGAAGTTTATCTATAATAATAATATTAATTGATAGGTAGGTACGTAATTTCGGTGATTTATATTGTTACGCATCGTGACATAAACAAGAAGAATAAAGGAGGCACTATTTTTTACATTCATGTAAAATATATAAATATTTCGAGACTTTTACGCATTAAAGAAACAATATGATTTAAAATCGATAACTCGATACTTATTAAACATTATAATTTCATTATAACTTAGTCTAACGAGAATACTTGTATAATAACTGATGTTTATAATATAATATAACTCGTTCATAACCCAGTACTTTAGGCGATTGTAAAATCTAACAACCGATTCTTTGGCTGTGATATATCGATTTTACTAAGAGACAAAACAAATTACACCGAAATGGTAGACCGTTAATTGGCGTGAGCACCTGTAGACTAGAGTATAACGTATTCTACCTAGCATTGTCTAGAAGCTTATCATATATACAGCAGCCTATACTCGCTACATTCATTAACATAAACCATCTTTTGAAACAATTGTCATTCAATGTTAATTTCAAGTAAATATGGTCATAATTAATTAAAAATTCATCCACAATACCATGATAATACTTATTTATTAGGTAGATTTATCTTATTTCATTCCGCTTAGTCGGTTTCGACATATTTACGTCACAGTTAACCTAAGCACATAGTAGTATACATACTTGTAACAAAGGCTCCGCGTCTTAATAATTGTTCAAATTACAAAGGTACAAACAATACATATAGCTCGTTTTTTTTAAACATTTATTTTAAAGAAAATATAATTTTCAAAAAAAAATTATGCAGACTATATCAATGTATCTCGTAATATATCAAAATATTTCTATCTACTATTCTAAATAAGTCTGTGCGTGGTTACTATACTGTTTTTATTTTAAATAAATAAATAAAGCTAATGGACGACTGATTTTAAATGACGGTGTTGATGCAAATATGTTCGATGATTTGGATGGAGGAATGATATGATTGTGATACATTGTTATACGTGATAATAAAATTGACTATACCATACTCGTATTACGCTGTGACAGCAAATGATATAAAAACACGGTACACCCTTCTGTGAAATAAAGATACTGCTGTTGATTGATATGGTTAATTTGAGACTTAAAATAATAATACACGTAGGAATATACACTATAATATTGCTGAAGGAGTACCTATGCGATGGTAAACAAAAGACCAAATACCTACAGGTTTTTATGGTAATGCACTTTTCCCCTGTACCCGAACACTAAATTCGACTAATGTTCGAATGCAGAATCGTCTAAAACTCGCTACGCTGACACAAGGCACGTATCATCGACTAGGATACGTTGAAAAAATATTTCTCTGTTTTGTTTAAAGTATGATAGAATAATTTACTATTCTAAATCTGTAAGTTAAATGTAATTATCGTTTTCGCGAATCGCACTTCATCGTGTTTCTTTGGTGTTCACAGAAATAAAACGGTTTTTAAATATTGTATATGGCAACATCACTGGGCATCAGTTTCCTAAATAGAACATTCATCACTGTCGCGAGCGTAATCCTCATCTTCCTCATCTTGACGAGCACTTTTCTTCTTCACTTTACTGGAGACCACGCCGGTATTTACTTTACTGAAAAGACTGCTTCGATTCAGTCTAGAAATTTCTCGCTGAGGGCTGAGTCGTTCCGCCACCGCTCGCTCATAGTTATCAGAGATTTTATTGATACCATTCACTGGACTCGTTACTGGTGATTCAGGTTTGACCGGTGACATGGCTTTTTTGGTCTGTTCAGCTTGGTTCGATTGAGCTCCGCTGGTCGCCACCGTGTACGACGGAGGGTCCTTAGGACGTGCCCCACTCGTACCCAGAAGTTGCGAATAAAGGAAACTGTTGTTGCCAAAGCCAGCGTATCTATTGTCCATTTTACCGTTAACCATCATCAGGCTGACGGGTTTTTCAGGAGGAACAGGTTTTTCAGTTGGAACGTTTTTATCAGTGAGGCCATTTTTAAAGTGCGCATTTTGTGTGTTGGACCATCGGTCGCCGCCTATGGAGTAGATGGAGCTAAGGTTGACATAACCGGAGGCGGACGTGCCTCCAGGACCTATGGTATGGTTGTGATGACCGAGATGGGTCGGGCGGACTGGGTCCCGACGTGGTACTGCGGTACACTCGCTCAACGTGGACTCCTCAACGCTGGAGTCTTCTATCACCTCCGTATTCGTGATGTCGTCTAGATGTGGCGATAAACAATCGTCGTCTGTTTCATCGTATGAGCTGGAATTATAAAAAGGAACTTATTTTTTTGTAAAGAATTTGAGTATGGCAATTAACATTCGAAATGATATGTACTGAATGCAAGTAAAAACTTCGTTTGGTTAGTTTCGCATCATGCGTTATGCTGAGTCGGTATTATTAACAAACAAAAAGCTCGAATTGACCGATTGTGTAATGAAAGGTTTACGTATTAGGAGTAATTGATATTATATGAGTTTCATCAGTAAGGCAGACAAAGATTCTCAAGCAGATCAACAGCAGTTTCGCCATTTTGTAACAATTTGGCTTTTCAAGTGTGAAATGTGAATCTTTGATGCAAGGTGTTCAATCTGGTAAGCGAGAAATCGACGAGCAAAATGCAAAATTATGGACGTTAATGACGCCTCCATAGTTTAAAAAGTTTATACTATAGACTATGTGTCTGTGGTCTTCAGAGACAAGCTTAACTCTCAAGCGGTGTCGGATATAGGAGACGTTGCGACAATGGTACACAATACATACACGGCAAATCAGCAACACATCCTTACCCTAGCATAGCCAGATCTGTCTTCCTCCCTGATGAAAGAAATTACAATAATATATATATATAAATTAGCGAAAAGAACACATAAATACGTATAATATAGATAGAAAGGTAGAAATAGTAACAGAAAATGACATGATAGGTACTCTAACAGGTAGGTAGGTATATTTCATCATAACCATTGTGAACATAGAACCGATAAAATGTGAACTGAACATAGGCAGCTATACTATTATATCTTACGTTTAAGGTCCATGCCTATATAAATATAAAGCCTCTACCGCTGTGCAACGTGTTAACACACTAACATGTTTTACTATCACGATAGGGGAGTAGTCTAACGCAAAAACACTTTAACATGTTAACCGCGACGAATGGATAACATGCCCCGCGTTCGCCTGCGGGGAGGGGTAGTTTCGCATATTTATGTTAGCGTTCACTCACATCGTAACAACGTACTAAGCACTGCGCGCTATGATTTTTGTTTGTGTTTTGGCGCTCTGAATTGGAGATCTATAGATGTGTACACTCGCGAACTAAACGTTATCTTATTTCTATTAGACGAGAATTAAATATTTAATGATATCTACCTAAAAATAATGGCTTAAATTATTAGCTCTATTTTTAAATCGAATTTATCTCAATTTTTAGCACAAGATAAATATTGAAAGAATGTGATTGCATGTACCTATAGATTCCGAGTCAGGAATCTATTCCTGTTTCTTCTTTGGAGAACTAAACTTAGAATCTACTACTGCTACAACAGCAGTTGTAGCAGGTGGGGAAAAAAACTACAACACTAACAAAAACAGGTGCAGCGGACGGAATTTTTTGCTAACATGCTAGGTTAGCTAACAGGGTAATGTTAACATGTTAATTTAAAAAAATTGGAGCCTGAGCGGAGAGTCCCGGCTTTAATTAAATGTGTCACAATTTCATTTGTTTAAATAAATATTGCTCTAGCACAGATAACGAAACCGTGTCTCAATGACAATGACGAGGACGTCATGAACGTCGCATACGCATAAATATAAATTTGCCGCCATTATAAGCTTTACCAATAAAAAGTGGAGGGTATATCCAAAAACACGTATCTAAAAATATGTAGGTACACATATTTTTAGATACGTGTTTGATAGATTAAAAACTTTGAATAATAGTATGCTTTCCTTTTTAAATCAATAGTTCACTTTATTAGATTCTATGAAAATCTTAATCAAGCAATGTTCACAATAATACGATGTCATTAAATTATGTCTAATTTTGTGGTACTTTGTGTTACATGATGTAAGATCTGTTCCAAAACGTAATGTAAACAATATCTTCAGATCTCGTAGAACGAAAACCTAGTGGTCTTGGTTCAAAGAGAGAGAACGTACAATAATTCCTACAATGTTTTTGTCTAATATTAATAATTATTGATTATTACGTACAGAAGTGTCACTTCTAACAAAAGTCAGATTTAGGTATGAAAGTCAGATTTAGGTATGAAAACATACCTAGACTCGCCGCCTAACCTAACCTAACCTAACAAAAGTCAGTTGTAGGCATGAAAACATACCTAGACGCGCCGCCTGGCAGCAAAATTGAAACTTATAACTGCACGCGAACTTTGAGTTTTCTTTGCGCGCCAGTGTTTTATGACCGAGCTGCGAAGTCCGCGCGGGGTTCTCACTTGACAAGTTATGTACCCAGTAATAGTTGATTTATTTAGAGCGCTCGTGTCGTGCTGTCGTGCGAGCCAAGCGGCAGCAGCAGCCCACTGTCATTAGCCGGATAGAGGCATACTGTACGCACACAATTCATCACGTAATAGGCGGTAAGCCTATTGCCATGTTGAAGGGAACAGGAGCTGATTGTAGCTACCTGCTGTTAATATTTTTCTAGCGGCCCAAAAGGCCTTTATTCTAAGTTTAACGACTACCAAGTTTCAGGCGCCTGGACAAAGCTTGGAAATGAAAATGCCACAAACTAGCACCGCAACGCAGTGATCGGATTTACGCTTTTTTTAGGTCACTATACTAGCGGCACGCTATGATGGATTTTTTTTTAATAATTATTTAATGGCCTGGTTCCTAAGACTTTTTAGCCAAATCTTATTTTTTATATCATATTTCTTCAATCTTATCTTCTAATTAGTCCTGTCCAGTCGATGTCGTGTGCTCAGGCTACGTCCTGGTCCTTGCCCTCAGTATAATGGTGATTCTTATACTAAGGTTGTCAGTGGACGTTTCGCGGCAAGAGAGAAAATAGTATTTCACTGCATATATATCATTGTCTTTCACTATAGCACGTTAACACAACTTTTATGTCCAAGAAACCACCACTCCCGCACATAAAACAAGATAAATGCACTAGTTTTAGAAAATAATATAAAGCAAGCGTCCGCACTTGTCACTCTTCCCGCCAAATGTCTCCGCTATGATGGATGTTTGACATATTACAATAGTGATGTGAAATATCACCAAAAAAAGGTGCCACAAAAGGTCGTGTTTAATCAGATACGTCTATAATGCTATTATCTCTGTCGTCACTGCTCGTCACCTACATTACTTATAAGTTCTTTTTCTAAAATATTATCTATTTTCACATTTCTTTCATAATCTTCCCTTAATAATTTAACAGTTCTATTCACAACCTTTTCCCAGTCTCCTTTAGTCACAATACTCTTCTATTATTTTAGCATTTTTGTTGTGTGTGGTAAAGCAAGCGGTGCTAGGAGCGCTTCTAACCAATCTATTTCATTTAATTTCTAAGACATTGATTGCTTTGTACTGTTTTCTGTAAATATGTTAAATTTTAATAAGTTAAATGTTCACATTAAGTATTATGACGTAGCTATCAGACACTTATTGATTAGCTGTTTAACTGTCTAGTATTTTTTAAGGCATGTGTCGATTATTGCTGATCGGAGTATCATCCCTTTATGTCGGAAGAACATTGCCACCCGTTTCTCAACAGCCGGTGCCTTCAGTTCTGCGACCTTAGAATAGACTGTTTTTTTTTTAATTTGATTAGAGAATGAGAGTTTGAATATTTTTGGCATTAAAAATCGATTAAGATTCATAGCGATTATTATCGGAACGGCCAAACTATCGTTCTATTATAAATGGACTGCGTAATTTATTTTCGCGAGTAATTTTTTTTCCTTATTTATTAGGGACTTTATATGTGTCGTGGACATGAACAAATTGTTTACATTATACAATTTGGAACAGAGTAATCTAATATAATATACTATTCTTTTCAATACTAGGTGATAAACGTTTGCATTCAGAACATAATCCTTGCTATACATTGCTAAATATAAATGACAGGGCTAATACTGTCAGGGATTATTTCAAGGGTTTTGTGCAGGTCGTTGAAGGTAGTTTGTGATCAACATGTGCCACCTCAAAATGCATCAAAATGCTTCATGTTTCTAACCTCCTCTAGTGCGATATTAGGTATAATGTAATCAAGACATTTTTTAATCTATAGTCTACTTTACCACAGGGTAATAAATCATTTATTTGTGTAATCTGAACCCGTTCAATCCATTAGTTCGGCACAATTCAAAGAATCGACTCATATACTTCTTTTTCTCTGATTCTTTCATTATCCTATACAACTGCCTGTTTATGATAGAAACATATATTATTGATTAAATGTATATAATAAAGTATTAGACTAGGTGTTATGAAAATTTTGTTAACTTACATTTGGTCCTGTGCATCGCTGCCACCTTCTTCTGCTACTAGTAATTCGTATTCTTCAGCTGCAAATCTGTCCCATTCTGACATCTAGAAAAAAAAATTACTCTATTAATCTCATAAATTACGATACGGATTCTTCTATGCTTTCACCATCAAATTATTTAGGCACCTCCACTTCGTTAGCGTTGTCATTGTAAGTGTACATAGGTCGAGAAGAAACTACAATTTGTCTGGAAAACTTAAATCGACTCTCAACCCCTAGGGGTCCAGAGTAAACTATAGTTAGGGGTCCAGTCCAATACATTAATTATTAGGGTCGAAAGTGGACTAAACCCAAAAGTGGTCATCGTAGTTCACTGCAGGCCGTGGAATAATGACGCGACCCGTGTAATAAGTGTCAGCCATAGAGCAATGGATACCGCCGATAGATGACATGTTATTGATATCCAGTAAAAATAGCATTAAGGAGAACACCGAGACTTATTTTACAAGACTTATCTACAGTATTTGCCATTAACGACGGCCTTACTAAAGCTGGATACACATCCGCAGAGCTTCTCGGGCAGTCTGTTAGAAGGGTTTTGGAGGTTAAAAGAAAACTTTTGATAGAGACATGAGCGCGAGACGACGACCTCTAGTATGACATCGCTAAGGCCTTTGATCGGGGTCAAATTCCTTAGCGATGTTTTTCGTTAGATCCGCCGGACGGAAGGGCCCCGTACCCTCCTTAGTGTGGACACCAGGGCCGCACATCCGGCACGACGAGTCAAATCGGGATTATGCGCGGCCTGGTTGAGCCCGGTTTTCAGCCACTGAACCCCGAACATAACCCAAGAGTTATTAGGGGGGCTTTCCGCGGGCTGCATAGTGGTACCCCGACGGCCCAAAAAAGAGAAACATTTTTTTGTCCCACCAGGCACTAATTTTGAGTGCCTGCGCGCCGTAGACTCATCCGTCGATCAGCAGGTGAACAACGTGCAGGTGAGGTCGACTTGGGCCCAAAGCTGTCAATAGGACCCTTACACCCAAAGTGAGATGTCGTGCTAGGGACCCTCCTTTATTCTCGGTAGCGTTGTCCAGCGGTGTGTGAATTACACACGAAGAGGCCATGGCAGAAACCGTACTGTCAATGAGCAGGGCCAGAAACGGGAGATGATAGCTATAGGACTGTAATTAGACCACTGCATGGATAATTTAATATGCAAAGGAAATTTCTTGGCTTTAGGCTACTTTGATGGTGTGATTTGCGTAGTCAAGTGTACTGACAATGTTACAAACTCTCACACCCGCCAGAAGAGTTGTCTTCGTTCTACGACACACCACCTGGCTACGTGCAGATCAAGTGTCTGGCTGTATCACCTCTGAGGGATAGAACGTCGAACGAAAAAGTCTCAAAAGAGGATGAAATGCTTGTTAATGTTAGGGATACCAAAGATCGGTAGAAGTAGGAAGCTTCAAAGACAAGTCATTGAAGTGATCCCTATACACCTGCGAGTTTTAAAAGCGGAGCGTCATGAGGCACAGTATTGAACCGTCAACATTAGGGCCCCCGTTAGTAGTATAGTGGACTTTGAAAGTGGCCTTTAATCGGCTAGATACACATCGGCTTTCTCTCAGGCTGGCCGGGCGGCGAAATTTTAGCGAGTTAAGCATTTAAATAAAGTTAGCAACAGTGCATTATGTACATATTGTAGAATATACTGTATGGGAGTCTACAGTATGAGGTTCTTCAAAAGGGGTCTTACAAGTTTATAAAGGGTCGGCAGCGCGAGCGCCGCACCTCTGGTGTTGCAAACGTCAATAGGCTATATTGACCACTTTCCATTAGGTGGGCTGTACGCTTGTCTGCCACATTAGTGGTATAAAAAAATATTGCTTCCTGATCTTGGTAGTTACCTCACAGTCAGAGTCGCGTTGCGTTGCAAACGGATCGCGTTGTTCATGATCCAGGTACTTCTCCAGGTTGAAGAAAGTGTCGAAGAATATCGGCGTCAGTTTACACCTCTTCAGATCTGTTAGCGTTATTTTGCCTTCTTCAGTGGGGTGTACCATGTCTAGCATCTGAAAAAATATCCGAAATATCGAGCTGAAGTAAATAACCACCATCAACGTTCAGGCTACTAGAGTACGCCAAAATTTTTTTATACGCCCGTCCTTTCAAAACTTTTTAAACTGGTGGTTCTATGGTCTACTGGTTTAGGGTTTGAATGAAGGAATGCCATACCAGTAAAATCGTAAGTTTATTAGAATCTCTTTAAAAATACCGATGTCACCTGAACTTATTATCGGTGTACCATGAATATGGTGGTCAATGTATGTCTGTGTGTGCAATTAAATTAAAACTAAACTAAAGTTCCTAGTAAATTCTCCCGATTGACAATGGCAGAAAATTTATGCAATTTTGTAATAATTTATAATTTTGCAATCTTGTTATAAAATTGTAATATTTTTTAAACGTAAATAACAACAATTCGGTACGCATTAAAATTTTTGTACTTTCGACTCATTTTTGTGAACTTCTTTCAGTCTAAATTAGATTTTTCTTTTTGTAACACTTTTCTTTTCCCCGACTCCAAAGTTGAGGTGCAATTATGTGAATGAGAGTAGCTATAGTACGTACTTGACATAAACAATCGCTGAACGGCAAGGTCTCGATGCCAATGGCTTCCATCCTCTGCATCTGTTCTTCATAAAAATATTCCAGCTCGTACATCGATATGTAGCCGTCGCCATCCACATCCATACACCTGAAAAAAATAAAGTTAAAGAATAATTTAATAAAGAAGCATATTTATTCATTACGGACTGTGTTTAATCGATGGCTTGAGCAAATTAGTTAAGTAAATGAGAATATTAGAAAAAGTATATTTGCCCCCCGTCCAAAAAAACTTTTGTGTTTGATTAAATAAATATCCATCACGCCTTATCCCCGAAGGGGTGGCAGAGGCATATTATATGCCCACTTTCCACCGTATGGATTCCTGTCCCACGTAATAGGTGGTAAGCCCATTGCCGTGTTGAAATAGACAGACGCAGGTTGTGGCTACCTGCTGTTGAAATTTTCAAGCCGCCTATAAGGCCTTCAACCAGGCTTAACGACTGCCATTTTACTGGCAACTGGGACCAACGGCTTAACGTGCCTTCCGAAGCACGGAAACGCTCGCAAATGTAAATGCCACAAAGTGGTCACCCATCCGAGGACCAGCCATAGTGAAAGTTGCGTAACTCAGTGATCGTTTACAGAACACTGAGACCGCGAGGCCACGAGCGTTTGTGTTTGATTAACGTTTTTTTTTTGATCGATTGATAATTTTTTTTTTGAATGATTGATGATTTTTATCATTGATTAATTCGTAGCTAGTTTATTAAAAAAGCAAATTGAGCTAGTATATACAAATATACTATAAGGCAATTAGTCAGGTAATATTTGAGCTTAAGATGTATATATTGAAAGCAGTAACGTATATTGTGGCATTACCTGAACCAGTATTCGATGGCGGTAGGATGATTTTTGTCCTCTTCGGCTAGTAGGAACCATACGAACTCGGTGTAGGACATACGAGGCTCGCCGTCCGGCGTCACTCGGTTCTGGTGGCCTCGCGTCACGCACCCACAGAGGACGCGCTCTATCATGCGACTTGATAACGCTGAAACGGCAATGGAAGATTGTCAAAATAGCGAAATTACTATCAAAAAGCCGTTAAATTGTTATGTAAAAGTCTCCTTTTCTGCTAGCTTCCAATATTTCAGTCTGTAAGCCCATTTTAAATTGCTGTTAGAAGCAGTTGTGGTTGAGTAGGTACTTTTAAGGGAATAATGTTTTTAAACTATCGCGATTTTCACTCAAATTTATATATACATTTTGGGGTTTATTCGCGACGTATTTCTATTACATACAAAGTCTACCTTGTACCTCGGAAAGTACAAGGTAGGCTTTATTGGGATTGTTAGAAGCGACTTTCAATTTACCTCCTACCCCTTTTATAAGGGTGCCTAAGTCTAAGCAGGTGCACCACTAGCTGGTGAAGTTAACTTGGTAATACATATATAAACTAACCCGTAACACAATGGTACTTACACACTAAAGGTAAGTACCTATATCCTACCACGATCTTCGATTCAAGGCAATAGTAGGGGAGGTAGCGTTAATGCTTACTAGGAATTTTATAACGGCTGATATAAGATTAATAGTACGTTACCAATACATAACAGATTTGACCGTCAGTCAGTCTGATAGTGGTGGAACCAAAAGTCTACTTATAGCCAATTAAGCTAGACCTCCAAATTGTATAAGCGCCCATACAACTCAAAGGTCTATGTCATTTGGTATTAACTATGTATATACAATACCAAACAATAACAAAAACGTCATCTACATAGGCTCGAAGTTGTGTATTTGAGGACCCAAGGAAAAAACTCCAGCACGTTTGTTCCTTCTGCGGTTGAAAATAAAGTACTCATTTCCAATTTGTGCGATATTCCCTACCTGATAAGGGCCAAAGCGCTGCGAACCGATCCAACTAGAAGTAGTGTTTTATAGTAGCCATTTGGTTAAATTATTGAAGTTCGTCTAAAGTCGTAGGAAAATTCAGGCTGCTCTTAGATGACATACAGGGCTGCTGAAATGGGACCTAAGCCGCTATCCTTGGTAAGGTCTTATAGCCATTACGTCGTGTGTCAAAGATAGGGAAAGAAATTCTGACAATTCGTTCAACAAAAAAAAACTATCAATAAAATAGTTAATACCTACGCACTAAAACTTGTTAAATGTTATTCCGTTTTCCTCCATCTTTTCTATTTCCGTGGGCACGCAATAATAAGGCCCGCGGTCAAAACTTTTGCCAAACAAATATAACTTTTAATGGAACGTGACACGGCTGTTTTAAGCATCAAAATTATTATTCGAGCATAATTAATTTAAATCGAGTTCCTAAGGGCTACCCCCATACTCGCTTCAGTACCCGATTTCCGATTGGAGTCGAGATCTTTTGCTGCCAAAATCATCACTTAAAGGCAATGCTGAAAAGAAAAACCCTCCTGATCTTTAGCATGCGCGCTAAGCAATGATGTAAGAAGTCTTAAAATTTGTTTTATAGTCTGGCAAAGCACTATTTGATATATTTCAGTCTAGAGAATGTCAGAGATACACCACTTAGAGTTAACAGACCTAAGAGCTGCTTTCACACAATCTGCATAAAAAACGTGGGATTATAATAGGAAAATGGTAGTGCTGTATTCTAATCCCAAAGCAATAACATAATATACTTTTATCTACGCCCATGTTTTATGTAAGATGCTGAAGCAGTTAGCTTATTGCCAACATGAAAACACCCAATGTCCTAATAACTATAATATCATCCAAACGAATGATATAATGTTGTACAGAATTTCATAACACTCCTGTGTTTATTTTTTCGATCCCTGCAGCACAAAGGTTTCACTCAACAGATAGCTACATTCTTACTGCTCGATGCGTGGTACTGTATGAATTTCAAAAAAAGAACATTGTCATTCACGCGCGTATCACTACCAAAACACTGTGCGCCGTAAAAAAGTAGATTATTTGATCCCCTTCATTTTACTTCCATATTTTTATAAAGTCTTGTATGCAACTGTAGATAATTAGGTAGTAGGTATTAGGTATTATTATTAGGTAGTAGGTATACAGTGAGAAGGAATTATAGTATTATTTGTATTGTACTTACCATGGTCATTATGTCTGGCAAGGTCATGTTTGTCTATAAACAAGTCGTGGTCTCTATCCAGTTCCCAGAATTTGCAATAAATCACGTAGAAATGTTCATAGCTGAAAAATAAATTAAGAATAAATAAATAAATAAATAAATATCTATCACGCCTTATCCCCGAAGGGGTGGCAGAGGCATATTATATGCCCACTTTTCACCGTGTGGATTCCTGTCCCACGTAATAGGTGGTGAGCCCATTGCCGTGTTGAAATAGACAGACGCAGGTTGTGGCTACCTGTTGTTGAAATTTTCAAGCCGCCCATAAGGCCTTCAACCAGGCTTAACGACTGCCATTTTACTGGCTACCGGGACCAACGGCTTAACGTGCCTTCCGAAGCACGGAAACGCTCGCAAATGTAAATGCCACAAAGTGGTCACCCATTCGAGGACCAGCCATAGTGAAAGTTGCGTAACTCAGTGATCGTTTACAGAACACTGAGACCGCGAGGCCACGATTAAGAATAATTGACACGTAATGTCCAATAGTAAAATTCGCGGTAGATATCGCGGCCTACATCGCTTTTTCATACATTTAATACATACATACATATATATTGTCACGCCTTTATCCCCGACGGGGTAGGCAGAGGCATACTATACGCCCACATTTCACCGTATGCATTTTTGTCCCACGTAACAGGTGGTGAGCCCATTGCCGTGTGCATCGCTTTTTCAATGGTTACTTTTTTGTTTAATGGTATAAGTTCCAGAATAGTTGTACATGTATATTTTATAAAAATATAAAATATGTACTGAGCCCGTCTTTAAAGGCTTTTAGGAGTTTGAGAACTGACGGGAGGTAGTCTTTGCCTTATGCGACCAGCGTGTGGTATCTACTACTAACTACTGCTAAATTAAAATTAAATTGAGGCTTTATTCCGCGTGCGCTTAGATTGTACTTAGATTTGAGAGATTGTGCTTAGAACTCCCTGCCAGGGTTTTCCCGAACGTCTACCGGTCTACAGTATGGGGTTCTTCAAAAGGGGTCTTAGAAGGTTTATAAAGGGTCGGCAGCGTGAGTGATGCACCTCTGAAGTTGCAAACGTTCATAGCCTACGGTGACCACTTTCCATCAGGTGGACCGTACGCTCAGTGGTATAAAAAGAAATGATAAAAAAGTAAATGAAAGTTTAAGGTCGTAAAATAATAAAGATGACTGTTTTCGACAATGAGTACATCCCCTATTACGTGATACGCTGTGATAGCTTAAGCATCAGCGACACGTATCCGGCGCCCAACCGCGGTAACATTACATTACTTGAAATTATATCATGACCTTCATCGTCCTTAGTGGGTCGACCAAAGGTCACCTCTGTTTGGTCATCTCTTTATAATCTCTTCATTCACTACATTCAAGTATTTGTTATTCAGGTACTAGAGAATAATCTATTTATGAATTTTACCTAAAATATTGCGTAACTTGATTAATATCTTCTTCGTCTTCTAACAATTGTATAACTTGTAATAGGTTCGATCTTCTCAGCTCGGGGATGCTTATTCGGCCGGACCAAGACCGGTTCACACAGTAAAATATCCTAGCAATCACCTGAAACATAATAATATTACAAATGAAATAAGAAAAAACATTTTGTGTTAATGATTTATTACGCTTCAGTGCTTGTCCTATCCTCTGCTGATTTACGTTGCGGTTATAAGGCATTTTAAGTTCCCTGAACTTAATGTTATTTTATTTATTTTTATTTTTTAACTATTGAAGAAGGCTTACAGACTAATAATACATTTAGTGTAAATTAACTATGGTAAAAAAATGTTTCTAATAACAATCCTCCATCTACATACAATAAGAAGATTAAAGAAATAGGGAACAATTAAAAATAGCTAAAAAGTCTTAGTAACCAGGCCATACAACAATTACAAAAAGTAAAGATAACGTACCGCTATGAAAATGTTTTAGATGGTAAAATGACGTCACTCGCCTAATGTAAGGTCATGGGGACACCTAGAGGGATTAGATAGGAAGGTCACTTTCACATCCGAAAAGGAAAATGTCGCCTTCATGTATACAGCCCTAAGAAATTGTCTTTAACGCTATTTTAAAGATACGAAACTCTTTAAAAAAATTCGCGTCTTCTTATTTAAGCAATAGAATTCAGAGGGTTGAAGTAACGGTGTTCCACAGGGAGCAATCCTTGGTCATTTCTTTTTTTGATATAATATTAATGACTGACCTTACTACATATGTTGGGGACAAACATGAAATTGTACTGTTTGCGGATGGATACCTTGTGGACATTTAAAATTAATAGACAATTAATTAATTATGACAACACAGGCAAAGGCTGCGACCTTTAGTAATCGAGGTAATACAAATTACTAGATACAACTAGATACTTTATATAAAAAAAGAAAACTAGATGATTGAAGTTAAAGAGACCTACCAAGATCTCCGGGACTCAAGCTATTTGACCTCCCAGTGATGCACCTGCTGATTGATGGCATTGAGGCAACGACACTTATAGATTGGTAGGCTCTTACGGGATTGGAAGGTCAGACGCAGCAGTCGCTGCCACAAATGCCAACAATGCCAAAAAAAGCCATAGCTACTCCAAGCTGTCAAATAAAAGTTAACCCCAGGCTACAAATCCAGGGGGCCGAGTCTACTATGACTGTGGCGCGGTGGGAGTGTATCCGACTGCTACGCCAGAGGTCGTGGGTTCGATTCCCACCCAGGATAAAACTTTGTGTGATGAGCACGATGGTTTATTCTGTGTCTGGGTGTTATTTATTTATAATATGTATATATTTAGAAATATAGAAATATGTTTATCAGTTATCTGGTTACCATATTACAAGTTCTGCTTAGTTTGAAATCAGATGGCGTTGTGTGAGTTGTCCCAACGATATTTATTATTTATTTATTACTATTTTCCAATAGAAAGCCGTTCTAGTTTTATTCTATAGCAGTTCTATTGCGATTAGTTCAAAACTAGGTAGTCTACTAAAACTATTATATATTTCTCAAGCTGCAGAATAGAGACAAAATAGCTGTTTTAAGCTATCAAAATATTAATATAGACTAGGGTAATGTAGCCTGTTCGCGTCCACTGCCCAGTTCGCGTTGAAAAGATGGGGCATTCCTCAAAACAGTAAGAAATAACCATACGGAGTCACTAATAAAAATGAACGGCATTTCAATGAAAGCTCGAATATGAGGTAGGTATATGCATATAAATAGAAGCTTTGTGCGCGTTACCACCATTATGTAGAAAATATACTAAAATCTTGTATGATACAAATGCTTGCAGACGTATAATATTTAGCAAAAAAATTAGTGAGCAGCAGCGCGTTTCACGGGAAGGTTTTAATTACTATATTTCAAATTCGGGATACATTGTTGTTTCTAAACCTTAACTATGAACCATATAATAAAGTAATGATGTTTGTGCTCAAATTTTATTTGACAAATTTGGTGGTGCAGTCCGCGTCCAGCGTTATTTTAAACGCTGGACGCGGACTGCACCACCAAATTTGTATATTAGCCATATTGCGTCCGCAATGGACGCCATCTGGTCTATCTTATTCTAACTAGGATGGTTTTTATTATATGACAAATCATGACAAACATTATTAGTGTTATATTAATTCCGTCATTATTAACATACACATTGTCCACATTTTAGTCATACACAAAAAGTGCCTTCTGCAGATCCACAAGAGCACAGATTTACTGTGCTCTTGTGGATCTGTTGTATTCCACTCGGGAGCTGTAAGACTTGGCCGCTCTTGCGCTTAGTCCCTGTCAACAATACTGCACCTAAAATCTCTATTTTTTTAAGGTTAAGATTTTTATCTCTTATATTTATCTCTTATATTTATCTCTTCTGTTGGTGGACGCAAACTGGTACACAGGTGGTCGCAATCTGGATTTTATGGACGCAAAATGGGAAAATGATATGTTTTGGCTATTAGTATATTTATTAATTAATATATCAAACGGTTTGTCTAAAAAATGTATCATAAATTTAACAAGACTATATTCAGAATATGTGGAATCCATTTTTCATTCGAAATTACTACCCTAACATTTTTATTTTCTTGCTCAAACCTACGAACTCCACTAAGTGGACGCGAACAGGCGAAGTTACCCTACTAAAAATGCAAATTAAGAGCTACTTAAAGGCGCTACACGTGTTATAATAACATTTTTAATCACAACGCAATTGTAATAGTAGACAACGCAAACTGTATTTTATTTCAGTCGTCTCTCTATTAAACGACGATTTCTATTCTCTTCTTACGCGATTGCATTAGTAGACTTGAACCCCAGGTCAGCTTTGCAAGCAACTGGGAATACAATAAGATGAAGAGTAGAAGATAAATTACTAGACGATGCTACCGGCACGCCCGCGTGTAATTTAGGTATCCAAACTGAAAACTCGTAACTATGAACTAACCACTTAACTCTGACCTCTTTAACATACAGCGAGTATATTAAATTAGAGTTTCAACTCTTCTACGTTTCCGCTCAACTGATTTTGGTAGACAAACAGATGTACATAAAACACATCATGAGTTCCGATTCAGAATACCTTAAACAGTTAATATTAGAGTCAATATTTTGAAAAATATTTAAAAAAAATATATTTTTCAATTATTATCATTTTTACTGTTATTTTTACCATACAATATTTCATAATTAGTACCTAGGCCTATTAATAGATTATGCCCAAAAAATTCTAATATACTATTATGAGAGATTAGGTTTGTAAAGAAAAATGTATTGAAGTAGAAATAATTTACGTAAACCACCCAATAACTTCAAATAAGTACTATTCAGATAGGCATCTTATTGAGTTGTAAGAATGGAACTATTCATACCGACGACCTTTAGCGAAGTAATCATAAAAAAAAGAAGCTCTATATAATACAAATGGGTCGTTTCTTTTTGAGATTGCTTTAGTATAGAATCCTGAAATTTCCCAAAAGATGCGATTGAATTTTTGAGATACAACTCTGCCGATTCATATTTTTTTTTTTACATTCTATTTAGAATAGAATATTGTTTATCTTGTCAATATTATTTGTACACGAATGTATGCGTAAATACCTATGTAGTTTTAAGCAGTTCAATTTCAATAATTTCACAAACTTTGCGTTTAGCTCTGATCTGTAGCGTGTCTTTATTAAAAATCTACAACGATTCTACACGGGAAAATTGACAAGTGCGAACGCTTGCTAATAATAAAATAATAAGAAAGAATATTGAAATATGAATTAATATTTGGCTGAAGGTCTTAGTAACCAGGCAACACAACAATTTAGCACTCACAGATTTCAATAATGTTTGACACTGTAATTTTGCTTTTTACTGGTTTTCTTTTTCAATATTGCAAATGCTATCATGCACAACCGGACGCATTGGGCGGCGACCTAAACGGTCATGTGGGTGAGAGGTGTGAGGAGTTTGAGCGTGTTCATGGTGGTTTTGGATACGGCACCCGCAACGCTGAAGGAGAAACTATCCTCAGAACGTGTGCGGCTGCCGATCTGGCCATTGTGAACACGTATTTCAAAAAGAAATCCGAACATCTCATCACCTACAAGAGCGTGAGGCGTACAACTCAGATCGATTTCCTACTCACTAGGCGACACAGCAGAGAGAGAGTCTTACTGCACAACACCGTCTCCTTGTCATGGACCTCTGCGTGAAGCCTAAAGGCAAAAGCATCGAGCGGTGCCAGCGCCGCATCAGATGGTGGCTGCTTGATGAAACTACGTCCCAGGAGTTCGTCTCAGCTGTCGGAGACAAGTGCACCGACACTGAAGGCGAACCAGTTCAAGATTACTGGGACAAAGTTCAGGCGGCCATCCTTGGAGCGGCGAAGGTGGTGCTCGGTGAGTCTAAGGGTGGACGCAAATGTGACAAGGAATCTTGGTGGTGGAACGAAGCAGGCCTGAGGGAGACCAGGGAGAAGAAAGCCCTCTTTAAAAAGTGGCAAGCGACCGGATCTCCCGAAGACCGCGACGCGTACAGGTCTGCCAAGCGCGCCACAAAGAGAGCTGTAGCCAGAGCCAGACGAGACCACTTACAACCTTTGTATGATACGCTGGAGTCGTCTGAGGGGCAGAAGCTCATCTATAAGCTGGCGCGCTCCAGGGTCAAAGCGGCACAGGATATATCCAAGTGTCGCTGTGTAAAAGACCCTGAGGGCAACCTGTTAAGCGAAGACCTCGCGGTAAAGGAGAGATGGCGCTCGTACTTCCACGAGCTGTTTAATAAACAGCATAAAGAGGTGCAGCCTCCGGACCTCCCTCCGAATCAGGGACTAGTGCCACCGGTAACGCCTGGAGAAGTCCTGACTGCGCTTCGCCGCATGAAGAATCAGAAAGCTGTCGGCACCGATGGAGTCCCCATCGAAGCCTGGAAGGCGATGGGTCCTCGCGGTGTGGGCATCTTAGTAAACCTTTTTAACCGCATACTCCTCAGCGGGCAGATCCCAAACCAATGGAGACTGAGTATTATTACTCCAGTCTTCAAAGGTAAGGGGTCAGTGCAGGAGTGCGGGAGCTACTGCGGTATAAAGGTGATGTCCCACACCATGAAGATCTTAGAGAGGATTATAGACTCTCGGATCCGGCAGGAGTGTACTCTCTCGGAGTGTCAATATGGGTTTCGCCCTGGTCATGGGACCACGGACCCTGTTTTTGCCCTGAGGGTTGTCGTAGAGAAATACAGGTCGAAGAACACGCCTCTGCACTGTTTGTTTCTAGACATGCAGAAGGCCTTCGACTGTGTTCCTCGTGCGATGATCTGGTGGGCACTGCGGTCCAAAGGGGTTCCAGAGGTCTATATTGACACTATCCGGGACATGTACTGTGACTCCGATTCAATGGTTCGGACTGCTGTTGGCGACATGAAACCCTTCCCCATCACCGTCGGGGTACACCAGGGTTCTGTCCTTAGTCCGCTTCTGTTCAGTGTAATATTAGACGAATTGTCGGACAGCATCAGAAACTCGCATGAGCAGCCTCCATAGTTGCTCATGTATGCTGACGATATTGCGCTGGCAGACGCGGACAGGGGCAGATTGGTGCGACGTGTAAAGGCGTGGAAGGAGACGCTTGAGAACGGCGGTCTGAAACTAAATGTGGCGAAGACCGATTACTTGGCACTAAACTCGACAGATCCCACATCCGTCCGCATAGGCGGTGATTTGGTCGAGCGCACGGACCAGGTTAAATACCTGGGATCTGTTTTTCACACGTCCAGTGACATTGGACCGCGTGAGGAACTCTCGCATCCGCGGCAGCCTTCACGTCCGTGACATTGCAGACAAGTTGCAAGAGTGTCGCCTTCGTTGGTATGGTCACGTCTTGCGGCAACCGCCGGGCTACGTAGGTAACAAATGTCTGGCCATGTCAGCCACGCCAGGTCCCGGTAAGAGGGGAAGACCCAAGAAGTGCTGGCTTGACGTCGTAAGGGATGACATGCGTGCCAATGGTCTCACTACAGGGGATGCCGACGACCGTGCGAAGTGGAGGAGAAAATGCAGGAAAGCGGACCCCGGGCGTCGCGAGACGCAACTGGGACAGACGCTCGGATGATGATGATGATGATCATGCACAACCTACAAAGCCACAGTTTCAGTATAAAATCAGCTCAATGTTAACCAATAAAAAACCGTATTATCCTTCTGATACTTACAGTATGTACATATCTGGAGTGAAACTCGGTAGCTTCTTTGAGGAAGGAGAGTCCTGGGTGAGTATCAACCACGTCCTGGATCAGTGGTACGAAGTCTTCAGGCGCCAGTGTATTGCTCTTCCCTCGCGTTAGAATGTGGACGAAACGAGAGGCATGATCGTGACACTGTGTTGTCATGCTGGAATAAAAAAATAGTATTTTGTAGTAATTTTTAAACAAGTCCCATGAGATATTGGTTTATCCCCCGATTTAGCAGATCTCATAGATAGGATTTTTGAGGAGGTAGTTAAGTCGAAGACGTAACAAATATTTGTGTGATTCGCAAATAAAAGACGCTCTGATGATGATGATTTTGACAGAAGGGTATGTATCTTCTATGTACATAAAACAAAGTAACACTACTTTACGTTACACCATTTTTATCTCAAGAACAAGAGAACCGATTTTTTTGATAAGTAATTAATTAATTGTTGGATTTGTCTCTATTGCAAATAGCAGACTAAGTATAAGAAAATCGTAAAACATACACGTGACAGTGTATGTTTGTTAATTCTACACGCTCATATGATGACACTTAAAGGTAGTAGGTGACACTTTAAATTTACTCTTGAATTTACACATCGACCCCTCCGGGCAATAAGTCGGTAATCGCAAAAAGCAAATTTTACAGGAAAAATGATTTACTGTTTTTGTTGAATTACTTTCCAACCAGTGGGAGTATTGACATCATTGATACATGAAATGAAAGCTAATTTTTTTTGAAATAGTATTTAGCTATCAGTTTCAAACTGCATGCATGAGTGTGTACGAGTATTTGTTTGTCTCTTTGTCCTGTATTTCGCCAGTAATGAGAACACGGGTCCTGTTTTTGTTCTAATGATAGGATCCTTAGAACAAAAACACGGTCCGTATTTTTATTACCAGAGTGAAACCCATATTGATACTATTATTACATTGACTGCCTCTGTGGCGCGGTGGGAGTGCATCCGACTGCTACGCAAGAGGTCGTAGGTTCGATTCGCAACCAGGATAAAACTTTGTGTGATGAGCACGATGGTTTATTCTGTGTCTGGGTGTTAATTATCTATAATATGTATGTATTTAGAAATATATAAGTATGTTTATCAGTTATCTGGTTATCATAGTACAAGCTCTGCTTAGTTTGGAATCAGATGGCGTTGTGTGAGTTGTCCCAACAATATTTATTTTTTATACTCCAAGAGAGTACACTTCTGTTAGATACGGAGGTTAATAATCTTCTGTAAATCTTCATGCCAAGGTAGCTACCTCATTTCTACACAGACCGCTTTCCATTTGAAGACTGGAGTAATAATACTCGGCCTTCATTGGCTGGGAATCTCTTCGGGAAAGAGTACGTGGTTTAACTTGATATAATCGATAGAGTCTTTGTCGGCTCCGATAGCTTTTCAAATCATCATGCAGCGAAGAACAGTCTAGACTTCTGCATAATTTTAAAGTTGGCATTAGTCCCTGATTAGGAGACTGCATCTCTTAATATTGCTTATTTAGCAGGTCGTGGAAGACCGAGTACCATCGCTCTTTCATCACGAGTTCTTAGCATAGCATATTAGGATTGTTTACACAGCAGCACTTGAAGATATTTGACTTATCCGGATACTGGTATTCCCCATGTTTTTGTACGCTACCGAGTCCTGAACGCTGTAAGAAATTGAGGAAAAAGAAAATAGAAGCACTAGAAATGAGGTGCTGGAGGAAAATACTTGAAGGGACGTGCATATTACAGATATTATGTAAATGATTTTCTACCTAAAATGTTTGTTACTTTTTATTACCGATTTATGTTCTATAAATTTAATACGAACTAAATATCACATACGCGTTTACCGGCAATCACTATAAAATTTTCACCACAATAAACTGGTAATAGCAACTTACCGAATATCGAAAAGAGAAACACTTTTGTATCAATGTATGACGAAGTTTTTCTGGTTATTCCTGTGTTGACATGTTTCCGTACGATAAAGTGGTAATTGCAAATATCTTCGTTAATATCAGTAGGAAAAAAATTACAGACATGTGTCCCGACCCATAGATGCCGAATTTCGCATAACAATAAAAAGTCCATAATAGCACATTACCGACTTATTGTTCGGGGGGGTCGACATAGGTTACTCTTATCCCATGAGCAAGTTCCTGTGTGAAAACGGGTGCGGGAAAACTTCCTCACGCGAGCGGAGCTGTAGTTATCAATATATTACGTAAAGCTAAATCTTTGTACCTCTTTTTAAGGAAATTCTGACAACGGATAAACGTGAAACTTGACAATTAAACTTTATATAGAAAAGTGCATATAGACCAATGGGCGACTGATCGACTTAGACCTTAGACATATATAATACGAATTAGACTGTATAGATAATGCGAATTGACCAGTTTAATCTCATAAGGCATCGAAAGAGACACTGTGGACTTAAGAAACCTAAATAACAACACAAAACTCTACTTTTTTTGATTTGGCCTGCTTACTAAGACCTTTGAGCCACAAAACTCTAGCTGAAGGACAGTAAGCAGAGTCACGCTTAACTGTCCATAAACCGATAATTACTTTCTTGAGCTACCTCTAACTAATATCTATGATCTAATTCATCAGTTTTACGACTGAGTTTCGTTGGTACTCTGTAATTGATTTATGAGTTTTCTCCGAAAACATACGCCCCAGTTTTTTATGTTCCTTAACTGAATAATTGCCCAATTTTAGAACTACACAGAACGGTTCAATTACGTCCTTAAAAGAAAATAGTGCGTGTGTCTATGTTTAGATTGTGCAATGTGTTTCAACCTTGGGATAGGATGGAATCGTCCTAAATTATGACCAGTATTATTTTGTTTTTAAAACTTCTACAGCTGTTTACGGAGATGCCACATTTTGACAGATCACCGCGAATTTATTTATTTATAATTTGACTTTGAGCTTATTTAGTGCGCTAACATCATGGCCTGCTCCTACTATGTGGAATAAAATAATTCATGTGAATTGTTTATCAATCACGCCTTATCCCCGAATGGTTGGCAGAGGCATATTATACGCCCAACTTTTCACCCGTGTGTATTCCTGTCCCACGTAATAGCTGGTGAGCCCATTGCCGTTGTTAAAATAGACAGACGCGGGTTGTGGCTACCTGCTATTGAAATTTTTCAAGCCGCCCATAAGGCCTTCATCTTGGCTTAACGTCTCCCATGTTACTGGAAACGGGACCAACGGCTTAACTCGGTTTCCAAAGCACGGAAACGCTCGCAAATGTATATGCTACAAAGTGAGGATGGTATGGATGGTCAGGGATGGGTACCCATTTCTACCCATTTCTGGCAATAAGGTGTGACAATATGTATATACGTAGCATATATTAATTGAAGTTATAGAAAAAGGTTTCAAGATAGGGCGTTGGAGACAGATGTGCTTTAAGAGTTCATGGAAAAGATGTATATTCAGCCAAATCTGATTACAACTAACCAACTAGTGTAAATTTCAGTTGGCACTGTTTTTCAGATTGAATTCCAAAATATATTCACAAATCTAGGTCAAACATATGAAAGAAACATTTTCTTTGGTTCTGGGAAATTTGGTTTTAACACAGGTCTTACTGCTTATTGATATGCCTGGATTGAGACTGATTAGAAGGTTAATTAAAAGATTTAGAATAAATAAATATTGTAGGACACTTTTTATACAGCGCCATCTAGCCCAAAATAAGCTATAAGCTTGTACTATGGGATCTAGACAACTGATATACATACATATCACTACATATTATAAAACAAAGTCGCTTTTCGCTGTCTGTCCCTATGTATGCTTAGATCTTTAAAACTACGCAACGGATTACGATGCGGTTTTTTTAATAGTTAAAGTGATTCTCATAGAAGGTTTTTGTATATATTGACCAAATTATAACGATATTTGTTAGGGATGTCGGAAAAAATAAGCCGTCTGGGAGCTTTCAGCAAAAACGCTGCCTAAACCCTTTGAGATATAACCAAATAATGTATGGTGTAATTGTGTATCTAATAAAGGTCTACAAAAAAGTCTGCAACGACATATGTCTATCTCTTAAGTTATACTATATCCATTTTTATACTTATAACAGCAATTATAAAGCGGTAATTTGAAGGCTTTTTACACTAATATTCTATTAATCCTTATCATTTTTACTACATTAGTTGGCTTCAGCATTTCATGAAGATTATTTTGTTCCTACAAACCTTGCAAATTAAATGAATATCTATCTAGTTATCGCAAATTCAAAATAAAGCGCAATTATTAATTTAAATTTAGAAATTAATTTAATTCGACCGGACCGTGCGGGCGTAGTATGTAGGTAGATACCTAGGTACTGGAGAGCGGAGAAGTAATCAATGAATTTGTAAAATGTTCATACATTATTGTGAATGTGAAATTATTAGTGCCACGGGGTTCGAAGTATGTCACGGGCGAAGCCGGGCGGGACAGCTAGTATATTTATAAATACATCAATATTACATATTATACATAGAAAACACCCAAACTCCGAAACCAACATATGTGAATCAGATCACACAAATACTTGTTCCGACCCTGGGAATCGAACCCAGGACCTCAGACGCGGCAATCGCTTACACTACCACTGCGCCACCAAGGCAAATATAATCTATATCTTTACTTCTATGGTAATTTATGCTGACGAGTTTGATTGGTTGAACGCGCTGATCTCAGAAATTGGTGGTCGGATATGAAAAAATATTTGTGGTGGATAGCCCATTTATCGAGCAAGGCTATATATAATTACGATACTACCCTGGAGAGCGGAGCAGTAATCATAAATGTCAATAAATCGGGATAATGATCATAAATTCTTTTAAAGTAATAAGCGACGGTTATTTAATGGGTGCGGTGGAAGTTTGAAGTATGACACGGGCAGAGCCGCGGGGGTCAGTTAGTGTACATATAAAAATCTCGAGTCGGAGTGTTTGTTATCGAGCTACACCGAAACGGCTTGACCGATTAACTACTATGATTTTTAGGGAGTTTACGATTACTATGATAGTAGGATATGTTAATTCTCTTAATATACTTGTTTATCAATCACGTCATGTCTCCGAAGAGGTGGCAGAGGCATATTAAACGCACACATTTCACTGTGTGCAATGCTGTCCCACGTAACAGGTGGTGAGCCTATTGCATTATTATATAAATGGACAGGCGCAGCCAGGTTGTGGCGACCTGCTGCTGAAACTTTTCAAGCTTAAGGCCTTAAACTTGGCTTAACGACTGCCATGTTACTGGCAACTGGGACCAACGGCTTAACTCCTTTTCAAAGCACGGAAACGCTCATAAATACCACAAAGCGATCAGCCATCCGTAATCATCAAAAAGCAACTGGGATAGCGCTTAAGATGAAGAAAGATTTGACTTTAAAGGTAACCAGGTCACAAAAATTCACAAAAACTAACCTGGTTAAAAAAACGTGAAGTAAAATCAAGGTCAAGTTAATTAAGATTAAATATGACCCATTTCATCAAATCAGAAGTCTGCATGGATCACGAAGCCTGGCGATCAGTCCTCTCTGACTACCCCGTGAAGAATACAGCGTGAAGATAGTTAGTTAGTTAGTTTTTTAGCATTTCACCAAATCTTGCAACACGAAAATTTAAGAGTTAATAAATATAATAAATAAATATCGTTGGTACAACTCACACAACGCCATCTGATTTCAAACTAAGCAGAGTTTGTACTATGGTAACCAAATAACTGATAAACATACTTATATATTTCGATATACATATTATGGATAAATAACACCCAGACACAGAATAAACCATCGTGGGAATCGAACAAACGACCTCTTGCGTAGCAGTCGGATACACTCCCACCGCGCCACAAAGCCAGTCGAATATAATAATATACAATATACTTACTCTCTCCAATAATCAATGAATTTGTGGCCGTCGACCGGGACGTGCAGGCTCTGCTGGGTCGCCAGGAACAGCGGCATCTTCCAATAAAGGGGGCACTCGCACGCCTTCACTATATGCTTGAAACTCTCCCGCGGAACCTGTGGACAATATAAAGAAAGTATAAGAAATAGTTCAAAAACAAAGCAACTCAATCGTATGAAACGATTAATGGATCTGCTTTTATCTGCTTTGCTGCTCCGTTCCCCTGGGTAGTAGCGTGATGATAGCCTATAAGCCCTTCTACATAAATTGACTATTTAACAGAAACAGATGTTTTCCATTCGAACCAGTAGATCCTCAGATTAGCGCTTTCAACCAAACAAATAAACTTTTAGCTTTATATATTAATTAGTATACATTTTTTTTAAATTTGTATACCCAACAGTGCACGCCTTTTATTATATTATAAAAAAATAGAATTACAAGCTTACAAACTTTGCTATGAATTATCGCATAGGGGTTATGAAATAAATAAAGTAAAGATAATAACAATTAAACCACATCGAATCAGACCGTGAAAATTAAAAGGGTTCTATTCCTAATTATACTAAAGCGTAAAAGAAAAAAAAAGACTCGATTAGTAAAGTATTTCGGTCGTTATCGTGTTACCAAGAAAATATCCGTAACATACAGACAAACGGACGTCCAAGACGGAACTTTTTTAAACAGTTTTTAACTAGTTTAAATAACAAAAATGGCATTAAAAATATCATGAGTGTTAAAAATAGTGCTTTTGCTTGATATGTGTGTGTATATATTATTTTACAAGTGCAATATATGATAAATAGAGACATTTTAAGTTTGAAAAATCAGATGTTATGCGCGAAGTGACAGTAGTACCCACCTCAACGCTTCGCTTATGAGGCGTGCAAAAGACAATTCGATTCGAGACGGGGATTATTATATGGGGGATATTTCAAATGACGGTTAAAATATGGTGGAGAATTTCAACTTGATTCGACACGGTTCGAGTAGTTCAGGTGGCTAGAACTTTGCCATGGTTAGGCAAAGGTCACGGCTTCAATCCCCGTCTAGGATCGAATTGTCTTTTCCACTTTATTAAAAAAATATGAGAAATTTAGCAAAATAATTGCTTTAAAACTTTATCCATAGAATACATATAGGTAGTGTTGACTTTTTTTCACAACGTATGCAGAGACATTATATTAATTTACATTTCTTATCTTATCTTTAGATGTATCTATATAATCACTAGATCACTCACTCAAATCACTAAATGTATCTGTATGAATAAAATAAAACATAAAATATGTTGCCAAGCGCACCAGTTAGTTTTTTTTTTATTCCTTGAACTCTAAAGGTGTTTATAGAGAGGAAAGTTTGAAAAATTGCATTGATGGGAATCAGAAAAGCGAAACCGTCAGCCGCGGGCATCAACTAGTATTTGAATAAAATGGCTTTTTTTTTCATGCAATATCTTCAAAGTTGCATTGAAAAAAAGTCATTTTATTGAAATATCTTATCTTGTATAATTATGTCCATGCTTTACCTGACACAATGAATGGTATCCCTAGTAATATTAAGTAAGTTAAATATAGTAACTCAATTTCATCGCTAAGCTAAATTAATCCGTGGCGATCAAAATTATTCCCCCTTTATCTAATTTTAATTTGGATAAATCCTCAAGGCAGTTGCCGTCAAATTAAATTTATATTAGCACATTATAAACATAATATATTGGACATAATGATTGTTTAACTGCCTTAAGAGGACCAGTGGAGTTGCTGTGCTATTCGCTGTTGAGGTCTCAGGTTCGAATCTCAGATCGGTACAAATATTTGAAAGAAAAAAAAAAATTCAGTCTCGGGCTGGACCCCTTCCAGTATCTTCTGGTTCAACGCACCAGACGCGTTTACCAACAACACCACCGAGACCTACTCAAGACGCTGCTGGATCGAGTCCAGCTCGAGACTGAAAAATGTATCCACATTTAAATTAAGAAAAAAATATACGGAAATGTCTGTTTCAGGGTTAATATTTTGGGTATTTAGAAGTATCAGGACATTTTGCGGGAAGAGTGACAAGTGCGGACGCTTGCTTTATATTATTTTCTTAAACTAGTGCATTTATCTTGTTTTATGTGCGGGAGTGGTGATTTCTTGGACATAAAAGTTGTGTTAACGTGCTATAGTGAAAGACAATGATATATATGCAGTGAAATGCTATTTTCTCTCTTGCCGCGAAACGTCCACTGACAACCTTAGTATAAGAATCACCATTATACTGAGGGCAAGGACCAGGACGTAGCCTGAGGACACGACATCGACTGGACAGGACTAATTAGAAGATAAGATTGAAGAAATATGATATAAAAAATAAGATTTGGCTAAAAGGTCTTAGGAACCAGGCCATTAAATAATAATTTAAAAAAAAATAGAAGTATCAGTCTTCACAACAAAAATAAATGTAATAAAACATAACGACCCATTGTTGTCTCCAAATATGAATTCGACAGTTATGCAGAGCGAAGCCATAATCCCTCGTGTATCCGTTTCCTAAGCCCAGCCAGCGCGGCGTCGACAGCAGTGTTAGGTTCGACAATAAAGGTTGTGTTGTATGCCTAATATGCGTTGAGTAGAGATGTGGGTACGGTAATCGGCTTCCGCCATTAGGAAAAATGGAACGTAAATGTTCTTAGTTATCAACTGACACAGTTGAACACACAGTTGTTGGTTTGAGCTTTGACTTTTCTAGAACTTCTTTTCATTCTGCGTAGGAAGGCATAACACGTGTCGACATTGTTATGTTGTGACGAGAAAGATTGCAAATCATTTGGTATAGTGAGGTACATAATGTCTTTGGTATTGGCCCTCATGTAAAGACCTCATAAATCTGTTTCAAAAAGTTATCATCAGATTTATGAGTACATACGAAGACCACGTGTGCAGACTTTAAAAACGGAAAGGTCAAAAGTACTTGGATACCCAGACGTGCATGTATGAAACAATTATTGAATCTGTAGGAAGCGAATGAAGTATGCATGAATCGCAAAGTCTGTCAGTCTGTCTTCTTTGACTACCCCGTCAGGGATATCCTCTAGTGTCTTAAGTTGTGTACATGAGAAATAATTAAAAAATAAAATAAATAAATCTAAGTGTAAGCGTAGTTTTTATCTTGGTTATTACTACATCGTCCATACTGCAATTCTCTTAGTATGATGAAAAGAAGACCCAAGAAGTGCTGGCTTGACGTCGCGTCGTAGGAGAGCACATACGTGCAAATGGGCTCACTACACAGGATACCCAAGATCGGGCAAAGTGGAGGGGAATATGTAGAAGTGCAGACCCCAGGCATTGCGAGACACATCTGGGACAAACCCTTGGATGATGATGATGATATTTCGTGATCGTCACCAAGCACTATATTATACAATTATGCTTGCCCCCTATTACGAGGGATTAACAAAACAACTGGCAAAGTGTGAGTATAATAATCCTACTAATATTATAAACGCGAAAGTTTGTAAGTATGGATGTTTGTTACTCTTTCACGCAAAATCTACTAAATGGATTTTTAGGGAACTTTACAATAATATAGCTTACACATCAGAATAACACATGGGCTACTTTTAATCCCGGGAACAATATTTCCTGTGGGAAACGGGAACGGACAAACTTCACCACGCGTGCGGAGCCACAGGCGTCAACTGGTATAGTATATTTTACCTTTATTATAATAAGTAAGTATGTAATTCACCTTTGCCTACGCCCTTGCGGATATAGACTATGTTATTACTGAATAGAGTTGACGATAAAAAATGTAAGGTCAAACTTCCTAATATCCACAACGACAAGTCAGCGAGCGGGGTCAGCGACCGCCCGTAACTAGGTCAGTTCGACTTGATGTGGTTATTTATAATCCATGGACGGCTAGAATGGACAAGCCGCCATACCACGTGGCCGGCCCTTCCTATGTGAATCGAAAACCCACGACTGTTACGGATAAGGATTAAGATTTGATTACCTGAGATAAGTAAATAGGTCAAATGGCTCGATGATGAGTAAATAGATTGGTAATATATTGATTTGTAATTACATAAAAAGATTTGTAAATTTATTGACTTTTACATGTGAACCGCTATTTGAATGTAAATTATCTAATATCCACCCAACAGTCAATAACTGTCACTTAGCGTAATATATTATTTGTATTAGTGGTTTAATAGAATTTTGGATGCAGAAAAAACATACGAAGCGCTCGTGGCCCCGCTGACTTAGTGTTCTGTAAACGATCACTGCGTTATGCCACATTCGCTATAGGTGGTCCTTGGATGGTTGACCACTTTGTGGAATTTACATTTGCGAGCGTTTCTGTGCTTCGGAAGGCACGTTAACGTTAAGCCGTTGGTCCCGGTTGGCAGAAAAATGGCAGTCGTTAAGCCTAATGGAAGGCCTAATGGACGGCTTGAAAATTTTCAACAGCAGGTAGCCGTTCAACAAATTAGATGTACTATGCAGGTGGGGAGAGCATTTTAACACCCTGCTCAATGTTGATCGAGCTGCGGACAACGCACACATTAACTCGATGGCATCACTTCCACCGGACAACAGGTTGGACGAGCCACTGACTCTGCGCGAGGTTGTTGTCGCTATTCAACAACAGCAAAATAAGAAAGCGGTGGGCATTGATAATATTCCTGGTGAATTGCTCAAGTACGGAGGAGATAAATTGAATGAAACTATCTGGAAGCTATTCGTTCAAATGTAGGATCAGGAGCAAAAAGAACAGATACGTGAGACTCGAAAGTCGTCAGGTACTCCCTGACGACTTTCGAGTCTCACGTATCTGTTCTTTGTACAAGAACAAAGGTGACAGATCCGATTGCAATTCCTACAGAGGCATCTCCTTACTGACTTCTCCGGGGAAAGTTCTTGCTCGGATATTACTGAACCGTCTGCTACCCTTGTATACTACCGGAAACTCAGTTTGGCTTCAGATCAAATCGAGGTACATGTGAGGCTATATTCTCTATTCGTCAGCTTCAAGAGTAGAGCCGAGAGCAGGGTCAACCGTTGTATGCATGTTTATTTGACCTTGAGAAAGCTTTCGATAGCGTACCTCGGAAAGCCTAATGGATGGTGATGGCGAAACTGGGATGCACGGACAAGTTTATTAGAATAATCCGACTCCTGCATGATGATATGCGATGCTGTGTCAATGTGCAAGGCGAAGATTCTGAGTTCTTTACAGTGAGCTGTGGCGTAAAGCAAGGCTGCGTACTCGCACCGACTCTATTTACCTTGTACTTTGCAGTTGTAGTTAAGGATGCCCTACAAGATTTGTCTGATGGTATTCGTATTCGATTCCGCACTGATGGTGGAGGAGTCTTTAACTTATCAAGACTAAAAGCTCGCACCAAGGTGTCTCTCGCGACTATTACTGAGCTGATGTATGCGGATGATTTGTGTTTTATGGCGGAGTTCTCAGAGGGTCTACAAATGCTTATGTCGAGACTAGATGACTCATGTCGCAGGTTTGGCCTTAAAATAAACGTTAAAAAGACTGAAGTAATGGCCCAAAAGTTGAATAGTGCTCCAGTTGACATAAAACTCGGCGACGTTTCACTCAAGCAGAAAGGATTGCTTGAAAACGAAGTCAACAGTAATATTGGAGCAGCTGCTGCAGCTTTTGGCAGGCTTTGTTCAAAGGTATTCCGTTCACACGACATAAAGCTCCCTACGAAAGTAGCTGTGTACATGGCGATCGTTTTGCCAAACCTCTTGTATGCGTCAGAAACGTGGTGTCTGTACCGCAAACATATCCTTACATTAGATAAATTCCACCTCAAATGCCTACGCGACATTATGAACATATACTGGTCGGACCGTGTTCGAAACACGGAAGTTCTACGAAAACAAATGTTGGTGGAATCGAAGCCTATCTAATGAGACGGCAGCTACAGTGGTGCGGTCATGTCTCCCGAATGTCAGACGACCGAGGGACGAAGCGTATTTTCTACTCTGAACTGCAGGATGGCAAGCGCAAACAAGGTGGCCAACTCCTGCGGTACAAAGATGTGCTTAAAAGACACATGAAGCGATGTGATCTCGATCCGTCACAGTGGGAGGCAATGGCAGCGGAACGGCCACGATGGAGGCACACCGTACACACCAAGGTGTTTGAGTTTGAGACGAGGCGGAGAGAAGAGCTCGATGCTAAACGAGACGAGCTCAAGGCCCGACCACCCGCGGCCATAGATTATAATTATATTGGAGGGGTGCTGACTTGCAGCGTGTGTAATCGTACATGCGCTTTAAAAATAGGTTATGTCAATCACCTGAGGGCACACCAGCGAAGCTCTCAATAGTAGCAGTAGTAAGTCGCTGTGGCCGAATACGGTCAGGAGAGAGTATAGACAACTGGCTCTCAAATATTATATTTAATGTTGGTATAACGTTCGTGGTAATTCGAGAGATATTAAATGAGTAACTGAGGAGAGTAATTGTCAATCGACTCTCACTTGAAAAAAATGCATTTTCATTGTGGATTTATTGGATTAACGATAAAATTCCAAAATATTTAGCTTTTTTTATTTTTTTTTAGCATTAAATATTATTAATGAATCTGTTTTGTACAAGTTTTAGGTATAAAACATCCTTTGGGCTATTATACGTAGTTTATTTACGTCTGTTAATTAAAATGTGACGCCACAGAAATAAAAACAGTCGATTTGAGTTACGTTAAGTTCTCGATTTTCACCACCCTATGGTGGTTTCCACTTTCAGTGGGTATCATAGGGTAGAGGAAATGAGGTCAAGACATTTGAGGGCAAATACAAAACCAATATATATTATTTATTTATTTATTTATTTATTATTTCTTGATAATGAAACATCATCACACACAACACATTTTTGTATATTTTTTTGTCTACTTTTGTAACATTTTACAATATTTTAAGTAATATTTTCACTTTGACATTATGAATCTTAAATTTAAATTTAAATATTTCTATAAAAAAAGAATTGTGAAAGACAATGATATATTGCAGTGAAATGCTATTTTACATCTTGCCGCGTAAATTCCACTGAAGGCCTATTACCGCTACTACCGCGTTAATGGGGTTTCGACTGACTTTGACTTAAGACTATAGATACATGACTAAAACGTAGAGGACAGGGCCATTTTAGATAAATCGATTTAAGAAATACGAAATAAATAAGATTTAGCTAAAAGGTCTTAGTAACTAGGCAATAAAATAATTACAAAACAAAAACTCGTCATAACTGTACGTTTATATTGAAAAAAAAAACTTGTTATTTTTGCAAAATATAATAGCTATTTCAGATCATGTTTATGAATGTAAATTTTTTTATCAAAAGTGTTCTGACATCCAGGACAGAAACTTTACAAACTATATTGATTTAAAACTAAACAAGTTCGGTGTGACTTCGATTAATTTTCTTCCTAATTATATTAAATAGGTTGGAGATTGGAGACAGGTATCTGCATTTTATGGATGTCAGGAGCAGTTAAGATTTGGCTTTTTATTTTGGGTATATCTGGAAGCGACTGTGCCGTCTTCTAACCTCTTAAGAGCCTTGTCCATGGATCAGCAGGTGCACCGCTTTCAGATAAGGCAGGCTTGGGTCCAAGTATGTTCGTCTCTTACAAAAAGATAAGCAAAGCTGGTATTTAGGCGTTGCTCTGATTTGCTAAATAAATTGGATCAATTTACTCTCAGGCACTCACATTCAAGTCAGATACTCGTTACTCAAGTTGCGTAATATTAAATTCAGGCAATTTATTTTAAATCCTATCTTTTTGATTAAGAGAGAGGCTCGACTCGGCTGCTCCAAATAAGTATAAATTGTCAGCGTACAATTTTATTAGGTTTGAAGCTATTACCGTAATAGTAGAGTATTTTTTTGTTTTTGAGTATAATAATATTATTAGTTGAGAACAGACGTAATAGTATTACGTCTGTTCTCAACTAATAAGATTTCCGCTTATCTGAATGTTCGAAAACTTACATTAACACACTATGATCCTCTGGGGCCACTGGGGACTTCCTATCGAAGTAATTTGTCTTCCCCCCAGTCATATAGAATGACGACGGCGACATCAAGTCAAAGCATGTGGTTTATAAAAATTACAACGATTCACATTTAAACTATGTTTATCTATATGTCATTTAAATGTTTACATGGGAATCGTTATAATTTATCAGCAACATATCGTATTTCTTTTAGGTCGTAGGACTTCCTATCGAGTTACTTGGTCCTCTATACATAAAAAAAGTCCAACAAAATTTATTAATTCATATTTATAAACGCCGCGGCGATCAGCTCACTGCATAACCAAAAAAAAAAAAGTAATGGGCCCTTTGCACCCTAATTGACATTTTCTGAAAGTGTATAGTCCAGTAATTCCAAAGTTAAGCTGAGTTTACCTATACAAAAATTACACACAAATTTGATACAAAAAAAAATTAACTCTTTCCAATATTACTTCATTTAATAAGGATTAATGGGTCTTACATGAGTTTAATTTAATTTGAAGTTTATGTCTAGTCATTTCTTAAGCACAGGTTATTCAATTAGACTAGATTCATTTTTCAAATGGTGTGATTTTCAGAGTCATGTTGGCCACTTACTACAAGTAGGAAGTGACCCAAAATTTAATACATTATACACGTCGTTAGGTAATAAGAGTAGGCTCTGTGTTGCTTGTGATGAGTTACGGCACTGAGACAATAGATTTTGTTCGGAGTATCAATTTGGACACATTGCCCGTAAAGCCGGCCGAAAGGTTCTCGAGTGGCAACCACGTATCGGAAAATGCAGAGAGGGTAGGCCTTCTACTTGGCGGTGGGGCGGGCTGCGCCCAGCAATAGGTCTCACTGGCCTGAGATGAAAACGCAATTGGTTGCTAGCAATAGCCGTTTTTGCTTGTTGAAAACAATTGCTGCTTGAATTCTCAACCCCTATACCATTTCCTACGGCTAGTCAACAGAGAGATGTAGGTGCTATTTGCGTAGATCTGCCAAGATCTTCAAGTTCCAATCAAACCTCACCATTAAGCGGTGCACCTGCTGACTAACAGACAAGTACATGGTGAAGAGAAGAAAAAAACGAAACTTAACTCTGCCAAAAAATGTCTGGCCATTGTTGTACATTACGGCAAATCTGCACATAAAAGTCTGGCCATTGTTGTACATTACGGCAAATCTGCACCTAAAAGTCTGGCCATTGTTGTACATAACGGCGAATCACCCCCCTAAAATGATGAGGAAAGGCCTACGTCCAGCAGTACACTGTGATAGGCTGATTTAATAGATACACCACAAAACATAAGACTTCTACGAAAATTGAGAAGTCTTTGCCTAAAAGACAAATGTCTGGCTATAAACCTACCTAGTTTAGGTACGTTATAAATATCGCTCTATATTTTAACTGCAGCATGCTCCGATTGACCCAAATGTGTTGTATAGGGAGAGGTCGCGTATCGTTCGCTAAGTGGGTTGGGCTTCGAGCCTCGAACAAGTGACCATTTCATGGGCTACCATGCAGATAATTTTGATACCGCGATACGAACTTATATACTTACATAATTAGGTACTCTATAGCTTCGTAAATTATTTTAATTATAAAAAAAAAGGATTACAACTGAGTTTTTTTTGGTAATGTTTCTCATTAACTTCCACATTAAGCACGGTAGAGAGAAATGAAACAATGTTATCAAGCAAATTAAATGTTTTAACAGATTAAATGGGATTTTCATTAGAACGATGATTTAAATATTTTTAATTTCCTATGTAAACAAACAAGCCAACACATAAACAAGCCCAAAAAAATGGGATAACACCCGAACACTGCGTCAGTCGGTCAGGAATATTGGGACATCCTTGGGGCACTCGGTGTGGTTTTAGTAGGTTCACGTCTGGCGTGATATTCATGGTGACAAGGGTTTATCTTATTAATGATGTAACTATTAGATATAATTATGTGAAATCATAGATTACATAACTATTATTTATTCTATAACAAGATACAACTGATATTTAAAATTCAATTACAGTAACAGCGCCAAAATCATTGTATTTCACGATAACATGACTCGTTAATTCGTACAACAATCGTAAACAGCAGAAAAACATAATTACAGACTCGTAATCTTTTTCCGCCGCCATGACTTTTAAACAATGATGTTTGGATGTATTATTTGTATTATGTATAGAGCGTTATATCCGTGAGAATTATCTCACGTCCTCCACGTAAACGGACATACAGACAAATTGAATGAAGTCCGAAATTTGATTCATAGATGTACAGCAGGTCAGATGCCAAATTTGCCAATACGCCATACGAACTTGTAGTCAGTCCAGCTGTGACCGAAAAATGAGAAAGAAATTACATTAATATTGATATAAATCATTACTGTTGTAATGACTTTACTAGCATGTAACCTATCTTCACGCCGTTTCCCTGATGGCCACTGACAGGGTAGTCAGAGAGGACAGATCGCCAGACTTTACGATTAATGCATACTTCTTTGACTTCCTGTAGATTCATTAATTGTTTTATAAATGGATGTCTGGGTATCCTCACTCATTCGTTGGACGTGTCCAATGAAGCACGCCCTTTTACAGCATAATGCTGACACTTTCATTCAAAGCTGCCATATTGCGTGTCACTTCGTATTTGCATGTAAGGTTACTAAATGAGTTGAATTTAATCCACTCGTAGCCTCGCTAGCTTACTGTTCTGTTAACGATCGCTGCGTTAAGCATCTTACAATACGGTCGGGATGGGTCATAGTTTTATAGCATTTACGAGCGTGTCTGTTGCTTTACAAGGCTCGTTAAATTGTTGGGCACGGATGCCAGAAACATGGTAGTCATTAAGCCAAGTTGAAGTAACCCCGCTAGCTCACTGTTCTATAAACGATCACAGCATTAAGCATCTTACATTACGGTCGGGATGGGTTACAGTTTTGTGGCATTTACAAGCGTGTCTGTTGCTTTACAAGGCTCGTTAAACTGTTGGTCACGGTTGCCAGAAACATGGTAGTCATTAAGTTAAATTGAAGAATTTATGTGTCCTTTTATCAAAAAAAAGCCTTCCTAAGTTTCTTGTTCTTCTCAAGTTGGCCGCGTTTCATACCGGTGTTCACTAAAAATATAAAATTTATCCTTAGTTCTAGTGTATGAAATTTTGTAAGCGCGGGATAAAGACATTTTAACATTTGTGGCTAGAAATTTTAACATCGAGAGGGAACATAGGCTCACCGACTATTACGCGCGATTCCGCAACAACGACAAGTGCATAGATTAGAATACGTACTACGTACAGACAAGTGATACAGCAGGACATGGGACGTGGTGAAATATGGTCGTATGTATAGTATGCCTTTGCCAACCACTCCTTTGGGAAAAAAGATGAACCTTTATAACCTTTTTTTTACAATGTTTTTATTAACTTGTTTCCTTGTATCCGGGTGGAATTTTTAAATTATTTTTTAATTATCTTCCCGATGAGCTAAATACTTGAAAGTATCATAGCTCAAAAATAGATGACATGACATTGCGTGAAAGGGTAAAAATTAAAGTACTTTTAGTTCGTTAGACGAACATGGTGAATTTTAAAAATGAATTATAAACTTGTTTTAGTCGCGTAGTAGCGTATTTCAGTTCCGTTGTATCTTTTCTGCCTTTATAACCCATAATCTATACCTAATATTTTAAAGCTTTTGAGTTTGTTTGTTCGGTTAAACGCGCTAATCTTAGGAATTACTGGTCGGATATGATAAATTCTTTTTGTGCTAGATAGCCCCTTTATCGAGGAAGGTTTTAGGCTATATATAATCACGCTACTACCCTGAAGAGCGGAGCAGTAGTCATAAATGTCGATAAAACGGGCAATTTTTTATGCATTATTGTAGAATTTATAAGCAGGATACAGGATTAAAAATATGTGCGACGGGAGTTCGAAGTATGGCACGGGCGAAGCCGGGGGGTCACTAGTAGCTATACTAATATTATAAAACTGAAAAGTTTGTTTGTTTGGTTGAACGCTCTAATATCAGAAACTACTGGTCGGATTTAAAAATTCTTTTTGTATTGTATTTATCGACGAAGGCTACTACCTACATCGCGCGTAGTGGAGAGCGGAGCAGAAGTCACGTCGACAAATCGGGCAAATTTTTATGCATTATTGTAGAACTAGTTGACGCCCGTGGCCCGCACGCGTGTTAATGTTTTCCCTTTCCTGTTTCCCACAGGAACTTGTTCCTGGGATAAAAAGTAGCCTATGTGTTATTCTGATTTGTAAGCTTTATTAATGTAAAGTTTTATCAAAAGTTTTATCATATTATACATGAAAGAGTTGCAAACATCCATCCATACTTACAAACTTTCGCGTTTATAATATTAGTAGCATTTATAAGCGACGGGATTAAATAGGTCACGGGAGTTCGAAAAGTATGTCACGGGAGTTCGAAAAGAATGTCACGGGCGAATCCGTGGGGAGTTCAGTTCTAGTTCTTTATACGAATAAACGCCATGAATTGAAATAGAGTATAAACAGAGTACAAACAGAGTAATTGTACCTGTATCTTAGCCATTTAGTTACGATAGAATTATGTGGAAAATGTTCAAATCCAAGGCTCCTATCAGACTACTAAAACTCACCAAACGACCCGATTTAACGCAGTAATTGGACATACTAGGTTTAGAATATAAATTCACTGTACACAAAAGCGATAGCATCTTTATTTTCTCTGTTTTCTCCGAGACGAGGGCAGCTGTACATATAAATAACTAAGCAAGATCTCACAATTGCAGAATTTAAATGGCTTCTCTGTCGGCGGCCATATTTGGTTCTAATGATAATTAGCGCGCCAAGAATGACACGTCTATGTACTTGTCACTTCAATATTATGGTTTGACTTGAGTAGATGACAAAATACACGCATATGTTAGCAGGATATTTGCAATGCAATGTATGGAAATTTTGCAATAACTTGGCACTCTGCAATGTTGATTTTATCTATGTTTTTTGAAATCTCAAAAGGCAACCATTAAAAAAAGGCAACCTAAGTTGACTATTTGTCAAGTGCGGCTCTGTTGAACGAATTTGTTTATATTATTTTACTACTCACGCAAATCAGATAATGCGCTTATACTTAGTGAGTTTTTCTGATTTGTCGCCGCTACAAAATGTAGAAATGTACAATTTTGAAATGTACCATTTTAAAATGCTTGAATGTGGAAAATATTTCAATTTTACCAAATATAAACAACAAGTCGGTGAACATTTCTGCAGTTCCGTCGCAAAGGATGTCTATGATTCCTGAAGAATATGCTTTAGTTTGTTATATGTAATACATTTCGTCGTGTGTGTTGTGGCTAAAAATCTTTCGGAGGTTGACCAAAATTTTATTATTTAGCCTTTATCCCCGAAGGGGTAGGCAGAGGCATACTATACGCCCACGTTTCACCGTATGCATTTTAGTCTCACGTGCCCATTTCCGTATTGAAACGGACAGACGCAGGTTGTGGCAGCCTGCTGTTGAAATTTTTAAGCCCTTAAGACCTTCAACTGGGCTTAACGACTGCCGTGTTACTGGCAACTGGGACCAACGGCTTAACGTGCTTTCCGAAGAACGTAAATGCTCGAAAATGTAAATGCCCCAAAGTGCTCACCCATCCGAGGATCATTTATAGTGAAAGTTGGGTAGAGCATACATATCCTATCCATGTACGCAATGAAAAAAATGTTATATTAGACACTTGAGCCCTTGCCCTCTCTGTCACATACTTTCAAGAAGATTCAGGTATTTTAAAATTGTATCTACGATTCTGGATACATTTTAACTTCTAATGTTAGCGCATTTAAATGAAGAGCAGACTGGACTTGCATGCCTACGTGCGGTAATCCCAATCTGTGCTACATCGCTCCCGCGCAAACAGAGTTAATCAGGAAAATATTCATTGTTCATAGGCGCTCGGTAAGCATTTGCATACCGTTACTGATCTGTTGCTGCAATAACAAGTCAGGAAAGGGCCGATGATAGTTATGATGAAGAATATTTTTTTGAAAGTTCCTTGTTTATAAGAATACATGATAATAATAATAATAAACCCCACGAGGACAGTCGTTATCTTTTATAGGATTAACGCAACCCTATGAGGGCATAGTAGATTCGCTTTTTGAGTCATCCACTTTCTGATATCAACAAAAAATGTATCAGAAAGTTATTGAAAAGCTCACATCCGCACGGCAGCTTGTGGCGAGCTGAATGTGCGTGGCTACACATCGGTCCCGATTCCTCAGAGTTTTGTTGCACTTCTGCACCGGTTAGGATTTAATGGCCTAACGGGAGAGCAGTGAGAGGGCTTCTCCCGGGAGTGCAGCAAATCTCAACTCTGGCTTGCCTTAATTGGCCGGTCTGAGGGAGGGAGCCAGAGCTATATACTCGGGGGTGGAAGTGTCATTTTCAAGGGCATAACTACGGGGAAGCCCGCTCAGGGCCTGTCCCGCGAAGGTGAAACCGGCGCCGCACCGCTCGACACCCCAAGCCGCTCACACCGGTGTTGCCCTCTGTCGCCTTACAGGCTTATCATGCCTATGGTGATTGTATAGGGGGCCCATCTAGTGAGTTGGCGAGTCACCGTCTGCCAATAGTTTAATAATAATATATTAAAAAGGCAGACGCCGTTTTCATCAATAGCTTAAATCACCCAATCCATTTAACACCCAACTCAATAGCCCATTTCATAGTTAGCACATTTCACAATAGTTTAACTCCCATTGGAGGTGATCCATTACCGTTCTTCTACATAAGGCGGGCGTGGACTATCTGCAGTGAGGGTCCCATTCCCTATTAGATTAAAATTCTCAAAGGGCCTCTGCGTGTTGGACCTATGTCTCCATGTAAGCCTACCAAAAGCCCGGTTATCTTCAAGAAAAAAAAAGAAGATACCCGTGTAAAGAAGAGACATAATAATAAATCTTTATTCATTTAGGTCACAAAGTAACACTTATGAACGTCAACAATATTGCTTCTACATTTAAGACGAACGAAGCCCTCGTGTATAAGCAATTTTGTCCATTAATAGGTGAGTAAGCTATTGGAATCATGAGCTGGACATCAGCTAGTGTCTGTAAGTATAGTTATACTGTTTCATTTTTCTCATAGATCAAAACTACCCAGCGTTAGCATGACACCAATTTGCCATTTCATCAGCAGCCAGAAATGAAAAAATATGTTGTCGAGTTACCTTAAATCCTTCGGATTATTCCTTATGGACAGGATTGGAGCTCAGGGCATGCAAAAAGTCCCACCCGAACCTAGATTTCTTAAAACGAGCCCTCGTCAGGAAATCGAATTGGAACACATTAGAAAAGATTCGTGCCACCATGGAAAGACCCGCAAGTCTCAAAGCTTGTATCCAAAACAAATTTAGACATTTCAAATAAGTTTTTTATTTGTTTAAATGTAAGAAAATAAGTGAAGGTAGAAAATAAAATGATAAAGAAATAAAAACTTTAAATTACAAACAATATTTGACTTCTGCGATTTCTACGTCGTCTCAAAGGTTTTGAACATACCAGTTAGATTGTAGTTATAATGCTTAAGGCACTACCATCAACCGCTTCTGAAACTTGGTAAACCTGTCATGGACACCTGTCATGGTAGAAAATAAAATGATAAAGAAATAAAAAGCTTTAAATTACAAAAAATGTTTGACTTCTGCGACTTCTACGTCGTCTCAAAGGTTTTGAACATACCAGTTAGATTGTAGTTATAATGCTTAAGGCACTACCATCAACCGCTTCTGAAACTTGGTAAACCTGTCATGGACACCTGTCATGGTAGAAAATAAAATGATAAAGAAATAAAAAACTTTAAATTTCAAAAAATATTTGACTCCTGCGACTTCTACGTCACCGTCGTCTCAAAGGTTTTTAAAATACCAGTTAGATTGTAGTTATAATGCTTAAGGCACTACCATCAACCGCTTCTGAAACTTGGTAAACCTGTTATGGACACCTGTCATGGTAGAAAATAAAATGATAAAGAAATAAAAAAACTTTAAATTACAAAAAATATTTGACTTCTGCGACTTCTACGTCGTCTCAAAGGTTTTGAACATACCAGTTAGATTGTAGTTATAATGCTTAAGGCACTACCATCAACCGCTTCTGAAACTTGGAAAACCTGTCATGGACACCTGTCATGGTAGAAAATAAAATGATAAAGTAATAAAAAACTTTAAATTACAAAAAATATTTGACTTCTGCGACTTCTACGTCGTCTCAAAGGTTTTCAATATACCAGTGAGATTATAGTTATAATGCTTACGGCACTACCATAAACCGCTTCTGAAACTTGGTACACCTGTCATGGACACCTGTCATGGTAGATTCTTTAAATAAAAAACTTTAAATTACAAAAAAATATTTGACTTCTGCCACTTCTACGTCATCTCATAGGTTTTGAACATACCAGTTAGATTATAGTTATAATGCTTAAGCCACTACCATCAACCGCTTCCGAAACTTGGTACACCTGCTATGGACAGACGACACTTTGCTACAGACGTGGGTTGGAGTGCTAAATAGCAACCGTTCTAAAAAAAATCGAATCAAACTTTTGATGCGACCGGAATACTAAAACACCGTGTTCATTCCATATCTCGTGGGATACAGATATTTATCTGAACTTTAGATTTAAAGCGGCTTCCATAAAAGGCAATCGGCACGACTGATGGCTACAAAAGGAATTCCAACAAATATTAGATATCCTAACCTGATATTGACTGTAAGAAGTTTACGTACCCGTTATCTAGTACCAGTTCTTGTCTCGTACTGGTATTGCCAATTTAACATTACCTGAACTAGTTAAGTCAGTTCCAATTTATACAGTTTGCGTAAGAGTAAGGTTGTGAATGCAATTTG
The DNA here is from genome assembly GCA_948477245.1 of Thumatha senex. Lineage (NCBI taxonomy): Eukaryota > Metazoa > Arthropoda > Insecta > Lepidoptera > Erebidae > Thumatha > Thumatha senex. The sequence goes on from OX419726.1 coordinate 23,765,119, forward strand.
TAGAGATAAATGCTCTGAAGATTAAAGCTACTTGGTTTTGATGTGATGCCTAGAAGACATTGTCTACCTGTCACTGTGATAGACTGACAGTTTTTCTGTCAATCAACTAAAGGGCTAAAAAATGTGTTAAATCGGTTAATGCGTTTCGGAGGATTTCGACAACAAGACTGTGACACAAGTTTTTTTATATATTAGCCTAGTGAAAGTAAAGATTGGCTTTCTTGGCTAGAGTCCCGTCTAATTTGTACCAAAGTTCGTCATAATTGGTTCAGAAAGAGAGATTTGTCTTATTCACGATTATATACGAGTATTTTTCTCTATAGATGTGAATAATAATATTGATAAATATATCCTTTTTAATATTTTTTATTATCATTTGGAAATCCCCACGAATGTTATGCCGGACATGTACCATGAACTAAAACCAAACTGCACTTACCTGTCTAGCGCCGGGTACCCCGGGTAACTCCTGGAAAGGATGTCCCAGGGTTGATCAATAAATCTTGATAGCCGCACTGCGTTTCCAATCGACGATTTAGATACAGGCAGAAAATAATAACTACCAATGTATCTGTCCAGACAAATTTTATGTGAATATTGGAGCAATAACCTAAAAGCACTTGGACTCGCGCCAAAATTTTGGCAATATATTAAATTCCGTTCCAGTGCCGCGTTGACAGATTGACATTGATTTTCAGCATTTTTATTGTAATGCGTTAACAATTGACTTTTCAATTTCAGTTGGCGCAGCAACCCTGATTGTGAACCTGTAGGACGACGGCTCAAATCCATCCAGCCAGGTTTAATTTTTGTGAGATGATACCAAATGGTAATTAATTTTCTGTATCTAGGAGTAATTTGGACTGCAGAGCTTGTGTTTGTGTGTTGAATTTTTGATTCTGATAACAGAATAGTTATATATTACGTGAAACCAACAAATACTGAAGTGTATTCATCGCTGCTTACGGGTGCCTCTGATATGGACGTGGACGTAAAAATGTTATCTGCGGATACTCATTTGCCAAAAAATACGATACGACAGGTAATGTCGTACAATGCTAATGAAGATACCCAAGTGGTTCACCCGCATATCATTATCTGATGTAAAATTGGCAAGCAATGACTAATAATAACAGTTAGCAGTTCAATAACCTGGCAAATGGGTGCGAAAATCGATGCGTTACTCTCATACTACAACTTTAAAGTAAATTATGTTTGCCAAGCCTGCTGGAACCCCACCGCGGACTCGAGGCCTACTACAGTCTTTATTTTTGAGTAGGTGACCTCCACGGATTCGCCCGTGACATACTTCGAACCTCCTGTAGCTTATATATATTACAATAAGGAATAAATATTTGCCCGATTTGTCGACATATATGACAATCTCGACAATCTCAAATCCTTTCCTCGACAAATGGGCTATGCAACACAAATATCATTTTTCAAATCCAATCAGCGGTTAAAGATTCGCAAGTTCAACCAAACAAGCAAACTCATTAGCTTTATATATTCAATTCAATTCAATTCACTTTATTTGCTTGAAATATGGTTCACAAGATGTTGTAGTTACAAATTTAGCTCAATACATATTTCGCCATTTAATCAAGGCATGCAAATGATTAAACACAACAATTATTTAAGAGACATGGTAAAATTGTATACGCCTAGAAAAACAATCAAGTCAACATGGATAGATGTAGGTACATTAGCAAATAATAGAAAATAACTATACGATAGAATGTCAGAAGTAATAAGATTATTCAATTAAAATTACATGTTAATTATACAAATGTCAATTCACAACTATACAAATGATGTCAATAAAATTTTGCAAATAAATTATTTTATAATACCTATATGTCAATTTATAAAATAAAAAAATGTTAATTTAAATTTACACAATTAGTAAATACAGATACACTGACACAAGGCTGTCACTCAATAAAAATTAAAACGACAAGGGCTCGACTTTAGAAAATCGTCAATGGAATAAAAGCTCTCATCCAGCAACCATTCACGCAATGCGATGCATAGTTTCTTATGTGGCAAATCTACAATATGCCTAGACAACTCTTCCGAAACATTTCCAGTTTTGGGACCGGCATTTGTAAGGGCAGATGAGTCACCTGTCGCTTGCCAATATTTTTTTTTTTTCAAACTGTTAATGTTGAGTTTTCACGAATTTAACTACTTCATATATATGAATGCATGTTTTTTTTGCGCTATAAACACACTTGGAAGTTGAGGCGAATTGTAGCGTATCAAAGAGCAGATGTAGGAATGGTACACCATTACGGCAGTCTTTCTGTCGGTAACATCTTTTACTCTTCGTAAAGCAAGAATAAATTTGTTTATTTTCGCACAAATACTGTCAACGTGTTCCCTCCACGTTAAATGTGCGTCTAAAGTAATACCTAAAAATTTTGGGGTTGTTATTTGATGGACTAGTGTACTATTATAAGTTATATTAAAATTTATATGTTTAACTTTAAAAGTTTTAAACTGAATAAGTTTAGTTTCCTCGAGATTAATTTTTATTTCATTAACATCAAGCCATTTAACAACATCCCGTAAAGTACGATTGACTTCTAATTCAAATGTGTTTTCATTTTTACAGTCTAGAATTACCGTTGTATCGTCGGCAAACATAATACAATCATGCGAAATGGCGTATGGAAGATCATTAACGTATACAAGAAACAGCAAAGGACCCAAAATACTGCCCTAAGGCACGCCAAGTAAATTATTTCTTGGCTTTGAATCAGCAGTTATAATAACATTTGATACAGCGTCATAGTTAGTTACTCTAGTAAATTGATTTCGGTCGCTGAGATAAGATTCAAACCATTTTATAACTGGGCCTCTAATACCATATCTGTCCAGTTTCGCTAGAAGTCTTGGATGTTTTACAAAATCAAATGCCTTACTAAGGTCCAGCAGTAAAGCACAAGTCGGAATACCATCATTGATATTTTTAATAATTGACTTCATCAACTTAAAAGTTGCAAGTTGTGTGGATCTATATTTTCTAAATCCATACTGTTCCTCAGTCAAAATATTATGCTTATCCAAGAATGCTAGTACTCTTCTATACATAACTATTTCAAATATTTTTGAAAGAACAGGAGTTAAATCAATGGGTCTGTAGTTATTTAAATCAGATTTTGACCCTCGTTTATGTAGAGGCTTAATTATTGATAATTTTAGTATTTCAGGGAAACAACCCTGCTCTAGGGATAGGTTTATAATATGAGAAAGAGGTTCTGCTATATATAGTGCAATACGTTTTAATAGATCTGTAGTGATATTATCATAGCCAGAACATTTTGAGTTTTTAAACATTTTAATAATATTAATTATTTCAATAGGAGTCACTGGTTCTAAAAATATACTGTAATTATTACTCTTAATGTTATTACAATTATGGTCAGCTTGTTTATCAATACTATTATTTTGTATAATGTCAATGAAAAATTATTAAAAGAATTAGTTATGTCAGTTCCAGATGTACACCAGTTACCATTGTCAGAAACGCTATCAATATATGTCCTAGTTTCCGCAGTGCCTTTAATGTATCTTTGGTTACTCAATGATTGTGTGTAATTTATGCATTTCCGTAATATTTTTGAATATTTAACATAATTCATTTTATTTTCATGATTTCTATTTAGGTAGTACTTGTATCTCAGTGAGCGTTTTGTCTTACAACTTATCTTTAGGCCTTTTGTAACCCAAGTTGGTTTACCAGATATACAATTATTCTTTATAATTTTTAGAGGAAAACACAATTTATAGTATAACACTAAATCATTGTGAAACGCTTCAAAAGCCATATTCGTGTTAGATAAACTATAAATTTCAGAGAATATTAGTATAGAGTATAAATATCCGTATGAAATTTTTAAAATACTTCACTCCGTCAGGACTGTTGACAGGGTGATCAGGACTCCTACCGAATAAAACCACACGGCGCTCCAATATATAATTTCTAGGGGTCCGACAGAGAATGTGACACTGACAGGCTTGACCGCCAGCTTTAACTCGCGACCACTGCCTGGGAGGAGGGTGCAATCGCCTCCTCCTTGTGATGAGGCGTGCGGATTACAACGTGTCGCCTTCTTGGACCTGTCTCTGTTTAGGGCAACGGTCCTACTCGTTACCCTCATTAAGTCAATGAGTCAGTGTCATTTGTACCATCAATAGTATTGCCAACAATTCTCCGAACCACCTGTACCATCATCAATACCCAAAAAAGGCAAACCATAATTAGCTTTAGCAAACAATCAAAGCCGATCTCAACCTTGAAATGTAGGGATTGCATGATACTGGATATTCAATTCCTGAAATGCGGCAAAAATAAATGTAACGTTCTCTTGAAATTCTGTGCTGGTTTTAACCAGTTCCATGTCCGAATAGGCAATACAAGTTCTTAGTTAACAACATTACAGCAGTATCGTCCATCAGTCGTACGGTGCAGTTGGCATCGAGCCAAAAAGTGGTACCACTACCAACCTCATATTATTCTTGTTCGTTCCACTAGCTATAGAATGAACGCTATGAAAAGCTATATGAAGTAACGGGGAGGACAGAAATGCAGTTTTAGACTTCTAAACTCTTAAGTTTAGAAGTCTTTTAAAACGGCTGCTTGTCCGTAGTCATCTATTTCTCAGGAACCATAAGAGATAGGGAGAAACGGTTTGTGGCATTCGATTCAGGACATGATGAATACGTGCATAGGCGATTTTGAAGTTTTTACCAATTCCTGTTTTGAAACTGGTTTCGATTTAGAAGTCGTCTGATTCCTTCACTACGATAGAAAAGGGGACCTTACTTGTGTTGAATTCGTTGTATGAAGCGTAATAACGTGACATTAAATCTCAAAACGATGCCCACGGATGTCATGCCGAGGCAGGCTCGGCATGTCATGCACGCGTCAATAAACAGACAGAGTGGCAAGTACTTAAAATATACACATCATCATAATATCAGCCGTTCTTGTCCACTTATTTGGCATAGATCTCCCCCAAAGATAGCCACAACCGACAACGCCCTGTCTTTAGTAAGTGATTTACTATTGAAGGTAGGTACACCAGATTCATTGTGTGTGTGTCAGTGTGTGTAAAAGCCTCAAACAAGCTGTGGTTTATGGGTAGGTATTTGAGAAATAACCCGGTTCACCAACTCAAATACCTACCCATAAACCACAGCTTGTTTATATCATGCATGATTTATATAATAATTATTTGAATAGATTTATATATTTAATATTTTTGACCTATCTAACACTCTTGACGGTCCCCAAAAAATATAAATGTCCTGATTTGGATATCGCCCAAATCAGATTTGTTGCAATATGGAACGCACGTTCCATATTGAACGTTCCATATTTTAATCAAAATATGTAATCGACTTTGGTTATGATAAAAATGGCTGCCTTGATAGTAAACATTTGTTTTGTGTGTAAAGTAAAATAATTGTTATCTGTTACAAACATGGACGACAGGCTCTGGCGTAGGGGCTAGAGGTTATAAGGGCAGCCGGCAGTTACTTTACTTCCAACAATGCAGAGCTGCCAATCATAGTCGACTCCGACCTTCAAAATTAATAATCTGTTACAACCGAGACATAAAGCTCAGTTGAGAGAGAAGCATTATAAATTTTTGCGCTTTGCTCCAAGCCACGGAGATAGTATAGATTGACTTTGTGTGGGAGTTGCAGCCCTGGAGAGGCGCCAACCTACTCACTAATATACTATGGTGTTTTGCCTAGCCTCTACCGAATCTAAGGATAGGCCAGAGGTAATCACTGCGACGATGATGATGATCTTTAACTAATCCTTGAAGTTTTCCTCTTCTTCTTTCTTATTTCTTTAAGAAATAAGCAGTACCGTTGTACCATTATCCTACTCTATTCAACTTTCTATTATGAAATTGTTAAATAAATAAAAAATAAAAAGACGAATGGTATTGAGTTAGGTAAAATGGTTTTTTAACTAGTTTTTACAATAAGTACTTACCTACATTATCCTTGTTCTACCCTCTAGGTCAAATACATATTACTATTATTTTAAAAAGAGAATTCCTAATTCCCTTGAAATTCATAGATCCAAATATACCAAATACGTCGCCCAAATTGAATTTGTATCGGGTAGATGGGATTTGTCGATTGAAATTTGCGTGGGTTTTTATGAAATTAGCGTATTAAGCCTGGAGGGTTCTAAAACGTAATCAGCAAAATTTAGGTGACAATATAACATTTCTACAATAATCAAAATACTTACTCTGTGAATTTACAATAAATTTTTCGCTTCAAAACGAAGCGAAAAATATCATACTTTATGTGGATAAGTAGGTGTTATAAATAAACCCATATAATTGTATAGAACCGATTACAATTAAATTGTTAAATTATAAAGAAAACAATATTAGTTGTGTGAAAAAGAATTGTCTGATTTGGAAAATTAAATAACCAAAAAAATTTAATCTTAGAATCGAATTAGTCAAGACAAATATATTTCACTCGTCCCAGTGTAAAAAAAAATATTAGGACTTATTAAAAAGAATGTATTTTGAAAGTCAAGATTCTACTATTGATATCTACAGCAAAATGTTTCGTTTTAAAACGACCATAAATATTATTCTGGGCTTTGTGGTTTATTGTTATTAATAATCCTATACCTGTCAAGCCCCTACACGCTTGGAAAGCCTTCGCCTACTGAGGCTTATTTTACCAACGCCGGCGCTTGAAAAATAAATGACCTATGCTCTGATTTATTGTTTGAAATCTAAACTAATATTAGAGGATGCCTTAGTTTCACCATCTTAAATTGTTTTTGTGTTGGATGACCGAAATGATATCGAGGAAGGCCTCAGGTATCATTTTGCGTCAAGAACGAGGTGATTTCCTATAAGAGCTTCCTTCCACGTATGCTTAGGTTGCGGAATAAGAAGATTGAGCTTTCTTCAAAGGAGCCTTGTACAGTGTCACGTCAGTGGTTACCCGAGTGTAGATTCAGTGTTGCAAACGTAGGTAAATAAATTATGGTGACTACATCCGATCAGGTGCTGTATAGTTTTCTTGTTTGTCACCTTAGAGGTTTAAAAAAATACAAATTTTACTTATTAATGTATTTTATTTCTTTCTATGTTTCGTTACACGAAAAAGTGTTTATAAGTACTGGGGGTTACCACCATCTCTAGTACCTAATGTTATTTTAATATTACTTATGCCTCCTCTACACGTCAGTCGATGCGTCCGCAGACGTCGACAGATGCTTCCGCAGATAGATCTCCACGAGCCGTCTACGCGTCTGTAGGTGGTCTGCGTTGGTTCTCAAGAGACGCAACACGTACGCACGAAAAATGGACATCGCAACCGTAGCTGCGCTTATTTAGTACTTTTAAGTATTATTTAAGTGTCCATCGCAGCAGACTTATTTAAAAAAATGGGGAAGAAGAAGGTGATAGATCCTGACTATACATAGAAACCGAACAAAGTATGTGGAAAAAAATCTTATTCATAAGATACTTAAGTATTAAAATTTTGTTAATTACAACGACTTGTAATTACGCCATTTTTCGCAGTAGCATATAGCATGGAAAACCAGCTAGCAGAGCTATATGCGGAGCCATCTGGAGAATTTGATAATTTTGTTCAAATATCTAGCAGTGCTTTTGAATATCTTCTACAAAAGATATCTCCAACGATTGCTAAAAAAGATACTGATTGGAGGGATGGAATTCCAGTGAAAGTACAATTGGCAGTAACATTAAGATCTGCTTGATACAGCTCCAGAAATTTAAATGTTTCGTCTGTGCTCATGTTAGACATTTAAACGAGTAAAAAGAAAGAATGAAAAAAGAATCTGCTAAAATCACGCGTGTACTCTCATTCGCTTCCCGATGAACACTGATCCGTCGTCAGACGTGTGGACGCATCGCTCGCTGCCGCGCCGAATTCCTTTCATCTGTGCTACAAAAACCGACAACTAACGGATTATTGCCACACGCATCTAATCTAATCTAATCTAATCAAATCACCCCCTCGGCGGACGCGGATGTTTGGAAACCAAGCGAAAGAAAACTGGAACCCAGGACAGAAAACCTCGATCAAAAGCACCATGGATATAGAACGACAAGCCAGTAGACTGGATAAAACTCTGAGGGAGCAATACAATAAAGCATGTCCCCTAAAAGAGATTAAACCAGGTAAAGGAAAACCCTGGTGGACTAAGGCACTAGGTAAAAAAAGGAAGAAAACTCGACGGGCTCTCAGACAAGCTATTAAAAAAGGGGACGATGAGAGCTGGCGGGTATACAGAGAGGAAAGAAACTCATTCAAAAACGAATGCAGAAAAGAAAGCAGAAGGAGTTGAAGGGCGTTCTGTGAGGGAGTCGAGAAACAACCAGACGCAGCACGACCGATGAAGACGCTCTCCAAAGTAAACTCCTGTTAACTAGGTAGTATAAAGAACGGGAAGGAAATTATAACTGAACCAGAAAAAATTCTGGAGATTATGCTTGAGACGCATTTCCCAGACAGTAAGAATCATAAAGAGGATGCTATGTCGGCGGACTCAACTAACATTGAGAATGGACGGCTGAACATAACCATCACAGAGGAACACCTCCGATGGAGTGTCCGGTCCTTTCAGCCCTACAAGGCAGCTGGACCAGATGGGATATTCCCGAAGATGTTGCAGACAGTTATCAATATAATAGCTGAAGACATACTTGCTCTGTATAACAGTAGCATCAAGACAAAGTACATCCCAAAGAAATGGAGAGAAGTAAGAGCGGTTTTCATACCAAAACCTGGAAAACCGTCGTATCAGGAAGCAAAGGCTTTCAGATGCATTAGTCTGTCCTCCTTCCTGCTCAAGACACTAGAGAAAATACTAGATAGAGTTTTCCGAGAACAAATAGTCAACAGTGGATCGCCTCTGCACTCTAACCAACACGCATACATGGAAGGCAGATCAACTGACACGGCCCTTCACAACCTGGTAAACAGAGTGCAGAGATCGATAAACAACAAGGAATACGCGCTGGGATGCTTCTTCGATGTCGAGGAAGCCTTTTATATGGCCACTCCAGAATCGATAGAAGCCACCTTAAACCGCGAAGGAATAGATAAAGACATATCAGAATGGGTGAAAAAAAATGCTGAAACACAGACTGATACAGGCTGAGTTAGCAGGCGTCACGATAACGGTAGAAGCGAGAAGAGGCAGGGAGGCTGTCTTTCGCCGCTGCTGTGGTGCCTGCTAATAGACGAGTTAATAAAGAAAATAAATGGGATGCACATCTACACGCAGGTCTATTCCGATGATGGGGTGCTCCTGGTAACAGGCACAGTTCTAAGCGTCATGTGTGACATCATGAACAAAGGACTAAAGGTAGCTTTGGCATGGTGTAAAAGTAAAGGGTTGAATTTAAATCCCGAAAAGACCAAAATCGTGTTATTTACTAACAAAAGGAAAATAGGAGACGCTGAGCCGGTGAGACTGAACAACCACGTTCTGGAAGTGGTTAGGGAAATCAAGTACCTGGGAGTAACACTGGACAGCAAACTGACTTTTAACACGCTCATAAACAACACATGCTCAAAAACCAAAATGGCTCTGATGCAGTGTAAAAGTGCAATAGGGAAGACGTGGGGAGTAAAACCCGCGACAGCAATTTGGATATATAAAGCCATTATCCTACCCAGGATACTACATGCGGCCTTAGTTTGGTGGCACAAGGCCATCACTAAGACAAATAAGACACAATTAGATAAGGTACAGAGGCTGGCGGCCCTGATGACGACGGGCGCGATGAGGACAACTCCAACAGCCGCGCTTGAAATCGTACTGGGACTCCACCCCCTGGATTTGGAGATAAAAAAGAAGGCGGTAGAATAATGGTTTAAACTGAAAAGCCTGGGCCTATGGACAGGATACTCAGGGGAAAGTGGACACGCGAGTATCAGCAAAGGCTATGAAGAAAAAATGTCAATGATACTTTTCAATAATGACCTAATTAAAAAGGAGAGGATCTTTGACAAAAAGTATAGAATACATATAGGACAAAAAGAAAACTGGCGGATAGACGATGATGAAGGTACTATCTGCTATACAGACGGTTCCAGGAAGGAATCGACGAAGCTCTCCGGTGCTGGAATGCATATAAAATGCGAAAACGGAACGGAGATAAACAGATCTATAAGATTAGGTAAGTTCGCTAGTGTCTTTCAGACGGAAATTTGCGCCATAACATAATGTGCGAAAATTATCCGTAACGAAATTGAAACAAGAAAGGCAATTATATATAGCGACAGTCAAGCAGCACTGAAAGCCCTTAACAAAGAGGAGACTGCGTCAGCAATGGTTAAAGAGTGTAAAAGGTCACTTGACCGGCTGGCGAGAAAACTGAGAGTGGATGTTGCATGGGTACCTGGACACGGGCAACGAACTAGCTGATGAACTAGCCCGGAAAGGAGCTGATGAAAGCTTGGTGGGACCAGAGCCATGCCTGCCAATTGTTCACAAAATCACTAAGGGAGTAATCAGCAGGAGGATAGTGGTAGAGACCAACCTTTGATGGAGAACTTCGACAGGCATGAGACAGTCAAAGATCTTTATCAAAGGAATGGATTCAAAAGGAATGGATTCAAAAAAAACTAGCCAACTGGTCAAACTAACCAGAGAAAACATGAGGCTGGTTATAGAGATAATCACAGGACACTGTCGCTTGAACAGGCACTTGACAGTGATAGGAGTAATGGACGACCCAAAATGCCCCGAATGCATGGAGGAAGGGGAGACCAGCTTCCACCTACTAGAAGGTGGGAAGTTCTGGGAACGGACAAACTCAAAGAAGAGGACCTGGAGTATCTGAAGGTGGATCAGATAGCAAGATTCTGCAAAGAAACAAAAAGATTCAAAGGGTTGCCGAAAAACTGCTGGGATACCCAAACCCATCCGCCAGGAGGATGTCTGGGGAAATGAGCGAATTAGGCCGCAGAATACGCGGTCGGATCGCTCGCTCGGCGGTTGCCGGCGTCCCTACTGGAAGATAATAATAATGTTAGACATTTAAATGAGTAAAAAGAAAGAATGAAAAAAGAATCTGCTAAAATCACGCGTGTACTCTCATTCGCTTCCCGATGAACACTAATCCGTCGTCAGACGTGTGGACGCATCGCTCGCTGCCGCGCCGAATTCCTTTCATCTGTGCTACAACAACCGACAACTAACGGATTAGTGCCAGACGCATCTAATCTAATCTAATCAATTCACCCCCTCTACACGTCGGCGGACGCGTCCGCCGATGACATCTGCAGATGAATCTGTCTACGTGTAGAGGAGGCATTATACTTTCCCAATGTGGTTTAGACCGTGTTGTCTCGTCAATGATTTTCATGAAGGACGCCGATTGTCCGATTCACACTGTGCACCTTGCTCCTTTTTAACTAACTAACTAACTATCTTCACGCTGTATCCCTGAGGGGGTAGTCAGAGATGATAGATCGCCAGGCTTCACTATTCATGCATATATTATGGTAGAATGCTTCTTAAGCAATTTTTAAAAGTACGTTTGTAACATGTTGGATGAGCTACTAAAATGGGAGATAACATTTTATGTGGGCAACATTTTACTTTTATATATTCTAACAGACAAGGCATATAATAAAAACGATGCAGTTTATGGAAATTCACAAACATTTTACTTCGACATAAATCTGTGTCCTAATCTTTTATAAGTATTAAAGTAGCTTGAGGAATTATTCATCTATCACGCCTTATCCCCGAAGGGATGGCAGAGGCATATTATATACCCACTTTTCACCCTGTGTATTCCTGTCCCACGTAATAGGTTGTGACCCCATTGCCGTGTTGATATAGACAGACGCAGGTTGTGGCTACCTGCTGTTGAAATTTTTCAAGCCACCCATAAGGCCTTCAACTTGACTTAACGACTGCCATGTTACTAGCAACCGGGACCAATGGCTTAACGTGCCTTCCGAAGTACGGTAACGCTTATAAATGTAAATGCCACAAAGTCAGTCATAGCGAAAGTTGCTTAACGCAGTGATCGTTTACAGAACACTGAGTCCGCGCGACCACGAGCGCTTCATTTGCATTGTGAAAATTATTAGGGTGTAATGGGCCTTATCAAGTTCTCCCAGCCCAATGGACCTCATGAGCTAGCGGTGCACCTGCTGGCTAACGGAGGAGGCAACATGCAGGTGTCGTATCTCATACGTCGGTAAAGAAGTTTCTCTTCAAAACAACATGGCGCATAACCCAAAAACGTGTCGATGTTTTTTACATCTATAAAATTTCGCTCAACGTCGATTAAGAAGTTTCACTTCAAAAAGAATTACACAGCAAAATAAAATGGTTAACTAATCAAGTTTCCTCTGTTTACACCACACATAAAATATTCCAACAAAATAAACGATTTCGACGCACAGAAAACACACCAATAAATCTTGAGTAGGGTCGCGAAACATTCCAGACATACCAGTCCACTCACGTTTACTTATTTACATACATTTTCTCATAAGATATGCAAGTTGTGTTTCAAGAATTTCCACAGGACAAATATTTTCCTTTTGTCTACCACTATATTTTCTTGAACATCATTACAGATTCGAGTGGAAATGCGGCGGCATCGTACCTATGTATTGGGGCTTTATCGAGGTCTTAGGAGCGCGATTCAGCAGCTCCTTAGGCCATCTTGCAGGTGGCGAAATGGAGAATACAAAAGGGTCAGCGCAAGCATAACTCATGTAATTTACTAAATTTTTTACTTCACATCAATACATGCAGTATTTCCGAAGTTATAACGACTATACAAGTTTTAGTAATTTTTAAAATCTCCGAGATTAGGCGCGCCCATTATGCTATGCCAACTAGTAGTTGTGAAAATTTTACTGCTACTAGAATTCCAACTTCTTATTAACTTTCCAACTGAAGACTCTCAAAATTATTGAAACTCTGCTAAAATTAAATTATTTTCTTACCTGGCTATTAGGGAAAGTTGCAAAGGCCGACTGTACTTTATGTAGCGCATGGTCCTGCTGGTGACCTGGCGGCGGTCGGCCTTTGGGGAAATGGAACCGAGGAATGACTCTTGCAGGAACACCGTTATTGGCTGCCCCTCGGACAGTTCGCTGTAGTGTTGTATGAGGCGGAGCTGATGAGGGTTTTGGCGGCGTTGATGCTGCGTAACTCTGAAACAGCAAAATATTACGTTGATTGATTTGTGATATTGAAGATTATTGTGAAGAATGTTGGGGTATATTGATGTTTAGGGACTAGGTATTACGAGAGATGCGAGATAGTTCAATGGATATTTTTTTAGGAATAGATGTATCCATCTCATTCTCACATGGTAGTAAAGTTCTGAATAAGGGATACTGAAATATGCTCGAAGTTGTGTGTGAGACACGGCTGTGTGTTATGCGTGAATATGTGTCGCAAAGGGTGATATTTTTAAAACTTAAATAAACCAGAACAAGGAAACACGTTATGCCATACAAATTTTGCAATTTTCATAAATCCTTTAGTTCACACCTACGTCACGTAAGGAATATTTAAGCAAAATTTTATGGTTCTAGACCCAGCGGTTTCAACTGTGCGTTGATTGATCAGCCAGTCGGTTTCTGATTTTATATATATAAAATCAGATATCTATAAGAAAGAGAAGAGAAGAGAAGAGAAGAGAAGAGAAGAGAAGAGAAGAGAAGAGAAGAGAAGAGAAGAGAAGAGAAGAGAAGAGAAGAGAAAGAAATCTTCATCGATATGCAGAAAAGCGACCTCAAAATGACAGCGCTTCCCCTTCCGTCGCGCAGAATGTGTCACTTCACTCAGTCATTACTTGTAGTTACTTATTTGATACTTTAGCTATCTTTTGTTTCATGCTTCCCTACGGAATCAATTTTAAAGATGTGCTCACGTCAAAATATTGCTTTTGTAACAAGTTGCTGCGCTGTGCGGAAACGAAATAGAAAATGGAATATTATCCCGCAGAAGGTCGCTGAGAGTACAATATCTTTTATTGCCTCCAAGATGGTTGATTTTCTACTCTTCCGTTCGTCTTGAGCGCGCTGTCAACCACTAATGTGTGGCAAATGACATATAGTTGTGTTGAGCGTGAGTTATGTCATATCCTGTATGTGACAGGCGGTGTCGGTTTATTTTTTATAATATTTAGGCACACAGTGCTTTATGTGTTGACTGCCTCTGTGGCGCGGTGGGAGTGCATACGACTGCTACGCAAGAGGTCGTGGGTTCGATGCCCACCCAAGATAAAACTGTGTGAAGAGCACGGTGGTTTATTCTTTGTCTGGGTGTTATTTATCTAAGATATGTATGTATTAAAAAGTATATAAGTATGTTTATCAGTTATCTGGTTACCATAATACAAGCTCTGCTTAGTTTGGAATCAGATGGCGTTGTGAGAGTTGTCCCAACAATATTTATTTATTTATTAATATATTTGGAAAAGTTTTAGTCACTTGAACTGTTTGTAAGTCAGGATCATTTTGTACCTAGTTGATGGTATCTGATTGAATCATTTACACTTATTTATGTAAATCCAATTTATTTGATAGTGAAATTCTGATAGGCCGATAATAAAACTAGATATCATTGTCAGTTTAATCATCAGCTAAGTACCTATTTCAGTGAAAATTTTCCGCTTGTTAATTTTTAATGAGAAGGTTCAGTGTACCCTGTGATCGCTTAAGATAAAATAATAGTCTTATTAGAGGTGTTAATTTTGGCATGGCCACTTGGCGCCATTGCCAGAAGCGTCCCGCCGTAATGCAAGTTTTACTAATACCGAGGCAAAGGTCACGCCGCATAATGCCAGTTAAAAGAGACAGATAATCTGTCAACTTTTATTAAAATGCTGTCCTAAATTATTATCAAACAATAAAATAAAGAAAAAAGAATTACAATTAAATAAAACTAGTAGGTATATCCACCTTTTGATTACAATACACGATACTGTGCCTTCTGTATCTAGTTCCGCATCGCGACCTTTTCTAAGTCACCGGTCCATAGAGCTGGAGAGCGCCATAATTACTCATTTTCGTTGAGACATTCTCTACACTCCTGAATCCGCCTGCTCTAAAACACTTTGATTTTTGTCTGCGTCGTTTCGGTCCAGAGAGACTCCAACTAGTCCATAGTTCGTTGTGTAGCTTTTTTTACGTGCCATCCCTTACCGTCTTCACTTCACAAAAGAAAACGGTAAAATGATCATTAGATTCGAACCGACTAAGAGCACCTGATGCTCCTTCACCACGAACAAACATACTCTCGAAAGGAATGCTCTGAAACCATGACCATCTTTAGTAGCGTCACCCATCCCTGGCGATCTTTACCTGTTGTTTGATGGTCAAACACAATTTTCCCTGAAGACGCGAGGGAACATGTCATGCCGCCATCCTGGACTTGCATCTGCTAGGGTGCAAGCTAGACTGGACCCCAAGCCTAAGTTCATGAAGGGCAGAGACTGTTCTAAGATTTTAGACGCCCATGTGTGAATTCTGTGGAACGGATTAGTGCTGTATTATGCGTCTTACATAAATCCGCAAAACACTTCGTTCGAAATCAAGACGACAAAAGTTCATGCAACTACGACTGCCACTAAGCCACGCAGCTGCAAGTGCCATAATGTTACCATGGTACAAAGAGTACCTATATTCCATTTCACTGCGCTGTAAGCATTCAGTAATAAAAAAATTGCTAAACAATGTCAGAAACAATACGTTAAGTACGTATTGTTTCTGACATTGCAACAACAAAAGAGATCCTCAAAATCCTACTACAACAATAAGAAATAATCGCAAACGTTACCACAGGACGCAAAATTATGTTGCAATTACAAAAAATGTCTGAGAGAAAATTACTTTTGTAAAACATGAGTTATCGCTTAGCAAGAAACAACAAGAGTCTCTTAAAATGTTTACGATGGTATACAACCATCATTTCATTCTGTTATTTGTTGTATAAGGCATGGCAATAAGTTCTATCAATGCCAAAGAAAACTGGCAATAATTTTATCGATGTCGAACTTTTGCGTGGCGGGAAATACTACAACAAAGAGTGGGGAATGTCGCCTTGAAATAGCGTAATAAATCGAGCTTGCTAATATTCGATAATATAAATGGTCGTAACTATTAGATAAATAGAAAATATCCATTTGAAATAGGTATCGCCATTCATCGCCTGAAAGTTGTTATTGAAGCATTTTTATAGCCCAGACAGGCTTAGTTTTTTTAAAACTAGCTATTTAAGCAAAATACTCTTCTGACGTTATCTTCTACCTTCGGATGACTTCTATCTTTGCTTATTTTGATACAACATATCGCTCACTTTTTTTCATCCGTATTTTACAGAACCAGAATGGTTATTTCACAATATTTACAATCGCCAATATCAAAGATTTTAACAAATAGAACTTTTTTAATAAGAATCTCTTTATCTTAATAATATTATAACTGTGAAAGTTTGTATGGATGCGTGTCTAAATATATAAAAGTAAGTCGTGTTAGTTACAATATTTATAACTGAACAACGGCTGTACCGATTTGGTTGAAAATTGGTGGGGAGGTAGCTTAGAGTCAGAAGACGGACATAGGCTACTTTTTATCCCGGGAACAAGGTCCTGTGGGAAACGGGAACGGGAAAACTTCTCTACGCGGACGAAGCCGTGTGAAATTAATAAACGACGGGATTAAATGGGTGCCACGGTGTTCGAATAATGTCACGGGCGAAGCCGAGCGTGACAGCTAGTATGTATATAAAAGAAAGTCGTGTTAGTTACACTATTTATAACTCAACAACGGCTGTACCGATTTGGCTGAAAATTGGTGGGGAGGTAGTTTAGAGCCAGGAGACGGACATAGGCTTTTTATCCCGGGAATAAGTTCCTGTGGGAAACGGGAACGGGAAAACTTCTATACGCGAGCGAAGCCGCGGACGTCAACTAGTTTATATTATAAAGCGTAGCGTTTGTATGAAAAATGATCAAATAATTTTTTTTTTACCCTTTCGAATTATCAATCCCATCCTACCAAGGAAGGCTATAGACATTATGCTACATCACAAGGGATTGAAGCAGTAATCATATCAGTCAAAATAACCGTCTAACCGGACAAATTTCCATGTATTGTTCTAAAGTTAATTAACACGAGGGGTTAAAGAGTGGAATTGTTCGAATTGTGTTGTTCTAAAATTAATAACGCTCGTGGCCAATGGTCTCACTACAGGGGATGCCGAACGTCATCCCTTACGACGTCAAGCCAGCACTTCTTGGGTCTTCCCCTCTTACCGGGACCCGGCGGGGCTGACATGGCCAGACATTTGTTACCTACGTAGCCCGGCGGTTGCCGCAAGACGTGACCATACCAACGAAGGCGACCCTCTTGCAACTTGTCTGCAATGTCACGGACGTGAAGGCTGCCGCGGATGCGACAGTTTCTCACGCGGTCCATCCGCGTGAGACTCCACACATCCACCGCAGCATCTTCATTTCCGTGACACGCAGCTCCTGCTTGTGTCGCTCCAATATCGGCCACGTCTCACTGCCATGTAAAAGGACAGGTCTAATAATGGTTTTGTAGACCTGTCCCTTCAACCGGATCGGCATTTTAGGGTCACAAATACATAAATACATACACATACATAAATACCTACACATACATAAATACATACACATACATAAATACATACACGTACATAAATAAATTCACATCCACACAAATATTATGCGTACATACACAGATATTACGACGCCAAGTAGTGCTCTTTTATTAGTTTCTTAAAAATAGTCATCGACTGTGCTCGCCTTATGTTTAAAGGTAGCCCATTCCATAACCGTACAGCCTGTACAGTGAAGGATTTGTCGTAAAACGATGTGGAATGTCTAGGAACCTCTAATTGCAGTGACTCAATCAATGAAGTAGAGTTTGTCGAAGTGGAGAAACAATAGTGAGGTTGAGATTGGTATAAGTCTGTCTCTATCACAGATCTGACAGAAATAATAACTAACGACACCGACACGTCGAGACAATGTTGACTTCTTTGACGTAATTTGGAGAGCAAATTTAAAAAATAGGATTATTAAGTTAGGTTAGGTTAACACCAGAACAATTGTTTCAATATTTGGTTGTATACCTACACGACTTTTACTATGAAGATAAACCATTTTCGAACGGTATTGCTAACTTGACTATTCGTTTGTTCGTATTGTGTTTGCCTTAAACAAATACTTAGTTTCCTGCTTTTTTTCATCCGGGTTTTATCCCCCTTTTACTATTCGAATATATTTGGCTGGTCTTATTTTCTTGGATTGTTAAGAAAAAAGCCTACAGAAAAGTGTTTGCAAAGTAAAAAGCCTCTGCAAATACGAGAGACGGACTATAAGGGTTAGCAAACCCTTGTGGTCGACGTCTCTTATTTGCGGAGCCATAACAACGATAAAAACTGAAATAAAGAAAAATTGAGGTTAGGGTAGGTGTTGCTCGAACTGCTTGGCCTTTTTATTCAGAATTGTATCTAATTCACAAACTCTAATGAGTTCTTTTTTTTTCAGTATTGCTAGAAACGACTGCCGTCTGACATCCCGTAAAGATACCAGTATCGTTGCCTCGTCCGTTAGTCACCAGGTGCCCAATAGAGGATCTTGGAATGGCCCCTCACACCCCACAATTGTTCGTCCTACTCCTATATTGTCTACCCGCCTACACTGAAAATGACAAATATGGTCATTGCCTTCTCCTAACCACATAACCTTACTCAAGTGCCGTAACATTATAAATCATCAGCTGCCGTTCAAACGATTTTGACATGTACAAATTAAGCAATCATTATGATGAGTGACACTATAAGTGGCAGACGGTACTTAATCATTGCGTCCGCATATTCACTTCTGTTAAAGGCTTTGCTTTTTTCTGTATTCTTTCATGATCATAAATAAGTATGTCTTTACATATGCCTGCTTAACGTAGGTATCTCTCGATCTATGGTAGAAAAAGGAATGGTAATGTATATTCTGGCGTATGTTACATGATATTCAATACAAATATAACTACTAGGTAATTCCTACTAGGTCCAGTGGTCATATTGTGTACCTTTGAGAATGCCGTGAGGCAAAACCGGTTAGGTTTATAAGGTAAAGTTTGTGGAACAGTACCAGTGGTGTTATTTAAAACATGTAGCAAGTTCCACCAAGGGCCATCAATCAACAGTAGATATAAATTTACAAATATAGAATGTACTTTAATAAAGAATAAGCTCATCCACATTCTCATTACTGTTACTTTTATTTTATACCATTGAGATGGCAGACAAACATACGATCCACCTGATGGAAAGTGTTCACCGTAGCCTATGGACGTTTGCAACGGCAGAGATGCAGCAGTAACGCTGCTGACCCTGTTAAAACCTTTCAAGACCCCTTTAGAAGAACCTATTACTGTAGACGTTCGGGAAAACCTTGACAGGGAGTTCAATCTCCAATCTAAGCGTACGCGGAATAAAACCCATATCGCACCTAATCATATATGAGCGCTCCGGACGCAAAGTGTGAGTGTGAACACCTTGTCATGGTGAGCGGTGCGATGATAGAAAGTAACCGTGGGTATCATGTCAAACAATTCCTCAGAGTACAGACCGTTGAACAGGCGATAGAACACGCATGAGGAGGCGAAGTCTTTCCTGCCTTTAAGGACCTCGACACTCCAGTAAACCAGGATCTACAGCAATGAGCAAAATCAGAGAAGTTATATCGAGTTCGATGTCTGCGAAGTCCTAGGCGGAGTTATTTGGATTAGCCTTGATCTATGACCAGCATCAAGCGGCTATTCTTTGAAATAATGATAAATGTTATTTTATAAAAGTGTTATGAAGATTTGTTTATATTATGCTAGAAAAGGTTAGAAATAAATTGTTAAGCGATTGTTTTTATTATAATGCGATGTAGCCAATAAAATTTACGATGTAAATGTCAGATACGTTTTATAAACTAATCTAATAATACCCCTCGTCACACAACATAATTGTGAATAATGGAGTTATGGTTGATCAACGACATAAATTAGTCTCCAATTGTATCAGGATGTATCTATCAATAATATATAAAAATCAATGACACTTTTCGTTGTAATTTTATAACTCAAGAACGGGCTTCCCTATCCAAACCAAATGTTTAGGCTTTGTTGGTTTATGTTAAGTTTGCACAAAATCAGTCGAGCGGTTCTTCATTTATCACATTTTTGGTGGCGCTAACGAAGTTGCGCGGGTCAGCTAGTACTATAATAATTATAAAGAAGCGCTCCTAACCCCGCTCACTCAGTGCTCTGTAATCACTGGCTTCAGCAACTTTTGCTATGGCTGGTCCTCAGATGGGTGATGGCCTTTGCCTCTCTTTAGGGGATAAAGGCGTGAATGATAATATACAAACCACTAGTAGCGTAAACTAAGCTGTATTATATAGACATAGATAACAGCATTAAGCTGTCTGACGTTCTATGAATCTCACTAGGTACTGTAAGGAGCCAGTTGAAAATCAGCGCCGGGTACAGTAATGTGCTCTGCATATAGCTGAACTGGCGACCTTTTCAGTAGGTATCATATTATTAATGTAATGCACTGAATAAATGATTTTTCTTTCTTTCTTTCGTAAATAAGTACCACTTTTACGGTTGAGGTTGTAGGGTTAACTATTGGCAATAGTTTATTGCCTATATATGCCTAACTTACAACTTCTTACTGACAAGTTAAAAGCCTTGCTTTGTATCAACAACTCGTTAAATACTAAAAAGTAAGAGAATCAAAACAGATTGATCTGTAAAATCCGCTCATATATAATAAACTGACGTCAAATCCTCCAACTATTTACAAATTTACAATCTGACTCACGAAAAACGGGAACATTGAACACATCAATAAAATCGCCAGTGTGGTGCGTAGGCGGTGTGTGCTACGTACGAGGGATCCGCAATGGAATGGATTCCCTCAATCTATATTTATAAAGAGCAAGATATACGCCATGAGGGTATCCGAAGGGGGTATGAAGAGCGCGGGGTGTAACTCCAACCACGTGGTATAAATAGTCCTATGCGCATGACACTGCGCAACCGCGTACTCGCACCACACCAAATTGGGAGACGGGAATAGTCAAACGATGTTTGGGCTCAATGTAGAGAGAAAATAAATATACAGTTATTTAGAACTGCAGTACTGTTTAGCTGTGGTTACTGAGACCATAATCTATCGTCTTTATAATCTAAGGAAGTATAAATAATTGTAAAGCAGCAATGTTATATCAGAGTGGAAAATCTTCGCCAGATTATTCAGAGCCCTATTTTTCAGGAAAGATTCAGGTTTTTGGAATTCTTGGGGAAACTTACATGATTTAATGTCTCTGGTAAAGCTATTGTACTTCAGTTATTGTAAGCGTTCATTTTACTATTGTGCTTATTTCTGAATATAATATAGAATAGAATAGAATAAACTTTATTGCACACAAATATAAAAGACTCACATAAAGAGATTACAGTTTCATAACGGAGCGGCCTTATCGCTAAAGAGCAATCTCTTACAGGCAGCCTTTGGATGGAGAAGTTGTCAAGGACATATTAGCTCAATCGGAATTTGCGTTGTGGAAAAAGCAGTTCATCATACACTAGACCACGAATGAAAACCTGTCACAGCGCTGTTGGTTTAAAAGTGCAAGTTACAGCCCTTTGACTAAAATGTAACCAGCTATTCGAATGCGTGCAATTATATGACAAATAAAATATATTTTTAAACTTTCGCGGTGTATACTCATGATACTCGGATCTTCACGCGAAACAAAATTCTACTTACATTCAAGTAAGTAGAATTTTGTTTCGCGTTAAGTCCCGAGTAGTATATAAAACATAAATAAAATATACTGTCTTAGTTTGTTATTATATCTAAATAAGCGTGATTATTGATACAACCGTGGCGAAGTATGACACAATATTGAACCGATTTAATTACATTAACAAATATCACAAAGTTCACTCAAAGAAAAAAAAATGTACCAGACCAAGAAAGAGTACACAGGTAAATGAAACATATTTACGACATTTTTTTACAGCTATAAAATTTCTCTCATACGTCGGTAAAGAAGTTTCACTTCAATAATTTCAATTTCAAAGATAAATATGTTTGAAATTGGAATTATTGTCTACAATGGCTATTCATTTTGACGCTCTTATTCCGGGGCATTAAATGTCACTTTAGTGTTGAAGGGCTAAATGTTTTTTTGAATTATGAGTTTATTTTCTGCGAATTTGATGAACGGTGCCACTTTTGCTGTATGATAGTTTCCAAAACTAGTGTATTATAATTCGTATAGTACTGGATTCTTAGCCATAAAGAGTTCTAAAAAATGTGTGAGCGTAGGAGACGCAACATTGCGACGCGGATTTTCTTGTCACACCTATATCTCCATAGAAAGTTTCCACTGATTTATTGAGACTGTTACATAAGGTTTACAACTAGACTTGACGAAGACTATAATTAGCAAATTTTTATAGCAATGTCTAGGCAGCATGGTCTCTGGTTTTAACCTCTTCAATGTAAAACGAACATAACAAAAGAATATGATGGAGTTTTATAGGTGTATAAATACCGTAGCTAAAATAATATAGCTTCATTTTATATATAATTCTACTCGTACTGTACAATGTTGTTATGTCAATGAACTCCGGCTGGACGATTTAAATGTTTTTGTATACGTTTGGGTAGCGCCCTGGGTGGTTTAGATTCACAAATCAAAGAAAAAAAAGACGCTGAAATCGGTTTACTGCAGGACAACGTGTGTCGGGTCCCCTAGTGACCATAAATTATATTAGCTAATATAATTTTAAGGTCCATATTTAAAAATAGCACGACTCGCGATTTATAACGCAGTGCTTGTGCCAACGTTGCTTTACGGCAGGGAAACCTGGGTATGTTAGCAGATGCATAAAAGTAAACTGAATTCTGTGGAGATGCAAACACTTCGAAAATTGAGCGGCGTATTTTTGGCCGACCGAATACGTAACGAAGTCATACGCAATATGGCAGGTTTTAATGAAAGTGTCAGAGTGAAGCTGGAAGAGGGCGTACTCCGTTGGTTTGGACACGTTCAACGAATGAGTGAGGAACGATTGACGAAGAATATATATTGTGAGAAAGTAGAGGGTAGAAGGAGTCAGGGTAGGCCGAGACTAACATGAAGACTTACACTCAGGTATTTTACATACAAATTAGATTTTTCATCTGCTCAGGCAGATTGCTTAAAAACGGAAAACTCAAAAGTACTTGGATACCCAGACGTGCATGTATGAAGCGATTGATGAATCTGCAGGAAGAGAAAGAAGTATGCATGGATCGTGAAGCCTGGCGATCTGTCCTCTCTAACTACCCTGTCAGGGATACAGCGTGAAGGTAGTTAGTTTTTAAAGGTTCATTTTTTATTCCTTGTGTTTACGCCTCAAATCTTCTGTGTTAGTTGTACCATTAACATGTAATTTGCAATTACCTTTCCTTAAGGCTATAAAACAGAGCGGTATTATCGCACCATGCCGTGACATAGACAATCGGGGCAATCGTAAAACATTTAAGTGTCAATTCTTACTTGAGAATCGTTGAACACGTTTCATTTAGATAGTACCACTTTATGTGCGCACTCATTTAGCGGCACTTAAATTTTAGATGACAAAACTCGTCTCCAAAATCATTCAGAATTTTAGGGCCTTAAAGTATGTACTTTAAGACCCTAAAATTCTGAATGATTTTGGAGACGAGTTTTCTTGTAATCTTCGTGCAATTATGGCAAATTACAAAATCTATTATGAAGTCTATTTATTTATCTATCACGCCTTATCCCCGAAGTGGTGGCAGAGGCATACATATATTGCATGCCCACTTTTCACCATGTGTATTCCTGTCCCACGTAATAGATGGTGAGCCTATTGCCGTGTTGAAATAGACAGATGCAAGTAGTGGCTATCTGCTTTTGAAATTTTTCAAGTCGCCCATAAGGCCTTCAACTTGACTTAATGACTGCCATGTTACTGGCAACCGGGACCACCGGCTTAACGTGCCTTCCGAAGCACGGAAAACGAAGTCTAAATTAAGCAAATATAAGCTTGTGCTTTGAGATCTAGACAACTGACAAACATTCTTAACATAAGTAACACACCGTAAGTAACTTGGATTCTATTAATTTATACTGTTGATTGATGGCACTTGGTGGAACTTGCTACACATTTTCAATAATAACACTTGTACTATTCCACAATATTTACTTGATAAACCTTACCGGTTTCGTCTCACGGCATTCTCAAAGGCACACAATATGACAACCAAATAGTCAAATTGTGTGCCTTTGAGAATGCCGTGAGGCGAAACCGGTAAGGTTTATCAAGTAAATATTGTGAAATAGTACAAGTGTTATTATTGAAAATGGATTCTATTAGTTTATCTATTATTCATAAGAGTTACATCAAGCAGAATAATTCGATTTCGTATAATCTTATTTAGTCCTTATGTGTGTGCAATTACTGTCATTTCATCATGATACATGTTAGCAAACTCAAACTAATCCCGAAAACTCTCCTAAGTGCTGTACTGACCCTTCGCCAAACTTTATTCATTTAGGGACTACCTGATTGTAGACATTTTGAAGTGAAACTTCTTTATCGACGTTGAGAGAAATTGTATAGCTGTAATAAAAATGGTCACGTTTTTCGGTTACGCACCATGTTGTTTTGAAGTGAAACTTCTTTATAGACGTATGAGAGAAATTTTATAGCTGAAAAAATAAATTGTCATAAAGAAGTTTCACTTCTCAACCTGTGTACTCTAGTACACACACACATTTGTTTTAAAAGCCAAATCAACAAGTCTTAGGTTTGCCGGTGCTCCAGGTCAGTAACATGGCAGTCATTAGGCCCAGTTGAAGGCCTTGAAGCAGGCAGCCACAACCTGCACCTGTTCATTTCAAAACGGCTTTAAAAAAAAACGAAACGGTTGAAATCTTAATTAGTTGGAAGCAGCTATTTTATTAAATGGATATGCAACGGTACGCACGTTGCATATCCATTTAATAAAATAGCCGCTTGCGCTTAACATAAAGAAGAATATGTATGTTCCAGAGACGAAAGAACTGTAGTGGAATGTGCATGGAACTGTTCGCTTTTTTCTACACATATAATGTGCATCTAGGCCATTTTTATACAGATATAGACATAAAATAATAGTTAAAATAAGTGTCAAATACAGGTATTAACGCGATCATTGTTGTCTATCCACGCACCAGTACCTACACACAACACTGACAATGTCCCTATTCTGTGTTGTGTGTACTGGTGCGTGGAAAGACAATATGAGGGTAGATTCTACCTCACAATCGGAGTGACACCGTTCTCCAGTCTGCTTGTGACCACGGCTGGTGCAACCCAGTCGAAACGTCAAGCTATTTAAGGTAAATAAGCATGATCGCGTTAATACCTGTATTTTACACTTATTTTAATCATGCAACGCAAAGTTTAAAAGTTAGTATAAAATAATAGTAATTAGTAGTACCAAGGGTAATGTAAAATCTCTCCGTTTACCAGTCAACTTAGTAGCACCACGGGCAAAAAAAAATCCCGTGGTACTACCAGTAGAACCACCGGTAGTACCACGGCTGCCGCATAATCTAAGAAATTTAGCTTTTGATATAGTGACTTCGAGGCTAAGTAAACCGAAAATAAATTCTGGTCACGCATTTCGAATCCCAGTCTCCGTCCTTAAACCCAAAAAGTCCAGATTTAACATTGTGTACCTACCTTGATTTGAGTGATGATCTAATGATCTCTACTTGGATACCGAAAGAAAATAAAATATCACGTATCATAATGAGAGCTGTACTTGTAATTGGGACACTCAGCAATGTTGATGAGCATATTTTAGTCTACCTCGGTGGCGCAGTGGTAGTGTATGCGACAGCCGCGACCGAGGTCCCGTGTTCGATTCCCGGATCCGAAAAAATATTTGTGTGATCCACAAATGTTTGTTTTAGAGTTTGGGTGTTTCCTATGTATAATGTGTAAGTATTTAGAAATATATAAGTATGTTTATCAGTCGTCTAGATCCCATAACACAAGCTTATATTAGCTTACGTTGGGCTAGACGGCGCTGTGTAAAAAAAACATGTCCTACAATATAATGTCTGTTCATATGCAACAAATCAATTGCCCGGAGATGAACTCTTTCAATTAGCGTATGAAATTTGGTTAGACGTCCCGTAAACAGTGTGGTTAGCGCTCTGTTCGAGTCAAGCACTTGACCTGTGCTAACTATCAGTTATTATCTGAGATGATGGCAATCCTAAGGAATTTTATTTCCATTTACGATCGTTTTCTTGTTTTGGAAGGCACGTTAGTCTGTGTTGCTAGTGACAGATTAGTCGTTAATCCAGATAGCAAATAAATATAACTCCCACTAGATAAAAAGTAGTCACTATAGCCAATGGCGCATGAACGTAGTCAGGGGTGGGTTTTTGGGGTTCACCAAAAATGTTAACAATATTAATAATCATCATCGTCAGAGTCTTAGTTGTATTCACGGCTCCGGGATCCGCTTACCTACTTCTTCTTCTCCAACTTGCACGGACATTGATATCCCTAGTAGCAATGCAAGAGTTCCTCTACACATTTGCTTCAGTATTTTCATTACTGTGACACGCAGCTCTAACATACGCCAGAGGTTCTATAGACCTGTCGCTTCAAACTGAACACGTGGTCTATCCAAACATTTACACATTACTACAAGTATTGGAAAACCCCCCTGAAACTAAATTCTGGGTACGCCCATACAAGTCCCCTTTTGGAAAACATCATACTGGTAATCTTTAGAAAAACAGTAGCAGTTTTATATTCCTAACTATAGCTTTAGTGTAATCATTCACGCCGTTATTACCAACGGCTTAACGTGCCTTCCGAAACACGGAAACGCTCGCAAATGTAAATGCCACAAAGTGGTCTCCCATCCGAGGTCCAGCCATAGTGAAAGTTGAGTACCTCAGTGATCGTTTACAGAACACTGAGACCGCGGGGCCACGAGCGCTTCAACGATAGGTTTACAGATTGTTACATAAATAGGAGAAAGTATATAAAAATGTATTCCTGCACGCGACTAGGGTAGTCCACTCGTAATCGTTTGAAGTTAGTGTGTTGAATGACAGATATAAATACATATCCGCTTAGAATTATTTTGGGGTTTATGGCGTAACAGGAAAGACATCACACGGGACCGTTATAACCATATAATTGAGTGAAAAGGGGGGTTTTGAATGGCATTAGAACTGGATTTTATTTCAATAAGCAATTGTCACTTCGTAGCTTAGATAAAGATTAGATGGGGAATGCGAAGGGCCTTGTGTCGGTTTTAGGTTCTGTGAATGATTTATTGTATAAACCATGTCTGATTTAAATTTTAAAGAGCAACAAGTTTTCAGTAACGAGCTGGACTCGAACCATCGTCTTGCTGGTTCAACGCACCAGACGCGTTTACCAATTACACCACCGTGACCTGTTCGAAACTGACGAATTAATCCACCTCTTAATGTGTTAAGGCGACGTTAGGCGCCATCGACAGGCACTTAGCAAAGTTGCACGGCTGGAATGTATAAAAATGCATCTATAATCATTTGATTTGTGCATTAGAAACAATTTTGAAAAGCTATTAGTATGCTAACTTTTTTTAATTAAGTTAAATTCAGAACAAGTTGGCATACAATTGCTTTTCAAAATTATTTCCATGTCAGATTATTTGTCACCACAGAAACCAATACAACAATAAAAAACATAACCAACAAAAGTTATGTTTTTTATTACGGCTTACCTACTAGCCCATGCAGAGTGCACTACGAGCAGGGTATCTATCACTTACCTACTAGCCCATGCAGAGTGCACTACGAGCAGGGCATCTATCACTTACCCAATAGCCCATGCAGAGTGCACTACGAGCAGGGTATCTATCACTTACCTAATAGCCCATGCAGAGTGCACTACGAGCAGGGTATCTATCACTTACCTAATAGCCCATGCAGAGTGCACTACGAGCAGGGTATCTATCACTTACCTACTAGCCCATGCAGAGTGCACTACGAGCAGGGTATCTATCACTTACCTACTAGCCCATGCAGAGTGCACTACGAGCAGGGTATCTATCACTTACCTACTAGCCCATGCAGAGTGCACTACGAGCAGGGTATCTATCACTTACCTACTAGCCCATGCAGAGTGCACTACGAGCAGGGTATCTATCACTTACCTACTAGCCCATGCAGAGTGCACTACGAGTAGGGTATCTATCACTTACCTACTAGCCCATGCAGAGTGCACTACGAGCAGGGTATCTATCACTTACCTACTAGCCCATGCAGAGTGCACTACGAGCAGGGTATCTATCACTTACCTACTAGCCCATGCAGAGTGCACTACGAGCAGGGTATCTATCACTTACCTACTAGCCCATGCAGAGTGCACTACGAGCAGGGTATATATCACTTACCTAATAGCCCATGCAGAGTGCACTACGAGCAGGGTATTTATCACTTACCTACTAGCCCATGCAGAGTGCACTACGAGCAGGGTATCTATCACTTACCTACTAGCCCATGCAGAGTGCACTACGAGCAGGGTATTTATCACTTACCTACTAGCCCATGCAGAGTGCACTACGAGCAGGGTATCTATCACTAAAATTGTTTTCATTAGCTTATACTGTAGTTTACGATATTTGCTAAAGAAATCAAATTAAATGTCGTCAAACTGTAAGTCGGAGAAGTTCATGGAGAAAAGGCCAGGTCAAGAGTACCCTTAACCGGCGAGCGTGTAAGAAAATACTTATTAAAGTAGAAGCAGCGAAAGTGGTATGTCAAGATCGTAGCAAGTCGTAAACAATAGTCTCTGGCTTACCCCGATGGAAAACAGGCTTGATAATATGTATGTACTAGTTGACGCCCGCGACTTCGCCCGCGTAGAGACGTTTTCCCGTTCCCATTTCCCACAGGGACTTGTTCCCGGAATAAAAAGTAGCCTATGTGTTATTCTGATGTATAAGCTATATTATTGTAAAGTTTCATTAAAATCCATTTAGTAGTTTTTACGTGAAAGAGTAACAAACATCCATAGAAACTTTCGCATTTATAATATTACTAGCTGATCCGCTCGGCTTCGCCCGTGACATACTTCGAACCACGTGGCACCCATTTTATATAAAAAAAAATATCCATTACGCCTTATCCCCGAAGTGCTGGCAGAGGTATATTATATGCCCACTTTTCACCGTGTGGATTCCTGTCCCATTTTATCCCGTCGTTTATTAATATCACAATAATGTATAAAGATTTTCCAAATTAATTGATTACTTCTCCGCTCTCCAGTACGCCTGCACGGCCCGGTCGAATTATGGTTACACGAAATTAATTGCTAAACGCAAAATTTTGATTTCGCCGTATCTCATAAGATATTCATTTAATTTGCAAGGTGTAAGGGGACAAAATAATCTTCATGAAATGCTGAAGCCAACTAACATATTTAAAATGATAAGGATTTATAACGTATTTGTGTTAATAGCCTTCAAATTACCGCTTTATTATAACTGGTTTTTTAAAGTATTAAAATGGATATAGTATGTTATCCTTAAGAGATAGACATATACCATCGCAGACTTTTTTGTAGTGATATTAGATACACAATTCCACCATACATTATTTTGTTATATCTCAAAGGGCTTAGGCAGCGTTTTTGTTGAAAGCGGCAGACGGCAATTTTTTTCCGACATCCCCAACAAATATGGTTATAATTTAGTCAATGTAAACCAAAAGTTAACAAATTATACATAAAAGCCTTCTATAAGAATTATTCTAATTACTAAAAAAAACCGCATTGTAATTCGTTGCGTAATTTTAAAGATCTAAGCTACATAGGGACAGACAGCGAAAAGTGACTTTGTTTTATAATATGTAGTGATGATTAGCTGTATACCATACCCGCTATCTACTGTGTATGGCGGTGCGCCGTATATAAAGGTGCGCCAATTCGAGCAGTCCTTTTTTGCTTGCTGATCGCCGAGACGTCAATACCAAGGATACGTAAGCCATTCCTTTTGTGATCATTTGTACGTGTGATTAAGTGAATTCGTGTGAGTTGAATCGATGCTAAAGTGCTGGAGATTTATTCCAATTTAAATTTTAGACATAATTAAATAATTAATTAAAAGCTGTTAAATAAATAATTAAGTTGTTTGTGAGTATATTTCTTTATTAAATCCACTCCTGTTCGTAACATCAGTCATTCAACAACATAAGAGTGGGATAAGACAACCTACATTTGAGCCCACTAAAGACTGAACAAATCTACCCTCACTTAGTGAATGTTTGTGTGTGAGTAATTTATGGGGGTCAGGTGAAGCAGAGGCCGAGCCCAAGAATAGTGAAGGCTTTGTCAACAGTCTACAGGAAAGTTGGACTCAGGATTGCGTGGTCCCTTTAGAGTGCTCAACATCTTGCCAGGAGGCTGCTACTTAGTTAAGCTATTGAGTGATATTGACTTAAGCTATTGAGCGATAGCTACGGCATGAACGCGCAGGCACAATACATCTTGCCATGACGTGGCGAATGGTGTCCAGAATTGTGCGCAAGTTCTTCGACAGTAAGTGTCTGAAAGTTTAATTTTTTTATTTATTTATTATTTGATTTATTTTGTTTTCCTCTTGATCATACAAGTGTCACTAATTTCTCTGTCGATAACTACCCTTTCGTTCATTTAATTAAGGCCACCAATTGGGAGTGACGAATGTGTCCTTGACACGTGAGATCCGGCCCTGTGGGATCTAACCCTGTGGGATCCGGCCCTGTGGGATTTAGCCCTGTGGGATCTGGCTTGGAGTTCATGTTTAACACGACCGATTATACTACTGGAGTGATTGTCACTGCGTGGGTGCCACTGGAGTGAATATCACTGCGTGGGCTGCACTGGAGTGAATATCACTGCGTAGGTAGATAGGAGACCGTCTGTGGGGAAAACTCTGAGAGTGTCTACCCGAAATCCAAATGAACTGATTTACACGAGCTGCTGATATCGTGAGGTGACATGCTAAAGGTGACGCTGACACCGCCGCTAAAGTCTCAAGATACCTCATGGATTACAAAGCGTAAAAGGGCCCATTTCTTTATTTTGAGACGTCTCTAGAGTGAAGTATATGAGCTTGAGATCTGATTTTAGATGACGTACGAGTACAAGTTATATGAATTAAATGAAAGCGATATAGTGAAAGGGGGATGCTTAACTGCAAAACGAATTATTTGTGTGACAGCGATCGCCTGTATTAATATTGGTAACTGTATTTTCCAGATAACGAATTTGACAAACCAGACTAAGGTGCGCCCCACCTTGTGAAACAAGCGTCAGGTGCGCATCACCCTGTGCCACAAGCATCAGGTGCGCAGCGCTCTATGCCACAGCTCGATCCCGAGCGTGAGTCATCGACGGATGCTGTTGCTGGTCCCAGCGACACCGCGAGTTCCCGGGTCGGGGACGCCCCGATGTCAGGAGAGTCCGTATTAGCTGTATACCCGCTATCTACTGTGTATGGCGGTGCGCCCTATATAAAGGCGCGCCAATTCGAGCAAAGTTCTTTTTTGCTTGCTGGTCGCCGAGATGTCAATACCAAGGATACGTAAGCCATTCCTTTTGTGATCATTTGTACGTGTGATTAAGTGAATTCGTGTGAGTTGAATCATTGCTAAAGTGCTGGAGATTTATTCCAATTTTAATGATAAATTTTAGACTTAATTAAATAAATAATTAAAAGCTGTAAAATAAATAATTAAGTTGTTTGTGAGTATATTTCTTTATTAAATCCACTCCTGTTCGTAACAATATTATATTAAGATTAAGATATTAAGATGTATGAATCGCTCCGTTCTGGCTAAAAATTCTCTCCACTTTATTAAGTTTCACTCGTCGTAGTGTAGTAGTAGCTTCTGTAAAAATAAGCTAAGGAATTTACGGCTTTACGTAGGTGGCAGGACAATCAATAATGCAAATGAGTCGTCACAGCAGAATGTTATGAGATTCTGTCTTGAATATATTTCATCATTATTTAACAAGCTCAGTATAAGCACGTGCGTTCTAACTAGCTCCCGCCTACATATGCGCCAGCGCACATGCACAACAACCTTGGCGCAGGTATTGGGGACACCGCAACTTCGCCTAACAGTCAGCTCTTTATTAATTTTCATAATTACGATAGAACAACGATCATGCTGTTCGCTATAAGTAAGTGAGATAAACAAGAGATAGCTAAAATTGGAGGGTGAGGAATTTAGGTCAAATCGATGCAGAAAATATAGTGGAATCGATGCTGGCAATGTTGTGTGCTAGTTCTATTTCATAATACACTAGTTTACTGGAAAATATTTCATCCCTCTCACTCTAGCGTTGCATTCAATCGAAAGTTTTCATCCACACCGTAATCTGCTGTCATCTGACTTTCATTATCAGCTGGGACAGTTTTATTCGCTAGAAATGCTACAACACCAAATATATATAAATTTCCGCTACCGTGGGGTAAACGATTATTCATGTGGGAATCAAAAAAGCCTATCGGACCATTTAAGGTATGATGATAGTGGTCAGACACGGTAGTTTTTGCGTAAAAGACCAACAAAAATTCAAACGTCCATCTCACAAACTTTTACATGTATAATATTAGCAGGAAACAAATAATGTACCCTCGTAAAGTTTACTAGATGGATCAAAAAAATTCTAACACTCACTCTAAACCTTTTTATATACTCTCGTAGGTTTTGTGGTATTTGGTCTTTGCCATGTCATTATGAAATAAGAAGTGAAATAATACGCATAGCAAGCAAATTTGGTCTTAATTACTATCATATTATATATTTTAAATTATTTGTCTTGAATTGGATTTTTTTCTTGTATTTAAATAATGGTACATTCTTCTAGCGACTAAAAGACCTAATCTATATTAATTTTATAGACCTGAAAAGTTCGTTTGGTTTAGAGCGCCTAGTTTTGGGAACTACTGATTCGAATTCAAAAAATCTTATTGTGTTGGATAGCCCCATTTATCGAGGAATGCAATAGATTATATATCATCACGCTACTGTCCACGAGAGGCGAGCAGTAATCATAAATTTCAACATAAATTTACATTTAATTTTAATTTTAAAATTAATTAGCGACAGGATACCTATTTAAGGTGCCACGGGTTATGAAGTATGTCACGGGTATAGTACCGGGGTCAGCTAGCTTTATCAGAAGGGTACACTTATGTGATATGTTTTGTTCTCTACCGAATAGGAACACGTCATTTTGTTTGCATATATTAGCAATTACAACAACAAACTGAGTAGGATTACAATCTAAGAAACGGAATTTTCTAGCCATAGTTTCTAGTTATGTAATACAATTGTGTGTGTATTAAACTTTATGTCAAAGGGGATTGAGACTAATCTGATAAAAAGTTGATAGTTGACTAACCGGTCTAGTGATTAAAATACCCAACTTCGAAAACAGAGATCGTATGTTCAATCCCTACCCAGTTCAAATCTCTGTGTTATGAACTTATGACCTCTGCTTTATGAGCTCGTTGATTTATTATGTGTATGGATGTACTTTTTCAATATCTGAGGACACTGAAACTGAAAATATCTTTATTCATGTAAGTCACAAAGTAACACATATGAACGTCAAGATTATTGCTCTTCTTTTACATTTACTGCCAGATTCGCAAAACTCATAGCCACTCTTTTCTAACCGCCAGTAATTACATTAGTTTTCGTTTACATAAATAAAGAGAAAATGTTTTTTTTATTACATTATGTTTACTATGTTAATTATATTCGCTTGCGCCCATCTTCTCTGTCTATCCTGTCAGGAATACAGCGTGAAGTAGTTAGTATAAATCAAATGAGATTGATACTATCCATCGCATTCACTTTTATTCTTCTTCGTCTAGTCTTTCGTATACTTTGTATAACAAAAACGAAGTAACGAAAAGATTTATTATTTCTGTTGGATTAAGCTGTTGGAGATATGCTCTTTGGGAATTGCTTATTAACTTTATTCGGTAGTAAGGAATTTATTGAGTTCCATGTCGATAGTAATAAAATGTCGAACGTTGGAGTTGATGGGCACACACATCAAAGATGAATTATTCTTAACTAGCTGACCCACACAGCTTCGCCCGTGAAATACTTTGAATTCCAGTCACATTTATATAATCCCGAAACTACAGGCACTGAGAATTCTTTATCATTCTCCAATCAGCAGACACGCTAAAACAGAGTAACCTATATTCGCAAAATATCTCTAACGACAACTTAATTATCCTGATGGCGTCCTTTTCACACTATTCCCAAGATTTCCCATGAAATGTTCTATCTCTGTCATTCATATACCACATTATGTAAGTGTATCTCTGTCGAGTTTTGATTTCAGTAGAATGTTTCAGGCCAGCTGAGAGGTCCCGACGCGTTGCCATGGTTACCATTGATCGTCCGCCATATTGAATGCAGCCGTCTGCACGAGGACTATAGACAGAAAAGGATATCGTTTAAAAAGGGTGTGGTACGTGAATAAAAAGGTTTGATAATGGGGAAAAATATACAATTTAATCTATTAAAATATTACATTAAATAACTTTATTTATTTAATGTTACTTCGACTCCTTAATTGTAAGCTACTTAATTGTTAAATACCAACAAAATTTACTTATTTTAAAGAGTGGTTGAGTTTCGTACTCATTTTCTCCTGTGCTTTGGTATATAATTACTGATGGCGTAGATCAAGTTATAACCTTTACTTGCAACATAGGTACTACGACTGAATCCTTTTTGGGACATTTCTATATTCTATCTATCCCCGCATAAAAAAAAGTACACCGTGTGTTTTTGTTTAAGATGCGCAAAAAATGGGCTCTTTTAAGCAGTCAAGTAGTTCAGAATTTATCGATTACAAATAAACAATATCGCACAAATCTTTATTCATTCCCATTAGATAAGAATAAAACATCAGATTTTATAAGAAATCTTCGTAACCATGCCGACTTAGTTTTTGTGTGACGTAACCAAGCCAAGGTAAGGTGAGAGATGGGTGAACTTTGTAGCATTTCTTGATCTCATTCGAAGACAAGCGTTTCCAAACAATTGTTGCCAATCCGCACTAGGTCTGCGTGGTGAAATATTACCCTAAGCTCTCTCTCGCTCGCTTAAGTTTTAAAACGAGGCTACCAATGGGTGTGACAGTTATGAGCTGATATATACAACAGATTTAAAAAAAAACTGAAACACATTGTAAAGTAAAAGGCTATAAAATTATTGCGTACGTAAGTTTAAAAAACGAATCGACATTGAGCGAATAATGAGTCGACATTCCGAGTTGACATTCTATTTTCAAACCAAAAACAAGAGTAAATCGGATTGGCAGGTTAATAATACTAAAACACCTATGTAGGTAAGTAGTTTTCAGTGTTGCAAGTATTCATGAAAAAAAATCTTAAGGTTACGTGCTCAATTTTTTGTAGAGCAATTTATCACCAAACGTGCCCAGATTGGAGCGTGAACGGATTAATTAAAGTGCGGCACCTCGTAAAGCGATCGTTCGATATATTTAGACGAAAATATATATTTATTTAGCACGTAAGGGACATACTGCTGAAACGAGTTAATGTAAGCATTAAATATGTATTACATATAATATTGCTGATTCAACTGAGCTTAAAGTCCCCTACAATCAACCTAGAAGTTGGAGGTAAAATCAGTTTGACACTTGTAACAGAAGTAATGTGACTGTTCTCTTGATGGAGTTACTTGAAGCAACTGCAGTCTGCGATCCTAACCTCTTCGGGCGCCATATCCTTGTATCTATATACTAGCAGGTGATGTTATATATATATCCTTCTACTATTTTTATTTGTGTACACGATAGGAAAGTATAAACAAACTTGTTGACGCCCGCGAAAACACGAAAGTTTGTTAGAGTGGATGTTTATTCTTTCACGCAAAAACTACTGAATGGATTTTGATGAAACTTTACAATAATATAGCTTACACATCAGATTAACACATAGGCTACTTTTTATTCCGGGAACAAGTTCCAGTGGGAAAAGGGGAACGAGAAAACTTCACCACGCGTGCGGAGCCGCGGGCGTCAACTAATGTTAAATAATTAACCTCCTTGGTGACACTAAAAAAATGCTTGACCAGTTGTAAATAAGAACTTAGATTCTTTTCAGGGCCACCAAGAAAATTATATTATTTAACATAGTACATCATGCAAAGAGATGGGCTCGGGTCTCTTATCTCTTTCCAGTCCTTACTAAGCTGCCGTTGTGAATCCTGCATACATTCATTTTACTCCCAAATACCAAAACAGCTTCATCACACTAGCGGGCGGTGTGGTGTCGAACCCCTTCGCGACAGGAGAGACTTTGCCTCCTTATGCGTGTTCTATCGCCTGTACAACGGTCTGTGCTCTGAGAAATTGTTTGATATTATGCCCACGGCTATCTTCTGTCATTGAACCGCTCACCATAGACAGTGTGCTCGCCCTCACACTTTGCGTCCGGAGCGCACGCATACGGTTAGGTCCGATACATACATACCTAAATCCATATTGTCACGCCTCCCCGCAAATCAAATACTTAGGACTTATCATCGACAATAAACTAAAATTCATAAAACATGTTGAACACATCACCAACAAAACAAAAAACATTTACAACAAACTCACACGTTACATCAGACCCACATGGGGAATCAACCCAGAAAATGTACGCATAATATACCAGCATGTCATTCAACCAATAATCACCTATGCCTCTGCCATCTGGGCACCCACAGCTACCAAATACAAACACGTACACATCAAACTCCTGTCTCTACAACGCCTATTCGCCATAAAAATAATTCAAGGTTTCAGAACGATTAGAACAGCCACTGCCATCTCTCTCGCGAAACTCGCGCCACTACCTCACAAAATCCTTGAAATGGCAAACACTGAACACACCAAAATCACCGGACACTCTACATACCCTCACATCCCAAGACACATCCCAATTGAATCACCCGCACCTCCAGCACAGCAATTACACCCATCAACCAGAGAAGGAATATCCTTCAACCACATCTCAACCGAAGAAGAACACAACTCATTCCTCGCAACTACACAAAAAACCTGGTGCATATACACCGACGGAAGCAAACACAACGATAAAGTAGGAGCAGCATTCGTAGCAATACACAAAGATAACACAAACACAAAAACATACACCAAAAAATATAAACTACACGACCTCTGCTCACCCTTTCAAGCCGAACTCCTCGCCATTTCTAAAGCCACTGAATGGCTCGCGCACTCACCCAAACTTCACACCGACTATGCACACATTATCTCCGACTGCAAATCCGCCCTCCTCGAACTGTCCAACCCTAACACAACAAACCAATTAGCACTTCAAACACACAAAAATATTGCACTTACAAAAAAACACATAATCTAACACTCACCTTCCATTGGATCAAAAGTCACATTGGAATAGCGGGCAACGAACTTGCCGACGAAGCTGCCAAAGCTGCTGCTTACATACATCGGGGCCCCACATACACACACATTGCTATAAGCCACATTAAATACACAAACAGAAAACACACAAACGAGCAAACTGTTCAATACTACACCGAAGCCAGTCTACACACCCTCACACTTCTCCCTACATACGAACAATTAACTAAATTCATTAGCACATTCGGAACCGATTTCCAAACCACTCAAATTCTAACCGGCCATGGGTACCACAAAGAATACTTACACAGATTCAAAATCACCACCGATAGTAAATGCCCATGTGACAATGACACACCACAATCCATCACACACCTCATCGAAAAATGCCCAAAATTTCACATCACACGATTAAATCACATCATGACAGCACACAACAGCAAACAACCCTACAACCTATCAGAAATAATCAAAAGACAAAGCACCACTGACACATACCGAGCTCATATACACAACATCATAAACCATCTAAAAGAAATTCAGTGGTATAAAAAAGAATAAGAAAAAAATACATCTTAATGTACACAAGTGAAGAAATAAGCATGTACACCCAATATTCTTACGTGTCGCCGTAATAAAATTTAATATTTAATTTTGCTTGGGGCACTCCACGCCGCGCCGGTCAAGGGCGTTGCACCAAAGTGCAGTAATATTCTGGCCATGCCATTACCAACGCTGATGTTATTAAGTGAAAGTTGCATATAGATTGCAGGTTTCGCAGTTGCCGGTGAAAATTATTTTGCATTTTCCAGCAAAGGGTACTCTCACTGCTAAACTCTTTATTAGAACATTATGTAAAATTGTGCAATTTAATATTCTAGTTTCAAGACGCTTTTTTACATTTTTTTGAAAGGTTACATTTTAAGACTTAGTACTTTAGGCGTAATTGCACACAAAATATTCCAACCCGTGATGAGGTCCCGGGTTGGAATAAATATTTGTGTGATCCGCCAATGTTTGTTTCGAAGTTTGGGTGTCGCCTTTGTATGTATTAATAAATATTTATTTATTTATATATCACGCCTTATCCCCGAAGGGGTGGCAGAGGCATACATATTATATGCCCACTTTTCACCATTAGTATTCCTGTCCCACGTAATAGGTGGTGAGCCCATTGCCGTGTTGAAATAGATGTTGAAATTTTTCAAGCCGCCCTAAAGTCCTTCAACTTGATTTAACGACTGCCATGTTAATT
Source organism: Thumatha senex (assembly GCA_948477245.1). NCBI lineage: Eukaryota > Metazoa > Arthropoda > Insecta > Lepidoptera > Erebidae > Thumatha > Thumatha senex. The sequence continues at coordinate 23,803,979 of OX419726.1, forward strand.
TGTGTTTGCCAGCAACCGGGACCAACAGCTTAACGTGCCTTCCGAAACACGGAAACTCTCGCAAATGTAAATGCCGCAAATGTGATCACCCATCCGAGGACCAGCCATAGTGAGAATTGCGTAACTCAGTGATCGTTTACAGAACACTGAGTCCGTGGGGCCACAAGCGCTTCGACTCAAATCTATAATTTTTCTAATAACTATATATTTAAAATAAGAAAAGTGTTTGTGAAGTAGTGTATTAACTCAGCAAATCGAAATCTCACATTTGAGTATGCTGGCCAGATTTCTGGGCGATGTCAAAGTTATTTTGAGACATTTCACGCCATCTAGCCCAAATTAAGCTATATGTGTTTTTATACCAATATAGTGGCAGACAAGCACACTGCCCACCTGATGGAAAGTTGTCATCCTAGCTTACGGACGTTTGAAACACCAGAGGTGCTGCACTCGCGCTGCCGACTCAGGATAACTTCTAAGACCCATTTTAAAGAGCGCTATTCTGTAGACGTTCGGGAAAATCTAGGTACGGTGTTTATTCCACAATCGTTTCAGACCGTTACCGCATGCGAGCGCTAAGAACAAAAAGTGTGAGGATAAACACCCTAGTTATGGCGAGTGGTACGTGGTAGAAAGTAAGCTGTGGGCATCATGTCAATTTTTCAGAACACAGGAACGCGCATAAGATGTCTCTGCTGCAGCGAAGGGAATCGACGCCGCCTGGTAGTAGAGGATCGTTGATAATTCCCATAGCTCGCCTTTCTATCGAGTCGAGAGGTCGAAGCTGGTATTCAGGTGCACCAGCCCAAAGGTGACAGCAGTACTTCATCTGTAGCTGCACTTGTGACTTATAGATAAGCAGTGTTTGCACTGTTGAGCATACCGAGATTTTTGGAGCTTGGCCTTAGCCTCTATATGACTACGGTGTTAGAAGTCACTAGAGACCTCAACACTAAGGATCGCGATACTATTGGAGAAGGAGAGAGGTGTGCCTTGGAATTGCGGCGTTACAATTGGGTTTTTTAGCGGCGAATACACAAACTTGAGCCTTGGTATGCTTATATTGACACTCTTGAGAGAGTAGCCTCAATTTCAGACACAAGTTGTTCATAAAGTTCTTTATTTTTAATTTATTGTCATTTGAGAAATAATCTTTACTGTAAGTCTTTTGTAGAGAGTTAGCTATTTCGATTCACTTGCAGTAATTCTCATTTTTGTCACCTAACCTCACTTAGGCACTATGTACATACATCCTAATAGAATCGAGTTTCACTTCAAAGAGGTTTACTTCTTTTGTTATAGTATATTGTTAGATTTTCACTTAACATACAGATCCATGCACGTCTAATCGCACCAGGAACTATGCCGCGACCACACACCTGTCACACGAACAATGCATACAAAGTAGGTAATAGCTATTGTATTACACACGTGACCTTTCACTCGCCCGAGCTGCTTCCACTGGGGGGAATGAATGAAGGAGGTCGTGGTTGTTTCTAACACCTACATACCACAGAAGGTATATACGCTTTGTTACTGCAAATTGAAGGCACAAATCGAAAGCTCTGTTCACGGATTGTTCCAGACGGTTCGGTTGCGAGAACGGTAACAGATTTCCGTGTCGTCAGTCAGTCAGTCAGAATAAAATAGACCTCCGAAGATGACAAAAATTAAAGCTAATATAGGTTGCTAAATACCTAAAAAAATTCAGCCTAGGTAATATAAAAGCGCAATTTAACAAATAATGAACTATTGTGCGACACTTTTTACACAGTGATCTAGCCCAAACTAAGCTATAAGCTTGTATTATGGGATCTAGACAAATAAATACTTATATATATTTCTAAATACATATATATTATACATAAGAAACATTCAAACTCCAAAAGCAACATTATCACTCAATATCAGAAGGTATATCTGTAGTAGTTATACAGAGACTGTGTCAGAGCGTTGGACACGGTCTGCTGAAGACGATTCATTAGGCCCAACCCGTCTTAGGACGGCAACAGAGTGGAACTGGGGCCTTTTCAGGATTGTAAGGATAAAAAATGGGTGATCATCTGAAAATTTGTTAGAAAGCAGGGGTTTACCCAGACCGTTATTAAGTGAATTTATTATTATACCTTAGTCAAAGTTATGATAGTGTTGCTGTACCTAAGTTTGTTGTCAAACTTACTTAAACGAACTTCACGTTATTGAGCAGTTAGAAGCTCTTATATATTAACTCTAAATGATTATCAATTTGCTATACAATAATTTCACCTTATCGGACCATTTTGTGAACAATAACTGAGCTATTAATGTTTTTAAACTTTCGCGATTGTCAGTCATATTTATCATATTTCAGGTCTTATTAGCGACGTATATAATAAGGTACAAAGCCTACCTTATACTTCCCGTGTCGACCGGATTACACCAGCCGTCAACCCGTGACCACGCGAATAAGACCCGAAAGATTATAAATATGAATATTTGAGCTAATTACTTAAAAGAAGAAACGCTCGTGGCCCCGCGGTCTCAGTGTTCGGTAAACGATCACTGAGGTACGCAACTTTCACTATGGCTGGTCGTCGGATGGGTGACCACTTTGTGGCATTTACATTTGCGAGCGTTTCCGTGCTTCGGAAGGCACGTTAAGCCGTTGGTCCCGGTTGCCAGTAAAATGGCAGTCGTTAAGCCTGGTTAAAGGCCTTATAGGCGGCTTAAAAAATTTCAACAGCAGGTGGCTACCTGCTGTTGAAATTTTTGCCTGCGTCTGTCTATTTCAACACGGCAATGGGCTCACCACCTATTACGTGGGACAGGAATCCACACGGTGAAAGGTGGGCATATAATATGCCTCTGCCACCCCTTCGGGGATAAGGCGTGATGGATATTTATTTTATTTATATTTTACTTAAAAGAAGTTGATATAATGATATTTCATGTGCTCTTCTCGACTCAGTCTGTCCATGTCTGTTTCAACACGACAACACAGTCGGTAGCGCGAGTATAACACGTATGTGTCCACAGGCTGTAACCAATTTAAGATGGGCTGGAGGCCGAGGCTGCTATTAATTACAATCGTGTCGGAATAGAATCAAAATCGTCCCTCAATAGAAAGCAAACTGTACAATTATGTCAGTGTTTTTAGTAGTCTTACAATCGTAGTCCAGTAGACTACGATTGTAATAGGAGACTTCTATCGATCGGCCGATAGATTTCTACTGACACGTACCTCGCTAGTGGTCGCTAGTCAGTTGCATTTTTGATAGTCTACTAACATATTGACAGCCAAAAATAGCTATTCTGGTTCTATTCTACGGCTTGTCACTAGTAGACTCGGCCCGCTGTATGCTTACTGGCCAACACAGTAGTATAAAATATTTACTCTAACATAAGAAGGTGGTTGCCAGAAGATTTTGAGACTGTCATTCATCAGACGTGGTGGTTAAGTCTTTTCACAAATGTCATCATCTAAAACGGTTACGCCATATATTTTTAAATTCTAATTCCTGAATTTGTACTCGGCAAGTAGACGCCCCGCAGTTACAAACGCGTAGTGCTTAGATTATATAAACACCCAGATTACTAATGCGCGCGACGAAAATGCTGCCAAAAAATAGGCTCTAGTTCGGGTAAGTCAGTCAATCCGCCTGCCAGTGACCGTATTGCGTCATCGCTAGTGCACATCTTCCGAGCTGCGAGACAATATTTCGAAAATGCCTACTTGTGCGGTGCAAATTTGTAAAAACCATGATACAAAAAAAGATATTAAGTGACATCACATTCCACAAGAAAGTATTTAATTTCTCTATATATTTCTATAATAAACATTTTAAAACAATTATTATGTCGGTGACTACTACTTGTACACAGTGTTGCAAGGAAGCGAAATCTATTTTCCCGTGTTTTCTTAATAAGTATTAGTAGTATTAGTAACTTCAAGTATTTGCTAATGATGTATTGATTGTTAGTTTATTTATGTTTTAGATTACTTTATATAAGTTATTTAAGTTTATTTATTATTAAGTGGGTAGGTAAAACAGACCATGACCCATCGATGTTATAAAAGCGGCGTAACACTTGGAAGACGTCTCATTCTAGCAGCGATATTATAAGAATGTAAACAAGTCTCAAGTTCTTTTTGAAAATATAAGATACTACCTGATGCCCGCGGCTCCACCCGCATAAAATTTGGTCATTACACAAAAAGTCTTCCCATGAGAATGAGATGTTTTTTTCAGAATTAGAAGTACTATGTATGTTAATCCAGTCAATGTTTTGGCTATACGCCGTTAATTTAAATTGGTTAACGCGTGCTTGAGTAACAAACACCTTCACAAACTTTAATATTATAATATCAGTAGAAATAAAAGACGCCTACAGCTCCGCACGTATGAAATCCAGTTGTTTTCTGGAATAATGTTGATCAGTTTATTATATCACTGTGAGAACATTATTTTCATAGCGATGATATTGTGGGATTTTTATTTTACACAGTACCATCTAGCCCATAGTTAGCTAATATAAGCTTATGGTAACTACTATATTATTCATAAAAAACACCCAAACATCAAAGAAAACATTTGTAAATCACACAAATATTTGTTCCGACCAGGGAATCGAACCCGGGACCTCAACGCGTCAGTCGCATTCACTACCTCTGCACCACCGAGGCAGTCAATAACAAATGTTATTATATCTATAGATTTCCAGTCAATCCAAAAATGTTAAATCGTTGGACAGAAATGATAAGAAAATCAAGAAATGAAAGTTGGTGGAAACCCAAATCAAGAACATGTATTTTTTCAGTTCACTTTTATCTCGAAGATACTTACAAAACGAAGGGTGGTCGTAAGAGAATAAGATCAGGTGCCGTTCCTACAAAGGTATTATTATTATATTGCGAATTGAAAAACTCCCCCTGTACATATTACTATAAATTAAACAAACTTCAAACGAACCATTTAATTCAATACCATTGAAATAAACAATTTTTAAACTGTCACCTATCTCTCATATATTATCATAAGCTACATCTCCCAATATTGGAGTAAATGTTTTTACACGCTTTCTTTTGCACTACGCACACAAACCCAACGGAGTACGTAATATACTCGCGCCGCGCGCGGCTTACCCACACATGGCTAAAAAAGTGGCAGCATCTTTGACGGCACGCGTTGTACTGGACGCGGTATCTGGGTGTTTATATAATCTAAGGCGTAGTGCCTGTTCCCTTGAGAATACGAGGATAAAATGTAGCCTAAGTTACTCTTTATAACATCAGCTATCTGTCAATGAAAGTCCCTTTAAAATTGGTAAGATCGTTTTAGATTTTAGAGATATACTATCTATTGATCCGTAAGCTATTTAATTTAAGCAGTTAGAAATATACCTGACTACCCCGTTAAGGATACACCGTAAAGATTAAATATATTTTCTTCTAACTTGTTGCTACATTCACTAACAAGACAATTATCAATAATTGCATCATTACTTTCCAAAAACAAAATTCTCATGCTTAGTTCATACCAAACCCAAAGCTACCTTTGGAAAGTGAAGTTATGCAGCTTATTAAAGTATACTTACTTACCTACCTTTTAGTATTATTCGAAGCAATTTACTAATTAAATAAGACACTTACATTATTAATTGAATTTTTAGGTGGGAAATTTTGTAGCAGACAATGCAATGATGCCAATTTAATATAATGAGAGTACGCAGTAACCGATGACCGATGACTTTTGCAATTATCCATTCGTTATGTATTGTTACGTAGTACTGATACATTATCTTTGCTATAGTTTGAAAATAAAATCAAAATGAATAAAGGTTATCAACAAATACAGAGAAACAAAATTGAAGTGTCTGTTTATTTATTTTTTATATCACTGAGATTGCAGACAAGCATTCGGCCCACCTGATGGAAAGTGGTCACTGTAACCTATGGACGTTTGCAACACCAGAGGTGTAGCACTCGCGCTGCCGACCGACCCTAAAATTTAAGTATAATTTAAAATTAACAGATTTTCACTAAATGTATGTGGTAGTATACTATATGTATAACAAAATTTTTATAGTCTGTTTGTTCCGGCTAATCTCTGAAATGGTTGGATCGATTTTAACTGGAATTTCATTGATGTTATAAGGAGTAACACATTTTATTACCATGAGAACTGGTTCTATGCGGGTAAAGCCTTGTAGAACCCGTGGCGTCTGTAAGTAGAATATAATTTGATACAAGTGTTTACAATATTCATTTTACACTTAGATTTTACACGTCCAATTTTTAAACTCATTCTAGTAAACAGCGTAAATGAATTGTAAACAGTTTCACTAATTAGCTGCGGTAGGTCTAGTGATGAGTAAAGTCGTCTAGGGAAATATGCGAGAATTTTCAACCTTGAATAGTTTAGCACTCTTCATTTACTATGAGAAATTCTTGCTGCGCTATCTCTAATATTGTAAATGGTTAGTGGGAAAGTTTGCACGCTTCTGACGTACTAATTTCAAGTAGTCAAAGATACTGTTTATTTGCCCTTTGTGAGATAAGTTTGATTCCAGTAAAAACAGAAGCAGAAAGTTTGCACCCTTTTTTTTTAGCAATTATTTTATGGCCTTGTTACTAAGACCTTTTAGTCAAATCCTATTTATTTCTAATTTTAAACAGTCAAAGAGAATGACGAGCTGGATTCGTCTAGGGCTAAGATTTTGTCCTACGACATCCTTAGAGAAATTACTCGGGGTTCTAGCGCGAAAAGGTAAGGACCATGTAGTTTTTAGTCGGTTACCTGAAGTACCTGCGAGTAGTGGACCTGCTGTCTAACGGATGTGGTCATGCATGGTAAAGAGAATGAATCAGAACTCTGTACCAACTCGTCGTGCCAGCCAGCATGGTAAATATAGTCAAAAACTCTTGTAATATGACATTGGCTCGAACTATTTCAATAAAACAGTCTATTAGTCACATCTTTTTCCCCTAAGCGGTAGACAGAAGCATTTTGTACGCCCACATTTCACCGTATTGAAATGGACTGGCGCCGAAGATCATCCACAGCGAAACTTGCTTAACGCAGTGATCGTTTACAGAATACTGAATTAGCGGGACCACGAGCACTTAATTCAAGTATTTCAATAAATAAAAGTTTCGTTTACTTTAGTTAGGTAAAATAACCTTTAAAAAAGTCTAATCTTCTGACGGAATTAAACACATTCTAATTACAACACCAGAACTAAACGTGAGTGATATAAAGTCTCCTTACACAATAGAATCGGTCTTGTTCAAGAATTCAAGCTTGCTTAACTGCAGATAACGCGCGTACTACCCGATAGCGCGCAAGCGCATGTAGACGTAGACGGTGTCATTCGTGCGCAGGGCATCGGCCTATCGCATTTTATCATGTTACAACATTAATTATATTATTAAGGACTTCCGAGTCTTACTGTTATCGTGAAAAGAGAAGTGACGACACCTTTTTGAGGATGTCATATCGAGTTATTTTTGTGCCATATAGGGTCCAATCGACCACAACTTCTCGCGGTATTCCTGCTGACCAACGTCCTGTTATAGGGGCCCTCTCAGATGGCATTTTAAAAAGAATTTTATAAATTAAAAATCCAAGCGACCGATTTGGATTAAATTCAAATGGGGCCTCACCTGGGAAGTATACCCGATGAAACAAATAAAGAATTACCCAAATCGGTTCAGGCATTCGAGTAATCAAATGATAAAAAAATATATCGCCGAATTGAGTACACCCTTCTGTTTTGAAGTCTGTCAAAAATAATATAATAATAATAAACATTTTTTGCAGACCTTTGATCCACATTTTATTAGTAATATCTTAGCCTATTGTTAGTAAATTTCATTATCCTGTTATAATTTTAAACAATTTCAAATTTATAATTTAAATCGTGATAATAATAAACAAAAAAAACTAACTAACTAACTATCTTCACGCTGTATCCCTGACGGGGTAGTCAGAGAGGACAGATCGCCAGGCTTCGCGATCCATGCATACTTCTTTCGCTTCTTCGAGATTCATCAATCGCTTCATACACGCACGTCTGGGTATCCGAGTACTTTTGACCTTTCCGTTTTTGAGCAATCTGCTCACGTGGTCTTCATATGAAAGTCTCAAATTTAAATAAAATATAAATTCTAATTAAAATTGATTCATTTTAAAAATAACAGCGATTAAAAATAACTAGTCGGGCGATCCCGAACTATACACGTGAGTACAACCGTTTACTTAGTAATAAAAATAACATTTACAAAACATTAAATTCGTAATAACAATGTTAAAAACACAAAAAATATCACAATATTAGGCTGCTATTTCTAACCAACGCCTGTACGTCTTGCTGGTATATAATTGATCCAGTAAACTTATATTATATACTTATTTCACAACCAAACTGAAGGGACTCTTAGGTAACCGTTCTTCGCGAGAGTGGAAATGTAGAAAAACATATTTATTAGCACAAAATAAGTCCAAAGCGGTATGAAACCGAGTTTGTTGAACTGTAGTGAGTATTTATTTACTTTTTAATACTCAACCATGCCTTAGGCATGTAGAACTGGGAGATAAATCTCTCTTACTTAACACAACAAGACTAATATATGCGTTTCAAGTTAAAAACATACCTACGTGCTTAATTAGCTTTTAGTAAATAAGTCATAAGTGCTTTACATTGTTTTACTTTCTAGAAATTAAAAAAAACATAATTTTTTAGATAATTTCTTAGAAAATTATTTTAATAAGTCGGCCTTTTTAGTAAATGTGTGCGTGCTGTATAATACTGAGGTTTAATGGGAGCGGAGCGGTGATGTTATTGCTATAGTTTACATAATTACATTTTTACATGAAAATTGTAATAATGAAAATGATAGTATTCCGGAGCCACATGTGCTTTTTAAACAAACTTTTTTTTTCCAGCAGGAACGAGAAGTTAGGTATCATAGTTGTATTTCATCATCATCATCCGAGCGTCTGTCCCAGTTGCGTCTCGCGACGCCGGGGTCCGCAGTTATATGTATCCTTCCAGATTAAAAACTATCTGTATAAAAAATATCAGTCCAATGATGTCATGTCATGTCCAATCTGTCCACTCACTGTTTCGTAATGGAACAACAAATATCCGTATATACTAATACGACAAATATAATATACACGCATTTATAATTTAGGTAAGTACTCGCATTCCAAAACGTATTGGTCTTTAGCCGGATGTGATTAACTATCTAGGCCTGTACAACCGCAGTGTCAATATGCTAGGCAGTAAAATTTCTGGGTCGCTAATAAAAATGTGACAGTTGTACAAGATTAATGCCTGACTGTCGTCTATTATAGGTGATTGATTTATATATAAAAGAAATTGCATACAGAAGCTGAATACACTATTTTATTTATATTAAAAGTGTATTTGAAAAATATTCTTCATAATTTTGGTTTCCTTTAAAAAAAGCTCTTGGTTTTTTCTTCTTTTTTAGAGGTATAGAACGAGAACTTATTACTAAGCCTGCGCTGTACACCCATCTGTTATCAAGCTATATTTCATGGACCGTGATAGAGAGATAGTTGAATTGAAATTTTCACAGACTATGAATCTATTGAAATCTGCACTATCTCTCCCGATGTTTATCATAACACATTCTCTAGGAAGTCTTTTCATTTGGCCGCGGACGTCCTACTGCAAAGTCTCAGTTCCAGGTTCAGGATGTTACATCACAGTTACGGTTAGTTGTTAAGATGTATCACATCTCTAGAGTTCACTTACTACTCGTCAATGGCACGAGCCTGATGTGCTCGGTCTGAATATAAAATTATGATCTTGTGATTGTACAACAAATAAATAGAATTTACTAAAGACTGATCATCATTTACCAACACAACACAGGAATCGTCTGCTACATTGAATCGGTGGCATTGATTCCATGGCACCCCTAATGGTTTCCTTCGAGATGCCACGTAAACTACAATATATACACACTCACGTCATCAATCACAACGCGCCGTCTGCGCTGATCTATGGCGGATGTCGTTAACAAGTCTTTGGTACGATCTTGATAACTCCCGTCTATGGCCTTCCTTCATTATTTTTAAATTTGGCTAATACTTTTTTAACAAGTAATTTTTGCTATCTACATTTACAGATCAACTGAGTACTCGTATTCGAAATGATTGGCTGTGGAACAATTCTAATCCAACAAGAAAACTTACCTAACAGCAGGTAGTCTCCATTTTGTGATGGTCAAATTCTCTTTAGTTTCTTATTTATTATTTTGTTTTCGCCTACAGGTCCCTCAATCACAGTAGATCCATTGAATAGGTAATTAGGGAGGTTTTGGATGAGATTTTTCTTAGCATACTTGTGTTTTGGCGATGTTGTGGCGCTCTTTTGGAAAGGCATCATAAGCCTTTACAAAAGCAGTGGGCATCAAATCGGCTGATACAATGATGAATCAATTAAATAAATCATTATACATAAGCTCTTGAACAAATTTCATAATAATAGTACACAGTTCATCAATAATTTGTCACATTAGTTCCAATCAAATAAAATTATTTATTTACTTCAAACTTAAAATTTGTTTGGAATTGTAATTTTTCCCCAACTGTCAAGAAACACTGTCAAAAACTCAGTAAAAAACTTTTTGTAAAACAAGCACATTGTTACAATGCGTAATCCCAAGCATTTTGTCATTTATACAGTCCGAAATATAATATAAACAATTTGGCCTTGATAATTGTCTGAAACATATGTAGGGGAAAATATTCTAATTCGTTGGCAAGTTTGTTGTAGAATTAATAATCTATTATTAATTCTACAACAAACTTGCCAACACATAAGAATTATATAAATATTTGGTACATTTCGACTACAACTATGTGGATAATTTAATAAATTCTTTCGGTGTTTTAATCTTAATCGTCAATCGTATTTTAAGTTTAATCTTCTTATTGTTCATCCATTTACTTGGTTAATTTTAAACTGAAGCCTTGAACTTAGAGGAAACTGTTACAGCAGCAGCAGATACATAATTTTTTTATTTTTTTTTATTGTGGAGATACTCATGGATGCAATGCCGGACTCTTACCGACTAAAACCACACGGTGCCTTTCCATTTGTCTATGGCCAGGCGTCCCGAGTAAGCCCTCGGGAAGATAGCCCCAGGAGCAGCAGATACATAACGTAGGTTTAGCCTTTTTATTGAATAACTACCGGATACCCTCGGCTTCGCCCGTCTCGTTATATACTTCGAGCCCCCAACGCACCCATTTAAGGGCAGGTAGGCCAAGTCGCGTAGGCAACAAAACGGTTCCTCAGCCCCCGCCAAGATAGATTGACGATGTATTTTCTGCTGGCACGCCACAGTAAAAATGATTGGCAGTAGCAATCGAAATGGAACATCTCTGTTATTGTGTTGGATTTTATTATAGGTTTATGATATACTAGTTGACGCCCGCGACTCCGCCCGCGTGATGAAGTTTTCTCGTTCCCGTTATCTAAAGGAACTTGTTCCCGGGATAAAAAGTAGCATATGTGTTATTCAGTTAGATAAGCTATATTATTATAAGGTTTATTTAAATTTCATTCAGTAGTTTTTATATGTAAGTATCATCAAACATTCATCCTTACAAACTTTCGTGTTTTTTAATATTAGTAGGAGTTAATGATGATATAATTAATAACAAATTTATGCTTCATGTACAAGTAATAAATAAAATGTCCCGTACTAATTATACACTTTTCTTTTTTTAAATAATATTTAAATCGAATAATCATAATGTGATGTCCCTGTCTCAGGCAGCTAGTCACCGTTGTACGTACTTCAGAAAACATCTTCCGTTCGCGCTAAAGATTCTCCCTAAGTATATACTTCATTTAATTGCTCTAAACGTTTCCGGTTTACCCAAATCTTGCTATTAGTAGTAATTCCTACTTTTTCTCTTTCAAATACCCGATTCTTAGTTTAAAATGCAGCGAAGAATTCTACTATCATATTAATGACTAATGCCTGAAGATCGGCTTCTCATGAGACCATCAATACCGCATCATCAGCGTACAACAGACAATGTACTGTAAAGTTTCCGAATTTACAACACATCATAATCTTTTAACTTTTGCAGCCAAGTACACTATGAAATGCAGTACACTATGAAAAACACAACCAAGGCGGACATAACACAACCCCGTTTGACGCCCGAACAAAAGTCAAAAAGAGGCGCCAGGTGAACATCCCCCTTGGTCGCACGCAAGCTTTACAGTCCGCATAAAGTGACTGTATCGCACGCAGCAGCTGGCCGTCCTCACCATATCCTGGCCGGAGATGGTGTGGACGGCCAGCCAAGCCACACGGAGGAGTACCACAAAATTTCTCTCACAACGCTTTCTCCAGATCCACTAAAGCGCAGAAAACCTTCGGGTTAAAATGTTGGGATTTTTAATTATTAGTTACATGAAATGTTATAAATTTTTTAAGGCTACTAACATAAAGTAAAAATATAAATATAAAAGCGCTGGTAGCCCCACTAACTCAGTCCTCTGTAAAAGATCACTGGTTTAAGAAACTCTCTCGGACTTTGGACGGATCACCGCTTTGCAGCTTTTTCATTTCCAGCGATTTCGTCCTTCGAAGGACACGTTAAGCTGTTTGTCCCGGTTGCTAGTAACGTTGCAATCGGCACTCGTTAAGTCAAGTGAATACCCTTTCAGCGACCTAAAAATTACAACAGCGAGTCGCCACATTTGAACACAGGCATTGGGCTCACCACAATATGCCTCTGCCACACCTTCGGGGATAAATTCGTGGCTAATAAATTTATAAATATACTTAAATAATTTATACTTCAAGAATAAAATAAAGACTTTGGATAAAATAAAACAACTGCACTGATTTCTTCAGCCAGTGGCAGTCGGTATGTTAAAGCTTCAGAATCTATTGATAAAATTTGTTTAGAACCAAATTGAAAGTATAAGTAACACAAAAAATAAAATTGAAATTGGTCAATGGTTTGCGGAAAAATAGATAAACATACATTGAACAGCCCACAGGCTCAGTTAATTATATAACTGCCTTCTAACCTGTGGGTACGGGGTTCGATTTTATATTACTTACAGGGATAATTCTAACGCTTCTGTGAAGTGTACGTAGCTCATTTTTATTAAAACTCTCATATACACTATACAAAGCGAACTCTAGGGGTCGCGAGATGCAGCTGGGACAGACGCTCGGATGATGTTGGAATGCTTACTGCTCGGATAAATATACTGTGCCATTGCGAAGAAATAAAAAAAAACTTTATTTTGCATAGACCATTTTAACGGCGCTTACAAAATGTCATACACTATTTAAAATATTTAAAGTGACTACCGGTTCGGAACGCGGCCCACCTGAGAAGAACCGGCAAGAAACTAGGAAGGCTTTTTTTTGATGGCCTATTTACAATTTAATTTTATTTCACTTTGCCAGCAGATCATTTCCAGGCGTCCCTGTCCTGCAAATAGTCTTTAACGGAGTAATAACCTTTTTCACAAAGCTTGTTTTGGTCCCGGTTGCCAATAAAATGGCAGTCGTTAAGCCAATTTGAAGGCCTTATAGGCGGCTTAAAAACTTTCAACAGCAGGTCGCCACAGCCTGCGCCTGTCCATTTCAAAACGGCAATGGGCTCACCACCTATTACGTGGGACAGGAGTACACATGAAAAGTGGGTATACAATATGTGTGCCTCTGCCACCCCTTCGGGGATAAGGCGTGATAGATAAATAAATAATAAAATAATTAACATTTAAAATTTATTTAATGGTAAATTTCTCAGGTCACAGTGAAGCTTGTTGTAAAAGCGTATACAGTTACCCTGGAAAGAATCGCCAATCTTATGTAGTCGACTGTGTTGGACTGAAAGTTAATTTTTATTTCTAGTGTTTATATTATGTTTATCACAGAGTTTAGAAAACTGTGATAGATTTTTCTGGACATACATAAGATTGACAAAAATGTATTGTGATGGTATGGTTAGAATATTTACTTCTTTGAATTTTTCTCGGTGAGAAACTCTGGGGCCCAAATTATAAATAGCGCGTACAGCCAGCTTTTGTAGAACAAAAATAATATTTAAATCTGCAGCACTCCCCCAAAGGAGAATACCGTAAGACATAATACTATGAAAATAGCTGAAGTAAACCATTCTAGCCGTATCCACTTCTGTTAGAGTCCTGATCTTTTTTTACAGCGTATGCAGCCGAACTTAACCTAGAGGCTGTCTTTTCTATGTGCGGGCCCCACTGCAAATTGGCATTAATAGTTATACCGAGGAACACAGTTGATTCTACAAACTCTAACACTTGTCCATTCAGTTGAACATTGGCCGCAACTTGCTTTACATTTGGTAAAGTAAATTTTTAACATTTAGTTTTATTTTCATTAAGGCAAAGATTATTTGAGCTGAACCAATGAACTACTCTTGCAATTGCATTGTTTACATCGTCATAGTTATCTAATTGTCTTTTAATTTTAAAAATCAATGAGGTATCATCTGCAAACAAAACAATCCTATTCCTGTCCCCTACATAATATGGTATATCATTAATATAAATGAGGAACAAGAATGGCCCAAGAATCGAGCCTTGCGGCACACCCATTATAACCACGGATCCTACAGAACGTGTACCATTAATACCGACCCTCTGTATTCTATTGTTGAAATATGAAGACAGAAGGTCGAGAGCTTTGCCTCTTATTCCATAGTGGTGTAATTTTTGCACAGCGTTTCATGTTGAACGCAATTAAAAGCCTTTGATAGATCGCAAAATATTCCAAATGCATCGTGCTGGTCCTCATAGGCTTCATGAATACATTTTAATTACTCAACACCAGCATCGGAAGTTGAGCGCCCTTTCATAAACCCAAATTGATTCGCATGAAATATTTTATGACTATTAAAATGGGATAGCATGATTCAAGATTACATTTATTTAGCATTTGATACAAGGGGAGCAACTAAGCAACTAAAAAACCTGACACAGGTCCTACCTTAGTAAGCGCCAGCGCGCGACTGATTAGGCGTCAGCAGCGCGAATCTGGTATTATTTAAACATTTGTACTATAAAAATCACTGTATATAGTCAAAGTAAGCCATTATGTCTATAAATATTTAGTAGCTATAGTTGGGTATAAAAATTTCATGAAAATTATCTGTAGTTTAGATTTGGCATTGAAAAAACATTAAGAAAAGAGGGCAACTTTGGAATGTTTTTCTATCAAGTGAAGTTTATTAGATTTTGTAACAGAAAGTAATTTTGACTAGATTAAATCCTTAACTATCTTGTATATTTTTTTCAGAATCAGAAACCCTTTTTTCTACGATTCGCATTGTTTTAAAAACCTCAAAATCGTGGCCTCGGCAGAAATACCAAACCTTAATATCGTCGTTTATTTACTTTACAACATCTAACTTTGTGACAATTTGCTCGATTTGTTGACATTTATGATTACTGCTCTGCCCTCCTGGTGCGTGATGATAAATGGGCTCCCTCGATAAATGGAGTCCGCTTCCTACTATTTTCGCTTCACTGAGCGCACCGTCTTCAGCAATCAGTTCGGCGCCCTTAGCACATGAGATCAATAGTTTCGAATATCGAATACTACAAGTCACATCCTTCCCGCCAACTACTTCATAGGGACTAGGGACCGACAAAAACTTTTCCGGATACACATTTCCTTTACAAATGGTTCACCCGAAGTGTACTACAAAAACTATAAGTTATTACATTTATTACGTAGAAGAATGACTTTATACCGATGGAGTATGTACCTACTAGTATGTAGTAATTTGTAGCTTGCTCTATAAAATCGATTATTTTTTATAACGGTCCGCCATAATAATGAAAATTGGTTAAATTGTTTTAAAGAAGCTTAATCTGACCCCATACTTCTACTTAATTGTCCAAAAAATCTAATTATTTTGTATGGATTTCCGCCATGTAACGCCTGATTCAATTAGTTATTTAATTTAGATCATGGAAGATTTTGGGATAGAATAATTTTCTTAGTTAGTTTTTTTTAGTTGGATACAACGTGAAGTATGGTAATTACCTATTTATATATTTTTATTTATAATGAAAAATAGATATGTTTATGTGTCCCCGCGCGAGCCGTGGCGGTAGGTTGTGTGTGAGACATGCGTGACAATGTCCTCAAATCGCGTAAAGTGTACTAAGTGCAATATAGTTATAAACGAGGTTCTTGCGTTCGTAAGTAATCGTATTGATGTTATGAAAGAGGACAGTATTAGTCAAATCTGTAAGAGTGCTTTCACAGAAGACGATATTTTTACTGCTAAGCAATTGTTATTGGAGTCTACCTCACAAAACACAAAAAAGAGGAGAGGAGAAATTATCAGCATACTAAAGCAAACAGATCCTGATCAGACGCCTATTTTTGTGACAAGAGAACTGCATAAGTTGCCGCCGGTCCTGTTCGACCATGTCGATGTGACAAGGTTACTTAAAGATATTCTCAGATTGCAACAAGATCAAAAGACTACTACGGAAAAATTGGATTTAGTGCAAAAAGAATTACATAATTTGAAGAATGCAGCGTTAGTTAACGTTTTCGAAGATGAGGGTAACGTGAATAAAAAACGAGGCGCTTTTTTGGGAGAATCATCTCTAATATGTGATAGTGGTCCGATGGGGCTGATATCAAATATCGACAATGATAAGAATCGGTCCAAATTATATAGAACACTGAATTTTTCAGCCTCTTCGAATGAAAATATGGGGGTAGTCCCGTCAGCTGATGGATATGATGACAAGATAAACTTGCCTTACGATAAAAATCACGGCTGTGACGACGCTGTTGTAATGAGTCATGTGTCTGAGCTGAATATGAAGCGAAAATCGGTCGCCTCTAGTACAAAACACACAGGCGTAGTGTCGAATAGTATAACTGTTTGCTCTGATCGAAAAACATTAGCGGAGGTAACACGCGAAGGTGAATGGAAGACAGAAAGGAAAGCCACGGAATGGACTACTGTAACGAAAAGAAACCGTTTTATAGAAAAAGTCGGTGTGGCCACAATATCCCCTGGTGTGAACTTCAAGGCAGCAATGGTTGAAATCCCTCTTTATATATCCAAAGTGGCACAGGATGGATGGAATCGGATACGACGGTTACACTAGAAAAAATTGACATGAAATATCCAAAACCGTATAATGCATACAAAGTATTCGTGCCTCAAAATAAATTAAATTTATTTTTGAGTGAGAATTTTTGGCCGGAAGGTGTGATTTATAGGCGCTTTGTTTATATTAAGCGGAAACACACAGATAGTGCGCTTATGTTAGACGGGACTCCAATGAAGGAGCCTGCCATTGGTTCTACCATCTTACATGCATAATGGCTGGCTCACAATTAAATATCAAACTTACGTCATTTAATTGCCAAAATATTCAAACATCGGTTGAGTGCGTACGCCGGCTTTGTCGGGGTATGGATATTGTGGCGCTCCAGGAAACTTGGCTCATGCCACATGACCTGGCATTTCTTGGAACCCTAGACAAAGATTTTGCATACACAGCAAAATCTGCAGTGGACACTAGTACGGGCATCCTCAGGGGGAGACCATTTGGCGGAGTAGCCCTGTTATGGAAAAGATCTACGTTTTCGTCAGTATTTGTGCTGTCATGCAATAGTGATCGGTTAGTGGCTATAAAAATAGTGATCGGTAACCGTTCAGTGCTATTTTTTTCGGTGTATATGCCGACAGACAGTGCGGCTAACCTTGTGGAGTTTACTGAGTGCTTAGGTGAAATTATAGCAATTGTTGAGAGCAATAATGTGGAGACTATCTTTGTGCTTGGTGACTTTAACGCCCACCCTGGCGAGCGTTTCGCGAGGGAGATGCTCTCGTTGTGTGACGAACGTTCGTGGTGCTGTGTGGATATGGAACTATTACCGACGGATACTCACACATTCAACAGTAATCAAAACGGCACCTTACGCTGGCTGGACCATTGTTTGGTGAGTAGTGCCGTGAGAGACTTAGTAACTAGTGCCTCTGTTCTGTATGGACCGTACCCACCTGATCACCTGCCCTTGGCAGTTTGTGCGTGATGCTCACAGGGAGGCCCGTCAATGTTATCAAACTTGGTTACTATATCAAAAACCTGCGTGTGGTTGTGTACATGATAGAATGTGTGAAACAGCATATTTAAGGCAAAATTAAAAGATTGTAAAAACAATGAAGAGCAAATCAAAATGGACATAAATGCTAAAAATCATTCTGATAAACAATTTGGCAAGTTCTGGAAATCAACAAATAAGTTGAACCACAAGCAGAGTCTTCCTGTGAGTGTGGCGGGTGTATACGAGCCAGTTGATAAGTTGAACCACAAGCAGAGTCTTCCTGTGAGTGTGGCGGGTGTACACGAGCCAGTTGATATTGCCAATGCTTTTTGTGTTATAAGTATGTAAGTATTTCAGAGTGGAGCCGGCTCTGAAAGGCACGTCGCGGGTGTCTGGCTCTGGGGCCGTTGTATCTGGTTCACTTTCACTTAACTTTTAAAGCAAATGAAGTCTTTCATATCATAAGTAGGATGGTAAAAGGTAACTCTCCCGGACACGACGGCCTCAGTATCGAGCATCTGCAGTATGCCGGACCTCACTAATCTGGGGTACTTGCAATGTTTTTTAATTTGTGTATGAATCACAGTTATCTGCCATGTAACTTAATGCACACGGTGGTTGTACCTGTTATTAAAAATAAAACTGGAGACGCCTCTGACATGTCCAATTGCAGGCCAATATCTTTGGCTACTATTGTGGCTAAGGTGCTGGACAGTCTACATGACAAACACCTGGCTACGCACACACGACTGCATGACGCCCAGTTTGGATTCCGACCTGGGCTATAAACTGAAAGTGCTATTTTTTGCCTCAAGCAGACTGTTCAGTACTACACGAACAGGAAAACGCCAGTATTTGCCTGTTTTTTGGACTTGTCAAGGGCGTTCGATTTGGTGTCCTACGGGACACTGTGGCAAGAGTTACAGAGTCAAACATCCCTGCCCGTGGAACTTTCTAATTTGTTCAAGTATTGGTATGCTAACCAAACAAATTGTGTTAGATGGGCAGGGGCTCTTTCGGGACTATACGGACTAGAATGCGGGGTGCGGCAAGGTGGGTTGAGCTCCCCACGTTATTTTCAACCTGCTGCTGAGCCTCAGCATTAACTCATTCATATACAGAATGAGTTAATGCTGAGGCTCAGCAGCACCATGGTCGGTTGTCATGTCGACGGAGTTTGTTTTAACAATATCAGTTACGCGGACGACATGGTGCTGCTGAGTCCCTCCATTGCTGCATTGAGGAACTTGGTTGCTGTATGTGAATCCTATGCGGTGACTCACGGACTCAGGTACAATGTTAGAAAAAGTGAATACATGGCAGCTCGTGCTAATATGCTTACCCGCAGATTCGCGCGCTGCTGACGAGCAGTCAAGGTCACTCTGTACAAGGCTTACTGCTAATCGTTTTATAGCTGCGGCCTATGGGTGAACTTTACGCAGAGGGCATATAGTGACCTCCGCGTTCAGTATAATAACGGCTTTAGGGCAGTGATGGGGCTGCGGTGGCGGTGCAGCGCGTCGGGTATGTTCGCGACCCACAATGTGGATAGCTTCGCGTGCATCATCCGCAAGCGGTGCACTTTGGCCCTCGCGCGCCTCCGCGGCAGCGTCAAAACTCTTCTGAAAGTTTTAGCATCGAGGTGGGACTCACGTACCTACCATTATTATTGGTACCAGAACCACGGAGCAAGAAATGTTGCTCGTTTCTTCTCACTGGCACCCTAATAGAGTCGAAAGCAATAATAATACCATGTGACAAGTTTACGACAAGCTGTAGGCGAAAATAGCTTACTAGGCCTGTCAGTTTCTTGTTATTTGTCTCCCGTCTGTTGTAATTAGTGTAATAAAACGTAACTATCTTCACGCTGTATCCCTGACGGGATTAGGAACTGTAGATTTTTTTATCGCTTCATACCTGTACGTCTGGGTATCTGAGTGCTTTTGACTTTTTTTTGTAATCGTATGAGTAAAAAAGTTACACCCTCTGACACGCTTGGTGGTAAGAGAATTACATACATACTTATTGTAACGCCTTTATCGCTGAATGGGTAGGCAGAGGCAAAAATTAGAGCGTAGCTCATGTACATTACATTAGTTTTTATTTCACTTCAATACATGCAGTATTTCCGAAGTTGTAACAACGAGAAGTTTTAGTCTTTTTATGAATTTCCGAGATTAGGCGCACCCATTATGACGTCACAGCCCCGCACAAACTGCGACAAGGCGTCCTGCGGCGTTCGGGTGCGAATAAGAGCACGACTGTCGAATGAGCAGGGTTGTGACGTATGCGGTCACCCGCGTTATACGCACTTCTACAGGCATTATTTGAAATATAAATAAAGTAAAAATACCGTTTTTCTCGTAATTTTTTGTAGATTTATTTGGCATTTAAAGTAAAAAACATTTGTCAGAACCATTACAAACAGACGCTTAACTTTTATTCATCTGTACTATATATTGGAAATCACAATATTGACAGTAATGAAGTTTATTTATCAAAAGGGTGTAACAAAAAAGAAAAAGTTTCATTGTCTTTAAAATAAGAACGTTCATCCATTCGTCACTCAACTTCAAGTGAAACTGACCCAACGCCACAATTGAATGCTTGTACGCATAAATACATGACAATTTTAAGAGAAAACGCAACAAAATTTACGATAATACGAAATTACCCATTGAAGACTTCGATTACTGCCCACGATAGCTGTGTTTGGACATGAAACTCTTTTTTTTGCGAAACCTGTGGACAAATACCTACGATTTACCATTTTTGAATACCCTGGGCGTTACTACGTAATAAATCTTTCAATATGTATCCTGTCTTCCTAATATGTAATTTTGAGAAACTTAAATCAGATTTGCAAAGGTTAATAAAAGAGCCGACACATCGAAAAAGGTTTTATGACAAATTCATAGTCTGAACTACAAAATTAAGTATTTTGTCGTTTAGATTAGTAATCTATTCTAATATATAAAGCTGAAGAGTTTGTTTGTTTGTTTGGTTGAACGCGCTAATCTCAGGAACTACTGGTTTGAATTTAAAAAAATATATTCGTGCTGGATAGCCCATTTATTCAGAAAGGCTGTATATCATCACGCTACTATCCCGCAGAGTAGAGCAGTAATCTGAAATGTCAACAATTCGGGCAAATTTTTATATATTAATGCTAAATTTATAAACGACTAGCTGTCTCGCCCGGCTTCGCCCGTGACATACTTCGAACCCCATGGCACCCATTTAATCTAGTCGTTTATTAATTTCACAATAATGTATGAAAATTTTCCGAATTCGTTGATTACTTCTTCGCTCTCCAGTACCTACCTACGCCCGCACGGCCTGGTCGAAATATGTAAATATTATCTACATAAACTGTACTTAGTAATGAAATAATTTATTTTGATAAGGATTAAAAAAAAGCATGAGTAAAATAAACGCGTTAAAATGTATTCCAAAAAAAAACAAGATTTTTAAATAAAAAATGGTTGTTGTGCCTCACTCGACATAGATAGGTATGGTGTGTCGCCGACTTTTTTGTAGATATTTATAAGATCTACAATTAATTAGAACATTTTATGGATCTATCTTTTATAGTTTAGGCAGCGTACGCAAAATAAGTAACTTTTCTGGTTGGTTTTTTACACTTTGTGTCCGAAAAACTCAAATATCTTAAGGAACCCTATTTTCTTTTCAAAATAAAATATAGCCTATGTTACTCGTGGATAATGTGGCTTTCAAATGGTGAAAGAATTTTTAAAATCGGTCCAGTTGTTTTTGAGCCTATTTATTACAAACAAAACAAACAAAGTTTTCCTCTTTATAATATTAGTATAGATGGTATTACGCGTGGGATGCGTAAAAATAGGTGACGATTTAGTGTCCCCACGAAGAGTACCTACCCAGCCAGAATAGGAGACGAAAGTTGAGAGTTTTATTGTGGCTGTGTCCAACTGACTATGCTATGCAACTGATTATATCGGCAGAGGTGATGTGCTTAAAAGAGACCGTAGCTGCTGTAAAGAAACGGGAGAGCATGTGTGTGTATTACTCTCCCGTACCGAATAAGACACATTGTGCATATACCAAAATTATTTACAACCATCGATTCTTAAGATTTGCTATTTCTTGAACTATGTCTATTTTATTTTCATCACACACACACACACACAAATACATTACATGCTTCATTGTCGCAGGTAATGTATGAGTGATACGATTACCTAACCTATGCAGTGAGAATGAAGCATCTCCCTATGAGACTTGAGGTTTATAATTAGCGAACACATCTCAGTGTCTTCTTCAGAATTGGATATCGAATTTTGTCAAACAGCATCATTGTTTATTGAAGTTTTGGCTGAAACTATGAAATATAGCAGAAAGTCATAATACGTACCAGTACTCAATATCAATTCGAGTTAAGTTCTGAAACCCGTCTCACCTGTAACAAAATAAATCAAAGTAAGTACCTATTAAATATGTATTTCTTAAAACTTCATTATGTACAAAATAACATATTAATAAAAATAAAATTTCTAGTTTTCCGGTATTTTTATGAGAACTAATCCCATTTGTATTCCTATTACAGTGACTCCTATAAACCAGGATCTACAGCAATGACCAAGACCAGAAAAGTAACACCAAACTCGACTTTGCTGAAGTTCCAGAAGAAGTTAGAATGTTTTGGAACCCGCGTCGATATTATTCAGAAGATAATTTAAGGGAGTTGAAAAAGAACGTAATGCCTCTTCCCTTCTTTGTAAAATGGAAGATCTGGAAGGCAACTAGTTGTACATCATATGAAAGTACAGTTTCCCGATAGTCGATATTCAGTATTCATAAATCCTCATAATTTTAAATTATTATATTTTAATTGTCTTGTGCAATTAAAACAAAATACTACCGAGAATAGGCAATTCTAATAGAAGATACTAATAAAATTTCTTTTATTATTGAAAAATTTCAGACTCTAGAGAATATAAATACCAAAATGTACCTTCGCTAATTAATTCTATTTACAGAGGTCAGTTGAAAATGCCCGCAAAGACAATTGGGAGCTAAATCATACAGATTAATTGACGAGATTAAAATAAATTGCCGTATTTACCAAAATAAAATCGTATTGTTGGAATAACAAATGACATGAAGTATCATTTAAACAACCTTTCTGATAATTCGACCGTCTAGAATTACCCGCAGTGTACATTACACAACGAAAACAAAACAGTAAAATAACTTGATTGTAATGTGTGATGTAACAGATATCTTATAAAAATATTATCAGGTGTAATGTCACGCAAAAGGGGTATATTAAGTAAATTGATTAACAATGACATAAACTTATTGATAATGTCTCGAAGGAGGCGGATAGTATACTTAGTATTTTTCGTATTAATTACACATGTAAGTTCTTTAAGATTTATAATTTTATTGCAAATTCTTCTCTTCATTTTAATGTATTTCTAATTACTTTTAAACGATACCCGCATTTGGAGTCTGGGGGTTTACTTTTACTTGACTGCTAGAAGGAGCTATTGTTTTACTTTTGACATTTTGTGAGCATCTGCTTTCACGTCCGTGACATTGGAGATAAGTTGCAAGAGTTCGCCTTCGTAAGTATGGTCGCGTCCTGCGGCAACCGCCTAGCTACGTGGGAAGCAAATGTCCGGCCATGTCGGCCCCGCCGGGTCCCGGTATGAGGGCAAGACCCAATAAGTGCTGGCCCGGCGTCTTAAGGAATGAAATGCGTGCCAATGGTCTCACTACAGGGGATGCCGACGATCGTGCGAAGTGGAGGAGTAAAAGTAGGAACCCTGGGCGTCGCGAGACGCAACTGGGACAGACGCTCGGATGATGATGGTGACATTGTTGGGAGCGTCTGTCGTCTGACCTTCCAACCAACGCGACGTCCTGTTTTTCGTTGCCTCGTCCGTTAGCCAGTCCGCTAGCCCGATATTTATGATTTCGTTACATTTGTTGTTACCAATTGACCAGTTTGTTTCATTCATTAAACCTTTTTTTTTCGCAGGGTGGTGTTAATTCAAGTAATATTTCAACAAGTAATTCGGTAATTTCTACAGAAATCAGTTACGATTTGCCACCCCAATCGTCAACTTTAAAAGATGAACTTTTATCGCCTGCCCAAAGGTTGCTTGCAATCGCGAGATCTCAGCGGCCTACGAAGGAGCTTAGCATGCAATCTTTGACAACAAAGCCTGTTGTTGCTAACGCTCCACTTAATCGGGAAAATGCAGTTAATTTTAACCCCGTAGCAAATTTGTTTACACCAAATGTACAAGTAACTTATAACGCACATCTTTCTCCTTTACCTAAAACAGTGGAAACAGGATCACCGCTTACAATATCACCTACACATTCATCAACTCCTTATCAGAACCATATCTTACCTGGTTCTGTATCTTGCAATTATATACAACAAACACCTTTATTGCAAGAATCACAGTATGCTTCCTTAAGTTATGTTTCTCAACCAGAGGTTTATCAATTTCATGATCAGAACGATGTCCCGTTTAGTGTAAAAACTTCCAGCCAAATGCAACAAAGGCATTTTTCACCAGAAGCTTTATATACTGAAAACTATGGGCGACAATCAGACCTATCTCAATTTCGTCAACCACCAATAACATTGCAGACAACATCTGTTCCAGCAACTTCACCATCACCTTGTTCTGTTACTTCGGTTTCTAATATTCTAGATCCCAATTTAGGACTACCTCAGTTTCGTGACCAGAACTCTGTCTCGCTAAGTCCTGCATCTTTTAGTCTTTCTGAAAAATTTGTTCCCAAAACGGAACTATTTCCCCAGTCACATATTCTTCCATTCACCAGTTCTGTAACACCAGTTTCTAATTTTCTAGGTCAAAATACCCTCGAAGCAAACTCAGGTCTGCCCCGATTTCGTGATCAGAACTATGGCTCGCTTAATGCTGGACCTCTTAGTCAAATACCAGAAGTTTCATATTCTGAGAAAATTATTACCAAACCGGAAATATTTAATCATTTACCAATTCTTCCATGCACCAGTTCTGTAACATCAGTCTCCAATATTCTAAATCAACATACCGTTGGAGCAAACTCAGAGCTGCCTCAATTTCGTGATCAGAATTGTATCTCACATGCTGCACATTTTAGTCAAATACCAGAACCTTCCTTATCTGACATGTTCCTTCACAAACCGGAGCTATATCCGCAGTCACCAATTCTTCCATGCACCACTTCTGTAAAATCAGTTTCTAATATTTTAAATCAAAATACCGTAGGAGGAAACTCAGGGCTACTCCAATTTTGTGATCAGAACTATGTGTCGTTTAGTACGGCACCTTTGAATCGAATCCCAGAAGCTTTCAAATCTGATAGTTTTGTCCCACAGCCAGAAATGTATCATTATCACGAGTCACCTATTACATTGAAGGCTACATCTATTCCGGTAAGTTCGTCACCACCCTATTCTATAGGAACAGTATCTAGTATTCCCTCTCAGAACTCGTTTGCAGCTAACTATGACTTCAGTACACCAATAGCTTTGGATTCTCGTATTGAATCAAAACCTGGATCAATGAGTCCTGTTCACTTACAAATTAATTATTTACCATCTCCATCACTAGATCAATCAATAACATTTTCGGCATCTTCTACTACAACAGGTCCAAGTATTCAAGATACAGCTTACGTATCCAATATACCTCCAATTGTTCCTCCTTATCCGTTGATAATAACGGAACGAAGATCACAATGGAAAAGTTTACTTCCTTTACTATTAATGAAGTTATGTGATCGTGGATGTTGCTGCCAGAATTCGGGAGGCTGTAATATACCTGTTCCGTATCCTATACCGATACCTACAAATAATCCAATAATATTGAGTGACGGAGCAGCTGATGAATGATGATTGTGACGTTACCAAGTATTTATATCACAAGTATGTATTCTTCTACTTAAGATTTGACATGAACCGAAGAGGCCATTAGAATAATATAATAGATGTATTGTGCATGTAAATCAAATACTGTTTTGTTTATCAATAAATCTAATTAGAGTTGCTAATATGATTAACGTTGCATCAGTGGATTTTGGAGCACAATACAGCATTAATAAACCATTATTATATAGTATAACAGCAATGCATTAGCTGTAACACTATATAACAATGGTTTCTTTATTTTCAAATTTAAACTTACATCTGTAATTGTAATATGCGATATCAAGTACTTTAATGTAGAATAGTAATTTATAATATGTATCTTAGGAGACAATGTCCGGCTGTTACGGTAAAGTTCAATGAATTATCATTAAAATTAATCATTAATAACTTAAGATAGTAATGTTAATACTTATTTAAATTAATATAATACAGTATTGGAAAAAATATGTATAGTATTATTCTTATGAATAGGATTTTGTACTCTAATATAATAAAAAGAAAATAGTGAATAAAATGTCTCTAAAATTATATTTTCTTAAAATAATAAATAAATAAATATCCATCACGCCTTATCCCCGAAGGGGTGGCAGAGGCATATTATATGCCCACTTTTCACCGTATGGATTCCTGTCCTACGTAATAGGTGGTGAGCCCATTGCCGTGTTGAAATAGACAGACGCAGGTTGTGGCTACCTGCTGTTGAAATTTTCAAGCCGCCCATAAGGCCTTCAACCAGGCTTAACGACTGCCATTTTACTGGCAACCGGGACCAACGGCTTAACGTGCCTTCCGAAGCACGGAAACGCTCGCAAATGTAAATGCCACAAAGTGGTCACCCATCCGAGGACCAGCCATAGTGAAAGTTGCGTAACTCAGTGATCGTTTACAGAACACTGAGACCGCGAGGCCACGAGCGCTTCTTTTCTTTCTATATTTTCTTAATACTTATTATTTATATATTTATCTATCACGTCTTATCCCCGAAGGGGTGGCAGAGGCATATTATATGCCCACTTTTCACCATGTGTATTCCTGTCCCACGTAATAGGCGGTGAGCCCATTGGCGTGTTGAAATAGACGCAGGTTGTGGCTACCCGCTGCTGAAATTTTTCAAGTCGCCCATAACGCCATCAACTTGATTTAATGACTGCCACCTTACTGGCAACCGGGACCAACGGCTTAACGTGCCTTCCAAAGCACAGAAACGCTCGCAAATGTATATGCCGCAAAGTTATCACCCACCCGAGAACCAGCCATAGTGAAAATTGCGTAACTCAGTGATCGTTTAAAGAACACTAAGTCCGCAGGGCCACGAGCTCTTAATACTTTCTTAAATTTAAGATTCGAACCTAAGAAAGTATTCATTATATGATAAATACCGGGCTACACATACTAATCGTGAAACGATTTCTATGGGGCTAGGTAATGCTATCTCTGCTGGGTGCCTGGGCCCCGGTAAAAGGAAAGACACAAAAATTGCTGGATTGATGTCGTTAGGGATGATTTGCGTGCCAATGGTCCTACTACACGGATGCCAAAAAGTGTGCGAATTGGAAGAGAAAATGTAGGAAAGTGTATTTGGGCGTTGCAAGTTGCGAGACGCAAATGGAAATGTTCAAGTTGCGTCTCGCAATGCTCGGGTGATGATGATAATGTCGACGATAGATAACCTTATGTTTTTAAAATTAGCTGTCAAGATCTTTGACAGATGTGTAATTAATTTTATCTGTCAAAATACTAGTGGGCCGGGTCGTATTTTATATTGTGCAGGGTCTCAGGTCTCAGGATTATGTCAGTAACAAAACTACTAAATTATTTCAATCTTTTAACAAAACTCAATGCGCTGAAGTAACTTGTCCGAAATTCAGAATACAGATAACTACCACCCAGGGTTAATAGGCTAACTACTTTTATCCAAGAAACAAGTTCCTCTGGATGACTGGTATTGAAAAACTTCAGCACGGGGGTGAAGCTGCAGACATAAGCTAGTATAACATAAAAGTACCCCTGAAAGTACATTGTCGGACGTATAAAATCGCGTTACCTTGTATTTGTACCTTACAATGTAAAACTAATTAATAAAAAATATAAAATTTTATTCAATTGTTATTTCAAATACGAACCGGCCAACAATTTCAAGAACCAAAAAACTGTTGTAGATATATTATCTAGGAATTGGCCGATTTGGTTTATCTACAAACAAAATAATACCACAATATTTGTCTCTAAGGCATATTTTGCAACTATCAGATAGTTGAATTAACCTTCCCGTATTCCAGAGAGTCCCCTAGTTCATGAAATTACGCATGCGAAACACACCGCAATCCATTTGAAAAATAATTTCTTCTGGGATTTTGATGTCCTTGATGAGAATGAATTTATTCAATTCAATCAATTACGTCTACTTATTATTTTATTTTTTTTGTTTGTTTTGATTATAATGAACATCAGTGGATAAAAAATAATAAAAAAGACGTGTGGCACTCGGAGACTGCCGCGGTAAAGCTATTGCATAGCATACCTTTGTTTTTCTTTGATATTAATTTAAGTTACACTATAAAAAAAACCTCGTTCTCACTCCTCATCCTCACCCCACTCTCACTCTCACAGTCACCCTCATCCTCACCCTCACACTCACACTCACTATCATCACGTCTCGATCCGTGCGAGCTTCGTACAATCGTACCATATAATATAAGTACATACACGTGAAGCCAACGCTCGGCCGTGCTCGGTGAACTTCGTGTGACCTCGGATCTTAGGTTTTTTTCCTTACGGAATTTCTTGATTAAAGCCCACTCAAAGCCCGCGATAAAAACTATGCAATAGCTCAAAAACAAACTTGATGAGATATGAACGTCGGTCCAGTTAATTACATTTAAACTCTTTTGCAGTGGTTGTCATCGATGGTGGCCATTCGAATTTAGTTTTACGGCCCAGCGTAGTACTAATTAAGTACATCGAACCTCAGGATTAGTCCATGAATAAATTTTTTCAATGAAAACAACTCGTAATGTCAGTGTAAAAAATAACATAGTACGTTTACTCATTACTATCTACTGTTCAGTTCCAAAATGGCGGATTTAATAAACAAACACGATCGAATGCCTTTCTTGAAATCCCTAATCATAACATCCTTCTTCAGCAATGTTCAACAGTACGTAAAAATGAACGAATTAAAATTTTAATCGACCATTTCCTCTGTAGTCAGTATCTTTTATTTAAATTACGGAAACGGTCCTAACTTAGCTTATCGGGATTAATAGTGGCACTATTCCCGCTCGCAGCAAACCAACTCACACCGTGGATGGTACATTTTTTTTTTGATTGGATGGTACAGTCTAACTTTCCGCTATTACGTGGAAAGAGCACGAAATCGTTGCTGCATTCAGATTTAATATTTTAACAGTGAGTGTGTGGAGGACCGCCTTGTTCCTAAAACTGCTCCAGTTGTAGCAACAATCGGACCCCCCGATTGTTGCTACAACTGGAGTAGTGTTGTTGCGTCAACCCGAACAATCGTTACAACAATTTGGAGGTCCGATTGTTGCTACTACTGGAGCAGTGTTGTTGCCACAACTCGAATAATCGGGAGGTGGCTTTATTAAACGAAGAAATCGTTCCTGATGAGCAAATGCGTCAGTCGCCAGTCGGTACGGTAGGAGAGACTACAGCGGAGCCTTTGCCATAGGTTGAAACTTGATCATGATTATTAGGCAACATTAAAATTAAAGAATGCATGATAACTTGCACGTGAGATAATATTATTCAGATTTTGTAATAATGATAAGATAAGTAGTTAATTATCTACAGTCATTCGATGCAATCCTTAAAGTAAAGTATAAAAATATTAACAATAGACATTTGTTCGTTACAATGAATTGTAATCGAAGAAAATACGTTAATCTTTTTTCTTGAAAAATTAATTATGAAGTTGATATTATATTTCAGTGCTATTTTTGGAACATTTTTATTTAGTTATAAGGTAAGTTTATTTTGGCTGTGCTGAAGATATACTGCGATGTATCTATTTTGTACATTTGACGTAATTAAATTTAGTAAAGTTCCGTATACAATGTACATTCGTACTGCATATATTTGATTATAGTAAAAAATACTTATTGCCATATATATTGTCACGCCTTTATTCCTGAAGAGGTAGGCACAGGCATACTATACGCCCACAATTCCCCGTATGCATTTTTGTCCCACGTCACAGGTAGTGAGCCCATTGCCGTGTTGAAATGGACAGGCGCAGACTGTGGCGACCTGCTGTTGAAAATTTTCAAGCCGCCAATAAGGCCTTCAACTAGGCTTTTTGGCTGCCATTTTACTGGCAACCGGGACCAACGGCTTAACGTGCCTTCCAAAGCACTGAAACCCTCGCAAATGTAAATTCCAGAAACTGGTCACCCATCCAAGGACCGCCTATAGCGAATGTTGCTTAACGCAGTGATCTTTACGGAACACTGAGTCAGCGGGGCCACGAGCGCTTCAGTAAATATAGTGAAAAATATTTGAAAAATTCAACTGTTTTCGACAACACGGCTATGGATAGTATTTTCTATTCCCTTATTTGCATTGTATCTTTTACAGGAATCCGAAGTTTCATGTCAAGCAGTTATCCCATACAACGGAAACAGTGTTTTTTACACAAGCAACGATGACGAAGATATTGGCATTCTGCTCACCATTCTACTTCTAGCTGCAAGAAACAGGGGAAGCAATTACGGATGCTGCTGCAACTGTTGCAGCAACAACATTCCAATACCATACCCCATACCTTTTCCCACAAACAATCCTATCATCACTAGAGGTGGTAATAGTGTTGATGATATTTATGGCAACAGTGATATTTCATCAAAACAGCCAAGACAAGAAATTAAAATAATTAATGATAATGAGGCTAACAGTCATTCAAAAGACGTAAGTAAATCATGATGATGACGGCACCCGGCTAATCCTATTATGCCTGAAAGAGATAAAGCAAACGAGGCTGATGATGACTATGATGACTGATAAACCCATAAACAATCAAAACAAGAAGTTAATATAGTTGATGATAATATATATGGCAAGCATGCAAGCGGTCTCTAGAAGCAAGTAATAATGATAGCAAAACAATTCTTAGTTAATCATTTTTATGGCCAGAAGTCATAGAGTG
The DNA here is from genome assembly GCA_948477245.1 of Thumatha senex. Taxonomy (NCBI): domain Eukaryota; kingdom Metazoa; phylum Arthropoda; class Insecta; order Lepidoptera; family Erebidae; genus Thumatha; species Thumatha senex. The sequence goes on from OX419726.1 coordinate 23,835,200, forward strand.
ATGACTATGATGGGCATAACATCGAAATAACCAAATAGAAATTATACAGTATAATATAGTTTAATAAAAATAATTTTGACATGTCTAACGAATGAGTGAGGAACGATTGACGAAGAATATATTGTGCGAAATTAGAGGATAGAAGGAGTCAAGGTAGGCCGAGACTTACATATGAAGACCACGTGAGCGGATTGCTCAAAAACGGAAAAGTCAAAAGGACTCGGATACCCAGACGTGCATGTATTAGTTGTATGTTAGTTAATGAATCTGCTGAAGCAAAAGAAGTATGCATGGATCTCGAAGCCTAGCGATCTGTCTCTGACTACCCCGTCAGGGATACAGCGTGAAGATAGTTAGATAGTTTTAATTATAACAGTAATGAGGCAATGAAGAGTAATGAGGCAGTGAAGGGCTCGTGGCCTAGCGGTCTCAGTGTTCTGTTAACGATCACTGAGTTACGCAACTTTCACTATAGCTGGTCCTCGGATGGGTGACCACTTTGTGGCATTTACATTTGCGAGCGTTTCCGTGCTTCGGAAGGCACGTTAAGCCGTTGGTCCCGGTTGCCAGTAAAATGGCAGTCGTTAAGCCTGGTTGAAGGCCTTATGGGCGGCTTGAAAACTTCAACAGCAGGTAACCACAACTTGCGTCTGTCTATTTCAACACGGCAATGGGCTCACCACCTATTACGTGGGACAGGAATCCACACGGTGTAAAGTGGGCATATAATATGCCTCTGCCACCCCTTCGGGGATAAGGCGTGATGGATATTTATTTTTATGAGGCAATCATTATGTACTAAAATGCACCCAAATCTACATGTCGTACTTGATAAAATTTACTGTAGGTTCTAAATAGCTGTTCTGCTTCTGATTAATGATGTTAATTTTTTGTACCTACTATTATAAGTTATTGTATAATTCATCAATTCATTACTAACGAATAATAACACGATAATAAATACACGGTTATTAATTTTATGGCGAAGTAAATAATTTATTTCTGTCAAACAAGACTTTTGTTTTACACTCCAAAACATGTTAATAAATTTCCTGTTTGTACGCGTAGCTTAAGCCTTAAAAAGGGTTAAAAAAAATTGTACAGTAGCTTTTAAATGTGATGTAGAGACAGGCTCATTAGGAAACAATATTTTAGAATTCCACCCTAAATGAAGGAAGCAAATATTTTAAGCAGACCAGTGACAGTAATTAATAACTTCATCAATATAACTCATCATACTATACCTCATCATACTATACCACCCGTTCCTCCACAATACCTTTGGTTTATTTATTTATCTATCACACCTTATCCCCGAAGGGGGCCAGAGGCATATTGTATGCCCACTTTTTACCATAGGTATTCCTGTCTTACTTAAAATATACAGACGCAGGTTGTGTCTACATGCTGTAGTAATTTTTCAAGAAGCCCATAGGGCCTTCAACTTGATTTAACGACTGCCATTTTACTGGCAACCGGGACCAACGGCTTAACGTGCCTTCGGAAGCGCGGAAACGCTCGCAAATGTAAATGCCACAAAGTAGTCACCTATCCGTGACCAAACATAGCGAAAGTTGTTTAACGCAGTGATTGTTTACAGAACACTGAGTCCCCGAGCGCTTCTACTGGGTTTATTTATTTTAGTATATTCCTAGTCACCAGTGAACCCTAACTGGAATTGTAGCCTGGGATCCAGTATAAGGCTGCTTGGAGCAGATACACATCGTTTGGCTTACTTTTTTGACTTTGAACATTTGAAGCGAGTATATAAACTCCCAACCAAACCCCGTAACTGGCTAGGGATGTCATTACTTCATCAGTGTTTATAAGTCGTCTAGATCATATAACACAAGTTTATTATACCGTAACTAGCTGACCCGCCCGGCTTCGCCCGTGACATACTTCGAACCCCGCGGCATTAATTTAATCCCGTCGTTTATTAATTTCACAATAGTGTTTCAAAAAGATATTGATTTAATTTACAAAGTTTACGGGGACATAAAAAATAATCTTCATAAAATGCTGAAGCCAACTAACATATTAAAAATAATAAGGATTAATAATGTATTTGTGGAAATAGCCATCAAATTACCGCTTTATAATTGCTGTTTTTTTAAAGTATTAAAATGGATATAGTATGTTATTCTTAAGAGATAAACATATACCGTCGCGGACTTTTTAGACCTATATTAGATACACAATTCCACGATACATTATTTTGTTATATCTCAAAGGGTTTTCGTTAAAAGCTCCCAGAAGGCTTATTTTTTCCAACACCCCCAACATATATCGTTAATATTTACAACAACTTGAAATATGTAAATTAAGTTAATGTATACAAAAACTTAACAAAAAATACATAAAAACCTTACCTATGAATCACACTATCTATTTAAAAAAAACTGCATCGAAATTAGTTTTGTAGTTATAAAGATTTAAGCATACATAGGGACAGACAGCTAAAAACGACTTTGTTTTATAATATGTAGTGATTTACCAAGCGGCGTGTAAAAAAAAGTGTCCCACAAAATAAATCTTCTTTCTTTCTTTCTTCCGTTGGTCAGCAGGTGCATTGCTAGCAGTTGAGGTCCCTTAAGTCACGGAGATCTTGAAGTGAGCCCTTACATTCAATCTCATCTTTTATTCCTTCGGAAAGAGATCATTCCAACCAGCGTAGCGTCTATAACTTGAATCAATCTATCGCATTCTGCCACTACATACATATTATGTATAGGAAACAACCAACATAATGCCAATATGTGAATCATTCAAATATTTGATTGGACCTGGGAAGTGTCACACACTAGCACCACTTACGCCACCGAGGCAAATGTAATATATTAATAACCGGTAGGATCTCTTCAGCTGAAAACGTGAAAGAAGAGCCTTTATTTTTAAGGTTCGGGTGTTATAGCACTTCCTTAAGGGGGTGAAGTATGTGCGTGTAACCCTAACGCCTAGCCTACGTAAAAACGGCGAGCAGCCCGCCCAACGTACTCAGGCCCTTGGTCACGGAGGCCGGTAGTCTTGGGCAATGGCAAGTCTGCGACGCCCTCGCCGCAGACTGTGGAACTCGGGAGGAAGTGTTTTCTCTCGCTCTCTCTCCGGCGCCTCTTTTGCGGGCAAGTCCTGCTCAGCGGCGTCCCGCTTTCTCCCGCTGGAGATCATGGCTTTCACCACGGTCTCCAGCGTGAGAATGTCCACGCCCATGCACAAGGTGAAAAAAGATCCTTTCCTAAAATCTAGGGAATGAATGTAATGAATACATCTTTTTTAAAGACATTTGGTAGATATCTGAGGGTCATGGCTTTAAAGACGCCTCGTGTGTAGGTGAAACAAGTGTCAATGTAATATTTCGTTTCATCACATTACTAACAACCTGGAAGATAAAAGCAAAGTACCTATCATCTATCCTATACGCTTGAATTGAGCTCGAAGTCATGCTAGCTCAAAATTCTGACAAAATTGGGAGATGTACGTCCAATAGCCCGATTTGATTGACATGGATAGAGCCGCGGGCGTCTGCTAGTTGTTCATAATTACATACACTCTTCCGTCTGCCAGGCTTTAATAGATTACCTATCTATCATAAAGATCGTATCATCATATTATTTGTCAAGAATAACATCATTAATCTCGTGGCCGGAGATCGTGAAAGATTTTGACGTAACGTTACTGATTAGACCATGTTATAAATCACTTTCTACGCGAATGTACCTTTCGATTTAATGTGTTGTTAATGAGCATGATAATATCTTTTAATTATTATGTAACAGCAGTGGAGAGAAGATAAGAGTATTAGGTCCAAGCGAGCTTTACCGGGACCTACAAGCCCGAAGAGTGCGACTAGGCGAGGCTGTAAACAGTTTTTTCTTGTGGTACTGGGTAGTCTGGTCTCAGTCGAGACCAGGGCCTCAATTCTCGATCATACGACTTGAAAGCGAAGACGGAATTTACTGGTGAAATGTCATTTGTTTCATAATTAGAAACGGCGAAACAAGAGAGGCAAAAGACGTTTCACCAGTAAATTTACGTCCACACTTTCAAGTCGTATGATCGAGAATTGAGGCCCTGGGAGTCCCACATAGAATCGCCTTCAACATGGTAGCGGAATTTAACTTGGAATTAAAAAAAGGGTTCAGAATATTCTACTTCGTGAATGTATAAAGCGATTAATGAATCTGCAGGCTGTGAAAAAAGTATGTGTGGATCGCGAAGCCGCGCCGAGGCGATCTGTCGTCTCTGACCCGTCAGGGATACAGCTTAGATAGTTAATTCATCAGCTTATCATCAACAGCTTAGAATAAAAATTTCCTTTCTTTCTTTCTTTCTTTTCTTTATATTCTACTTAAGGGAAGCGTGTTGGTCAATTCGAACTTTCAATCTAAAATCTGTTAGCAATATTTAAATGTTTTCAACTAGTAAAACTCTTTGAGTATGTATTATTATTAATTACTTTATTCATGGATGAATAGATATAATTTAAAAAAAATGTGTATATCTACTTATGTACGCACTTTAGTATAATAAAATTTCATCACATATTACAACTCTTTGTTTGTAACAGGAATTATAAATTAGTAAGAAAAAATAAATACATACATACATACATATTGACACGCCTTTATCCCCGAAGAGGTAGGCAGAGGTATATTAAACACCCACATTTTATTTTTTCCCTAAAGCGCCAAAAGAAGTATAACTTCAAAAGCCTGGAACCATTTTGATTGAATTTAATTAGTAGATTACTTCATACGAACTATTTCGAGTTTTCAAAACAAAAGGATCGGTGTAGGAGTGTAGTAGTAATTTAAAAATTCTTTTGGTAAGAATACCGTCTCCTAGTATGAATATGGGTTTCGCAGTAAGGAGTGACGTGAGGTGGTTACATGTGGTATTAAAATTCCGGTTACGCTGATTACGATGTAGCGTAAAAAGGGCTAATGCTTAAGTGACATAGGTAGAATTGACCTCCATGTTCTGGTGGTGAACATGTTGTAAAGACATGTTTGTGTTACAATTCAGTACTTTGTGGTTCAATGGTATGTTCTTTCGGACTTTTCAGGGTTATTTATTACCATGGTAAGACCTGCTGCCGAATTACAAATGAACAACAACGTTAGACCACGTATCACTCTCATACAGCAGGCTCCCGCGACTTTTATGAGGTTGTAAGTACACCTAGCAGGAGGACTATCTAGGTTCGTAATTGCCACTTGAGAACCCCATTAGTCACCAGTTCTAGAAGCCGCCACTGCCAACTGAGTCGGGCATTTCTTTCGGATATGCCAGTGACCTTGATTCATCTTTGGATTTTCTCGTCGCGAATTCCGAGCATAGCCTTATACATTGCTCTATGGGTGACAAAAGCTTCTGAGGGATGACCAGGGTCAAACGTACACATATTTCCGAAAGCGCCTCTTGGGATATTTTGGACTAAAATATCCGTAGTTTTTTAAACTCTGCCCAACTGAGTAAGTCGATGATTTACATTTTAATTTCCGAAGATTCGATTATATAATGCAGTCTGGAGCATTCGTTACTTTCAAATAGGGATAATATAGGTATAACTACAGTCTCCAGACGTTTTCTAATATAAAACCTCTTCGTCCTCTGAAGTTAAGGATGTTAAAATTGTGTATTTAAAATACATGAAGATTGAAATCCTATTACTTATCTAAAATGTACATTACTACATCGCTTTATTACATTTCCAATGAAGACGGGTACGTGACGAGATACTTAAAAGATTCTCATCTCACAAAGATAAGTGCTTTACAGATAATTGAACACTAATTGTGTCACATCTTTTACGTAGATAATTAATCGTATATAAGAAAAAATATAAAGATATTGTACAGATTTTTAAGATGGCGACAGCCAGACGGCAGTGTATTATTGTGCTCTTATTGTACTCACAGGTGATATTTTTATGTAATAATTACCAAAAAAAAATATTTATAAAATTCTATTCAAATGTTCTGAGTTGCCATAGTACTCTTGAAGCATAGGAAAGATGCTTTTTTTTTTCAAAAATATGTTTCCGTCTTACATTCCAATTTTAATTAGAAACATTTTTTTTTTTCATACAAATAAGGTGTCGTCAAATAAAGTGACGCTCAGTGGCCATAAATAATTGGATAATGTGACTTTCATCTATATTTTGTCCTAATTTTAACAATTATCATTTCAGGGAAGTTATGGACAACCCTTGAGTAATAATCAAAACATCGGCGTCAACTTTAATGGATTGCAGCAACGTACTCTACTGCGAACGCCAAGAAACTTCAACTCAATCCAAAATGGACCCGTTAATGTCAATGTGCCACAGTCACCTAATTCACAACAATACAATCCGCAAATGTGTACAAGCGTAACAAATCAAGAAAATTTACAGCCACAGCTTAATCTACAGCCTAATCTCCAATACCAAACTTTCTCAGCACCTCAAAACAATTTTCAACTAACCAAAATTGGATTCACTCCAGTAACGCCAGCCATAGAAAATATTCCAGCTACTTCATCACAGTCAGCACAAAATTCTGGCTTCCAAACATATCTTCCAATATCACAAATAGCTAACTCACCTATTACCGAATCGAATTTTGCAGATTTAGCAGCTCTCAAAGGCCAATCGTTGTTATCGTTGCTGAACTATCAAAATAACTGCCAATTACAACAAAACCCACAGATTGTTCTCAACTCTCAAAACCAGTTAACTGACTCCCAAAAACAGGCCTTGGTGAAATCATTTCAAGGACAAAATCAACCAGGAATGAACGTGATTCAACCTCAACCAATTGTGGTTAGTATGGAGAACCAACAACCTATTACTGTACACGCTATACCCCAGTCACCACAAGGACAGGCCATAGCGACAACTTTAGGAACACAGCCAGCATACATAACAGTTCAAGCACAACCTCTTCCCACATATTTTCAAAATCAAATGCCGCAAGTTATTATAGAAGAAGAACCATCAATACTGTCACTCATTCTATCAGAATTAGGTCCTCAGTATTCTATTGACACTGGCTGCAGTTCATCAAAGAAGGGATCGAATTCAGACCTTAAAGCTCTGATTCCTCTGATAGTGAACTTACTTAAGGAGAAAAATAATTGTGGTTGTCGACGATGTGGATGCCCCCCAAACTATTGTCAAAATAACGATTACAATAAAAATTTAACATCAGAAACTCCGGTAGCTCAAGTTATTGAAGGTTATTCTAACCAGAAAGATTATAGTAATGTCTTGGACAACACTATGGTTAAAACTAAGAAAAATAGTGACGATGAGTTTAAGAAAAATGACAAAGTAAGCAAAGTTGATGTAAAGAAAACAGTAAATTTAGAGATTCGAGAAACTGAAGAAGATGATTCGGAATATATAGATGATGATGATTAAAATCCAGTATTAGGTTATTATTTTCTGTAAGTTATTTATTAAAATTGTTTGTAGTTTTCATTATTTTGTGTTTTATTTCCGTGTGTATACACAGGCTTAACAAAGATTTTCTAATATCTAGTATGGTATTTACGAGTATATCCATACTAATATATAAAGATAAAGAGTTTGTTTGAACGCGCTAATCTCAGGAATACGGGTCGGATTTGAAAATTATGTTTTTGTGTTGAATAACCCATTAATCGAGTCTATATATGGCTGTAATCATCACGCTACTGTCCTGGAGAGCGGAATAGTAATAATAAATGTCGAAAAAACGGGCACATTTTAATGCATTATTGTAACATTTATAAGCGACAGGATTAAATAGGTGCGAAGGGAGTTCGATTTATGTCACGGGCGAAGCCGACGATCGACGTATATGGTATTTATACTGTAATGAGTCCCATCAAGAAATATTTATACGTCAAAACCAACCTTACCTTCAGCATGGTACGCTTGGAGACCAAAAACTGAGACTAGAGGCCGGTGTTGAGAAGGGAGACGGCAGCCGCTACTACAGTGATTGTTTTTCATTGAGCAACTTCAAGGATAATCCATAGAACATATAATAATAGGTATTATTACTTATTATTATATGTTCTGTGGTTAAACTAAATGCAGGCTTTGAGTGCAACATGAAAGACTCAGAGATGTAAAATAGTATTACATTCTTCCTAAAATGTGCCCTAATTTTAATTGCCACTTACACTATTAACACCTGGAAAACATCGAATTCAAACTACGACTACAAAAATCACGGGGAAATTTAAATGTCTTAAACAGACAAAGACAGAGGTCTTATAAGGTTTTGGCAGGGTTTGCAGTAGCGCGACTGAATTAATCATAATGTTGCTAACCACAGAACATATAATAATAGGTACCTATTATTATATGTTCTGTGTTGCTAACATTCAGAGGCTAAGGTGACCACTTTCGATAAGGTGGGTCGTATGCTTGTCGGTCACCGGTACTATTAAGGGATTATCGAAGGGGTGGCAGAAGCATAAAATAAGCTCACATTTTGCTGTTGGCATATTTGTCTCACGTAACAGGTGGTAAGCCTATTAAACGGTATAAAAAAAGAAACTAACACAGGAACTTCACTCCATATAGAACGATCATATTAAAGGAGATGAAAGTCGTTATCATGTGTAAATACATACATATTGTCACGCCTTTATACCCGAAAGGGTAAGCAGAGGCATACTATACGCCCACATTTCACCGTGCGCATTTTTGTCCCACGTAACAGGTGATGAGCCCATTGAAATGGACAGGCGCAGGCTGTGGCGACCTGCTGTTCAAAAATTTTAAGCCGCCCATAAGGCCTTCAATCAGGCTTAACAACTGCCATTTTACTGGCAACCGGGACCAACAGATTAACGTGCCTTCCGAAGCACGGAAACGCTCGCAAATGTAAATTCCACAAAGTGGTCACCCATCCAAGGGCCACCTATAGCGAATGTTGCTTAACGCAGTGGTCATTTACAGAATACTGAGTCAGCGGGGCCACGAGCGCTTCTAATGTCATCTAATGTGTGCTAAAAATAAAATGGTTGAAAATTCTCATCTTCTTAGCCTACGGGTTTAAAATAAGAATAAATCGGCATTTAAACACTTTAAAATGAAATAAATTTCAATAAAAACAATGAGCAATGAGCTCTTCTGCAACTTTAGACCGGCATCACCATTAACAGTGATTGGTAAAATGGTAAAATGTCAAATTAACTTCAAAAACCTGTTCATATCCAATTATAATATTAAGCCCCGACTGGTGTTATGTATGGATAAGTCATACAGATTTTACTTCTACTCTCTAAGTAGGTGTTATTGATTTTGCCCTTAACTCTGTAATCTAATCCTAACTTCTTTTTGTATTATCTTCTTTTATCTGTCTATTTATACTAATACTAGTTGACGCCCGCAGCTTCGCCCGCGTAGAGAAGTTTTCCTGCTCTCGTTTCCCACAGGAACTTGTTCCCAGGATAAAAAGCCTATGTCCGTCTCCTGGCTCTAAGCGACCTCCCCACCAATTTTCAGCCAAATCGGTATAGCCGTTGTTAAGTTATAAATAGTGTAACTAACACGATTTTCTTTTATAAATATAGATTATAAAGCTAAAGAGTTTGTTTGTGTGGTTGAACGCTCTAATCCCAGGAACTGCTAGTCGGATTTGAAAAAATATTTTTGTGTTATTATAGATTATATATAGACTCGATAAATGGGCTAATATATATATATATATTAGCCCATTTATCGAGGAAGGCTATAGGCGATATATCATCACGCTCCTGGAGAGCGAAGCAGTAATCATAAATGTCGACAATTTGAGCAAATTTTAAAAAAAATTGCTATCTTCACGCTGTATCCCTGACGGGGTAGTCAGAGAGGACAGATCGCCAGGCATCGCGATCCATGCATACTTCTTTCGCTTCCTGTAGATTCATTAATCGCTTCATACATGCACGTCTGGGTATCCGAGTACTTTTTGACTCTTTCTTGAGCAAATTTTTATGCATTAATATTATTTAAGATTAAATAGGTTCGACGGGAATTCGAAGTATGTCAAGGGTGAAGCCGTGGGGGTCACCTAGTACTATAATAAAACAGTAGAAATCATGTGTATGTAAAAATTAATTGATTAATAAAAAAATATGTGGGATATATAAAAAGACTAGTAAAATACAATTATGATGTTTTTTAAATTTTTGTCTGACTGCAAATGTCAGCCTATGTTGACTAACCGAGAGATACCGACTTTTCTTTTCACTTTTGGACTACTTGCTCATTGAAACTGGATTAAATAAACAAATCACAACGCGGACGAAGCCATGGGCAAAGGCTAGTGTTTAATTATTGTAAAGCAAGCATACAAAAGATTGACATCGAAATTCATCCAGCCGTTAAGCCTCTAGAGGGGAACAAAGAAATCTAAATACATACATACATACGCGATTAAAAAATTACACTCGCTACTGCAGCTGGGAAAGCCAGTCTAATACAAGCATATTCTTAACTAAGACGCCTCACCGTTTCACCCGCTTAGTTCCCGTTTCTGTGGAAATATCAGGATAAAATGCCTAAGTTAATCCTTATAACCTAAAATTTGTCTATCCACAGATAGACAAAAAGAAACAGAAAAATTTTGAACATTGATTTTGTTTTTACGTAAGCACATACTTTTATATATTATATATTATATTATTTTTTTTTTTTTTATATTTTATATTTTTTTACTTTTATTACTTTCATATGTATTTAGTGAAAAGCTGTTTATTTGTAATTACAAACAGCCATTTAAATTTTATTTATCTGTTAAGATATAAATGTCCGATGTCCGACGTCAGCGCTGCAAAATCGATTAAACACTTTATTAATTAGTATGTAGATTACGCTATACTGTGTTGACACTTACGGTGGGGCTAGTTCATGCCCTCAAAGTTGCACAGTGAGCTATGGATCGTGTTATGCCTAGTGTTTTTGTGGGATAAACTCCGAAATGAGATTATCCGTCAGAGAACCAAAGTGGTCGACATAGCTCGCAGGGTAAGCACATTGAAGTGGCAGTGGGCTGGTCACATCTGTAGAAGAACCGATGGCCGATGAAGCAAGCAAGTTCTAGAGTGGAGAGCGCAACTCGGTAAACGTACGGTAGAACGACCCCCCGCCAGATGGACGGACGACCTAGAAAAGGTCGCAGGGAGGGATCACTGGATGCGGAGGGCGCAGGACCGTGTGTTGTGGCGTGAATTGGGAGAGGCCTACGTCCTGCAGTGGAGTGCCATAGGCTGCTTTGATTGATGTTTTATTACGATGTTACCATCATCACCATCATACTCGTATAAACCCCATTAATAACCACTGCTTGCTATAGGTTTTCCCAAGTCTTCAGAATATGAAAGTATTTTTGGCCTTACACGCTGGCCAGACAGGTTGGCAAAGAGGTTAATTTCGAGATTTATTCGTGTACATAATGGGTACTTCTGCGAAAGTGTTTTCTTAGTCTATAGCCGTCGTTAGATAGTTATGAGCAGCCCCGCCAGCTCAGTGTTCTGTCAACGATCACTGCGTTAAGCAACTTTCGCTATGGCTGGTCAGGGATAGGTGCACATAGCGGCTTCGGATGGCACGTTAAGCTGTTGGTCCTGGTAGCCAGAAACTGCAGCTTGAAAAATTTCTTCTATATAACCCACTTATCGAGAAAGGCTATATATAGGCTATATCATCACAATACCCAGGCGAGCGGAGCAGTAATCATAAATGTTAACAAATTAGGCAAATATTCATACAGTTTTGAAAAATATTAAACGAGGGGATAAAATGCTTGCCACGGGGTTCAAAGAAAGTTACACGGCTAGTCATACTATATGTTACCTAAAATATTGAGCTACGTCTTCGTTTTTTCCACTAAGGTACAAGACAAATAATTTGATAGAATGTGACCACCGTAGCCTTTGGACGTTTACAATACCAGATGTACTAAACTCTTGCCGCCCGCAAATACCTTCTTAGGGCCGTATTTCAGAACGTTTCTCAAAACTCAAGAAACACTTGAGAGTAGTATTATAAGGCAAAAACTAGCCTTAAGCGTTTCTTGAGTATTGAGAAACGTTCTGTAATACGGCCCATAGACCCCTTTTCAAATTGAAAAAATTCTCAAGATGTCATACTCTTCATTTGTAGATGGCAAATTTACTTTGATGTTCTACAGACAACAACAAATTTCTGCTATGTTGATGAAACTTCGCATAAATATTTGTTGATTTGAATCAAATTTTTTTGATTCAAATCAACGAAGTGCTCGTGGCCCAACGGTCTCAGTGTTCTGTAAACGATCACTGAGTTACGCAACTTTCACTATGGCTGGTCCTCGGATGGGTGACCACTTTGTGGCATTTACATTTGCGAGCGTTTCCGTGCTTCGGAAGGCACGTTAAGCCGTTGGTCCCGGTTGCCAATAAAATGGCAGTCGTTAAGCCTGGTTGAAGGCCTTATGGGCGGCTTAAAAATTTCAACAACAGGTAGCCACAACCTGCGTCTGTCTATTTCAACACGGCAATGGGCTCACCACCTATTACGTGGGACAGGAATCCACACGGTGAAAAGTGGGCATATAATATGCCTCTGCCACCCCTTCGGGGATAAGGCGTGATGGATATTTATTATTTTATTTTTTTTAGGAAACTTTCAATAATTTTCCGCACAAGGTGTCGTAAACAGTTTTATTTACGAAAAATCTAATTTTTCATAATGGCAGTTCAATATACAATTTTTAAGTATATTACGCACAGGGCACTGACTTATTGATTAAAAGACAAACAGCCACAGTTTGATTTCTCTGCAGGTATTTTCTTTGTAGTCATCATTAATCCTCTTTAAAATTAATTTTAGAAGAACTATGTAAATTTTATGCTCATTCAGAATCACTTATAATCACATCAGATACTTACGACAGAAATATTATATATATTTACATAATTCTACGTGACCGTGGTCAACGATTACGTAATTTCGGTAATATGATAGAAGATAAGAAATCGAGCAAGATTACTTTTGTGGTAGTTATAAAGAAATATGTACGTATATAAATAAGTATGGACAATTAGATTTACTAAAAGCAGTTAAAATGGCGTCGGCAGTGTTCCTTGGTTGCCTTTTACTCATTACAAATGTAAGAAATAATTACTTTTATTAATCTTCCGTTGTACGTTTTGCTTGAATTAGGTGTTTTGGTTATGTAAAGAGTTTTTTTTTGCAAATCATAAGGCAAGGCATTGTAGGAAATGTTACTGAGCGAATAAGATGAATGAAAGAGTGAACAGGTAGGGAAATAGAAATATGAGATGGCGATAATTGAATTGTAGAAGACGGTTTTACTAAATTGTTTAACTTTCAAAAAGTGTCGCTCACATTGGCCCAATTTCACAATTTTGGGGGGCTTGCTCAGTATTTTGATGTTTTAAGAGTTACACAGTCGGTTAGCCTATAATGTACTTTCTTAGAGCTTATCTCAAGATGTGCAATAACATAATCCATTTGATTTTTTTTTGTGCTACCGTTACTCCTACTTTCTTCACTAAGGGTTAGGTAGAGGCATTTCTTACGACCACAGTTCATATTTCGATAAAGGTCCTGCTTCCCGGGAAAGTCTAAAGTACTGAAGGATTTCGCCACAGGAACAAATTGTCTTCGACAAACGTGAGTAAATTGTACCCCTTCCTTTTTCTAGGACATAGGTAGGATTGTAAGTATATCTTCTCCAGAAGCAGCAGAAAGTTCTTCATAACTTTTTTCTGGAATTTCTTTTAATTTAACCATTTGGATACTCTGCAGGTACTCGTCATTCCAGCCCAATACGCGGGCACCTGTGGATCTGGGTATCCAGCATACGGGAACTCACCTTACCCAATCATAGTGAAAAACAACGATGATGGTCTGAAGCAGATACTGCCGATTCTCCTTCTACTCCTGAGTGACGGCTTCGGAGGCTGCGGATGTGGTGGCGGAAATGGAGGGAATGGGGGAAATTGTGGCTGCCAGAATATTCCAATTCCATATCCCATCCCTATTCCTGTCAATAGCCCTATAATAAATTGATAAAATAATATCGATCAATAATCAAATAAATATCTTCCATTACCATATTGCAAAGCATTTTTGTGGTTTTATTTTAAAGCACCATACGCTTCGTGCTCAGTCTGATAATACCATACTGTTAATCTTGGTGAAGTCTAGTGACATATCTGGAGTCAAATGAAGTTAGCAAATCTAATTATCTGTGTAAACTTTGGGAGGGTACAAAATTTTTGGTAAATATAATAAATAAATAAATAATAATATAGCTGACGGAGTAAGCGTATTTCGTGTCACTGCTTACACCTTCGGGTGCGTATTTTACGTGTGGAAATCCTCAGATAAGCTCGTGGCCCCACTTGGATGGGTGACCACTTTGTGACATTTACATTTGCGAGCGTTTTTGTGCTTCGGAAGGAATGTTAAGCCGTTGATCCCGGTTGCCACTAACATGGCAGTCATTAAGCGAAGTTGAAGATCTATGGCGCTTGAAACATTTCAACAGCAGGTGGCCACAACCTGCGTCTGTCTATTTCAACACGGCAATGGGCTGACCACCTATTACGTGCGACAGGAATACACATGGTGAAAAGTGGGCATATAATGCCTCTATTACGTGAGAGAAGAATACAGACGGTGATAATTGTGCTTATAATATGCCTCTGCCACTTCTTCGGGGATAAGGCGTGATTGATACACAATGTCAAAACTTAAGCGCTTCAAATATTAGCTATAACGTTATCTTCGGGTAAAACGTGCCTTTACTACACAAAAAGGGTTTATTGCACCATTGTACATTACCTAGTGACCAGTTTTGTAAGACAAGTAACCATATATATAAAGGAACCTCGCTATTTGTCCATTAATCAGAATTCAACTTGGCAAAATGGGACCTGAAAAACTATTAGTGTTAGCTGCACTGCTTTCGTTAGAGGTAAGATGTGATCGCCATATATAATCTGTGTCCTTGTCATTTTACTTACTTATATATATAGCTGAATTGTTTGTTTGGTTCAACGAGCTAATCTCATGAACTACTGGTCGGATTGGATGGCCCATTTATCGAGGAAGGCTATAGGTTATATATAGTCACGCTACTACCACAATTGGCGATTACTAAAAATGGCGTCCGCTGTTCTCCGACCTGGCATAAAACCGAACTGGCTCTGAGAAATTTCACTCTCCTCTCTCAATCGTCGCTCAATTACTTTCTCCCGCACTTTCATAATATATGACATTAGCTTTATTTCTTGATAGTTATTGCAGTCCAGTACATCCCCCTTATTTTTAAAAAGGGCGCCATTCATCGGGTACCTCTTATACGTAAAAAAACAAAAACTAATAAATAAGATATACAACCTTTTTCCAAAAATAACTACACAATTTTGTTTTTACAGGCATGCAGTGTACTCTGCTACTGCACCCAGCCCAGACTACCAGCTTCAATAATCCAGACCACACCCCAACTTGTAGTGCCATCTATCAAACCGATCATGGAACCCTGCGAAACCTACTGTGCCCCGATAGTAACACCAAGTTACACGCCTGCGATAGTGTCACCGATGCCTCCCATCATCATAGAAGATGGCAATGATAACTGGCAGACTTTGTTTTACTGCCTGCTCTTTACAATGAAGAACAAAAATGGTGGAAATGGATGCTGTTGCGGTTGCGGAGGAAACTGTCATGGTGACTGGCCGTGGCCATTAGATTATGGTAGTTACCCATCAGGATTTCGCGACCATAAACGGGGAATACCTTACCCTGTTCCCGTACCAGTAAATGGACCGTATGGTTATCCATTTCCTATTCCCTATTTAGAAGATTCTACAACGAATTTAAATCCTAACGAAATCAATCTTATTATTTCAACAGATCTGAGTTAAATATTAAACGTGTTGTTTTGTATATCAAAGAAAGAAATAAAATGATTATCGATTACTAATTTTTTTTTTTCATAAAGGAGAGGAAGTGATGAGGAATCAACCACACACCTGTTTCATGATATTATGGATGTGTATGTCAAGTTGCAAATGTTCATTAACGTACATACCTAGTTTATTTTAAGATTATCTCTTCTTCATCAACGTGAATCCCAAGTTGCTACTAAACTAGAAACTAAACTCTAGGTACCTGGAGTTGGAAAATGAGGTCATTGGACTAATAGTACTAGCATTCGTAGTATATTATGAGATTGTAGGTCACTTTTAAAGCAGCCATCTAGCCCAAAGTAAGCTAATATAAGCTGATCTAGATAACTGATAAACATACTAATATATTTCTAAATACATACATAGGAAACACCCAAACTCCGAAACACACATATGTGTATCACACAAATATTTGTTCCGATCCGGGAATTAAACCCGGGACTTCAAGCGCGGTAGTCGCTTAAACTACCACTGCGCCACCGTCACTGCGTCAAGTCAAATATTATATAGCTCAATGCCTGGGGTCTACTTGTATTTACTGCGTCAATCGTCTGACATCCCAAACCGTAAGGGTGCCTGTTTCGTTGTCAGCAGGTGTACCACATGCAGATGATACCGCTTGGACCCCGGAGATCTTGGTGGGTAACCTTACACTTAAGAATCTACAATACAATGGTTGTAGACTGTTAACGTTAGATAGAAACTAGGCCGATGCAGTCGCGAAGCATAAGCTTCGCTAGCACCATATATTGGAGCGGAGCATCAGAGAAAAGGACAAAACAAACTTAAAAAAAGAAATCAGCGGAAAGGACGGATCTATGAATGATATTTTATAATTCCATATAAAAAAAAATTCAAAACGAGCGTGCTTTTTGTTTAAATTTAAAATTCCATTATCCCCATGTCTTTTTTATATTACTATTCACGATCTAGATTTGAACCTGTAAATTCGATTTAGTACAAAAATTTCGATTTCGGTTCGAATAGTTATGGCGTCACATACATTTCGCCATAGGAGCTTCGCTTCAAAATTGTCTGTAGGTCTATAGACTTCTGACTATTGTTAGATGCTTAAATGTGTTATATAGAATGTACAGTATTGTACAGACCAATTGCTATCATCCATACGTATATATAAAGCTGCAGAGTTTGTTTGTTTGGTGGAACGCGCTAATCTCAGGAACCACTGATCGGATTTGATAAAATATTTTTGCGTTGGATAGCCCATTTATCGAGGAAGGCTATAGGCTATATACCATCACGGTAATACCCTGGAGAGCGGAGCAGTAATCATAAGTGTTGACAAATCGGGCAATTTTTTATGCATTTTTGTAAAATTTATAAGCGACGGGATTAAATAGGTGTGACGAGAATTCGAAGTATGTCACGGGCGAAGCCGTGGGGTGTTATCTAGTTAGTAATAAATCAAGGTTTCTTACCTATAGAAATTGTCGATCTAGTACAGACAAATTATCATACAAAATATATAAAACGTTGTGTTTTAGCGAGACGTGTCTGGCGATGCCGTGGCAGTACGAAGTTCGGCAGAAAAACTAGTATGTATGGCAATAAAAATACATACGTGATTTTTCTCAGAAGTAGACAGAGACATACTCTCACATTTCACCAGTTCTATTTTTTCCCACGTAATTCAACAGCAGGTAGCCACCACCTGCGTCTGTCTATCGACGACGACGACAATTGGCTCACCACCTATTACGTAAACAGGAATACACACGGTGAAAAGTGGGCGTCTAATATGTCTCAGCCACTAAACTAATAGGTCTACTGCCGTGTTGAAACGGGCAGGTCCAGGTAGTGACGATCTGTTGTTCAAATTATTCATACCCATAAGGCCTTGGCTGCAGCAGCGTGTATCTTTTTTTTTATAGTTCATGTTGCACTATTAAAATGAAAACTACTGCTCATGGAGACTTGAGTTAAAGCTGTGAATGAATACTACAAAGAAATTGTAAAAGGGCAAATTGTATGAGGTTGATGACCCCGTTTGACATATTAAGCCCTTATCAATCATATTGAAAAGGTTCTGAAAATAGGGTCGATCCAAAACACTAAATCAGATAGCGTCTCTGTTTGTTATTGCACGTATTTATATCCTTCCTACGTGGTGCGCCTACCCTTTCATACGATTATACTAAGTACTACATTCGAATAAAACAGGCCACTGACAGGCCGCGCATGCGATTTTCGCCAACATTCGGTATTATTATTATTACTTTCGTCTCCACTACGGCGTGATTTTATTGTATACCTATATTAGATGAAAGAACATCAAATCAAATATGTGAATGTATCAGAGTACACAGGTAAGAAGCGAAACTTCTTTACGAAATTTTTATACAGCTATAAAATTTCTCTCATATGTCGATAAAAAAGTTTCACTTATGATAAAGAAGTTTCACTTCAAAACAACATGGCGCGTATACCCCATTAAAAAGTCAAGGACACGTGGGTAGGATTTTAGATCATTGATTTGTTGGCGTTTTCTGCACCGCGAACAGCAGATTAAGTAAAAAAAAACCCAAAGCTAGTGTATAGAAAAATATTTTTTTCGCATATATTTTCTATGACAACTGGATTATATGGCGGTGTAAACGTCCATAGGCTACGGTGACCACTTTTCACCATTTGGGTCATATGCTTGTCTGCCACCTGTGGCATAAAAAAATAAATGACAAAGCTCGCTGTGACCACTAGTATTACATTATCATTCAGAAAAGCGAATCTCATGCCGTGACTTTGATAAAATATAGAACAAGAACGCTCCGGCGCAGTATTTTTGCCGTCATTGCATCAGCGTTATAAATATGGATTCATTGTTTACAATTAAGTATAAATAGAAAAATAAATAAATGTAGCAGGTTTTATAAGGTCAATGATTTTGATTAAACATTAATTTTCAAGGTAAGTCAAAAGATACTTTTCAGATACATCCAACGACGGAAGATGCGTCCTACCAAAATTGTAACATATATCTCATTTTTGACGTGAAACTTCTTTATCGACGCTGAGAGAAGATTTATAGCTATAAAAAAATTGGCACGTTTTTCGGTTACGAGCCATGTTGTTTAGAAGTGAAACTTCTTTATCATAAGTGAAACTTCTTTTTCAACGTATGAGAGAAATTAAAGAGCTGTTAAAAAAAGTTGTAAAGAAGTTTCGCTTACATGTATACCTTCTAAAAATGATCTGGTACTGATATCAAACCAAGATCTACGGAATACAGAAACCACCAAGTGTTGAGTATCAGAGGCGTCTCTGGCGTAGACTTTTTACGGGGCTTGGAGGTCAGAAGGCAGACACTCCTTACAATACCGTAAATAAAAATCCAAATCATAGTTGCTCCTAGCAGCTAAAAAAAGACGACCTCGGGTTCTCCAAATCCAGGTAAATTGAAAGTTTCCTACTTACTTGATGCCCATATGAAGAACAAGAAGACTATCTAAAGACCTCCATAACATCTAGTCTTGTACTGAGTGCCGACCGCTTCCAACAGTGGTCGAATAAAATTAAAAATATTTTCATCTAGTTGACACCTGTGGCTTTGCCCGCGTGGAGAAGTTTTCCACTTCTCGTTTTCCATGGGAACTTGTTCCCAGGATAAAAAATAGCCTATATGTTATTCTGATGTATAAGCTACAATATAGTAAAAAAAAAAATATTGTAAGTTTCATTAAAATCCATTCAGTAGTTTTTACGTGAAAGAGTAACAAACATCCACTCTTCAAACTTTCACATTTATAATATGAGTAGGACAAGACGATGGTGAAGGGACAAAAGGTAGCCTATATGTTAGTCCAGTGTCAGCTGACTCCTTACCAAATTTTACTCGAATTGGTCCAGCCGTTTGACAAACATATCAACAAACTCACAGCCTTTCGCCTTTATAATATTACTAAAAATATTTGGAAATAAAGAATAGGTAATGTAAACAATGATGCAATAAGGTTTCATCTACGTGCTTCAACTGCCCTAGATACCTGGCTACGAAATAGCACATGTTTTAAAACTGTATTTTTAGATAATGGCAACACTATAAGTAGTATGTGATGGTACACAGTTCTTGTATACACACTTTGTACAGGAACTGAGTACATCATGGCATCTTCAGCTAAATTTGTCGCTTTTGCAGCACTTCTGCTGGTGTTGAATGTAAGTTATAATAATAACTTTACTATCTGTGCTCCGCGGCCTCGCCTGTGACAGTTTTTGTACCCCGTGGTACCCATTTAATGCCGTTGTTTATTATTCTTACAATAATGTATGAAAATTAGCCCGATTTGTTGCCATTTGTCCCGCTCTATTGAATAGTAGCGTGGTGATAAATAGCGTATAATAAGCCTTCCTCGATATTTCGTATCTGTATGGGCTGCAGCTATTTATAAAACTTGGAAAGAGTGCGGTTTAGCGCCTACGGAGATCTTGTCGTACAGGCTGCCTACACCCGGTATTAAATTGGCAAAAGTCTCCGGACTAAACCTCGACCTGAACCTAAGCCAAACTCAAATGGACATTTTCACGCTGGAGACCATAATGGAGTCATGGTCTCCAGCGGAAACAAGTGAAATGCCACTGCGAGTAAGTCATGCTCGCAAAGGAGATGGCAGAGAGGGAGTGGGAGAGAACTTTACCTCCCGAGGAACTCCTCGCGAGTGTGCGGCTCCCTCAATCCAGACTTATCTTCGCCCAAGACTACCGTCCTCCATGACCGGGCGCTCGCCATTCTTACAGAAGCAGGCCCTGGTCAGTGGCGTAGCGTGAGAGCTACAAGCAGGCCCTTCACCCCCTCAAAGAAGTAGAATAGCACCCATACTCCCCCCCAAGAACCGAGATAACACTCGAACCCCCCAAAGAGGCAGGATAACACCCGAACTCCCTCTGAATGTGTCCGTGATAGCGGACAAATTCTTTTGGGAGCACTGGAGCTATCCTTCACCGGGACTCCTGGAATGGAAACGTGTGGTTTCAGTCGATAGGAGTCCAGCATGGAATTCATTAGTTTCCACACGAAAAAAAAATCGCTGGCGGCTCCACCCACGTGGTGAAGTTTTCCCGTTCCCGTTTTCCACAGGAACTTGTTCCCGGGATAAGATAAGTAAGCTATATCGTTGTAAAGTTTTATCAAAATCCATTCAGTAGTATTTGTGTGAAAGAGTAACAAACCTACATCCATATACATATACAAACTTTCGCGTTTATAATATTAGTAGGATAGACTGGATGGCATTTTATGAACACAACCTACAAAAAATTAAGTACATATTATTTTTAATATTTTCTGTTATACTTAGATGCATTGGGCAGCCTGTCAGTTCTACCCCGGCGGATGTAACGGTTACCCGGTATACTATGAACGTAACAATAACGACTTGGATACTATCCTACCCATTCTGATCCTGATGCTCAGCGGACGTGGAGGTGGATTTGGCGGGAACGGAGGTTGCGGATGTGGCTGTGGAGGTTGCGGCGGTTGCAGACGTTGCTAATGAAAACAATTTACGATGTAAAAATGGTTAACAAAACATAATTAAACACAGTTTCTTTATTTTATTTCTTTTATCATTACATACCGAGCGAAATTTTCTCAGTTTCGAAACAGGAAACATCTCCACGCGGACGCAACCGCGGGCTTCAACTAGTTATGTTATACTTCCTTTGTCTCCTATTACGAGTATGTGCTAAAATATCCACTCTGGGACAAAAGTACCTGGGGCCCTGACCAGACTCTTGTTTTGTCCCTACTATTTTATGTCAACGTTAGCCACTGCAATACCATTGACGGTCTAAAATTGGAACTTTAAAAAGTACCGGTAAATACTTAAAATAAATGTCATTGTTTCAGAGTGAAAATTGCAATGGCATTTACTTATCTGAATATCGAGAAACTCTAGTATTTTATAGAGTGACCGTATAACGAAAGCGCTGTGCTTAAAAAATGCGTTATCATAAAACAGCTTAATGAAGATGGTAATAGAATAACCTCTAATCTGAATATTGGTAACACGGGTTGTAGAATTGATAATGATTCATTCGCAATAGAATATAATATTTCAAATGTCAAAATAAGAATGGAATTTTATCGATGTCAATGAATTTGATGTAACTCGTGGTATCAATATGTTATGAAAACAAATTACACATAAAAGCGTAAACGGAAAGGCGGTTTGTAAATGATAGGATATTTAAGATATCACACGTCTGGCAGGCTTATTTATGGGTTGATTTTTTCACAACGGTTTGTAACAATAATGTAAACATACAATAAAACATCGAATCGTGATAACTTGCATTTATTTCGAAGCTATTGTTACAAATGCGACTTAGTATACAAAGCTTTTTGCCTATATTCTAAATTGGTAAAATGTTTTATTCATTTGTGATATTATTAGCAGTTTCATTACTAAAAGTAAGTATCTGTGATTTAGTATTGACATAAGTTATTGTAGAAAGAGAAAGTATTTAGAAACAATGGCGCCATATTGAGATGGTATCTGTTGTGGTATGTAATGGCGACTAGTATTTCTCACGATAAAACGAAGCTTAAAGATGAGAGGCGTTTCTGCCTTGTTTAGTCAACCTTGATGCAGAACACCAATCTGCGCGTGGGGCATCCACCTTGTGCAAACTCTCAAAGGCGCCGTTCTACATTCTTTGGGTTCGCGGACCGAAGTAGGTTTAGAACAGCCCTTACTCTAAACACTGTTTCACTGTGTTGAAACGCACTGTGAAATTAGTAGACCGTCCGTTTGAGGGTATCATCAACTGCCTTTCTATCTAGTATACTTAATGAGGGCCAAAATACAATCAATGGTGAGAGTCATGGTCTCCAGCGGGATTAAGTGCTGCATCTTTTTGCAAGCAAGTCATGCTCGTGAAAGTGAAATTCTACCTCTTGATAAAAATGTCTTTTATTTTGAGTATTTATCGGTATTTTCTAAAGTAAATAGTATTTAGAAAAGCGCTCGTGGCCCCGCTAACTCAGTGCTCTGTAAACAATCACTGCGTTAAGCAACTTTTGCAACACAAACACTTTGTAGCATTTACATTTGCGAGCGTTTCCGTGCTTCGGAAGGCACGTTAAGCCATTGGTCCCGGATGCCAGTAAAATAATAGTCGTTATGCCCAGTTGAAGGCCTTATGGGCAGTATGAAAAATTTCAACAGCAGGTCGCTACAGCCTACGCTTGTCCATTTTCATCACGGTAGCTCACCACCTGTTACGTGGGACAAAAATGCATACGGTAAAATGTGGGCGTATAGTATGCCTCTGTCTACCCCTTCAGGAATAAAAGCGTGAAATAATGTCACAATATGTAGAAAATTGCAGTGGCTTACGTTAGCATAAAATAGCAGATATCTGCTTAGGTGTATCACCCACCAAGATCTTCGGGACATACGTGGCAAGACAATGATTTAGCAATACTGCTATTAAAAATTGCACATCGAATGCAAAATTTGCTTAAATTAAACCTTTACATTTTCAGGTGGACTGCTATAAACCAAAACGACCGCCAACTGTAAATGTTATAATAGATAACAGTAATGTTGATAATTTTCCCGAAGTAGAATATCCACGCAATATCTTGGAGTCATCAAAACCTTTTTATTATAATGTGAATCCATTTTCCTACGATGTTCAGTCATATTTCAAATCTCTAACTCCTGGAGGAACTGCAAAAACAACGCCTACTATCATTGTTCATTTAAAATCAAATGATAATCAAAGAGAAAAAGATAAAGAGGAATGTGGTACTACTGAACCAGCAATATTTCATACATTTGATGAGAACAAAAAAGACGATATTTGTTCAAATGGTAAAGAAATGAGTACTGTTCAAAAAGATCTTCCTATAGCCTTGTTAGAAGATGATGAAATCTTTCATAATGAAGAAAATATACTTGAAAATCAAGCAGTCAATGAAGAACAGAAGCATATCATAGAATTTATCGATAATAGTGCTAAAGGCGAATCAATTGAACCCACAGAGCAAAAAGTTGATACTAAACACACAAACGATGTAGCAACAATAACTTCGGAAAATAATGATTCTGTTACGGAATTCAATGAAAGTATACTAAAGGATTTGACAGACGAGCCACAAATTGATATTCGATGAAATAAACTAACATGCGTTGTGTGTAGAAGATGTTTAGTTAAAAAAACCTTTTTTAAAAACATTAATCAGTTACCTACGTAATTTTTTTTCTCAAGTGCCTACCATTGTATCATCATCATCGACAGTTAGCATGTAACTAGCCTGAATAACGCTTGTCTTTGTCGAAATTTGAGTTGCGAGAATCACGTTGTGAGAGTGTTGCAGACTCAGACATGAAACGGTTATGTATCTGAAGTCTTGGCTTGATTATGCCACAACTTTTTGCGCTGACGTGATATTGACATCCTTGGCCACACATTGGTCTACTATCCCAATCAATCGCGACAACCCGCACTAGCACGCGCAGTCTTTATTATAAATTGTAAAGACACAGATCCATATAATACTTCCATTGCCATTATGTGCCAACGGTACTCGTGCACATATTGCTGGTTTTCAAACACGTCCCGAAAAGGCAACGTGTACCCAATGACTTTTTGAGACGTGTTTGAACTGCGTTTGAGTTGCGCATACTCGTAGCACGTTATTCGACGTCGAAAATGCAGCGTAAGGTGCTGCATTTTCGAAGTCGTATAACGTGCTACGAGTATGCGAAACCTTTCATTTAAATTGTAAAGACACAGATCCATATAATACTTCCATTCCGATTATGTGCCAACGGTTCTCGCGCACATATTGATGGTTTTCAAACACGTCCCAAAAAGCCATTGGGTACACGTTGCCTTTCCTCGCTTTTTGGCACACGATTCATCGAACGTATAATTTCGCAGTATAATTAAGGACAATGAAAATGTATGTAAATGCTATGTAAGTGCAATATAAATTACTTCTACAATAAAACTTTTTTCTTCAATTTTTTTTTTGTGTTTTTTTAATCACTTTATATTATTTTAAGCCTTTTTGCCATTGTTGTTATGCATTAACAATTTAGGTATCCTATGAAACCAAGACATTTAGAAATAATTGTGGAATAAAGAATCAAACATAAATATACATAAACTCTGAAAACATTACACTCATGTTCAATCGGTAGAAAGAGCGGGCGTATAATGGATATCTAATACACATAAATATAATATAACTAAAACATCAATATATAATGATCTGACTATCTCCAGAATATTAGAGTATTCTTACTTCAACTTTAGAGAGCGTGTTTGGCAGCTTGGTTGTAATGAGATAGTAGTTTTATCATCATGTATCTGTGAAAGGAATCACACATGCTATGGTCAAAAAAAATCCTTATCAACAGCATATTGATATGGCAAGTGTAGAATTTCGTTAATATTTCAAAATCATTCATCATTGATAGCGTCGAATTAGTTAGACAATTTTGTTATGAAAACATTCATATATAATAGACATTATAGATAGTCATCAAAACAGAATGGTGATGGGTTTAATCGTGAATTGATCGTTAATGATAAATAAATAATTTAAAATAAACACGGTTTGACGAATTTCGCAGCGGAGAAATGTGGTTTTTTGACAAGGCGTCATTGATATTGACGTCATTTATATTTGTTCAGGTAAGACCATTGTTAAAAAATAGTTCTTTATTATAATATTTTTGTTTCTACTCAACGCCATCTAAACACCTTAAACAGCAAAGTTAGGTCAGCAGAGAAAGATAATAACTTTTATTATAAATAGTTAAAAACATATCCTACTAATATTATAAACGCAAAAGTTTGTAAGTATGGATGGATGTTTGGTACTCCTTCACGCAAAATCTACTGAATGGATTTTGATGAAACTTTACAATAATATAGTTACATAATATGACACATAGGCTACTTTTATCCCGGGAAACGGAAACGGGAAAACTTCACCACGTGCGGAGCCGCAGGCGTCAACTAGTTTCGCTTTTCACAGTATGAACTAATAATGCCATAAGCCAAAATAAACATTTAGACCATTTGTACTACCAGTACGATGAAATGTAGGTATATAGACAATGCAAGACCATCACACCCACACTCGACATTCCTAAAGTCAATTAGCTACTCAAACAGTTGCCTTCCAGGTCTCACGCTTTGCAAAGGAGGAAAATAGGCGTTACTATCTTTTTCCAACTCCTACAAATTATCTTGTGATTAATTTCGATGCGGGTGCTAAGACATTCTTATTTCTCCTGGGACTTCACCGAGTTAGAGTTTGCTGTAAGGTTTCTGGTTTGGTCATTATTGTAGCTCCTGGTATAAAGGAGTCACAGTAATGGGGAAGCGAGTG
Source organism: Thumatha senex (assembly GCA_948477245.1). Lineage (NCBI taxonomy): Eukaryota > Metazoa > Arthropoda > Insecta > Lepidoptera > Erebidae > Thumatha > Thumatha senex. The sequence goes on from OX419726.1 coordinate 23,861,520, forward strand.
GGTATAGCTCTATTAAAAAGTCTCTCAAAGAACTTCGTTGCTAGTTAGGACCTTAAAATCTCTTTCTAAATTTATATTTTAAAGTGGATAAAAAATTCAGTCATGAGCTGGACTCGAACCAGCGTCTTCTGGTTCAACGCACCAGACGCGTTTACCAACTACACCACCGTGACCTGCTCGAAACTGACAAAATAATTCACCTCTTTACGTCTTAAGGCGACGTAAGGCGCCATCGACCGGCACTTAGCAAAGTTGCACGGTACGAATGTATTGAATTATATCTATAATAATCATTCCATTTGTGATGACACCTGCCTAAACATTAAATACAATTTTGAAGAGCAATTATGTGCGTTGAATTCGAAGACGCTGGTTCGAGTCCATCTCGTGACTGAAAATTTCTTCCGCTTTAAAATTTAAACTTAAAATCTCTGTAACTGCTCTTACTTTTTGTAGAGTCTCTCTTGGATGTGGGTCTTTTAGTGATGTATTTTAGAATCCGGTAGGTAGTTACACGTTCTTACTAGGCCCCTCATCATCATCATCCGAGCGTCTGTCCCAGTTGCGTCTCGCGACGCCCGGGGTCCGGTTTCCTACCTTTTCTCCTCCACTTCGCACGGTCGTCGGCATCTCCTGTAGTGAGACCATTGCACTTTCTAGGCCCCTATGGGAGTCAAACTTAACAGCTATCCTACTTTTCCTCTGTTGCAAGCCGCTCATTAGGTCTTCAACATGTTTTAACTACACTCATGTTACTGACAACCGGGACCAAGGGCTTAACATGCATTCCGAAGCACGGAAGTGCTCATAAATGCAAATGCCACAAAGATTTCACCCATCTGAGGACTATAGTCATGTTTAACGCAGTGATCGTTTACAGGACACTAGCGCGACTATGAGTGCTTTTAATTTAGTTGTACTCTTTGAAATTTTATAGACTGTCGTGATCACTAACATCAGTATCAGATTTAACGGTATATTTAACAAGCTTCTCCGTGATCAGGACGCTTGCAACAGTACAAAAATATCAGAAACATATGTTAAATTAATCTTTCAAATTTATTAATTTCAGATAATATCATCAAATTGTGTACCAAGTGAATTAAAGAAGGACAAATTACAACGATACCTTGACGAACGAGGAATTAAAACAACTAAAACTTCTTCAAATGCGAACAATTTTAAAATTAATAGGAATACCTCAAACAAGAAATCAATTCACAATGCTTACAATTTTCCAGAAATTGAGTATTCATTTGACACATCACCAAGAGACCCGTTTAATTTTAAAAAGATTTCTGGATTTAGGCCGAAAGAAGTGCCTAATTTACGACGTAAAGCTTTTGAAGACTTAAAGAAAGATAAGCGAATGAAACGCAAGCTGGATAGTATACACAATAAACCTCAAACGTTTGAAATGAAACCTTCGTCAGGTTTTCAAATGTCAGATAACAACATGTTTCCAGAAGTACACTATCCACTTAACGTCATTGAAACTTGGGAACCTTACTATTACAATCCAGATTTATTCGACCAAAATAAACATCAACCTACCGGATCTGAATTGCCAATTCTGGACAAAAATACCTATAAACCTTATAAGAAACCCGTTAAATCTAAGGCAAAGCAATTTATGGAAGACATTGATATACTAAACAAAAAAATGAGTAATAACACGGAATCAGAGACTGGCAAAGAATTATCTACTAGTCTTAAAAAGTTATTAGAAAAATCTAGGCTAACTGGTAAGCAACCAAATATTTTATTAATATATTGTAATTTAATTTCAGATTTTACACTAATTTAAGACATATTTTCAGAATCATACGACGAAGTTAATAAAACAACTGATATAATGCGATATAATTTGCTAAATTCAAGTACTCCAGAAAAAAATGAACTAAAAAATTCATCGCGGGAAGTAAATTCGACAATAATTAAATCTGAATTAGCAGTTACGTCGCAAAATGATAGTAGTAATTATAACGAGATGTCGACACCAATCCCCTATAAATTACTTGGCAATTATTCATATTCAGCGATTAATTCAGAAAATAAAAAAGATGATGACGTTATTATGAATGAGAAAAAATGCACTAGCTTAGAAAATCCAGATGTTTTTAAAGGACTACAAGTTACAAAAATAGAGGAATTACATAAAGACGAAGGCAGGCGGCCACTGCCGTTAAGAACAAGTCCTCAGTCATATGCAATTACAGCATCTAAAGAAGATCCACTAAGTATAAATGAACAACTTCCAATTAGTAATACATTTGACGAAATATCAACAAGTAGTAACATGAAGAATAGTGCCCACTTACTGAACGCTATTGATACTACACAAGCAACTATAATTGTGGTACCTACCGTGAATTCCTTAAATAATAAGCAAATACATGTGTCCGAATCAAACACTGGGTCCTCAATAATAATAGTAATGCCAGTTGGAAAAACTGCTCCAGTACCTAATTTAATAACTGATAATCTTGTGTTAATTGCTGAAACACCGTATAATGATTCCAATATTTCTGAGGGTTATTCACAAGCAGATTATCCTGACATTATTCCAAATAAATTCCTCACTCTGGCACATCCTGTTCCTGATAGTTCAGGCCTAAAGGAAAACTCTTCACACAAGGATCGTACAAACTTCCCGATCAAAGTGGGTGAGTCATTATCATATGATGAAACATATTTAAACACTCTTTCCCAAAAGACAGTCAGAAATGATGAAATTAATACAATTATGTTAGGATTCGGTAATGATAAAACAGAAAGCAAATTTAATAATCTGCTACCATCGTCACTTAACGATGATCAACCGAACCGCAAAGTAATAAAATTTGTTGAAAATAATATACGTAAACCAAATATTACCACAGTTGATTTTCAAGATATTTCTAATCGTAAAAATTTAGTTATGACAGAAGTGGTTTCAACTCCCACTGTTTATAATTACATGAATGAAAGTGCTAAAATTCTGAAGGAATATAACTTAAATAATACAAAAGGTTTGGTGTACAAAGATACAACACTGATGGATGATAAGATAGTCTCAGCAAAAACAATTATTAATATGGTTTTAAATGGTGAAATCTTACCAGATAGTCCTGTTTTATATTTTGATAAAGACAGAACTTTTAAAGACTTGTCACCGCCTAGTAGTATTAAAGATTTTAAACTAACAGACAGTGTGGTCTTGTTGGATCGTCCAATTCTTGGCAGTTTACTAGATAATGTATTATTATCGTTATCAATGGAACTTTCAAATAACACAATAGAAGACAAAACATTAATTGGGCCTCCATTAAGGTACAATAACAATGAAGTTGAAATATTGCCAGGCTATAAGGCGCTGATGGTTAACCCACATAGTAACAGTATAAAGAATGATATGTTATTACCATTGGTTCCGAATTTTTCAAATAACTTGTTATCAGATAAAGCACTTGCTGACCCTATTCTGACTCGTGATGATAACAAAAAAATTGATTCTTTAATAGACAGTGAGACGGCGAGAAAGTGGGATAATACTAATTTTGAAATATTGCCAGAGAATAAAGCACTGATGGGTGACTGTATAAATAATGATACGCCATTGCCAATAACTTTAAGTTCTACAGAAAACTTACCAAGAGGTGAGAAAATGTTGGCTCAAAATTTGACATTAGATGATAACCAAAACTATGGTTCATTATTAAATGGGAAGCAGCTATTGGATACAGCAATTCATAACAATACAGATGATCAGACATTATTACCATTGCCTATGAGCTTTCAAGATATAATGATTCCGAATATTGCAGGAATTAGTTATAAAACTCTTGTACCATTAAACAGCTATACATCGATAGATACTCCATTGCCAGACAGTTTATTAGAACATGTTTTATTATTGCCAATTGAAAACGTTTCCGATACCTTACTGACCAATAACAAAAATATTACATCCCTACCAGACAGTGAGATACTAATTTTGAATACAATAAATGTCACTACCGATGAAAATAGGATATTGTCTATAAAATCTGCAGATAATTCAATGTCTAATAAATCCACTATCGATATTTCTTTGATACTCAATGAAAATCTGGGATCATTGTCAGGCTATAAATCACCAATAAGCACTTTGCTTGAAGAAAATTTACTGGAGGATATGCCATTACCGATGGTTATAAATTTTTCTAATAACGTAATAAATGATAGCATTGAATCTTTATCAGTCTATGAGGCGCCTACGGATAATGTCATTAATGATAGCATAGGCGATGATAAATTTATACCGCAGTTTAAGATAGATTCAGATGACTCACCAATGTCAATGTACAGTGCCGATGAAGATCTGGAAACACTACAGAGCTATGAAGCGGTGACTGATAGTCCATTTAGTAATTTAGATAGCAGCTTAGATGATAATGCACTGTCACCAGTGTATATGAAACTTTCAGATAGTCTTTTAACAGATGATGCCTTTGCTAGTAGTCCATTAATTTCGATTGACAATAATATACTTGAATCATTACCAGACCACGGAACAATGGTAAATACTCCAACCAATGAAATTTTAGAGAATGATATGTTAATACCACTGGCTAGAATTTTTTCACATGACCTACTGACAGATACCACGTATGGTAATAAGCCATTGACAAATGACCACAATGAAAGTTATGAATTTTTACCAGATTTTGAGGCGCTAGTAGGTACTCAATTAGAAGGTCATATTGAAGATACTCTTCCACAAAATTTGCTAGCAGATAAAGAGGGTATACCCATAGGCAAAAAAAGCCTAGTATCAGGTAGTGAGAATCTGGTGGGTAGTGCTGTCACGATAGGAAAAGATACCCCATTACCGTTATTTAAAATACTTGGAGATGATAGCTCAATCTCAGATAAAACAATCATTGGACCTCCAATGACATCTGGTTATAATATTCCTACATCTTTGACAGATTTAAAGTCACAAATGGTTGCCTCATTTAAAGACAATTTTGAACATCAACATTCAGATAATTTAAGAAAGTATAAATCATTTCTTAGCACTCCATGGATATTTAATGAAAATAAAAGCAGTGAATTGTTACTATCAAATGCGCCGCAGATAGATACTACAGGTGCAGATTCATCACTAGAAGATACATCATTAGAATACGGCATGTCCTCATTAGGCGACGATATATCATTAGGAGATGATATTTCTTGTCTATGATTATTTTAGTTGCACAGTTATTTATGTTTTAATTTATTATAGTCATAACTATACTACTGGACTTGGATCGTGGTTTTATTTTTTAATTTAGTTCAATTATTATAATAAGCGTACGTTGTTGCTGAGATCTCGGTACAAATATTTGTGTGAAACGCAAATGTAATAAGAATTTTAGTGTATTATCTAGATCCGATCTACACTACAATAGACACATTATTGTGGTGTAGATGACGCTGTAATGTAGTAGGAAGCGCTCGTAGCCCCGCTAAGTTAGTGTTCGTTAAGCTACTTTCGCTATGGCTGGTTCTCGGATGGGTGACCCCTTTGTAGCATTTACATTTATGAGTGTTTCCGTGATTCAGAAAGTACGTTAAGCCATTGCAACCGTTTCCAGTTACTATCTAAAAATTGTAACGGCATGTCGCCACAACCTGAGGCGGTCCATTTCTTCACGTCAATTGGCTCACCCCCTGTTATGTGGATTAAAAAAGCTTGCGGTGAAATGTGGGTGTAGAGAATGCCTCTGTCTACCCCTTCGGGGAAATGGGGGCGATTATATGTATGTGTATGTAGATGTAGCTGTGTAAAAATATCTCAAAATAAAACAAAGTACTAGAGTTCCATCCGTTAAAAACATCGCTTATAAGTGCGGTTGATTTGGGCCACGGAAATTTTGATGGGATTTCTTTTTGCTATGTTTGCTCAACTGCATTATTAATGTGTTATGGCTGTCAATTAACAAAATAATTGCAATTATAATCCCTGCATGGAATACTTCTTATATTTTTGGGATTGTTTTAATCAGTATTAATTGCACACTCACTTGACACGTAACTTATAACGGTTGACGGGCTTGGTAGGTGTGGTGCGCACTAGGTAGCAACAACACACCTACATACACACAACAAGTACGGTTGGTAATCCCTGGAGTTGTGTAAGTAACACTATCTCAAAGAATCACCGGTGCACCAGCTAGCAGAGCATGTGTATAGGGAGTGAGTATGGACCAACCTGGAGCAGAGAAATACCAGAATTTATAAAGAGAGGGCGCCAGGTATCTCTCCATCACACGAATGATGCAATTAAAAGAACTCATGTTATCACCTTATTAATTATATTTATTTAAACTATATCCATATGTAGACATGAATATACATATATGAAAGTAAAAAGAAATGGCTTAGTCAAGCATAGTGGGATCCATATATATATGGTCACTTAAAAATAAGTTTATATTAATACAAATAAAAATTTAAACCAAAGTATGGAAATGGGCGTGGCCTAAAATGACAAATATTAAAGCAGTTGTCAGATGCCTTAAACATATCTAAATTATATACAGACATACATTTAAACTATTTCTTAGTTTAGTTAAACACACAACGCCGCTTCCTATCATCATCATCATCGTACACTACAACATAAAAAGGTAAAAATAAAGTTTCACATTAATATTCCTTTGTGATAATAAAAGATTATAAAATATGTGTAACTGGAACGTCACATCGGTAGTCCAGTATATTAAAGTAGTTGAAAGCTACATATGTAGTAGAAAAATGAATATTTAAAGTTAAAAGTTATTCCTTTTAAACTATCAACATCAGTCGGCCTTTACCGGGTTATTATACATAGAAACTAATTAAAGATTACTAGTTATCTGGATATAAGTTTGAGGAACATCCAAATCGTTCACATCTCTTCCTATTCTAGAAGTCCAGGTAACCAGAGTAGAGAAAAATATCCTCATTGCACATTGTCTCAGCTTACTTTAAGTCTTCTTACAGACATTTACAAGGAGTAAAAAATGTAGAATGCAGAGAACGTGAAACACGTTAAACTATCAAATATTATGTTAAAAAAAAAACAAAAACCAAAAAAACCGAAAACATAAACCCCTGTAACAACAGAAAAGTTACAGACATTAGTAATTTGTAATAAAAATCACTTTCACCCTCAACATTCTGTTAAGGAATGCAGTCTAAGAGATTATATAGTTTTAACTTACCACTTATTTCAGTGGGGTTTTAACTAGATCATTCTATCATCATCCTTTTTTCATGTTATTTGCTAAGTCTCTTGATAAGCAGACTGAAATACAAAGTACAACCATTGTAAGAACATATTATTCGCAAAGGCCAAGTAATCTTACCGATTACGAAGAAAACAAATATAAACAAATATTCTCACCTCATAGCAAAAATTATTATGTCTACATATTTGCTAAAAAGACTTCGGATATTAATCCGAATTAAATCACCATGATTGGCATTTTCTCATGACGCCATGTCGTAGCAAAAAAAGGACGAGCTCCTTTCTTTTTTTCCGCTCCATTACGGCAGGCTAAAGTCATACGGCCTATACAGCCTTGACAAAACTTTAACAAAATAAACAAAACCAACATGAAAACCTTAATATTCCTGTTTGTCACACCTCACGCAATACATTATGGGTGGATGTGAGTCAGGACAGCCAATCTATCTAAGTTCAATGTCCAGCACTAAACTGAAAGACACCATAGACGCACGCGTTAATTTTAGAACGCGCCAAAAGAGTCGAAACGACCGTGACAGTTTTGACAACGTCAAACTCATGTCGTTCAGAACAAAAACAAACAATGTGAAATATTATAAACTTTTAAATAATTAGACAAATGACTTTAGAGTTATAACTAAAGTATTGTGAAAATGGAGTTTGTTTTCACAAAAAGGATGTATATAAAAATAAGGTTAGTAAATCAAATCTTATGAATATGTAACCGACACTCAACTCACTCAAACGACACTCAACTCAAAACTTACAAAATTAATTTTGTGGGTCGTCCTAAACTCACTCTGTGGGTTGTCATAAACCTTAACCGTAACCTAATATACCACGATGAGTGTTTGAAAAAGTACTTCCACATACACCCTGTCTCTTTAAAGCCCGAACAAATCGTGCAAGGTAGAGGTGCCATTGACAGAATCATCTCGAATCAAGTGACAATTAGTTTCCTGCTATACTATAGAAACTCTTTACCAACGCACATATTTACCCTCCTCTTACAAACCTAGGTTCTTCAAACGAATCGTGAAGAGGTATACCACCAGTCCGTCAACTTAGGGCCATTGTTTATGCCTTTCGGGCTCTGTTAGTAGTCTTCAATATTTGTAAGTCATCATGACTTTCTGTCAAGTAGGTGACATCATTTTTACGAGCTAATAAAATAATTTGTAACTATATTCAAGCGCTTACGGAGCTAAACTGTGCGGATTAGGCACTCAGTAAGTGTTAATACTAGTTCTACAAAGATATGCATGCATCGTCAGATATATCTTTAAGGGCTTCGCGTTAAACCAGCTTACAATACGCTGATGCATTTTAATACAGCTATTAAACACATCGCAAGTCGTCCTCGCTAGACTATATTTGAAAAAGCGTTTTCAATGTTATACCAATAAAATGAAGTATCGATTAAATATAAAACGTCAAGAGCGTCCTACTTTAACTGTTTACAAGTATATTGTTGATTGATGGCACTTGGTGAAGCTTCCTACACATCTTGAATATATCATAATCATATAAAATAATTAATCATGATATAAAATTTATAAATTTATTTTACATTAGCTGATGCCCGCAGTTTCGCCAGCTAGGTGGATCCTATTCGAGATTTCCTACGGAACCCTAAACTTTTTGATAATCCAATATAGCCTATGTTACTCACGAATAATGTCGCTTTCTAATGGTGAAATAATTCTTATTATCGGCCCAGTAGTTTCTGAGCCTATTCATTACAAATAAACTTACAAATCTTTCCTCTTTATGATATTTCAACGGCGCTCTTACAAAATGTCAACTTTAAGACTCTACGTGTACATTCTTATGAACCATGAGAGTGATCCTAACTACGTCATTTTAAGGCAAGCTGGATTAAAAAAAACAACTGTGGATCCATAATAAAAAAGATGAACCGGTTCCAGTGACAGAGTAAACGGCCTTCACGATTACATCATAGTATCACATTGACGGGCGCGCTCGACAGCGCCGGTCGCGCATCACGGCGCAGGCGTGGCTCGGCGCGTGCGCATCTCACGGTCTACTGCGTGGTTACAGCATGGCCATTGTGTTGAGTTCTGTTCAGTCTTGTATAATATATACCTACTAGCTATGACCCGTAGCTTCGCTCATGGTATATTAAATCCCTGTCCCACCCATTTAACGCCTTGCATTTATGATTGCTGCTGCTTCGGTGTCTTGGGCAATCCAACACTAAGGTATTCCAGAACGTTTCTCAATACTCAATCTACGCTTGAGGCTAGTTATTGCCTTATAAAATCTAATCTCAAGCGTCGATTGAGTATTGAGAAAAGTTCTGGAATACGGCCTTAGAATTTTTCGATTAAAACCAGTAGTTTTTGAGATTAGCGCATTTACTCAAACTCTTTAGTTTTATAATATAGTATAATATACATATGTTGTACAATATTTAGAAAAATACAGACTTCTTTTTTATTAGCTACGAGAAAATCTAAAGTGTAGCGATACCTAATCAAATATATGTTATTATTGAAATTAGATTTGAATCGTAACCGGTCTGAGCACTTTCTCGAATCTATTTTTGAACCCTGCTATTACCTACTTTTTCCAGTTAGATAATAAGTAATGGGAGTGGAATCGAACGTTAATTTTAGCGATTCGTGATTCTCTCAAAGTGGCCTATTTAATTTGTGATAGGAACACATCTAGTGGAAATCCTCATGGATACTATGCCGGGTCCCGACCTACTAAAACCACTCGACGTCTTTTCATCTGCCTATGGCCAGGTGTCCCAGTTAGCCCTCGGAATATTAGCTCCAAGGCTCTTGACAGACTTTATCTGCCAACGCGCCCTCGTCTTGGAGGGTTCGGGTGCTATCCCGCTTCTTTAGTCGGGTCGAGTGCTGCCGCACTCCGTTGAGCGGGTGAAGAGCGTGAGTGTAGTTATCACGCCTCCGTCTGGTTTCTGTAAAGCCGGGTCCGCTGCAACGTGTTTTCGTGTTAGCTGACATGATAGAGGTGTGATCTAACAATTTTGTTATAAAATATACGCTAAGGCCGGGTCCGTAGCGCCTAATTTTTTGTACCACACATACAGTTACCACTTCGATGGATGTATTAAAAAGCTTTTCAGTCAACAGTTGTTTAAAATATTGCTTTTACTAACGGGTTGTTTAAAATATTGCTAACGGGTTGCGGCGTTAAGATTTTTCAGCGGCCTACCTAACTACCTGGTTACTAACGCATCGCCTTCTGATGTTTTCAATTTGAAGGCAGTGACATGCAATTTTGTACGTCCGAAATATGTATTCTACATTCAATTTCAAAACAAATCCATTGTCGGTCATTGTAGCTCTTGGAATGAATATTAATCTCGAAATAATTTCAAGTACCTCCAACAAACGCTCAACAATTAAGCATGGTTCTAAATTTAAACTCAATCCGAGTCATCACTAATACGCAGTCGTAGACTGCGTCGGCATCGTGATATAATTCCTTTGAACTGAGTAAGTGACATCGTAAAATTCAGTATTTGTAAAAAAAACTAAAGAATAACGTCATATCTTAGAATTTTATAGGCCATTAATCTTCAGAGAAACAAAAAGAATCAACAGTAACAAAACACAATTCGTCTTTATATTAACGATCCGCTGCAGCAAGGGCAATTTACTAATTTATAAAATATGGAAAATGTAAAAATGTCCCACTGCTTTGCCAGTGTGGAAGCCTATTACCTCTTTGGCATTTCATTTAAATAAATTCCATCGTTCTTGTGCACAAAGTAACTGTCATCTAACCATTTTAATAAACTTGCACATGTACTGTATATTTAAAACAAATAGTAGGGCGGAAAATAATAGGCCCTACTATGATAGCGAAGGAATCAGGTGACTTCGAAACTGAAACTAGATTCAATACTGGCAGAGGTAGAAACTTCAAAATGGGATATGCACGTATTCATGGTGTCCTGAATTGAATGCCGCAAAAAACGGTTTGCTTGTCTATCTCTTATGGTTCCACAGAAATAGATGCGTACAGACGGACGAATGGACAGACTGAACCGTTTTATAAGGCTTTTCTAAACTTTAGGGTTTATCATCATTACTATTCTACGACAAGTCTATATTTTTCACACCGTCTCTCTCATTATTGCGTGAAGTTTCAGTTTTATACAAAATCTTCACTTTAGAGTCGAAAATCGGTTTCCATTGGCTGTTCAGAGCATTGTGAATGAACGACTTTGAGGGCCAACTGTCATCTGATTTTTTTTCTTCATTATTGAAAACGTTTGCCGGCCGAACTTCCAAACTCTTTTTGTGTCCTGCGCTGTAGCCTCGTCCATTTTTTTTAATGTTTCATCTGGCAGGTGAGGATGTCTTGAAAATCAGACCAAATAGTGGGAGTCTACAACAATTTACTCAGACCTTCAACGACCAAAATACACACGTACACCAAGTTAACTCCATTACTTAGGCGACCATTCATTCCATTAATGGCCGACTATGTTACACGTGACTATCCCGATGAGAACGAGTAACTTCCTACTGTTTATTCAATCACATCGCCCAAAGTTTCATAGAACGCAAATAACCGCGCATCAATTGAGTTTACGTGTAAGCAAATACTTCTTAATTATTCAAAACTCGCGTTTCTTGTGATTTATATATGAAATTGATTCGGCTTACGTGCTACACAATAAGGGCGTACGTGTCCTGTTGAGAGTAGCCTAATTTTTTAGGAATGAATACCTTCCACTCTGAAGTTACTAGGAAGGAAATTACTTTTTCATTTTTCGTGAAGTAAATAGCAATTTCTCTGAAGAGTTTGTTACTTTGTTTGGTTGAACACGCTAATCGCAGGAACTACTGATCCCAATTGAGAAATTACTTTTGTGTTGGATGGCCCATTACTCGAGGAAGGCTATAGGCTATATTTCATCACGCTACTGCCCTGAAGAGTGGAGCAGTAACCATAAATGTCAACAAATCGGATAACTTTCATACATTTTTGTAAAATTAATTAGCGACGGGATTAAATAGTTCTCTTTTCAGATCAGAGGCTTAGAGCCTCATATCAGAAATCGGCCGACGGATGCGTCAAAATAATTGTGACCCTCGTTCCGGGTCGTTCCTGAGGCAAAGGATGGCCATTGCTATTCAGAGAGGCAATGCCGCCTGTGTCATGGGCACCTTTGCATCGGGAACCATGCGGGACGGGTTAATTTGACGTAGAATATATTTGACATGTAAAAAAAAAAGTAATATAATATACAACTTTAATTTGTAACTTATTTGTATACATTGCTATAGGAAAGAAAGAGATATCGCATGGCCAAATAACACAGCCAGATGTCTCATTGTACCTTGATTGTGAGAATTCGAAATTGTTCACGTCATATAAATGCCGGAGACTACATTCAACCACAAGTACTACGCCTAAACCACTTAGGTTACGCCGCTTACCATTACATAATAGGTCACACTCACATCAATTTAACACCATAAGAACTTAAAAAAAAGTATCTCATTGTTATCGTGGTACCCTATCTTCAGTACAAAGGCCGACTATGATATTGAGTTGTAGATGTCGAGATATAGAGCATAGGTACCTATTTAGTCAATTACTGCGAGTTGTTGCTGAGGCCTAGTTTCCCACGCGGTTCCCTCAATTTTTTAAATTCCCATTACATACTCTTTCGTAACAGTGAGTCGTAAAACACTTTCGTTGTCTATGACAATGATGTACCGTCAGCAACGTGACTTTTCAAAATTATTATACTTTATTTACACTCTTGCGCGAGCCACGAGTCTAGCTGCGAGACGAGCTGCCTGCAAGACGAGCTGCCTGCGAGCCGAGCTGCGTGCGAGCCGCGAGTGTAAACACAATAATGTGGTACATGTTTTACTAGCTCGCGGCTCGTCTCGCAGTTCGTCTCGTGGCTCGTGCGAGCGACAAGCGGTGTCGCCATGTCCAAATTATTCTGACTTTCTCAATAAGACGATGATATATTATGTGTTTTAGAATGAATAAAGTTCACGGCAACATATGATATGATTGCCTTGTTGAAAATGGACAGACGCAGGTCGTGGCTACCTGCTGTTGAAACCACCAATTACGTGGGACAGGAATCCACACGGTGAAAAGTGGGCATATAATATGCCTCTGCCACCCCTATGGGGATAAGGCGTGATGGATATTTATTTTTATTTTATGATAGGATTTTGTCTCTCGTCTTGTCTATCTAAATATGATTCGGTTTGATTCTCATATTTGACAGAACTATCTACACTAATATTATAAAGTGGAAAACTTTGTTTGTATATTTGTTTGTTTGTAATGAATAGGCTCAAAAACTACTGGACCGATTTTGAAAATTCTTTCACCATTTGAAAGCTACATTATCCACAAGTAACATAGACTATCTTTTATTTTGGAAAAAATAGGGTTCCGTAAGATATTTGGATTTTTCGGACACAAGGTGTAAAAAATCAACCAGAAAAGTTACTTATTTTGCGTACGCTGCCTAAACTATAAAAGATGGACCCATAAAATGTTCTAATTAATTGTAGATATTATAAATATCTACAAAAAAGTATACCTATCGATGTCGAGTTAGGCACAAAAACCATATTTTTATTTAGAAATCTTGGATTTTTTTGGACTACATTTAAACGCGTTTATTTTACTCATGCTATTAATACTCAAAATAAATTATTTCATCACTAAGTACAGTTTATCTATACTAATATTATCAAGCTGAAGACTTTGTTTGTTTGTTTGGTTGAACGCGATAATTTCAGGAACTACAGGTTCGATTTGCAAAATTATTTTTGTGTTGAATAGTCCATTTATCGAGGAAGGCTATAGGCTATATAGCATCACGCTACGACCAATAGGTGCCGAACAGTAATGATAAATGTAGCAAAATCGGGGACAAAATATTCCTTTTGATAGCTTCCATTGCGAACGCTGCGTAAAAGTAATGAACTAAAAAATAACTAACTATCTTTACGCTGTATCCGTGAGGTAGTCAGAGAGAACAGATCGCCAGGCTTCGCGATCCAAAGTAATGAACGACGGGATTAAATGGGCGCGACGGGAATAAAGGCGTTACTGATAAAAGGCTATATCATCACGCTACTACCCTGAGGAGCGGAGCAGTAATCAATAAATCGGGCAAATATTCATACATTATTGTAAAAGTAATAAACGACGGGATTGAATGGGAGTGACAGGAATAAAGGGAGGACTGATAAACTGACGGGAGTTCGAAGTTTGTCACGGGCGAAGCCGCGCGGGTCAGCTAGTTTTTAATAAAGGGGATACAAGACTCGCCTCTTTTGTAAAATGTAAATAAATAAATATTGTTGGGACAACTCACACAACGCCATCTGATTCCACACTAAGCAGAGCTTGTACTATGGTAACCAGCTGCCGGCCGTGGTGCGAGCCATGCAGCGGCAGCCAACAGTGTTGGGCCGCCGTCGCCTCGTTTGCTAGTGAGGTGATGGCGGCCAAACGAGAGGCTTTGCGGGTGCGGGAGCGCACGGGACAGACGCTCCCGCCCCGCCGTCGTGTTCGGGGGCGACCACGTGCAGAGTACATGTGCGCCCCCGAATAGTGTCTGGCCGTGGGCGGAAAGTCGGGGGACCCCACCCAACTGGTCACTTGACGAAGGGCACCCCTTCTGTGTTCCACGGGGTGCCCATTTAGCGCACGCCCTTACCGGCCGCTCTCTACCTCCTCTGCTTACAGAGGGGCGCTCGAGAGTGGTGGAGGTGCGGGCTAGATTTTTCAGCTCCTTAGGGAGCTCCGGGGTGGTTGCTTTTCGGCCGCCCCGAGATTGACCCCTCCACTCTGGGCTGCCCCTTGCCGGCTCGCAGTGATTTAACCTCAGGACTACCCTGCGAGTCGGTTTTAAGGTGAGGCGGAACACCGCAGGGTTTAGTGGGTAGGACGGCTCCTCTCTCACGGGCCGGGAGCCCCACACACCGTCCCTGTTGCCCCCGCAGTAGGGATGACGGTGCGTAAAGGCATTCCGCGCGTTACAAAAAAAACCGATGGTAACCAGGTAACTGATAAACATACTTATATATTTCTAAATACATACATATTATAGATAAATAACACCCAGACACAGAATAAACCATCGTGCTCATCACATAAAGTTTTATCAAACCCATCAAACCTCTTGCGTAGCAGTCGGATGCACTTCCACCGCGCCACAGAGGCAGTCAAATGAATTAAAAATTGTGAATTTGTATTTGACATATCGAAGTTTGCAATCGAAATAAACTGAAATATTACTATTTGCTAAGTTATAAAAAAAATAAATAAATCTGAATAACTAACGAAGATAAAATTATTTATTTTGGAGTTGGATACTGAAGCCACGGGATAAGGCACAACGTATTTATATTTGGAACAACTACACAACTATCGTCATTGGTTTTAGTATCAGATAAATTATTTATTAAAGTCGCAATACAATATTTCTTTAATATGTTTTTTATAACTCCAAGGTGACAGACAAACAGACGGCTCACCTGATCAAAAGTGGTCACCGTAGCCTATAAATGTTTGCAATAGCAATACCAGAGGTGTCACACTCGTGTTCAACTCAAGAAGTCAATCCAGAATCAAAAAGAATGTAAGAAGGTCAGAAGTGGTGTTCCAGGTTATTAGTATATTTCAAACAACCATGAATAGGTAAAAAAAAAATTTGGAAAACCCAAAAGTACACGCCTCATATGTTTTTATAATATTATAAAAAAAATAGCATTACAAGCTTACAAACTTTGATATGAATTATCGCGTAGGGGTTATGAAATAAATAAAGTAAAGATAATAACAATTAAACCACATCGAATCAGACCGTAAAAATTGAAAGAGTTCTATTCCTAATTATACTGAAGCGTAAGAGAAAAAAAAAGACTCGATTAGTAAAGTATTTCGGTCGTTATCGTGTTAACAAGAAAACATCCGTAACATACAGACAAACGGACGTCCAAGACGGAACTTTTTTAAAGTTTTTTAACTAGTTTAAATAACAAAAATGGCATCAAAATATCATGAGTGTTAAAAATAGTGTTTTTTATTGATATGTGTGTGTATATATTATTTTACAAGTGCAATCTACACTAATATTTTAAAGAGGAAAACTTTGTTTGTTTGTTTGTAATGAATAGGCTCAAAAACTACTGGACGTTTCGGCCGGTTGCGAAGTGGACGTCACCAAGGCGGGGGTGCGCGTGCGGAAGGGGAGTTTAGATCTATGAGTAAGGTACCGGCCGTGCGCGGCTCAGACGCGAGGTCGGCTCTCTACGCAGCGGTCGTGCGCGAAGTCTAATAGCCAGAGGTTTATTCACTGTGATACAGCAAAAGGACAAACCGGGATAAGAGGTTTGTTTGGAGGCCTGATGAACGCCCCTCTCCTCTCCCTCCACAAGCTCCTTAAGTAGCATTTCCGCCCACGTCCCGCTCTTGACGGGATGGATAGGGATAGCTGAGATCAGAGAGGTAGAGAACGGGCAATTAAGCGCTAGGGGACACCCCTGGCTCACACACCGGTCCCACGCCACGCACACTCAAGCGTAGACTTCACCGTGTTTGGCAATAAGGTTGTGCCATGTGAAAAGTAGTGTAAGGTGTTTGTCGGTTTTCCATGCGCCTTCGCCGCCCACAGCCGTAGGACAAACATTTAGTTTGAAGCGAGTCTAGATTAATAAAGTCTGGGCCCTAAGCTGAAAGGTGATGTAAGTTGAAAAGTGTATCTTAAGTGTTAGCTGCTTTTCACACGATTAGCTATAAGCGTATAGAGCCACCTCTGTTGCGTGTTGGTACCTCGGGTTGTTACTACATCGTCAATTTAATGTACATCTGATTTAGAGTACATAGAAGCATCGCAGTAAATAACATAGCAATTGTGTTCTATGATATTTCTTTAAACTACACAAATATATAATGAGAAATTTTGTAGTCAGAAGTTAAGAGAAATCTCAAAAATTAAAGCCAATGTTAACCCAAGTCGAGGACAGCATCAACGAAAATTTTTTAACATACTAAATACGGGAACAATGAAGACGAATTTAAGGGTAATAAAAATTGTTTCCAAGCATACGGAGCTGCGGGCAACAGCTAGTATATGATAAATAGAGACATTTTAAGTTTAAAAATTAGATGTTATGCGCGAAGTGACAGTAGTACCCACCTCAACGCTTCGCTTATGAGTGTGTGTGTACCAGAGTCAAAAGAGTATACAGGTTTTTTTTACAGCTACAAAATTTCTCTCATAAGTCGATAAAGAAGTTTCACATCGAAATAACATGGCGCGTAAGATAAAAACGAGACGTTTTTTTACAGCTGTAAAATTTCTCTCAACGTCGATAAAGAAGTTTCATCTGAATAAATATTTTTTAAAGGGGCGCCGCTGTACCACAGGACAAAAATAGTTATTAATATTATCTGCAGTCAACCCTACGAGTATACATTATTCAACCGCGCCTGCTTGTACCAAAGCTGAAAATCAAATTGAGCTTGGAATTGTTTCTTACCGACGCAGTGATGTTATTGTAACAAATGTTTACCTGAAAAAGAAGAGAATTTTGTGTTAGATAATCTGCAAAACAGCAAAACTTTTCATAACAAATACAACAAAACTACGTTTATCCAAGGATATAGAAAAAGAAATTACCAATGGTCAACCCAGATAAACTATACTGGGTTACGGACAATAAAAGAAAATTTTAGTTGTACATTAATTGTCTTTGTAGGTTGTCTATGCCTACCTACAGTGTCTGTAGTTTCAGATTTTGAGCGGATAGTTATAGAATAGTAGTCACACTAGTCACTTGTCATATTATTTTCTACACAAACATACACATGTAATTCAGCATCACGCATTCATATCATTCATTTATTGCTTTGCTTTTATTAAATTAAATTATGTCATTTTTTTGTTTTACCTATGTAATAAGTCTGTAATTTTACTCACGATTTGTAATTACTTCATATGTCCATTCCACTGTATCATTATAGGTACCTACCAGAGAAATGGCCGCCACGACACAGGGGATCATAGTTCATCATAGTGTGGAGGTCAAAAAAATGTATGTTTTTATTTTTATTACTATTATAAAAAAGAGTGCATAATTCTTGAATAAAAACAGTAGATTCTTAGACATAATAGGTTTGGTAACACGTAATAGTAATGATTATAACGAAGATAAATGCGATTTATCTTGTAACTTGTGGTTTTCCACACAGACGTCAGCGTGTGTCAGCGGACGCTGCCACCTTTTCAATACGGTTAAAACTAGGTGTTTTGACTTAAGGCCGTACCTTTCTTGTTACTATAAAATAAATATACTATAAGTCATCAAAAATGCCTTATTTATATATATGACATGTATAAGCGCCGCCGTTGACATGGTCTGTGCAGAATAAAGACATTTTTATGACATATTACCGTAGAAAATTCCTTTGCCAACTTCTTCAGAAAAAAGCGTGCCTAATGTATGTGTCAATCAAGATTTACAATGACATTATTGACATTATTTGACATTATATCTTAATACAATGAAATGAAGTAAAGCATTCAGAAAGTCGATAAAAGTAAGAAAATATTGATTCAACTGTAGTCCTGTGTAGTATTTAAAGTACAAATAAATGAAATCCATCATTCAACACGTCAAACTACAATTTCATGTTCCAAAATTATACGCCTGTACGCCAGCATCCTTAGCCCAGAACAATTGACGACATAAATCTTCATTATGGCCCATATCGGCCATGCTGACCGGCCCTTTAACTCTCACGAATTTATTGGCTCTATACCGCGCCGAACATTGTCTATAACTAAACCACGCGGGTATAATACCCGGTTTGGAATTCTACCACTCATTGAATGAAATGTGGTGTCGTAAAAGTATATCAAGTAAAACGGATTATGCCTAGTTACGTCCGTATAAAAACTTTGAAATTGTACCTTAGTAGGTAATTCTGCGAATGTTTTTCTTCAGTATTTTTTTTTAATTTAAATGTATTTAATTTCATTGGTTTAATTATCAAGATGCATTTTGGTAGGAACGATTTAAGACGTGGATATCAATTCGTTATAAACTTTAAAAACTAGTGTAATTTCGAGTTATTATGTTTAAAATGGTTGACTCTCAAAAAAAAGAACGTGAATTTTTATTATTATTATTATTACAAACTCTATCAAAGTTTTATCACTTTACTGAAGTCGAATTTTACTATACCTGAACATGAATACTTTGCTATCTACAAGAATTAATATCGTATAAAATAGAAGATTATTATTTAGGCAACTTATGATATAAAAATCAAAAACAAATCTACAGAGCCCAAGGAGCACAGAAAAAAAAGCCTCATTAAGGCTGTACCACGTTAATGGGGCAAGGACACAGGACCTAGGACTAAATTAAAACATAAGATTGAAGAAATATAATATAGGTAAATAAGATTTGGCTAAAAGGTCTTAACGTCGTAACTAGGCCATAAAATAATTACAAAAAAAAGCTATTCTGCAAATGCGCAAATGCAATGCAAAAAAAACATTTTTTTTCTGAAATCAATTTGGTTGATGTAATGGCATGATTATTTCGAACGCAAGGCCAACACTCAGGTATGTTGTACCATTATTTTGATGACATTTTTAACCATATTAAATAAAAATACCATTATTAACAAATATTTTTTTTTAGCGATACTCGAATTATGGTTACAAACTTACTGTAATTCTACTGTAATCTATGGGTTAAAATAATCTATCAGTTGATTACCGTCCTTACAAAGCGCAGGTACTCAAGCACAGACCAGTGTTCATAAAGTAAATTTAACTTGTAACTGGTTCACCAAAGAGGTGTAATTTAAACCAGTTTCACATTCACACACTTTAAGATCCGTATTCCAGAACGTTTATCAATACTTAAAAAACACTTTTTTATTAGGCAAAATCTAGTCTCAAGCGTTGATTGAGTATTGAGAAACGTTCTGGAATACGGATCTTAAAGTTTTTAATGTTTATGCGTTTGAACTTTTTTTTTATCTTATCAAACAATTAGATAAGTAGTCATTGGGATGCAATTAATGCAATCATGTAATTATAGGATGAGTCGTCGGGCCCTTTCAACTTATTATTATCATTTTATTTATCTATACAGATAACTAAAATTGAAGAGATGAACACCTTTTCACTAAATGCATACAAAAGTATATACGGTACTTTAAAAAACCCAATGTTTTATGTTTTCGTATATCTGTCTGCTTGTCTCGGCTAATGTCTGAAAAGGCTGAGCTAATTTTGATGAGACTTTCACTGGCATATAGCTGCTGTTATAAGGACTATCTTAGGCTAAATTTTATCCCCTATTCCTAAAAGAATGGGCGGGGCGCTAATACTTAATAAAAGTCGTGTAAATCAAATTCAATGTAAACGAACAGTTCAGTTCTCTGCATTTGTCGGATTTCTCAAATCTAAATAGAATTAAGTGTAATTGAATAATTTGTTAATATGTAATGTAGTTATATGAATAATTTTGACATTAACTAACCTATAGTAGCGACACGCTATGATGGCCGTTTTGACGTTTGTCCTTTCATGAAGTTTCGCATTAATTTTGATTACATTTTGTTTGCAAAAATATGTGAATAGTCGACCACATTAGAGGGTATTTATAATACGGTAGAAAACAGAGTCCTTATGTAAAACAAGTAAAGTATCATCACTATTATAATATGTCAAAAGGCCATCATAGCGTGCCGCTAGTAAAGTTTGATTAACATGATGATGCGAGTATTAAACAAGGCATTTATAATATCACTTTTTTTAAAGGAATGCTTCTAATGGCACGGATAGCGTGAAATGTGGCCTTTGCCCCGAAATGTCACGGTTATAGAGATCAGCTGGCGTAATGAAAGTAATAAGAGCACGAAGGTGGCGCGGGCGCAGCGTGGGCGTGAGGTCGACTCCATTGCATAACTTCACCGCCACCGCGTTGGCTTATGACGAGAAATTTATTTTGTGATTTGAGATTCTTTAATTATTTTGTGACTATACTTATATACTACACTAGCTGTCCCGCCCGGCTTCGCCCGTGACATACATCGAACCCCGTGGAACCCATTTAATCCCGTCGTTTATTAATTTCACAATAATGTATAAATATTTTCCAAATTTGTTGATTACTACTCCGCTGTCCAGCGGGCCAAGTCTACTAGTTATCCTTAAAGAGATAGACATACCGTCGCGGACTTTTTTGTAGACCTATATTAGATACACAATTCCACAATTCATTATTTTGTTATATCTCAAAGGGTTTAGGTAGCGTTTTCGATGAAAGCTCCCAGACGGCTAATTTTTTCCGACATCCCCACCAAATATCGTCATAATTTAGTCAATGTATACAAAATCTTTACAAATTATACATAAAAACCTTCTATAAGAATCACTCTAACTATTAAAAAAATCGCATCGTAATTCGTTAAGTAGTTTTTAAGACATATGCATACATAGGGACAGGCAGCGAAAAGTGACTTTGTTTTATAATATGTAGTGATTCCACAAATTTTTTGATAGTTCCTTTAGCGTCACAGCAGTTCGCTTGTGGAATAAATTACCGCTGGCTATTAGACAACTGAGACTATGCAAAAGTTTAAATCAGCTGTTAAAAGCTATTACTTTAACAAGCAATAGATAATAATATTATACATTACATAGGAACACATAATATAATAGGTACTTACTTGCATGTATTTAAATATTTGCCTGCCTCTGTGGCGCGGTGGGAGTGCATCCGACTGCTACGCAAGAGGTCGTGGGTTCGATTCCCACCCAGGATAAAACTTTGTGTGATGAGCACGATGGTTTATTCTGTGTCTGGGTGTTATTTATCTATAATATGTATGTATTTAGAAATATATAAGTATGTTTATCAGTTATCTAGATCCCATAACACAAGCTAATATTAGCTTACTTTGGGCTAGATGGCGCTGCGTGAAAAGTGTCCCACAATATTTATTTATTTGTATGTAATATTTATAAGTATTTATTTTATTTTTTAATTAACAGTTTTTATTTTGATTTGAATTTTTTCCATCCAATGATTATCTGGCAGAAATTGCTTTAAGCGATAAGGTTCCCCATTGTACTGCTATTTTTGTATCAAATTTCTACATCATATACTGTCTTGGCGTACAATAGATTGTATAATAAATAAATAAAAGAAACATTATGGTAACACAGATGGTAGCAGCCACATTGGGTTATGTTGAACGGAACGCTCTCCTATTAAGAAAAGGCAATGTATTTCAAGGTTACAATCAAGGTGCAAACAGTCACACTCTTTTTCAGCTTTTCTCACGTACACGGTATTTATATTGATTTTTTAGTTCAAATTCTATGGATATTATAGCATAAACTTTAAAAACTACGAATATAAGTAGCTATGTGTGCGTCTTTTGTGTTGCTTCGTGTATTAAATACTCCTTACTCACTATACTTTCTCAGTCACTTAAGCCCGTCACACACGTAGCTATAGTATACATATTAATATGCCGTGCTATAATATATATATTACAGTAAGATACCACACAAGGAGGCGATGCTATAATATATATTTTGCCTTCATTCATTGATGGTCGGCCTAGGGTTTGTAGATATATTAATATGCGATAGTATACATTACGGCATATTGTGGTGACGTCATAGAAATATATATTATAGCTACGTGTGTGACGGGCTTTACTCTACGTAAGTGACTGTGATAGTATAGTGAGACTCCATTTCCAAATAAGCAAACTTTCATTTGTTCGTTCTTTTCTACAGATTGCATTATTCAACTGATTTTCAATTAACATCACTAATGTTCCTTGCCATTTTACGATTTTGTTGCCGCCTGTGATTCTTGATTGAAGGTAAAATGGAGGCGAAAAGGGGGAAGTTTGCTTTAACTGCTTTGCTATGAAATTTTACTTTTTTATTTATCAACCAGCCTATGAATCATTCAATAGATTTCAATTCAGTTCAAGACACATATCACCTGTGTGTCTTGAACTGAATTTAATTTTTAAGTGTTTAAAATTTAAGTCGTCAATTTATTTTTAAAACCGAACACAATTGTTCACAAATTGTCGTCAGAAGATTTCTATTCACGATACATCTTCATTTATAATAATGAATAATAATTCATAATGAATTTATGTGTCGGGAGACCCGTCCGGAACGATATTATGATATGACCTGAAAACTAATTTAAAAAAAAATATTTTTTGTATATCTAAAATAGAAATAACAAGTCGAGAGAATACTCAATAAATCCACAAAAAGAATATCTCCTGGGGTTAATCGAACCCCGGTCTTCCAGGGGATATTGTTCACTATACTACCGAAGACTTAATTATTATAATTTTGCTTGTAGTAGGTTCAATACACTCAGTTACTTGTGTATTAAATACAATGATTGACACTATCTATTTAAACACAAAGTATGGAATGATTTACATCTCTAAACGCATTTCCTACTATTGAACAACGTTGATTTTCTAAATACCGAATCGATTTTACAAATTCTTTCTCCATTCATTCAAATTATTCAGAAGTACCTATGTCAACATATCGGGTAGATTTCCGTACATTATTGTACATATGGGTATATTTGTGTTACACAGGGGATACCTAAGCATGTCTCAAGCGAAGCCGTGGCGCATAACCAGTTAGAATAATGGTAGGTCCGTTGTGTTAATTGTAACCGATTAAAATACAGGTATTTAACTAGCCAAGCTAACAAATCTTATGCAATCTCCTTCAGGTCAATCAGGTGAACAGCATTGTTCAACAACTGGTTTTCTGCACTTAGATGTAGCATCCGAACATGGGCTGTCTACGTCACCATCGTAGGCGGGAGTAGGTAGGCAGCTACTTGGTTTAGCTTACTCCAAGTAGATATACACGTAGGTACAAACTAATATGCTTTTATTAACTCCCTTTATTGTATATACATATCTGATCGGGTTGAATTTTGTAATAGATTTTGAATTAACTTCCCGTTGAGATCCCGTAGATACTTAAAATTTTGACAATATCTCATTTTTTTTGTTATTGCGGAGAAATTCGGTGTTTGTTAGAACAATACCTTTCATTTTTTTTATACCACTGAGGTGGCAGACAAGCATACGGCCCACCTGGTGGAAAGTGGTCACCGTAGCCTATGGACGTTTGCAACCTGACCTTTAAAAAGCTCTAAGACCCCTTTTGTAGAACCCCATACTGTTTCCTAAACTTTTTTATATCCCTGACCGCAGCAGACCTTTACAGACATCCAAAACCTACCTTTACCCGAATAAATGGAACGCATATACAACAAGGAAAAGTATGAATTGACATTGTAGTACCTGCATTTATTGTCATGAGTGTCGCTCCATATAAACATTACATTATAGAACAAGGTAGTAATTATACATTTATGATAATGGTTTAATTAAATACGAGTATGGTGTTCTTTATAATGAAAATAGTATTTCATGTTTGCGATATTGTCATACATTATTTATATTATATTGTATATGTAATTGTAAATCGCTGTTGCGGAAAATATGTTCGCTTGTAAATTGATATCGTGTGTAAAGTTAGCGTCTCCAAGTTTGGAAGGAATTCTCATAGCGTCTAGCATAGTTCTAGAGTTGCTGATACTTTTTATCGATAGTTCTGCTGAATTAAATACCGAGAATCGCTTATTCCACAAAGAAAAAGACATTGGAAATTAAATGAAGCCGAAAGCGAAATAAGAAGTTAACGCTTATTCGCTTTACGACGTATTTGCTTAACCATAGTTTAGCTCGGCACGCTTACAGAAGAAATTGTACAATAATTAAGCTGAAGAGTTTGTTTGTTTGGTTAAATGCGTTAATATCAAGAAGTTGCCACGGAAACACTCATAAATAAAAGTATAATTCGAAATAAAAAATGTTAGAAACGTTCACCTATTTTAAAACTATTAGAAGCGTAAGATACCTAACGTAGTGATTGTTTACAGAACACTGAGCTAATAGGGGTCACAATCTCACGAGCGCTTCAAGATGAAGTAAACTGGCTATTTACTACATTAAATTTACATCATTGAGAGTAACACAGATGTATACGGTTTAAAGCATAGTTATTTATTTACACTTGTAATACTCTCCATGACTCACTGTTGTATTTTAAATATTGACGCACCTCACGCCGCGGCGCCGTACACAGTATTTGCTAATATAACCTTAAGGGCCGGTAGGCCAAGTCGCGTAGGCACCACAACGCTTCCTCAGCCCCCGCCAACATAGATCGACGATGTATTTTCTGCTGGCACGCCACAGTATATATTAATAAAAAACTCAAAAGCGTGGCCTCGGCAGGAATACCAAGCCTTAACATTAAAATATGAAATGCTTTTGACCTAAAATTCATAAATTTGATCATCAGTTGCTAAAAAGACTGAGTAAATTAATGAGAAATTAAAAAAAAATATGTGGGATATCCATGATCAAAAATGATATAGACACATAAAACAACATAATTAGCCATTTGGTGTGATGTCTGGCCATATAGACATTCAAGTTAAAACGATTACAAGTTTTAAATTTAGAATTGTAACCAGCTGATGAAGAAATTTGATTTGTTTTTTCTAAAGGGCAGTTTTAGCTGCGAGTCCGGAAGATTGTTCTACAGTACCGACATATTGAAATTCCGCCTTCATCTATTCAAATTAACCGGATCCCGGGCGACGCAAGACGCAACTGGGACAGAGGCTTGGATGATGATTATGATCTATTCAAATTAATAAACTAAGTACCTACCTGCTCCTTTCCCTAATTTTTAGCTGGCGTCAAGAAGATAATTTTGCAGTTCTTATTGTAAGTTTATATTACAGAACAAATAAATCTATATCTTTATACAAAAAGGCAGTTTTAGATGGAGACAGAGAGATAGTTCTACAGTATTACAAATTGAAATTCTGTCGTCATCAGTTCAAATAAATGAACAAATAATTCTATAGCATTTTCCTAAAAGGCAGTTTTAGATGTAGTCAAGAAGATATTTCTATATTATTACAATTTAAGATTTCCTAACATAAGTTCAAATTAATGATCACATTTCCTAAAAGGCGGTTTTAAATGACAGATACCTACTCCTACAGCTCAAATTGAGATTCTCCTCTCATTCGGTTGAAATGAATGACTAAAGAATTTTATTTTTTTCTTATATGGTGTTGTCTACGTCATCTAAAAGCCGTATCGGGTAACGTAGGTGTATGAAAGAGGAAAATAAACATAGTTCGCATGAATGAACGTTTAAGTTCTAAGCGTGGGCTCACGGTCAGTAGAACATTTGATTACAAGTTACAACAAAGATACGGACGCGCTGATATAAATCTGTTGTGTCTGAGTTGTTTTTATCTCAGTAATGTGACACTGTGTTTACAAATAAGTAGTTTTACGATTACACTATTGGAATTTCTTGCGAACATTCTTTTTGGAGCGTTTTATCTTAAGTTGCTTTGAAACCTGAGTGTCACTCTCTTGACTTGATATAATAATATAAATAAATATAATAATATAAATATAAAAATAGATAACAATCCAGCCAAAAAAAGGAATCTTAAGCTAGTGTTGTCTATTGGTAAGGTTGGTTTAACGCAAACATCTTTGTGGGACCTTGGTGGCGCAATGGTAGTGTATGCGACTGTTGTGACTGAGTTCCCGTCGGTCGGAATAAATATTTGTGTTGTGATCCATAAATGTTTGTTTCACAGTTTGGGTGTTACCTATGTATAATATATGTATGTATTTAGAAATATATAAGTATGTTTATAAGACGTCTAGATCCCATAACACAAGCTTATATTAGCTTACTTTAGGCTAGACGGCAGCGGCGTGTAAAAAGTCTTACATTTGATTTTTTTGCATAGATTTTGAGGGTGCAGAACGAACACCGCTACCGTGTTCCAATATTTTTATATTTATCAAGGAGTTTGACTATGGTTAGCGCTACCATGAAATAGTAAAACTGAAGCTCAGATGTTCGCTATTCGCTATAATGGTTTGTGTGGGTTATCTGTGGTTGTTACCCAGAAATAATGATCGCATTCTCTTTATTGAATGAAGCATCTCCAGATGACTATATTTTAGTTATTTACTCAATATTTATTCTACACAATATTTTATTACTTTATATTAATTGTTTTGATCTTAATGAAGAATTTGTAACATAGAGGAGTCAAGTTGTATTCATGATTCAATTTAAACATCGCAGTAAAGTAAATATTGCTATAAAAAGTAACTATATATTACTATAATTAATTAATTATTGTGTATTTAATGAGTGCATATTTTAAACAATTTTACTCTGTTGTACCTACATAATATTTACTTTTTATAAGTTTTGCTACCTCAGAACTTCTTTGATATTTAAATTTTAGTAGCACCCATGTATTTGAAAGAAATATAGATGTAATCTCGACATATGACTATGATTTGTGAATCCCATAGTGGCAATTTGGGCATACTCGTATGCGAAGAATAAAAAAAAGGGGTCACGACTCACGAGGCATTGACACTTTCATATACGTGTTTTGTAATGGTGGCAATGTGACACTGTTTTACATTCTGAACCAGTGCAGTTCTTGTAAGAAAATAAAGTTGTGACATCGTGTGACACAGTTAGTCACAATATATACACAAATACGTGTGACACAGTTAGTAACTCCCGTTTTTTTAAATCACAAATTACATTTCAACTCCAATTTCAACGTTAGGTATAGCAATTGATTGACTAATATTTTTTTTCGGTGCCTTCATAAAATCCACATTAAGTAGATCTTAAATCAATTTACCATTTATAAAAAGACCTTTTTACTCAAATCCTCGTAATCTGGTTTCCTATGAATAATAAATGTAAGAAAATCCATTTTATCTTTGAATTACAAGTTTGTATCAAAGGTCTTTGAGAACTTTATCGAGACTGAAAAAGTAAGATAACTAGGGGCGAGTCTACTATTGACAAGCCGTAGAATAGAACCAGAATCGCTGTTTTTAGCTGTCAAAATGTTCGTAGACTATCAAATGAACTGACTAGTGGCCACTGGCGCGGTACGTGTTAGTAGAATTCTATCGGCCGACCGATAGAAGTCTATTGGAGTACGATTGTAATAGTAGACTACGAAAAACTGCCAAAAGTGTACCGGTGACTTTCTATTGAGCTACGATTTCGAATTTATTTCGACACGATTGAAATAGCAGACTCGGCCCCCTAGATAGACAGTTGACCATTGTCATAACAACAATCAAATCTGACTATCGTTGGATTATGCTCTAACAATTTTCGACATAAAATACGATCCGTAGGTTCGTATACGTAATACTTATAAATATTGCCTGCCTGGGTTTTCCCGAGCATCTACAGTATGAGGTTACTCAAAAGGGGTCTTAGAAGGTTTATATAGGGTCGGCAGCGCGAGTGCTGCACCTTTGGTATTGCAAAACGTCCATAGGCTACGGTGATCACTTTCCATCAGTTGAGCCGTATGCTTGTCTGCCACCTCAGTGGTATAAAAAAAACTTTAACTTGGCGTAAGTCCTAAACATGTTATCTATACAGATAAATAAAAATAAGCATCTGTTTATAATTCAAAATTATTACACCTATAACATACTATTAGCTGTATACCCGCTACTGTGTATGGCGGTGCGCCCTATATAAAGGCGCGCCAATTCGAGTTAAGTCCTTTTTGGTTGCTGGTCGCCGAGACGTCAATACCAAGGATACGTGAGCCATTTCTTTTGTGATCATTTGTATGTGCGATAGTGAATTTGTGTGAGTTGAATCGTTGCTAAAGTGCTGGAGATTTGTTCCAATTTTAGTAATAACTTTTAGACATAATTAAATTATTAATTAAAAGCTGTAAAATAAATAATTAAGTTGTTTGTGAGTATATTTCTTTATTAAATCCACTCCTGTTCGTAACAATACATACAATAATGACAGCTTTTCACTTCGTGCATATGAAAGCATATATGATACGTACATAAAAATCAATTATTAAAATTTTTCTGTCTGTCATTAGGTGAGATGAAAAATCATTAGATATTTAAATAAAACGAAAAAAAAAAACGAATGACTATCATCTCACCACGTATTCCGCTACCGAAGTATAAAAAAAATGTTAAAAGATTTATGGACGGGGACAATATTCAGACAAACCTTATTTTCACTCAGTTACCTTGATTTGGCAGTTATTGGCAATTATGTTGCTGCACTGCGTGGGTTCACGGCCATATTGCAGACATTGTTGTTTCGGGATTAATGCGTTAGCCGTTTATATATTGAGTTTATTGCACTTTGTTAGAGATTTACTGTTTTCTTTTCAGAAAACAACCGGTTTTATAACTGTCTATTAATAAAACAAATATCTCTTAGTCTTTAACAGGTAAGACTAGACATACATACAGCATACCTATTAAAATGTATTAAAACTCATGAAAACCATAAACTTTGCTGTTTAACTAATTTTAAGTATCGTCGTGTCAATGTAGTATTTTTCGGATTTCTAAAAAAAATAAAAAAAATTCGGATTTCTATACCTATTTAAAAATGTGTGGGTATTGTACTCCTCGTTACATGAGGTAAGACTCTACAGAAAAGTTTACTAGGCTGCTACTTATGTATAAGGAACAGGCCAGTTAAAGAACAATATTTCAAAAGTAATTATAACATTTAAAACTGAAACTCTGAGTGAAGAATACAATTTGTTTCATGTAGCTGTCATTTGTTTATTATTAGTGGCGACATTTTGAAAATTGCGTCTTTATCTTCATTGATTTAAGTCGTGAAAATGTTCGTGCTTTGATTTATTATGATTTGAGTAGTATTACTAAATTTTAAGACCATTTTGAGATGAAACGAAGCCAATGCTACTAGAGTTTTTAAAATCAGTTCATTAAATGACAGAAATATAGTTATGTACATATGAGCTAGCGGGGATATGAGACCTGTTTCTTCCGCGCCTTCCCGGAACTTACCTGCAATAGCTTCCCAGGAAATGGTTTTCTAAGTCTTAAAAAATACTACAGAAATAGTTTTCTTCATCTTAGAGTAGATTTGGAGCCAGGAATTGAGCTATCATGAATCACTAGCAGGTAATGTCGTTTAGGCTCTAGAAATCTTAGTTCTTTACACCCCTACAGCCATAATGACTGATAGAAATGAACATATCTTTCATGATTAAGTGTATGTGATGATCAGATCAGATGTGATTACGAGTAAATAAGCGTAACCTTGTTCCTCAAAACTCGGACAACAATACATCTGTACTCGGTGACTTTGACATACTTCTCGGTCAATTACAATAATGTATGCACCTCTGTCATCGCCGGTTTCATTCAGTTTATGCAGCCTAACGAACTTGCCAAATTGCTTTTTTTTTGTTTTGTAGGGTCGAAAATACTTGGTACAAATGGCAATAAATTTCCACTTATCTTGGCTGGCGATTTCAACATCAACTTAGCTGATAAAACATCAGACCGGTTGACAACTTTTCTTTCGAAAATATTGAATTTGAAAATGAATAATGATCCACAAGAATCCACAACAAAATATGGGACCACTATTGACGCGGTATTTTCCAGATATTTAGAAGATATCAAGTCTCAAACTTATGTTTCTTATTTCAGTTACCATAAACCTATAGTTTCATTGATAAATATTCCTGAATAACCTACATGTATTGTAAGATAATAAAAATATTTTGAACAATATGAACTACTCATTTCTTTAATAAAAGAAAAAAAAATTTTTCTTATAACGTAACTTGAATTAATATCAAATAAAAACAAAGAAAAAAAATACTGCATAAATAAAATAAATTAATAATAATAATTACATAAGTTGATAAAAAATGCTATGCTATAGTTTTACCGCGGCAGTCTCCGAGTGCCACACGTCTTTTTTTTTATTTGTGACTCTCAATTTCGGGTTTGTCATTCTTCTATCCATCAGGCTGGTGGTACCATTTAGACGTGTCAAAATTTAAAAAAAATGTAGTGATCATCGCAGAAAACCTCGGAGAATCACGACTGTGTTGGTATGAACTATGAAGATAATTACAAAAATACACCCCCGTCTTCAGACCGTCATGGAGGCTGTTAGTCTTGGGTGAAGACAAATCTGGGCGCGGCGCCCTCTTTAGAATGCGGAACTTGGGAGGGAGAGTTCTCCCACGCTTCCAATCCGCCGCATATTTCGCGAGCATGACTTGCTCGCAAATAGACGCAGCAGCATCCTACATGCATCCTTACATGGCAACGCGAGTGCTGCACCTCTGGTGTTGCAAACGTCCATAGGCTACGGTGACCTCTTTCCATCAGGTACGCCGTATGCTTGTCTGTCACCTTAGTGATATAAAGAAATACTTGCTCCCGTTGGAAACCATGGTTCTCACCATGGTCTCCAATGTGAGAACCAATACATTACCTATGTTATATCTCAAAATGCGTAGAGGCGCAGAAGAAACTGACAGGAGAAGATGATTCTCTAGATGTCGTCTCTCTTATAAACTTCATAATATTATGTATTTCTTTATGCACCTACTAAAACAAGAAAGTCCGCCTTGTGCAGAGAAAGCGTGCTAATAGCTGATGGTGAGTACTTTGTTAATTACACACAAAGTCTTCCACGATTATACGTACATACATATGCCACAATAGTTGGAGCGTAAAATGGCGACTGATCATGCAAAAGTGTGCTAGTAGTAATATTTGCAATTAAAACTGCTCTTTACTTATTTCTATTACTGCCAAATTATCCTAGATTTTAACGCCTGGTGTTCACCTTCATTGGCTAAGAGTTATGTATTGTATTTTTTCTCGGAAATCTTGACTCTTACACTCTATCGGAGGTATCGCAGAATTGCAAAGAACTTTAGGGATTAAAACTGCTGACTAGTTTTGTATTAGTTAAACTGGGCAGTGTTCATAATATATGTCAATTAAATGTCAATTTTCATGCCGTAAATAACTAACTGTCGTACCAATTTCTACTCTTTTTTTTAACATATTACTAGCTTCGACGTGGTCGGGTAACATGAGAGACAACCGTGATACAGCTCAAATAGCTAAACTATTTTAGTTCTGGGGGCATAAGCTTTTTATAATTTTGATGTATATTTGTACAATACTTAGTTACACTACGAACAAAGATTCTCAGTTCTCTTTGTAATTTAGACAATCACTATATGCCAGTAAATCCCAGTAGATCTTATTTACGTAAGTACATTAAAGAACATAATCTACTTGGGTTTCTACTTTCTTCTTTGTGAGCCAAACAATGCTTGAGAATTAAATTACCGGAAAACGTAAGTGTTACAATTAATTCTACAAACGCGAGAAAACGCCTCACTCTATAAATTACGTAAATATCTATTGTTTTGGTTGTCTAATGTAACCTTAGTTGTAAGTTGTAACCAGTTAACGTAGTGTCCTTATTCGCAGTGTTCTGACACACATTCTACTAGTCACTCCAGCGCCCATTGGATTAAAAACTACGATACACAGGCCATTACCATAAGATTCTACAAACCGAATCGAGTTCCACAATCAAATCGATTCGATCGATCGATTCTGCAATCAAATCCACCAAATCGAGTTTTTTGTCTTAAGTCGCCAAAATTATGGCGCTTGTTTGCTGCCGCTGACAAGCTGGAAAGCTATGGCCACATCTAGTGAATTGAGGGCCACAATCCACTAATCTATTGACAGCAGCTGCTCTCAATCTGGCAGCCAACAATATTATTTAACCCTTCACGCTCCGCTTGAAGAACTCGGGGTTGTAAGTGAAGAGAGCACTGGCTGAGCTTAGAACGCTCAGCCAGTGGACGTGTTTCTATGATCAATTGAGAAATGATCTTTTGAATCGATCGATTTTGGCCAAGATTCTCTCCACTGTAATAGAGTAGCGCCTCTGCAAGGCACGCCTTGTTCGGAATGAATAAGAGAGTGGGATCAAATTGAAGAGCTCCTCAAAACCCTCGCCGTGGCGGTTGTAGATTTTTCCATGTTGTTTAAATGTTCATCGGAATCTTAAAGAATGGTGAATCTTTAAGAATTAAAACAGGACAGTTAGCCACGCTCTTTCTAGTTCCAAAATTTGTCTAGTCAGTTTAGTTACTTCCTTAGTTTAAAATGTGTAATATTTAGTCAGGGGTCCATATTCATGGGCTGCAAGCTACAACGGACTGCTGATTTAGATACTATTGTCTCGATATTATTGGTTATTGCTGTTTGTTTGTGTGCCTATGTGGTGAAGAGATCGAGTACAAATTGCTAACATTTCATCATGTTAGTGTACTCAAAAGGCAAAAGGAGACTAAGCAAACATATTCGCAAAAGTGCCTACCCAATGTAACATATACCATCCCGACTAGGAAGTGTGGTATGGTAAGGTAATTTATCTCCAAATATGATACAAGAGGCTGTTGTACATCCTAACCTCTCTTATGCCAGAGAGTCGTCTTTCAGCCACCAGGCACGACCGCATGAGTAATCAAAAACGTACCCCCCATTAAAGACTTTGGAAGCTAAAGGCTTGCTTGCTAACGCCGTGTGGAAAGGAGACGACTACAATACTTACATATGAAAATATACCGGTCAAGCACGTATCGAAGTCGTGCACCGAGATTCCGTAAAAAATAAGTACCTCATTTGAGTTGAAAGCCAATTAAGCTAGACCTCCGAATTGTATGAGCGCCCATACAACTCAGAGGTCTAAGTTAATTAGAGATACTATGTATGTATGGGGACATCATTGGATTTTTTAATTGTTTTAAATTTTGAAATTCTTCCTTTGTCTGTGCTATAAGACGTTGCTTCGTACCAAATTTTAAGATTCTGTGTTCACGGGAAGTACCCTGTGGGATTTCTTTGCGAGTGTCGAAAATTTGATTGCGTTGGCTTAAAAGTTTGATTTTTTCACATCTTCAAGAGACAGTAATAGACCGGAGTATTTGTTATAAATTTCAGCTTCATAAATCCACGTGTTCTCGAAAAAAAAACAGTAACGGTCGTGACAGACAGACAGACAGACGGATGGACATGAAAGTGATTATATAAGGGTTCCGTTTTTTTCTTTTGAGTTGCGTACACTAAAAGACGCACCCCGCGGTCTCATGAAAGCAATTCGTCTGCAATTCAACGGGCTAGGAATATGACATTTCTTTAATAAAGAAGCGTTATATCAACACTCGGTTCAGTGATATAATATTCTCAGCGTCGTTATAAGAAGAGAGCTATCTGTGGCCGCCGAGACTTCTGTTTGCACAGTTGTTTAATGAATATACCTACCAACCTACTTATGTAGTGACAGGTGATAGTATAATTTTAAGTCAATGTTTTGTGATGATATAAAATGTGAAAGATTGGCTTGACGTCGTTGAACATGACATATTTGCTAATGCCTTCACTATCGGGAACCCGAAGCCCGGTAGCAGTGTAAAGTAGCTGGAAGGGCATATATATTACTGGAGTCAAACATAGATCACATAGAACTCATAACCCAAGCTCTAAGACCATATATCTCAACATCTCGATATCAGAATGTAATTCCACTCCTCTGATTTAGCCTCCACATCATGGATAAAAACCGAAATCCATGTTCCAGTCATAGGCGAAACCCTGAATGGCTGAAACATGGATTTCGGGCAGCGAGAAAATGTCAAAACCCAAGGGAATAATGAATAATAATTTTGTGAGTAGTTGCTTTATTTTTGTACCTATGGAATGAAAATAAATTGTACTTTTTACGACTGATGTTTACGTATTTTCAGACACAAATATCTTCAACGATAATTTTGTAAAGCCATTTATAAAATGTAAGTACTTTTGCAGCTTTATTTTATGAATATGGGCTGCACGCGTACCCTTGGCTTTTACGAGGAATTACATTGGGCTTGAAAATGAATCATAAGCTTTAAGAATAATATAATGTAATGTTTATTTTCAATGAATATTGGTTTAGTTAGGTATTTAAACATAAATTGTCCTGTTTCGTGTGGTCAGGTTAGGACGAAGATTTAGGGCTCTGCCCTCTGCTCTGCTCTCTGTGCTCTGAAATCGCATACCATGCATTTTTTTTTTACGTGAAAACGATGTATTTTTTGCAAACTTTGATGAAAATCAAAAGAACACTCTGTACGACGCTATTTGCGAATTAACTTGAGCACATAGAAGTGTCGCGGCGACACGCGAATGTAACCAGCATGGAATTTCTCTGAGAGAGGCCTACGTCCAGTACTGTAATAATCATTGACATAAAAGTACAGTTGTAATAATCACAACTAGACCAGAACTGTTATTTATATACGTCACGTCATCTTGCAGAACGAGTCAGATACAGCGAGTCAGTAGTAAATAAATACGTTGAAATCACTAGTAACATTAACTGGAGCAGTTGTACTCGTTGGTGCGCATGCGTCACTCCGTAAATTTACTCTGCAGGCGCCATTTTTGTATCTGTATTTTTCAAACAACTAATTACTAGATATTTAATATGACTAATAGAATGTCAAATGAATGAATTGAAAAGTAATGTTACAACAAGTGTTGATAAACCTGTTTAAATATTAGCTAATAATAGGCATTCACGTTTTGATAAGTACTTAATGTAACCTGAATTAAGCCTGACAAGAAAGTCGTCCCTTTGTGGTCTAAGCTCTTGTATGTCTGTGACTAAGGGCCGTATTACAGAACGTTTCTCAATTCTCAAGAAACGCTTAAGGCTAGTTTCCGCCTTATAATTCTACTCTCAAGTGTTTCTTGAGTATTGAGAAACGTTCTGTAATACGGCCCTTAGACATACTTCCGTACAAGTTTGGAACTTCTGACCAACGAGGTTCTTCTGACAAAAAAACTGCGCTAAATTTTATAACAAACATTTACCTATTTATTTTTATCAAGTGCTCAAATACAAACTCTCATCCACACGGTGAAAAGTGGGCATATAATATGCCTCTGCCACCCCTTCGGGGATAAGGCGTGATGGATATTTATTTTTTTATTTCAAATACAAACTTTTATCTTAGACAATGACGCAATTCCATAAATAAAGCTCTATTATATACCTAATTTCACCGATTCTGAATCGGTTCAGTGGATCAGACGTGAAAGCGTACCAATCACAGTTAATATCGTTTTTACAATATTAAGTAGGGATTATTATAGACTAGTTTACGCCCGCGGCTTTGCCCGAATGGTAAAGTTTTTTCGTTGCCGTTCCCCATAGAAACTTGTTCCCGGGTTTTATCCCGGACCCAAGCAGCACATGGCCCATGCTGATGTATCAACGATATTACTAAAAAGTTTTATTAAAATCCATTCTGTAAAGTGAGTACCAAACATTCATCCACACGTCTAGCGTTTATAATTTATTTTATTACCTACAATTTATATATCGTATAACACGTTGTTGACAATTTATAGTTCATAATCTATAGTGGAAAGTCATCGCCTGTTAAAATTGTTGTAGCTTTGCGGAATGGCTAGTGTGTGAGACCGTCATCGGTCAGGCCACAATGTCTGTGGTGCGTTCCGAGTCCGAAGTGTAGTTAGTAAATTAGCACTTTCACAACGACAGATGGCATCTAATCTACACGATCGCGACATTTGGCTTTAAAGAATTATGAATATTTCTCTTCATTTTCTCAGGTGTGTCTTGCGCATAAACCATCTTTTAAATTAATCATGATAAGCATCAAAACAGGTAGGTAAACATGTTTGCCGTGGCGAAGAGACGGGTGTTTTCATAGCATTACACGGACCGAAAATCAGTAGAGACGTACCTTGATTTTATAATGGGTCATGGGTAAGCTTCAATCTTTATAACCTGTGAAGATTGCATACTTACTCCCTAAGAAATTTCATTTGTGTTTTAAAGCACTCTGAAAGCGTTGGCGTCGATGAACGGCCATGTTACTATCTTTTTTGTAAATCGTGTATAGTGAGTTCCTATTTATTATTCAGAGACTAATCAGATTTTATGAAGACGCTAATCAGATTTTATGAAGACGCTTATCAGATGTTATGAAAATGATTTAATGTAAGTACAGACTTTCTTTCGCTTTACGACGAAAACGTCTGATATACCAAAGTTAAAGAAAAATATTGTTCGTATCAAACTAGGTACTTTACCTATTCAATTAGTTACAATATATACACTTTTTTATCCTCCATCGTCGATGTAATCCGTCAGTAAATTTGCAAATAATTGTGTGGTTTCTTTAATTACACGTCAATTGAAGATTTAACCTTGAGGCCGAAATGCTAAGTTTAGAATTGTTGAACAGTTAAAGATGCTGGCTACCGTGAATTTGCTAATTAATGTTAATTGTCGAAATAAATATGCAATGATATTTTTTGGAACATTGTCTTATTTTTCGACTTGGATTACCTAATCCAAGTCGAAAAATAAGACAATGTTCCAAAAAATATCAGTACCTACTTAGATTACTACTTTCAAAAATAAACAAAAATCATTTTTCGTTTCCAATCAGTAGTTCCTGAGATTAGCCCGCTCTACCATATAAACAAACGCTTCAGCTTTATAATATTTTGTAAGATTAATATTTTTATGAATAAGTTAGCATACTTCATGCACTAAAATTTATAATAAAGTTAACATTATTCTTAGTAAAATTGCGTGAATTACATATATCTATGTTTTAGATAAGACATACAAAATTGTATCAAAATAATGTAATTCAAAAATGCTGTTACTTGAATAAATTATTAATATATCATCTTCTTAAAGAAGTCTCAAAATGGTATTTAAACAAGTGATTTGTTGTATATTTGTAAAAACTAGATCAAATAATACTTGAATCGTGAAGCTGTTATTCGCGACAAACCCAGTCATCGAAGGTCGCGTAAATATCAATGTAGGTACCAGTCATGTGTTATGGACTAAAATACGGAATAATTTATCACTTTTGTGATGAAATCAGTTTGTCAACATAATATGTCTATGTGACTGTATAGTGTCACATATAGCACATAATATGCCAAATATAGAGTTGTACCTATTGTTGAAAAATAGTTTAAAACTAATAAATTAGGCTACGAAGAAGTTTCTTAATGTGATAGGCAAGATAGGTGTTGTGGCTAAGATTGGGGGACATCTACGTAGTTTTTTATATTATTTAGATAGACAAAGAAAATGTATAAAATATGGGTTGGGACTTACACACGGTCGTGTGATGTACGTGAATTCCCTTGCTCGTAATCGTTACAAAAAATACATAACTTCTACGAGCCAAAAGCTATACTAAATAGAAATGAGGGTTTTCGATACTTTTTCTGCCGCCAGGCGGCGCTTCGTATGCGTCAGGTCCAAACAGCTGTCAGATAGCACAGAATCTTACCGAACGTATTATTATTTTAGTAAAATTTTATGTATTTGGAAGTGTTATTGATTTTATTATGGATTACGGCCAAAGAAAGGTTGCCGAACTGAAGATTGAGTGCAAAAAGAGAGGCCTCCTTTTTTATTTGCACACATAGGCACTGCACAACACTGTGGCATTTTGGAAAACAATATTCCGTTTGTAACGTTTTTAAGAATAAATAAACCAAAAAAATGATCGAAAAATATAAATCGTGTGTGTTTTGACAGGTAGTTGGACCTGACGTTACAGCGCTGCCATCTCACGGGGAACATTTCAAAAAACCCTCATTACGATACGCAGCAAATTACCTCAAAATGGCGCTTCCTCCCTCCATCACAGACGATGTGTTTCAGTCCTTACTTAAAGGGCTAACAGACGACCGGATTTGATCCGACCCGACCACGGATTTGATTTGCCACCCGACCAATTCTTACCGTGTGTACAGCAGTCCGGCGGACATAATTATTATTAATTGAGTCCGCTTCTATCCGCAACGGATATGATCAATGTTGCCGTTCTAGCTACTTTGACATAAATTTTTACCAGAATTAATTTATTTTTTTTCCAATATGACACTTTCATATTTTTTTCCCAATGTTGCCATCATAGTTAGTTTGTCAAAAATGTCCTCAGAACCGATTTTACTTTTCCCCAAAAAATTACATTTTCGTACTTTTTTCTCCAGAAAGAAAAAAGAGCTACGTTAATACATAACGTATGTCAGGTTTGATAATAAGACACAAGGCTGAATTACGGGTTAATATTTTAATAAAATGCACTGATACAACATTGCTTAAATAAACTCACATTATCACATTCCGATCACGGTTGCGTCCAAGGGGGAAGAGAGGCAAGTGTCATATTGGTGTTGCTAGCCTTGCGTATCCGCTTTAGGCACATCATGTAACATCTCCCCTTCTTGAAAGCTAACAATATATATTTTTTATAATAGCGAGTAAAACTACATAAAGAAAAACCATCCACTAATACATTGCACCTTTATAGATAGTTAGATGTCGATACCAATCATATCGATATAGCACACTTCAATATGAATATATAAAAAATGAATAACATTGATTGACAAACAAAACCTTAGGCTAGAAGTACTAAATAATAACAATCGAACAGACTCACTTACTTTATGGTATATTTATGACAGCTAATCAAGCGTTGACAGTTACCTTCCAGGTTATGTTTACCTTATTATCCAAACTATACGCATTCCATACAAATCAATACGTGAAAAAAAAGAACTATAACATAGGAGGAACTGAAATCCTTTTTATGTTTAGTATCACCGATATACATATTCGCTTAGTACTACCAAACTATTCTTCACAATATCTAATGGGTTTCCTGATTTCCCTGCCAAAAGACGAATATTTACAGGACGGATTCAGTGTACTGACAGGATCGGAGGCGAAATCAGGATCTGTACTATCAGAGAGCTGGGGGGAATTGTATGTCGAGGAAACCTCATCTGAACAAGATCCTTTGGGCTTCAAAATGTGCTGCCTATTTCTGCGAAAGTCACCTTCTGGTGTAGTGGTAGTGAAAGATCTAGGCTGAGGACCTGACTGTGAAAATATTCCAGGTGTCCAAGTGCTATGTGTTGGTGTCTTTTTAAAGAAAATTTTGTCTCCCTTGTGTAAAGTTGGATAGCTTTGTGTGTGTTGGTTATAGTAAAGTTTAGAACGATCTTGTTGTTTTTTATGTGTTCTTTCAGTTTTTTATGACTGCATAAATGGGGTTTTAGTGTGTTTTCAGACACTGGGATCTTAGTACGAAGTGATCTGGACATGCTAAGTTGGGCTGGTGAGCATAGACTATCTTTAGGGGTTATCCTATAGTTCAATAGTGCCAAGTATGGGTCTGCTTTAGTAGCTAGGCACTTGTTAAGCATATTTTTTATGGTACCAATAGTACGTTCTACGAGACCGTTCGACCGGCTATAATAAGGGCTTGAGGTAATATTTTGAATATCCCAGTTAGCCATGAAAGTACAGAAATCTCATGAGTTAAATGGTGGGCCATTGTCAGAGATTAGAATTGATGGTATCCCATGCCGGGCAAAAATAGACTTTAGTTGTGTTATGACACTATTACTTTTAGAGTTATTATATAATAAGACAATTTCCACAAATTTGGAAAAATAATCTACTAAATACTACTACAATAAGATATTTCAGATTGTTGAATTCAAATAAGTCAATGGCAACTTTGTGCCATGGTAATAATTTATAATCATGAGGCAGCAGCTCATCCTTGGTATTATTGCGCCTATGAGTCAGGCATATTTCGCATTTACTGATGTAGGAGTCAATGTCACTATGCATATTAGGCCAGTACACAGCATCTTTAGCCAGTCTTTGGCAGCTTTGTATACCTTGATGGCCCTCATGTAAGAGTTTTAACATATTAGCTCTAAGGGTAGCGGTACCATGATAGAGGTGGATTTGAACACTACATTGTT
This sequence comes from Thumatha senex, assembly GCA_948477245.1. Classification (NCBI taxonomy): domain Eukaryota; kingdom Metazoa; phylum Arthropoda; class Insecta; order Lepidoptera; family Erebidae; genus Thumatha; species Thumatha senex. The sequence goes on from OX419726.1 coordinate 23,902,702, forward strand.
ATATACATGTAGTTCATGTTTAAATGAGAAATATGGTTTTATACAGTCAGGAACGTTTCTCCTATGTTCTGGCCAGCCATTTTTACAATAATGTATAATTTTAAGTAATGTTTCATCTTTTTGTGTATGGTCTTGTAATTCCTTGAGCATCACAGGGCTTACTGATAAGGAATTAATGATTAGATTTACATGTAACCCTATATCTTTATCAAGATCTGTTAAGGATTGTTCAGACAGAGCGGCCCGTGACAATGTATCCGCAACATATAAATATTTACCAGATTTGTAAGTGACCTCAATATTGTAGGGTTGTAGCCGAAGCATGATTCTTTGTAAACATGGAGGAATACTATGGTTTGTGATCTGTTTCGACTAATGTTCTACGCCCATAGATGTATTGGTGTAATTTTGTACAGCCAAATAAGATTGCTAGAAGTTCTTTTTCTATTTGTGAATATGCTTGCTGACTAGAGGACAGTGAGGAGGATGCATAAGCTATTGGCTGTTTGCCATGCGAGATCACAGCCCCCATAGCATCCCTGGACGAATCAACTGACAATGTTATGTCTCTGTCTGGGTTGTAATAAGTAAGGACTGGGGCATTAGAAATACAATTTTTTAGGTTATTGAACTCCCTATCATGTTGATCAGTCCACTGCCATGAAGTGTCTTTGGATAAGAGCATTCTTAGATTTGAGGTTTTCTGTGACAAATTTTCTATATATGAACCTAAGTAATTAACCATCCCCAGAAATCTCTGTAACTGTGTGATGGTAGTTGGCTTTGGCATATTTTGAATAGCTTCAACCTTGGACTTATCAACGCCAGCTTTGCTTAAAATCTAGATACTTGACTTCATTTTGGCAGATGACAGACTTGTCCCTATTAAATCTGAGATTAATTTCCTTTTTTGTAAGACTGTCCTAAGGCGAATATCATGTTGTTCTTTGGTCTTTGCATACACCAGTAGATCATCCATCATGATCTTAACACCATCAATGTCAGAGAATTGTTTTACCATCTCTGCATGGAAGATTTCTGGTGCTGCATTTATACCGAATGGCAATCGGGTAAACCTATAGCGTCCTTGCGGTGTGATAAATGTGCAGAGTTTTGAGGAAAATTCATCAAGTCGCAGCATCCAAAACCCTTTGTGTGCATCAAGTGTTGAAAAGTATTCTGCACCATTTAAACTCGATTTAATTTCATCCAGGGTCGGAAATTGATAATGAGGTCTCATTATAGCTTGGTTTAATTTACGAGGATCCATACACCGTTTCTCTTTGAAGTAATAACTTAACTTTGAACTAACTAACCCAGTCAGATGGCTCGTCCATTCGTGTTATAATCCCGTCCTTTTCCATAGTATCCAGTTCTTTCTTAAGGTCACTTACCAACCGGAACGGAATTCGGCGACATGTGTCAACTGATGGCACAGCATCAGGCTTAAGGGTTAGATGTGCTTTGAATTTTTTTATGCAACCGATTCCAGTGAAGAGGTCCTGATGTTCTGCAATAATATCATGAGTTATAGAGCTATTGTGGATATTAACATTATGAACTCTTTTTACCAGATTAAGTTGACCACTGGTCACACGACCAATGATGTTTTGACAAGTCAAATCTAAGATATGGAAGTTTATAATATGTGTGCATCCATAATGGATGCACACATATTATAAACTTCCATATCATGCACTTTCAATTTGCATTGACCTACGGTGGGAAGTACTTCTCCACTGAAGGTAGAGAGTTTATGCATACTTTTTATAATGGTATCAGGTGACAAATTCAATTTCTTAAAAGTATACAAGGAGAGTACATTGGTGTCAGCACCTGTATCAAGCAGAAAATTTATGGGTGTGTCATTGATATGTAGTTTGATCTTATAATTATTGTTTTCAGAACTACTGTTATTATTTACTATGTGCAAGTGTAGATAACCCAAAAAATTAGGTTCTGGTGACAGCTGCCTAACTTTACTTACATTTTCCACTTCTGTTTCTTCGATGCTGTTTATTTTGGTAACTGACCGACACATGGATGCAAAGTGGTTCTGTTTCTTGCATTTATTGCATGTAAGAACTCTTGCTGGGCACCGGACACGATGTATTAATCCACACCTTGTACATGTGGATGATCTATTACCATTGCTAAAAGTATTTGGCGTTGATTTATTCCTATTGTTGGAATTAATTTTGGCTATGACTGTCTCTGGCTGTGTGTCTTCGCTCAGTTGTCTGGCTTGGATTTTGCTAGTTTCCAAACGTTTAGCATATATTACTGCCTCTGCAAATGTCTTTGGCTTTTGAGTGACCATCTTGTCTTTAATGAAAGTATTTTTGCTGTGTAGGTTCCATGAAAATACGTCAATGAGTATACTGTCGTGCAACTTGTCAAAATCACATTGCAAGCCTATATTTTTTAAATCAGTAGCATACGCCGTTATTTCTTCGTCTTCTTTCTGGCGGCGATTGAATTATTTGTGTCGCTCAATGGTCGTGTTCACCTGTGGTAGGAAGTATTCCTCGAATTTCTTTGGCAAGTCACTAAAAGGAATTGTGTCCGTGTCTACATTGAAAGAATAGAAAATGTGGAGCGCTTCAGCACCTATGCTATTAAGTAAAATAGCGACTTTTCTGGTGTCTGGCTCTCCATCCATATTGCTGGCTCGCAGATAGATCTTTAGTTGTGTTGTGAAGTTCCTCCACATTCGCGGCATGTCTGGGGCTGATAGGTCTTATGGCGGCATCGCGTGTATATTTAAAGGAAAATTACTTATGTTCGCGCTGACGCTTGCGGCCTTCTCTTCTTTAGTCATTTGTCAACAAAATTTTTATTTTACCCCACAATAGGGAATAAAGCCCCCAATCTGGACACCCTGACTGGTCGTCTGCCGTCCGGTGCGGTCTGATCCGGTAGTCTGTTGCGACAACAGATTTGGTCGGCGGATTTGATCTGTCGAGGTCCATCAGACCAAATCTGAACGTGTGTTAGCGCTTTTAGTTTAATACGGCTACTACTACTACGGCTAAATCAAATTTTTACCTTAATCTGATAATGAACGTATTGAAAGTTATTCTCATTCAGCATAATGAGAACAGATTTTGAGGATGTAAATTGAACGCCGATTAAGAATAAAAATAACCAAAAAGAAAAATAAATTATTCTAGATATTGCTATAAAGGGAACTGTGCATTTTTTCTAAAAACCTTTCTACAAGCGCCACCTACAGAAAATGTGCAATATCATTCAACCTTCATACAAAAGCGACACCCACACGAGCGATTAAATGCCACTTAAAAGTTGCCCAAAATGGCCGCGATCTGAGTGAATGACGAGTGCGCAGTTACATAACGTCTCACGAACTGAACATGCGAAAGTGAAAGTGGTCAGATTCACCGCTCAATTATATTTTGACAACGCATTTAATTGTGCCTAATCACTAATAAGATATCGAACTACCGACAGAACGCTTTCATAACTAATCGGAACTCGCATGTTTAGCATACGAAAGTATTTTGAACACTGATGCCTTATTATAAAAAAACTAGCCTTGTAGTTTCTAGACGAGAGATTTTTGTGATAGCGAACAAACAGAAGATGAGTCGCCTCCTACAGTGAAATGTGGGCGTATAGTATGCCTCGGACTACTCCGTCGGGCATAAAGACGTTACAATATGTACGTATGTATACCTGGTTGTATTATTGATTTCAAGTTTAGAATACACATAATCATAATTTAAAGAAGCTCTATCGCGATCCCATTTTTTTATAATTATTTTATGGCCTGGTTACAAAGACCTTTAAGCCAAATCATTTTTTTATATCATATTTCTTTAATCTTATCTTCTAATTAGTCCTGTCCAGTCTTTGTCGATGTCGTGTCCTCAGTCCTAGGTCCTGGTCCTTGCCCTCAGTATAATGGTGATTCTTATACTGAGGTTTTCAGTGGACTTTTTGCGACAAGAGAGAAAATAGCATTTCACTGCATACATATCATTGTCTTTCACTATAGCACGTTAACACAACTTTTATGTCCAAGAAACCACCACTCCCGCACATAAAACAAGATAAATGCACTAGTTTTAGAAAATAATATACAGCAAGCGTCCGCACTTGTCACACTTCCCGCCAAAAGTCCATCGCGAGCCCCAACCTCTCCTGCAAGTTCACAAATACTCACTTAAAGTCAAGGATCTAAAGCCAATATTCATATATATATAAAATCCGTTTTCGGTAATGATTAAAAAAAAACACAAACTAAAACTGTTTCTTCTACTGCCGTCGGCTAATTCAAAGTAAAGCCCAGGATTCCAAAGTGGAGATTTTTGATCCAACCGCACCGGAAATAAATGCTATTATTGTATAAATGATTGTCAATTTTATGACAAACTGATGCTTGTTGATTGCGGTATTTTATTATAAGTACAGAGGTAATTTACGGTAATTAGATACTATTGTTTATTTATGCTAGAATAGGCATTGACAATGACATAATTGTCTTATTGTGTTTGCGCAAATTCTGCCCACTCGTGTGCGTTGTGCTGTAATCATTCAAGTTTTTACGAGTTCTATCTACGAATATTACAAACGCAATTTGCATAAGATCAAAAAATCATCTGTTATAAGATTGGAATTGTACACTGCGACGTGACCAATCACAACACGGTCACGATTACTATGACGTATCAAAATGCAGTTCCGCGTTTGTTGCGTCTTTCTGAACTTGCCTGATACTTTTGACTGGGAAATTGGACTGACTTGACTAGAAGATTTTTTTTTACGTTAAATTATTATTAACGACCTATAATTGCCCATATTTACTTGATCATAATAACAGTGGTATGACCTGACATTATTTTATCACTATTGGCGAAACCACTCCGGATAAAAAGTAAATAATGTGGATTGATTATAGGTAGGTACAAACAAGTGTATTTAATCAACACACATAGTTAAGAAGTATGAGCTTTCGTTGCTTTACGACATGGCCCACAATAGAATTGGAATCAGTACCGATTATTTGGATATTTAATATTTTGATATATTATATTCATTAGAGTACCAGGTCAGATTTTTTTAGGATTATATAGAAATTAATATTAGTATCGATTATCTTAATCTTAATAATATTATAAATGCGAAAAAACTACTGAATAGATTTAATGAAACTTTACAATAATATAGCTTATACATCAGAATAACACATAGGCTACTTTTAATCCCGGGAACCGGTTCCTGTGAGAAACGGGAACACTTCTCTACGCGGGCGAAGCCGCGGGCGTCAACTAGTATAGCATATTAATATCAGTATCGATGTTTGGTAAGGTTCAGTATAAAGAAGATTTTATGTTTAGAATCAATTGCTGCAAGAGTGAAAGTTTCGTATCCTTAAAAGTGTTAGCTTAAAGCTTTGTTCTCAAGACGTTATGCAATTTGAGTCACGTCACAACAACACGAGCCGAAACACTAACACTGGCTTGACCTCTGTAACCTTATTTAGATTATCTAGATTGCTAAGAACTTATTAGATGTACTTAGTCGAAGAGAAAATTTATAATAGTATTCTTATTTTCTTAGCATTCTTTACAATGCATTGTTTTCTCATGATACGGAGTAGCAGACAAGCATGTGGCCCAACTAAAAGTGGGCGTCTGCAACACCAGAGTTGTAACACTCGCGCTGCCTTGGACATAGGGTTGCCAGTTGGTTAGGATTTGTCGGGATTGTCCCGACATCCCCACAAAACTGAAAAGGTCCCGACATAAAGCTTTACATATCATTGACGGTCCAAGTTCAAATAAGCGCGGTATAACCGCTTCAAACTGCCGAAAGTTCTAAATTGTTGGATTCTGCAAAAGTTAATATTAAAGATATGTGGCAAACGTAAAAAATAATCATACTCGTATTTGATTTGTACTTATTTCTTTAGTTTATTAGTAAAAATATTTTCATATATGTTTTTTATTTCATCATTTCCGCTTGTCGAATGCCCACTGCTAGACATAGACCACCTTCCTCCTTCAATATTCTCTATACTCCTGAACAAACAGTCCTGAGCTTTTTTCTGCTATCAATGGCTGGCTCGTGAAATTGCGATCCTGACCAGACTGTCGGTCCTTCTTGAGAGCAGTCCACCTTTCTCTTGTTATTTTTATTTTTCGTGATAATATTCACAAAATCCCAATATTTTGTACTTTTGTCCAGATACATTAGTTCTCTAATCTGGCAACCCTACTTGGACACGTATCGTAAGATACTTAACGCAGTGATCGTTTAGGCAACACCAAGTTAGCATGGCGAGTGCTTCTGTGTAAATACCAATAATCCGGTTCCGCTAACGTAGTATTTGGTAGGAAGTTCGCTCAAGTTGTAGAATGAGCTTTTTGCTACAATTTTTTCCAAACGTCTACGTTTTGTTGTAACCTTTAGTGGTTAGACACTGTCAGTAATATTGACATCAAGGTTTACTGTAATAACTTCCTTTTCCATTGATATTGACATCATTTCAATCTTCATTTTATTGCCTCGCCGGTGGTGTAAGTGGTAGTGTATATGACTGACGCGTGAATGGGCGGACGCTTGGTGAAATTTTATTTTTCTAAATCTAGTACAGTAACCTTGTTTTAAGTGTAAAAATGGTAGATTCTTAAAAATAATAGATGTGTCAACGTGCTACTGAAAGACTATTATTGTGATATATCGCAGTGAAAAGCAATTTTACATCTTGCCGCGCAAATTCCACTGATGCATTCAGCAACTCTTCTACCACTTTACAGGGGCAAGATACTGATTTTGACTAAGACGAAGATATTATAAGAAACCATGATTAAATATTTAACCAATGGCTGTATGGACCGAGTTTACGTTGCCGCCCCAGAAACTATACAAAAAATCTATGGCTTAAAGTTTAGATATTTTATCGGAGTCAAATGGACACTTTTTACACTTTCACTTATACTTTTAAAGAATTTCAGTTAAGACATCATATTACTTTAAACGTAAAACCATCGTGTAGGTAAATTTTTATATGTTTATTACCTACTGATCACTATAGTCACTAAAGCTTAGTCATACACTAGACCTTAAGAGCCACCGCACACTGGTTTCTTTTAGTATCCGCAACCGGCGTTGTTGAGACTGTGTCGGTGCTGCGTCGCTTTTAGGTGACTCTGATACGTTTCGCTATTTGAAAAGTGAATTAGGACTAGCCCATTTATTCAACTTTTGCATCGACTTTACTGTTTTGTCGCGGATCGACTGTTTAGTCGATGGTATGTGCACATCAATACAATGCAATACAAATAATGCGTTTTATGATAGTTGTCCAACTATTAAATCAAAGATCGATACAGCTTATAAACTTTTTGTCCAAAAAATGTCGAGTTGATAGTATGCGCGCTTCAATATAGTATTCTAGACATGATACATAACTAAATAGTTGTTCAACTACAAGTTGTATCGCTAGCCCTAGTCGCTTCTGGTATTTTTAAGTGTACGGGGGGAGCGCTCGGTCGCTGCATCTGGTTTCTAAAATGCTACTAAATCGCCGGTGGCGGTTAATAAAAGAAGCTAGTCTGCGGAGGCCCTAAGAGTATTAATATAATAAATATTATGGTAATTCAAAGTTTGGACGTAATATACAAATAATTATCAAAGCAAATTGACCAAACACATCAGGTCATCACTGTTTCCGTAAGGCAAAGGATCGCGTGAGAATTCGTCATAATAACCCCCTTTGACCTTGGCTCCATACAGTCTAAGTTAACCACTTCAAGTAAACTTTTATTATAGCTTACTACCACAACGTTGGCTAGATAACTTTCTGCTATGTGGCGTACTGCATGATCAAGGTCATTGAACTTTAGGTTAAAGTACCCCTATGTAAAAATGTAGGTTTCTTAGAAGAATGTAAAGTTAAATTATTGCTGTGGTTTTAGTTTTTGCTTACAGATAATAATATACAGGTTTATAAAAGTATTTTTCCCCCTTTGACCACTACCTCTTCTCTTCGACTTAATCTATACAGACACATATGAATTTTCGAATGGGCCTTCATGGTCAAATCCTGAACTAAAAACCATAATATAAAAAAGTGCTCAAAGGAGTCGCGAGCCCGATTATGATGATAATAAAACTGCAGCATTGGATTTAAAAAAAAATCTATAATGCCTGCCAGAAATCTTAAGGGATAAAAAAACCTAACAGCCTGTAATATTACACCATTCGATATTGTTCTTAATAATGACGGATTTCTGGAAAGTAATGATATGACCACACAGCGCTTAAAAAGGGTTTAGTGAACTAACGGGCTAGGAACTGAGCGTAATAAGAGCTTCATTCATTATCTGTCGTTTAGCTACAGTCGCGGTCATTCCACAGTTAATCATTATATTGTACCTTCTAATTTGATTTAGTCTTAAGGGTAGCAATGTTAAAAGATACCATGGGGCTGACATGTCCATGTTGGATTAAAGTCCCTTTAAAAAAATAAAGATTAAAAATAAAAATATCTACAGATATGTAGACAATATACTTATTTAGCCTATCCTAACATCTAAATTCAATCATAAATTTTAACTGTTTTTATGTATGTATTAGTATAGATTGCTAACATTACACGGAAATAGTGTTTAAGCAGAAGACCAAAGAACGGAGGCGTTTCGACTCGTAATAAAACTTCTTATAAGGATGTGAAATTCCTTAAAAAGATGTAATACCTACTCATTGAACTGAAAAAGGACTACCTACATAATATAATAGATTATTTTTAGACAAAACTAAAAATGTAACTATCTTTAAGCTGTATCCCTGGCGGGGTAGTCAGAGAGGACAGATCGTCAGGCTTCGCAATCCATGCATACTTCTTTCGCTTCCTGCAGATTTATTCATCGCTCCATACTTGTACGTCTGGGTATCCGAGTACTTTTGACTTTTCAGTTCTTGAGCAATCTGCTCACGTGGAGTTCACATGTAAGTCTTGGCCTACCCTGACTCCTTCTACCCTCTACTTACGCACAATATGACTGTATTCTTTAGTAAATCGTTCCTCACTCATTCGTTAGACGTGTTCAATGCACGCCCTATTCCAGCTTAACGCTGACACTTTCATTCAAACCTGCAATACTTTAGACAAATCTTTTGCGAGAAAATGCCAGTAAGACGCGGATTTATCGGATTTGTTGTCTCGTGCGAGATTAACGCAATTGTACTGAATTCATGACATTTATATCGGTACAATTCTCATTACGAGTTGCATAAGACCACGTCCCAATTTGTCGGCATTTCATGGTTTCACGCACGACACTTATGCCGTTCACAAATTACTTTATGGACAATCACTTCCTCTCAATCTGTCAGTCATTTCCTGTTGATTAGATTGCCTAAATGATAGCGCAGTTTTTTTGCCACTATCGTAGATATCTTCACGAGGATTATTTAGTTTGTTTAGTATTTTCAAGCTTTTACTAGACTTCTAGAGTTCTGTCGATTAATATTGGAGTCAACCGCAAACACTAATCAATCTATTCTTCTCTTTAGTCGGTTCATTCGGATGCGTTCGGAAGACCATCGGCTCTAATCGGACGGTGTTGGGCGCCAGCCAAACCATTCCCGTCGTTCCGACGCGGCGACGGATTTAAATTTGGAACATACTTTTTTTTTCTGTAGTCATAGTAGACACGTTTGACGAGGTGAACAATCTTGCCGTTTAGAAATATACAAAGTGTATGGCTATTAAATAAATAGTTTTACAAAAAGTTGGTTTGAGGACGCTGCACCTCACTTCGTGACATGAATACAAAAAATAATCGTATCCTATTTCGAGTACTCGATTATTCCATAGGCGTAAATGTAACAGTGAACGAAAACGCATGTGTTATATAGGTACTACATGAATTATGTATTTATAAAAGAGTTTTAAAATTTTGTATCGAGCGATGATATTTTTACAAAATGATATGATATCAAATATTGAATTGATTGCTGATATCAATTTATAGAAAATTCTTTCAAACGGACCCTCGTAAGTGCCATTTTTATTATTTTTTAATGCAAAAATTAAATCAAAATGGCTGACAGCATATCTGTCACATATGGTCACATATCTTCAATCCTCTTCGTTCAATCTGTCCTCTCTTTTCTAAGGTTCTAATTCATCTATTGTTACTGGCCGTGTTGACGCGATTTTATTGTTACTTTAATACGAGCTAAGTCATAGATTTATTGTTCGTTGAACTACTTGCGTCAAGTAGGTCCGCCACAATAACAATAATTGCCATTCAAGGTAAATATAAAAGAGGAAAATCTTTCAATGTTCATCTGCACAACTCGGTATTAGACCTAAATGAAAATGGATAAATTTTCAAAGCAATTATTTTGCTAAATTTCTCATTTTTTTTAATATAAATAAAATAAAATAGACAATTCGATTCGAGACGGGGATTGAACCCGTGACCTTTGCCTAACCAGGGCAATGTTCTAGCCACCTAAACTACCCGATCCGTATCGAATCAAGTTAAAATTCTCCACCATATTTTAATCGTCAGTTTAAGATTACAAAATTATTATTATATTACATTTTAACATAAAAAAAAAACTAAATGAAAATAGTAGGGACACTCGCAGTGTTAAAGGAAAATTTAGATGTTTGAGATGTTTTTTTTTCAGTACAACAAATAAACAGTTTCTCTCAGTTCTTCAAATAACAAAAGTTTTTATCAGAGAAAACAGCAGCAGGTCGAAATGAAATAAACGCTGAATGCTGAAGAGAATGGAACGAACATGGACCCTGTACAACAAACTAGCATCAAATTGGCAATGTGACAACAATGCATTGAACCGTGCCGAACAATGTATGCATACACATTTACCGACTCTGCTAAATCAGATCTCTATGCGCCATATTCGAATAGAGTCGAACTACACTGATTCATTAAACTTTTAATTCAATTATACCTAAATAACACTGGCATTCGGAGCGTCCACGTTTTTCATGCTCGTAGCTATGCATATTCAGGGTATAATAAAATTGACTAGTAGAGAAAAGGTTCAAAAACCTTCTGAAAAGAAACACAGGCCTAATTCAGATTATCAGCGCTGCTGTTAGAGGTTAGTTGGCATTATGCTATGTGGTTAGTGCCTTTTCGGCAACTCACATAACTTTTTTTTTTGTTATTTTCAAGAACACAGTTTTGTGTGTCAGACACACAAGTCTGTATTCTTAAAAAATGTGTGCTCGGGGTACATTTTGGGTTATTTGGGCATACAAGAATCGGCAAAACTCTTGAATGGGTTATCTGCGATCTTATCGGAGTCACACAAACTACGTCACCACGTGCTGCCAGAATGAATTTCGATGGCTACTATCGAAATTTGACGTTGCAGGTGCGTTCACTCTATAGAAATAATGATAAGTTCCCATTCGGCAGCACCTGTGTGAAGTAGGGTACTTGCAAAAATCGATTTTTTTTTTGCGTAATCTTGAAAAGCTTGGTTTGTAGTAGATTGTAGTAAAAAAAATTTTGTTGTAGTTGAACCGAAAAAATATTATGGATAAACCAAAAATAGCCAACCCCCGGATTTATAAAAATTCAATTCTAACGGTTGATTTGTATGAAGAATCGTTAGTAGTTGATTGTAGTGAACGAATTTTCGTTTGTAGTTATTTATTTAAAGAAAAAAAAAATTCGTTTCTTTTTTTTTTTGACAATAGTACTAGTTATTAAACCTTGTGCCTGATTTGAGGTTTGTAGTGGAATAACTTTTAAGTCTGTTAGAAGAGAAATTTATTAGAATGTTTGATACAATCAAAAATTCTAATAAATTTCTCAGACGTTTGTAGTAGTCGTCTAATCTTCACAACCGGAGTAATTTAGTGAAAATCGCTCCAAAACGACTTTTACTCAACTTGATCGATCTCAATCAACTTTCGTTCTACTACATTCGAAAATTCTTCCACTACCAACCTCTACGAGCATCTTTGAGTCATTTTTGACGTTTGTAGTAATCGTCCAATCTTCACAACCGGAGTAATTCAGTCGAGATCGCTCGAAAACGAGTTTTACTCAACTTGATCGATCTCAATCAATTTTCGTTCTACTACAATCGAAAATTCCTCCACTACTAACCTCTTAGAGCATCTTCGAGTCATTTTTGACGTTTGTAGTAGTCGTCCAATCTTCACAACCACCGTAATTCAGTCGAAATCGCTCGAAAACGAGTTTTACTCAGCTTTTTCCATTTCCATTTCATCTTCTCAACCGAAGTTGTTCAGTCGAGATCTTTCTAAAATGAGTTTTACTCAACTTCTTCGATTCTAATGAGTTTCTCTTCTAACAGACTTAAAAGTTCTTCCACTACAAACCTCAAATCAGGCAAAAGGTTTAATAACAAGTAAATATTTAAAAAAAAAACTAAATTTTTTTTTTTTTTAAACAAATAACTACAAACGAAAATTCGTTCACTACAATCAACTACTAACGATTTTTTATACAAATCAACCGTTATAAATCCGTGGGTTGGCTATTTTTGGTTTATACATAATATTTTTTCGGTTAAACAAACAAAATTTTTTTTACTACAATACAACTACAGACCAAGCTTTTCAAGAATACGCAAAAAAAAAACGATTTTTGCAAGTAGGGTGCCAGGTTCACACAGGTTTCGGCAGCGGCATTTCGACCAGGAGATTGGCGTTGGCGTTACACTTATGCTTAGATAAGATACCGTTGTGGAGAAAAGGGATAAGATGTATCTGCAAAGCAATTGGATGAAGTACTTGCGACCAGGAAAATTGATAAGTCCTAGAGAGTATAGAATAGAACTCTCATCTGAAGAATAAATCTAGACTGTAGTAAAGATTTGTCATAGCGCGATGCAGGATTTAGCGTATATCTTCAGCGATTTTAATGCTATCGAAGTATTCTTTTCGTACCTATGTGACGTTGATCGCTACACCGTGAACGCTAATGACATCCATCCACCCCTGGTCGTCATCTATAGTCTATGCGCAACAGTTCCCCAGAGTACACTTCTGGAGCCCTTTCCATAGCTGCAGGGTTCAGGAACCGCCTGGCTCGCTACTGACTAGCTAATGAATAATGGAATCATTATCTACGTACTAGAACTACCTAACTCTTTTTCGTAATGTTCGTTAGGGTTCAGTAGCTACTGCTGAGCCCTAACGAACTAAGCTTTAAACAATAAGGTTCTTCTAAATTATCACAAAAATTACCTTACCTGTGCTCTACTGATGACATCGTGTGGTCCTCGCCAAGTTGTGGCCGCGGGTGATTTCCTCTTGGCCAGTTCAAGTGTTGCCTCACTTGGACATCGTTCAAACATAAGCACGCGTTCAGCGACAGAGCCACGAGTCAGGAAGGGACGTACAGGTGTCGCCCCTGATGCGGCAGCGGTTTCACCGGCGGCGCCGGCGCTTGACGCACGCCTGGCTCGCGCTTCGAATTTCGAACGCGCCTCCGTCACGTGTGAACCCAACGACGCTCTTCGTTCCCCACTGGCGCCGGCTATCGGCTTCCTAGCCCCGGTATCCAGCCTGTCCTGGTATCTACTCTTAGCATAATCAACTAACGAGAGTGGCGGCACCACGTCAGGCCGCTCAGCCGTACGTTCGGCCACCACACCTCCAGTGCGCAACGCTCGTAAAAGTCGCTCCTCCTCGCGGGCAACTTCCAGCCGCATAGCAGCGGGGTCTGAGCGTCTTGAACCTGCTCCTGCGCCCGACGTACCATTTCGCTCAGGAACCAGATCTGGCGGCAGAGTCACCTCTATCGTCTCGTCCTCAGGCTCTATTCTGTCGCGACGCTGGTCGATTCTCTGATCTCTACGAGCCTCTAACCGCTGATCTCTACCTATATCTGGCCTATAGTCGCGTCTAACCTCTGGTCTCTGTTTGAGTTCTGGCTTAGTTTCAGGTCGAGGTTTAGTCCGGAGACTTTCTGCCAATTTAATACCGGGTGTAGGCCTGCACGACAAGATCTCCGTAGGCGCTAGACCGCGCGCTTTCCAAGTTTGATAGATAGCTTCAGCGTGATCCGAAATTTGTTTTGCTATCGCTGCGATATCTTCCTCGCCAGTGTCGATTTCGCGGCGGGCGGTTGCCGCCATGGTCGTGGTAGTCTCCCCTGCGTCCTAGGTATGCACACCAACCCGGGAATCCGAACCGCAGCTCTAGGGCCAGGCCGGTAGCCCCATTTACACTCACAGTTGACACATAAACACCACTCTAAACAGGCACTGATATAAACTAAATCACTGAACTGACACTGCGGCAGTGCGCGATGCAGCACTGAACAGCTGTAGGGGAGCGCGTCCAACAATAAACAAAGGCGACGATCTCGTGTTCCGATGCGGCATGCGGCGCGCGGCACCAGACAACAAACCCGAGGCGGGCGCTCTCGCGGACTGCGGCGCGCCGCCCGCTCTAACCTCGCGTCCCCCCGTCCGTCGCCGCACTCTTGCTTGCCTCCTGTCTTCTGGCTTGTTCCCTCCCGTGCTATACCTATCTACTCGTCTATTATAAACATAATAATCGTTTACTGTATGTATAGATATAAATACCCAAATGTCCTCCTTGCTCATTCACCGACACTAATGCACACAAAATGTGTTTTGATTATGGGACATCCTATAATGTAACTGAACACACATTTATTTATTTTTTATTCTTTTGGCGATACTGTTGCTCTGCCAATAACTCAATGTGGATTTGGTAGGAGTTTAGCAATGCGGTCCAAGTTTTGTGAGTGTACAAGGTAATAAGGGAGCAATTAGACGACGAAGGCCGAAATGTCCAATAGGTAAATTATTTTGATTCTTCATTTCAGATGAGGATTTATAAACAAAGCTCTACCAAGAACGCTTATCAGGCAAGAGCAATAATCAAACGCATACGTTTTAGTTTTATTTTATTCAGAACAGAAAGAAAATAGGATCAAAAGAGGATATGGCAAAGATTAAAAACTTGTCAGATAGATGGATTGCATTGCGGAATGTTTTATTTCCGGATCCGAGACAATCAGTAAAAATGGCATTAGATTCAATCAATGTTATGACTATGAAAATGAATGGCTAAAGAAATGACAATACTACTCATATCATTATTACTAACAATAGTGGATCCGAAGCATAGAAATACTAAGTACTACGTACAACTTGGATATATTCTTAGTTATTTTGTGTGAATAAATGAATTTTACAGACTTCACAATCCGATTGTTTTTTTTCCTGAATTTACTACAGCTGACAACCTCAGCATTTCAGAAATACCTGGCCAAGATGCCGTCTATACAATTTCACTTTCTTCTATTTCACGTTTTAGAAAACACAATAACTCAATGCCTATTTTAGTTCATTTTAAAGGCGGTCAAAATTCGTAATTATTTATAGGTCTTTTGGCAGCTTTTGACTAAAAAATATTTTCTGCAATCAAATATTTTAATTACTAGTTCATGAAGTGACCTTTTTCAGGTACCTGCAGGTGCACATTTATTTAGGTATTACACACGGAGCATATCAATTGTGTCATAATACATTCTGAGATTTATCATGCTACAAAAATTATGATAAAGTATTTTTACATAAATAAATGTTAATTTAATGTACAGTCGAGATTGAAAAAGTAGGTAAGTGAATTCATTGCATTGTTGAGCGTATTTCTAAAACATAGACTTGTGGGCCGACCGTGTTGTTTAAACTGCGTGAGACAACAGGCCGCAATGTTCTTGCGGTAAGATGACTTCGTTCAATAAGATACCTTTTTTCTTATTTCATGTGGAAATTCCTACGGATGTTGGCAGACTCAAAGCGATTAAAACCACATAGGTAGGTACGGTCCCTATCTAACACTCTGGCGCTGGGCGTCTCATGAAACTCCTCGGTAAGATTAGGTTCTCGCTAGGGAGATATCTTAGAAAACTTTAAGCAACGTTATATAATTACAGCAACAATAGTTTGTAAAATTAATTGGTTGATTTTTATGAACTGTTCATGACTTCATTACCCCCTCATACAGTCTGAGTCTGAGAATAATAGGTATAGTTTGACAGTTCAAAGGAAAGCTTTTTCCTGTATATTTAGTAAAAGATAATATTGTTACATTATTATATTTGGTAATAATATCTTATAAATTTTTAATAAAGTGGAAAAAGACAATTTGATTCGAGACAGGGATTGAACCTGTGACCTTTGCACAAAATGACGATATAAATATGGTGGAGAATTTCAACTTGATTCGATACGGTTCGGGTAGTTCAGGTGGCTAGAACATTGCCCTGGTTAGGCAAAGGTCACAGGTTCAATCCCTGTCTCGAATCAAATTGTCTTTTTCCACTTTATTAAAAATTTATGAGAAATTTAGCAAATAATTGCTTTAAAAATTTATCAATTATATCTGAACCCAAATAATGCGTCGGATTTCCTGTTAAGTCGTATCTGTGACATGCATAATTATAATCTGTGGTGTCGTCGGCCGACTGTCGCGCTCGCGCACGCGCGTCTCGCCACAAATAGCACGCGACACGTATAAATTTATTTACATGTCCTCCTTATTTTTATTTTATATCAATCGCCGACTGAAAAGTATGGACTACTTTGTAGTATAGAAGTTAATACTTTATGGTCCCGGGAACCAGTAACATGGCAGCCGTTAAGTCAAAGTTGAAGGCATTATTATTTTTTCTTGTTTTTTATACCACTGAGGTGGCAGACAAGCGTACCTGGTGGAAAGTGGTCACCGTAAATATAAAGAAAATAAACAGCGGACTAGCCACAGCTGCCCGTCAGTTTAAATTTAACTCGGCTATAGAATCTTTTAACACCTAAGTATAACCTGTATAACTCTCATAGGCTACTGTAACTTTCGACCTGTAGTTTTAGCTTTTATGATATGCTGAAAACATAACTCTAAAATCCTGTTCCTGACTGTCGCTGAATGTCCGATTCACACTGTAGAAGTTAAAGTAGCATTATCCCGTTCGGCGCAGTGCGCCAAAAATTGACTTGAATTGAATTGAAGTAGCATTACAATAAAAGAAATGGTAATAGTAGGTAGAGATTAAATAGTTCTGCCATCTTAATAGTGTTAAAATAAAACAATAATTGTATCTCAACCCAATTTCGCGGCTTGACTATTCTATTCACAGATCAAGGAATGATGCTTGGTCCCTCTCGCGCGATTGTCTTTGACTCCTTGTTCTGTGATGTCACACATCCTTTCTGCGCTGTAATTCACAAATCTCGGATCTAAATCCTCTACTGCGCAAATGTCATCGATATCCATAGAACTCGAATATCGATGACATTTGCGCAGTAGAGGATTTGGATCCGAGATTTGTGAATTGCGTTTCTGCTTCTCGCAGTTCCGCTTCGGCAATGAAGCCGTCTACTAGCCACACTGCTCTTTACCGCAATAGCGACGAAGTTCACATTTACTACCTACATAATGGATGTCAAAAATGCGGCAGCTTACGTGCTATACATTATTAAGTAAATTGGCAATGGAATGTGTACACCGCAAGCATGTGGCACAGTTGGGCACAGTACTCGCGGAATACATTGCCGATCCTTAAATACGACCCCAAAAAGGCGATCAATGAGCTTCACCAGGAGCCACGAGCAGTACGTGCGCCATGACTGGTAACAAATAAGACCTCTTTGCTTCCTTTCTTAGCTACTTGTCAATGGTATATATCCGTTTAGCTTTAAGGTATGGCCATGGCCAAAAGGTCTTTGTTACCAGGCCATATAATCTAAAAAAAAAAGTGTATGGCCATGCGTTAGCTAAGGCGCCGCTATGTTTAGATGCTAAGATCCGGTGTGATTTTTTTAGCACTGTTGGAAGCGAATGTCGTCCAACCTCACAACTCCATTACGGGAGCCCTTTCAGCTGAGGTTGAATTAGGCTTAAGCTCGCTTAGGTACTACTATTAAATACAATTTTTTAAATACAAATTAATAAATAACCTTAAAAAATATGATATATAACTGAAATATATTATTAAAAGGAGTCCCTTTAGGCAAGGTTCCGAAGATACTGGCAACGTTTCCCCTTTGAATAGCTAGACTAATTCTTTGTCCAAGGTAGCTGCCAGCTCTTAGATACTAGGTACTTAAATATCGAAATTCTAAAAAAGTAAAAGCATTCGAAATATGAAAGGTCATCCCACTTTTATACATTAGCGAATCTATATTAAAAAAAATACGGGTTGCACTCCGGGAGTGCCGACAGAAGTGAAAACTAATAAAAAATTAATAATAATTGAATAATAATAAATAATAAATAATAATAATTTTTAATATTTATTCAATTTATTAATAATTTATTTATCTAGGCGCGTTGGTACATACATATATGCACACACTATAGCTGCGTATCGTAACGGGGAGTAGCGAGTCCAGATTTATCTCATCTAAAAAACTAATAAAAAATTAATAATAATAAATAATAATAATTTTTAATATTTATTCAATTTATTAATAATTTATTTATCTAGACGCGTTGGTACATACATATATGCACACACTATAGCTGCGTATCGTAACGGGGAGTAGCGAGTCCAGATTTATCTCATCTAAAAAATTGCGTACCGCGCTAAAAGAAGTTTTTCCTTCAAAAATTGACCGGGATCGACGTAAAGATGATGATGATGAAAAATAAATCTACACTGAAAGAGTCCTAATTGATTACACAGCATTATTTAATAAGACCTGTAGATGACCGGAATCAACGTTAGATGATGATGATGATGATTATGGTCGCGAGTCCAGAGATTTTATCTCATACCGCGCCAAAAGAAGTTTTTCCTTCGAAAATTGACCGGGATCGACGTAAAGATGATGATGATGAAAAATAAATCTACACTGAAAGAGTCCTAATTGATTACACAGCATTATTTAATATGACCTGTAGATGACCGGAATCAACGTTAGATGATGATGATGATGATTATGGTCGCGAGTCCAGAGATTTTATCTCATACCGCGCCAAAAGAAGTTTTTCCTTCGAAAATTGACCGGGATCGACGTAAAGATGATGATGATGAAAAATAAATCTACACTGAAAGAGTCCTAATTGATTACACAGCATTATTTAATAAGACCTGTAGATGACCGGAATCAACGTTAGATGATGATGATGATTATGGTCGCGAGTCCAGAGATTTTATCTCATCTAAAAATATGCGTACCGCGCAAAAAGAATATTCACTTCAAAAATTGACCGGGATGGACGTTAATGATGATGATAAAAAAACTCCATCCGTCTTACGCTTTTTCGATCAGGTCACGTGTCCTGACGCGAGTTTAAGATTTTATACCCATTACAGAAAAAGTGCTCAACGCCGCTAAAGAAGTTTTCACTTCAAAAACAGATTTGTAAATTACTAACGTAACCACTCCATAAACAATGATCTCATCCAAACTGGAAAACGAAATGATTCGTACTGCAATGACGAATAGATTTTGTTGAAATGATAATTGGGCAGTAAACGATTTCAAATATTAGATACTGCTTTCACGACGGTTATATAATAAATATCTACTTATCTACCTTAATTTATAACCGATTTGTATTCAGAATCAGTAATAGAATTTATAAAACTATTAATTTAAAAAATATACATATCAAGTTTTAGTATGTTACTAGTTGACGCCCACAGCTTCGCCCGCGTATAGAAGTTTTTCCGTTCCCGTTTCCCACAGAAACTAGTTCCCGGGATAAAAAGTAGCCTATGTCCGTCTCCTGACTCTAAGCTACCGCCCTACCAATTTTCAGCCAAATCGGTACAGCAGTTGTTGAGTTATAAATAGTGTAACTAACACGACTTTCTTTTATATATTTAGATTTAATCCCTTGGCCTTGTTACGTGCTGTGACATAGACGTCTTGAATTTGGTTCTTGAGTTAGGGCCGTATTTTAGAACGTTACTCAATACTCAAGAAACACTTGAGAGTAGTTTTTGTAAGGCAAAACTCGCCTCAAGCGTTTCTTGAGTATTGAGTAACGTTCTAAAATACGGCCCTTAGTTTTGAAAATGATATTAGCACAGAGCAATGAATGTCAGGAATGTAGAGGCTTCTTACACTGTATACTTTATACATCCAAGCGTGTTAGGGGGCGTCACCTTTTTCTCATAGGATAACACTAATTACTACAAACGAATGGTTGACAACAGATATGTAGCGATTTTCGCATACAGATCGACGTAAACTTGGCATGCGGTATTATTATTACTTTCGTCTCTAGTAGGCGCGAGCTAGAGAGTGCGAGCAACACTCTTTATAATATGGATATCTATACTAATATTATAAAGCTGAAGAGTTTGTTTGTTTGTTTGGTTGAACGCGCTAATCTCTGGAAATACTGGTCGGATTTGAAAAATTCTTTTTGTGTTAGATAGCCCATTTATCGAGGAAGGCTATAGGCTATATATAATTACGCTACTACAATGGGGAGCATAGCAGTAGTCATAAATGTCGACAAATCGGGCAAATTTTTATGCATCATTTTAGAATTTATAAGCGACGGGATTAAATAGGTGCGACGGGAGGTCGAAATATTCCACGGGCGAAGCTGTGGGGGTCATCTAGTACTTTATAATGTTTGTTGCTACTACTCACTCTATCTTTTTCTCTCACACACTCACTGATACGTACTATACTACATAGCAAACTTATTTAAGTATAGTAGCTAGTATCTCTCAGTAGTCTGTGATAGTAGCATAAAGTATTGAGCATTGAACATATTTAGGGCTGTACATATATACACGGTAATGGGCTCACCACCTGTTACGTGGGACAGAAATGCATACGGTGAAACGTGGGCGTTAAATATGCCTCTGCCTACCCCTTCGGGGATAAAGGCGTGACAATATGTTGTTGTTGTTGTTATTCCAGAACGTTTCTCAATACTCAATCGACGCTTAAGAGTAGTGTTTATGGTCCGTATTCCAGAACGTTTCTTAATACTTAATCAACGCTTGAGACTAGAGTTTGCCTTATAAAATCGAGTCTCAAGTGTTACTTGAGTATTGAGAAACGTTCTGGAATACGGACCTTAGTTGCTGAGCGGACTAAAGTGGTTCCTGTGGATTGGGAACACGTACGTAAATCCTGCTCGACCTCTTTTCCCATTACGAAAATTTGATTGATTTTTTGACATTGTCGATTATTGCTCCGCTCTTTTAGGTAGTAGCGTGATGGACTCCAACTAAAAAATATTATTTCAACTAACTGACCCGCCCGTCTTCACCCGTGACATAATTCGAACCCCGTGGCACCCATTTAATCCCGTCGTTTATTAATTTCACGATAATGTAGGTATGAACATTTTCCCTTGATTATTTCTCCGCTCTCAAGTACTACGCCCGCGCCCGCACGGCCCGGTCGAATTTTTGTTACACGAAATTAATTTCTTTGCGCATTTTATTGAAGCGCTCGTGGCCCCGCGGTCTCAGTGTTCAGTAAACGATCACTGAGTTACGCAACTTTCACTATGGCTGGTCCTAGGATGGGTGACCACTTTGTGGCATTTACATTTGCGAGCGTTTCCGTGCTTCGGAACGCACGTTAAGCCGTTGGTCCCGGTTACCAGTAAAATGCCAGTCGTTAAGCCTGGTTGAAGGCCTTTATTTGTTGAAATTTTTCAAGCCGCCCGCTTGAAAAATTTCAACAGCAGGTAGCCACAACCTGCGTCTGTCTATTTCAACACGGCAATGGGCTCACCACCTATTACGTGGGACAGGAATTCACACGGTGAAAAGTGGGCATACAATGTGCCTCTGCCACCCCTTCGGAGATATAGTGATGGATATTTTTTTTTTTTTTGATATTGCTATATCGCCTAAAATATTCTTTTAATTTGCAAAGTGTAAAGGGACAAAATAATCTTCATAAAATGCTGAAACCAACTAACTTAATAAAAATGATAAGGAGTAATAATGTATTTGTGTAAATAGCCTTTAAATTACCGCTTTATTTTTGCTGTTTTTTTAAAGTATTAAAATGGATATAGTACGGTATCCTTAAGAGGTAGACATATGTCCGTCGCGGACTTTTTTGTGGACCTATATTAGATACATAAATCCACAATACATTATTTTGTTATATCTTAAAGGTTTTAGGCAGCGTTTTCGTTAAAAGCTCTCCCACACGGCTTATTTTTTCCGACACCGCTAAACATAATATCGATATAATTAAGTTAATGTATACAAAAACTTAACAAAATATACATCAAAACCTTCTCTATGAATCACTATATCTATTTAAAAAAAAAACTGTCTCGAAATTCGTTGCGTAGTTCTAAAGATCTAAGTATACATAGGGACAGACTGCCAAAAACGACTTTGTTTCTCAAGTACCTACGCCCGCGCCCGCACGGCCTGGTCGAATTATTGTTACACGAAATTAATTTATTTGCGCATTTTTTGATATTGCCATATCGCCTAAGATATTCATTTAATTTGCAAAGTGTAAAGATCAGTGTTGGTGCGGTACTCGTTCGAGTAGGCCGCGTTTCACAGTTGTTTTTACGTCGTAAACAGTGACTCACCGCAGCGCGAGTGCTAACGCGTCGGGCATTGTTGTTTAACGAAATGAGTCTATCTTTCTTTATTTCTAATGGATAAGCAGCTAAGTGAACGCAATGAGGTCGAGAATAATTCTATGATAGATTGCTCTGTGACGGACAGAGAAGTTGAAGAAATAGGCGAAGAACAAATAGTTGAACATATACATTCAGAAATGGTGCTGGAAGATACACAAAACAAGTCGAAAAAGAGACTTAGAGAAGAGTGGACTGTAGTGGGATCGAAGGAGAAGAAGTTAAAAGAAGAATATATACAAATTTATATTTCTAGTAGTGATAGACTGCCCAAACAGTTTGCTTTGGCTAAACTGTTAAACGAAAATAACATTTCCGACGTCATTCGGGTAAAATATATCAGTCCATATAAGATACGACTAGACTTTACAAATGAAGATTGTGCAAAGGAATTAGAGATATGCAACAATTTTATAGAAAAAGGATGGCGCATTCAGAAAGCGTCAGAGAAGCATACCTCATACGGTATTATACGAGACATAGAACTAGAAATATCGGAAGATGATATACAGAAAACTATTTCATGCCCTTGCCCAGGTAAACTAATAGCTGCAAAACGGCTTAAGCGCCGCAGTACGGACTCAACAGGTTGGAGCAACTCTGAAACCATACGTTTATGCTTTAAGGGAGAGTATATACCACCATATGTTTTACTGAATAACCTTCGTGTTAAAGTGGATCCGTATGTCTTCCCAGTTTCACAGTGCTCAAAATGTTGGAAATATGGTCATACTATTAAATTTTGTCCTTCAACTAAAGTTATATGCCCAAAATGCGGAGATAATCATCCTAACTGTGACAGCCGATTGTTCAAATGTGTGAATTGTTCGGAAGCGCATATGGCCCTGGACAGATCGTGTGCAGAATTTATAAAAGAAAAGAAAATTCGACAGTTAATGGCTGAGTTTAATTGTACGTATAAAAAAGCCTTAACTATTTATGTACCACCGACATCACCTGTCCCAGTAACAGAACAACCCATTTTTGTCGAGAACTCTGAAAGAACTTCGTTATTTTATATTGATCACGAGGAAGAAGAGAATCCTGTTAAAACGAAACCAACTTATGCATCAATCCTGAAACCTAAAGTTACTAGAAAGAAAAGTAGTTTGAAGTCTCCAGCAGGTATTCGCTCGTCTACACCTCTTCCATGTACTGGAGAACAGGAAGAATACAATAGCACCCCGGCAACATCTACTCCACCATCAACAAAGGAACGGGAAGTAAAATTCGTAGAACTTTTAAGTAAATTAAAATATATTATATTTCAAAAGCACGAATCGGTGTACGATAAAATACAAAATATTGTGAAATACTGTCTTGAATGGTTGATTTTAGTTATAGTAGAAAATGTATCAGATTGGCCAGTCCTTAAAAAAGTATTTGAATATTTCAATGGCTAATTTTAAATCCACAGTACGATTAAATATTATACAATGGAACTCGCAAAGTATTAATCCTAAGTTAATAATGTTTGAAAATTTATTAGCACAAGAGAAAATCCACATTGCGGCCCTAAGTGAGACATGGCTTAAACCCACTGATAAAATTAAATTAAATGGTTTTAATATTTTTAGGAAGAATAGAAGCGACGGTTTCGGGGGTGTAGCTATCTTCACTCACAAATCCATCAGAGCACAGTCAATTCCAGTGACGTGCAATAACCCAGGTATTGAAGTTATTGGTATTAAGATTTATAATTGCGATTATATAGAATATATAACTTCGGTATATTGCCCTCCTTCAGTTGGTACTACGTTAAGCGACTGGGATGGCTTATTTTCCAACTTAAATAACAAAACGTTGATTCTTGGCGACTTCAACGGTCATCACCCAAATTGGTCTACCAAATCTAATACAAAAGGTATACAGATATACGACGCATTGTTGGACAACACATTTGCTACATTGAATGACGGACAAATTACCCGATTTAAATATGTTAATGGTATATTACAACAGTCGGCTCCCGATTTATCCCTAGCCTCTCTGGATATAGCTTTGAAAATGAATTGGATAGTCCTCAATGAAACTTTGGGGAGTGACCATCGAGTAATTAAAATTACCTCAAACATAAAGAAAACTACTGTAAAAGAGATTAAAAGAAACTATAAAAAAGCCGATTGGGCCTCTTATACGACGGTATTAGAATCTCTTTTTAGTAGTATGGTTATTTCAGAAGACTTGCAAAAATGTTATGATACTTTCATTGACTATCTATATTTGGCTGCAGATTTACACATTCCATTTATAAAAATAAATCCTAGTCCTACTAGTAACTTTTCACCTAAGCCTTATTGGTCCCAAGAATTATCTAAGACTGTCGCTGAACGTCGATTAGCGTTAAAAAAATTTAGGCATAACCCAACCCCACAGAACTTAAATACTCTTAAATCTAAAATCCGTGACGCTCAGAAATTAATACGTAATGCCAAATCGAAAAGTTGGCAAACCTTTTGTTCTACGGTGGACCAATCGTGCTCTTCTAAACAGGTTTGGGAAAAAATGAAGTGGCTTAAGGGAAATAAATCCAACAAACCATACATTAGCATAGAGAGGGCGACAGATCTTTTAAAAAGTTTGACTCCAGACTTTGTTACTCCACAAAAACCTATATTCTCTTCATGTAACTTAAAATTAGAAACTCAAATTACCGTTCAAGAATTAGATAAATGCATTCGTTTAAAAGATACGTCACCGGGCGATGATAATATAACTTACTCAATGATTAAGCACCTACCCGCAACTGGCAAATTTTTTTTGATTTATTTATATGATAAAATTTATTCAACCGGTTTTGTACCTAAACAATGGAGAAACATAATTATTATACCAATTCTTAAACCCGGACGAGATCCAAGCAGTGCGTCGTCTTTAAGACCGATCTCGATGATATCGTGTTTGTGCAAAGTATTTCATGGCATTTTACTCAATAGATTAGAATGGTACATAGAAAAATATAACTTTTTATCCACAAATACTACAGGTTTCAGGAAATGCCACTCAACTTTAGATAACCTTACCAACTTAACGTCTACAATTCAGATAGGTTTCTGTAGAAAAACTCCAACAATAGCTTGTTTTCTGGACATTGATAATGCCTATAATAATGTTGACATAATACGGCTAGTTACGGTGATGCGTGACATCGGAGTTGGGTCAGCACTGTGTAATTATTTATGGAACTTTTTAAAAGAAAGATGTCTTCGTATCCGTTTGGATGACGTTACTATTTGTCGAACAGCAGGCCGCGGTTTAGCTCAAGGAGACCCGTTATCACCTTTATTGTTTAATATTGTCACAATGAATATTTGCAAATCCATACATTCCACAAACACATTCATCTCACAGTATGCAGACGATTTTGTGATATATGCCTCAGGCAAGAAAATTACAGATATTTCCAACGATTTACAATTGGTACTTGATACCGTTTTAGTAATGTTTAGAGAAATAGGGCTCGAAATTTCGTCTTCAAAAAGTCAAATTTGTGTTTTTCAGAATAGTTTTTTGAGAGATCCGGTCACTCTCAAACTTAACGACAGTCCACTTAAAACAGCTGATAGCGTCAAATACTTAGGGGTATGGTTGGATCGGGGACTTAGATGGTCTAAACATATTAATGAAATTAAAGCGAAAGTGTCATCCTATTCAAATATATTCAGAGTATTATCTGGGGGTGGATGGGGTTACACCCAACCCATCTAAGAAGGTTATACTTAAGTCTTATAAGAAGCAGACTAGATTACGGTAGCCATTTATTTGGATCAAGCTGTGCTACACATTTGAATAAGTTGCAGATGGTACAAAACCAATTTTTGCGATTAGTTGGTGGATTTGTGAAAAGTACACCCATACAGGCAATGGAAAGTGAACTGTATGTCCAGCCGTTGCATGTGCGAAGGTACTTTTTAGCCTCAAAATATTGGTTGAGATTAAAATCTGTGGCCAATAATGAAACGATAAATTTAATCAATGAACTTTATGAACAGGTCCAAAACTCTCAGTGGCAACGTAAAACTAAGCCGTTACTTCTAATACCCCATGAGCACTATAAAACGACTTCGTTGTACGTAAGCAAAACATTAGACATATTTTCTCTTGATACATGGGTGAGCGGTGTGGATTTGTCTCAAGCGGTGAGACCTTTCATAAACGTACTTGATCAACCAAAACAATCTTACAAACCAGACGTATTGAATAAATTATGCTGTTCATTTATAAACGCACAGTTTAAACATTATTACCATATTTTTACAGATGGGTCCAAAATTAAAGACTGTTTTGGCGCAGCATTCTATGATCCACAAGCTAAGGTTTCTTTTAGACTTAATATTAAAACGACAAATATATCTATAATGAATATTGAGTTAATAGCTATCGCAGAAACACTCTCGTACATTAACTCGTTGCAGAGTGATAATTATGTTATATTTACAGACTCAAGAAGTGCCCTTCAACACTTAGCGCGATGCACTGCCGGTATAAGGGGAATTCCAATAGCTTATGATGTGCTTAAATCTATAATGCAACTAAATTCTAATAAAAAAATGGTTATTCTGCAATGGGTACCCTCACACATAGGCCTGGGTGGTAATACAATAGTGGATCAGTTGGCAAAACAGGCGACTGTTACCGGTATATCATTTTCTCGCCTACCTTACTTTACGGACTTATTGTATCTAACCAAAGAAAAGTGTTACAGTATGTGGAAAGAGTACTTTGATGAAAGGTCTCGGAAGGTAGGTATATGGTACAAAACACTGCAGCCACTCCCCTCCCGTGGTATTTGGTTCGCTAATTCTGATCTAACAAGACAGGATGTTGTAACAGCATTACGACTGCGTTCTGGACATATGCCTTTAAATAGCTTTTTATACATGATGAAAATAAATTCTTCTCCGAACTGTACAATTTGTGACGTTAGGGAGGATATATATCATATTATGGTGGAATGTGTACGTAATGAAGCTCAAAGGTGGCAATTTGAAATAGAAAATGGAATATCTTTGCGGTCAGTTGGGATGTGCAACAGCATACTGTCAGTACCTTCATCGGAAAGCGCGAGGGGACTATATGCAATGGTTAACTATTGCTTAAAACTTAGAGAGAGATAACATGTAACTAGTTATTAAGTGTTAAATAAGTAATTTAATACGTTTGTAATTCCTAATGGGGGTGTCATGATCACTGCGTGATCAAACCCCTACCTTCTTTTTGGTAAATAAAGATTTAAAAAAAAAAAAAAAAAGTGTAAAGATAATATAATCTAAAAAAATTACAAAATAATCTTTATAAAATGATGAAGCCAACTAACATGTTAAAAATGATAAGCATTAATAATGTTTTTGTGTAAATAGCCTTTAAATTACCGCTTTATTATTGCTGTTTTTTTAAAGTATTAAAATGGATATAGTACGGTATCCTTAAGAGATAGAAATATACCGTTGCGGACTTATTTGTAGACCTATATTAGATACACAATTCCACCATACATTATTTTGATATATCTCAAAGGGTTTAGGCAGCCTTTTCGTTCGACACCGCCAACATATATCCATATAATTAAGTTAATGTATACAAAAACATAACAAAATATACATAAAAACCTTCTATAAGAATCACTTTATCTATTTTTATAGATGTAAGCATACATAGGGACAGACAGCGAAAAACGACTTTGTTTTATAATATGTAGTGATGATTCGAAACATTAGTTCCCGAGATTCGCGCGTTCAACAAAACAAACAAAACTCTTCAGCTTTATAATATTAAAGTACTAGTTGACGCCCGATGCTTTGCCCACGTAGATAAATTTTCCCGTTATCGTTTCCCACGGGACCTTGTTCCCGCGATAAAAAGCCTATGTGTTATTCTGATGTATAAGCTACATTATTGTAAAGTTTCATTAAAATCCATTCAATCGTTTTTACGTGAAAGAGTAACAATCATCCATTCATTCTTATGAACTTTCGCGTTAATAATATTAGTAGGATAGATTTTTCAACTCCCGTTATATAATCCTCTTTCAACGCACGTTGTTGCTTTCATATAAATAACGATCAATCTGGTTCAAAATCACGTAGGTACGTATGTCTACACTTCACATACTCACTATGAATTTTGATCATCGCCGAATTTACACAAAGAACACGGTTCTTGGAACGTCGGCCATTTGATACAAATCATAATAGGATTACCATTAGCTTGTATTGTATAAATATAAGTAGACGAACACTAAAATAGTATTATGTTAGCTAATTTTTGCTGCAAATTAGGTTTAAAGACGCGTGGTGCTTAAATGTGCAATGGTTTCTTACAGTTATAAATATTATATGGTTTTATTTAACTAGTAATCATCGAGCATGTTGTAATCATAAGTTTCTAAGGAGCTCCCTCCACCAAGACCTTGCTAGGTAATTAAAAACAGTATGATGTTCTTTAAAGGATCAAAACCTTCTAGTTTTGACAGGGTCGCCAATGTGAGTGTAGCACCTCTGGTAAACATAGACTACGGTAGCCACTACTACCAGTTATGCCATATGCTTGTTTAGGTGTGTACCTTTTTTTGATGCGCTAAAGATAACCCCTGAATCTTTTTCAAGTCATCTGACAACTCTGTTCTAAGCTGATTCGGACTTGTCTGTCGCAAAGTAATCTCTGTATGTGATTGAAGGCGACCTTTCGTCTCGAACTGTGATGCCGTCGTCATCGTAATTTATTTCGCGGTTTGAGGGACTTTTCAAAAATATCCGGAGCCCAACAGACCTTGCGGTGCCCCTGCTGGTTAATGGACGAGGCAAAGACGCAGATGCCCTTACAGGCTTGGGAGGTTAAACGGCTGACGCTCCTAACAATGCTGAAATAGTAGATGGTATCATAAGGGAATAAAATAATATTATTACGACGAGGGCGCACTTTTTCAATTTGAAAGTTTTTATAGAGAACATCACCTTTGACTTTAATGCGTATCAAGTCGAATAAACTTAAACGTTCAAGTTGCTAAAGCTGCTGTCTTTTTATGTTTTTTTCTTTTTTTGTACTGACCTCCTTTCAAAACCTTTTTAAACAATGTTGTCTTTGGTTTGAATGAATGAATTTTATACCATTAAAATTGTGGATAAAAAGCCCGTGTATTAAAAGTTTAATATCTATAATGTCACAATATCAAAATTCAAAGTAAATGCGATATAAACATTGCCGGCGGCCATTTTTCCGCCATTTTTTTAGTTTTGGGCAATATTTAATGGGTTAAAATTTTTTTAGTTTTAGTTAGAATAATTATAAGTTATTAGTGCAATAAATCGTTTTAATCGTTATAATTCCAGGAATTTAATTATGTAAAAAAAAAAAGTGTTTAATATTAGTTTTTCGTGTAAGTGGCTAATTTCTGAAAAATAACATTTATTTATTTTTTTACCGACTTTTTCGTGTTTATACCAATATAGTTATGTTAATTATGAGTAAAATGCCAAATTATTATAACTATAAGTTTTATCTTAATATATTTTATGATTTTTCAGTAGTTAATTTTTTTGTTTAGATATAGTTTCCGAGATATCACGATTTTAGTTAATTAGGTCATAGGTTGAGCGGACGTTGCAGTGGCTAGAGGCCAAATAAATTGGAACTCCAGGCTTCAAATCCAGGTAGGGTTTGGAAAAGACTGGAAATTCACTGATATGAAAAGAGAGAAGAGAGAGATCGTTCAATCATATACGTAGAAGATGACAATGGATGCCAATGTTAATTATAAGTCTCACAATCGGGGAGACTGAAGAGCTATAAACTGGAAAACTTATAAAAGGATCGCGAAGCCTGACAATCTGTCCTCTCTGACTACCCCGTCAGGGATACTGCGTGAAGATAGTTAGTTAATAGAAGGAAAGTGGTTTTCTGACTTCAAAGCTAAGGTTTTATAGGTCCAGGAATGACGCTAGGGATATGTTACGTTATTGGTTACCAGTACCAAAATATATTAGGTACAGATTTTGACACTTCTAAATCCTAAACATTACAAACAGTTTGAAAAGAAAATAGTATGCTAACTATCAGTATTCTAAATTAAAAGTGTTTTTTTTTTGTTAAGACAGAATAAGGTGGATTATTTCGTCGATTTCGAATAGGTCTCGGTAGCGTAGTTGGTAAAGCGCCTGACCCCGGCAAGTCAGAAGACTGAAAATTACTATTTAAATTTCTAAGCGCTAAAGTTTAGAAAAGTCAGCTTCCATTCCGTGGTCCCTTTGGATGTCCCATTGATAGGACGATTTAAACATTCATTTAACCGTGGTCCCTTTGGCTAATGAAACTACGGAAAGTAAGTAGTATCGCTATCGCTATTCCATACAACCATTAGGCTCAATCTGTCTGTCCGTCTGTACGTCTATTTCTCCGGAACCATAAGAGATGAGAGACCAAACGATTTGAGCCATTCGATTCGGGACACCAGGAATACCTACATAGGCGATTATGAAGTTACTACCACATCCGGACTACCTTTTGAAACTTGTTTCGGTTTAGAAGTCGTCTGATTCCTTCATGTTCCTTCGTTACGGTAGTGAAGGGCGCGTTACTTGTTTCCTATGATTCCCAGCTGTTGTCCGAAGTTGTAATCGTAAATTAACAGCTGACTAATCGATAGATTATTCTGATAGCGTAAGTAAGTAATGTAACAAAATAATGTAAGAGTAACTAATACCACCTTCTTCTTTTGATTCCAAACAATGCGTGCCGGGCAGAGGTCACTCCCACACTGTGGAGAGAATTTTCGCTAGAACTGAGAGGTTCAAAAGATCGTTTATCTGTCGAACAATTGATATTTGGAACGTGTTTCCCTCCTCTTATAACTCAG
Source organism: Thumatha senex (assembly GCA_948477245.1). NCBI lineage: Eukaryota > Metazoa > Arthropoda > Insecta > Lepidoptera > Erebidae > Thumatha > Thumatha senex. Next base: position 23,934,174 of record OX419726.1, read on the forward strand.
GGTTCTTCAAGCGGAGCGTGAAGAGGCACATCATGGGGCCGCCAACTTGAGAGCCACTGTTAATAGTCTTGTGGACTGTGACAGTGCCTTTTAATTCACCAGATGTCGCCATGGCTTTCCATCAGGCAGGCGGGGTCACTTTGGCGAAATAAATATTAAAAAAAAAACTATCTTCACTCTGCATCTTTAGTATTCAGAAGACAGATCGCCAGGTTTCCCGATTCATATGTATTAATAAAGAAACATTAATATATCTGTAAGAAAAAACTAAAAGTTTCTATTATACTTCAATACAAACATACATATTGTCACGCCTTTATCCCCGAAGGGGTAGACAGAGGCATATTAAACGCCCACGTTTCACCGTATGCATTTTTGTCCCACGTAACAGGTGGTGAGCCCTTTGCCGTGTTGAAATGGACAGGCGCAGGCTATATCTGTATACTTCAATATCGGCTCATAATTGCACAGATCACGCAAAGTTTTAACTTTCGTGTTACATCATACAAATTAAACAATTATCTGTGCTATTTTTTCGGAATAAAAAGTCTTTTTGTCTGTTCACAGCTAGGTACATTGTTGTTACCGTAACTATTTGGACGATTAGATGAAGTCCGCGTAGTGGCGTAGGGTGTAGTTTTCCGGACTCCACAGTCCACAAGGTATAGTTAACTATCCTTAAAAGATAGACCAATACCAATTTGTATTAGTCTATATTTTATTCGTAGCGCTCGTCGTGACCCAGTGTTCTGTTAACGATCAGCAACGTTAAGCAACTTTCGCTATAGCAGGTTCTTGGATAGGTGAACACTTTGTGGCATTTAGATTTGCGAACGTTTCAATGCTTCGGAAGGCACGTTAAATCGTAGGTCCCGGTTGCCAATAAAATAGCAGTTGTTAAGCCAAGTTAAAGGCCTTTTGGGCGACTTAAAAACAGCAGTATATCAGACAAATTGTTATTTGTCTATCTATTAAGGATAGTCTACAGAAACGCCCCTGGTGTTCCGGGGACCTGTCTGTAGACTATCCCAGTACCAAAAAAATCATCGCACATTATTTTGTTATATCCAAAAATATTGGGAGAGAGATACGCCACCGGAGACTTTTTCTGTAGAACCAAAAAGAAAAAATTAATATCGTCGTACAAATAAATGAATTATTATTATAATTATAGTGATCGGAAAAACATAAAAACAATGTTTTTCCGATCACTATAATAATAATAATTCATTTATTTCAAGTAACTCCGACTCATATACATAAATTTACATATAACAAACTTAGTCAGGTATTGCATTCCAATATACTAGCATTACATTTACAAATTTACAATACATTCTATAAATTACAAAAAAATAAATAAAAAAGAATTAAATAAACTATAGTTCTGCTCCCGATAGTTAAAAGGGCGCATCTAACATTTTTTTCGAATTTGAGTTATATATACTGCCGGAATCAGCAGCAAAAGCCGCATCTGCCTATATATTTTTAATATTTTCCTATCTTGATTCAATTCAATTTTAGCTCATGAAAATAAGGCACTTCTGCACGTTTATTAACACATATTTGAAGATAAATGGTCGAAATTATCTAAAACTTAATTAAAGAGGCGCATAATACTTATTTACGCCTTTATTCTTTACAGTTTATTTGCGACTTCAGTGATTAAAAAGGCGCATTTTACATTATATTTATGAAATGAAATTAAAAAGGCGCATCTAACCATTTACGCCTTAAGCACTAATGTAAAATTGCTCTTACGCTAAGGAAAAATATCTACATCTACCACTAGCGCCCTTTCTACTTCTTATCGTTAATATTGGACGAGACGCATTTGTCATGTACGCCTTTTTTACTTACGGTGGATAAAAAATAATCTAATGTTCTTAAAATTTAGTTCATTAATTTAATTTAGTTAATTAATAAGGCGCTAATACGCAGAAACGTCCTTTTGAGCTATTATCCTAAATCTACCGCGGGGTGCGCTGGGTGTGGATTGTACGACGGCGGATCATTTTCATGTCAGTTGCGCCCACAAAGTACATTAGTATATACTGAGAGTTGCGCCCGAATAGCTGTGTGAGTAAGGATGTGTCGCGCCGCGGGTGTACAATTTTTCGTTGCGTGTAATATCAGGTAAGCGTTATTAATTAATCATGCCCTATGTATATTTATCTTTAGCATATATATTATCAGGGATATGAAATATAAAGTAAATCTATACTAATATTATAAAGCTGAAGAGTTTGTTTGTTTGTTTGGTTGAACGCACTAATCTCAGAAACTACTGGACGGATTTGAAAAACTCTTTTTATTTTAGATAGCCCATTTATCGAGAAAGGCTATAGACTATATATCATGACGCTACTTGCCCGTAGAGCGGAGCAGTATTCATAAATGTCGCCAAATCGAGTAAATTTTAATGTATTATTGTAGAATTTATAAGCGACGTGATTATATAGGTGCGACGGGAGTTCGAAATATGTCACGGGCGAAGCTGGGCGGGATAGCTAGTACAATATATAAAGTGAAAGTTATATTCCGATTTTATTTGAAAAGTTCTCATTTCTCTGAGCATTTCTCCAATTTAAATAGGAATGATCAGTGTCTATGAAGCTGGCATCATGGTTCCCCTAGCACTTATAAGGCATCAAAGGTATATAAATTAGTACCTCAGTAATGTTTTTAAACATTAAATGCTTACTACCTCAAGTACGCCATAGTATAAAGGCCAGTTTTTTATATAATATTTTCAGAATAATATGAATAATCATCACATCCATTGCCAAACGCGTAGTATGGTGGTAACTCTTTACTAGACTGCTTTAAATACTTTCTTTACACATAAACAAATTTATACTATCACGAACTAACCTTTAAACTATTATGAACTGAAGGTACTTATACATTTGATACCTGATAAGTGCCAAGGGAACCGTAGTACACGCTTTATAGTTACTAATCAATCTTATTTATGTTGAAGATATGCATAGAGAAACATTCAGCTTTTATAGAAAGGTCTGGCCGTCACGGGCTCTTACTCAATTACTTTTGATTACGTTTTTTAGTATCTACTTGTGTTTCAGCCGAAATTCATATGGAAGGGGGTCGAAGCTTCGATTTAATGATTTAATTAAGTTAATTATTATTAGAGTTAGTTATATATTTGCAAACTATAACTCTGAAATACTTGGAAGTGAGACATACGTATAATGTCCGCGGATGAGTCTCATCGTCAAGTTGAGCTCTCTCTCAAAAAAAAAGAAAAGAGTATATGATTTCGAAGACTTCCAACGTGCCATCTCTGATACACATCGTGATATTACTGTATAATAAAGAGTATGGATGTAAACAACTTTTGCAAACTGTTTATACTGTTGATTAATGGCACTTGGTGGAACTTGCTACACAATTTGAATATAACACTTGTACTTTTCCACAAAATTTACTTTTTAACCTTACCAGTTTCGCCTTACGGCATTTTCAAAGGTTGACGAAATGCCATAAGGCAAAACCGGCCAGTACAAGTGTTTTATTCAAAACGACTTGTGCAAATTTGAAGATTGCTCTTCTGTCTACAAACTTCAAAATATGACACGACGAGTCTACTTAAATAAGATGTGTGAAGTAATGATAACTTCGAGTATGTCGATTTGATTAATGAATATGAGGAATAATTATATAATTAAAGACAATAATTTTAATTTACAGCTTTCTAGGTTATATTATAACCTTACTACCTACAAGGATTACAGTATTGTAAGTTAAGAATGCTTTTGTGTTACTATGCAATAAGTTAAGTACTTTTTTTGTTATTTGGGTGTAATGCCAACACTTAATAAATTCTTGACAACTAAATGTTTATGCTGTTTTATTTGGTATTCATAAAATCTACGAGTAGGTTATCAAAGACAGCAAACAATTTCCTGTTTGATATATTAAAATATTAATTTGTCAGTTTTAACTTTTGGTTAAATGTGCCCTTTTAAATATCGGGGGCAGAGTTATATCTCTCAGGGTTGAGGCGCTTTTAGGCAACGTATGAAAGAAAACCCTCAGTCGGCGTATTTTTTTCTGACATCATAATTATAGCCATATTTTAGCAAATTTAAATATTAAGCTACAAGTATAACTTTCTATTAAATCACTATAACTTCTATATATATAAAAATGAAACCCGTTTTCCGTTGTCACGACATAGCATGAAAACGGCTTGACCGATTTGAAAAAATCTTTTTGTATTTGATAGCCAATTTATTGAGGAAGGTTCTTAGCTATATATCATCACGCCACTACACAGGAGAGCGGAGCAGTAATCATAAATGTCAACAAATCGGGGAAACTTTCATACATTTTTGGAAAAGTAATAAGCGACGGGATTAAATGGGTGCCACGGGGTTGGAAGTATGTCACGGACGAAGCCGGGCAGGTCAGCTAGTATGATAATAAAAATCGCATTAAAATTCGTTGCGTAGTTTAAAAGATCTAAGCGTAGGTATAGGTTTTTATTTTACTACTAAGTACCTAATTCAAGAGAAAAAGATAACTATTTTCAGGCTGTATCCCTGACGGGGTAGTCAGAGAGGACAGATCGCCAGGAATGAGATGTTTGTCAAAGTGATCTTTGTCCTTCATAGCCTCCAAACATAGTGTAATTCCATATCTTTGTCCATAGTCTGCCTGACTATTTCACCTGCGTTCACGAGTTAATTTTTTTTCTGTGGTTCATCTAGCTAGGTGGACTATCAGAAAAAAAGAATTTAAATAAAGAACAAAATTCCTGTGATCGTTCTAGGTGAGCAACGAGGTGAATCCGGACAATATCTCTAGGTTTCGTATATGAGTAAGAAAAAAACATGGACATTTTTGTTTTTCGGCATAATTAGGAGCGACTATCGTCAGACCTCTCAACCTCATAAGGGCCCCTGCGTCCTTGCCTCAAGTTCCTGCCTTGTCCTGTTGGTCTCTGGAGGTATTATTAGGGCCCCTATACTCAATTTCCTACTATCTATGCTGCCACGAATCTAAGGGCCGTATTTTAGAACGTTACTCAATACTCAAGAAACACTTGAGAGTAGTATTTATATGGCAAAACTAGCCTCAAGCGTTTCTTGAGTATTGAGTAATGTTCTAAAATACGGCCCTAAAACTGTTGTGCACGTTCTGAAATGTCTTAATTACTAACTGACCCCCGCGGCTTTGCTCGTGACATACTTCTAACCCCCTTCGCACCTATTCAATCAAATAGTTTTACAAAAATGTATAAAAGTTTACCTAATTGGTTGACATTTATGATTATTGCTCCGCTCTCCTGGGTAGTAGCGTTATGATACATAGCTTATAACTTTCCTTGATAAATGGGCTCTCCAACACATTTTTTTTCAGTTCTGACCAGTGGTTCCTGATTTTAGCGCTTAGCAACGTATTTTGCGAATCGTTTTTACTTATATAGATACATATATCTTTTAAAATAGTTGCAATACAAACAAGTAACTAAGGTGAGGTTAATCTTTTTGGACAGGTCAGAGGGTGATAGGGTGTAGAAATAACAGTTAATGTCGAGTGTGACGGCTAGCCAGCTACCCTTGTAGGGTGTGGCGAGCGATGAACTCTTTATGTCCGTCTGTAGATACCGTGTTATGTGGAATAAAAAGGGAGTTTGTTATTATTATAAGTTAAAAAAAACCAGATATATTTATTTAAGAGAAGAATATAGATTTTTTTTTATCTGGGTTTGGAGGGTCACTAAGGTCCGTATTCCAGAACGTTTCTCAATACTCAATCAACGCTTGAGGCTAGTTTTTGCCTTATAAAATCTACTCTCAAGCGTCGATTGAGTATTGAGAAACGTTCTGGAATACGGCCCTAGGTTTAGAAGGAGAAGACATCACAGTCTTCGCGTATAGTTTGACCACGACCGCTGTACCGCTCACTGCGTACAATTTTGTACGCAATGAGCAGTACAGCGGTCGTGGTCAAACTATAGTCTTAGGGCCGTATTCCAGAACGTTTCTCAATACCCAATTGACGCTTGAGGCTGGATTTTGCCTTATAAAATCTACTCTCAAGTGTTTCTTGAGTATTGATAAACGTTCTGAAATACGGCCCTTAGTGTATTTCCTGTTGCTTCCAAGTCTGCTAGATTAAGGTCCGTATTTCAGAATGTTTCTCAATACCCTATCAACGCTTAAGGCTAGATTTTGCTTTACAAATACTACTCGCAAGCGTTGATTGAGTATTGAGAAACTTTCTGGAATACGGCCCTAAGTTTAGAAGGAGAAGACATCACGCCCTTAAAGCCTGAGGTTCACTTTTATCTCATCTAACACATTACACTAATTCACATTAATCCAACTAATATTATGAATGTGAAAGTTTGTATGGATGGATGGATGGATGCTTATAGATAATCTTTTTAAGCAATTAGTATGCTAACTTTCACATACATTTTATTAACGTGGATAAAAGACAACTTGGTTCAAGACGGGGTTTGAATCCGTGACCTTTGCCTAACCAGGGCAATGTTCTAGCCACTAAACTACCCCATCCCGTACCAAAATAAGATGAAATTCTTCACTAAATTTTAATCATCACTTAAGAGTATGACCAAAACCATCTATTGAGCTACATAGCAACCCTGACTCTGTTCTTTACTCTTTCACGCAAATACTATTGAATGGATTTTAATGAAATTTTACAATAATATAGCGTACACAACAGAATTGAACAAAGGATGTTTTTTATTTCGGAAACAAGTTTCTGTGGGAAACGGCAATGGGAAAATTTCACGAGGAAGCCACGGGCATCAACTAGTGTAATATTAAATGTTTGTATGGAGGGATAGATGGTTGTTACTATTTTACACAAAAAGTGGTGGCTTTACAGTAATTTATCCTAAATATCAGAATAAGATTTAGGCAACATTTAACCCCTGTAACAAGGTCCTATAAGAAACGGGGGCAGAGATATTACTCTCATACAGAGGAGAAAACCTTTGCCAGAACCAACCGATTCTAGAGATCTTTTCTCTATCGAACCATATCAACTTGGAACGCTCTGCCGTGCAATCGTCTCTTGTTCCTTCCTTTTACAAACCCAGGTTCTTCAAGCAGAACGTGAAGAGGCACATCATTGGGCCGCCAACTTGAGAGGCTTATTGAAGCGGCCCTCATATCGCTAGGTGGCGCCATGACTTTCAGACTTTTTGAAATAAAAACTTCTTTTAGCGCCGTACGCATATTTTTAGATGAGATACCAATCTCTGGACTCGCGACACCGTTATGAGACGCAGCTATAGTGTGTGCATATATGCATGTACATATAGCAGACCACGAACGCGTCTAGATAAATAAATCTATATATATAAAAATGAATCCCTATTTCCCTTGGTCACGCCATCACGCGTGAATGGCTGGACCGATTTGAAAAATATTTTTGTATTGGATAGCCCATTTATTGAGGAAGGTTCTAAGCTATATATCATCACGCCATTACACAGGAGAGCGGAGCAGTAATCATAAATGTCAACAAATCGGGGAAACTTTCATACATTTTTGGAAAAGTAATAAGCGACGGGATTAAATGGGTGCCACGGGGTTGGAAATATGTCACGGGCGAAGCCGCGCGGGTCAGCTAGTTATTAATAAATTTAGCTTTCAACTCTGTCGGCACTCCCGGAGTGCAACCCGTAATTTTTTTTTGCGAGCTATGTAATAAAACCAAGCGCATTATGTAGTCTTTTACGCAGAATCCCTGTCAGAGAGGACAGATCGCCAGGCTTCGCGATCCATGTATACTTCTTTCGCTTCCTGCAGATTCATTAATCGTTTCATACGTGCTCGTCTACTTAGCTGGTACTTAATATTAATAAGTTCAGACACTTGAAATTCAAACTCTAGAATTGAACACCCAATATGTGATGTTTTATTGACACACAAAAAAAGCTACAGGAATTTCAACTCAATGAGCTTTTGAATACAATAAATCATTAAGTATTTATTAGATTTTAATTTTGATTTATTAGACGTCGTCATCACGTTGTGTCATACTTACATAAACATTATGCGGAAATGCGGGTGGCCTTTGCTACACACAAAGGTGATCTCTTGGTTTCTCCTTGAATTATGATACCTTTTGATACGAATGCAACTTAGTATTATACCATAATGAATTTTGTTTTTAACTTGTGACATTAAATAGATTTTACTAACATTATTGTAATCTAAAAAAGAAATTAAGTCATTTTCACACAACCCATCTAGCCCAAATTAAACTATAAATATAAACTCGTGATATGGGACATAAACTGCAGATAAAAATACTTTATATTTCTAAATATACAAACACAAGTTGTCCCGTTCCAGTTTCCCACAGGAAATTGCCAACGTTTATAAAAAGTAGCCTATGTGTATATTATTGTAAAGTTTCATTAAAATCCATTCAGTAGATTTTGCAAAGAGTAATAAACATCCATCCATACTTACCAACTTCCGCGTTTATTATATTAGTAGGATTTTCTGTTCACGCAAATATTTAAGAACCCGTGACTTCAGCGCGGAAGTCACATACTCTACCATTTACACCACAGAGACAATATAATGAAAGATACTATAATTTTAATGGCCTGGTGAAATTCCTTTACTTTACTCACGTCACCGCTCTGTTGCGGGGGCAGCATGACCTTGATATGACTCCTAGCCCTGACCATACTACCTGCAAAGCCACTACACTATTACACCTCTTCTCTACTGAGTCACATGATAGGCCGTGGTTTAAGGAACTATGATAGTAGTTATAGGTTTCAAAGTTTAAAATAAGATTCCCGTGCTTCGGCTGACTTCGGCAGATATATTATTCCGTTGATGACAGCGGCCAGTAACATGGTGGTCGTTTAATCAAGTTGAAGGCCTATGGGAGTCTTGAAAAGTTTCAATAGCAGGTCAAACACAACCTACGCTGTCCATTTCAACGCTACTTGACGAGTGACAAAAATTGTTTCGATGAAATGTGGGCGTATATCTACGTACACCTTCAGCTGATAAGTAGATAACATAGGCACTACGTCATCAATATGATGGCTTTTCTTTTTTTTGTAATGCGAAATCCTGATAGACGTCACATAGCTGTGAGTTATAGTGGTAACTGCGTAATGAAAAACCTGGAACTGCAGATAGGCAGACCACCAACATGATAAAACTAAAATCTAAAATCAATGCTGTCACGTGTCAGCAGTAATATTCTGCCCGTGCTTCAGCAAATGCTGAAAAGTGTCTCCTGTTCTGCGTGTATGGGGCATTTTTTTTCTCTTTTTAGTAAAATTTGCCATATTTATGTTTTACGCATGTTTACACTCAGAAGAAAATTATTTTCTTACTTTCTTTCTTTCAAAAGTAAGGACTTGTCCAGGAAGTTCTAACTCTGGCTAAAGATAATAAGTGTCTAGAGAGAATACGAAGATGAAGAGAGTTTCATTTTAGAGTATTACCAGTTGCTTCCAAGCCCTTTTGGATTTGGAGCTTAGGGTTAATTTATTCGGCTGCTAATGGGGAGCTAAGGTTTGACTTTTGGTATTAGATATTGTTAGGAGCTACTGTGGTCTGACCTCTCGCACCCTGCGCCTGCTTCGTAGTCTCGTCCATAAGTTAGCGGGTGCACCGCTTGCAGGTAAGCTCGCTTGGGTCCAGGAAATTTTGATGGGACCCCTCACCCAAGAGGTCCATAACATATTTTTACATTCAAACCTTAGAAAAAATATGCTAAAACATACAAGGGGTCTGGAAGACAAAAGAAATGCTGGCTTGACGTCGTAAGGGATGAAATGCCTGCCAATGGTCTCACTACAGGTGATGCCGACGACCGTGCGAAGTGTGGGAGAAAATGTAGGAAAGCGGAAGCCGGGCATCGCGAGACGCAACTGGGACAGACGCTCGGATGATGATGACGATACAAGATTTGGATTCTGGGCGAGGTGGCAACTTGTCCTTTTTGGAACTATCGAAGTCGAACCGTTTAAGACGGTTAACGGTGCAGCGTCAAGGCTTGATATAGCCATGGCACAATTTGTGTATGCACTTTTAGGATTGGTTAACACCGTATCCGATGTAGAAATACACCAAAGCGATCATGCCATTGTTATTACCAAGCGGTGAGTACCTACATCAGTACAGGTTAGTGAAACCCTCACGCTTTGGTACCTTTCCGGTGTACCATGACGGATATGCCCTGTAGGTTAACTTGTCCTTACTTTTTACTTTTCTTCTTGATCTCTCTTGGCATGAGGATTTTGGCAGAATCAAGTGTTGAATTCCTCCTAAAGATAAATAAAAGATAGTAATAGAATTACTCGAGAGGGCAGATAGTATTCCGCGACGTTCTAAGGACCACAGTTTTCTAAAATCAAAAAGAAGATTGTATACATTATTGAAACTTCTTGATAATATGCTTCTAGCGGTGTACTAAAGTATAATGCTTCTAGCACAAAGCTGTATCAAGAGTTTACTGAAGTAATCACACAAAAAAGTTTATTGTCAATGTCATTCGTCATTTTATAGTTCTCATTATTTGTAATGGCATTGAATTGAGTTGGATTTGAATGCGTTTTAAGCGCAAATTTTATCGTAATAATTTTTTGTAGGACAAAGAAACAATGTAAATAATTATTTAAATAAGGCATTGATATTTGTAGTCAATATTTTATTGTAATTTTATTTTGAACACAAGTTTGATGAAACAAATCATTAATCGAGTTACGAAACGAAGGATCTTGTGCCTAAAAGATTCTAAATTATGAGCACAGTAGACACAAAAGGGAGAAATGTCGACTTAGGATGGGATGCAATTGATATCTTTCTGTTTTCAAATGGTCAGAAGAGTACTCCCCCAAGAAAATACCATCTGCAGACTAATGAGCTGAATTGGTGGGAAGCCACACTCAACTACTTGGCTAAATCACATTTCGGAACCTCGTGAGTACAAACATACATATTACACAGTGAAAAGTGGGCATATAATATGCCTCTAAGGCGTGATGGATATAGTACAAACATGCAAAAGCTCCAAAGGTAAACAGAGTCATCTTGACTCGCATTTATTGCATTTTGTCCTGCGAAATAGATGGCAAAGGCCCATTACCGTGTTGAAATGGACAGTTTGTGGCTACCGGCCATTGAAAATTACAAGCCTTCAACGACTACCACCTTACTGGCAGCCAGGACCCACAGCTTAACGTGCCTGCACGGAAATTCTCATAAATGGTAATATCCCAACCAGTTACCAATCTCAGAAGTGACCATTGAAATCGGAAAACAGGAGAATTGGCATGTGGGCGTTTCTGTGGGACCTCTTATCTATGTCGTACCATAGTATACTAGCGACTTTCTACCGGCACACGTGCTGATACCATCCTCTCATAAATAAATTCGAATTTCATCACTTTCTTATGTCGCACCATAAAAGTATGAAACTATCTGCCGACACACGTGTTTCCCTTCTCTTACAATACTGAGTCCTTTAAGAGACGCGTGTAAAAGCATATTTCTGGGCCGTCAACCTGAGGGTCGCAATCGGAATGCTGCTGGCTATGATAACTGCCCTCATTCACGGGTCGTCGTGTTTGCTCTCGACCATACGGAGACGCCATTTTAATGTGTCAAACATTTAAAAAAATGTCGTCATCATGCTATAACTTTTACAGATTGAGTTTATTGATTGCAGACAAACAGCTATAGAGCTATACACATTAGATGGAAAGAAGGTTGAAGGCCCTTTTCAACTCTCAGATGGCTCACCATATGTAGCGGTTATCCCGCCTGATACTTTCACTAATGCAGGCTACGATCACTATCTGATGAAGGCTTCTAGGTAAGTAGTTTTATTACACCAGAGCCGTAATCTGCGACGTATTATGAAGGAATTTAGAAATAACTCCGATAAACAGTCAGTCAGTAACACCATTATTCCCAAAGTACACATAGGCATAAGTACTTATACGCCTATATTTCACCGTATGGTTTTTTATCCCACGTAGCGGGTGGTCAACTCATTGCCGTGTGAAAATAGACAGGCGCAAGTTGATGCAGCGACCTGCAATTGAAAATTTCATTTCTGCTCATAAGTTCTTCGACTTTTTTAAACCACTGCTAAGTGACTGACAACCGAAACCAATGGCTTAAGGTGCCATTCTTGCACCTGGAAGGACTCCCCGGCTGGGTTTATGAAGTCTTAGGATTTAACACCACTAATAAGGAGTACATTTATAAATCTTATTAAAGAACCTAAACATGAAATAATCTTTTCATGTAAGATGCACAAAAAATATTAAATTAACATATTTATTGTACATTGATACCTGTTTAAACGATGAATTAATCTGAAATCTCTTCACGTGAAGTTGTTTGAATTATTTTGATGTTTTTTAATTTAAATTAAATGTATATTAGAACTATCGGGCGTGAAACTGATTAAACTTCAAGTAGGTAATCTTTTTTATTCTATTGTATATTTTATTTTTGTTTTATTTTATTCTATTAAGAATAATTTATTCAGCATTTAACTATATCAGCATTTGCTGTGTTCACACATTTAGTAACAGGTTTTAAACGGAACTGCTAATTTGAATATTTAACTCTAAGAGTAAGTGTTCTATTTTATTTTATATTATTTTATTTTATTTATTTATTTAAAAACTTTATGCACAAAACTTGTACAGAGGTGGACTTAATGCCGTAGGCATTTTCTTCCAGTCAACCTTAGGGTGATGCAAAGATAGGTAAGTGAAGGAAGGTGCTCAAGGTTGATGTTGAGACATATGAATTGGTGCACATTAATGAAATCACATTTTATTTTAAAAATAATTATTTTAAGGTCGTGGGAAAAGCGAAACGCAAAAAAAGAAAATATCGGCGTGGAGTCAGAAGTGAAATGTTCAGGTAATTTATTGTTGTAGGGGTATTAGGAGAATAGGCACTCTACTAAGGTCTCAAGGGTCCAAAACTACCTCACTGTACCATTTATGATTACTGCTCGGTTCTATTGAGTAGTAGCGTAATGATATACCAGCCAAAAACCTCCCTCAATAAACTATCTATCTGATTACGATTTAATTTTATTTTATCTATTGTTCTTGCTAAGATATATTCAACTTAAAATCCTTCAGCTTTATAATATTAGTATAGATTCAATTTTGTGCTATATTTGTTTTATTCAATTCAAAGTATCTAGTTTGGAGCCCAGGGTCCACTTTAATTGCCTCAAAGGCTTAGATTTGACTAAAATTGTTTTTTTTTCTACTGTATTAAATTTATCTGCGGCACGTGACTAGGTTTGATTTGACTTTTTTATACTACTATACTTTTTTATAAGTGGCGACAAGCATACAACTCACCCGATGAAAAGTGGTCACTGTAGCCCATGGACGTTTGCAACACCAGAGGTGCGGCACTCGCGCTGCCTATTTTGTACCTTTGAACATTTTTAGGCATTGTTGTGTAATACTATTGTTTAATGACTTCCGCCAGAGCTTCTTCGGTTCCGGAGGTGTACCAGTTTGTATGAGAGATTGGATTAGGTCTCATTCTCTCCGTTTGAAATGTATAGCATCGCCTTATAGCGCTGTGACTATATTCGGCGGCCGATGGTGGGGGTCCATAAAAATCATAAAAACAGATTTTCGAAAGCTGTTTTTTCGATATGTACTTATGGTTGTGCGCTTATTACACCTACTACGTACGTACGTACTACTATTACACCTGGTATCAAGGACGAGACTTGTTATGAGACAGTTCCCTGTTTACTGAACTATCGGACTCAAACTGAGATAAAGTCACGAAATAATGATTTTCTATATTATTAGTTTGTGTATCCTCGAAGCCATGCTGTCCCTGTGTCGAAAAACCTAATGGTACGTTTTTAACACCAATATAGTATGCTAAATTAGATTTTTTTTTAAAACGGAAGGTACAAACATTGGTATCTACTCGGATACCCAGACGTGCATGTATGAAGCGATTAATGAATCTGTAAGAAGCGAAAGAAGTGTGCATGGATCGCGAAGTCTGGCGATCTGTCCTCTCTGATTACTCCGTCAGGGATACAGCGTGAAGATAGTTGAATTAATTTTATCATATTTTTTTTATACTGTGTATAAGCGCTCGTACATCGCGTTACATAACTACAGTCATTTCTATATATTGAGGCGACGATGTTTATTCAGACATAGATATTTTAGACTTCTATACCATAACGTTTAGAAAAGTCTTACAAAAGGGCGCAGTCAGTCCGTCCGTCCTTCTGTACGCATCTATTTCTCATGAACTATAAGAGATGAAAGACAAACGGTTTGCGGCAATTGATTCAGGACACCATGAATTCGTGCATAGGCGATTTTGAGGTTTCTACCACTTTCGGTTTTGAAACTGGTTTCGGTTTAGAAGTCGTCTGATTCCTTCGCTACGATATTAGTGAATCAAAAGATGAGTGTGAAAAATTAAGAAGGATATGTACCCCCATGACCTTTACCTATTAAGCACAATGCTTTGAGCTATGTAAGTGTACCATTTGAAACAGGTTCTATTTTTCACTATAAATGAAAACTAATTAAAAGGTCCACTTCGAATCAGTACCGTGGAGCTAGTACCTGTCAGTGAACTCAACATTGTCAAACCTCCTGAAGAACCTTATGAACCTGTGTCATCTGTAAGTGTTATTTTAAATCTATTATCTACCTGAAAGAAATACATTTTTTAAGGGTCGGCAGCGCGAGTGCTGCACCTCTGGTGTTGCAAACGTCCATAGGCTACGGTGACCACTTTCCATCAGGTGGGCCGTATGCCTGACTGCCACCTCAGTGGTATAAAAAAAAAACAATTTGTTAAGAAATCCCTGTCCGATCTGTGAAGGTATTGGTAGGTATCGAGATGTGACTTATTCGTACAATCCTGTTTAAATAAAACGTAAAAAAAATACCCTAATAATTTTACCCTTATTATTTTACCCTTATTATTTTACCCCGAATAAAATAAATAAAATTTAATAAAATGTGCTAGCTTACATGGCAACACACGGAAAGGGCTATTCGGAAATGCAAGGTCAATAGGTCAGCTTAAACCTGACGGTGACTTTTTTTACTATCATCTACACTCGTCGCCGCTTGTAAAAAAAGGTGTTGTCAGTTTTGAAAATTTGCTATATTTTAAAGAAATTGGGGTAATTCTTATATTAAAACCACGCCTTCAAAAAAAATTATAACAATTTTATTAACATGTCTTTTCTTTTGGTTAGTTTTTTGAAGTGCCTGTGTGCCCCTTTCGGGCCCGACAGGGTTTTCTTAACATATTGTATGTATAAACTTTAACATTAATAATTTTTTTTCAGGTATTGGTAAAACCAGAACAACTAGTCACAAAAAAATCAGACAAACCTGCAGCTCGACAACCTCCAAAGGGTATCATCCCTCGAAATGAAAGAAAACGGACAAACGGAATACGTACATCGTTCCTTAAAAACTCCCCACCAGCGGTTGTGCCACCAAAGAGAAACTCTAGCGTGAACAAAGAGGATATCCATTCAAAAACATATAAAAGAATATCTATTAAAACAAATGATACAGTATCTTCAGCACCTGAAAAAGCCAAGGGAACAGCAAAGAGTGTTAACAACAAACCGCCACAATCATCACTCACAATATCAAAGCCTGCATCACCGGAGAAGTCTAAAGCGATGATGACAGTAAATAGTAAAGGATTTGTTACAGATTCTCTTTCGATTCGAGATCTTATTAACGATAAAGAAATACTAGTTATAGCAACAGACATAAAAGAAGCTCAGAATGTAGTAACAAATCTAAATGTACTAAGAGCCGAAACTTACCATCCATCTACCGTGGACGAAATTACAGATTGTAGTATTCCACCGTCTTGTATGGAAATTGAAACACAGACTACGATAGAAATGTCTACACGTGAAGTTAACACAACTCCTAATTTATCACATTCTACTAATAGTAAAATAAAAGTGATTTCCCCAAACCGCAACCTCTCCCCATCTAATGCTTTGAATTGCGATGTACCTCTTGGAGACAACTGTATAGCCGTTATAAACAAAGGAGAAGCTGTAAATTTAAAATTTAATATAGAACTGCAGAATAGTTCTCAAACATATGACTACTCCAATAATAGTCATAAGACTGTACGAAAAGCAAACTCTCTATCGGACCTATTTAAACAGAGACAATCTATCCAGAGCGACGTCGAAGCCGCTGTTCCAACGAAATCATTAGAGTCTGTTATATATGATATCAATGATTGTTATGCTAAAATAGTATTGATTCAATGCTCGTGCTGTGGAAATAAAACAGCCATTCCAAGAATAACTAAAGATCCCAATGGCTTCTTTATTTTAATGCCAACTGAAGGACAATATGGGACCCCAAGGTGAGTAAAGAAATTTAGTATAGTCGTTTGTGATTTACGAAAATTATATACTATACTATCTTCACGCTGTATCCCTGACGGGATAGTCAGAGAGGACAGATAGCCAGGCTTCGCGATCCATGCATACTTTTTTCCCTTCTTCAAGATTCATCAATCGCTTCCTACACGCACGTCTGGGTATTCGAGTACTTTTGACCTCTCCGTTTTTGAGCAATTTGCTCACGTGGTCTTCGTATGTAAGTCTCGGCCTACCCTGACACGTTCTACTCTCTACTTTCGCACAATATATATTCTTTGTCAATCGTTCCTCACTCATTCGTTGGACGTCTCCAAACCAACGGAGCACGCCCTTTGCCAGCTTAACGCTGAAACTTTCATTCAAACCTGCCATACTGCGTATCACTTCAAGTGATCACATCTACACATTATTCAATTTACTTTCATGTATCTGCTGACATACCCAGGTTTCGAAAATTGCTCGGGAATTAATATTGTGCCAATCCACTACCGAATCGAGCTTCCGTAGATATTTCATCGAACGTTTCATGTAGCATTGTAGATGGGATTAGGTTTAAAGTGAGATATTATTTAACCTTCGTAACTCTATGATTAATGTTTTATGTTCTAGCTGCCTATGTTGCCCAAATCATGAAAGATTATGTCCAGAAAAAGCAGCAATGTCATCGTGTGTGGATGATTTATGTAAACCTAACTCTAGCACGGTGTATCCATGCGTAACGCAGAACGTCGGTATGGTGATGACGATAACTGGGTCTATCGCTTCACAAACAGGCGACTACAACAGACGCGCTGCTGATTTATGTCTTATGAGTAATCCAAGATTGTGTAATGATGTTATTTGTTATAACAAAGATCCAAACAGCACAGAAGAGCGTGGCACATCGTCTTGTCAAATTATGAATATTGAATGCGTTACGTCTGCTACAAACACGCCGAGGACGATGCCATATCCTCATGTAGACTCGTATACACAAACTGATTGGTGCAGAGTTTTGGTGAGATTATATTTTTGTTTTTAACGTAATACTTACAGTCCTTAAACTTACAGTAGTTGTACGATTCCTTGTGGATTTCGGTTATTTTTTGCGTCTTATTATTAGTCTACTCATGACCACAGCTATTGCAAAATAGAGCTGTAATAAAGGACAGAGGAAAAGGAGTAATCCACCACACACTCTCGATTAGTCAAGCCTAACGCAAAACAGTCGTGGCTATACTTGATTACCGGAAGGATGGTGCCCTCGAATATTTCGTTGACCAATTATATAAAAAGGGACGGACGACCTTAGCAAAGATTTCTGAGATAACAGTTCACTTAGCTAAGTAGATATAAATCAAAGTTATTGCACTTTTTCAGTTGGAGGCGCAGCGCCATAATGACGGACGCTACTCGCTTCATTTGCCGCCGCTGCATATGCTCAAACGCTATTCTTTGGTCTAATATACATAAAAAAAAAATATATGTTTACTTTTAATCAATTCTCGGCTTCGCAGTGGCTTCCAAACCATTAAATTTGGAGCATGCTGTTCACTTTTATTTAGCTATATCGTAGCTATAGATTTTGATTTTAGTTTTCGGCGTTGTGTTTTTGCATTGCACTGGCATCACACGAATTAATTCCTAAAAAGGTAAGTAAAAATTACACGTCATTAATATGTACTGTGACTGTGACTGTAACTTAAATAGGTACCTACCCTTTACTGTCTACCGATTTTCCTGAATAGAAAATCTGGTCCAAAAGTAGATAATATGCTAGTACTTACAGCTGGCGGCAGATCAACTAGCGTACTGAAAATTTACCGTAACCTGATTTACGAACGTTTTTGGGAATCAAAGGGCAAACTAGTTGGTCCCAAGTTGGACATTTGAACAAGTAGACAAAAGGCAGCTTGAAAACTTCAGCAGCTGGTAGCCACCAGCCTCTAACCGTTTCAACATGGCAATAAATCTAAATGAATCCAGTCAAGCGTGAGCATGTATTATACTGCTGTTTAACCTTGCGGTGCAAAAGGGCGTTATAATAATGTATACAAGAAGTTATGTTTCCCTCACTATATTATCAACCACAGTAAACTATATTTTCTTACAACAATAAAACGACTATAGAACAGCTCATGTCCAGTATTGCTGACTTGTTGACTGCGGTAAGCTGTTATCTTCCTTGCAAGGATGTTGAGCGACTTCGGTTCTATGTATCGTAGCTGCATCTCGGTTACATACAGCAAGATCTCCGTCGGCATTTGGAGCATAACCTGCAATGGTATTCGTGTAATTATTGATTTAAAATGGACCGGTTTCAGGGAACGTTCATCACGATCTCTGGGAAAAGTCCAACCTCTCGTGTATAAGTGTGCCTGTTGACGAATGGATGAGACTTTGGGTTGGCGCTCGTTACGGAATTAAGAGGTCTATCGAAGGTTGTTTCCAACTTAGTCGAAAAATACTGCTCATACCCTTGCCTCTAAGATAAAAATGTAAATAAATGGATTACTGAGGCTCAAGAAATTAACCGAACGATGAGCAATGAGTGAGCAATGAGCAATGTCACTGAAATGTAATGGACAAAAGGATTATGCAGATATTCCTATTCAAAGCACTCGTGGCCCCGCTGACTCAGTGTTCTGCTAAAATTGATCCTGATTGCTATAAAAGGAAATTTAATTGAACTATTCACTACTTGCGATGCATTGGTTGGTACATAGGTACATATAAAGCCGTCAAAACACACGTTATTAGTTCTTACTTGCGAAGTGATACCGGCCATGGACTCGGGATTGATAGCGCTTAGACTCGGCCCATCTACTTCGGCCAGGAGCAGGCCCAGTCGGGATACATCGCGAGCGCTCCAACTGTAAGACTTTCCTAGCGCCTAGTAAATAAATAACAACAATGTTCAACTATGCGTATTAGGTATAAATAGGTACATCACTAATATAATGGGAACATTAATGGTTCATTTTTTAATACTCAAAAAATATTTTTTTAATACTCAAAAAATATTTTTTTAACACATCGCCGTATTGCCCAAAGTAAGCTAATATAAGCTTGTGTAACTAATATAAGCTAATATATTTCAAAATACATATATATTATACATAGGATACACTTAAACTCCGAAACAAACATTTGTGGATCACTCTAATATTTTTTCCGACCCGGGACCTCGAGCGCTGCAGTCGCATACACTACCACTGTGCCACCGAGGCAGTCAAATCAAATCAATCTATGACTATGTATGTAATAATATTATTATCTTTGCTATGGCTGGTTACGGATGGGTGACCGACCGCTTTGTGGTATTTCCGTTTATGAGCGTCTACCTGCTTCGGAAGGCACGTTAAGCCGTTGGTCCCTGCTGCCAGTAACATGGCAGTTGTTAAGCCAATTTGACGGCCTTATGGGTGGCTTGAAAATTTTCAACAGCAGGGAACCACAATCTGTGTCTGTTTATTTTAAAACGCAATGGGCTCACGACTTTGCGTGGGACAAAAATACAGGGAAAAATGGGCGTATAACATGCCTCTGCCACCCCGTCGGAAATAAAGGCGTGATTTGTAAATTTTGGTAATATTTGCCATAACCATGGGACTTTTTTTGGAACAAAAATGGAATTTAGATGTTTCGATTTTAGTGAGATTCTTGTCACAGTGTCAAAGTAAAGAAAGTTTTTTTTTGTTTTCGAGGAGAATGCATTTACGCACCGTCGCGTCGTTCGGTGTGGGACTCCCGGCCCATGAGAGAACCTACCCACTAAACCACCGCGGTGTTCCGCCTCACCTTAAACCGGCTCGCAGAGTAGGCCTGATAAATCACTGCGAGCCGGCAAGGGGCACGCCAGGATGGAGGGGTCCGTCTCAGGGGGGTAAGCAAAGAAAATAATAAACAATTAGAATACCTATAGAACAGTACCGTGGAAATCCTCATGGATGCTATGCCGGACTCTTACCGACTAAAACCACACTGCCCTTCCTACTCTGCCTTCCTACCTCCTGCCCGTCTATAGCAAGGAGTCCCGGGTAAGCCCTTCGGGATGATAGCCCCAGGGCTCCCAGCAGTATAGAACAGTACCTCAATAAGAAACTCACCGTAAACATTGGTCGAAACTCAACCTTATTTAAATTTTTCTTTAAGATTGGGGAGCATTTAAAATAAAAATAAATATTATGCACTTCTCCATTATAACTTTACCTAAATGTCTCAAATTTCACATCCACCGTTAGCACTATTTTTTAAAAGGTACATTGTTTCAAAAACTTAAAGCTACAGATTCTAAAATGTATTTACGTAGTTTTTATATACCTGAGTTCTCGTCATCATTTGAAGATAAAACCTGCGCTGCAGCGGATCACACGCTCGTATGTGGTAAAATAACTGAAATCAAGCAAACAAATATACATAAGTCTGCCAGCATATTATACGCCCACTTTTCAGCGTGTATATTCCTGTCCCACGTATTAGGTGGTGAGCCCATTGACGTATGTAGGTACATAGGTAATAATAAATTTTCGTACACGCGTCTCCTTGAGCAGGGGTTACACCAAACCATAGCCTGTTCCTAGCCGTTTCAACACGGCAATAGGGTAGCCAATGCGAGCGGAACACCAACAGAGGAAGGAATATTGCTCGCTTCCCGCTCACGTCCAAATAGAGACGGAAGTTATAATAATACCGCGTGCTGAGGCCTCTGGTTTGGTTCGATGTAATCCGCAAATGTTAGTTTCGGAGTTTGGGCGTTTACTATGTAAAATAAGTATGTATTTAGATATATTTAAGTATGTTTATCAGTTGTTCCTATGCCACAAGCTTATAATTAGCTTACTTTGGGTTAGATGGCGTCCTGTAAAAAAAACCAACGTTTTGCACTCAGTGCCGGCAGTAAATACTTGTGAACTTCCTCTCCTACGCCGCACTCTCTCTCCCTCCGTCTTACGAATTTTCGATCAGGGGGCCAAGTATACTAATTCAATCGCGTCAGAAGAGAACAAAAAAACGTCGCTCTGTAAAGAGCCGCCAGAAAAAAATGACAGTTTTCGTAGTCTTGTATTACAATTGCGCTCCAATAGGATTCTATCGGCTGGCCGATAGAATGTTATTAACACGTGTAGCGCCTGTAAGTAGCTCTTAATTTGCATTTTTTGTAATGTATATTACAATTTTTATAGTTATAAACAAAATTTGTCTCTATTCTGCAGCTTGAGAAGTGTGATTGTGAAATAGAAATAGTTTTAGTAGACAATACCTAGGTAACACTGAAAATGTTTAGAACTGGCCAGAAAGAAATATTGCTAATGAAAACTTTTTTTGAAATTTAATTATAGAACTCTTTGGTAACCTAATGTAATATATTGCATTCATTTGTCATTTGTTTTTGTGAATTGGCGGCAAATGTAAAACTCTTGTTAAAAGTGAAAATGAACTTAACGCGAGGAAATTTTCGGTCAATGATTTATTATGACTTTCGTTGTGGGCTTACTCAACAACAAAGCCATGATAGGCTGCGATTAGCATTTCATGATGAAGCCCCATCTCGTGCCATTATTTGCAATTGGTTTAACGAGTTTAAAGCGTGGACGTAGCAATCTCGGTGATGATCCGCGTGAGGGACGTCCTTTAACAGCGACTACTGAAGATAACATCAGTGCTGTGCGACATATGATAGAGGAAGATAAGAGAGTGACCTATCAGCAGATACGGGCAAACCTAGGCATTGGTATGAGTAAAGTTCAAAAAATATTTCACGAACATTTAGGCGTCAGGAAGCTTTGTACCAGATGGATTCCCCATACTTTAACCGACGACCAGAAACGCCTTCGCATGGACTGGTGTCGCGAAATGTTAGATATGTTCAACGGCGGTGACTCAAATGCTGTATTTGACATCGTCACAGGTGATGAAAGCTGGATATATTGCTACGAACCCGAAACCAAAATATAATCAGCTCAGTGGGTCCTTTTGAGGATCGGCAAATTAAGGTAAAGTAAGGAAGAAGTCAAGGAAAAAAGAGTATTGTGAGAGAGTGGTATTTGAAAGAGGTGACGTAAGAACTACATGCGAGATTAGGGTAAACCAGGAACGTCTAGAGCAAGTGAATGAAATTGTGTATTTAGGAAGTATGTTTAGCGCGGATGGAAGATGTGATTCGGATGTAGAAAGGCGAGTAGCTGCCGGAAACAAAGTTAACGGTGCTTTGTCCCAGTTAGTAAAGCGACAAAGCATTGTAAAAGAAGCACTTATGGCGATTCATAACGCAGTAACTCCTTCCCAAGGTACTTGGGCGTCACCCTGGATTGATCGCTAACATTCAGGAGGCACTGCGAAAACGTCAAGCGGAAGGTACATGCCAGAAATGGCCTTTTGCGCCGTCTCGTTTCCACGAAATGGGGAGCTTCACCGGATGTTTTGCGTACTACGGGTCTTGCGCTCTCCTTCTCAGCGGGTGAATTTGCGTGTCCTGTTTGGAGCCGCTCTGCTCATACCGGGATGGTAGATACATCATTAAATGAAACCTACCGGATCTTTACTGGATGCCTCAAGCCAACCCCTATAAAAATGTTGTACCCGCTAGCTGGTATCTCGCCTCCGGGGGTTCGCAGAGCGGCGACTGACTCTTCCGAGAGATCCAGAATGCTGGAGGACACACGGCACCCTCTTTTTTACCATGATCCTGTTCCACAAAGACTGAAAAGTCGAAACAACTTTGTGAAATGTGTGCCTCCTCTCTGTGACGATAACCGATCAAGGGAGAGATGTAGACTGTGGCGAGAGGGTTCCGCTCTTCCCAGCCCGTTTGTCCCATTATCTGAGAGCCTACCGCCTGGACATGATTTACCATGGCCGAACTGGAAGTCTTTAAATAGACTCCGAACACAGATCGGCCGGAGTAAGGAGAACCTGTTTAGGTGGGGCTTCTCGGATGGCTTGAATCTGGAGTGCATATGTGGGGCTGTCCCCCAAACAATGAAACATCTGATGTCTTGTTCTGCATGTCCTTCCAACTGCACACAGGAGGACCTAATGAATGCTACTGAAAATGCTGTTCTTGTAGCTAAGTTTTGGGCCGAAACAATTTAGGTTTGTTAGCGATACGAAAAGAAGAAGAAGATAACGCAGTGCTAGTGCCAACTTTGCTTTACGGTAGTGAAACCTGGGTATGTCAGCAGATGCATGAAAGTAAATTGAATGCTGTGGAGATGCGATCACTTCGAAAATTGTGCGACCTTGGCCGACCGAATACGTAACGAAGTGATACGCAATATGGCAGGTTTGAATGAAAGTGTCAGCGTTAAGCTGGAAAAGGGCGTGCTCCGTTGGTTTGGACACGTCCTACGAATGAGTGAGGCACGATTGACGAAGAATATATATTGTTCAAAAGTAGAGGGTAGAAGGAGTCAGGGTAGGTCGAGACTTACATATGAAGACCACGTGAGCAGATTGCTCAAAAACGGAAAGGTCAAAAGTACTCGGATACCCAGACGTGCGTGTATGAAGCGATTGATGAATCTCAAAGAAGCGAAAGAAGTATGCATGGATCGCGAATCCTGGCGATCTGTCCTCTCTGACTACCCCGTCAGGGATACAGCGTGAAGATAGATAGTTTTTTTTTTTAACTTTCTACATTAAGCCGTTTTTTTATTTTCTAAACGTTTTCAGTGTTACCCATGTATTCTTTCGTAAGTCTTGGACTAATCATAATAGAACCGCTATAACTAAATACGCTTTTACAACAAGCTTCCCTGTGACCTGAAAATTTACCATTAAATAAATTTAAAAAGTAATTTGAAGAAGCGCTCGTGGCCCCGCGGTCTCAGTGTTCTGTAAACGATCACTGAGTTACGCAACTTTCACTATGGCTGGTCCTCGGATGGGTGACCACTTTGTGGCATTTACATTTGCGAGCGTTTCCGTGCTTCGGAAGGCACGTTAAGCCGTTGGTCCCGGTTGCCAGTAAAATGGCAGTTGTTAAGCCTGGTTAAAAGCCTTATGGGCGGCTTAAAAAAAATTTCAATAGCAGGTAGCCACAATCTGCGTCTGTCTATTTCAACACGGCAATGGGCTCACCACCTATTACGTGGGACAGGAATCCATACGGTGAAAAGTGGGCATATAATATGCCTCTGCCACCCCTTCGGGGATAAGGCGTGATGGATATATTTTTTATTTAAAAAGTAATTTAACTCAAGCTTTGTGAAAAAGGTTATTACTCTGTTAAAGACTATTTGCAGGACAGGGACGCCTGGAAATGATCTGCTGGCAAAGTGAAATAATATTAAATTGTAAATAGGCCATCAAAAAAATGCCTTCTTAAGTTTCTTCCCGGTTCTTCTCAGGTGGGCCGCGTTCCGAAACGGTGGTCACTTTAAATATTCTAAATAAGTATGACATTTTGTAAGCGCCGTTAAAATGGTCTATGCAAAATAAAGATATTTTTTTTTTAAATTTATAACAGCTTTCTATTGGAAAATAGTAGACCCACATTCAGGCCGCCCCAGGTTAGGTGAATTTAAAATTTTGTACCTATTTTAAAAAAGTGCACAACACCGTTAAAGCAGTTATCACTTCAAAAAAGACACACAATATATTAGAATATATCGTCGGTCGAATTCATTACCCGAACAATTCCGAAATTACGTCTTTTGAGTGAAGTATGAGGATTGGTAGAGAATCCTAAAATCTATCTAAATCAGTATCAGTACAACTCAAATTTCAAATCCATGCGTCAGAAAAGTGTAAAATCCAATATGGAAAAATAAAATTTATTAATCTTCTCGGATTCTGTATCAGTTTATTTCAAAATGTCTGACTGATACTTTAATTTTTATAGGTCAACACTAGTTCATTAATGATATTTTTTAAAATGTTCCAGTATAGTTTTTAAATTTAAAGTGAAAATATTGTTTTCGCGTGGTTTGTGCCACTGGTGCTCTGAACGACGTGCGAAGTTTGAAGTTAGTTCGATGCAAGCTTTACGTTATTAATTAAAAAGTACTCGAAAGCTAAACCACTGGTTAAGTGTCCGTTCTTACAGACCGGCTCGGTGTGCAGAGTAGAGCCCTTTTTTCCCCAGACAAGCGCGGATTATACGTTTGGAGTCGGCCGGAGTCGACCAAGTCGGTTCACATAGACTGGCTAGAAGAGTACGACTTAAAGTGGATGCGTTTGGAGCCGAGAGTGTACTTTTCGACGGCAATCAAGTTCTAGGATAGGATCGAGCTCTCCAAGGCTGAGTGAGTACGAAAGAGTACGTAAACGCAGCCGGTCGGCTACGCGATCGCAAAAGGCCACGTCGACAGAGCAGCTGGCCGGCTCCTCTTTCTTTTTTACACTAAGCGCGTTTACATTAATCATTCTCATGTTACAAAAGAAGTAAAACTACAAAATAAACCTTATTTTATCTAAAATTAAATATTAAACGTAACCAAAATCTGCTTTGCTCTCCGAGTCGGTTTGTGTGAACGGACACCAAGCAGCAGTCAAAAGTGGTGACAGTGATCTGTCTAGCGGTACATAAGTTTTCTTACGATAAAGTATATGAATCTTTTTTTTTTAAATCGTCATCTTTCAAGCATCTGTCCCAGTTGCCACTTACGGCGCCCGGGGTCAGCTTTCCTATGTTTTCTTCTCCCCTTCGCACGGTCATCGGCATCCCCTGTAGTAAGACCATTGGCACGCATGTCATCGCTCACTATGTCAAGCTTACATTTCTTGAGTCTTCCCCTCTTACCGAAACACGATATGGCCAAACATTTGTTCCCAATAGCCCGGTGGTTGCCGCCAGATATGACCATACCAGCGAAGGCAACACTATTCCAACTTATCTGCAACATCACGGACGCGAAGGCTGTCGAGGATGTGAGAGTTCCTCACACGGTCTATCCGTGTGACTCCACACATCCACCGGAGCGTTTATATTTCCGTGACATGCAGCTTCTGCTTGTGTCGCTCCAATAGTGGCCATATCTGTCTGCCATGTAAAAGGACAGGCCTAAGTATGTTTTTTTAGATCTGTTCCTTCAACCTGACTGGCATTTTTGTGTCACAAATAATATCATATCCTGCCACTCGATCCTCGCGGCAGCAATGCGTGTCTTGACGTCGCAATCGATGTCAATGGACGCGTGACATACAGATCCCAGGTATATAATCTGATTCGTGCGCTGGACCATATCATCGGCTAAGTGAACGGATGTGGTATCTATTGAATTTAATGCCACGGACTCGGGCTTCGACACATTAAGTTTCAGACCATCAATCGTCTCCTTCCACGCCTTAACACATCGCACCAAAATGACCCTGTCTGCGTCTGCTAGCGCGATATCATCAGCATACATAAACAGACATGGAGGCTGCTCATGTGACTTCTTGATGCTGTCTGACAGTAGGTTTAGACCTATAGGGTTCAGTCAGTGCAGGGTTTTGTCCTTAGTACTTATTTGTTCAGCGTGATATTAGTATCACGCTGAACAAATAAGTAAGTATAGAACAATAAGTAAATATAGAACCCTGCTGTACGCCAAAGGTGATGGGGAAGGGTTTCGTGACACCAACAGCGATTCGAACGACGGAATCGAAATCGCGGTACATATCCCGGATAATGTCAATATAAAGCTCTGGAACCTCTTTGGACCGCAGTGACCACCAGATCATCGCTCGAGGAACACAGTCGAAGGCCTTTTTCATGTCCAGGCACAGACATGGCTGGACATGAAGACGTCCTTCGACTGCAGAGACGTATTCTTCGTCTTGTATTTCTCCGCGACAATCTTTAGGGTAAAAACAGAGTCCTTGGTCCCATGACCAGCGACACTCCTGCTGGGAGTCAATAAATGTATTGGCAGTACAAAGAATACTGTCGTCCGAAAATCGAGCAAATTATCAAGCAATGAACACATTTTTAGAAATGATTTTAGCATCGCATTTCATAAGAAAAAAAACACTTGCTTTGTTTGTCGTATCAAAATGATGTTGGTGAGGATAAATTACAGTAATAGATACATTATGACTAAGATTTGATAAAAACAATAGACGAAATTAATATATTTCGAATTTTTGATGTTATAAATAAACTACAAAAGAACTCAAAACTGATTGTTTATTATTGGAACATTTAAATAAAAATAATGATTACCCAAAAAATACAAATCATACTCAAAGTTTAGCTACAACACAATACAACGGTATTAAATAGGCATTAGAATAAATTAAAATACTGAATTGTGCTTTTTTTTTAATATGTAAAATAGCATTTGTAAATTGCTAAAATCTTTGAATCTCAATTACTCGAAACATCATTTTTTGAAATGTTACAGTATTGTTTTTAACCGACGATATATTGTTTGTACCTGATGTGTCAACTGAAGATACGTGTTCTTAGGTATCCGCCTCATGTAGATCATGGGCACACCACAGAGCAAGTTGTTCATAACGTTCAGGTACCGCGCTTGGGTCCAGTTTGGGTTCAGCTGTATATATCTACTCGCTACTACGCCAACCTGTTGCGCAAAGAAAGTGGTTAGGTTAAGTAACCTTTACGACCTTTGAATAATAATAAAATATACCCTTGGGGCCACACAACGCCATCTGATTCCAAACTAAGCAGAGCTTGTACTATGCTAACCAGATAACTCATAATTACTTATATATTTCTAAATACATACATATTTGAGATAAATAATAACCAGACACAGAATAAACCATCGTGCTCATCACACAAAGTTTTATCCTGGGTGGGAATCGAACCCATGACCTCTTGCGTAGCAGTCGGATACACTCCCACCGCACCACAGAGGCAGTCGCCTTTTCCACCAAACCTAAGTAAAGAATGCAGTTTTGGTAACTTTAAAAATAATACAAGGCTTTCTTTGAAAATTTTGTTATTTCCAGTTAAAACTAGTTTCTCTCCAGACACTGTTACAATAATATTCCACCCCGTATATTCAGTTGAATGACGTCACTTAGCTAATTAAGCGTTGTCATTAATATTAAATCAAAGATAAAGTAATAGGGTTTTACATAATTAAATAGAATGATTTGACGTGAACATTAGGCAGACTTTTATTGAATACTAGCTGAATCCCGCAGCTTCGCCCGCGTGGTTAAGATTTCCTATTCGAGCTTCCGAACGGAACCCTAAACATTTTGAAAATCCAATATAGCCTATGTTATTCACGAAGAATGTAGCTTTCTAATGGTAAAAGATTTTTTATAATTAGCTATTTAGTTTCTGAACCTATTCATTACAAAAAAAACTTACAAATCCCTTTATAATATTAGTATAGACTAGCGAAAGTCCCACTAATAATAATAATAAATCTTTATTCATTTAGGTCACAAAGTAACACTTATGAACGTCAAGAATATTGCATCTACAATTACATTTACTGCCAGATTCGCAAAACAATAGGTAGAGCCTGAGGAAGAACCTGGCAATAAAACTCATGGCCACTCTTTTCTAAACGCCAGTAATTACATTAGTTTGATTAACATGATATTTGACTAATTAGTAATGTAGTAGTAATGAATTTATACAAACAAAAAAAAACAAAATCAATGTTGTGTTTAAATCATATCAAAATTAGAGCGATTATAGTTGCCGGTTCTAAGGGCAGCCTACCCTTGAAGAAGAAGAATCTGGCAAGAAAGTCAATGGATGCCATTTTAAAATGTAGGAATGGCTTACAACATTAAAATTACACTTACATTGTTCTTTTGGATTTATGTGAGAACAGTCGACTAAACTTAAGTTTACCTTAAATATAAATAAGATTATTTTTAATAATTGCTATAACAGCTATGAGCTGACCAGTCCCAACAGACGGCACCCGTTCACGGGTATGACGCATTATATCAGCCATCGCCCTACTCAACCGTATTATAGGGAATAAGGCGACCCGATACATACGCCACCACTGCCAGGACACTTAGGCGAGCATGACATACTCAAAAACTGCACAGCAACTATCATGTCAATTTCAAAGAAATAAATAAGTCTACATGGTGCTCACACAATAACAAACTCAAATTACATTGTATACCGGGACTAAACGCAGCCAATTTAGAAACCTTTAGTTGTCAGATGTTTCAAATTATTAATTCTGTAGAGATGTAAAAATACAACATATATATGCAGATTCAAGGCATATCACAAGATTCATTCGAATCCTAAATAGCTCAAGCGAAGAGCAAGCTACTCATTTCCATTTATTTTTATCGTTCAAATAATCATTAGTTGTGTAATAGGCCCTTTTCAAGAGGTGCCTCTTAATTTCCGCCTTAAATTTATGTAACGGCAGGTTCATAATGTTTAAAGGAATTTTATTATATGGTCGTACGCCAATTCCTGCAAAAGAGTCGTGAACCTTTTGTAAACGATGATGCGTTCCAATTAATTTATGCTTATTTCTAGTATTTATCGAATGTATGTCACTGTGTCTATTGTATAAATGTATGTTCTGTTTAACTAACATAATATTTGCAAATATATACTGTGATGCAACCGTTAAAATGCCAATTTCTTTAAATTTTTCTCTAAGAGACACTCTAGCACTCAATTTATATATTGCACGTATAGCTCTCTTCTGGAGTACAAAAATTACTTGTAGATCAGCTGCTTTGCCCCACAGCAAAATGCCGTAAGACATGACACTATGAAAATAACCAAAGTATACCAGCCTGGCAGTTGCCACATCAGTAAGCTGCCTGACTTTACTAACGGCAAAGGCTGCCGAGCTGAGTTTACCTGCAAGACACGTTATTTGGGCATTCCACTGCAGTTTGCTATCTAAAGTGATCCCCAAAAATACAGTTGATTCTACAAGATTAAGGGTATCACTGTTCAATGTTATATTTGTACCGCAATTCCTGACATTAGGCATGCTGAATCTGATACATTTTGTCTTCTTAGCGTTTAGTAGCAAATTATTATTTATAGTGCTCTTTCCCGCGGGAATATGGGGATAGAATGTTACCTAAGTTACTCACATAACATCAGGGGGCAGAGTCTACTATTGACAAGCCGTATAATAGAACCATAATCGCTGTTTTTAGCTGTCAAAATGTTAGTAGACTATCAAAAATGCAACTGACAAGCGGCTACTGGTGCGATATGTGTTTTAGTAGAATTCTATCGGCCGACTGATAGAAGTCTATTGGAGTACGATTGTAATAGTTAACTGTCAAAATTGTACCGGTGGCTTTCTATTGAGCGACGATTTCGACACGATTGAAATAGCATATTCAGTCCCCATATATCTGCCATTGAAAGTCTCGACAAAATCAGTCCAACCGTTCCAGAGATTAGCCAAAACAAATAACAGATACAGACATAAAATAAAATAGTTTTTTGTTTTAAAATTGAATGGTAGGTACCTTTAATATGCATTTGGTAAAAATCTTTTAATTTGGAATTACAAACAGATGCTACAATTTTTCTGTAAGTTATATAGAATTTCAATAAATGCGTTCTTTCCAATCACGTTCCAAAGAGGAGGCGACTCTCAAATCAATTGTACCTAAGTTTCTATTGTATTAGTGAAACAATAAACTGCCTCGGTGGCGCAGTGGTAGTGCAAGCGACTGCTGCGACTGAGGTCCCGGGTTCGATTCCCGGGTCGGATCTAATATTTGTGTAATCCACAAATGTTTGTTTCGAAGTTTGGGTGTTTCCTAAATGTATGTATTTAGAAATATAAAAGTATGTGTATCAGTTGTCTAGAACTGGCCAGAAAGAAATATTGCTAATGAATACTTTTTTTTTAAGTAAGGGTCTTCGCTTGAACGCAAGTAAATCTAAGGTTCTAGTATTTGAAAGAGGTGACGTAAGAACTAAATGCGAGATTAGGGTAAACCAGGAACGTCTAGAGCAAGTGAATGAAATTGTGTATTTAGGAAGTATGTTTAGCGCGGATGGAAGATGTGATTCGGATGTAGAACGGCGAGTAGCTGCCGGAAACAAAGTTAACGGTGCTTTGTCCCAGTTAGTAAAGCGACAAAGCATCGTAAAAGAAGCACGAATGGCGATTCATAACGCAGTGCTAGTGCCAACTTTGCTTTACGGTAGTGAAACCTGGGTATGTCAGCAGATGCATGAAAGTAAATTGAATGCTGTGGAGATGCGATCACTTCGAAAATTGTGCGGCGTTACCTTGGCCGACCGAATACGTAACGAAGTGATACGCAATATGGCAGGTTTGAATGAAAGTGTCAACTTTAAGCTGGAAAAGGGCGTGCTCCGTTGGTTTGGACACGTCCAACGAATGAGTGAGGAACGATTGACGAAGAATATATATTGTTCAAAAGTAGAGGGTAGAAGGTGTCAGGGTAGGCCGAGACTTACATATGAAGACCACGTGAGCAGATTGCTCAAAAACGGAAAGGTCAAAAGTACTCGGATACCCAGACGTGCGTGTATGAAGCGATTGATGAATCTCGAAGAAGCGAAAGAAGTATGCATGGATCGCGAAGCCTGGCGATCTGTCCTCTCTGACTACCCCGTCAGGGATACAACGTGAAGATAGTTAGTTAGTTTAGTTAGTTAATACTTTTTTGAATTTCAATTATAGAATTCTTTGGAGTTTTGGCGGAAAACAGCGAATGACGCGATCGCCGCTCCGTTATTAATTTTTCAAACTAGTGTATTTTCGGGTGTTTATGTGTAAAAATGATGGTGTTTTGAACATAAAAGCTTCGACAATGTGCACAAGTGTTGTGAAATTGGATAACTTAGTGGAACGCGGTATTTTCTGTTGCCTTCAGTTATCAATAAGAATAATTTACTACTTTTGAATGAAGAATATTCATTATCTACTTGAAAATTATCACTATAAGAAAAAGTTAATATAATATACGTCGTGGCTAAGTCCAAGCCGGACATCGCCAAAACAAACAAAAAAAAAAAGAACTCTTTGGTAACCTAATGTAATATATTGCAATCATTTGTCATTTGTTTTTGTGAATTGGCGGCAAATGTAAAACTCTTGTTAAACGTGAAAATGAACTTAACGCGAGAAAATGTTTCGGTCAATGATTTATAATGAAATTCGTTGTGGACTTGCTCAACAAAAAAACTATGATAGGCTGCGATTAGCATTTCATAATGAAGCACCTTTTCGTGCCATTATTTACAATTGGTTTAACGAGTTTAAGCGTGGACGTAGCAATCTCAGTGATGATCCGCGTCACGGACGTCGATTACAGAATTATGTTCTGTAAACGATCACTGCGTTACGCAAATTTCACTATGACTGGTACTCGGATGGGTGACCACTTTGTGGCATTTACATTTGAGAGCGTTTCCGTGCTTCAGGAAGCACGTTAAGTCGTTGGTCCCGGTTGCCAGTAACGTGGCAGTCGTTAAGCCCAGTTGAAGGTCCTATGGGCGGCTTCAAAAATTTCGACAGTAGGTCGCCATAACCTGAGCCTGTCCATTTCTACGCGGCAATGGGTTCATCCACAACCTGTTACGTGGGACAAAAATGCACACGTTAAAATGTGAGCGCATACTATGCCTCTGCCTACCCCTTCGGGAATAAAGGCGTGACAATATGTTTGTAGTATGTTTATTATTTAATTACGAAACGAAAACAAGACTTAAGACTATTAGTAATACACTTAGATGAAGACGGTTACATTTCAGGTATAGAAGCAGTTTACACCAAGTCGCGTTTATGACAATCGGTTGTCAAGTTATGAAATCAATTCGATCATAAGTAAATATTTTCAGAAAAAGTAATCGAAATAACAGAACCTAACACCAAATACACTAGTTAAGTGCTACCATCTTACCTGATGCCTCGTCAAATCAGGATGTGTGCCAACAAAACCAAGAATCTTCTTGTCCAACAAGTTGAGCCTGGCCATTTCCTGGCCATTGATATATTTAAACAGCGGCCGGAATTTCTCCAGGGTCTGGTGGGTAATCTGGTCTGTTGGGGTGGAGCCTTTCACCACAAGCCACGACGCTGCCAGCTTTTCCCTTGCGATTCTCATCATAGCTATTGTGCGGGCCTGTTAGAACAGTCTTACATTACTTTACATTGAAAGTTTGTAATATTAAGTACTTTCAAGTTCTTTGCATGCAGTCAGTGCAGGTCGCCCCAACGTAGATGAAGTTCTGTATAGGGGACAGTAGAATTAGCCCTCAAATAAAGTTGGGGAAGGTTAGTGCGAGGCAAACCTAAATAATCGTGGGTTTTCGTA
Source organism: Thumatha senex (assembly GCA_948477245.1). Taxonomy (NCBI): domain Eukaryota; kingdom Metazoa; phylum Arthropoda; class Insecta; order Lepidoptera; family Erebidae; genus Thumatha; species Thumatha senex. The sequence continues at coordinate 23,967,816 of OX419726.1, forward strand.
TATACTGGTACCGCTGGTACGCGCCTCACTAGAAACATAAATGTGACCCACGAATACAGAATATATTCGATATCAAGTACTTAGTACCAACAATGTAAATTCAAAATATACTGAATAAAAGTAAAATAATTATGACAAAATCACCTACAGATTGTAACACATAAGCGGGGGGCAGTCTCATAACATCTTCAATGCTACCAGCAAGAAATATGGCAAAGGCGTCCACGGCTGTCTGCATGTGATCTCGGGATATCTTCAAGTAAACATGGCCACGGTGCAGGTACTCCGGAAAAACTAAATGAACAGCGCTCTTGTTGTGGAACATCTCTGCCCTGAACACGCAAAGAAAACATTGAAGGACTTTATTTATAAGTACTGTTGATTAGCACTTGGTGGAACTTGGCAATTGAATCATGAATTAAAACATTTATCAAGTACATATCACATTATTTACTTTTTAACCGGACCGGTTTCGCCTTACAGCAGTCAAGACTTGAGTATAAAGGCCGGACGGACAAGTTATTTTTAAAGCCCTGCTTTAATATGAGTATCAAATAAAAGAGCATGTTGAAAATAAGTCGAATAATCAAGTTAAATCACTTTACATCGAATTAGTGCGGTTTACTACAAATGCTGTATTAATCAATGTAATGCTGATTCATTAACCGCTTCATGCATGCACGTCTGGGCATCCGAGTACTTTTGACTTCTTAAGCAGTCTGCAATTTTTTAGATACCTTATTAAGTTTTTAATGTTTCTGTTTCCGTACAATATGGGTATCAAGTTTGTCCCAGTTGCGTCTTACTGATAAAATAGAGCAGAATTGAGACCGGTATGCGAGTTTCTGAACACGATATTCACAGCGGAGCGAAATTTTGCTACTGTCTAGTAATATCCAATTATTAATGTGGCGGTATTATATAGCAACCAGAGTGGTCGACATTGCTCGCAGAGTAATCAAGTTAAAATGGCAATGAGCTGGCCACATCTGTAGAATAACCGATTGCCGACGGAGCAAACGAATCCTGGAGTGGAGCGACTCGGAAAACGTACGGGAGGATGACCACCCGCTAGATGAACCGACGACCTGGAAAATGACGCAAGGGGGGACTGGAAGCCGAAGGCACCGTACCAAGAGTTTTGACGTGAATAGGGAGAGCGTGGCAGTCCACTGCTAGACGTGAATACGTCTAGCAGTGGACTGCCATAGGCTGATGTAATTTAAATCTATGCCTATATTCCGTTCAACGTCGTCGTTACGTCATACGTAATAGATGTAAATATAATTTGAGTAACCGCATCTCTCCTCCTGTAGGCAAATGGGCCAACAAATCCACGCCACCATATAAAGCTTGATGTCTCGTCTTCTCATTGAGCTTTGATTTTGTGCTACCTGGAAGTTAAGACACTTGGGGAAGTTAAGCTCGACAATAGTGTCCAAGTATGAAATTGGTAGGGATAGATATATCTTCTGCTTAATTCATAAAAAGAAAAGTCGTAGTCCTGACTCGCTGGTGGCCATCAACGCCCAGCCCATACCTTTAGACATAGATATCTAAAAAAAATTCAGAGGTTTCTTTCAAGGTAGAAAAGGGATAGGGGGGTAAAATAGGTCCTGAAAGCAAATCCGTCATTTTTAAACTAATATACATAAAAAATGTATCACCCGAGGGTTTGTCCCAGTTGCGTCTTGCGACGGTCTCTGACTTCCTACTTTGTCTCCTTCACACGGTCGTCGGCATCCCCTGTAGAGAGACCATTGGCACGCATGTATCCCTTACGACGTCAAACCAGCATTTCTTGGGGTCTTTCCTTCTTACCGGGACCGGGGCCGACATAGCCAGTATTTGTTTCCCACGTAGCCCGGTGGTTACCGCGAAACTAGCGAAGGCGACGCTCTTGCAGCTTATCTGCAATGACACGAACGTGACGGCCGCCGCGTATGCGAGACTCCACACATTCACCGCAGCATCTTCATTTCCGTGACACGCAGCTCCTGCATGTTTCGCTCCAGCTGTGGCCACGCCTCACTGCCATGTAAAAGGACTGGCCTAATGATGGTTTTATAGACATGTCCCATTCAAGCTGACCGACACTTTTGGGTCACAAATGAAACCAGTCATCTCCCGCCACTTGGACACACCCAATATCCAATGGAAAATGGAATAGGACTCACCTGGTTTCTGACCGTACACAACTTGTTGTATTACTGCATCGAAAGCAATTAAAGGATCTAGAACGAATAGATTATCATTATTCACACATTTATCCCTGAAGGGGTAGCAGAAGCGTATATTCACAAATAGCACTTTGTCTCGCATGTTTATTAATTACTAGATGAACCCCCTCACGGCTTTGCCCGTGGCATAGTACCAACTCCCGTCGTCGCACCTATTTTCCGTCGCTTATAAATCCATACTAATATATATTTATGTATTTAATATTATAAAGCTGAAGAGTTTGTTTGTTCGGTTGAACGCGCTAATCTCAGGAACTACTGGTCGGATTCGAAAAATTATTTTTGTGTTAGATAGCCCATTAATCGAGTAAGGCTTTAGGCTATATATCATCACGCTACTATCCTGGGGAGCGGAGCAGTAGTCATAAATGTCGGCAAATCGGGCAAATTTGCATGCATTATTGTAGAATTTATAAGCGACGGGATTAAATAGGTGCGACGGGAGTTCGAACTATGCCACGGGCGAAGCTGTGGGGGTCATCTAGTTCTATAACAATGCTTAAAAATTTGCCCGATCTGTCGACATTCATGATTACTGCTCCGCACTCCAGGGTAGTATCGTGATGATATATAGCCTAAAGCCTTCCTCGATAAATGGACTATACAAAACAAAAAGAATTTTTCAAATCCGACCAGTCGTTCTTGAGATTAGCTCGTTTAACCAACCAAACAAACAAACTCTTCAGCGTGTAGTTTAAGTTTATCAATCACGCCTTATCCTCGAAGGGATGGCAGAGGCATATTATACGCCCACTTTTCACCATGTATATTCTTGTACCACGTATATATTAGTATGGATGCTATTTAAAACCAGTACCCAAGTACCAAGACGTTTAGGACCATAGGCAAGGAATGTTGCTCACTCCCTCGTCCGCGCCTGATACAGACAGAAGTAATAATAACGGCGTGGCAAGTTTACATCAAACTGGGGGCCGAATCTACTATTTTCCAGTAGAAAGCCGTTCTAGTTCTATTCTATAGCGGTTCTATTACGATTAGTCCAAACTAAGAAATCTAGTACTAAAACTATTATATATTTCACAATCACACTTCTCAAGCTGCAGAATAGAGGGAAAATAGCTGTTTTCGGCTATCAAAATATTAATATAGACTACCAAAAATGCAAATTAAGAGCTACTTACAGGCGCTACATGGGTTAAAAACATTATATCGGCATGGCATAGCATTCTATTGGAGCGCAATTGTAATAGTGGACTACGAAAACTGTCAATTTTTTCTGTCGGCTCTCTATAGAGCGACGATTTCTTTTCTTTTCTGACGTGAATTTGTAGACTTGGCTACCCGGTATGCGAAAATAAAAAGAAGCGCTCGTGGCCCCGCTAACTAAGTGTGCTGTAAACGATCACTGCGTTACGGATGGGTGACAGCTTTGAGGTATTTCCATTTAAGTTTCCGTGTTTCAGAAGGCACGTTAAACCGTTGGTCCAGGTTGCCAGTAACATGGCAGTCGTGAAGGCCCACAACCTGCGTCTGTCCATTTCAACACTGCAATGGGCGCACCATTTATGTACTATACATACTTGGGACAGGAATGTACACGGTGAAATGTGGGCGTATAATATGTCACTGCCGCCCCTTCGGGGATAAGGCGTGATTGACAAACGTTTATTTATACATTTTTTATGAAACATGATGAAGTGATGGAAATCTCGCCGGGGACAGTAACAACTAAATCTTACTAATATTATAAACGTGAAAGTTGGTAAGAATGTATGGATGTATGTTTGTTACACTCTCACGCAAAAACTTCAGAACGAATTTTTAATGAAACTTTACTATGGGAAACGGGAACGGGAAAACTTCACCACGCGGGTAAAACGGCTGGCGTCAACTAGTAAGTAAAATTTAGACTAATAACTATCGTGAGCGTTGTTCATAATTACTAACTAAACGGTTTTACTCACGTGTAAATTCCGTAACTAGTCGGGCTGTCCCGAAATTTATATGAGTATAACCGTTTAGTTATTAATAGTAGAATTTAACATTGCAATCTAATAACCTTTTGCTTGGAGTCCAGGGTTACTGGTGACAAAACTATAGTTTTCAGTATCGATGACACGCTTGGTGTACTGCCCATCTTTCGCATTTATTACGTTCCCCTTAATTTTTATAAGATATGGGCTTTTGTATACATCACATTGGAAATCTGAAATTACATCATTGAGTTTATGTTTAAACTACACGGTGGCTACCACTGGTTCTTATATAAATATTAATTTATTATTCCTTACTTTATGAATTATAAGCGCTCGTGGCCCCGCTGACTCGATGTTCTGTAAACGATCACTGCGTTAAGCAACTTTCGCTATGGCTGGTCTCAGATGCGTGACCATTTTGTTTCATTTACATTTGCGAGCGTTTGCGTACTTCGGAAGGCACGTTAAGCCGTTGGTCCCGGTTGCCAGTAACATGGCAGTCGTTAAGCCAAGCTGAAGGCTTTATGGGCGGCTTGGAAAATATCAACAGCAGCTAGCCACAACCTGCTTGTCTATTTTAACACGGGCGATGGGCTCACTACCTGTAAATGAATGGGCTATTACGTGTGACTGGAATCATCTTCATCATCATCCGAGCGTCTGTCCCGTCCGCTTTCCTCTATTTTCTCCTCCACTTCGCACGGTCGTCCCCATCCCCTGTAGTGAGACCATTGGCACGCATGTCATCCCTTACGACGTCAAGCCAGCACTTCTTGGGTCTTCCCCACTGACGGGGACCCGGCGGCGCTAACATGGCCGGACATTTGTTTCCTACGTAGACGTGACCATACCAACGAAGGCGACACTCTTGCAACTTGTCTGCAAATTCACGGACGTGAAGACTGCCGCGGATGCGAGAGTTCGTCGCGCGGTCCGACCGCGTGACTCCACACATCCACCGCAGCATCTTCATTTCCGTGACACGTAGCACCTGCTTGTGTCGCTCCAATATCGGCCACGTCTCACTGCCATGTAAAAGAACAGGTCTAATGATGGTTTTGTAGACCTGTCCCTTCAACCGGATCGGCATTTTAGGGTCACAAATGACACCGGTGGTCTCCCGCCATTTGGCCCACGCGGCAGCAATGCGTGACTTGACATCGCAATCATTATCACTGGACGTGTGAAAAACAGATCCCATGTATTTAACCTGGTCCGTGCGCTCGACCAAATCACCGCCTAGCGGACGGATGTCGGATCTGTCGAGTTTAGTGCCAAGTACTCGGTCTTCGCCACATTTAGTTTCAGAGAGCCGTTCTCAAGCGTCTCCTTCCACGCCTTTACATGTTGCACCAATCTGCCCCTGTCCGCATCTGCCAGCGCAATATCGTCAGCATACATGAGCAACCATGGAGGCTACTCATGCCAGTTCCTGATGATGTCCGACAATTCGTCTAATATTACACTGAACAGAAGCGGACTAAGGACCGAACTCTGGTGTACCCCGACGGTGATGGGGAAAGGTTTCGTGTCGCCAACAGCAGTCCGAACCATGGAATAGGAGTCACAGTACATGTCCCGGATAGTGTATGTGTGTGTGCGATTCATATATGTCCTCTACTTTTGTCGATAAAAGTAAAAAAAAACTTCTAGATGTTCTTAAAAAGATACATTATGGTCGTATAAGACATGACATGACATATTGTAACGCCTTTATCCCCGAAGGGGTAGACAGAGGCATACTATACGCCCACATTTCACCGTATGCACTTTTGTCCCACGTAACAAATGGTGAGCCCACTGCCGCCACTGCGCAGGTAGTGGCAACCTAGTGCAGAGGCGTGTTCTTCGACCTGTATTTCCCTGCGACAACCCTAAGGGCAAAAACAGGCTCCGTGGTCCCATGACCATGGCGAAACCCATATTGACACACCGAGAGAGTACACTCCTGCCGGATCCGAGAGTCTATAATCCTCTCGAAGATCTTCATGGTGTGGGACATCACCTTTACACCGCGGTAGCTCCCGCACTCCTGCACTGACCCCTTACCTTTGAAGACTGGAGTAATAATACTCAGTCTCCATTGGTTTGGGATCTGCCCACTAAGGAGTATGCGGTTAAAAAGGTTTACTAAAATGCCCACACCGCGAGGACCCATCGCCTTCCAGGCTTCGATGGGGACTCCATCGGGTCCGACAGCTTTCCGATTCTTCAAGCGGCGAAGCGCAGTCAGGGATCTCCAGGCGTTACCGGTGTTTATTAAGCAGCTCGTGGAAATACGAGCGCCACCTCTCCTTTACCGCGAGGTCTTCGCTTAACAGGTTGCCCTCAGGGTCTTTTACACAGTGACACTTGGATATATCCTGTGCCGCTTTGACCCTGGAGTGCGCCTACTTATAGATGAGCTTCTGCCCCTCAGACGATTCCAGCTTATCATACAGAGGTTGTAAGTGGTCTCGTCTGGCTCTGGCTACAGCTCTCTTTATGGCGCGCTTGGCATCCCTGTACGCGCCGCGGTCTTCGGGAGATCCGGTCGCTTGCCACTTTTTAAAGAGGGCTTTCTTCTTCCTAGTCTCCCTCTGGACTGCGTCGTTCCACCACCAAGTTTTCTTGTCACATTTGCGTCCACCCCTAGACTCACCGAGCAACACCTTCGCCGCTCCAAGGATGGCCGCCTGAACTTTGTCCCAGTAATCTTGATCTGGTTCGCCTTCAGTGTCGGTGCACTTGTCACCGACAGCTGAGACGAACTCCTGGGACCTAGTTTCATCAAGCAATCACCATCTGATGCGGCGCTGGCACCGCTCGATGCGTTTGCCTTTGGGCTTCACGCAGAGGTCCATGACAAGGAGACTGTGTTGTGCAGTAAGACTCTGCTCTGTGCAGTGACTGGAATACACACGGTGAAAAGTGGGGGTATAATTCAGTCTTTAGCGATGCGCGGTCGGAAACGGTCGCGCTGCACTAATGTACAGTGTAGTAATTAATTACAAAAAATAATTCGTGATATACGTGCTACTCACGCGTCGTTGTACTACACGATGGCTACCAACAAGACCATCATCGTGAACGAGCTACTGGCGTTCATCCAGAATGCAATCGACACGATGGACGAAATCTGCATTATGCTGATCCAATTTTAAGGAGGAGGAAATCTGTAGTGACATTGTTGTACCAATCGGTCAGCAAAACTGCCCAGATGCCGTCCCGCAGGAGAGATGTAGGGGAACGAAGTGTGCAGGATATCATTACCCTGCTGAAAGAAACCGATCCTGATGACGTGTCCGACTTCGTCGCAAAGGGGCTGCACAAGCTCCCATCGGTGGAATTCGCCCATGTCGACGTGACAAGACTGCTGAAGGACATCATGTACCTGAAATCCAGCCTTGCCAGTGTGATGCTAAAATTAGAGGCCTCTGATAAAACTATCAGTGGGCTACAAACCGAATTATTGTTACTTCGTAGCAGTAATTCAGTTAGTATAGGTCACCCAACGTGGCCTCTAATAATGTCAACGTACGGCGAGGCGCGCAAAATGCGTCACTGTGTTTCGAGTCAGCAGAATTTGACTCGCCCGAGGCTCCAGTGACCGCGGCATGTGCCTCGAACAATAGCCCGCGCCCCACCGCCGCCACTTCCCCCGTAAAGGTGCCGACTACTGTCACGTTGCCAGCTCCTCAGCCACGTGACCCCTGCAACGGCCAGCAACCCAGCAACAAACGAGAGGAAGCAGAGCAGCGTCACTCAGAGCACACTGCACCTGATAAGGCTTCGCGGAAGGAGCCTTGTGACGCAGAGGGTTTCACGGTAGTGGTGAAGAACTTTCTTTTTTACGAAACTAAAATTAAGGGAGCGAAATATAGAAAAATCTATAATGACGTGAGTGAATGCGAGTAAGTCATAATGTTACCAGTTAATATGTCCGGCTTCATGATGGTGAACTGCTTGTTTGTGTAACTGTCGACCAGGTGAATACACATCGCAAAGAAAATGATATTATTGGAGAGTGTCATAAGCATTGCTATGACAGAATTTATTACATTATCCTGACGGTTATAATCAGTAAGGCTATGCAAAATGTAGACATTTTTAAACGTTTCGCGGTGTATCTATCAACTTATGTTGGGACTTCGCGCGAAACAAAATTCCAATTTCAATTCCAAATTTAAATACCAATGTCCAGCTGCGACCACGGACGCTGCAACGCGTTCGAAACGTCGGTGAATAACTAATTGAGTCGGGCGTTACATGGCGGAAATCCAGCGTAGAATGATAATAAAGGAAAAAGTAAAGGGGAGTATAGCAAAACGCATGCATACGAATGAACATGAAGTTTGACACAATTTAAGTTTTATTTATTAATAATGCTGTGTTTGAAATTTGTACATTACAATTATGGTCGAACATCGACCAAAGAGCGATCACACCAGTAATAATAGGTACTAAGTACGTACAAGTATTTATTGTCCCTATAGCCACCATATAAATAATACATACACATTGTCACGCCTTTATGTAAACAGAGGCATATTAAACGCCCACATTTCACCGTACGCATTTTTGTCCCACGTAACATGTGGATGTCCATTGCCGTGTTGAAATGGACAGGCGCAGGAAAAAAAAATAATCACTTCCAACGAATGAGTGACCAAAGATTGACGAAAAATATAAATTGTGCGAAAGTAGAGGGTAGAAGGAGTCAAGGTAGGCCGAGACCTACATATGTAGACCACGTGAGCAGATTGCTCAAAAACGGAAACGTCAAAAGTACTCGGATACCCAGACGTGCATGGAAGCGATTAATAAATCTGTAGGAAGCGAAAAGATCGCGAAGCCTTGCGAACTGTCCTCTCTGACTACCTCGTCAGGGATACAGCGTGAAAATAGTTAGTTAGTCAGATTTAGAAGAAACAAATGGGATGCAAGGGTCGCGAAGCCAGGCAATCTGTTAATTAGTAGATCTTATGATCTACATGCACAAACCTGCATAGCTGGTTTCGTTTACCAAAAAGTTTCCTCTTCTTTTTATACAGTTCGGCTTTAAACTTTAGCAAATATTCTTTCTTAAACTGCAACAAGAATAAAAAAAAAATGACAAAAATTTACATCAATTGACACTGCCACCTGCCACTGACCATATTAGATACAGCCTTAAAGATCTGATGAATTTAAATCCAAATAATCCAATACTCTTCAATAATATTTAATTTAAATTGCCCAGCACTTAGTCCAAATATCTAGTATTGCCCATGTCTACGACTTCGACGACCAGTTGTTGTAGCAGTGAATGTAATGGTTCCCGATGCAGATATTGCTCCGAAGACAGCTATGGCAGGAATAATCAACCTGGACTCCTTTGCCCTTTCTATAAAACGATGGGACAGCCTCTTGTATACTATGCTCAAATAGTAAGTCTGATTTCAGGATTTTTTTATTGGTTTGTAAGCAGTCGTAAGGTCTCTTTGAAATATACATCGAGTCGAGTAAGTTATATAGTGCCCCTATACGATAAAATTTACCAGTATCTTCTTTATTTAAATACTTTTCAGTCAAGCCTTTATCCCCAACGGGGTATATAGAGGCATACAATTTCATCGTATGCATGTTTGTATCTTCTTACTTACTTTCTTCTTCTTACGTACTTTTATAGTAGGTATAAATACTGTCTTTATGAACATACGCTTGGATCTTTTAAATTATGCAACGGATTGTAATGCGGTTTTATAAATCACGGTTGGGGTGGGGTGCATTTTTTATTCCATTGCCGTGTTTAAATTTACAAGCACAGGTTGTGGCGACCAGCCATTAATTATTTTCTATTTATCTATCACGCCTTATCCCCGAAGGGGTGGCAGAGGCATATATATTATATGCCCACTTTTCACCATGTGTATTCCTGTCCCACGTAATAGGTGGTGAGCCCATTACCGTGTTAAAATAGACAGACGCAGGTTGTTGCTACCTGCTGTTAAAATTTTTAAGCCGCCCATAAGGCCTTCAACCTGGCTTAACGACTGCCAATTTATTGGCAACCGGGACCAACGGCTTAACGTGCCTTCCGAAGCACGGAACTGGGGTGGGTCTAAAGGGCCGAAAGAATTTAATAAAATGTGTCTATTTTAGATGTTAAATTTGTAAGAAATTTTGAACCTATTGCCTTTTTAGTGAGGTGGTAACAAAAAGGCTAAAAGGTCTTATGTGCTAGACACTCATTAGCACGACCAATTAAAGTCCTGGTAGTCTCGGACTGTTAATTATTAATTATTTTATTGCAACGGATTGTTGAAGAAGAGAACCGAAGAGACCTTACTGAAAATAATTAATTATTTTCTATCCTCCCATAAAGCTTAATCCCGGCGCTCGTCTCCATTACTGTTGCACGGATGGCAATGCTTCTTCATTTCTTCGCGATCCATTGATTTTTTTTATGTGTAATGTAATAGTATATTTCGATACAAGTGCGGAATGCCTGTCATTGCAACGAGTTCCGACAAATGTCGACCCGAGCCGAGGCGCAGCTGAAGGTGAGGGTTGACAGTCGGAACAAGTTGCAATGACGGTTCTGCACGTGTATTGAACGACTATTTTTAATACAGTTGCGAAAAAATGAAGCCATTTAATAAAATAATAAAAACACAATAAACTCAAGTAACTAATTATTTATTTTTTGTAAAAGTTATAGTTCACATATACATTGAAATTGGTACAGTTTTTTATATTAACTGGGGAAGTTTTCGGTTGCATATTTACTGTTTGAGACAAACTATTATTAATTTCATATGATTGTTCATGTATATTTGTCAAAGGTGTCATACAAGGGCGTTTGCTAGTTGATGGAATTGGATCTGATGAATTATAATTATCAACGAAGGTAGGCGGACGAACGTTCTCTTCAGTATTGTCATGTGAAGGAGATGGACTGGACTTTAAATTAATGGATTGTGTGATTTTTTTCCCAGTTTCTAGTTTGTTGTTTAATGAATCAGCAATATAGCCTTCTGCAACTTTGTCTGACTTCCAGCCTCCTAGTCGCTTTAAGGACGTCAAATTGGCTCCTGAATCTGCCAATAATGTTTTATTCCTCCTGAAGCTGTGCCCAGTATAATACTCAGCATCTGGCAGACCAAGAAACGTAGCTATTTCTTTTGGCATATTACCAAATTTGTTTATCCCGATTGCTTGAGCTGTACACTTCCCTTTTTGATAATTTTGGAAAAAACGGTCGGTTTTTGCTTTTTGAGACCGCTGATTCATATATTTTTGCACTATTTTAAGAAAATCTCCTTCAACAATAAAGCTTCTCGGTATCTTATTTTTTGTATTCGGAATATTGATTAGTAGCATTTTTCCATGGATTTCATTATCTTTTAAAGTGATATTAGCTAACTCCTCTCTGCGGCAAGCACCAACAACGCCAAAAATCAGGCGCAACCTACAAAAAAAATGGTTTTGATTAATATTTTTTTATATTGAGTGTATTTTGCGATTTCGTAAACTGAATACCAAAGAAAAATAGAAGTACTTATTAATAAATTACCTTTGTGCTTAAATAACGATCATCGGGAGCTTCGTTCAAAAACCTTTCCACTTCATTCGATGTTAATATTTTCGACTTTTTAGTTGTAAAGCCGTCTGATTGTCGTTTTAGGAAAGCATTTAGTTTGGGGTATTCACTGATATCCACATTATTCCTGATTTTTAGCACACTTTTTAACATTGAATACCTCGACCATAAGGTAGATGGTTTTAATTTTGTTGAAAGTTCAGAGAAGTATGCCAAAATAACATTTTCTGAAAAACGATTTGCCTTTTTCCCTTCTCTCCACACAATGAATTCGTCATATGTAGATATGTAGCGACTTTTAGACTTTTCAGGTAAAATGTTCTCCGAAGCATTTTTTGCAATTAAACTGAGTTCCGGTGGCGTTAATTCAAATTATGTAGAACGGCGAGTAGCTGCCGGAAACAAAGTTAACGGTGCTTTGTCCCAGTTAGTAAAGCGACAAAGCATCGTAAAAGAAGCACGAATGGCGATTCATAACGCAGTGCTAGTGCCAACTTTGCTTTACGGTAGTGAAACCTGGGTATGTCAGCAGATGCATGAAAGTAAATTGAATGCTGTGGAGATGCGATCACTTCGAAAATTGTGCGGCGTTACCTTGGCCGACCGAATACGTAACGAAGTGATACGCAATATGGCAGGTTTGAATGAAAGTGTCAGCGTTAAGCTGGAAAAGGGCGTGCTCCGTTGGTTTGGACACGTCCAACGAATGAGTGAGGAACGATTGACGAAGAATATATATTGTTCAAAAGTAGAGGGTAGAAGGAGTCAGGGAAGGCCGAGACTTACATATGAAGACCACGTGAGCAGATTGCTCAAAAACGGAAAGGTCAAAAGTACTCGGATACCCAGACGTGCGTGTATGAAGCGATTGATGAATCTCGAAGAAGCGAAAGAAGTATGCATGGATCGCGAAGCCTGGCGATCTGTCCTCTCTGACTACCCCGTCAGGGATACAGCGTGAAGATAGTTAGTTAGTTAGTTAGTTAGTTAATTCAAATAATTTGTCGTCAAAATTACTCATTTTGTGCAACAAGCAACTAAACTCGAGAAGAAAATTTTTGGAAAATGGCGCCAACAGTAAAAGAATATAAGCAGAGGCTATGGCAGTGCACGTCATACTACCAACTTTTTTATTTTTATAAATTTAATTTGGCCTATACATATATGTACTAATATTAAATTAATGTTTAAATTTGAACTTAATATTACTTTTAGCCTTTTTAAGGTTATTTAATAATTTGTTGTAAATAAAGGTACTGAGGTGTGTTTAAATATTACTTTTAAATCGGATATTGAAATAAATTAGTAGCTTTTTATAGAAATATTTGCATGAATCATGAAAACTTCTATGATTTTTTCGAGGAAAAATTTCGTGGTTGGTTTTTTCTTTTTAATAGTCATTATTATGTCAGTTGGGAAAGAAAAAACACTAGTTCGGGAATGGCAAAGAAAAAACACGCGTGTGTTATAGCCCACATCCGAACGCTATACGTCCCTGCAATATGCCACTTTTTGAGCAACTGTATTAAAAAATTCTTATACCTACAGATTGTATACCTCAGGTGACGACCAAAAGACATTTTTTGAAGTGAAACTTTTGTATCGACGCTGAGAAAAATTTTATAGCTGTAAAAAAAAAACTTTACGTTTTTCGGTTACGCGCCATGTTGTTTTGAAGTGAAACTTCTTTATCAAAGCGAAACTTCTTTATTTATTATTATTATGAGAGAATTTTTATAGCTGTAAAAAAATGTCGTGTACTCCGGTACACACACATATTTTTTTATTTTCTACTGTGGACTCTGCGTCCTATGGGATTCTTCAAATAGAGTCTTACAAGCTATTGCAGTAATCGTCCGTAGGCTACGGTGACCACTTTTGTCTATACTATATTTTTTTATATGTTTTGACTATTATATTGTGACTTTCCATCATTTGAACTTACAACAGCTGTAAGCTTGTCCATCACCTTAGTGGTATAAATATGATTGGTACAGCGAAGTTTCTTTCACCATTAAGCGTTATGTAACATTGTCTTTACTATCCGTTTAGGGTCGTTCGCGTTCTCATCTTTAACATATTAAAACGATAACATATTGAATGATACTAGTGTTACGTGATGATGATGTTGTGTTTGATGTTCTTTACCGATTGTAAAGAGGAAGAGGTATTATTATTCTAGTTTTAATATGTGTTATTTTTAGTTAATTACTACAATGAACTACCATTTACACATTTTAGTCATAACTAACAAATAACGCATCACATATAAAGAGCCAGAAACACCGAGAGACAAGGATTTTATCCTCACTCTTTGCATCCATAATAAGCTTATACAGTAAAGACCGACATGGGATTCATTACGCATAAAAATTGAGGAATGACGGTCTGCGCCTGCCCCAGTTTCCTAGTCTTCTGCAGTATAGTGATCTTAAACTAATTGTGTGTGTAACCTACAAATCAAGCAATACCATAAAAAACTTTCAAGTCTATCGTACTTACGAGTACCTACTAACGAATTTTCATTTTCAGCAACAGCAAACTTGTAAACCAAAGACTATGAATTGTTTCGCCAAAGCATTTAAATGGTACAGCAAAGTGAGTAACTATATAGCTTAACCAAGTTATACTATAAAACAAATACGAAAGTACCATAAGTTATTGAAATTTTTGAAGTGAAACTTCTTTATCGACTGTTTCACTGTTTATTGATGGGAGTTGGTGGCACTTGCTTCACATCTTAAACTAAAACACTTTACTGTTCCACGTATTTATGAATTAAACCTGACCGGATTCGCCTTACGACATTTTTAAAGGTTAGCACATATTGTATGTATTTCAGGTCAGGTTTAATTAATAAATAAGTGGAACAGTACAATTGATTTAGTTCTAGATGTCTTCTTCATCGACGTTGAGAGAAATTTTATAGCTGTAAAAAGAATCGTCACGTTTTCGGTTACGCGCCATCTTGTTTTGAAGTGAAACTTCTTTATCGTCGTAAGAGAGAAATTTTATAGCTGTAAAAAAATGTTGTAAAGAAGTTTCACTTCTTACCTGTGTACTCTGGTACACACATTTTTATTATAGACTCTTCTTTGGTTAAATTTTTTAAAAGTTACTGCTACGATAAAGGTTGGAATTAACAAACGGGGATGTACCGGCTCCCTACAAGAGTTCCCCCTATCTTACAAAATAACCTCACGTGCAAGTGGTCCACCTTCTTATAAACGGACGAGAACTTGACAAAAGCGTCTGTAAAAGTCAAAATGTCATCAAATAGTTCGTGGCTTTTGTATTAAAAATGATGAATTCTTAGATTAAAAATTTCGATAATACGCAGTAGTGAAGGAAAAAGGATTTTAATATACTAAAAGTAAAGCTTTAGTAACGGTCCACCCCTTATTGCGGCAGGACTAACCTAAACTTAAAGACTGTATTTGACAAAGACAAAGACGTAAAGATTTAGAAACCGTGACATCAACATTCCAAAAAAAAAAATTGAGTTTATGTAACTTTTAATTTCACAGGATTCCGTACGCGGGCGTAAACAAGGAAAGGTGTGTCCCTGTCCGGATGTATCAGGATTCGCTACATGGTTGGACTCAAAATATAGCGAGTTTCTGCGGGAAAGTGACGCGCAACAGATATCTCAGCAAACTCAACCGCAATCCCAGTCACAGTCAATCCCAATTTCTAATATTGACACCACAAGCTGCCCACCTTGGTATAATATTATTTACTTTCATATGATACTTATGATTTAGTTATAGAAACGCTTGTAGTCCTGCGTGCTGCCGTTTGCTGTGTTTGATGACCACAGTATTAATTTGATTTTTTTTAAAGTGAAACTTCTTTATGGACGTAAGTGAAACTTCTTTATCGACGTATGCGTAAGCCTTATCTATCAAATTTTCGTGAAGTTGTAAATTGTAGAAAAATATATGTCGTAAAGAAGTTTCACTTCTTACCTGTGTACTCTGGTACACAGTACACACACATATTATTTTATTTAATTTATTACACACAGAGCTCAAATGTAAATTTAGAAGAAAAGCAGTCGCATACACTACCACTGCGCCACCGAGGCAGTCAAAAAAACAACATTGTACATGGGTCTACTTATTTCCATAGAAATCTCTTCCAGCAGGCTTGAGAGAGGAGAAGTTGTAGAAAACCTCTATGTAATGTTACATTCGTCTCTATTAGGCGCGAGAGGGAGCTAGCAATATTTCTTGCTCTTTTGCCAGCCACAGCCTGAGTACATATATATGTAGCGCTAAGTAATAGTAGTTGTTGAAAAAATTTCAACAGCACTTAGTCACAATTAGCCCCTGTTCGATTCAATACGGCAACAGGCTCATCATCTATGTAAGGAAAAAAATTACAAGTGATGAAACGTGGGCCTCGGCTTTCTCATTAGGGAAAAGGCAATCAATTCAATGTTTGTACCTATGTATGTATGATTTGTGCATATTTTGTAATGTTATATTGCTTGAAGCGCTAGTGACCCTATGTGTATACAGTGTTCTGTAAACAATCACTGCGTTGAGTAACTTTCACTGTTTCTGGTCCTTGATTGGGTGACCACTTTGTGGAATTTACATTTGCGAGCGTTTCCGTGCTTCGGATGGCACGTTAAGCCGTTGGTCCCGGTTGCCAATAAAATGGCAGTCGTTAAGCCAAGTTAAAGGACTTATGGGCGGCTTGAAAATTTTCAACAGCAGGTCGCCACAGCCTGCGCCTGTCCATTTCAACACGGGAATGTGCTCACCCACCACCTGTTACGTGGGAAAAAAATGCATACGTTAAATGTGGGCGTTTAATATGCCTCTGCTTACCACTTTGGGGATAAAGGCGTGACAATATGTATGTTTGTATGTATGTTATATTACTTACACGACGTTAAATCTAGGGAATTCAATGCAATTTGTGTAATAGCTCAAATCACAGGGTTTGCGAGACTGCGCAGCGTCTCCTAATCTTCAATTAGCATGAATTTCGGGATCAATAGTGACAATATTATTAGAAATTAAATATCTTATTATATGTACTTACATTTATTAAATAGTATTTTATGAATTTCAGCCAAACCACCCCTAAAAGATCTTCAAGACTGAGAAGGTAAGAATAATTTTAGGACTGCATTCAAAGTTCAAACTAAGAGCTGTGGGCTTAAATATCTCAACATAATGTATTTTACTTATATTATTGAAGTAAAACTTCTTAATGTGTTCGACGAATGAGAGATATTTTATAGCTGTAAAAAAATTGTCACGTTTTTCGGTTAAGCGCCATGTATTGTTTTGAAGTGAAACTTCTTTATCCGACGTCTGACCCAATTTTCGAGAAGTTGTAAATAGTAGAAAAAATATTTATCGTGAAGAAGTTTCACTTCTTACCTGTGTACTCTAGTACACACACATTCTTTTGTTGACTCATCGTATTACGTACCCAGTTTATCAAAGTTTATCGCTCATTTTATAACTAGATAGTGCCGGCGAAGTACGACACCCATATCGGAGCTCTCTCTGTCAGCTTGCAGTTTAAAAGTTTTTATTACGTTTATTGACCTTATTATCATAATGTGTCACTTAAATTGTCATTTTTACGAGCGGGTAATGAATGATACGTGCCTACCCTGCCAGGGTTATTCACTATCTCGACACGAGAGGCTGGACACACGTGTGATCAGTTGGTGAAACTCCATAAAATATTATTTATTATTTCGTCATCTGGACATGCCAGAATTTTTACACGTGTCTACATAGTGAAACTTAAATTAAATACTTTAATGTTTTCATCATCTGGACATACCTAAGATTTTTAAGAAAAAAGGTACAGTCATGTTAAGAATAGTTTCATTCATAAATGAGGGGAAATCATGGAAATATTTCAAACGTCATCATTTTGCATAATTTCAAGTTGGAAACATAAAATTACGCATATCTCTTTTTGATTTCAAATAAATAGATATGAAGGTAAAAAAGGTTGTCTTTATTATAAAATTACTGTGTGACTCATTCTTTTACAAGCAATGCCCTGGCGAAGCCATTGTTAAAATTTATAGGGTAAGCTATATTTATAATGTAGGCACTCACTAAGGGGGTAATATAAGGGATAAGTAGATGTATAGAAGTTCGAGATTATCAATGTTAGAATTATCGGACTATGTGCTCGTGTTTCTGTTTACGAATAAATGTATTCCTGCTTCGTGGTTTTCAATATTTTACCTATAAGAAGGTAAAATAGGGGTTCTTATTTCAATGAGAAATTCTTCATTTTCGAAGAAACTAACATCAAAATTTGCATACCTGCTTCTAATAAACAAAGAGAAATATATATATTTCTGATGTTTTTAAACTGTTGAAATTTTGTAAAATGTAAATTTGGGGAGCGAAGTTTGTATGAAAATATGTAAATCCTTATTAGGGGCATGAATTAGAAATCTGGAAGATGCAACAGGTGTTTCTTCCAGGTTACAAATAAATGTACAGATGTATAGAGGTTTTGATGGGGATGAAATAAAGGTTGTAAGTTTATATGGGAAATCCTTCATTTTCAAAACTAGTATATATTTTGTATACCTACTTACGATTAAAAACAAACAAACATATCGTCAGGATTTGTATTATATGAAATATTTGACAAAAAAAGAAAATATTTGAAAACTAATAAGGGGCATAGGTCAGAGGGATGTAAAGGGAGTTTAAAGTAAGCCACGGGCAAAACCGGGAGGTAAAACTAATATATTGATAAAATTATGAGGTGAATCACTCATTTTTCTACGCCCTGATGAAACCCTTACACCTAGAAACCAGTTATTTTTATAAAAATATGCCCTTAAAAGAAGGCACTTATTAAAAAAGGTATTAATAAGTGATAAACAGTCATATCAAACTTCGTAATTTTCATAGTTAGAAACATGAAAGTATTTATACCTATATCTGGTTACAGGTAAACGTGTTTAGCGGTTATTTTTCCTATAAACCTTCTTGTGTGTCAATGGAAAATAGGGAATCAACGTTGGTATGAAAGTATTTGATAACAATAAATAGCTTGGGTTAGAGATGTCGGGTGCAGACCGAGTACTTGGCACTTAACTCGACAGATCCCACATCCGTCCGCATAGGCGGTGATTTGGTCGAGCGCACGGACCAGGTTAAATACCTGAGATCTGTTTTTCACACGTCCAGTGACATCGATTGCGATGTCAAGTCACGCATTGCTGCCGAGAGGGCCAAATGGCGGGAGATGACCGGTGTCATTTGTAACCCTAAGATGCCGATCCGGTTGAAGGGACAGGTCTACTAAACCATTATTAGAACTGTCCTTTTACATGGCAGTGAGACGTGGCCGATATTGGAGCGACACAAGCAGGAGCTGCGAGTCACGGAAATGAAGATGCTTCGGTGGATGTGTGGAGTCACGCGGTTGGACCGCGTGAGGAACTCTCGCATCCGCCGCGGCCTTCACGTCCGTGACATTGTAGACAAGTTGCAAGAGTGTCGCCTTCGTTGGTATGGTCACGTCTTGCGGCAACCGCCGGGCTACGTAGGTAACAAATGTCTGGCCATGTCAGCCCTGCCGGGTCCCGGTAAGAGGGGAAGACCCAAGAAGTGCTGGCTTGACGTCGTAAGTCAATGGTCTCACTACAGGGGATGCCGACGACCGTGCGAAGTGGAGGAGAAAATGTAGGAAAGCGGACCCCGGGCGTCGCGAGACGCAACTGGGACAGACGCTCGGATGATGATGAGAGACGTCGGGTGCAATAGGTGTTCGAAGAATGTCACGGGCAAAGCCGGGGTCTACACCTAGTAATTGTGTAATTTAAACTATCACTTCGAGTTCCACAGAAATTACAATTATGTATATGTTTACTCGTTATTTCCACAGAAATAACGAGTAAACATATACATAATTGTAATCTAAAAAAACATTATAACTAAAAATCATCACATAGAGTACACACACAGTCATAGAAAAATCATTTCAGAAATACAATGTTGCTCATCATAATATATTGTTGTATTTTTTAAGGTATGTCACTAATATTAATAAACAATAAATCATAGCATATTATTTTAAAATATATTTTTAATATATTAAAAAAAATCTAAGTGATAAATACAGAGATAACGACTCAAAATTAATCTACGTGACTGTACTTTGTCATTAATTTAGGTAAAATATGAACGTGTCCAGTTGACGAAAATATTAAAGTATTTAATTTAAGTTTCACTATGTGGACACGCGTAAAAATCCTGGCGTGTCCAGATGACGAAATAAAAAATAATATTTTTTGGAGTTTCACCAATTGATCACACGTGTGTCGAGCCTCCTGTGTCGAGCCTCCTGTGTCGAGATGGTGAAGAACCCCCTGCCATGCCATGCATATACTCTAAGCGCTCCCGACTCATACTCAGTGAAATCACTGAAGTGCCTGCACTCAGCGTCGTTTTAAACCAGCCATGTCATTACCGTAGCTGCTATCACTACATCCTACTAATATTATAAATGCGAAAGTTTGTTAGTATGGATGGATGTTTGTTACTCTTTCACGCGAAATCTACTGAATAGTTTTTGATAAAATTTTACAATAAAATAGCTTACACATCAGATGAGACATAGGCTCCTTATTATCACGGGAACAAGTTCCTGTGGGAAACGGGAATGGGAAAACTTCACAACGCGTGCGGAGTCGCGTGGCCTATGCCTCGAGAGAAAACTAAACATTACAAACATTCGTGATGTAAGGAAGCAGGACATTTAACAATCTGTGCCTAATATAGTGCCTTAGGGAGGCAAATAGGCATAGCTGAGCTCTAAGTCTAACGTCTCTCAATACTCAATCGACGCTTGAGAGTAGATTTCATAAGGCAAAAACTAGCCTCAAGCGTTGATTAAGTATTGAGACACGATCTGGAATACGGCCCTAAATGCTCTCAATATTCTTTCCGCAGCCCCTGGAGCAGACGCAGATCGTCAAATAAAAATGCGGGGGACCAATCTTGTAAATTGAAATCGTAAGGCAATATAATTGTTTCTTTAAGGTTTGGTTAACGCGCTAATCTCAGGAACTACTGGTCGGATTTGCGACGGGATTGGTCAAAATTTGGCCGATTTATCGCCATTTATGACTACTGCTCCAATCTCCAGAGTAGCAGCGTAATGAAATATAGCATATAGCCTTCCTCGATAAATGGACTATCTAACACAAATATAATTTTTCAAATCCCTCCAGTAGTTCCTGAGATTAGATTACGTTCAACAAAACAAACAAACTCTTAAGCTTTATAATATTAGTATAGATAGCCTTACACTATATCTTTAGTACCTAATAATTTATCAACGAAATTCATTTACCCACTAACCGAGGTCTTTTGAAATTTTCAGACCAAATGCAAGCTGTCAATTTATTTTGCAACCACCAGATCTAACTCGTCCGGCGTCCGAAACGTGTTTTCAGTAAGACATTATTTATTTGTTTGTTAAATGTCACAACCACATTGTAACTAAAGTATTTAAATATATTTTATTTGAATTACCTTTAAAATATGAAGCGCTCGTGGCCCTGCTGACTCAGTGTTCTATAAACGATCACAGCGTTAAGCAACATGACGCTATAGGTGGTCCTTGGAGGGGTGACTACTTTGTGGAATGTTCCGTGCAAGCGTTTCCGTGCTTCGTTCGGAAGGCACGTTAAGCCGTTGGTCCCGGTTGCCAGTAAAATGGTAGTCGTTAAGCCTGGTTGAAGGCCTTATGGGCGGCTTGAAAAAATTCAACAGCAGGTCGCCACAGCCTGCGTCTGTCTATTTCAACACGGCAATGGGCGCACCACCTATTACGTGGGACAGGAACACACATGGTGAAAAGTGGGCATATAATATGCCTCTGCTACCCCTTCGGGAATAAGGCATGATAGATAAATACATAAATTTCATTTGAAGTACCTTTAAAATATGACCCAGACACGTATCGCACTCATTGAAATTCTAAACGTCTTATACAATATCAAAGTCAAAGTTCTTTTACATAACTGAGGCGAACAGATGGTCTACAATGAAGAAAGCGAGCACACGGCACGCACAGTTGCCTCGGGACTTAGGGGTTTCACGCAGGCACAAGCATTAACGAGGGTTTAGCGTATTTATCGTCCAACATTTGCTACCACAGTTATGGAAAAGATGATGGGCAGACATACATAACATACTTGATATTTGTTTTAAACTAACACGCGTTTAACACATACTTTTGTATCGCACGGGATTTCGCTCGACACTATGTTATACTAAAAGGTTAAAATACCTTGTGTTCCGCAACGTTTCGACAGGGTTGCACCTGTCGTGGTCCCGAGGCGACTTCTGCTCAACAAATGTTATCCATGGCAGCCCTGGTCTGTTTCATTCTTTTTGCATAAGAAGTGCTCATTATTCAATGGATTTTGCCTTAACAAAAATTTAAATTTAGCAAACGAAGTCACACTATACCTACACACACTCTCCTTATCTGCATTTCTCTTTCTTCTTTTTGGTTCTCATAGCTCAAACGAATGGTCATCAATATTCATCTAAAAAAAATAGTAACAATAGATACTAATCAAATTATACAAGGGTACTTACTGTTTTAAGGACTTTAACATCTTGTCGGAACAAATCTAACACCAGAATAATACCACATGACGTAAATGGAACAAAAGAGGGCACAGTGAAATCTCGAAGCATGACAAGTATTTGTTCTCAAAACAGTACACGAAATTGCATTGATTCCATCACTGTCCAGGAGGGGTATTCTACAATAAGGCCGGTATTGAAATCCTTATCTCCGTGTGACCAGAAATGCAAAGTTGGCAATAAAATCAAAGAGACAACCAATATAGAAGAAAGGCACCAGAAACCTGCAGACTCGCAGATATGGCAGATGCCTTGTGATCCAACTAATGTTATTAAAACAGAGCCTTGTAAAATGATACATCAGATACCCATAAAATCACAAAGTATGGAAATATATTGTGATCAAAAATGCAAGGCACAACAAAACTTCCAGGAAAAAGAAATAACAGAGAAAGTGCCTTCTAAGTCACAAACGGTAGAAATCCCGTGTAGTGGAAGCTGTACTTCAAAACAAGTTTGCAAAGTAGTCCAAGAAGTTATACAACTGCCAAATAATACACCGACACATTCTGAAAATAGCTGTACAACTAAAGATAAAAGCAAACTTCGTGAGGATTTGCTTCTGTCTCTTTCAAAATCACATAACATAGAAAACCCACATAACCATTTGCCAGGAGAAGTAAAGTCGCAATTGACAAATATACGAAACTATACAAATGAGGAAAAATTTAACAATTGTCAAGCAATGTTTAATATGCCTTTAAATGTATTAGAACCCGGGACCTGTAATATTAACTGCAACGGAAAGCAAGAATATCAGATAACACAACAAATACCAGTTGATCACTGTTTAAATTATCAAGAATGCAATATTAGAGCAAAAACAGTGCAAAGGTCTTCAGGACAACAACCGTTGAACTTATGTGATCAAAATATAAAGGTCAATAAAAATTACATTCAGGTGGCAGACCCACCTATAAAATCAGATGATAATAAGAATGTAGGGCAATCTAGTACAGATACAAGAATTCCAGCACAAACACGTGGACCAATACTTTCCAATCAACTTTATAAAAAGATACAACAAAAAAAGGAGATAAAAATACGAAATTCTCTTAAAAGCACAGATATTGAATGTCAGTGTCCTGCAGATACGCTTGTCAACAAAGAAATGCTTCTACCTCGAGTGCTTCCACCAATCAAAGCTGGCCCTCCCTCCAACTATATTCGTCTAGAAAGGATTCCGCCGATGTCTGCAGAGGTATAGTATTATTTTTTATTATTATTTAATGTGACTGAGCACAAACCTATGTTTCTGACATTATTCTTTTTTTCAGACTCAATCTCCGTTAATGGCACTAAACGGTTTTGGCACACAACGATATCCAATGAAAAACGAAACAGATCTATGTCATCCAAATTATCCGCCGAATATGGCTTTTAATCAAAATACCTCTGTAATCTCTGCCATTTCGGAAAATCCTGAATTTCGTTGCGAACATACCTGCCCATTAAATTTTAGGAATCATACCGTACAGCAATTACCAGTTCCTTCAGTGAAAACGGCAATAAAGAGTCACAATGTGTTCGACAGTAAGACACGTCAAAGACCTACCAAAACAAAAATAAATATGCAGAAAGTGTCTTCAAAATGCAAAACAGACCATGAATGCCAATGCCCTGAAGAAAACCTTTTTGGTAACCAAGTATTTCAAACTCGAGCACTCGGACCTCTTAACAATACTGGCAATCTCGACAAGGTTATTGGTGGACTCCCATCTAATACAGATAAAATACGACCATTGCCTATGCAGGTATAATACTGCGTCTATTTTAGTCTAAAAACCTAATCTAATACAAATAAAATAACACCATTGCCTATGCAGGTATGATACTGCTTCTCATCATCAGCATCCGAGCGTCTGTCTCAGTTGCGTCTCGCGACGCCTGTGGTCCGCCTTCCTACATTTTCTCCTCCACTTCGAACGGTCTTCGGCATCCCCTGTAGTGAGACCATTGGCACGCATGTCATCCCTTACAACGTCAAGACAGCACTTCTTGGTTCTTCGCCTCTTACCGGGACCCGGCAGGGATGACATGGCCAGACATTTGGTTCCCACGTAGCCCGGCGGTTGCCACAGGAATGATCATACTAGCGAAGGCTTATCTATAATGCACGGACGCGAAGGCTGCCGCAGTTATGTTACTGCTTCTATTTTAGTCTAGCAATGAATAGAGTATTCTAATAAATTACATCTTTCAGGTTACACCGGCGATACAGTCATATCCTCAAGCACAAGAAATGTTTAATAATACAGGCGCCCTATGCAATTGTATTGAAGGTGTTCGAACTATTAGGGAAAGAATCTCGCAATTGCCCATGCAGGTATAACATTGCTCCTAAACTATTATAAAAATGAAAGATATTAATCAAAAATGTGTCGTTTTGTTAGGCACTTAGTGGGGCCATAAATATTAAATAAACCACTTTTATTATTCCTCAAAAATTAGCTTTTAAACCTGACCAATTATTTATTTTACCTCACAGCATTCTCAAAAATTATAGGTGGCTGGTTGGTAGTCATCTTAATATTCTCACAGTATTATTATTATTATTTATCTATCACGCCTTATCCCCGAAGGGGTGGCAGAGGTATTATATGCCCATGAGAGAGATATTATATGCCCACTTTTCACCATGTGTATTCCTGTCACACGTAACAGGTGGTGAGCCCATTGCCGTGTTGGAATAGACAGACGCAGGTTATTGTTACTACCTGCTGTTGAAATTTTTAAGCTGCCCATAAGGCATTTAACTTGGCTTAACGACTGCCATTCTACTGGCAACCGGGACCAACGGCTTAACGTGCCTTCCGAAGCACGAAACTGGGGTGGGTCTAAAGGGCCGAATAAACTTGATAAAATGTGTCTGTTTTAGATGTTAAATTTGGAAGAAATTTTGAACCCGTTGCCTTTTTAGTGAGGTGGTAACAAAAAGGCTAAAAGGTCTGATGTGCTAGACACTAATTAGCACGACCAATTAAAGTACTGGTAGTGTTGGACTACTACAGTATGATATGAGATAAAACCGGTAACGTTTATAAGGTAAATGTTGTGGAACAGTACAACGGTGGTCATCTTAAAACCTTTTGAGAATGTCGTGAGGCGAAACCGGTCAACAACTACAAAGTAACTGTAGTATAGCAATACAAGTTACATTATTCAATATCGTGATTCCAGGCACAGCAGTTTCATCCTTCAATACAATCACCTCTACAAGGACAAAGGCCGTTTAACAATACTGACGTCTCTTGCAAGTGTACTGAAGGGATCTCAACTATTACAGAAAGGATCCTACCATTACCTTTGCAGGTAAATAGCAGATCAAACACTGTGAATAATAAAATCTTTTTTTTATATTAAGGTTAATGACATCTAGTGTATTAAGAACCACTCTCAATCCACAAGACTATTGACTACGGCATAGATTAGAATACGTACTACGTACAGACTACAGCTTTCAAGTTTAAGGCGCAATGACGTGCCTCTTCCCGCCCCGTTTGAAAAATCTGTGGTTGTAAGAGTAGAGAAACATGTGCATTGGCAGAGCAGACCAAATTTCTATGGTTTAACTGAGAAACGATTTTTTTGAATCCTGATTACTTACATTCAAATAATGTCATTACTGTAGATAGTAGTGCTAATTCTGTTGTTGAAACCACTAAACTAAATTTCTCTAAAATTTTCTTATTTTTATTGAGAGATTGCCAAATGCTATTCTGTTATTATGTCGAACTAAACTTGGTGATATCATAAACAGCACTAAATTTGTATTTGACATCACTAAAATTCCATTTATGTGATAAAATTCAACAAAACTTGTTTTTAGATGCCGACTAACTTAGTGATTGAACTGTCTATGTACATTTTTCACTTCTTGTTGAATGTTATCACATAAAATGAATTTTAGTGATATCAGATACAAATTTAACGTCACACAAAATTTAGACGTTTTCACTAAAATTATACGTCACCTATTTAGGTGACGTCTAATTTTAGTGCCACGTTTATTAATTTTAGTAACCGTTTGAAGTTAGCACCAGTGGTGATTGAAGTGATGTCTTTGTAGAAGGTAAAGATAGAAAAGACATTATCGCCAACAATGTCTCGTCTACTTAAGATTGCTGCTAAATTGATCTAATAATGAAAAGGAAAGATATAAATTTTGGTATTGTTTCAGATGGAGCAGTATCAGCGTGCTATACAACCTCAAAATCCTCAAGATGTATCACATGATTCTGCGTCATATGCTAAGAAAAACACAGGCCATGTATCCAGCTCTTATCCCGAAAAAGATATCATTCAATATGATAATAGCTGCCCACTTCACAGATGCATTCAAGCTAAAATCAAATCTAACCATTCTCATTATACAAACAATATAAATTCTACTAGAACGAATGGTTCTAGTCGGTATTTTGAAAATACGCCATACGAATCTTCGTCAGTTTATGAAAGACGATCTGAAGTTAAAAATATACCCATAGTTTTGTACACTCCTAGGCATACGAATGAACTAACCAATAATGTATCATGTCAATGTTCAGAAAAAAATATTTTACATAATGATTTGGAGACTCGTGATGGCACCAGTGTTTGCCCAAAGCTGGTAATTAACATTCATTTTTGTAAGTGTTAGCTTCTCGATGTGTTGGCTAAATGTATTGACCATATTGTATTTTATTGTAGGTAAAACCAACAGCACTTGTTTGTAATGTTCAGAAAACTAGCTCTTTCGCAATGAAGAGCTCTGTCCATGCGACAAAAATATCTAACTCCATGGCATTATTGAAAAATGACAGTGTACAAACATCGGATCACGCTATTAGTTTCGTGAGTAACTTATAACTAGTTTTGTAGAATATATAAAAGTTCATATTGCATAACGGTTATGAGATATTTTACTTTTAGGAGAATAAACAAGGTCAAGACTATGCGTTCTTTATGAAAATCGTTTGTGCTGATAAGTTGAATAACGGACTTTGTGGGAATAAATGTTGGACGTGAAATTATAAGGCGCAATTGCTGTAATATTTGACTTTTATCCAAATAAAACAAATGTAACAGGTAATTTAATTTAATTTATAATAAATTTACAAAAATCTTATTTACAATTTGTACAATTAAATATTTAAATTAATTTGGTAGACCATATCCAGTCGCTGGCTTGCTTTGCGGTAAGAAATTGTAACTGGATGACACCGAGCCGCTTGACACAGATTGGTTAGGAAACGCTGGTTGACTGTAGCTTGTTGATGGACTTGAAATAGATGATGACTGAGATGAAGATGCACCCGAGGCAAGGCTAGACGTATGTGCAAAAGATAAGATTTCCACGCTAGGTTTTGCACTCTCTAAAGACACGCCTGACACTAAGGACTGGTATCCCGCATTACGAGCTACACTATGTTCATCATCCTTGATTATATTCTGTAAACGATTCACTACAATAGAATCAAGGGCATCCCTATGAACTTGGTCGTTTGCACCCCTATATTGGTTTGAATCAGCCTGGTAACTACTTAAAGGTTGATTTTGAATAAGAGGCTGGGCAGGCTGAATAGGTTGTTGATAATTATATCCCGACTGTTGATATTGTTGTTGTTGATAATATTGAGACTGCTGGTGGTTTACTGAGGCTGGGAGAGAGGGTAATGGTGCAGGTTCAGGTTGAGGTGCTGTTTGGGAAGTGATATATGTAGGATTGAATATCGGCTGCTGAGGGGCTGATGGAATACGTATGTCGATTTGAGGTGACCCATATACTGTATTGGGTTGTGGATAGGCTATCGGTTCAGGGATTGGTTGCGGTTGAGGCGCTGGTGGCGGTACGTGGTAGTATGGTACTGGCTGTTGATATTGCGGAATTGGTACGGGTGCTGGGGCAGGTGCAGGAGCCGGACGAGGTAAAGGTTGTGGTGCTGGCTGAGGTATGGCGTAATTATATCCGAAGTTAGGCGTGTAAATTTGTTGAGGGTACTGTGGCGCTGGTGCTGGACCCGGGATTACAGCCTGTTGTGGTGGATGCTGATGAATGTACTGTGGCAGTTGTGGTGGAGGAACTGGCGCCACTGGATACTGCAGAGCCGGAACATTGGCCCCTGGTCGAGGTAGGTGATACGGTGCTTCTCCCACGATAGTACCAATCAGCGACAGTAAAATGAACTGCAAAAACAAATAGTTGATTTAGAACGCAACGGAATGGAAATTTTTAAATTAAATTTGCATAGTTGGGTGCGTGTGCACACAAGTTTCTCTTTGGTGTGAACTGTCAACTCACAGCGTGCCTCATGGTGTCGCGGATGCTTGCTTGTTTGTGGTGTATCGTTGGACTCGTCTGAGACTTTATAACGCACCACCTCTACAAGACACAATTTCTATCTCGAACATAGTGAGACAACCCATTGCACGGCTCGGTGTCGAAATACTAATACTAACTTATTATCTAAGAGTTTTGTGAGTTATCAATTTACGACAATATTCTGCCGGCTCATTATGTATTTATTGTGACACAACCAAAACACGTCTTCTGTTTGTTTGAATCATCTGATAAATTTAATGCATCGTAAAATGCCATTAACTTTATTTGTTGGCATAAATATTTTAGTCTCAATTTATCACTCTGTTTTGTGTTATAACTATGTGGATGTTTTAATAAGGTGATAGTGTGTTAAGCAAAGTGTGAACTGATTAATCTCGATTGTGAATTCGATGGTCTATTAATGTAACAAATCGTATCACCAGATATCGGAACTCCAGAAATAGTTTAAGATGAAGAAGTTAAATAGTTCAAAGGGAAAATTAAGTAAAGGTTCAAGTGCCATTACATAAAACAGAAGAATTACATTAGAATTATAATATTTCGTTCTCTAGAATTTAATCGACTCATGTCTATATGTACCAGTAGCTGCCCATAGGTCGATTTTCGGCCAATTTAAAAAATTGCTTATGATATTGCTTAGCTTATTCTCTACATAAATTTCATTTATCATCCGTTCGCGCAATTTTCTTAAAATGGAGTACAAAAGTTTCGTTTTACATATATAAATATCGTTGCTATTTTCTCGACAGGTTAACAATAAACTTCCGTGCTGCATCAAGTAGTCTGTGCTATATACAACTCCTCAGAAAATTACAATTGAAGCGCTCGTGGCCCCGAAGATTCAGTGTTCTGTAAACGACTACTGAGTTACGCAACTTTCACTATGGCTGGTCCTCAGATGGGTGATCACTTTGTGGCATTTGCATTTGCTAGCGTTTCCGTGCTTCGGAAGGCACGTTAAGCCGTTGGTCCCGGTTGTCAGTAACATGGCAGTCGTTAAGTCAAGTTGAAGGCCTTATGGGCGGCTTGAAAAATTTAAACAGCAGGTAGCCACAACCTGCGTCTGTCTATTTCAACACGGCAATGGGCTCACCACCTATTATGTGGGACAGGAATACACATGGCAAAAAGTGGCCATACAATATGTATGCCTCTGCCACCCCTTCGGGGATAAGGCGTCATAGATAAATAAATAAATAATAGAAAATTACAACATTAAAACTACGTTTGAGCTTATCGTTATTACGATCATTGAGCATAGTGTTCTCAAAATTTTTGCTGTCCTTGGCCCGAAGTTTTTTTTCTAAGTAAATACTCCTTTATCGGTATTGTGCACTTTTGGGAAGAGTGGAAAATCTTGCACTGGCGTGAGGACACGTGACCTGAACGAAAATTCATAAGACGGAGTGAAAGTAGACCGCCGCCGGTGCGGCGTAGGAGAGGAAGTAATATCCCCTTTCTTGATACCACTTTGCGAAAATGGTTGCCTGCTCCTGCTGTTTCGTTTAACCAGCCCAGAGCGCTTGCGCGAGTGTGCGTGTGCGTTTATACTACAGCCTTATTAAATTTTTAATGTAATGTAAATTGTAAATCACCATGTTTGTGTACGATAGCGCAATAAATTAATATTGTAAAAATTTTATTGATAAATAAAGCAAAAGTATTCCCTAACCATTCCAAATTATTCAAAAATGCACAACATTAAAGTTCAAGTTTTTTAAAATTTTAAATGAAATTTGTGAAAGTATTATATGCCTTACATACATACATTATCATACATTTTCAAATACGTATTGCTCCACGTAGGACGCAGGGACATCAGTCTAACAATGTTATACCAATCACTTAGATGTTGTTACCGCTGTTGACAATATCAGTCAGCATTACCGCTTGCACAAGTGTGGTAACAGTCTCTAAATAATTTTAACAGGTTACCCGGTACTTTGTGCCGTTAGCCTAGATACAGCTTTTGTAAAATTATTATTGGTGGCCGGGTTTCGGGGGATCGGGGTCCGGTTTTCATTTGTTTTACAGTCCCTACGGAAATTAAGGTGTGTTTTAAGGAAGTGCTCGTGGTCCCGCGGACTCAGTGTTCTGTAAACGATCACTGCGTTAAGCAACTTTCACTATGGTCCTCGGATGGGTGACCACTTTGTAGCATTGAAATTTGCAAGCGTTTCCGTGCTTCGGAAAGTACATTAAGCCGTTGGTCCCGGTTGCCAGTAACATGGTAGTCGTTAAGCCCAGTTGAAGGCCTTATGGGCGGCTTGAAAAATTTCAACGGCAGGTCGCCACAACCTGCGTCTGTCCATTTAAACACGGCAATGGGCTCACCACCTATTACGTGGGATAGGAATACACATGGTGAAAAGTAGGGGCATATAATATGCCTTTGCCATCCCCTCGGAGATAAGGCGTGATAGATGAATAACTTTAAGTTTAACCTGTATATCTCTGTATGTGGCATCATAGACGAATTATGATGCGGATTTCGTTTTTGTTGGAAAACCGATGTGATCGAGATGGTTCTTAGCTATAAATTTTGAAGATCAGCAGCTCATGTCCTAGGTAAGGAAAGGATCTCATTTAAAGCCACAAACCGGTTGATCTGAAACTAGGCATACAGAAAATTGTTGCAACATACCATCTTTGAGCGTATTAGACCGCTTTCTGCGAGTAGTTAATGCTTTTGGTTCATGGATGTTTAAAAATTTTAGTTGACCTTGCAGCAAGAAGAAGCGAACCGACTGAAATCCGTTCTATTTCTCCGGTTAAGATAAATTAACTCTGCATTTTAATGCGTTTGTTACCTATAAAAAACTTTACCGTGTCTCGTATAGAGTATCGCACATTACGTTATGCGTAATCGGCAATTGACGCCGAATGATCTACGAGTACTACGCATAAGATCCCAACGAACCATCACCGTGTTACACTGTTACACTGTCACACTGTTACACCGTGACTGATTGGGAATGTCTTATCAAAAAAATCCCAATTATCACACTGTTTCATGTTGGGAATTCAACGGGTCACATGTTTAACTATTTCAATGAGACAGGTTGGCCAATGCCATATTAAATTTCCCATCGAGTAACATTCCATGGAGTAACAGTATTTATAAAAAAGTAAGTTAATTAATAAAGTCCCAAACAATACAATGTGACAGTTAAGGGTGTGACTAGTTGGGACACATTTCGGCAATTCTTTTGCGCATTATTGACTACCATTCGAGCCGGACACAACCATTTAAAAACATTTTGGTATAAATCATCTATACCGTTTTATGTTTTAATACATAGGCAACCATATTGACTTGAACAAATCAATTAGGTAGCAACCGGTCTACCTATAAGAACTTGGGCGGCACATCTGGCCCCCGGGGAGATCCTTAGTTATTCCCTTAGCGGGGTCGCCGTGAATAGCCCTCAGACCTATCCTGCGAACCGGTACACCGCGGGGCTTAGTGTGTAGCACTGCTTCTCAGGGGCAGGGAGTCTCACACACTGCCTTTTACCCCTGCAGTAGGAATGACTGCAAGTAAACGCATTCCACGTGTCAATGAATGTGTGTGTGTGTGTGTGTGTGAGAGAGAGAGAGAACGAGTCAAAGTACATAAATAAAAAAAATATAGGTATGTACTTAGTTACTTTGACTCAACTTACATCCGATATTTTGATGACGAAATCAGCTTAAAAACCTGTTGAATTAAACGATATCAATGAATGATTGACGTTTCAACACACTTTACTAAGATCTTTCATACACATAAGTGCAAATAGTATTGACCTTGACAATTAAATCTCAATTGCAGCGCACAGTTTACACAGCAAGTTTGTCTAAGAACAATACGGCATAGTTCACGGTAGTCGCTGATGTAACTGGTCGTAGGTGTCAAATATTGCGTATTATTCTTGCACTGGTTAACCTGTAATACAGTCAGTGCCAATAATAGGTATAGAGGCGACCATCTTGCTCAAAATGATCGTACCTATAGTTGAGTCATTAGAAGCCACATTTGACACTTCATCAAAAATCCCCAACGTATACTTGTAACGGCGGGTATAAAATATTATTTAATTTTTCGAAGTTAGAACTACACAATTGCTGAACTTTTCTCAGTTACACACATACATAGTTTATTCTCTAAATGCCCAAAGAAGGCTATTTTACTATATAATTAACAAATAAACCATTGTAAAGAAAATAAACAATTTATTTTCCAAAGAACTGAACGTCGTTGCAACGTTGCGGCAGTGGGCCCTTTTCCTTTTTAAACACTAGAAAGGTTACTGAGGAGTTTTGGCGGGAAACAGCGAATGACGCGATCGCCGCTCCGTTATTAATTTTTCAAACTAGTGTATTTTCGGGTGTTTATGTGTAAAAATGATGGTGTTTTGAACATAAAAGCTTCGACATGTGCACAAGTGTTGTGAAATTGGATAACTTAGTGGAACGCGGTATTTTCTGTTGCCTTCCAAAATCCACATATAACTGCAGTAAAATTGACCATCATTTTACTGCAGTAGAACTTTAAACAAACCTATACATGAATACGCTGCTATCAATAAGAATAATTAACTACTTTTGAATGAAGAAGATTAATTATCTACTTGAAAATAATCACTACAGAAGAAAAATTTAATACATAATGGAAGATCAATAAATTTTGTTGTTGGCAATCGCGTCACCTAGAAATTAGAACTTTGAACAAACCTATACATGAATTAAGCTTATTGATAGCAGCGTGCTATCAATAAGCTTAATTTACTACTTTTGAATGAAGAATATTCATTATCTACTTGAAAATTATCACTAAAAGAAAAAGTTAATATAATATACGTCGTGGCTAAGCCCAAGCCGGACATCGCCAAAACAACAAAAAAAAGGTTACCGAGGGCTGCACTAAAAGTATCGGGAATGGAACATTTCCACTGTTCCTGTCATATTAAAATCTTTTTAATTGAAAACTC
This sequence comes from Thumatha senex, assembly GCA_948477245.1. Taxonomy (NCBI): domain Eukaryota; kingdom Metazoa; phylum Arthropoda; class Insecta; order Lepidoptera; family Erebidae; genus Thumatha; species Thumatha senex. The sequence continues at coordinate 24,001,522 of OX419726.1, forward strand.
CTTGGTTTTAAAAATCGAATATCTTTTATTTATTTAAAAAAAAGAAGCGCTCGTGGCCCCACGGTCTCAGTGTTCTGTAAACGATTTTTGAGTTACGCAACTTTCACTATGGCTGGTCCTCGGATGGGTGACCACTTTGTGGCATTTACATTTGCGAGCGTTTCCGTGCTTCGGAAGGCACGTTAAGCCGTTGGTCCCGGTTGCCAGTGAAATTGCAGTCGTTAAGCCTGGTTGAAGGCCTTATGGGCGGCTTGAAAATTTCAACAGCAAGTAGCCACAACCTGCATCTGTCTATTTCAACACGGCAATGGGCTCACCACCTATTACGTGGGACAGGAATCCACACGGTGAAAAGTGGGCATATAATATGCCTCTGCCACCCCTTCGGGGATAAGGCGTGAAGGATATTTAATTTAATTTTAATTTATTTAAAAAAAAGATTCTCGGTCTTGTCACAAGGTTTTGTCAAACTTGTTTAGACGTTGAGAAAATGGCATTGACTCGAGAAAATTTAAGAGCAATGATTTATTATGACTTTCGAAGTGGTTTAACACAAAAACAGTGTGTTGAGCGAATGGTTTCTGCATTTGGTGATGAAGCCCCATCTAAAACCACAATTTATCGCTGGTTTGCTGAATTTCAATGTGGAGTCAAGCTCAGTGATGATCCCCGTCAAGGTCGTCCAAAAACTGCAGTCACTCAAGAAAACGTTGATGCTGTGCGTAAGCTGATTGAGGACATCGACATGTGACATACCGCGAAATTCAGGCAACTTTAGACATTGGCATGAGTCAAATACAAATAATCTTGCATGAACAATTAGGTGTAAAAAAGTTGTTTTCCCGATGGATACCGCATTCGCTCTGTGAAGAGCAAAAAGCGGCTCGCCAGGAACGAGCTCCTGTGGGAATAGGGAACGGGAAAACTTCTCTATGCGGGCGAAACCGCGGACGTCAACTAGTAACATACAAGAATGACGAAAAATGAGTAGGACTTTACAAGTGGGAGACTTTTTCGAATAAGTCTCAATATATTCGATTCTGCTAATAAACTTTCGATTTTCTTGGTAACCGAGGGCGGCACTGAAAATTTCGGGAATCAAGGAAGTGACACAACATTACTATTTAAAAATGGATTTATTGCTATTCGAAGTATTCTCCGCGAAATTTGACACATTTTTCCATACGATGGAATCAATCATTGAAGCAACCATTCCATTCGGAAGTTGGGGTATCCAAAATGGCCGTTTTGTAGCGTCAAGTGATGAAAATCTCTGACCACGCAATTTATTCTTTATTTTAGGGAAAGTATAGAAATCATTAGGGCTTAGGTCGGGGCTGTACGGCGGATGGTCTAATAATTCTATGTTTTCTTGCTCTAAAAACTCTTTTGTTCTGTGCGCGGTGTGAGAACTCGCATTGTCGTGATGGAGGATGATGCGGCGGTTGCAGTTCTATTTACGGAGTTCAGAAACGACCTGTGGCAAACAAATGCTAGCATACCATTCTGCATTAACCGTTCTTTGTCCCTCAAGAGGAATAGTCGCAACATGGCCGGTTTTGGAGACAAACGTGGCCACCATTTTTTTTACAACACTCCGTGAATGAACAATTTTTGTTGGCTGTAACTCATTTTCGAACACCCAAACTCGTGACTGGTTTTTTGGTTCGGGTTCGTACGCGTATATCCAGGATTCGTCACCTGATACGATGTTGTATACAGCATTTGAGGATCCTGCGTGGAATCTTTCGAGAGTTCTGATGCACCAAGTAACGCGAGCCGCTTTTTGCTCTTCACAGAGCGAATGCGGTATCCATCGGGAAAACAACTTTTTTACACCTAATTGTTCATGTAAGATTATTTGTATTTGACTCATGCCAATGTCTAAAGTTGCCTGAATTTCGCGGTATGTCACATGTCGATCTTCCTCAATCAGCTTACGCACAGCATCAACGTTTTCTTGAGTGACTGCAGTTTTTGGACGACCTTGACGGGGATCATCACTGAGCTTGACTCCACGTTGAAATTCAGCAAACCAGCGATAAATTGTGGTTTTGTATGGGGCTTCATCACCAAATGCAGAAACCATTCGGTCAACACACTATTTTTGTGTTAAACCACTTCGAAAGTCATAATAAATCATTGCTCTTAAATTTTCTCGAGTCAATGCCATTTTCTCAACGACTAAACAAGTTTGACAAAACCTTGTGACAAGACCGAGAATCTTTTTTTTAAATAAATTAAAATTAAATTAAATATCCATCACGCCTTATCTGGCAAAGGCATATTATATGCACACTTTTCACCGTGTGGATTCCTGTCCCACGTAATAGGTGGTGAGCCCATTGCCTTGTTGAAATAGACAAATAACAAATTTCGTTCGGAATTCGTTGGGGTAGGTCACTGGCACTCTAAATTTCGTTTTGTATACGACTCTATTTTAAATTTCATATGAAAATTTGTTTTATTTGTAATGATCTCTACTTAAGCGAAGCGCTCGTGGCCCCGCTGACTCAGTGTTCTGTAAACGAACACTGCGTTAAGCAACATTCGCTATAGGTGGTCCTTGGATGGGTGACCACTTTGTGGAATTTACATTTGCGAGCGTTTACGTGTTTCGGCAGGCTCGTTAAGCAGTTGGTTGCCAGTAAAATGGCAGTCGTTAAGCCTGGTTGAAAGCCTTATGGGCCGCATGACAAATTTCAACAGCAGGTCGCCTCAGTCTGCGCCTGTCCAGTTCAACACGGCAATGGGCTCACTACCTGTAACGTGAGACAAAAATGCATATGTGATTGATCTCTACTTGAGATTATTATTGATTTTACACCACCGCTTCTCAGGTATAAATCGAAAAATATCCATTCTAGCAAAAAAAAATAACAACAACCAAAATTGAAGAAAATTATTTTGCGGAAAACTTTGTAAAAGTAAGATTTTTTTTATATAAAATTGACAATAAAATATTTAATCCAAAATGTAGGAAATTAAACATTCATACAGACAACATAAAGACAATTTTTATTTATGTTTGTCTGACCTATTTTGGGGTATGCCTAAAAACTACAATAGACCGATTATAAATAAATAATTGAATCAGGCGTTACATGGCGGAAATCCATTTTAAAAAACTAATTATTTTTGTTTTTAAATGTTACTTTTGCAATATTCCACTTGTTTTGCCAAACAGTCTTGATAATGCCTCGTGTGTAGGCGAAACACGTGTCGACATCGTACGACATTCTAAAAAAGCGGAATATTGCAAAAATAACATTTAAAAACAAAAATAATTATAGTTTTTTAAAATAGACCGGTCAAACGCGAGTCGAACTTATGCGCCGAGATTTACTTACCTACCCATTACCGCCTTAACAAAATTTGTACCTTAATTTGAGGTATGTTCCATTTTAGCAAGACCTCCAAATTGTAAAAGCGCCCATATAACTCTGAGGTCTACGTTAATTGGTGGCAACTATGTATGTTTGGTGGGTGACACTCCTTAATTTCAAAGTCCAAGGTCGTTTATATTAAAATAGATCTGCTCCTTTAGCCTAAAGGATGTTTCGGGCAAAAGCCCAATCGATGTAACAGATAAAGAATCATCAACCACACACTTTAGGCAATACCTACATGGAATGCACACTGAAGTGAATTGAAAAAATTCTCATAGATATATTAAATTCTCTGCGAAATCTCGACGCAGAATATTAGGTCCGTATTCCAGAACGTTTCTGAATACTCAATCAACGCTTGAGACTAGTTTTTGCCTTTTAGGGCCCGTATTCCAGAACGTTAATCAAGAAACTTGAGAGTAGTATTTATAAGGCAAACTAGTCTCAAGCGTTACTTAAGTATTGATTAATGTTCTGGAATACGGCCAATAAAATCTACTCTCCAGCGTTCGTTGAGTATTGATAAACGTTCTGGAATACGGGCCTTAGATTCTGCGTTGAGATTTTGCAAGGTTAACCTTAGATATTTAATCTGATCCGTGGATTTGACCCAATTATTGTTTACTTATTATGCGAATGGACAGGGTATTTGGAGCTACCGGTACAATTAAAACATAGTCTAGTAATGAATACATATTTTATTACCATTTGAAATTCAACGTTTAAAGTTTTATGTGTGAAACTTAAAATAGACTAGAAATATATTTCCCTCTCTGTTTCTTGTAAGAAATTGCTTTACAACAATAACGCCTCTATCTATCTAAATATATAAAAATGAATCCCTATTTCCCTTGGTCACGCCATTACGCGTGAACGGCTGGACCAATTTGAAAAATTCTTTTTGTTTTAGATAGCCCATTTATTGAGGAAGGTTCTTAGCTATATATCATCATGCCACTACACAGGAGAGCGGAGCAGTAATCATAAATGTCAACAAATCGGGGAAACTTTTATACATTTTTGGAAAAGTAATAAGCGACGGGATTAAATGGGTACCACGGGGTTGGAAGTATGTCGCGGACGTAGCTGGGCAGGTCAGCTAGTATATATAAAAATGAATCCCTATTTCCCTTGTTCACGCCATCACGCGTGAACGGCTGGACCGATTTAAAAAAATATTATTGTATTGTATAGCCCATTTATTGAGGAAGGTTCTTAGCTATATATCATCACGCCACTACACAGGAGAGCGGAGCAGTAATCATAAATGTGAACAAATCGGGGAAACTTTCATACATTTTTGTAAAAGTATTACGCGACGGGATTAAATGGGTGCCGCGGGGTTGGAAGTATGTCACGGACGAAGCCGGGCAGGTCAGCTAGTACATTTATATAAGTAATCTCTTTACACAGACATTAAAAAAGTACGTAAGGAGCACATACACAAAAGACAGTACGTGTCGCACTTAATACTTGAATCTGTAAAATACACTAATCTATTAAACTATATACATTTTCATTTGTCTTACAGACTAAACCTAGGACCAAGTATCATATGGACAGAGCATAAACATAAGCCGTGTTGTTGCCGTTCTTGTATCCGTGTGACCGCTCTATCTTTGTCTATCGTTAAGAATGTCATAAAAGTGAAAATGACAGCAAGTGTAAGTTTGGCAACGTCACACTGTCTGTGTGAAGTGTATCCACTGTTAAACCGAAGGGTGTCAAACTTTGTGTTTAGGTGCCGGTTACAGCTTATTTTCTGAATAATCTTATTAGATATTTATTGCAAAAATCAAAAATCCGTATCATGTTTGTGTTATGATACGGATTTTTAATTTTTTTAATATAATGTCAGAATACGTTTTCAATAAGCATTATTTCACTAACAAGTTTCAATTTTAAATGATAAAATACAAAAATCAGCAGTTTTCAATCTTTTCAGTAAGATTGTTTAAGATTGCATTGGTTACATAATTATCATTTTTAATATTAATATCCATTAATATCGTAGTCAATTGTAGGGATTCAAGACCTAGTCACGCTACTAATGCACCCCTAAAGTTGCACACTACCATAAAATGGACACGCTAAATAGTTTAAAATTGAAATAGGCATTAATATTGTAGTCATTTGTAAGAAATTCAAGACCTATACCTTCATTTTTTTCTTTATATACCAGAATGACATTTCTGTATGTCATATATGTTTTTTAATGTTGCAAGCGTGCTAGCATAGTGCATTATTTAGTCGATTTTGTTTATGTATCGAATCACTCGACTTATAAAAATAGATTTTAAAAATATAATAGTTCTTAAAAATGTTTATTAATACTATAAACAATGTTATAAATATTGCATGTTATTAACTATTACATTTGCTCTGGGGCGAGGAGATCATGGTGCTGATCATGGATTAAAGTTAGTTTTAGTTCTATAGTGCGAGTCATGGTCTTCAGCGGAAGGAAGTAAGACGCTGCCGCGTCATTCTGTGAGTTAGTCGTGCTCGCGTAAGTGATGGCGTAGAGAGGGCGGGAAGGAACTCTTTAACCCAAGTTCTGCAGACAGCGGGGTGGGCGCCACAGACTTTGCCTCGTGGAGCAATTAATTAATTAAGTCAGGTACCGAGAGGAGGTGGGGATCTGAGGCTAAGAGCCTCATAGAAGAAATTATATATATAACAGAAAATGATGAATTTTGCTCCGTATCGTCTGCATTGTTACGTTACCCTCTGCGCCTAGCGATATGATAATGGATATTCATTCAAAGGCAATGGTGCCTGTGTCATAAGCACCTTTCTACCAGGAACTATACAAGACGGGTTAGTTTGAAGGACAAAACATTGACATGTTGCTACTGTTATATTTTATTTTTAGATACGAGATCTCTTTTCCAAAAACCAAAAATTTTATAAAAAATAAATATTAAAACAATAAAATAGGTTTGACAATAACATGCCTACCTTCTTCGCTCCCGATAGGTCATACGAATATTCCTCTGCTTTCTAATCGTTGTTGTTTGAGTGTCGCTCTTTGTTTTTTGATTTGTTGTTTTTTTTGTAAAACATCATGCAAAATACTGGACCGAGTACTTCGAGTGCAGTTATGCCTCCAAGGAAAAAAAGACGCCAGGTTGCTTTGAGCGTCAGAGAGAAGACAATGATTCAAAATGTATTTAAATACGTATTCAATGAGGAGGAACGCAAACTGGATACGCTGTTAGGTGATTTGTCACCTAACAGCGTACGTCACCCAAATAAGCGCCATTGTGCTTAAAAAAACGTCGGAAATTTTGGGTATAGGTGTCTGCACTGTTTTTAATGTAGGTACTAAAGAATATAAAAGAGAATGTGACGCCGACTTCGCCGCTACGATCTGGCCATAAGCTGTCTTTTAAAGAGACAAGTTTGATGATTTCACATTTTCTGCCATTCGACGTAAAGTGCACAAAATTTTTTTTTTAATAATGAATATCCTACTATTGCAAAGGTGAGTACCTAATATTTATTTTTCATGAAATACATATGAAAATAAACAGATTACTATGTGTAATCTGTCAATTATCATAATCTTTTGATCAATAACGATTTATTTATAGATCACTGACTCGGTGAATGAAGATCCTGACCTACCCAATCTCTCAAGGAGTACAGTGAGGCTAGTCCTCAAACACTTGAATTGTAAATATACTGAACTCACATTGGACTTTTTTTACAGGACATACTTTATCAAAGTCGTGGACCGATACGAATATTGGTACACCACTACATGCCTTTTTTGAAGGCTTAACAATGGGTCTAAAAGCTCTCGTAGGAAAAGGACGACGGCTTTTAATTAGACATATAGGAAGCGAGGAAGGCTTTTTAGATGGAGGTTTATTAATTTTCGAATCCGAAACAGACAGTAGTGACAACCACAATGAAATGAATGCTGAACATTATGAGTGGCTTAAAGGGATTTTGCCAAAAGTAAAAAATAAATTAGTTTTAATTATCGACAATGCCCCTTATCACACACGTAAGTTAGAAAAATCTCCCATAATGGCGTGGCGTGAAGCCCCAATTTAAGATTGGTTACAGTCCAAGAACATATGTTATGAAAATACGATGGTAAAAGCTGAACTAATGGAAATAGTTAATAAGGAAAAATATAAGTATCAAAAAAAATTTTGTAGATGAGCTTGCTGCTCAGTACGGATAGCTACTTATAGAGCGCACGCACGCACGAATCACATATAGAGCGTATCTAAAAACATATATACGCAATATCGGAATAAAATTGCATGACCAAATTCTAAAATTTCTCATTCAATACTCTATGAATTTGCATAGACACAATTTCAAACTAATCAACTAAGCACCTATTATTTTTGGTCACGACACTATCTTTTTATTTCGATAAAGCGGCAACACTCCAAATGTCATTCTAGTCTATAAAGGAAAAATCAGAGTATAGTCACGCACACTAATGCACTCCTATAATAGGCGCACTACCATAAAATGGATACTCTAAAATTTCTATGGCTCTGTCCATATGATATTTGGTCCTAAACCAACCATTACACAACGCCTGAAAGTGCCAGAAACACGTATTCTATTTCTTTAATGCACGCCATGACATAAATTGGCCACCATTTTTATCTTTTTTTTTGTACCTATGATTAGAAAAGTTACATCCTTAAGTACTTTTTGGGATCTGTGTTTCTTTATTAGGATCACTTATAGATGTGCTTTAAAGATTATTCTATTTTCTATGCCGTTAGGATTATTTTCTAATAGGGTAGTTCCTGACTGGTGACAATGGCAAGCCTCCTTTCTTAGCTGCTGCAATTCTAGCCTCGCGCTGTTTACGTTTCTCTACAATTCTTTGGTGAGTGCGTTTCATTTCCAAAATCTCTTTCATCTCCTCTTTATCTTCGTCCTGGAAAATTAACATTGATTAGGTAATAGTTAAATTTACATTATTTTGTTGATTTTTCATAAAATGTTCTCAATGTACGAATGTATTTGGTGGATGGTATAAACCTACATTATAGGTGTAATGGGCCCCACCAAGGTCTCCCAAGCGACCTCACCTGCTAGCGGTGCACCTGTTGATTAACAGACGAGTCAACGACGTAGGCGCCCTTACGGGGTTGGGAGAGAGATCAGTTCAGATCAGTTGGGAGAAAGAGCAGTCACTACCAATAATGCCGAAAATGAAAATCCAAACGGTAGTTGCTCCTATCCTAAAAATTGACTCCGGGCTTGGGGCCCGAAGTCGACTTTTAGCCCCAGGTAGGGTTTGAAATACTTAGGTACATTAAGAATTGGAAGCGCTCGTGGCCCCGCGGTCTCAGTGTTCTGTAAGCGATCACTGAGTTACGCAAATTTCACTAGGGCTGGTCCTCGGATGGGTGACCACTTTGTGGCATTTACATTTGCGAGCGTTTCCGTGCTTCGGAAGGCAAGTTAAGCCGTTGGTACCGGTTGCCAGTAAAATGGCAGTCGTTAAGCCAGGTTGAAGGCCTTATGGGCGGCTTGAAAAATTTCAACAGCAGGTAGCCACAACTTGCGTCTGTCTATTTTAACACGGCAATGGGCTTCACCACCTATTACGTGGGACAGGAATCCACACGGTGAAAAGTGGGCATATAATATGCCTCTGCCACCCCTTCGGGGATAAGGCGTGATGGATATTTATTTTAGATACATTAATTTAAAAACAATCTATGCCTAGTTGTTGTAAATAGTACATATCATGATAATATAGTACGTATATATCAGTTAGAGCGGATGGAAGATGTGATTCGGATGTAGAACGGCGAGTAGCTGCCGGAAACAGAGTTAACGGTGCTTTGTCCCAATTAGTAAAGCGACAAAGCATCGTAAAAGAAGCACGACTGGCGATTCATAACGCAGTGCTAGTGCCAACTTTGCTTTACGGTAGCGAAACCTGGGTATGTCAGCAGATGCATGAAAGTAAATTGAATGCTGTGGAGATGCGATCACTTCGAAAATTGTGCGGCGTTACTTTAGCCGACCGAATACGTAACGAAGTGATACGCAAAATGGCAGGTTTGAATGAAAGTCTCAGCGTTAAGCTGGAAAAGGGCGTGCTCCGTTTGTTTGGACACGTCCAACGAATGAGTGAGGAACGATTGACGAAGAATATATATTGTGCGAAAGCAGAGGGTAGAAGAAGTCAGGGTAGGCCGAGACATACATATGAGAACCACGTGAGCAGATTGCTCAAAAGCGGAAAAGTCAAAAGTACTCGGATACCCAGAGTTGCGTGTATGAAGCTATTGATGAATCTACAAGAAGCGAAAGAAGTATACATGGATCGCGAAGCCTGGCGATCTGTCCTCTCTCACTAGTTAAATTCACAATATTTTGTTGATTATTCATAAAATGTTCTCAATGTACGAATGTATTTGATGGATGGTATATGTTTTATGTGCCTATATATTAGTGGTGTAACGGGCCTCACCAAGGTCCCTCAAACTAGCTCACCTGCTCTAGCGGTGCACCTGCTGATTTACAGAAAAGTCAACGACATTGACGCCCTTACGGGGTTGGGAGGTAGATCAAACGGCAGTCGCTTCCAATAATGCCGAAAATGAAAATTCAATCGAGAGTTGCCCCTATCCTAAAAGTCGACTCCTGGCCTCAAACCCAGGTAGGTTTTGGAATACTTAGGTACATTAATTTAAGAACAATCTAAACATACTTGCTTTACGTATATGTCAGAAATCAGAATCCATTTTTTTTATATAGCTTTCTGAGATGCTGAGCGAATTTTAGAACAGTATTTTTTTTATAGCAGTGAGGTAGCAGACAAGCTTAAAAGTGGTCACCGTAGCCTATGGACGTTTGCAACACCAGAGCCCAAAACCTTCTAAGACCCCTGTTGAAGAACCCCATACTGATGACGTTTGGGAATACTCAGGTAGGGAGTTCATTCACATCACAATCTAAGCGTATACGGAATAAACCACCTATCAGAGAAGTACAATTTATTGTAAAGGAACACTTTCTACTAAAAAAATGATCCCCAATTTCTGAACGTCGCGTCGGCGACGTTACGTCGCGTTTATCCATCAGCCAGACGACATCACTGGACGAGGTAAAGTTTTAAAGATAGGACAGTATTTACAAACCTTCTGATTAATCCTTAAAACTAAAGCTCTCTTCCCATTCGCCATTGGCTGACTGTAAGTCATTAGCTGCTTAAGCCGCTGAGCCGGTGGCACCCCTCTCTCAACGACCAAAACAATTCGGGCCCATTGTCTCTGCCACTCATTTCTAGTCTCTGCAATCTTCTGATACGTGTTCCCCATCATGGCAATCAGCATGTTTACCAGCAGGATCGCTACTATGATCATATACACTACGAATAGAAGCTGAAAGTTAAATTTAAAGTAGGTGAATTTGAATTTATTCTGCACCTTAAATATTTTATCTTATGTCAGTCTGTTAGTCTATAGACTCTAGAGTAAGTGTACTTCATTAGCTAGTGGACGCCCGCGTGGTGATGTGTTGTTGTGAGTGGTGAAGTTTTCTCGTACTCGTTTCCCACAGGAACCTGTTCCCGTAATAAAAAGCATCCATTTTTTAATCCAGGGTGTCAGTTACATCCGTTTGAGCATGTAGAAGTAACAAACACACACAAACTGTCACCCTCGTGGTGACGTTTCCCCTTACCCGTTTCCGACACGAATTTGTTTCCGGGATAAAAAGTAACGTGCTACGTTATTTTTTAGGATGTAAGCTACATCTACACCAAAACCTAAATTTTATTGAAATTCGTCCAGCGTTTGAGCGTGTAAAAGTAAATAGGTACATACCTACACACTCACAAACTTTCACCTTTATAATATAAGCACTAATGACCTTAGGCTCTCCGGACACAGACTAACACAGAAGATGACTAAATGTTTGTAAACAGCAATGACGGCTGACCTTAAGACGGTCCTGGCAGATTAAGCCGTCCTGGCAGAAGGGGCAGACGCAAGAATTCTTAGCTTGACCTCATTGAGACTGAGACAATATGATCAAGAAAAAGATAAGACAACTTTCAACTAGCGCAAACTAGGATAAATGTGTTTGCTCTGTTACATACTATACTCGTAGATAAACCAAACAGTATGCTGACAAAATGGTAAAATAAATACAAGATATATATAGAATACGTGTCTGGCCGCCATGTCGAGAAAATATCAAGTATTACTAATATTAAAGAGGCCTATATATTGTTTTCTTCACTTCACTTCAAACGCTGAAATGGCTGAAAGACTTTGGTCAAAATTTGGAGTGACAACCTAAATTAACACATAGGCTACTTTTTTATCCCGGGAACAGGTTCTCGTGGGATACGGATACGGGAAAACTTTACTACGCGGACGGAGCGGGTATTCTCTAATTACGCCATTTATGTTTAAATTCCTTTCACTAATACTAGCGAACGCCCTGCGGTTTCCCTAACATAGTACCGTTCCCGTAGGAATAAGGGGATAAAATGTAACCTTAGTTACTCATTATAATATCTGCTATCAGCCAGCGAAAGGCTCGTTAAAATCGTTTTAGCGATTTCATAGATTAGTCAAAACGAAGAGACAGAAACAGAATAAATGGTACCTACATAATTAAAAATGAATCGCAAAATATTTTGCTAAGCGTAAAACTGGGAGAGGGCAGGGCCAATTCCAGTATTTTTTTTAAATAAATAAATATAATGGGACATTTTTTTCTAGCCCAACGTAAGCTAAATATAAGCTTGTGTTATGGGATCTAGACGACTGATAAACATACTTATATATTACTAGTATTTAGTACATATCATATATAGGAAAACCAAACTTCGAAACTAACATTTGTAGGTCACACAAATATTTTTTCCGTCCCGGGAATTGAACCCAAGACCCCAGTCGTACACTACCACTGCGCCACCGAGGCAGTCAAGTTTTATTTATTCTTTGTATTTTAAAGAAGGTTATTGTATTGAGAAATATTTGAAAAATTGCAACGAGAACGAGAAAGATTCATTACGCAGGCGGAGCCGCGGGTAGTCAACTAGTGATGAATAAATATGTTGATTTTAAACAGAAATATAACAGAAAGAAATCCTACTAATATTATAAACGCGAAAGTTTGTAAGTATGGATGGATGTTTGTTACTCTTTCACGCAAAATTTACTGAATGGATTTTGATAAAACTTTACAATAATATAGCTTACAAGGTAGAATTACATATATTTTATTTCAGAAACAGGAAAACTTCACCACGTGTGCGTGATTTTTTTTTATGTAAGTATACACTTTCAAGTGCAATTAGTGAGAATCTGTTAATTTGGAAATACAAAAAGAATTTCATTTAACTGTATAAATGAACTAGCTGACCCTCCCTCCTATCTTCGCCCGTGACATACTTTGAACCACCTGGCCCACCCATTTATTCGCGGCGGCGGCGTTTATTAATTTTACAATAATGTACGAAAAAATTGCCCGATTGTTAACATTTATGATTACTGCTCCGCGCTCCTGGGTCGTAGCGTGATGATGATCATCATCATCCGAGCGTCTGTCTCAATTGCGTCTCGCGACGCCCGCGGTCCGCTAGCTTGACGATATACAGCCTATAGTCTTTTTCGACAAATGAACTATCCCACACAAAAATTGTTTTATAATCCGAATCAGTAGTTCCTGAGATCAGCGCTATCAACCAAACAAAAACTCTTAGTATAAAGACTTAGTATAAATACATACACACATATTGTCACGCCTTTATCCCCGAAGGGGTAGGCAGAGGCATACTCTACGACCACATTTCACCGTATGCATTTTTGTCCCATGTAACAGGTGGTGAGCCCATTGCCGTGTTGAAATGGACAGGCACAGGCTGTGGCGACCTGCCGTTGAAATTTTTCAAGCCGCACATAATGCCTTTAACTGGGCTTAACGTCTGCCATGTTACTGGCAAACCGGGACCAACCGCATAACGTGCCTACCGAAGCACGTGAAGTATAAAGTAAAGATAGATAAAGTGCAGTACTTAGCTTAGTTGGCAATTTCTGTTACCTTCGCCTCTATCTCGTGGTTGGTGCGGTCGAAAGCGGTATAGTAGTCAGAAAATGAAGTCAGAGACATGAGGAACATTGCCATGATACTCTCCATCGGAGAAGGCATGGGATTGTCTGGGTTGTCGAAAGATAAGAATATCACGTAATATGCTGCAACAAACACAACAGTTACATTAAGCCGTTGCTAGTAAAATGGCAAGTTGAAGGGCAGTTTGATAATTTTGAACATTCGGTAACCATAACCTGTCCAATTCAACACGGCAATGGGCTCTCCACTAGGGGGCCGAGTCTACTGTTTTCCAATAGAAAGATGTTCCAGTTCTATCCTATAGCGGTTCTATTGCGGTTAGTCTAAAACTTGTTATTCTACTAAAACTATAATAAATTTCACAATCACACTTCTCAAGCTGCAGAATACGAGGACAACATAGCTGTTTTAAGCTATCAAAATATTAGATTTAATAATATAATAGAAATATAATAATAGACTATATATACTCTCCTGACCGTATTCGGCCACAGCGACTTACTACTGCTACTATTGAGAGCTTCGCTGGTGTGCCCTCAGGTGACTGACATAACCTATTTTTGAAGCGCATGTACGATTACACACGCTACAAGTCAGCACCCCTCCAATATAATTATAATCTATGGCCGCGTGTGGTCGGGCCTTGAGCTCGTCTCGGTTAGCATCGAGCTCTTCTCTCCGCCTCGTCTCAAACTCAAACACCTTGGTGTGTACGGTGTGCCTCCATCGTGGCCGTTCCGCTGCCATTGCCTCCCACTGTGACGGATCGAGATCACATCGCTTCATGTGTCTTTTAAGCACATCTTTGTACCGCAGGAGTTGGCCACCTTGTTTGCGCTTGCCATCCTGCAGTTCAGAGTAGAAAATACGCTTCGTCACTCGGTCGTCTGACATTCGGGAAACATGACCGCTGTAGCTGCCGTCTCATTATATAGGCTTCGATTCCACCAACATTTGCTTTTCGTGGAACTTCCGTGTTTCGAACACGGTCCGACCAGTGTATGTTCATAATGTCACGTAGGCATCTGAGGTGGAATTTATCTAATGTACGGATATGTTTGCGGTACAGACACCACGTTTCTGACGCATACAAGAGGTTTGGCAAAACGATCGCCATGTACACAGCTACTTTCGTAGGGAGCTTTATGTCGTGTGAACGGAATACCTTTGAACGAAGCCTGCCAAAAGCATAATAATAGACTACCAAAAATGCAAATTAAGTGCTACTTACAGGCGCTACACGTGTTAATAACATTCTATCGGCCGGCCGATAGAATTCTATTGTAATAGTAGACTACGAAAACAGCCATTTTTTTTTGTCGGCTCCTTTTCTTTTTTCCTATTCTCTTCAGACGCGATTGAATTAGTAGACTTGGCGTCCTGTTATGTGGAAAAATATGGGCGTATAATATGTCTCTGCGGGGATATAGGCCTGACTATTTGTGTGTAGGTATGTATTTACTCTTCATCTTAATGTATTCCCAGTTGCCTTTAAAACCTGGATTTGGAGTTCAGGTTTCACTTTTTTTTTACTGCTAGGAGCAGTTATCGTTTGGCGTTTGATATTCGGGATTGTTGGGAGCGAGTGCCGTTTGACCTCCCAAGTCAAGCCTGAGTGGATGCCTAGTCTGATAGCCAGCAGGTGCACCACTAGCAGTGAGGTAGCTTAGCCCTGGAGATATTGGCGGGGCCCCTCACACTCTATATGTATGTTTGTCTGTTGAATATTTGAAACACACTCCTTTTCTACTGAAGTTTTTATTTATATGAAATATTTATCATAGGGTCCAATGGAGTGTGATTGGTATGACAATATCCCATTAAAAAGTTGTAGCCTTACAGTTACTTGAGCTATAATAAACCTTTACTCTTTTATCGTTATATGACCGTAAAAGAGGCTAAATAGCTCTGACGGCAATTATTACCCGACAACAGTAAAATAGACCCTGGTTTTATTTTTTACAGCAGTAACAACGAACAATCTCATTCAGAACTAGTGGCAATAGTAAGTATTACTATTTGTAAGTAAAAACTCTTTTTGTACACTAGGAAACACAATATAGACATATTAGTATGAGAAATATTGGTAAACAAAGGCGGCCTTATCGCGCATGGCAGTCTTAAGAGACTGCCATGTGACTGTAAGCAGTCAACCTTTGGATGGAGATTGCGGGGTGGGAAATGTTTTAGGACAGTTTACTATAATAGAGGTATTCTACAGGTGCCTACCTTGTGAGAAGCCCATGACAAACACCAGATAGATGCACACAAACCGAAGTAGATCTCCCATTACCATTCTATAGATCATCACCACGAAAGGACCAACGGTTTTGAAGCCTCTGTTAAAAGTACAAAATAACGGTTAAAGTTCCTCTCTCGTTTTCGGAACCTTTTTGGAAGAATTTTACAGTTTAGGGTAAAGAAAATTAATTTATAAATAAATATACTTGATATAGCTACTTAAAGAACTTGTTGGTTAGCTTGGCTGTAACGGAATCACTGATTTTCCACGATGACTCCTGGAGAGTACTAG
The DNA here is from genome assembly GCA_948477245.1 of Thumatha senex. Classification (NCBI taxonomy): domain Eukaryota; kingdom Metazoa; phylum Arthropoda; class Insecta; order Lepidoptera; family Erebidae; genus Thumatha; species Thumatha senex. Next base: position 24,017,530 of record OX419726.1, read on the forward strand.
GGGGCGCGGGAATCACTTTGACTACACTTCTATAAAGACGCTCCGGCTATTGCCAACTTTATGAGCTACCGATCGCCGCCGATGAGGTAGCTGACCACTGCTAAACGCAGACCCCCATAGCCGAAGGCGGTATGTGTCCTACCATTATAAAATGACTAAATCTGAACAAATCTTAATACCTAACTACTAGCTAATATGTATGCGATTGTAGTGCTGAGATTAATCCTGGAGTAAAACAAATATTTGTGTGATACACAAATGTTTTTTACGGAGTTTGTGTGTTTATTAAATTTTGTTGGGACATCTCACACAATGCCATCTGATTCCAAACTAAGCAGAGCTTGTACTATGGTAACCAGATAACTAATAAACATACTTATAATATTTCAAAAGACATACATATTACCATACATACATAGATAAATAACACCCAGATCCAGAATATACCATCGTGCTCATCACACAAAGTTTTATCCTGGGTGGGAATCGAACCCACGACCTCTTACGTAGCAGTCGGATGCACTCCCACCGCGCCACAGAGACCGTCAAAAGGCCGTGTTTTCTATTTCTCATATGTATGTATTTAGAAATATATAAGTATGTTTAACGGTTGTCTAAATCCCACAATATGTAATTATATTTATTTCTTTAACTGTCATTATTACCTGCAAAAGAACAAGAAGTACGGTGCTGTAGTCAGCATGATGATAACAGCAATGTGGTCCTCTTCCTTGGCGGCGCACCACAGACGCAACACAGGTAGCACCAGCATCAGCAGGCACGATAGCAGAAACATTACTCTGGAACATAAATTTGCTATAACTTAATTTCGAAAATCAAGTATAAGTTGAAGCACGCGTGGTCACGTCAACTCAGTGTTCTCTAAACGATCACTGAGACTTTCGCTAGGCTGGTACGGTAGCCACAACTTGCGTCTGTTTAGTTCGGTACGGCAATGGGCTCACCACCTGTTACATGGGACAAAAATGCTTACGGTGAAATGTGGGCGTATAATATGCCTCGCCACTCCTTCGAATCGAATGAGTGGCGAGGATTTATTTGGAAACAACATTTTGTCGACAAACACCCCAGTGTCGACTGAATATTTTCGTAGTGCCCGTCAAACGTACATAATTATCATCTTGCCCTTTTCTTAATTTATTTTGGGGTCGGCGCAGTAAATCTTTTTCCATGCATCCCTGTTATTTGTCATCTGATAATTCACTCCTTTCATATTCATATCACTCTGACCTCCATTCTTGACCCCTAAACATTTATGCATCTTCTTAACAACCGACGTAATTACGACAGGTCTTATATATTTTGCTCTTCAACTTGAGAGTCATCCGTGGATCGCATAACCTAACATAACAAAAAAATTAACAGAAACCTAATTAAATAAAACCCACAATATCAAAACACTAGGCTAGTGGTTATATAGTGCTACTTATACAGGGTCATTTGTAAAATACCAGCAACCTGCTAGGACTAGGTAGCTAACATCATAAGAACATGTTCTACGAATTTGCTACACAACTCGTGAAAATCAGACCGGTCATAACTCCTTTGACCTTGACCTTTTTCAACCATATTGATGCGCGCACATCCATCGTTCATCGAAGCATGCAGTACGTGACGAAAAAGAGACCCAATTGTTCTTTTAAGTGAATCCAAGAGCAAATACCTATGTCGAAGCTTGAAGTTTCAATGTACGATAGCTGTGCAACGAATTACCAAAAGTGGTAGAACAAACGTTGTTGGTTATGACCTTGGCTATCTACTCCTAGCAGGTTGCTGTTGTTTTACAAATGACCCTGTATAACTTCGTAAGGTCAGTGTACATATTTCCGATGTATTTACGACTCCGAGTTATTACAGCTTAGCTATAGTCGGGCCATCAATTTGAGGGCCACAGACATAGCCATAGCTTTCCATGGAACTATGAAAATACGGGTTTGGTAAAAATCATATCAGTTTCCTAAATATACATCAGTACAGTAGGTGCAAGTGAGGATGGGTTTGACCCCGAAAATTGTATACATTGTAATAATAAACAAAGAGGTATAATAATTTTAAGTTCATATTTAAGGACCACATAATACTTACCTAGATGGAACAGTGCTCAAATTTTCAACAAACATCTTCAGGCCCAGGAACCTTGCCTCTCTCAGAGCCGCTCCCACGTACGCTAGGGCTCCGACCCACAATAGGAGCTCCGCCGATATTCGTACCTGATCCATCATTGTAAACATATTGTCATTAGGACTAATCCCACCCTCATTCCCATTACTGTGGCTCCTGTAAACCAGGATCTACAACAATGACCAAGACCAGAACAGTTACACCGAGCTTGATCTCGGTGAAGTCCCAGGAGAAGTCAGAATGTCTTGATATTCACATCGAAATTAATCAAAAGATTATTTGAGGGAGTTGGAACATCTTAATCTTAATAATAATAATAGGTTGTTAATTAACCTATGAAATTGCCGTTCTGCAGTACTGGCCATTTCAAATCAAAATATTTTTTTGTTTGGCTAAGAATTCTAATTTCAAATTAATTTTATTTTAAAACCATGGAATTCTTTTTCTAAAAAGTAGTCATTTGTTTATAGATTAGTGTTACATTTTCATCGCATTTCAATCTTTTTCGTCACCATGGTTACGTTAAAAATTCGAGTAATTATGGAATATGAGTACCGTCGTGGCAGCAGCGCGGCACGCAACATCAACGAAGTTTACGGAGCTAACACTACAAACCAACGCACCACCTGTTATTCCGTTCTAGAAATTTCGACCTGAAAAATGAACCTCGCGGTCGTCCGAAGACTTTGGTCGACAATGACGAATTAAAGGCGATTATGGAAGCTGATAATACACAATATACGGCTGAATTAGCTGCAGCTTTCGACGTTAGCGTCAAAACAATACTGGTCCATTTGCGTCAAAAAAGCTTGACAAATGGGTGCCCCACGAACTCAATGATCGCCAGCGCGAAGTACGCGTCGAGACGTGCCTTGCACTGCTCAACAGACACAAGATGAAGGAATTTTGAACCGCATTGATACCTGCGATGAAAAATGAATTCCATAAACGAAAACTTACCCCTAGAAAAGTGATGGTGACTGTTTGGTGGTCGAGCGCCGGTGTGGTTCATCACAGCTTCTTACCTAACGGGGTGAGCATTACTGCAGATTTGTACTGTGAAGAACTAAACACAGTGATGTAGAAGCTAGCACATCTCCAACCAGCATTGGTCAATCGCTCGTCTCCGCTGCTCCTGCACGACAACGCGCGACCTCAGGCTGCACAGCAGACGGTCTCCAAGTTGCAATAACTGGGGTTGGAAGCACTCCGTCATCCACCCTACTCACCCGACCTTGCGCCACAGACTACTACTTTTTCCAGAATTTGGATAACTACTTGGCGGGAAAAAAATTCAATACCCGAGAGGCAGTACAAAATGCCTTTGAAGAATTTGTTACCTACCGTCCAGCTGATTTCTTTAAAAAGGGCATTAATAAACTGCCACTGCGTTGGCAAAGATGCATTGATTGGCGTTTGCGATTGGTGATTACTTCGATTATTACAAATAAAAAATACGTAAAAAAAATCGTTTAAATTTTTTCATACAAAACGGCAATTTCATAGGTAAAGACCTAATATTATAAACGCGAAAGTTTGTATGGATGTTTGTTACTCTTTCGCGTAATAACTGCTGAATGGATTTTAATGAAACTTTATAATAATATAGCTTATACATCAGAATAACACATAGGCTACTTTTTATCCCGGGAACAAGATCCTGTGGGAAAATTTCTCTTTCGGAAAAACTTCTCTACGCGGGCGAAACCGCGGGCGTCAACTAGTAATTTTATAAATGCGAAAGTTAGTGTGGATGTTTGTTACTCTTTCACGTAAAAACTACTGAATAAATTTTAATAAAACCTTACAAAAATATAGCTTATACATCAGAATAACACATATGCTACTTTTTATCCCGGGAACAAGTTCCTGTGGGAAACGGGAACGGGAAAACTTCTCTACGCGAGCGAAGCCGCGGGCGTCAGCTAGTATTGTCATATTATCTGAAATTCATTTCTACTCCGAACATCAATTCGAGGCAGGGTTGCCACCCCTACACAGTCTACAGAACCGTTAGTCGAACCAAGTGACCTGATAAGTCTTTTCTCTGCAGCACTATAGATACTTTACTTCCTTTACCAGCTCACGTGATTTATTTTAACTATAATTTCTTCAAGCAAATCTTGAATAAATATGTAGCTCATCAACTTCATGGCCTTTGTTAAAAACCACTTTGCTGTGATATTTGCCTCTTGAACTTAGGGTGGCTAGTGGTGTCATATTATGATGAATTTAATATTTTTTTAAATCTAACCATTTAAGGGGCTTCTATCTAAGAATACAATGTACGTTGTGTTTGTTTGAAACTCGATACTAAGACATCCGAAATATTAAAAAAGCTAATTTAGGCCAGGATTTGCACTTTATTTGGATTTTTGAAGGGATAATTATTTTTCATATATTCATTAACTCATTTAACCTATCTGTAAAAAAAAAATGTTTTACAATAATGCATTAATTTTAGGCCGAATATGCTGGCATTTATGGTTACTGCCCCGGTCTCCTGGGTTTGAGCGTGATAATTATATATAGCCTTCCTCAAGAAATGGGTTATCCACCACAAAAAAAAAACAATTCGAAACAGTAGTTACTGAGGTTAGCGCTTTCTACCAAACAAACAAACTCGTCAGCTTTATAATATTAGTGTAGATTTATAACTAACTAACTAACTAACTAACTATCTTCACGTTATATCCCTGACGTAGTAGTCACAGAGGACAGATCGCCAGGCTTCACGATCCAAGCATACTTCTTTCGCTTCTTGCTGATTCATCAATCGCTTCATTTTTCCGTTTTTGAGCAATCTGCTCTCGTAGTCTTTATATGTAAGTTTCGCCTACCCTGACTCATCATCATCATCCGAGCGTCTGTCCCAGTTGCGTCTCGCGACGCCCGGGGTCCGCTTCCTACATTTTCTCCTCCACTTCGCACGGTCGTCGGCATCCCCTGTAGTGAGACCTACCCTGACTCTTTCTACATAATTGATACATAAGGAATTTCTTTATTTCATAATTTCTTTTTCTTTTCTATATATAAGTTTTCCGATAACGTACCTTAGCCTGCCAAGTATCGAAGTTCATTAACCTGCACTCCTCAGTAAGACCCTCCCACCAGCCGGCCACGTCTGATTGAGGCGGCGGTTCTGTTTGCAGTCAATATTTTATTATACAGGGTCATTTGTAAAACACCCTACTAGAGCCAGATAACAAACATCATAAAAAAATACGATTTCTTTTTATTTTTACTTTTTTTATGAATTGTTTGAATAAATTATCAACATATGCAAGAATTCGAGTTGCCATTCTTGCTTGTTGATATTTTGGTGTAAATGCTGAAACCGAGCTTCCGATTTACATCAGACGAGCGAATGCTCATTCTATCCTCTCTAGACTAGAGCGCGTGCTCGCTTCACGGAACGGTCTCTTCAAAGTGTTATTGTTCTAGCTATTTGAATCATCATTAAATTATCAAATAAATCATTATTTGATAAGTATTAATAATTTTTTTATTTAGTCTCAACAAACATGTCTGTTAATGATAGAAGCATAATAAAATGCCAGATGTCTGTGGGATCTGACTTATGAACACATTAAAAATACAACTTACAAGAAATTGGAAATCTACTAGAATGTAATGTTGAAGAAGCAATATCGACATAGCAGATCACTCTAACCACAGAATTGACACTAAATGAGCACTGAGTAATTGAGCATTCGTTCCGTTGATCTAAACATCATCATCGAAGTTCTTGCTCTTTGATATTTTGTTCGTTTACACTAAAAGATTAAGAACTAATGCTCTTGTTCCAGTTTGGTCTAAACCCACTAGACGAATCCAACAGCGGGAACCTATGATGCAGTTCGACTACTATTTATGTAGTCTAATCACTATATAATGTATGACAGTACTTTGCTTATGTCAAAAGTCGTAAAAAAATAAATAAAATAAATAAATATCCATCACGCCTTATCCCCGAAGGGGTGGCAGAGGCATATTATATGCCCACTTTTCACCGTGTGGATTCTTGTCCCACGTAATAGGTGGTGAGCCCATTGCCGTGTTGAAATAGACAGACGCAGGTTGTTGCTACCTGCTGTTGAAATTTTTTAAGCCGCCTATAAGGCCTTCAACCCTGGCAACCGGGACCAACGGCTTAACGTGCCTTCCGAAGCACGGAAACGCTCGCAAATGTAAATGCCACAAAGTGGTCACCCATCCGACGACCAGCCATAGTGAAAGTTGCGTACCTCAGTGATCGTTTACCGAACACTGAGACCGCGGGGCCACGAGCGCTTCAAAAAAAGTAATAAAAATAGTAGTCATATTTTCCCGGTATATTACTGTGTTTATGAATAAGTATTTTACGTATTATATCGATGAAATTTTGTGAACATCTCGTACCTATATTACTGATATGAATCTTTATAAATTAGTTTCTGCATATTGGAACGCAATAAAATTTATCCTATTGTATCGTATGAATAGGCAATTATATGTTCTTAAAAACCTACTCGATTTATCTTTGTCTTGCCGATGGCTCTTGAAGCGGGCACACGGTGGACCTTCGGGTTTAGTTCCGTTAATCATCTCCACAGCCCCAGGATCAAAGTCGGAAGCGTTCAATGGTATTGTGCAGTTTTCTGAAACGCAAAGAATATAATAGAATAAACTTTATTGCAAATCAATATCAAACACTCATGTCAAGAGATTACAGTCTCATAAATGTACAAAGGGCGGCCTTATCACTAAAGAGCAATCTCTTACAGGCAGCCATTATCAAAAGATCTATATATCCTCCGTTCAAATTTAATAAAATGGAAAACGTGTAGGGTTATTTTGATATCATTCCTTATGTATCATTACGCCTTTATCTCCGAAGGGGTGGCAGAGACATATTATACTTTTGCCGTGTACATTTTTGTCTCAAGTAATAGGTAGTGAGCCCTTGCCGTGTTGAAATGCTCATTCATTATCATAACGCTAATGTTATTTTCTCTAAACGATCACTGCTTTAAGCAGCTTTTGCTATAGCTGATCTTCAGATGGGTGACCGCTTTTTTGGCATTTCTATTCACGAACGTTTCCGTGCTTCGAAACGCAAGTTAAGCCGTTGGTACCGATACCAGTAACATGGCAGCGTAAAGTCAAGTTGAAGACCATACTTGTGCAGCTTAAAAATTTCAACATCAGGTCGCCACAGCCTGCGCCTGTCCATTTCAACACGGCCATGGGCTCACCCCCTGATACAAGACCCCTGTGACAAAATTCTTACGGTAAAATGTGGGCATTTATATGCCTCTCCACCCCTTCGGGGGTAAATTTATCAGTCAATAAGTTCAAATATAATACAATTACAAATTCAGCGCGCGGCCGCATCAACCCTTTCGCAATAATTCCGCACCAACTATCGCAATAATTGTATTTTCCATGGATAAATAGTGTTTTCGTGCAAGGAAACCAGGAATTCAAGTCCAGGGACGCCCCCGGCAGCCTCCACCTCAGCATATCGCAGCAAGCAGCAAGGTAGTGTGCCTACTCCTGTTTTTCCGTTACTTTTCCAGTCGACAATCGCGTGTAAATTTCATTTTAGTCTTTCCCCGCAAGTACAGTCCATTTTGAATTTATTTATCTCGCCCGCACAACCATTTTTTGGTTGTGCGGGCTTCACATTATACTTAAAAAGCACACTGAAGTTCCTCTCAGTACAATATCGAGTTATCGACGAAGAAAGGACATAGTTTGTGACAGATCAATGACCAAACATGCATTCGTAAATAGATTTTATATATTTTTAGGTCCATATCTTTATAATAAGTTTAATAGGTTATTGCATATATATACAACTAACTATAAGGTTTGCAAAGTGATCCTGTCAAAATATCTGGGTGAACTAAATTATGATGAAACAGAAAATATTCTAGAGATTTTGAGTTAACATGAGTCTGTTATTGGTATTAAAATTTCTTTAAGTATTTTATATTTTTTTCGTTATTTTTAATTACATTTTATTTTAATTTCAAGTCTAGGGCTAAATCAATACAATACATATAATACCTGCCCTTACATATTGGTTAGTCAAGCGATGGTCTGAGACACAGGTTAATTCCTAGTTCAGACAAGGTAACTTATATATTCACTGCTGTACTAAGTTGATTATTTTACCGTAGCTATTAAAGATGTTACTTTATTGTACTTACCTTTGTTATTTTTAGTCAGACCTGTTCTATTTATTAGCAATTTATTGTAAAATGTTTTTAATGTATGATATGGACATAACGGAAAAAAGACGGAAATAAAAATAAATTATTATATTATTGTTCATGATCTTCGTGATCATCGTTTCTAACGCGGGTCCATCCAAAAAGAACTGATGGCCATGACGTGATGAATAAAGAAGACGGATTTTTCAAGGTATTTTTTTTTTGGCGCGTTATAGAAAATGCGCGCGCAGACCATCACGAAAAACCGACACCATGAAGTTAGCTAATAAGTGTTTCCAAGACAACTTATAACTACATTCTAAGTAGTTTTGAAACACCCTGAAGTTAGCTATAGCCAACATTTTAGTTTTTTCTACAAACGTAGGAAAAGGCGAAAGATAAAATTTTTAAAAAGATTTTTATGATGATGATTTTTATGATTTACGCCAAAGAAGTATAACTTCTAACGCGTGTACATAAGTACGTACACACTTTTTTTTATGGCGTACTTTCCTGCTAATTTAAGGATAATTTGTCTTGAGGTTGGTTTTCTTGAATAATATCATTAGGTATTATATGTACTTAAATTCCTTAAATTATTATAAAAAATTAAAATAATAAGTATAACCTTAAAGTAAAAGAATAAAATATCAGTGAAAGTTGAATTATAATTTATGATAGACCTCCGCCTAGAGGTGAAGGGTCAGGAAACTTCGATGACAATCAAATGATAGCTCATTGACAATATTTCGTATTATTGATTGCATTCAGAAGACATAACATACATATAGTCACGTATCTATCCCGAAGGTATGGGCAGAGGCAATCGCCCACATTTCACATGTACATTTGTGTCCCACGTGTCACAGGACTCACAAGTGAGTCATTGTCATGTTGAAATGGACAGGTGCAGATTGTGGCGACATGCCGTTGAAATTTTCAAAATTTTCAAGCCGTCTATGAGAAATTCAACTTGTCTTAATGGCTGTCATGTTACTGGCAACCGAGACCAATGATTTAACGTGCCTTCCAAATCACGTAAACACTCGTACATGGTAATGCCACAAGGCGGTCGCCCATATGCGGACCAGCCATTGACAAAAATGCGTAACGCAATGATCGTTTACAAAACACTTAGCTAATGGGGCTGCGAGCGCTTCTAACGATTTCAGATGACAAGGAAACTATGAATTAGTTGTGTCCGTGTGTTGTTCCCACAAATCTCGAAAACGGGTTACTGTTTTAGGATTATGGCACAGATAATTATGAATGAAGCTGTTAATGAATCTGCAGGAAGCGCAAGAAGTATGCATGGATTGCGAAGCATGGCGATCTGTCCTCTAATGTCCTTAGCTTTTCTTTTTTTTTAAGTTCTGTCAAGTTTAAGACAATAGGCCGTTCTCAGATTCAGCTGGTTTATTACACACATATTCAAAGACCGAAATACATTCAGTGGTCTGGTGGATTGTTTTAAGATGAAGTTATTTCACACTCTTCAAAGAACCTATGATTAAAGAGAAAGTATGTTGGTTAAAGACAATCAGGTAAGCTAATTTAATTGAAGACGAAGTAAAAAAAAAAATCTCGACTTGGACTCGAACCAGCATCTTCTGAGTTGCTTGACGCTTTACCAACTACGCATTCGAGAAACACTTGAAATTGACAAATTAATTCACCTCTTCTGTCTGACACTTAATCCTAGTCGTAATAAGTAGCAGTATACTTACGTACCCAGTTCTATACCCAAATCTGTGTCATTCAAAGGTCCCATAGTCGAGTTCAAGGCAGTGGCATTAAGTGCTCGGTCTGGTGGTCCTCCAGGTCTAAGAGTGAAGCACACCAACGATATAAGGAAATAACACGAAAATAAGATAAACTGTCTGTAGAATCGGAATTTCACGAACGTGTTCCATTTCGTTTTTAGAAGATCGATCAGCATTCCTTCTAGAAGTAACAAATGTTCTTCTTTTTCCTGTAAAATGGAATATTGTTCATGTACAATCGAAGAGTATTTAAGCCAGGTTTCATTAAAATTGGTTGAAAAATGCGAAATGTATAGGAGAACAGACAGCTGCCCCGGGAGCGTAGTGGTTTTATATGCGACTGTTGTGTTGAGGTCTCGGGTTTGAATCCCGGGTCAGAAAAATATTCAGATGTGTGCCTGGGTGTTTCTATTTATAATATGTAGACTATAGCGACCTCGCCCAGCTTCCCACGTGTCCAACTTTTGATTCCCTTGCGAGTGTCGAAAATTTGCGCAAATTTGCGGCATAAACAGCTGTATCTTTTGATTGCGTTGACTTAGTTTGATTTTATCACAGCTCCAAGAGACAGTAGACTTGTGTATTTGGAATACATTTCAGCTTGATACCTCCACGCTTTCTTGAGAAAAGGGGTCTTGACAGACAGACAACAAAGTGATTCTATAGGGTTCCGTTTTTTTTGCTTTTGAGGTACAGATCCCTAAAAAGGGTAAGACCTCTTGACAGGTGTGGGTGTATAAAATATATATACCTACATACAGTCATTGACGACTTCGGTGGCTCGGTGGGAGTGTATCCGACTGCTACGCAAGAGGTCGTTGGTTTGATTCCCACCCAGGGTAAAACTTTGTGTGATGAGCACGATGGTTTATTCTCTGTCTGGGTGTTATTTATCTATAATATGTATGTATTTAGAAATATATAAGAATATTTATCAGTTATCTGGTTACCATAGTACAAGTTCTGCTTAGTTTGGAATCGGATGGCGTTGTGTGAGTTGTCCCAACGATATATTGATTCCTAGCTGTGTGTTATCTGTGGTATAAAAAGTCTTACTTACTCCAAATACTACCAGGTTGAGCGCAGAATCTTTGCTGATCAAGCCAGTTTCAGTGTCAATAGTATCGACTTGACCCAAAGGGTAGGCAGCGCAAGTGGTCGCGCCAATCTGCCAGTAGATCTCCCTTTCGATGTTCAGGATGTGGAAGAACATTTCAGTCCGTGCCAGCTTAGCGGCCAGGGTCAACGGAGTCAGGTGTTGTACGTTCCGAAGTTTTAAAGAAGCTCCTAATTCGTATGCCATGTCGAATGTTTCCTGGCGGAAATTGAAAATGAAGACTTCCTATCATCTTTCCTCTTCTTTCTTTTAGTAATGAAAATATTATTATACTAACATTGAGAAAAAAATATGAACTTTCAATTTTATTCATTTTGTCAGTGTCAGTAAAACAGTACAAACAAATAGGTATACCAAATGGAAACCTACAGAACCCTATACATATAATATATGTACTTTATTCGTCCACTTCGTTCTCGTTCGTTCACGTTCACTTTACTGACTTTACGCTATACCCATTTTCTTCTGCTTCAAGGAAAGCATACGAGTATGTTTCCTTTATGAATGTAATGTACCTAATCTATGATGTAACATCGCTACAATTCAGTTGCTAAGTGGATCGATTTTAACAGGACTTTCACTGGCAGATAACTGATGTTCTAAGGAGTAACATAAGCTAAATTTTCTCTCCGTATTCCTATGGGAACGGAGCGGGCATTACGCGAATAAAACCAGGATCGACTCCTAGTAAAACTATAAGTATTTGGCAAAAGTTTTAGTAAAAATGTAAAATAGTTACAATTTTCTCATAAATGACCAGCATATGCAGCACTGTGTTGCCATTGGTGTCCTGCTTGTCAGGGTCAGCCCCTCTCGCTAGGATAAGTCGGTAGCACTCTTCCAGCCCGAGACAAGCTGCGAAGCTTAGAGGATACTCGCCGAAGTATACGTAACTTAAACAACGGAAATTCAAAGCTTTTATTAGAATACATACCAGCGACAACGATCTGATTCGGCTTCGCAGGTGTGTCTTTTACGAAATTTTACGCTCAGGGTGTAAAATCGAGAGTAAAGTTTTGTATGAAAATATTTAAAAAGAGATAAGCTCTCCAACTCTCCTCATTCCTCCGCCCACACACCTCTAAGCCCTTCAACTCATGCCCCTTAGCATGAGTTGGAGGGCTTAGAGGTGTGTGGGCGAAGTCTTGGGCCTCAGCTAGTTTGGTATAATTTTTCAAGGTTTCATATCTATACATACAGATAAATATAAATAAAGCGTCTATTTGTAATTCCAAATTACTAGCTTTGTACAAAATACATATGAAAGTATCTAAGATACTCTAGGCACCAATATACAAAAGAAACATTATTTTTCCTTTTGTTTTTCTCTGTCTTGTCAAGTCATTGCAACAAACATACAGACAGTGTCTGTTTATTTGTTGCGGCTAATCTCTGAACCGGCTGTACCGATTTTAACCGATAACTCTTAAGACTTTCACTGGCAACTGGTCTGTTTGTTTCGCCTAATCTCTGAAACGGTTGTACCGATTTTAACAGAAGTTTCACTGGCAGATTGCTGATGTTATGAGGCTATATTTTATTTCCGTATTCTCAAGGGAACTCTCTCCCCCTCTCTCTTCTAATTCTATCGTTTGTAGTTCACATATTTTCTTACCCGTTATAATTAGTGTCGGGCTGCACGTTGACCCACTCGTGGTCAACACAGTCAGATCTTGAAGCCTTCTGATCCTCCGGACACATGAAGTTGCCATAGCAACGCTCGTGATAGTTGGCGCCCGCGTCCAATAAAAACTTAACCATTGTAGGATCTTCGTTCACTATTGTTATGTGGAGAACACTTTCACCTAAAAATTGGTGATTATTTAATTTATTACAAAGCCCTCGTAGACCCGCTAGCTCAGTGTTCTAGAATATTCTAGAAAAACATTCACTGGGTTAAGCAACTCCCACTATGGCTGGTCCTAGTAGCGTGACCACTTTGAGGCATATTCGTTTACGATCGTTTCCGTGCTTCGGAAGGAACTTTAAGACTTGTCCGGTTGACAGTAAAATGTTTGTCGCTAAGCCAAGTAGAAAACCTTATTGGCGCCTTGAAAATTTTCAACAGCAGATCGCCACAACATTCGCCAGTCTATTTTCATCACGGCAATGGGTTCACCACTAGTTACGCGGGACAAAAAATGCTTAAATTAATGCGGGCATAAAGACGTAACTGCTAAGTATATGCATTTTATTTATTAGCTAATAGAGTACGCGCCCATTGGGAAGTTTTCCCATAACTACCCGTTCCCCACAGGTACCTGTTCCCAGGATTAAATGTAGCCTGTATGTCTACCATTTTGGAGTTTGGGGTAGCGTTACTTTATTTTTCGAGTTATTCTCAACAAGCCAATCATCTCGGATTTATAATGAGAATTGGACATAACATATGTAACAATGCATTGTTATTGAAACGAAATATGTATATAAAATTTAGCTCAATCAATAGAGAATTTTAATCGATTTAAATTAAAACACTTGTAGTGATCCACTCTTAAATTTTACTTTTAAATTTGTCCGGTTTCGCCCACTTCCATAAGGCGAAACCAGTCATGCTTAAAAGTAATAAGTGGAAAATTTAAAGTGGTTTCTTTCAAGATGTGTAGCAATTTTCACCAAATACCTCTTTAACAGTAAGCAGTTAGCTCAATCGGTTAAAAATATCTGCTTCAGAATTGAGTTACAAGATTCTCCCATCCAAACATACGTATGAAGTTGATGAATAATTTGTAAAATTTACGAGTAAAAGGGTAACAAATTATTGTGGGAAAATTTTTGTACACCAAGCCATTTTGCCCAAATTATAGGTTACAAAGTCTACCTTATTAATATGCAGGAAGCGTGCAATAAATCACTGCCAATTTAGGTTATCAGCCTTTCTATCAAATTAAATTACTTGTTTAGTATAGTGTTAGCTAACAAGTAACAATTTATATCAATTAATTATATTTTACAACACTCGGAAAAGAATATATATATACATACACTAGCAGACCTGACAGATGTCCTTCAAGAACCCTGAAACCCGATTACGACGCTATCTTGTGCAATCAATTGTCTTTCAATCTAACCAGGCACATAGAAAAATATAAACACTAAATGTCATCAAATCAATAAGGAATTAATAACGGCAGGTGTAATCCGGTCGAAACGTCGTGAGAAAAAATTTCGAATTCCTAAAAATAGCTTACCATAATATTCATCTCCCATGTAGACGTCATTGATGAGTTTAGGATAAAAGCGTAGCAGCCTCTTAGCTAGATTAGCTAACAATGATGATGCGTTTAGGAAACACAGGTGCAGAATAGTTTCGCCTACTGCGCCTCTTTCCTGTAACATTTAATAGCTAATTATTCAAATTTATCTTCATCTAAATGACCCCCACAGCTTCGCCCGTGGAATATTTTGACCTGCCGTCGCACCTATTTAATCCCGTCGCTTACAAATTCTACAATGATGCACAAAAATTTGCCCGATTTGCTGACATTTATGACTACTGCTCTGCTCCCCAGTGTAGTAGCGTAATGATATATAGCCTATAGCCTTCTCCGATAAATGGGCTATCTAAAAAAAAATTTTTTTTCAAATCCGACCAGTAGTTCCTGAGATTAGCGCGTTCAACCGAACAATCAAACAAACAAACAAACTCTTCAGCTTTATAATATTAATATAAATATATATTTTTCTTCAATTTAAAGCCAGCAATAACAGAAATGTCAAAAGTAACCTGATACCCAGACGTGCATGTATGAAACGATTAATGAATCTCCAAGAAGCGAAAGAAGTATGCCATGATCTATCCTCTCTGCAGCGTGAAGATAGTTGACTGAGGAGGCGAGCGAAGCGAGTCGACGAAAGTCTCTGTTTTAAGTCTACTGGTAGGGGAAAAATGCTATCGATGTCCGACCGTTCGTCCGTCCATTCAGTGTACAGGTCGCATTTTTGATCGGATTTACATGCAACTTGACATGGACAATCCTTGAAATAGCCAAAAACTTTTAGCGAGGGGGATTTTCGATCGGGGGGGGGGGGGGGGATGAAGGCTGGGGAGGAGAATCCGTCCCGTAGTGGTTGGCAAGAGCGAGAGCGCTCAAAACTGTAAGTTTAGCCTATCTCCTCATTTACTATGATGTCTACGGTTCACAGAACCACTAGTTTAGTTATTTTACATCTATAGGTCAGCAACGAAAGTCACTAAGTTCAAAAAAGATTTATTTCCATACATAATAAATATTGATTTTAGTATATCATTATCATGATACTATTATTTGCTGGAGCGAAGCGAACAAAGCCACTGATTGGAGCTCCCATGGAGCAAGAAGAGAGAATGTTTGACGTTGAGCTCCTCCGTAACGACATGACTGATATTTAAAAAAAAATTACGTGTGGTTAAACATTATGAGCGTAGGTTTTTACGTTAAGAAATTTAAGAAATCGAAATTAGTTAAAAAGTTGTATAGAACATTTAATTGTCTATGGGAATTCCCATGTAAATAAAAAAGCGTGCGCTTTTAAAAACCTTAATCACTGAGTTATTGGCGGAGCAAAAGTACCACGCCACCAGCAGTACGCCACAAGAACAAATAAAACCTTCTTCATTTCGAATTTCAAGAATTGTTGAAATAATTTAAATTAGTGACAAAATAGCTTTATTTAATGAACTAGAATCCGTTAAATGTTCCACTAAAATGGAAAACACCAAAGGGTAAAAATATTACTGTCAAATACAGCTAAAATTGGAGCGTAGCTCATTTACATTACATTAGTTTTTATTTCACTTCAATACATGCAGTATTTCCGAAGGTTAACGACGTGAAGGTTGAACACTTTTTTGAATTTCCGAGATTAGACGCGCCTATTTTGACGTCACAGCCTCTCACAGCGGCGACAAGCCGCGGTGCAGCGTTCGGGTGCGAACGAGAGCGCGACTGTTAAATGAGTAGGGTTGTGACGTGCGGTCACCCGCGTTATACGCCCTTTGATCGTAAATATATCAGCCATTTTTTGAAATATAAAAAAGAAAAGACCGTTTTTCTCGTATTTTTTTGTAGATTTATATGGCATTTAAAGTAAAAATCGTTTGTCAGACCCATTATATGCTGCAAGCGAAACAGGTACTGCAAGCGACTGCGGCCTCCCTAGGTTACAATGAAATACTTCTATAAATTTTCATTGTTTTAGTCTATTTCTGTAACTGACTGTACCTTATTTGTAATGATAATAAGGAATGATAAAATATTTTTTTTCTATTATACTAGACTAATCACAACGGATCCAAATTCAAATCTTTATTGCTACTAGCTCCAAAGTAAAGATTTTGAACTCTATGCTATGATTGAAGAAAGAGAGAGTGTGTGTAAAAGGTAGCGAGAGAGAGGGAGATAGAAAAAATTAGAAATAAAATGGTTGGAATACAGAACCAATCAGTCATCAACCACGTTTTCAAGTTAAAGTAAGTTAGTACATATTATAAAGTCACACCTTCAAGTCCCAACAAAGTTCTCTGTAGCCTTCAGGGTTTGCATCATACTCCTCTTGAGTCACAACCGGCCAATCTTTATCTATGTCAAATTCCTCGTCAGGATTCTCCATGCCTCGTAATGGCGGTAACTAAAAGATACAAAGGTTTTTACACTGTGAAATCTTAGAATAATAACTTTTGTGAACTTTGTTCATACGTTTACTCACGTGTGAATTTCGGGATAGCCCGACTAGTTTCGGACCTAATGGAGGTCCTTTTTCAAGAGGAGCGTCCAGCTACGTCGAAAGCTGCGCTGGCACTGCGTTGCCAGCGACCTTTCTGGCGAAGAGCACGCTGTGTCAGTGTCCGACGTTAGGACCGAAACTAGTCGGGGTATCCCGAAATTGACACGTAAGAACCATCTAGTTTGTAATTGTGAAATCTTTATAATTTAAAATCTTTCATCTATTGGACCCCGATCCTCATGGCATAACACCATAAGCTAGCCGCGAAACGGGCATATCGGCGTCGTTTGACAAACCGCACGGTAGCCTCTTTCTAACAGTGCGTCCTAAGACCAGAGTGGTAGGACTCTGGAGTGTCCTCAGGACTTTACAGGTTGATAGGATGGTTCAGCTACTCTGACTCATTGGGAGAAGTAGTAGATATCAGCAATAAGGAAGCATGGTCATAGTCAGTGGTGCTACAAGGGTTCGAGATATATCACGTATAATGTGCTTATAATAATTTGTCAAAAAAATTAATAAAACTGGAAACGATTTGCTAATAGTTTACCAAATTATGTCTCGCCCGTTCCTTATTTCTGAGCAGTACCACATGTGACACCGGTATGTATCTACCCTTGCCCTTGTTATACAGAAACGGCTCCACCTTAGTCTTGATAGCGTGGTCTATCTCTGCATACTGCTTGTTCTGCAACGCGCGCTTCATCATATCCACTAGCAGACCGCCACCTGGCAAAAAAGGAGAAAGATTATAGTAGTTTTGACCCACATTTCTATAAATATTTTCTATACCACTGAGGTGACAGACAAGCGACCCACCTGATGGAAAGTGTTCACATTAGGCTATGGATGTTTGCAACACCAGAAGAGTAGCTCTCGCGCTGCCGACCCTTTAAAAACCTTCTAAGACCCTTTTGAAAACCCCCCTACTGTATTGATGTCCGTGGAAACCCAGACAGATAGTTCATTACACATTCTAAGCGTACGCGAAATAAAGCCTCTATCGGACCTAACCGTATGTGAGCGCTCCGGACGCAAAGTGTGCGGGTGAACACCCTGTCTATGGCGAGCGGTGCAAGGATAGAAGGTAGCCGTGGGCATCATATCAAACAATTCCTCAGAGCACAGACCGCTGTACAGGCGATAGAACACGCATAAGGAGGCGAAGTCTCTCCTTATATATATTAATCATTAAGCGTAAACTTAGTAGCATTAATTATTCTTTTTCTTTTATATCACTAAAGTGGCATACAGGTATACGGCCCACCATCGCCATTCGTGCTTCTTTTACGATGCTTTGTCGCTTTACTAACTGGGACAAAGCACCGTTAACTTTGTTTCCGGCAGCTACTCGCCGTTCTACATCCGAATCACATTTTCCATCCACGCTAAACATACTTCCTAAATACACAATTTCATTCACTTGCTCTAGACGTTCCTGGTTTACCCTAATCTCGCATTTAGTTCTTTATTATTCATATTATTTAATTATTTATCCATTACGCCTTATCCCCGAAGGGGTGGCAGAGGCATATTATATGCTCACTTTTCACCGTGTGTATTCCTGTCCCACGTGATAGGTGGTGCGCCCATTGCCGTGTTGAAATATACAAACGCAGGTTGTGGCTACCTGCTGTTGAATTTTTTCAAGCCGCCCATTAAGCATTCA
Organism: Thumatha senex; assembly: GCA_948477245.1. Lineage (NCBI taxonomy): Eukaryota > Metazoa > Arthropoda > Insecta > Lepidoptera > Erebidae > Thumatha > Thumatha senex. The sequence continues at coordinate 24,036,127 of OX419726.1, forward strand.
ACCAGGCTTAACGACTGCCATTTTACTGGCAACCGGGACCAACGGCTTAAAGTGCCTTCCGGAGCACGGAGACGCTCGCAAATGTAAATGCCACAAAGTGTTCACCCATCCGAGGACCAGCCAAAATGAAAGTTGGGTAACTCAGTGATCGTTTACAGAACACTGAGACCGCGGGGCCACGATTCAGTGTTTTAAAATTAGTTACAAGCCGCTTCAACATGTCTTCTTCTTCATCTTACTGTTTACACTGTTGGTTGATGGCACTTGGTGGAACTTGCCACATTTTGAATGAAAACACTTGTACTTTTCCAGAAAATTTACTATTTAACCTGATCAGTTTCGCCTTACGGCATTTGCAAACCTTTGAAATAGAAACCGGTCCGGTTAAAAAAAGTGAATGTTTTGGAATAGTACAAGTGTTTTTATTCAACATGTTCTTCATCTTAAGTTTTTTCCAGTTGCTTCCAAGCCCTACCTGGATTAGGACCCTGGGGTCTACTTTTATTTGACTGCCAGGAGCAGCTATGGTTTAGGGCTCGACTTTCGGCATTGTGGGGTACGATGGCTGTCTGATCTACAACCCCATAAGGATGCTTCACCGTTGCCTCGTCTGTTAGACAGCAGGTGCACCGCTAGCAGGTAAGGTCACTAGTGCCCCGGAGATCCTAGGGGCATACACCTCTTACAAAGTAGAGGGTTTCGCTTGAATGCAAGTGAAACAAAGGTTCTGGTATTTGTAAAATAAATGGCAAGAACTGAGTGCAAGATTTGGCTATAACATGTATTGAGTATCAATTGTTAAAGTAATATTTATTTATTTATTTTATTATTTATTTATCTTTTATTAACCTAAGGGGTGGCATAGGCATATTATATGCCCATTTTTCACCATGTGTAGTGTGTAGTCCTGTCCCACGTAATAGGTGGTGAGCCCATTGCCGTGTTCAAATAGACAGACGCAGGTTGTAGCTACCTGCTGTTGAAATTTTTCAAGCCTCTCATAAGGCTTTCAACTTGACTTAACTACTGTCATGCTAATAGCAACCGGGACCAACGGCTTAACTTGCCTTCCGAAGCACGGAAACGCTCGAATGCCGAAAGTTGAACCGCAAACGTAAATGTCACAAAGTGGTCACACATCCATTAACAGCCATAGGAAAAGTTGCTTAACGCAGTCGTTTACCGAACACCGTTTAGCGTACTGATCCTAATTAATGGTAAATTATATGAAATAATTGAAAAGTGCTGATGTATGAAGCGCACCGCCGCCGCGCCGCGGTGTACGAATTATGGCTCGTACAGAGCGCTTCATTAAATTTCAATAAAGTAATAAAATATTCTTATAAAAACAATAAGTGGTATAGTTAACTTTAAACCTTAAGATACCATATGAAGACCACGTGAGCAGATTGCTCAAAAACGGTAAGGTCAAAAGTGCTCGGATACCCCGATGTGCATGTATGAATCGATTAATGAATGTGCAGGAAACGAAATAGAAGTATGCATGGATCGCGAAGCCTGGCGGTCTGTCCTCTCAGACTACATCGTCAGGGATACAGCGAGAATATAGTTAAGTAGTTAAGATGTATAGTTGAAGAAGAAAAAAAAATGTGTATGTACCAGAGTACACAGGTAAGAAGTGAAACTTCTTTACGAATTTATTTTTACAGTTATTAAATTTCTCTCATACGTCGATAAAGAAGTTTCACTTATGATAAAGAAATTTCACCTTAAAACAACATGGCGCGTAACCGAAAAAGGTGACGATTTTTTTTTTTTCAGTTATAAAATTTCTTTCAGCATTTTAAAGAAGTTTCACTTCAAAAAAGTGGATCTATTTCAGTTGGTCAGTTCAAATGGTTGGAGAGGAACGCCAATTAAATAAGTAGAAATACCACCAGACCGCACTACTCTTCTCATCTTAATGGCGGTTGTACACATTCCGATAGCATCCGAGAACGCTACTCGGCATCCACATCATAGTTTTAAGCTCCATAATGTTTAGTCAGAGGTAAAGGAGTTTTAAGTTCAGAGTAGTAGTTTAGTTTTTTTTATAATTAAGAATGTTGATCATATGATGATAGATGTAATTAATGTACTGGTAATTAGATAAGAGTGGCCATGAGTTTTATTGCCAGGTTCTTCCTCAAGTTTTACCAAATAACTTGCGAATCTGGCAGGAAAGGTAAACGTGGAAGCAAAAATATGTGTGTGTACCAGAGTTATATTTTACAGCTATAAAATTTGTCTCATACGTCGATACAGAAGTTTCACTTATGATAAAGAAGTTTCACTTCAAAACAACATGGCGCGGAACCGAAAAACGTGAAGGTATTTTTTTACAGCTATAAAATTTCACTCAACGTCGATAAAGAAGTTTCACTTCAATAATCTTGCTGTTCATAAGTGTTGCTTTGTGACCTACATGAATAAAGATTTTAAAAAAATGCATAATATGACGCACCTTTCATTAAGTACACATAGATAGGTATCACTGGCGAGGTGCCAGTTTTAAAATGATAACTCGGGCCAAAATTCTATTCCTTGAACACACCTTGCACACTCGTGTTTTACGTGGAAAATGCAAACCTAGAGCGGGTCAAACAGTTTTTCATAACAGTGACTCTGAACAATAGAGTTAAAGGGGCTATTATACTGCAGATCGATGCATGTGATGCTGGTGGTGTGCCGCATGAACGTTATTTTTCTAAGACGGAGACGCGTCGGGTTATTTCGCTAGCCGCTAGCTAGTGTCTATCAAAATTTGAGATTGGCGATAGATGGCGCTGTGTGCTAATTTCAGTATATTCTATTATTAAATATAGCCGTAAGTTATATTGAAATAAGACGAGACACTGTTTTGACTAAGCTTAATTCTTTATTTAAAAATAAAGGAAATAGTAGGAATTAGCTTAGGTTAGTAAAATTGTTAAGTAGCTAAACGGACAAACGCACATAACCAACTCTCCAAGATACTTAAATAAATGATAATAATAAAGTTTTATTATAATTACTCTCCCGTTCTACCATTTTGATGTGCTATCCCACATTCCCACGTGCGGCGCTGCGTTTCCATACGTTTTGACGTCGACTTGTGCTTACCACCTAAGCACACATTGTTTAATGCAAATAATGATTGAATTGTATTGGTAAGTTACAGTAGAGATCTGAGTATAGAGTCAACATGCATGGCTACCGAAAAATTAATAGTCGTCATTTTGACCGCATAATAAGAGATTTTAGAGTTTGAAAGCTTTTTTAAACTCCGATTAAAGCACACCGGAAAGTTCTTATCTCAACATCCTCTTCTTGAAAATAAATCACTTTACTGGTAAAGTTGCTGCAGTAGAATAAGAAGTAGTCCAAACTGCTTCGTTTGGATTGGGTTTATTTTGCGTAAAAACAAATTATGAGCTAACAAAAAAACACCCTGGTGTTGTTAATTTACCTTTAATGTCCACGAGTTTGTACAACTTCTGCAGTGATGTCCCTGCCTGTTTCTTTACACCACTGGTTACATTACTTTCTGTGTTACCCATAGTGAGAAATTTCTAGTTTGATTTGTCTATTTTGTAATAGTACCGGCTTAGAAAAATACAACTGACCAAGCTTAAGTAACCGTGGTTGTTTCCAGTTATCGACAAAACTTTCGTCGTTGTCATAACCACATTAACACGAGTACCACGAGTACCACCTATACAAAGGCTTTGGTTACTTTGGTTATCAACGATGGCGACTGATTTTAGCAAATAGGGATTAGCAAAAAATACTACCGATCCGTCCCAGTTTTGTACGAGTACAAATACTATAATTTAGGTATATAATACAAAGTCGAGTTAGTTACACATTTTATAAATGTAGAAAGTGTGGGCTGATTTTCGATATCAGAGATAGCAGAGTAAGTAAAAAAAAACAGAAAAAAATACAAAATATAAAATTTATTAAAAACATTTTAACCATTTTTAGGGTTTCGTACCTCAAATAATACACATTCTTGTCCGTCTGTCTGTCCGTGTGTCAACATCGATTTTTTCTGTTATGATTACGTATCTGATCCTACGAACCAACCTTATAAAAAAAAATCTCATATATTTTCTATAGAACGTTGTCCTGCTGTGCAAAGCTCACCGAGGTCACATCAATGATTTCATTTACCTTGAAGATTTAGAATGAGTATGCTGAGAAAGAGACAGATATACGAGTAGACAGTAACATTTTTAGATCCTAACAAAATATATTATAGTGCAGATTAATAATGCTGTTATTAAAAATAATAATATGTACCAGTACCAATTTTCAATCTGGGAATCAAACATTAAGTTACGGCATTAAGTTTTAAAAAAATTAATATGGAAAAAAGTAATTAGCTCATACTTTCAAAATTTTGTGGTCTAAAGATAAGATAAAATAATTCGAGAAAACTTAGAATTGATGCGCTGAAGAATAACCCGGCGATACCGCCCACAGATACTGAAACAAAAGCTTAGAATCAATTGATAAATTTACCACATTTGATAATTGATTCTAAATTTATTAAAAATTTAGAATCAATTATCAATCACGCCTTATCCCTGAAATCAAAAAATCAAAATCAAAAATCTTTATTCATGTAGGTCACAAAGTAACACTTATGATCGTCAAGATTGAAGGGGTGGCAGAGGTATATTATACGCCCACTTTTCACCATGTGTATTCCTGTCCCATGTCATAGATGGTGAGCCCATTGTCGTGTTAAAATAGACAGACACAGGTTGTGGCTACCTGCTGTTGAAATTTTTTTATCCTCCCATAAGGATTTCAACTTGGCTTAACGACTGCCATTTAGACGTGCCAAATACAAATAAAAAGATTGTTAAAAGTTACTCGGACATCTTTGTTTAGTGTAATTTATTTATCAAGTGAAGATCCCTGTACCCACATAACATATATTCAGACCTTTTGAAGCGAAAGAAATAGGCAGGGGCATACTAAACGCCTACATTTCGCCAGTTATATTTTGTCTTAAGTAATAGGTGGCTGAGGCTATTGCCGTGTTGAAATCAAGTGGTTGCGGCTACCTGCTGTTGAACTTTTTCAAGACCACGGTTTTCATCTAGGCAACTTAACTTTCCTCCCAAAGCCCGTAAAAGCTCGTAAATAGATATGCTACAAATGGTCACCCAACTTAAGACTGCGTAAGATACTTAACACAGTCATGGTTTACAGAACACATTGCTAACGGGGCTACAAGCGATAAGACAGGCTTAGTATATTTATCACCACATACCTAGCAACCTTTATCTCATTAATTCTGGAATTAATGTATGCTTGTTAATTACTAACCAACTAAATCCAAATGGGTTCTGATCAAATTCCTCTTATAACGTAATGTAGGCAGCGCCACCATATCAACCTTGACCAATGTACCAGCTCCGTAGTTTTCGTTTTGTACCCAGCTCCTGTAAATCAGTTGGTGTGTCATTCAATTCCTATAGAATCTTCACAACCGCTTTAATAAAAGAGCAGACAAAGTATACCCTGAGAAATCCTCGCCGCGCTGGTGCGAAAAGTGTGTGCCAGAGCGGCGTGGGGGACCGCCACCCTACACGCGCGGCCCGACACGGCGGGAAGTGGAGGATGGAGTGCAGGGTAGCAGCGTGGAATGTTAGAGAAGAAATGGCAGATAAGATGAATGAGTTGATGGATGTTATGAATGAGAGAAAGTTAGATGTAGTGTGCTTGACAGAGACCAAGCGCAGGCGCAGCGAAGTCTTGGAGCTCCCGGGTGGGGTGCTCGCGCTATGGTCTGGAGTACCAGACAGCGAGCCTGGCAGTCGGGGGGTTGGAATTTTGTTGTCCTCGCGATTGGCCTCCGATATGTATGAGTACAAACTGGTAGGTCCTAGAATCCTCTGGATCCGTCTAAAACTTGGTTTGACGAAGATTTTCCTGGTAGATGCTTACGCGCCAGTATCTTCGTCGAACGCGAGTGAGCTAGAGGACTTTTGGGAGAGTATGAGAGAAGCTCTAAATGAGATAGAAGGAAATGAAAGACTTATAGTATGTGGAGACGTAAATGGATGGTGGGTACCGCTCGCGAAAGTTTTGAGTCGGTACTCGGGAAGTATGGGGATAAAAGGGTGAACGACGCTGGCAAGCTTAACTGGCATTGTGTAAGGAAAAGGATTTGTTTGTGGCGAACACAATGTTCAACCACAAACAAATTCATATGTATACGAGGAGATGTAAGTCAAAGAGAAGTATGATAGATCTATTCCTAATGGTTAGTCGGCTCCGTAAACAGGTGATGGACACAAGGGTTTATCGAGGCGCTGAGCTGGGATCAGACCACTAACTAGTCATAACTAGAATTAGGAGTCTGTTCGCGGGTTGGCGTCATCGTACCGAGTGTCCTGAACCTGAGCCGACTTATAGCATCAAAAGCTGGAAGTTGCAGGCTACATCCATTAGGGATAAATTTAAAGAAAGGGTAGCCGAAAAGCTTGGCGACGTAAATTTTAGTAGTGAGAATGTGGAAAATGTATGGCAGAATCTTAGGGATAGTATGGTAAATGCCGCTGTGGAAGTGTGTGGAGAAATGAAAAGAGGCAGTAGTAATAAGCGTGATGCATGGAGGAATGAGGAAGATGACTGGCGAATAGCAGTTGTAGTACCTATTTACAAAGGGAAAGGCTCGCGCCTAAACTGCTCCAGCTACAGGGCGATCAGCTTTGTCAGCTTAGCTAGGTGTATGCAAAGGTTATAACGGCAAGAATGCAAGAAAAGCCTGAAAATATTTATGGGAAGCTCAATGCGGATTCCGACGTGGAAGAGGTTGCATGGATCAAGTGTTTTCTCTCCACATGATCGCGGAGAAGTTTCTGGCTATTAACAGGAAGGTTTTATGCGCTTTTGTGGATCTGGAGAAAGCATTTGATAACGTTGTGAGGGAAACTGTGGGATTTGCTGCCCGGATATGGTGTGGACAGCTCGCTACTGCGGGCAATACAGTCGCTTTATAGGGACTGTAAGGCTTGCATGCGAGTAGGGGGGGATGTGTCACCTCTTTTTGATGTCTGTATAGGCGTCAAACAGGGTTGTGTCATGTCCGCCTGGCTGTTCATAGTGTTTCTGGACAGTTGCCTGTAGAAGTTGAAAGATTGTGATATTGGTGTGAATTTGGGTGACTTTTCAGTAAACTGTCTGCTGTACGCTGATGATGCGGTGCTCATAGCCTCATCAGAAGCCGACCTTCACTAATATGAAAGAGGGGTGTGAAAGTAAGGGTCTTCGCTTGAATGCAAGTAAAACTAAGGTTCTAGTATTTGAAAGAGATGACGTAAGAACTAAATGCGAGATTAGGGTAAACCAGGAACGTCTGGAGCAAGTGAATGAAATTGTGTATTTAGGGAGTGGGTGAATAATTCGTTTCGTGCATATTGCATGGCGGACGATAAATAACACATTAAACATTTATTATTTTTAAATGTTACATTGTTTCCGTTTAATTAACAAAGGCCTGCGTTAGGCGCTATCCTTAAAATGTCTTGATTTTGGTTAGAAATGCATTAAATTTTGAAAATAAAAGTCAAAATCGAATCACCATCCATGTCCCTTTTCCCAGATTTTAATAAATTTATGAGTCTTTCTAAAAAGTCTATTGGGAGAACGAATTTTTTTAAAACGTTTTCGGTTAATAGATTAATTAATACATATTATATTTTAGTAACGTTTACGAAAGAACAAATTTAAGTGGTATCTTACCACTTAGAAAAATGTCCCTACACTCACACATAATTACCATTCAAAGACATTCACGACCCAATATTTTCGCATTTACGCACGGTTATGGACTAGATTAAACATAAAAGATTCGCTTACCATCACCTCATTACGGTCGTGAACAAGACACCCCTAAAAGTAAATTTTTTTACTATGTAATTTAGAGTTCTCCTGCTCGAAAACTAGTTTGGTTCAAAACTTTTCTACATACCTTTTGCCTTTTATAAGGTAATTATTTTATGTTTTTACATAATTATTTGCTTGATATATCCAATATATACCCCTTTATACAGTGTTAAACTTAACAAATGGTTACCTATTTAAATATCCTTGGTTAAGCGGGCGAGATAAATAAATTCAAAATGGACTGTACTTGCGGGGAAAGACTAAAATGAAATTTTCACGCGATTGTCGACGGAAAAAGTAATGGAAAAACAGGAATAGGCACACTACCTTGCTGCTTGCTGCGAGATGCTGAGGTGGAGGCTGCCGGGGGCGTCCCTGGACTTGAATTCCTGGTTTCCTTGCACGAAAACACTATTTATCCATGGAAAATACGATTATTGCGATAGTTGGTGCGGGGTTATTGCGAAAGGTTTGACGCGGGCGCGCGCGCGCGTGGTGTAGGACAGACTGCCGGCCCTCAAACGTGGCCGCTGCCCGTGAGGCTAGCGCGCAATACCGCTGTCTCGCTCCTCTTTTATGCGAGACAAGGTAGGTGCAAAAGAGAAATGGAATTAAGGGAAGCGGGGGGAGCGTCGACAACTAATTAATTAAAAACAACGTAGATCGGCGATGCAACATAGAAAAAATAACGCGGCTAATCTTTTATCATATACGCGGCCATTTCCCCCGTCTTGAAGGGTTACCTTCGAAAAAGGAACAACTGACTATACAGTTGCCACAAAGCTTTAGCTGTTAAATAAACAAAATGCTATCGAACTAAACTAAACTAAACCTAATCGAACAAACTAAATTTGTTATTGAAGTTACTGTTGATTAGGCAAAAGACAAAGACAAAGTACGAACCAGTTGCGGTTTTAACGCGAACTACACGGGTGATCCCATTTGACCCAGGGAAAACTTCTTCTACTACCCCAAGAGGCCAATGTAATGGAGGCATATTTTCAGTTAAAATAACTACGACAGTACCGACAGTAATAGGGTTCGATGGAGTATTCCATTTCTGACGTGACTGTAGCGTATGCAAATAGTCTGTCCTCCAACGCTTCCACAACGATTGAACGAGTTTATCCAATAATGCATGACGCGAGAGGAGATGAAGTCAATTTTCCTCTATTTCAAAAGCGGGTAAGTATTTTAACGGTGTAACATTCAAACAGTGAGTCAGTGCAAGCGGCTCAGAGGGATCACTAGACAAGGTTCTACAAAGAGGACGCGTATTCATTACGGCCTCGACTTGAGTGAGCACGGTGCTCAGCTCTTCAAACGTAAAGTGTTTGGAACTGTTACGTAGCCCTCATGTATGGGATCCGGCTGATCTCAGCATTTCCCACCTACGATGCTAGGCAAGGATGCCCCGCAGGGCAGTCAGTCCGGTCTGAACTTTCGTCTTGAACACTCGCCTTCCAATATCATTTCTTTTACCTTCTAAAAGTGTATTTTACCAGTTTTCCAAATTGAGTGTTTCTGCGTGTGTGAAATTATAAATAATCTGTGCATTTGTGAACATTCTTTTTTTTAAAAACGGACCACGAGAATTCTTTGTAACATTGGTGGCAGCGGTGGGATTTCAAACGGAAATCCAGGTACGCCTCAAAATCCCAAGAAAACACCGTATCCAATCGCCGTATCGTGTAAACTGTGGGTTAAAACCTGTGCCGCTGTTCCTGTGTAACCCCGAATCGCCATATCTAATCGCCGCGTCGCGAAGTGTAGTGCAAAATTGTGGTACTAAATCTACGTATATGCACCTGTATCTTGCTAAACCGACCTGATACATCGCCGAACCTGCTTACCTTGGTGAAGGTAAACTCCAGCCGCAACATGACCTGTGGTATTTATGCAGTCGCCATGCTCCTGTAAGTTCCTTAAAATTGATAAATTTACTGATTTCAAAGTGATCAGTGCTAGTGAAATATCGCATTTACAACTAACAAAGAAGTGATAAGTGTTTATTACAATTACGAGTATTGTCGCTCATTATACACCGCTGAACACACCATCGAAGTATCATATTGTTTAGTCTAGTCCCGAGGTCAGTGCAACATACTTTCCTTATCGCATTCTTTACCGTCTGCAGCTTATCTCCTTGTTTTAGTCTGTATTAAGCTCAAGTGTGGCATGTCTAAGGAAGCTACAGAAACCAAAGACACGGTCATAACGATGCCTCTCCCCAAAGAAACCAAAGATATCGATATAAATGTATTGATAAAATTTATAAATAAATTTGATGGCAACCGAGAAAAAATAAACGCGTTTCTAAATAATTGCCGAAATGCGATAAATCTCGCAAGTACGGCACAACAAAACATTCTACTAAAATACATATTAAGTCAACTTGAAGGTCGTGCCGAAAGTGCGTGTGCCATAAAAGAATTCGACACATGGGCACAATTAGAAGACTTCTTAAAATCACAATTTGGGGAAAGGAAACATTATGCTGCACTGCTCTCAGATCTCCAAGATTGTTGTCAATCCAATACCGAAACGGTCAACCAGTTCGCCCTGCGTTTGGAATCTTGTTTATCGAAACTTTTAACAGAGATCAATATTTCTATACCTACTAAAAAGAAAGGCGAACTCGCTGGCCGTGTCGCTGCGATGCAAGACCTTGCCTTGCACACTTTTATTAGTGGTTTAAATGTCCGCTTGTCTACTGTAGTCAGATGTCGTGACCCTGAGACATTGAACGACGCCATCAATTTTGCCATGTCTGAGGAGAAAATTTTACAGAGCACTTTTAAGCGTAACACGTCGTCTTTTAATAACAACAATTCATTTAATCAAGGTCGGTCCCTTCAAAGACAATTTCTACCAAATCGAAGCGGTATACAGCATTCGCAAAACACTGCCAGTAGATCCACTAGCCACGGATTTACAACTACTTCAACGCCAGTGTGTCGATATTGCAAAGCGATAGGTCACACTATTGAGAACTGCCGAAAACGTGATTATAACAATAAACGATTTGGCAACCCTCCACACCAACAGCCGTCGAACAGTTCTGCGAGAAATAATCAACCTATTCACGCTGTCGACGTTATTGAAGAATCACAGAACCCTGAGAATATGAACGTCTATCATTTAAACGAGTAATCCGACCCGTTCAGTATCGTGCGGGCATGACAACCGGACAAACCGATACTAAAGCCTTATCTAATCAACTCATTGTTTCCAATTCATCCGCTAACAAACCGGGTAACCAGCCCCAAATTTATAGTGGCCCTTACGATTCCACTGTTTCCAATTCATCCACTAACAAACCGGGTAACCAGCCCCAAATTCATAGTGGCCCTTACAATTCCACTGTTTCCAATTCATCCACTAACAAACCGGGTAACCAGCCCCAAATTCATAGTGGCCCTTACAATTCCACTGTTTCCCATTCATCCACTAAAAATCCAGATAACCGGGTAGCTTCTAATTCCAATTCTACTTCCTATATAAATAAACCGGATAACCGAGTAACCTCCAATTCCACTTCATTTAATAACAAACCGGATAACCGGGTAACCATCAATTCCAATTCCACTTCATTCACCAACGAACCGGATAACCGGGTACACTCTGACTCCGCCAATACTCCTCCTCCGTCTATTGCCGCATTCCAATCCTTATCCAAATCTTGTCCATCTTGTACGGCATCTGAAAAGGAAAATATATCTCCTAGAACACATAATATTACAAAAAATTGTATAAAAAAATACTTACCTCATGTAGAAATCCTTACTTCCGTTTCCAATAAGCCCCTCAAATTTCTTGTAGACAGTGGTGCCTCTATCAGCTTCCTAAAAATAAACGTCATCGAGAAAATGCCTATGATTACAAATCATTCCATATCCTTCCATGGATTGGGATCAACCGAAAATCCAATGAAGACTCTAGGTCATATACCAATTGATTTCAATTCGCTTAGTCACCACTTCCATATGGTTCCAGATATAAGTTTTCCATATGACGGAATAATCGGCAACGACCTCTTCTCTTATTGTGATTGCAAAATTGATTATACCAAAAACACTTTGTTTATCAATAACACGGAACTTAGATTAAAATTTAGTGAACCTACATATTTTATTCCACCCCGAACAGAGTCAATTGTAGAATGCTCCGTTCTTAATCCTGAAATAAAAGAAGGCCTAGTTTTGGACCAGCATATAAGTAATACCCTTCTAATAGCTAATTGTATTGTAAAAGTGAAACCAAATTCCAGAATAAATTTAACCGTTGTCAACATATCTCAATCTCCTGTTCAATTTGATTCAAATCTGAACATAGAAATCAAACCAATGGAGAAACCCGAAGAGAACACGATTTTCCATACATCGCACTCCGAAGTAAATCGAGATATATACAATCGAACTGAACAAGTTCTAAATTCCTTGAGAGTTTCTCACCTAAACCCTGAAGAAACAGATGCTCTATGTGACCTCTGTTCTACTTACTCCGACATTTTTCACCTTCCTAGCGACCGATTAACTTCCACAGATGCTTTACAACATGAAATAAATACTTCTTCCTCTACTCCAATCAATACTAAATCCTACAGGTTCCCAGAAATTCACAAACAGGAAGTTGAAATCCAGATCAATAAAATGCTTGACGATGGTATAATCAAACCCTCTACCTCTCCATGGTCCTCTCCTATCTGGATAGTTCCAAAGAAAATAGACGCATCAGGTCAGCGCAAGTGGCGTGTAGTAATAGACTACCGGAAGTTGAACGATATCACAATAGGAGACTCTTATCCTATACCGAATATAACAGAGATTTTAGATCAACTTGGTAAATGTAAATATTTTAGTACTCTTGACTTAGCCTCTGGATTTCACCAAGTCAAAATGGCAGAAAAGGATGCACCTAAAACTGCTTTCACTGTCCCACAGGGGCACTTCCAGTTCACTAGAATGCCGATGGGCCTTAAGAACTCTCCATCGACGTTTCAGAGGCTTATGAATACCGTTCTGTCGGGCCTACAAGGAATTCAATGCTTCGTCTATCTAGACGACATTGTGATTCATTCATTCGATCTCAATCTTCACCTAAAACACTTGTCCGACGTCTTTGAAAGGCTGCGTCAATTTAATTTAAAACTCCAACCCGACAAGTGTGAGTTTTTCCGTAAAGAAGTGTCATATCTCGGTCATATTATCACAGACAAAGAGGTAAAACCAAATCCAGAAAAGATCATAGCCGTTTCCGAATTTCCTTTGCCAAAAAGCCCAAAAGATATAAAGTCCTTCTTGGGCTTGGTTTCATATTATCGCCGATTCATACCAAACCTATCTAAAATAGCTAAACCTCTTACCAATCTTTTCAAAAAGAATATTCCATTTCATTGGCAAAATGAACAGCAACTAGCTTTTGAGAGTCTAAAAAATGCTCTAACTACTGCCCCTATCTTAGCATACCCTGATTTTTCTAAACCATTTGTCTTAACATGTGATGCGTCAAATTACGCAATATCGGCTATTCTATCGCAAGGCTCTATAGGGAAAGACCGTCCCATAGCTTACGCATCACGGACATTAAATAAAGCCGAAAGTAGTTACAGTGTCACGGAGAAGGAATGCTTAGCAATAGTTTTTGGAACTAAAACTTTCAGGCCATATCTTTATGGCCGTCGATTCAAAATTGTTACCGATCATCGTCCCCTGAAATGGTTATTTAACTGTAAAGACCCAGGCTCGAAACTAGTACGATGGAGACTTAAATTAGAAGAATTTGATTACGAAGTAGAGTATAAAAAAGGAAAAATAAATAGCAATGCTGATGCATTGTCACGATTCCCAGTTAATCCAATTACCGAAGAACAACCCTCTACCAGTGGCATAAACAACAACCCTAACTCCAGCCCAGAGTTAGACATTCCCCAGGAAGTCCTTGACGAATTAATCGATTTGGGTGCATTTGACCCTAGTCCAAACATAGACCTAGAGTTAGGAACTCCCACTACTTCCGCAGACTCTCCAAATCCCTCAACCATTGTCGAGATACCTGAAACAAGTCCTAATAATGAATACTCCGATTTCCTAAAATCCTTTGCGAATAACAACGAAACCTACACAACGCAGATCGCAGAATTCAACGAAACATTACTCAAAAGCAACTCTAAAATAATCATTATCCCCGTGTCAGTAGATCTCGATGAATCCAACCCTTACTTAACAGACATATTCTCTACGCCAGAGGATCTAAACACTTTATTACAAAGTGAGTTAGAACTTTATTCTTTTAAAAGGGTGGAATCAACAGGGAAATTCTACTACTTACTATTCACCAAGGTACACTACTTTGATAACTCTACATACCCCGATATTTTCAAAACCTTAAAATCAGTAAGAGATGACATAATCCTCTGTGGCGACATTAACGAAATATCTATTTCAGATTTTAAGAACGCTTTTGAACGCCACTCATTTGTTAAAATTTATGGTATGCTTATGTATTTATTTAATAACACTAATATCAAGATTAATGTATATCACAACACTATTATATACCCTGTACCTTCAGAAATTGTCAAGATCCTTAAAGAGAATCACAACATACCTATAGCAGGGCATCTCGGTTCAAATAGAATGTTTGATCGTATAAAAGAACGTTATTATTGGAAGAATATGAGATCAGACATCGATAATTTTGTAAAAAATTGCGCTCTGTGTCAGTCTAATAAAGCATATCGTGGCATCAATAGATCTCCTATACAAATAACATCTACTTCCACCCGTCCTTTTGAAAGAATTAGTCTAGACATCGTGGGCCCCTTACCCGAAGCTGGACTACAGAAGCTTAAATTTATACTCACTCTCCAAGATGATCTGACCAAATTCTCTATAGCTTACCCTATCTCCAATGCAACTGCCGAAGAATCTTGTGAATGTTTAGTACACTTTATTTCATTTTTCGGCATTCCTAAAACAATACTTACGGATCAAGGTACAAATTTCACTGCTGATCTATTTAAACAAACCTGCCAATTTTTAAAGATAAAACAATTATGGTCATCACCTTATCACCCTCAAACGCAGGGGGCTCTTGAACGAAGCCATTCGACCTTGAAAGAATATTTAAAGTCATACGTCAACGAAAATCAAACTAATTGGCACAAATTTGTCTACACCGCTATGTTAACTTACAATAGCAGCGTTCATACAACAACTCGCTTTACGCCATATGAGCTCGTTTTTGGACATAAACCATTTATCCCTGATTCAGTTTTCGATCTTTCTCCAGATGTCACCTACCCTGATTACGTCAAAATGCTCCAACACCGTCTTAAAATTTCCCGGGAAAAGGCCCTCGAAAATATCAGAGCTTCAAAAGAAAGGTCCAAAGCTTATTATGATAGGCACACTCGCTCGGTCCAGTACAAGGTTGGTGATTATGTCTATTTGAAAAATCACGTGAGATTACGAAAGGCTTTATCACCGATTTGGAAGGGCCCGTACAAAATTGTAGAAATTCATGGAAATAACACGTTATCCCTTCTGATAAATAGACGTCACATTAAGCATCATTTCGATGAAGTAAAGCCAGCACATTTGAACGGCTAGAAATATTAGCTATAATATAATAATCATAATTTAGTATAATAATCTTAGGTACTTTTAATAATTAATTAACATAGTTATTATGAATTACGATTACAGACTGGAGGCCGCTTATATCATGGCAACCAGCGAAAATCAATACATTGAATACATCACCTAGGGTCCTGGTATACTCTTCGATCCCGTCGGCACTGTGAAATCAGTAAATGACCAATTTCACGTTGTCATTCCTTTGGATATATCTGCATTTAAAAGCCACATTGAAAATACTCGTGATGTTTTTAATATAATACGCTATCAATGTCGAGAAAGTGAAGAAATAGATGAAAAACAATGCCATAACATACTAGAGCCTTTAAATTCATTGTATTCTGACATTTTACGCGATTTTAATTCGTTTTCTCATATAATTTCCAACAATCTTTCAAAAAGATCTGCTTGGATCTCTGGCATCGGTGTAGTTTTTAGACACATATTTGGCACTTTAGATGAGGATGACGCTGAAAATTATAATAACGCAATACAAAGACTTTCTACAAACGAGAAGAAAGTTACAGACGCAGTAAAAGAGAGTATTATAGTCTCTCAATCAGCTATATCTAATATAAATAAATCTCTTCATGAAATATATCTCAATCAGGCAAAATTGAGCGACGTTGTAGATGAATTGACATTGTCACTTAATAATATGTCTAAAATTGTAGCAGTTAATAGCTTTAAGTTAAGATTTGACAACGTTATAAATATTCTTCAATCCAATCTATATGCTCTATCTTTCAGGATTGAAGATGTACTAAACTCTATTCTGTTTGTTAAGAGTAACACTCTACACCCATCTGTTTTGACGCCTCGCCAATTGTATAACGACATTGTAAATAATCTTAAAATATTGCCTAAATATAAGGAGTTTCCTGTTAAATTAGACTTAAATAATATTCATACATTAATTAACATTGCCGAGTTAATTTGCTACTATTTAGATGATAAATTAATATTTGTAATCAGAATACCTCTAGTTAGTGTATTAGAATATAGTTTATATAAGAGTATTCCATTGCCTATTCCTTATGATTTAGAAAAAACAAATTCTTTTAGCCTGATCTTGCCTACTGAACAGTTCTTAGCTTTAAGTAAAGATAAGTCTTCGTTAACATTTATAAAAGATATGGATAGCTGTAAAGACATATCCTACAATATGTATCTTTGCAAATTGCCCGAAATTTATGCAGTGTCAGGTAACCAATATTGTGAAATAGATATAATTACTAAAGCAGTGACCTCCATTCCCGAAAACTGTCAATACAGGTTCCTTCATGGCAGCATTGACATTTGGCATAAATTAAACAACAATAACTGGATATTTGTACAATCTGAACCTACAAAGCTTACCATTGAATGTTCAGATAGCATCTTTTCAGAAACTGTCATATCTGGCACAGGCACCTTGAACATCCCCTATAATTGCGTAGCATATTGTAAGAATACCATAATTGTAAAAGAAACCGTTCCTACTGTAAAATTACCGATGGTCTCTTCTAGTTTTAATATTATTAATGATAGTTGTTGCAACATTGATCATGTCAAGAAATTAAATTTATCTCTTCTCAAAATTAATAATGTAAAATTAGATAATCTTAAGGATCTTAAAATTATATCCGATCAAATCATAGACGATTTGAATTCTATAGATTCTACAAACGATTTTAAAACACATGTTAGTTTTCCTATCCTCAGTGTATTATCCATAATTGTATGTATTATCCATAATTGTATGCCAAGGAGGACAACAATTCTAAATGAGCAGAATGAAAATCCGCCTGTTGAGCTAGATACAATCGTCACCCAACCGCGGTTGCGAATAGAGTAATTTTCCGAAAACTTTCCTTAAGGGTAAGTTTCCTCTTAACCGGGGGGCTGTTACGTAGCCCTCATGTATGGGATCCGGCTGATCTCAGCATTTCCCACCTACGATGCTAGGCAAGGATGCCCCGCAGGGCAGTCAGTCCGGTCTGAACTTTCGTCTTGAACACTCGCCTTCCAATATCATTTCTTTTACCTTCTAAAAGTGTATTTTACCAGTTTTCCAAATTGAGTGTTTCTGCGTGTGTGAAATTATAAATAATCTGTGCATTTGTGAACATTCTTTTTTTTAAAAACGGACCACGAGAATTCTTTGTAACAGAACGCAAAAAATTATGTAGTTCGGAAAGGTTACGACGAGCTCCGACGTAATTCGTACCGTTGTCCGAATACATTCGAGATACGGAACCCCGACGCGACAAAAATCTTTTAAATGCAGCCATGAAGCATGGCGTGCTCAAATCACCAGCTAATTCTATATGGACGGCGCGAGTCGTCATACAAACAAAAAGACAAACATAAGCTTTCGTAGAGCGTATACCACGACCACGAGAAACTGTTACCCTGAAGGGGCCAGCGTAATCGGTGCCCGTGTGTACGAACGGTTCAGCAGCCTGAACAACACGACAAGGACGATGATCGGTCATTTCGGGCGCGATTGACTTCGGGCGAAGTTTGAAACACGGAATACATCTATGAACTATCGAACGAATCAAATTACGTGCGGAGAGAATCCAGTATTTCTGGCGCAGAATTGACATTAATAAATCTGGACCAACGTGACAATTCACCCTATGGTGATATTCAACTAAAAGACCAACGATATGATCCTTGCGCGGGAGAACTATAGGATGCATTTATTCGTACTCTAATGCGGACTGGCTCAAACGACCACCAACTCGAATGAGGCCATCCTTCAAAAAAGGTTTCAAATGCTGAAAAGCGCGACTACAAGGCTTAATCAATTCCAAATTTCTAATTTCAGACGAAAAATTAAATCTCTGAAGTTCACGAAGCACGATAAACTCAGCCTTGTTTAAGTTATGGTGTGAATAAGGTGAATAAATAACCAAATCGTCGTGGATGTACTTACGATTTATTTCAAAGTCCAGTACAGTGCACATTTAATTTGACACACACCATAAGATCACAATAGTCCATAGATAAGAAGGAGAAGTAAGAGTTCACAGTAATTAGATAACAAACGTGAAGAAAGCTAATACATTACATCAATCGGGCGGTACAAGCCTCGCGCGTTAGTATATATCTTATCGACTGCTTTTAGAACGTAGGATACGGTATCGTCGTGTTCAAGTAAAGATGTGGGTAAACATAAAATAATTTTAAATAGTGTGCGTTTCCACTGCACGCACGATAACTATACTTGAGGTAGCAAAACATCAACACGATATTGAATACGTTTCAATAAGAGATAATATTATAATTATGAAGTGGATATAAATAAATAGTGATGTATTTTATAAATATGTATGTGTGTAGTATATGTGTAAAAGTGTACGCACGTATGTATTATAATGTTACTGATTTTTTGAATAAATATGATTAAATATAAATAATGTACATAACTAAACTTACAAATACAAAAGTGTAATGAGTAGGCCACATCAATCCCCCCCGAGACCGTTACTACGGGCGATAAAAAGTCGGAAATCGCACCTTGCGGCTTGAACGTGTCTTCCTGGTGTAATCCTCGGTAGGGATGTTATTACCGGTAGAGACTGGTGGAAGGTTTGGTCTTGACTTGGGAATAGGGGTGGGAATCGGGATAGGTGTGAGATTGCCCGTAGGAGTGGGGTCGGTTAGACTTGGGTTTGTAGAGGGAGTGTCTACTAATACATAGGCCGGTTTAAGGCGGTCTATTGTTACTGTAGCACTTTTTCCTTTAAACAATATTTTGAAAGTTTTATCCCCACGTTCGAGAACTTCGTATGGGCCGGAGTAAGGTGGTTGCAAAGAACCTCGGGATGCATCGACTCGTAAAAATACGTGACTCGAGGATGAGAGATCTTTATAAACAAAGATTTTGTTTTTATTATGGCGAGAAGCTGGGACAGGACGAAGCTTGTGGACGAACTGGCGTAGACGATTTATGAATTCCGATAAATCGGTATATTCAGGCGTAGTAGCCTGGAAAAATTCACCTGGAAGTCGTAAAGGCTCCCCGTATACTAATTCCGCAGAAGAAGCCTTTAGGTCTTCTTTATAGGATGCCCTGATTCCCAGTAGAACCAGGGGTAAAGTGTCAACCCAATTGGCATCGGCATGACACATCAGGGCTGCTTTAATCTATCTGTGGACCCTTTCGACCAAGCCGTTGCATTGTGGCCGGTAAGCGGTTGTGCGGCGATGTTTGAATCCTATCACTTTTCCAAGGTACTGGAAAAGAGTGGATTCGAATTGCCGACCGCGGTCAGTGACGATATCCGTAGGACATCCATACCTGGATATCCACGACATCAGTGCCCTGCCCACGGTTTCCGCTGTGATGTCCATGATGGGTGTAGCTTCAGGCCAACGGGTAAAGCGATCCATGACAGTAAGACAGTAGCGGTAGCCCTGTGATTGTGGCAGCGGACCAATTATATCAACATGAACAAATGCAAAGCGGGCATGTGGTAAATCGAACGTGCCTAATGGTGCGGACACATGGCGGTTCACCTTAGCCCTTTGGCATGCCAAGCACTTACGCGACCACTCCCTGCAGTCCTTTCTCATACCAGGCCAAACGAACCGTTCCGCCACCAACCTTGTGGTAGCCATCGAACCTGGATGGCTAAGGTTGTGAAGGCTGTCGAACAGTGGTTTTCTTAATGCCTGGGTAACAAAGGGACGAGGTTGTGGTGTGTTGACATCACAATACAGTTCCTTTGTGCTACCAGGAATCATAAGCTTTTCTAAACGGAGTGAATATTCACCGTCAATGTACTGGTGAAGCTCAGGGTCATTAGTCTGGGAGTCAGCCAATCTATCTAAGTCAATAGACTTCTGCAATTCATCGACTCTTGACAGCGTGTCGGCTACGACATTATCTTTGCCAGCAATGTAACGAATGTCAGTCGTGAATTGCGAGATGAAGTCTAGATGACGGTGCTGACGAGGCGAACAGTTGACTTTCCTTTCACTGAAAGCGTAACTGAGCGGCTTGTGGTCAGTGTATATAACAAAATGTCTTGCTTCCAACATGTGGCGGAAATATTTGACACTTTCGTAAATGGCTAATAGCTCACGGTCGTACGGAGAATACTTTTGTTGAGAAGGACTCAACTTTCGCGAGAAAAATGCCAACGGCTCCCACGTCTCACCATTTACGAGTTGTTGCAAAACTGCGCCCATTGCCAGGTCGGATGCGTCTGTTACCAGAGCGAGTTCGGCCCGACAGTCAGGGTGAGCCAGTAATGCAGAGTTTGAAAGGCTCTCTTTACACTTATTGAAAGCCAACAGTGCATCGCCAGAGATGTCCACTGGATGGGAGGGTTTAACTGACCCGGTAAGAAGGGCATTTAAAGGGGCTTGAATAGCTGCAGAGTGGGGCAAAAAACGCATATAAAAATTTAACATCCCCAAAAAGCGTTTCAGCTGCCGGACTGTTCTGGGAACTGGAAAATTTCTAATTGCCTCTACCTTAGACTCTAATGGTTTAGTGCCATCAGCAGAAATATGATAGCCTAAAAACGTTACCTCACTTGCCCCAAAAACGCATTTAGAGGTGTTAACCAAAACGCCGTATTCCTTCATACGACTAAACAGTTCATGAAGATGAGCTTCATGTTCTGTTTCATTTTTAGAGAAAACTAAAAAATCGTCGAGGTAGCAGTAACAATAGTCCAAGCCACGGGTCATTTCATCCACAAACCTTTGAAACGACTGGCCAGCGTTACGTAATCCAAATGAGACGTATGGACACTCAAAAAGGCCAAATGGGGTAGTAATGGCTGTCTTAGGAATGTCAGGTTCATATACTGGGATCTGGTTGTAAGCTTTCATCAAATCAATGGTCGAAAATATTCGACAACCAGATATAGAGTGGGCGAAATCATGTATATGCCTAATAGGATAACGGTCTGGGATAGTCCGAGCATTAAGCATACGATAATCGCCACAGGGGCGCCAGCCGTTGTCCTTTTTAGGCACTAGGTGGAGGGGAGAGGACCACGGACTCTCAGAAGGACGGACTGTGCCGCTGTTGAGCATAAGCTGAAACTCCTGTTTGGCTATTTTGAGCTTGTCTGGTGCTAGTCTACGAGGAGTACAGGATATAGGAGGTCCAGGTGTAGTTCTAATGTGGTGTACAGTGTTATGTTTCACAAGTGTAGGTGTGCCTGAAGGGCGTGTAATGTCAGGAAACTTACTCAATATTCTGTGGAAGCGTGTGTCGCCCATTGAGACCTTTACAGAAAATATATCATTATTAGCAATACAAGCATTTGTAGAAAGAGAAGTAGTATTGTCTACTAATCGCTGGTTACGACAATCAACCATTAAATTATAAAATATTAAAAAATCTACACCTACGCTAGCGACTGTAAAACGCCAAAGGAAACTACGCCTTAATCCTAAATTTATATCTAATTCAATGCCACCAAAGGTATTTATTACTGAGCCGTTGGCTGCAATTAGTTCATAGTTTGTCTTGGTTCGACGTTCATTAAGCATAGCGAGAGGGTAGACGCACAAATCACTACCAGTATCAATTAAATATTGTACATTACTGTTACGGTCTGTGACGAAGAGGCGACCCGGTGAGGCTGGGCAATCGTCTGTCGCCATTAGCGACTGCCCGTAGAGTTTCCCGCTTTGTTGTAGTCGCATGGCTTAATGCACTTATGAGCCCGTTCACCAAATTTACCGTGGTACCAGCAGATCGGATGTCTACTGTAGCTGGTATTAGATCGGCTCCTATTTCGCGACACTGATCTACGTCGTTCAAAAGGTCTTCCTCGTTCCGTAGCATAACATGCGGCACGGGTGTGCTCTTCCATTTTAATCGTGAGCTGCTGGACCATCTTCTTTAGCTCTGCTATCTCCTCTAAGTGGTTAGGTCTACTGTTCGTTGCGGTGGTAGCAACGTTACACGGTGACGTCAGGTCCTGTATGCGGTCAGCAAGGTCCGCGAGCTGATCGAGTACGTGAGTAGGCTGTGATGCTAGCACCGTCTGGATATGATGAGGGAGACGGTTGCTCCAGATCGACAGTAAAAATTCATCAGGCACAGAAGGTCCTGCTAGATCCTGCAAATGTCTCAGGAACTGAGAAGGTTTTCGGTCGCCGAGCTCTTCATGTGTTAGTAGTTGCTTGACCTTTTTCTCATGAGAAGCAGAAAGTCGTTTAATAAGCTCTGTTTTAATTTTTTCATAGCGATTGTTTGCGGGTGGGTTGACAATCATGTCTTTGACCACCTTTGCATATTGTAAGTCCAAATTATTTGCAACATTATTGAACTTAATGGAGTCTTCCGTAATACCATGGGTCTCAAATTGGCATTCGAGCATGGCAAACCAAAGCTCTGGATCCTCTGGAGAGAATGGAGGTACTTTCACTTTTATTCTAAGTGCATTATAGTCCTCGGCTTTAGCTGGAGGGTGTACTTTACGCGCTTGCCGAATCGTCACGTTCTCTGTTGGATTAGTTGCTTTCGGTATCTCTGTATCACTCATGGTGTTCTTCTTCGGGGTCACCAGTTATGGTGTGAATAAGGTGAATAAATAACCAAATCGTCGTGGATGTACTTACGATTTATTTCAAAGTCCAGTACAGTGCACATTTAATTTGACACACACCATAAGATCACAATAGTCCATAGATAAGAAGGAGAAGTAAGAGTTCACAGTAATTAGATAACAAACGTGAAGAAAGCTAATACATTACATCAATCGGGCGGTACAAGCCTCGCGCGTTAGTATATATCTTATCGACTGCTTTTAGAACGTAGGATACGGTATCATCGTGTTCAAGTAAAGTTGTGGGTAAACATAAAATAATTTTAAATAGTGTGCGTTTCCACTGCACGCACGATAACTATACTTGAGGTAGCAAAACATCAACACGATATTGAATACGTTTCAATAAGAGATAATATTATAATTATGAAGTGGATATAAATAAATAGTGATGTATTTTATAAATATGTATTTGTGTAGTATATGTGTAAAAGTGTACGCACGTATGTATTATAATGTTACTGATTTTTTGAATAAATATGATTAAATATAAATAATGTACATAACTAAACTTACAAATACAAAAGTGTAATGAGTAGGCCACAAAGTCAAAGGCGGTAACATGCTCGCGACGAGGAAGGATTCTCAAAAATCGACAAATAAAAACAACACTACGTAAAAGAATCGACCACGACGAAACACGGCTAGCCAACTCTAAGATAGGCGACCTTTCGAGCGGCGCGGTAGCAACCAAAGAGGCTTTCTTTTCCTCTGGCAGCGTGGACACAGTAGCGGGGTTGAAAGGGCTAACAGGCCATTCATCAGGTAGGGCTTGGCACCAGGAGGAGCCATGGAACCACAACGGATGATCCAAAATCTGTGCAGGTGTTAACCCACGAGACAAACAATCGGCAGGGTTGTCCGTACCTGAGACGTGATAAAAGTTTTGCGGCGCCAATTCCGACTGAATTTTGGCCACCCTATTTGCGACAAATGTATCCCAACGACGGGGCGAAGAATGTATCCAACACAAAGCGACGGTCGAGTCCGAGAATGCGAAAGTTCTATCTATATTGATGCGTTGAAATCGGCGATCTGATTTGCGAACACCAATACAAAGCATTTGTCTAATGTCGGCTGAAAGCGCGACAGCGAATAAGCGAAAGTTAACTATAATTTCGAACAAATTATTTTGGAGATTTTGACCACTGTGCAAAATATCGTTTACCGAAACATTCGAACTAGTTTTGGCGCTGTCATCTAAAACAACGCGCAACTAGGTGGTTAGTTTATCCTCGCGGACAATTCCATGGTGCGGTATGGTATACGAAGGAGCGTGCTTCGTCTCTTCGGTTTCGGGAGGCGCGGGTGAAATGAAACCTTTATCCAAATATTCTACTATTACGCCATCGTAAGCCTCCTTCAACTTTGGAAATGTCTGCACTTTCCGCTCTAAACAAAAGAAGCGTTTTCCGGCTGACTGAAACAAATCTCCAAGCGAATTAACATCAGCCTTAAAGGGGAGTGCGACAACATAACGACCATCACTATTGCGAGTAGTCGTGCGACTATAAAACTCTTCACAAAGTTTATCATCCGGGCTGACAATAGGAGGGACGTTCACCTCTTCTATCTCCCAGAATTTACGGACAGCGGAGTCCAGCGGCTCGACGGCGCAACAATATGACACAGTCGAGTTACAATCAAAACAAGCGGGTGCGGAACCAACAATAACAAACCCAAGAACCGTCTCTAAGGCGAGCGGCGCGGGGTGCGATGCGTGACCTTGAACCTTATGCTGCAACAGGAGGTGCAGGAAAATCGAAGCGCCAACTAACAAATCAATATCTCCTGGAACGGCGTAAGTATCATCGTAGTATTGACTGCGACAGTCGGTAAAAATTCGGTAACCTTATCGACAACTAGCGAATCCATCGAAAAACTAACATTAAAATCAAAACGCGAGTGGAATTTAATCCCTACAGAACCTTGAACGGCTTTAGTGGAACCCCCAATACCCTTCACAACATTACAGGCGGGGCGGTTATTTATATGCAAGCCAAGGCGACTACAACAATTTTTACTAATAAAGTTACTTTGAGAAGCACTATCTAAAAGTGCGCGAACACTATGTCCCTTACCATGCGAATGGTAAACAACAACTCGAGCGGTTGCCAGAAGTACCGTAGTAGGGCTAGTGTGCAAACTTGATAGCGAGAACAAAGCGACATCGTTCGTGGCAGTGGCGCCGCCGTCGCTAGGCGTGGACGGGGATGAAACCACGCGAGTGCGCTCCGAAGCGCGACTCAACGGCGCCGGCGGCTGTGACGTCACAGCGGACGGACGGTTAGGCACGAAGTTCGCGCAGCTGGAATCGACTGACGAACTACCGGACATGGCGTTATTGTTTTCGAAGTGTAATAATGAATGGTGTTTACCATTACACTTGCGACAAAAATTATTCGAATTACAGAATGAAACACGATGTTTCTTACTGAGACAATTGATACATAAATTACTAGAACGAACAAATTTATAGCGATTGCTTGGAGTGAGTTTATTGAACTTCGAACATTTATAAAGTTGGTCATGGTGACCTTGACACAAAGAACAATTTTTCGAATGCAACACCTGCGATTGCGAAGTTGTAGGTTCAAAATGAACAAAAGACTGCGTGGACTTCGTGGGCTTACTACGATTTGTCGGACTATATTTCGCTACTCCGTGGTTTAACGAAGTTCGTTGCAAAATTTGACGTGTTGTCGACGAACGAAAGTTTCTAAATCGTCGAACTTAGGTATTTGATGGCCACGTCTATCCATTTCAAATAAGCGAACGGTTTCGGAATCTAATTTCTTTAAACCGATATACAAAAACAAAAAGTCACAGAGGTCATTGACCTTGACATTCTTTAGGGCGCGAACAGCTGATGCAAAAATATGTAAGAATTTTTCTAAGTCGTGTTCATTACACTATGAGCTATTTTTCAAATTAAATATTTGACCCAAATAAGCGGTTGTTACTAAGCGCTTGTCTTCGTATTCGACCTTCAAAGTATTCAAAATCAAACTATAATTTTCGGCGCAAAGCGTTATACCGGCGTAAACGGTTTTTGCTTTCCCGGTTAGTTTACTAACCAAGTAATGTAATTTTTCGTAATCCGATAACGAATTATTATTAAGGATCGTATTTTCGAAACTAGCGAAAAAAAAAGGCCAATTTTTAATATCGCCATCAAATTCGGGTATTTGTATGGTCGGAAATTTAGGTCGGTTTCGAATCGGTGACTACTACGGGTACGGGCGCTTGCAATGACTTAGCGACACGTTTTATGCTACAAATTAAATCTTCGAAAGATGACATGGCGTCATAACTTAATAAGAAATCGGGATTTAATTTTAATTCAAGCAAATTAATTTTAACGAGAACATTTTCGAAATCTAAGCGCAAAGTATCTACGGTTTCGATCGAGGATAAAAACAATTCTTTTATTGATTCATCTGCGATCCTCGATGAATAATCACAAATTGATTGCAAACGCTTAAAAAGGCTATCCTAATTAGCGTGAATCCGGAATCTCTTTCGGAGGCATTGTTAAAACAAACAACTATAGCTACCTACAGTGCAAAACTAACGAACGATCAAAATGGCAGCGGTGGTAGGCAGCGAGACGCGACGCGAACGAGCGTAGGTACCTACTTGCGCGCGCGGGCCCAGGTACCTGCTCGCGTGGTCTACCTGTTACTATGCGGTGCAGTCGAAATTACCAACTATTTAGTACCTACCTATGCGATAAATAGTAGGTAAGTATGCGTTTATTCCCTAATGGTATAAAAAACTATTATCTAAGCGTTTATTCCCTATAGAATAAAACTATTACCTAATCTATGCGTTTATTCCGTGGTAGAATAAAAAACTATAACCTATACCTATGCGTTTACTCCGAATGGAGTAAAAAACTATATGAATGAATGAATAGTATTTATGTATACTATTTATATATGTATTTATGTATAATAGTACTTTATGTAGGTCATAAAGTAACACTTATGAACGTCAAGATTATTGCTTCTACATTTACATTTACTGCCAGATTCGCAAAGCAATAGGTAGAGCCTGAGGAAGAACCTGGCAATAAAACTCATGGCCACTCCTTTTAACCGCCAGTAATAACATTAATTTGATGATGACATGATGTTTGACCAATAATATAGTAATGAATTTATACAAAACAAAAACAAAATCAATGTTATGTTTAAAATCATATCAAAATTAGAGCTATTCTAGTTGCCAGTTCTAAGGGCAGCCTACACTTTAAGAAGAATCTAGCAAGAAAGTAATGGATGCTCTTTTAAAATGTATGTGTGGCTTACAACATTAAAATTACACTTACATTGTTCCTTTAGATTTATGTGAGAACAGTCGACTAAACTTAGTTTGCCTTAAATTTTTAATAATTGCTATAACAGCTATGAGAGGACCAGTCCCAACAGACGGCACCCGTTCACGGGTATGACGTATATATCGGCCATCGCCCTACTCAACCGTATTATAGGAAATAAGGCGACCCGATACATACGCCACCACTGCCAGGACACTTAGGCGAGCATGACATATCCTAAAACTGCACAGCAACTATCATGTCATTTCAAAATAATAAATAAGTCTACTTGGTGCTCACACAATAACAAACTCAAATTACATATTTGTATATTAGTTATTACCGGAACTAAACGCAGTCAATTTAGAAACCTTTAGTTGTCTGACGTTTCAAATTATTCACAATGTAGAAATGTAAAAATACAACAAATATGCAGCTTCAAGACAAGTACAAAATAACACAAGATTCATTCGAATCCTAAATAGCTCGAGCGAAGAGCAAGCAACTCATTTCCATTTATTTTTATCATTCAAATAATCATTAATTCTGTAATAAGCCCTTTTTAAGAGGTGCGTCTTAATTTCCGCCTTAAATTTATGTAACGGCAGGTTCATAATGTCTAAAGGAATTTTATTATATAGGCGTACGCCAATTCCTGCAAAAGAGTCATGAACCTTTTGCAAACGATGATGCGTTCCAATTAATTTATGCTTATTTCTAGTATTTATCGAATGTATGTCACTGTCATCATCATCCGAGCGTCTGTCCCAGTTGCGTCTCGCGACGCCCGGGGTGCGCTTTCCTACATTTTCTCCTCCACTTCGCACGGTCTTCGGCATCCCCTGTAGTGAGACCATTGGCACGCATGTCATCCCTTACGACGTCAAGCCAGCACTTCTTGGGTCTTCCCCTCTTACCGGGACCCGGCGGGGCTGACATGGCCAGACATTTGTTACCTACGTAGCCCGGCGGTTGCCGCAAGACATGACCATACCAACGAAGGCGACACTCTTGCAACTTGTCTGCAATGTCACGGACGTGAAGGCCGCCGCGGTTGCGAGAGTTTCTCACGCGGTCCATCCGCGTGACCCCACCACATCCACCGCAGCATCTTCATTTCCGTGAGACGCAGCTCCTGCTTGTGTCGCTCCAATATCGGCCACGTCTCACTGCCATGTAAAAGGATAGGTCTAATAATGGTTTTGTAGACCTGTCCCTTCAACCGGATCGGCATTTTAGGGTCACAAATGACACCGGTCATCTCCCGCCATTTGGCCCACGCGGCAGCAACGCGTGACTTGACGTCGCAATCGATGTCACTGGACGTGTGAAAACAGATCCCAGGTATTTAACCTGGTCCGTGCGCTCGACCAAA
This sequence comes from Thumatha senex, assembly GCA_948477245.1. NCBI lineage: Eukaryota > Metazoa > Arthropoda > Insecta > Lepidoptera > Erebidae > Thumatha > Thumatha senex. Next base: position 24,064,918 of record OX419726.1, read on the forward strand.
TCACCGCCTATGCGGACGGATGTGGGATCTGTCGAGTTTAGTGTCAAGTACTCGGTCTTCGCCACATTTAGTTTCAGACCGCCGTTCTCAAGCGTCGCCTTCCACGCCTTTACGCGTCGCACCAATCTGCCCCTGTCTGCGTCTGCCAGCGCAATATCGTCAGCATATATGAGCAACCGTGGAGGTTGCTCATGCGAGTTCCTGATGCTGTCCGACAATTCGTCTAATATTAGACTGAACAGAAGCGGACTAAGGACCGAGCCCTGGTGTACCCCGACGGTGATGGGGAAGGGTTTCGTGTCGGAGTCACAGTACATGTCCCGGATAGTGTCAATATAGACCTCTGGAACCCCTTTGGACCGCAGTGCCCACCAGATCATCGCACGAGGAACACAGTCGAAGGCCTTCTGCATATCTAGAAACAAGCAGTGCAGAGGCGTGTTCTTCGACCTGTATTTCTCTGCGACAACCCTCAGGGCAAAAACAGGGTCCGTGGTCCCATGACCAGGGCGAAACCCATATTGACACTCCGAGAGACTACACTCCTGCCGGATCCGAGAGTCTATAATCCTCTCGAAGATCTTCATGGTGTGGGAAATCACCTTAATACCGCGGTAGCTCCCGCACTCCTGCACTGACCCCTTACCTTTGAAGACTGGAGTAATAATACTCAGTCTCCATTGGTTTGGGATCTGCCCGCTGAGGAGTATGCGGTTAAAAAGGTTTACTAAGATGCCCACACCGCGAGGACCCATCGCCTTCCAGGCTTCGATGGGGACTCCATCGGGTCCGACAGCTTTCCGATTCTTCATGCGGCGAAGCGCAGTCAGGACTTCTCCAGGCGTTACCGGTGGCACTAGTCCCTGATTCGGAGGGAGGTCCGGAGGCTGCACCTCTTTGTGCTGTTTATTAAGCAGCTCGTGGAAGTACGAGCGCCATCTCTCCTTTACCGTGAGGTCTTCGCTTAACAGGTTGCCTTCAGGGTCTTTTACACAGCGACACTTGGATATATCCTGTGCCGCTTTGACCCTGGAGCGCGCCAGCTTATAGATGAGCTTCTGCCCCTCAGACGATTCCAGCTTATCATACAGAGGTTGTAAGTGGTCACGTCTGGCTCTGGCTACAGCTCTCTTTGTGGCGCGCTTGGCAGCCCTGTACGCGTCGCGGTCTTCAGGAGATCCGGTCGCTTGCCACTTTTTAAAGAGGGCTTTCTTCTCCCTAGTCTCCCTCTGGACTGCGTCGTTCCACCACCAAGTTTCCTTGTCACATTTGCGTCCACCCTTAGACTCACCGAGCACCACCTTCGCCGCTCCAAGGATGGCCGCCTGAACTTTGTCCCAGTAATCTTGAACTGGTTCGCCTTCAGTGTCGGTGCACTTGTCACCGACAGCTGAGACGAACTCCTGGGACCTAGTTTCATCAAGCAGCCACCATCTGATGCGGCGCTGGCACCGCTCGATGCGTTTGCCTTTGGGCTTCACGCAGAGGTCCATGACAAGGAGACGGTGTTGTGCAGTAAGACTCTCACCGGGTATGACCTTGCAGTTGGCCACCTTGCCGATGCTGTGTCGCCTAGTGAGTAGGAAATCGATCTGAGTTGTACGCCTCCCGCTCTTGTAGGTGATGAGATGTTCGGATTTCTTTTTGAAATACGTGTTCACAATGGCCAGATCGGCCGCCGCACACGTTCTGAGGATAGTTTCTCCTTCAGCGTTGCGGGTGCCGTATCCAAAACCACCATGAACACGCTCAAACTCCTCGCACCTCTCACCCACATGACCGTTTAGGTCGCCGCCCAAAACGATTCCCTGTTACAACGGAATGCTCCGAAGCACTCCCTCGAGTTGACCCCAAAACGACATCTTATCGGCGTCGCTACAACCGGCCTGTGGCGCGTAGGCACTTATCAGGTGGGTAATAATCCCATCGATAAGCACCCTCACGATCATAAGCCGGTCGCTACAGCGTTTCACCTCCAAGATGCCAGTCTGCAGCCCCTCGGAGAGCACAACGGCCATCCCGTTTCCCCACCAGACGCACCCGTGTAATACAGCTTGTAGCCGTTCTGCAAGGGCCGGGCTCTGTTGCCCTTCCACCGAGTCTCCTGCAGGAACGCCACGTCCACCCTCCGCCTGGAGAGTACTTCGGCCAACTCTACCGCACGCCCAATCAGCGTGCCAATGTTCCAAGATGCGAAGCGGATTCGTGTTGGGGCTAACTTCTTTAGCCGTGCTGGCCCGACACACGGCAGCCCTAGCCCAATTGCCACAGGAGTCGGGCGGGGCTCCTGCGCGCCGTTTTGCGGCGGCGCCCTATCCCTAGCAGCATTCCTTTTCGGACTGTTCATTTTTTTTTTTTGTTTCGGCGTGTGGCTTTTATGGGAGCGACGCCCTCAGACCTCCCAACCCCAGAGGGGAAAGCCAGCGCCAGTGCCTCGTCCGTTAGTCAGCAGGTGCACGCACTAGCACGGGAGGTTGACTTGGGCCCCGAAGATCTTGGTGGGGCCCCTTACACCCGAACGTATGTCACTGTGTCTATTGTATAAATGTATGTTCTGTTTAACTAACATGATATTTGCAAATATATACTGTGATGCAACCGTTAAAATGCCAATTTCTTTAAATTTCTCTCTAAGAGACACTCTAGCACTTAATTTATATATTGCACGTATAGCTCTCTTCTGGAGTACTAAAATTACTTGTATATCAGCTGCTTTGCCCCACAGCAAAATGCCGGAAGACATGACACTATGAAAATAACTAAAGTATACTAGCCAGGCAGTTTGCACATCAGTGAGCTGCCTGTCTTTTCCTACGGCAAAGGCTGCCGAGCTGAGTTTACCTGCAAGACACGTTATTTGGGCGTTCCACTGCAGTTTACTATCTAAAGTGATCCCAAAAATACAGTTGATTCTACAAGATTAAGGGTATCACCGTTCAATGTTATATTTGTACCGCAATTACTGACATAAGGCAAGCTGAATCTGATACATTTTGTCTTATTAGCGTTTAGTAGCAAATTATTGGTCGTAAACCAATCTACAACTTGGGCAAGTGAACTATTTACGCCGTTAAAATCAGTAAGCGTACGATCAACTTTAAAAATAAGTGACGTATCATCAGCAAATATAACAATGTCGCACAAGTTCTGTATATAGAATGGCAGATCGTTAATATAAACTAAAAATAGAAACGGACCTAGAATTGATCCCTGCGGTACGCCCATAGCTACAGATGCTCCAGAGAAGCTAATTCCATTGACATCAACATGTTGTATTCGATCGTTTAGGTAGGAAGCAACAAGGTCCAGTGCAGAGTGTTTGATACCATAATAAAATAGTTTTCGCAATAGTGTTTTATGGTCAACGCAATCAAATGCTTTGGAGAGATCGCAGAATACACCAATAGCATCTTGTCTATTTTCCCAGGCGCTATATATATGATTTAGAAGTGTCACACCTGCATGAATGGTAGAACGGCCCCTTGTGAACCTATACTGCTCTTTATGTAATAGCATATTTGAATTAAAATGAGCTTGTAATTGTTGCAATATATTTTTTTCAAAAATTTTGCTAATGGCAGGTAATATTGAAATTGGTCTGAAATTACCAGGGTCGGTTTTGGATCCAGATTTAAATAGAGGTATTACTTTACTGAGTTTCATTAAATCCGGAAACACTCCCTTATCAACACACTTATTAAATATTTCAGCTAGATGTGGTGATATATTAACAATAATAGACTGTATCAATTTTACAGAAATACCCCACAAGTCAGCTGATTTTTTTTGAGTTATGTGTCTTGAATACTTTAATGATATCGTTGGGGTTTACATATTTAAAGCTAAATAAGACACTACACTGATCCACGCTGCCCCCAAGCATACGTTGAGCTTTTATTAAACAAGAATTTAAGGAGCTAGTTGTTTTCGCGGGTATGTCTATAAAATAGTTGTTAAAAGTTTGTGCTACATCTAATTTATTATTAATCACTTTGTTATTCATAATTAACTTAATGTTATTATCACGAGGTAGTGATCGACCGGTATAACCTACCGTTAGGTATAACCTATACCTATGCGTTTATTCCGTGGTGGAATAAAAACTATAACCTATACAAATGCGTTTACCCCCTATGGGATAAAAACTATTGCGTTTCCATTAGCAAACTACTAAAGCGGGTGGATCAAAATCCGGATCGTTAGGACCAGAAAATGGTTGAGCGGGCGAGATAAATAAATTCAAAATGGACTGTACTTGCGGGGAAAGACTAAAATGAAATTTACACGCGATTGTCGACGGAAAAAGTAATGGAAAAACAGGAATAGGCACACTACCTTGCTGCTTGCTGCGAGATGCTGAGGTGGAGGCTGCCGGGGGCGTCCCTGGACTTGAATTCCTGGTTTCCTTGCACGAAAACACTATTTATCCATGGAAAATACGATTATAGCGATAGTTGGTGCGGGGTTATTGCGAAAGGTTTAATGCGGGCGCGCGCGCGCGCGTGGTATAGGACAGACTGCCGGCCCTCAAACGTGGCCGCTGCCCGTGAGGCTAGCGCGCAATACCGCTGTCTCGCTCCTCTTTTATGCGAGACAAGGTAGGTGCGAATGAGAAATGGAATTAAGGGAAGCGGGCGGAGCGTCGACAACTAATTAATTAAAAACAATGTAGATCGGCGATGCAACATAGAAAAAATAACGCAGCTAATCTTTTTTCATATACCGGCGCAACCAATCCTATTATTTCAGAAATTATTGAAAATCTCATTGCCATTATTATAATTAATATTAATTCCCATTCGTTTTAAAAGGGAATGGTAATTAGAAGAAACAATAGTAATGATTTTTTACTGAGTCTGGATGACGTAGCAATGACAGAGGTGGTAATCTCCCCCATCGGGGAGGCCAGCGGCGGACATTTGCTTACCGCAAGTAGTTATCAGGGTAGAAGGAAAACCCTTCTTTTACAACTGGTTGCGTAACATGATTGCAATGACGAGAGGTCTATTAGGTTCTAAAAGGTGGTCACCGTTGCCAAGCCGTACTGGGTCTACTACGGGAGCCCAGTCGCCATTTTTAGCTTTGGGTGTTGACGCGGACACCTCGCGTTTTGCAATTATTGCTAGGAGCCGATGCTGCGTTGCAGCTGATTGCAGCGGACTGGTTTTCGTGGCCGCTTATTTCTCGCCAACCAATATCAATTCGAACTATGGCTCGCTGAGCAAGACGTCAGTCTTATCGCATCCTCATCCCAGTCCTGGAAAATTTCAACGCCTGGGGGTGACACGTGAGGCTCCCGAAAAACCATTGGTCCACCATCCAACCATCCATGACCGGAAATATATCACCACCTGTGTGTGGCGTGTGCGCGGTTCGATCGCAGATGTATCGTTTGCGACCTCTGATCGCACACACCGCGTCCAGGGCTGGCATGTGGTGGAAGGAGGGGTCGTTATTCGTCCATAATTATATTTAGTTAGGGGTTTCTACTCCAAAGTTTAAAAAAAAAAAGAAACGTCAATATCTCTTAGCGGAAAAGAGTAATTGCTGAGCCTTTCATAAAATTCAGTTTCTATCATTAAATTCTTTCCGAAAAATTCATAAAAAACATGAATAAGTGCATTTATTTTTTTATTGTCCAAAACGTCAAATATGCTCGAAATGAAATATTCGCCCGAGTATGTTTAGCGCGGATGGAAGATGTGATTCGGATGTAGAACGGCGAGTAGCTGCTGGAAACAGAGCTAAAGGTGCTTTGTCCCAATTAGTAAAGCGACAAAGCATCGTTAAAGAAGCACGACTGGCGATTCATAACGCAGTGCTAATGCCAAATTTGCTTTACAGTAGCGAAACCTGGGTATGGCAGCAGATGCATGAAAGTAAATTGAATGCTGTGGAGATGCGATCACTTCAAAAGGGCGTGCTCCGCTGCTTTGGACACTTCCAACGAATGAGTGAGGAAAGATTGACGAAGAATATATATAATGTGCGAAAGTAGAGGGTAGAAGAAGTCAGGGTAGGCCGAGACTTATATATTAAGACCACGTGAGCAGATTGCTCAAAAACGGAAAGGTCAAAAGTACTCGGATACCCAGACGTGCGTGTATGAAGCGATTGATGAATAAATAACTAATAAATTAAAAATAAACTAATAAAGACTACGAGAGCAGATTGCTCAAAAAACTGAAAAATTAAGCGATTGATGAATCTGCAAGAAGCGAAAGAATAGAGTATGCATAGATCGCGAAGCCTGGCGATCTGTCCTCTCTGACTAGCCCGTCAGGGATACAGGGTGAAGATAGTTAGTTGGTTATTGAGTTTTATTACTAGAAAATATGTGCAGTAATATGTACAAACGGTGAAATGCAAAAAACAAAGTAAGGTTAAAATCGTGAGGGCCAGTTTTGAATGCTCACTTAGAAAAGTGCACTGTAGTGAGTTCACTCTCAACACATGACGGCAAGCACCCATCCTTTACGACAGTTTTCTCTGCTGCAACTTTTGTTCTGCGTTCTAAAAACATCGAACATCAATTATATTATTTCATATTTATTTATTATTTACTAGTTGACGCTCGCGGCTTTGCCCGCGTATAAAAGTTTTTCCGTTCCCGTTTCCCATAGGAACTTGTTTGAGAGATAAAAAGTAGCCTATGTGTTATTCTGATTATAAGCTATATTATTGTAAAGTTCCATTAAAATTCATTCGGTAGTTTTTACGTGTAAGAGTAACAAACATCCACACAAACTTTCGCATTTATAACACTACTAGTTGACGCTCGCGGCTTCGCTCGCGTAGAGAAGTTTTCCCGTCTCGTTTCCTACAGGATCTTGTTCCCGGGATAAAATGTAGCCTCTGTGTTATTCTGATGTATAAGCTATATTATTGTAAAGTTTCATTAAAATCCATTCAGTAGTTTTAACGGGAAAGAGTAACAAACATCCATACAAACTTTCGCATTTATAATATTACTAGCAGTCCCGCCCGGCTTCGCCCGTGACGTACTTCGAACCCCGTGGCACCCATTTAATCGCATTGTTAATTAATTTCACATTCACAATAATGTTTGAACGTTTTCCAAATTCATTGATTACTTCACCGCTCTCCAGAGTACCTACCTACGCCCGCACGGGCCGGTCGAATTATGATTACACGAAATTAATTTCTTTGCACTTTATTTTGAATCTGCGATAACTCGTAAGGTATTCATTTAATTTGCAAGGTGTTAAGGGACAAAACAATCTAAATAGCCTTGAAATTACCGCTTTATAATTGATGGTTTTTTAAAGTATTAAAATGGATATAGTATGTTATTCTCATGAGATAGACATATATCGTCGCGGACTTTTTTGTAGAACTACATTAGATACACAATTACACTTTACATTATTTTGTTATATCTCAAAGGGTTTAGACAGCGTTTTTGTTGAAAGCTCCCAGACGGCTTGGTTTTTCCGACATCCCCAACAAATATCCTTATAGTTTGGTCAATGTATACAATAACTTAACAAATTATACATAAAAACCTTCTATAAGAATCACACTAACTATTACAAAAAACCGCATCGTAATTCGTTGCGTAGTTTTAAAGATCTAAGCATACATAGGGACAGACAGCGAAAAGCTACTTTGTTTTATAATATGTAGTGATTAAGATTTATTTATATTTATTTATTATTTATGTCAGCCTATGGCGGTCCACTGTCGGACGTAGGCATCTTCCAATTTACGTCATAACACACACTGTCCTGCGTTTTCTTCATCCAGTCCACTGAGTAAGGTTCATGTTCCTTGCTTAATCTCGCTCTTTCTCTTTCTCGCCTTACAATTCGTCTGTAGTTATTAGTGTAATCATTTGAAAAAAGGGTGATGCCCCCATGAATCACTAAGTTGTGTGTAATATACATATAGAATGAAATGAAATGAAAATGAATGACATGAAATGAAAATGAAATGAAAAGAAAAAGTAAGACGACTCTAGTAAAGAACGCGCGAGGGACATGAATTCCTAGCTTTGTGTTCCAGTCCCACCCAGTGACCTTTTCTAAATCAACGGTCTATCTGTCAGGGGGAGGGTGTCTTTCCTTATTGCATTGTATTGATGTGCACATACCATCGACTAAACAGTCGATCCGCGACAATACAGTTTAGTCGATGCAAAAGTTGTATATATGCGCTAGCCCTTTAGTCGAACCGCCATTTAGCAGCAGAAAGAAACGATTATTCTAATAGTTTAGCGGCGAATTGCATTGCAGAGACTGGATTACTAAAAAAATAATTTTACCTTCGAACGTATTCCAACAATTCATTCCGGTGTAATTGCAAAAATATTTCTGATCTGTAAACAAATACAAAATTGTTACAAATTAACTAGAGTTAAGTTGAGAAGTTATGACGTACCTATGTTTCACTTACAAGAGAGATCTCGTACGGGATGAATGCAACCACAATGCAAATATGTTTCTTCAGTGTTACGAGCCAGCTCACATGCTCCGTGAGAGTATACCTACAAATCAACAGAGATCGTGTCAAATTAATTAAATGTCCATGTATATATTTGTCTTTACCATTTCAATACATTTTACAATTAAATAATAACGATACGATATATTCAAGCATTTACTGATACATTTATATTCAGTTACAATTTTCCATTTGGTCCCACCCTCCCCCTTCCGTTCCCGTACTACACGGGCGAGGCAGTGATGTCATCCTTAAACTGTGGACACCAAGATTTCGTAGATCTTTCATATGTTGCACCATAAAAGCATAGAACTCTCTGATGTGCCACATAAAAAAGGCTTTTACTGAAACTGGAAGAAACTTACAAAGTGCAACTCTCAAAGTAAAGGAATCAACGTCACTCCGAGTGAGAGCGATAGGGAGCGAATAACATTCCTCAATTTATGGTGCGAATTTTTCTAAAAAGCCCTTAATACTTTTATTTGTATTTTTTTAACTAACTCATAGTTGTTATTACCGGGTATGTATGAAATTTCCCTTCAGGAATGTCGTGTAAGAATCGACATCCTCTCTGATGGACTTGCTCCGCCATCAGCAACTTATCATTCTCTATCTCCACTACAGAAAACAACCAAACCACCTGATTCTCAGAGTTCGTACGTATGACTTTCTTCAGCTTTGTGTCTAAGTTGTTTGTCGCTAGGTCTTCCGAACTATGTATTGATATCTGAAATTGAATTATAAAAGTACCTTAAACTGTTTTCTTTTTTTATAAAAACATCGATCCATTTGAGGAAAGCTTACTTCAGCATCAGACAGCAACCGAAACGTCAGAGCTCCTGGACCAGTTGTCCTGTTCACTGCAAAAAGATTCTTATGGTTTCTGAAACAATAGCGATGATTTACATCATTTTTTTTCATTTACATTTAGGAATTATATTATATTATCTGCCCTTATACATACAACTAGCTTATGTCCCGCGGCTTCCCTCGTCACATACTTTTAAACTTCTAACCCCTGTTTCTGCTCTTTAGTTGGGAGTTTTCAAAAAAGTTCGATCCTTAGTTCATTCCTGCATACCTACGTCATGAAAACCATGTATATCAAATTTGGATCAAATCTCTTCGGCTGTTTATGCTGTAGTACGATAATATCAATAAGCTACCACCAAATGTTGCATTAGTTTTGAGTTTTCTTTTTCATGGCCAACAAATATGATGAAACCGTCAGATCAATCAAATTCAACACTGATGATATATTTCTTTTAAACTTTCGATATAACCACACTGTATACGTTCAGGAAAGCGGGGTCATCAATCGTCGGCGGTCATCATCGGGGGCGCTCATCAACAATTTAAATGTCTGCGAAAGGAATCCATAGTAAAGTCCGGGGTCTTTCTGCGGTACGGGATGTTAGAGGTGGAAAATTTCAGACACTCTCACGCGACCGCGGAGAAATGCCTTCCATCATCTTTCCGAAAGTAGAAAAGGCCACTGAACGCAATGGTTAGATTAGTTAGTGCGTCCTCCCCCCTTTCTTCGGAGCTGAATAAACTCAATATGGGCCAGTTCGGTAAGGCGCTTGTCCAGCCGTAGGGTATTTCAATAGGTTGCCAGAGTCAATCGTGTCTGGTAGCCCGCAGATTCTAGGCATCCCCTCTTCCGCCGCCACCCCGATCGATACTGTAAAACAGCGGAAGTGCCGTTGTTTCTTGTTTTCTTGTTTGTTCTTGTATGTGCCTTCATATTGGGAGGGTTAGTCTTTACTATACCACGCTGGCCAGACGGGTTGATGCAGAGTTTTGTCTCGAAATTTCCTTTTCTTCGCCATTACCTCATCTGTTAGTCAGCAAGTGAATTTCTCGAAGGTGATACTGGCTTGGACCCCGAAGATCATCTGCTTTAGAATGCCCCCCTCCCTCCTAAAAAAAATCAGGCTACACCCGTGAATGCCATTACAGTATATGGTCTCTATAGTATTTAGTGTGTGTGTACGTGTGTGTGTGAGAGAGAGAGTACATATGTTGCACCAAAATATGATTCTTTCTTTAATTATTTAATAAACTTGTTTATTAATTATTTCTTTGTCTAACGCCTCCAACACAAACGCTTCACAGTTACACATCAGGATTTAGTCACTGTCCTGTCCTTCTATCTTATTTAAAGATAGCGTAGAAAACAGTTGTTCTATTAATAGTATGTACTACAAAACCTAAGTATATCTTATAAGCGCATCTTATTTAATAATAACGTAGGAAGAAACTACAAATAGGTCAAATAGTATCTATAAGTATGTAGTTCTTTCAATTCAGTTTCAGTTCGAAAACTAAATCTCTTGTAATCTCTCCATTAAACCATTATCTATCACTGATATCCGTGTTATCTTTACTCTACGTAGATACTACTTACTTGTTTTGTAGCGTGTTGAACGAATAACAAGGACCGTGTTCCGAGTCTACCCTCTGGAAGTGATCGCAACATGAAAACTCAACTCCGTTGTAACTGCATTCCGATAGCATCTCACGGCATGTTTTGTGTATCTGTTTGTAAATATTGATTTAGTGAAGTTATCAGGTGAGTTTGTTTCAATTATATTGTGTAAAATGTTAGAACTGTAAGTGGTGGATATATAAAATGGAATTAGTACAATACTAATGTGTATAATAAAGACAATTAATTATAAAGCTCATACGTATGAATGTTCCGGGTCTTTCTCAAATACATCAATCATATCATCACACCAAATGACCTTAAGCAGGACCTTATTTATAAGTCAGTTACAATTTCTTCTTCTTTTTCGTTAATGCTTTAAACATCATAAATTCGGAGTATTTAATTTAGTAATATGACTATTGTAGTGCTAAACATTGCAATACGATATTCCTAATCAGAATCATTTAAAGATGACGCAAGCGAAAATATATAAGGGTAACGTACTTCCTGATCACCAGTTTGACTTCAAAAAAAGCGTTTGACGAAGATAACATGCTTGATGTAGCTCATAATCTTTTATAAAGCGTGACACAAAGCTCTCAAATGCAAACCAAAGATGAAACTTAATAAAATAGGACTCATACGTTCATCAACAAAGCACATTCCACACATTCTGCACATATTCTATAATGGTAAACGAATGGTGGAGTGCCACAAGGAAGTGTCTTAGGTCCCATTTATTGAAATCATGTTATGTTTTAACCGTTTCGTAATTAATATAAATTAATAAAATTACCATTGTGATATATTTTTTTACAAAGCATTATATAGTGATATATTTGTTTGCGTATAGGCTTGATTTTTTAGGCAAACATATTAAAATCTAAACAAACTAATAGAAAATCTTACACGGTCAATTACATCTCTCCATGGTATATTACAAGGAATAACATTGCCGCATGGGTCACACATTGCCGAGCTGCACTGGCCCCTGGCGTACAGCAGGTCAGCCAAGTATCGACGATGATTGAAGCTTAAAGGCTCCAGTACGTTCGCTAAAAGGTCATAATTAAATATGTCTAACATATCAATAATATTATAATATACCATAATAGTAAATAAATATATCCATAGATAGCAATAGTAATAGCTTGTAGAGCTTCATTACAATTGTATTTTTTATATACTACTCGGGACGTCTCGCGAGACAATCAGTCACCGACGTCCAGACGCGACCACGGGCGCTGCAACGCGCTCGAAACGTCAGTGAATGTAAGAAGAAAATAGTTTCTCGTGAAGTCCCGAGTAGTATATAAAATCTATACTAATTGTAAAGCTAAAGAGTTTGTTTGTTTAGTTGAACGCACTAATCTCAGGAACTACTGTTCGGATTTACAAAAATCTTTTTGTGTTTTGGATAGCCCATTTATTAAGGCTATAGGCTATATATCATCACGCTACTACCCTGGAGAGCGGAGCAGTAATCATAAATGTCGACAAATCGGGGCAATTTTAAAGTATTTTTGTAGAAATTATAAGCGACGGGATTAAATAGGTGCGACCGGAGTTCAAAGTATGTCACGTGCGAAGCCAAGGGTATAAACCTAGTATGAGTATAAACCGCGAAAGTTTAAAAACGTCATTATAATTGACTTTTAAAGAGTGTAATGCAAAATCGTTGAGTCTACAGAACATATATTTAATTAGTTTTCTATAGCATACATTTATTAGTTACTTGAAACAATCTACAGTTACAGTTTAATATTATGATAAATTAATTCTAAACTAACTAAAAATAACTAAAAACAATGAAGACCTAACATGCGTCATAAAATTTCTCCGCATCGCAGTCCTCACATGGTAGCGTTCCCAGAAGACTGGCATCATTGCCACGTTGAATGGCAATACTTAGCCTTTGTGCGAAAAAGAAACCAGCCTTCTAGTCACGAGTAGTGTCAATTAGGCGCTTTACAATTTCTTGAAATAGATAGTATATAAAATTGAAACAATCTACAGTTACAGTTTAATATTATGATAAATTAATTCTAAACTAACTAAAAATAACTAAAAACAATGAAGACCTAACATGCGTCATAAAATTTCTCCGCATCGCAGTCCTCACATGGTAGCGTTCCCAGAAGACTGGCATCATTGCCACGTTGAATGGCAATACTTAGCCTTTGTGCGAAAAAGAAACCAGCCTTCTAGTCACGAGTAGTGTCAATTAGGCGCTTTACAATTTCTTGAAATAGATTATGAGCGCATGGACCCCATGGCCCTAACGTCTCGACCCCAAACGGCTCAAAAACGTAATCACTTACGAGTTGCAAATATTTCCGCCGTTTAAGGGTCTCCGCAAAAGCGGCGGCGGCACCGGCACAACCAGCAGTACCTGAGAGATGAGTAGAAGCAAGAGTGTCGACACACGTAGCGTCCCACACCAAACACCTACTCATCCTCTACGGCATTAAAGACATACCGTCCGGTCTCTTGCCGTCGTCGCGCGCCAAACCATTCGGTTCAAGTTTAGCTGGCACACCGGCGGCGACAAGAGCGCGTCGGATTGAGATAATACCAGGACTTTAATTGGTCGTGCTACTTAGTGTCTAGCACATAAGACCTTTTAGCCTTTTTGATACCACCTCACTAAAAAGGCAACAAGTTCAAATTTCTTTCAAATTTAACATCTAAAATAGACATATTTTATTTTTATTTAATTAATTCGGCCCTTCAGACCCATCCCAGTTCCGTGCTTCGGAAGGCACGTTAAGCCGTTGGTCCCGGTTGCCAATAAAATGGCAGTAGTTAAGCCAAGTTGAAGGCCTTATGGGCGGCTTAAAAAATTTCAACAGCGGGTCGCCGCAGCCTGCGCCTGTCCATTTCAACACGGCAATGGGCTCACCACTTGCTACGTGGGACAAAAATGCAAACGGTGAAATGTGGGCGTTTAATATGCCTCTGCCTACCCCTTCGGGGATAAAGGCGTGATAATATGTATGTATGTATACATACATATATATACTAGTTGTTTTAAATAGGCACAATCAAGAGCTTTGTTATCTTAACTAAACTCTCTGCTTAGAAGATAAAACAGCAGTATTTTTTTAAGGGTGAATAAAAATGGGCTCACCAGGTGGTGAGCCCATTTTTATTACGTGGGACAGAAAACCACACGGTGAATAGTGGGTATATAATATGCCTCTGCCACCCCTTCGGGGATAAGGCGTGATGGGTAATTATTTATTTATTTTAATAAAAATAGTCAAGTCATAAACTGATAACTGATTCGATTCACGTCATTTTTGCTGACAGTATAGTGGTGGAAGATTCTTTATCTTAGGTGGAAGGAATGAAGAGACGGTATTAAAAGTAAGAAATGACAGTAATATTGATGTCATTATATAATGTATATAAATAAAGTGCAATTGGCACTTAGAGTTTTGAATGCAGTAGGTTTTTAAAGTAAAGATGTGATCGCAGATGACAGTCGCCATTTTATCGTCCACTACTATCATAAATAACAATGTAATTAGTCATTTATAGGTAAGTAGAACAATGTTTCTCTTTGGAAAACCACCACAATTAACTGACATTCACCTAATAACCGAGAATACTAATTACTTCAGTAATTACGACAAGGATAAATTCGTTTGTGGTCAAAACTGATAAAATGAAGTACTTATTAAAAATAACAAAATAAAGTCATTCCAATTGGATCAGGAGTTGCTCATGTGTAATAATAATAAATAGTAATCTATACTAATATTATAAAGCTGAAGAGTTTGTTTGTTTGTTTGGTTAAACGCACTAATTTTAGGAACTAACTGGTCAGATTTGAAAAAATATTTTTGTGTTAGATAGCCCATTTACCGAGGAAGGCTATATGATTACGATTATAGGCTGTATATCATTACGCTACCACACTCGGGAGCAGAGCAGTAGTCATAAATGTCGACAAATCGGGCAAATTTACATGCATTATTGTAGAATTTTTAAGCAACGGGATTAAATAGATTGTAAGTGAGGTCGAAATATTCCACGGGCGAAGCTGTGGGGGTCGTCTAGTAATAAATATTGTGGGACACTTTTCACACGGCGCTATCTAGTCCAAACTAAGCTTTAGGCTTGTGCTATGAGATCTAGATAACTGATAAACATACTTATATATTTCTAAATATTAAATTATACATAGAAAACACCCAAACTCCGAAACAAACTTTGTTGATCACACATATATTTATTCCGACCCGGGAATCGAACCCTAACCTCAGTCGTGGCAGTCTACCACTGCGCCACCGAGGCAGTCATTCAAGTCATATTTGACTTCTTTGAAACTTACTTTGGGCTAGACGGCGCTATGTAAAAAATATGCACCACAATATTTATTTATTTAGTTTCCTTAAAATAAACTACTTAAATGAAATACAATTCGGTCAAGAATATCCTTTTCGTAAAAATTGCGCAATTGTCAATTTGTTTTGTTTTTTATATGTTCCACATATTATAGAACAGGCTAGTTAGATCTGAGACCACACGGCCAAAGTCATAGGTATTTAAGTTATGTACTTTGGCTTTCGTTAAGTAAAAATAAATAAAAATTAAACTACAAATGCTGTGTCCCAGTCGCTGTAAAACGGTGTAAGCTCGGAAATGCTAGTATTTTAATTTGCATTTATCCATGCACAGACAACATAACTTCGCAATTTGCAAAGTACCTGCTTTACTACATACCTACTCGTATATACGTCCGTACGCGTGATTTGCGCGATGTTTGGCAAATTAAAGATTTTTAGCTTCATCCTCTGAATGTTGCTTTGCTAATATTTTGTCTACTCTTCACATACTTGGTATAACTTATGATAAAATCATCAACCAATATTCAATTTTCAACTAAGAATAGCCCACATAATTATAAAAAAATATCTATCTATCTCTTTCTTCACGCTGTACCTCTGACGGTGAAACAGAGAAGACAGATCGGCAGGTTTCGCGATACATGCATACTCTTTTCGCTTCCTGTAGATTCATTAATCGTTTCTCGCATCCATGTATTCCTTTTTTCGCTTTCTGCAGATTTATCAATCGTTTCATACATGCATGTCTGAGAGTCCTTTTGACCTTTCCGTTTTTGACCAATCAAAAAATATCTTAATACTTACGATAAATGGCGTTTATTTTCCGCTGCACCAGTTTGTTGACGAGCTCCTCACATACAGTAAACGCCGGAAAGGTGGTAGTCCAGTCTAGATATAGCGTATCAGGTGTGTAGTTGATCTCCATTCCTAATTCTACAACTGGTTCCATCATTAGGTAGACACCGCCAATGGACGCGACTATTACCATTAGCCAGAACATCCTATCGAAATGTAATACAATATTAAATCTAGGTACTGTTACTACAATCTACTGAATCAATGCGGCAATAAGCAAGTCCACCTCAATAATATAATATTTGTTTATAAATTCAATGATTACGTTTCGCATTACAGAAAATAATACGACTTATTACAATTTACAATAAAGGTACTGTTTAATTTAAATCTGCCACGTGATGGTCAATAACGCCCGGAGTATTGGTCAACAGCGCTCGACGGTTATTTGACTGGGCGTAATTATCAAAGAAGACGTTGTTGTCGTTTTGAACGTTTTTCACAAAATTATGTTAATTGATTTGAAAAATATTAATGAATCTTGAAGGGTAAGTACCACCTATATATAAACCCTTTTAAAAATTATAAAAGAAACATAAGAAACTAACTTAATTTTGATATTGGTATGTTTTACGTCTGTGAGGGCCGTATTTTAGAACGGTACTCAATACTCAAGAAACACTTGAGAGTAGTATTTTAAGGCAAAAACTAGCCTCAAGCGTTTCTTGAGTATTGAGTACCGTTCTAAAATACGGCCCTGAGTGTGAGCCATAACGTAGCTCAATCGAATAAAACCATGTTAGTTGAAGTTTGGGCGTTATTTAACAGAGGGCGTTAATTACCTCTAGTACCTAAGGATGGCAACTGCCATTACTGAGATCTCTGCTTGATTTCCCGGGTCGCAAAAGTATAGTAGTGTTACAAAAATGTTCGCTTCGGAATTTGGGTGCGTTAAATATAATATATATTATACATGTAAGTATGTTTATAAATTGTGTAGATCCCACATTTCACTTTTGCATTAAATAGCCCCTTTATTTAAAGATGCAATATCTTACAAGCTGCTACTTATGGTAGTGGAGAAGTAATCAAAGACTTCTATTTATTATTTGAAGATCAGTAAATTACGGACACGAAGCAACGGAAATTACAATTATATCACGGGCGAAGACCCGGTTACAGTTACTAATATTATAAATGGGAATCATTGTTTGTATGTCTGATTGATGTCTGTTACTCATTCACAAAAAAACTACTAAATGGATTTACTGAAACTTTACAGTGATATAGCTTTATCAGAATGGAACATAGGCTACTTAATATCCCGGGTACAAGTTCCTGTAGGAAATGTGAACAGTAATAGGATATAATAAATGTACCTAATGGCGCAGTGTAAATTATTAGTCTAACTTGTTTGACTTTATAAAAAGTGTGTTGTAAAGAGAAGTGACTTAATCAAAATTAGCTTAGAATCATTTCTTAATATGCAGCTAAACGAGCATTCTTGGACCCAAGCATCCCTACCAATCCGTTATGGTGGTTTAGGGATTCGAAAAATTTCCAGTGTCGCTTTACCAGCCTTTCTATCTTCTGTCCATAGTTCAGCAAATCTCATAAGTAAAATTTCAAGGGAATCCCCTTCAAACTTTGAGATTGCTGGCTTGGAAGAAGCTAGAAACGCTTTCTTAATTGCTTGCCCAGGTCAAAATTTTCCAGTTTCTCCAAATCTCATAAGTAAAATTTTAAGGGAATCCCCTTCAAACTTTGAGATTGCTGGCTTGGAAGAAGCTAGAAACGCTTTCTTAATTGCTTGCCCAGGTCAAAATTTTCCAGTTTCTCCAAATTCACAGAGGAGCTGGGACGACATAAACTGCAAATTGGCTTATGACAATCTTTTGAGCTGCAGTACAGGTTCGGCACGTGCTAGGCTTTTGGCCGTGGGTGCGCATGAGGCCAGCTACTGGCTTCACGCGTACCCTTCGTCAAATACAGGAACTTTTCTTGAGCCTGACACGCTCCGAATCGCAGCCTGTCTATGGCTTGGGGTTCCTCTCTGTTCTCCTCATAAATGTCCCTGTGGCAGTGATGTCAACAAGTTAGGACATCACGGACTGTCATATCAAAAAAGTGCGGGCCGCTTCTCGAGACATGCCGCACTTAACGATATCTTACGACGGTCCCTTGCCACCGTCAACGTGCCAAGTCTACTTGAGCCAACTGGTATTGCAAGAGACGATGGCAAGAGACCGGACGGTATGAGTTTGATTCCATGGAAGATGGGCCGGGTGCTGGTATGGGATGCAACCTGTTCAGACACGCTGGCCCCTTCCCATCTACATGGAACCAACAACAGAGCTGGTGCGGCTTGTGAAGCGGCTGAAAAAGCTAAAGCATTCAAATACTTTTTGTCCCATTCGGTGTCGAGACTCTTGGTCCGTGGGGTCCTAGCGCTATAAGGCTTTTTAAGGAAATTGCGAAAAGGTTAGTCGACATCACAGGAGACCGAAGAGCTGGCAGCTACCTCGGACAAAGAATTAGTCTAGCTATTCAAAGGGGGAACGCTGCCAGTATCTTCGGAACCTTGCCTAAAGGGTCCATTTTTAATAATATATTTTAGTTATGTATCATATTTTTAAGGTTATATTTAATGTTAACATTAAATTAATTTATTTAAGAGAAGTTAATGTAGGTACCTGTCTATCGCTCTGTGTTTTCACGGGCCTAGGAAGCGGCCTCCTAAAAGGATCCAGCATAACAGTGGGGGGCGTTAGCATCGGCATCGAGCTATCGATGAAGTATCTGGGGCTTACTTAGTACTCGATAGCCGATGGAACTTCGGACATCATTTCCGAAGTTTGGTCCCAAAGCTGAGGGGGGCAACAGCTGCGTTATCGCGGTTGCTGCCCAACATAAGGGGACTTAACGCTCCCTGTAGGAGACTGTACCTCGGGATCGTGCGGAGAATGGCCCTATACGGAGCCCCCATATGGGCGGAGACCCTCACGGCCCGCCATGCGGCTATATTACATAGCCCGCTGAAGGCGATGGCCGTCAGGGTGATAAAAGGATATCGCACGATCTCCGTCGAGGCGGCATGTCTCCTTGCCGGGTCCCCTCCATGGTACCTGGAAGCGAGAGCCCTTGCGTCAATGTTTAAATGGCGCAAGGAGGTGTGGGAGCAGGGCCATGGGCCTACGCCCCGAGAAATCGAAGCTCAGCGGTCCCAGCTCCGACAGGAACTCATGGAGACATGGAAGGTGCGACTTGAGCATCCAAGTTGGGGAAACGCCACAATCGGGGCGGTCAGACCGGTCATGGATGAGTGGTTGGAGAGGAGTCATGGCAACCTCTCCTACCGGTTGTCACAGATACTTACCGGGCACGGGTGCTTCGGTAAGTATCTGTGGCGTATAAACCGGTAGACCACAGCCGAGTGCCAGCACTGCGTAGAACGCAGCGAGGACACAGCACTCCACACATTGGTGGAGTGCTCAGCATGGGTGCAGCAGCACCAAGACCTCGTGGCGAGTCTGGACGTGGACATTCTCTCGTTGGGAACCATGGTGCAAGCCCCATGGCCCCATGGTCCCACTTGCTTGCGGGAGCAAGTGGGACGCCGCTGCGTCTTTCTGCGAGCAGGTCATGCTCGCGAAAGGGGTGGCGGAGGGGGAACGGGAGAGGACTCTCCCGCCCCGGTTCCGCAGTCTGCGGCGACAACGCCGCAGTCTTGTCTTCGCCCAAGACTACCGGCCTCCATGACCGGGGGCCAGAGGACGGAGGGTCCTTACAGACGCAGGCCCAAGACGTCGGCATGACGTGAAAATGTCACGCACGCCTCATGCCCCAAGAAGCGGGATAGTACCCGAATCAACCCCCCAAAGAAGCGGGATAACACCCGAACCCCAGGTGAGGCCGCGGTGGTAGCCAAAGTCTGCCGGGAGCTCTGGGACATCTTTCCGAGGAGTTACCCGGGGCGTCCGGCAATAGTTAGTTAGGCGGGGACTGTGTGGTTTTAGCCGGTTCGAGTCCGGCATGACATCGGAAGGGATATCCACACGTTAAAAAAAAATAAAGATACCTGTCTATTACTTAACTTTGTTTGCAATCTTAAAAATATTATAAATGCGAAAGTTTGTATGGATGTTTGTTACTCTTTCACGTAAAAACTACCGAAAAGATTTTAATGAAACTACAATAATATATATTATTGTAAAGTTTCATTAAAATCTTTCAAAATCAAAAAAAAGCTGTATAGCTTATACATCAGAATAACACATAGGCTACTCTTTATCCCGGGAACAAGTTCCTTTGGGAAACGGGAACGGGAAAACTTCTCTACGCGTTCGAAGCCGCGGGCGTCGACTAGTATAACATATTTTTCTTTCTTTCTTACCTGGAAATTAGACCTGCGTTTGGATTGAATAAACGATTTATCCCATGAAATCCACTGTTTTGTCCGACGAATAGTAAGCGCTGCTTACCACATTTGAGGACTTTCCACCGCATTTTGTGATTCGTTTATATAGGATAAATTCAAACACTCCATAGAAAATCCTAATTAATACTAGGTACTCTATAAGGAGATTGCGTGTACAATGCAATATAATTTAAAAACGTTTCCAATCACTCTAAAAGCATTAGTATTTAATACATTTTCATGCAATTATTACATAAAAACCATAATGACATATATACATACATATTGGCACGCCTTTATTCCCGAGGGGGTAGGCAGATGCATACTATACGCCCACATTACGGTAGCAAACACGACGACTTAGTGGGTGCTGCCTTCGTGGCTTATACTCCACAAAAAACCACTATCACTAAAACATACAAATTACATTCCTCGTGCACCGTCTTTCAAGCTGAACTGGTGGCCATCGACCAAGCTTGTAAGTGGTTAAACAATCTACAGGTAGCTACAGCTTTCATCATGTCGGACTCTAGGTCAGCCTTGGAAGACATTAGCAACACTAACAGCACACATCAAATCACCACTAACATACAAAATTTCTTACACACCACGCAAACACAAATTAACTTTGTATAGGTTAAAGCACATACGGGTATACATGGTAATGAGGCTGCAGACATAGCCGCTAAGTCTGCGGCCTCTGAATCCTGCTTACCCATTTTTATGCAGTTTCCGTTAAGTTACGTCACCAGAAAGGCCAAAACTCATAGCTCCAACTTAGCTTCAGACAGATACAGTAATAATGTTAAAGGAACAGCAATTAAAACCTGGTGCCCATCACTCACACATCTGCACAAACTTATCGACATAACAGGACATACATTTGCACTCACACAATTACTCACCAACCACGGTTACCACAAACAATACTTACATAGATTCCATATTACCGAAGACGACACCTGCCCCTGCGACACCACCACGCAAACATTTACACACCTCATTACACAATGCCCACGATTTACTCGCACAAGACTTAACCACGAACAGCACTGTCATCATGATAATATAGACCCATACAACACTACTCGTCACAAACACCACCGCCATCAATACCTTCATGACCCACATCACCTACATAGTTAACACACTCAAAGAATTCAACAACACATAATTCACACTTTCTACAATAAACTAAATCCGACTTATTTACGCTTACCACCGCTTCTCTCGCATCATCCACTATTGAGTATAAATATAAGAATCTTATTAACCAAATATATTGTTAACTCATTACAATGTAAATGCAGACAATAACATATAACTACCATATTATATTTCTGTATCAAATTGCAGAATGAGCTATACGAGAATAAACTCCCCCTCAAGGTGGTTTAAAAGGTAACCATGAGGGGAAACAAAAAAAAAACAGGTGGTGAACCCTTTGCCGTGTAGAAATGGAGAGGCGCAGTCTGTGGCGACCTGGTGTTGAAATTTTTCAAGCCGCTGCCATAAGGCCTTCCACCAGGCTTAACGACTGCCATTTTACTGGCAACCGAGACCAACGACTTAACGTGCCTTCCGAAGCAAGGAAAGCCTTAATTACATTAATTTTTTTTAAGGAATTATGCGTAAAAACCTTAAATACTTTAATTTTTATAAGGTATTATGTGTGATCGAATTATGCAACAAAATTTTTCAAATTGCAGTGATTGTATTTATGGCTATATGGCATCTGTAATGGTTGTTAGATTCTAGAACGAATTACACAATAGTATTAGATTTTCTGCTTGTATTTAAGTGCCTGGCGGCAGAAATAGACTTGCCCCCAATATTTGGAATCAGCAAAACTACAAAATGCAAACGGTCATATGTAGGAGTATAATATGCCTCTGCCTGTCCGTTCGGAGATAAAGGCGTGACTATGATTGTCGTTACAAATGTACTGGTAAAAGTGAATGAAATCATAAAATTCAGAAGTGATTTTATGAACAAAAGTAGCTAACTCAATATGTAGGTTTTAGTCCACTTAACTATTAGGATATATTTATTTATTCATTATAGATATTTAAATAATTACATGGTAATTAACAAATTAAACTTTAACATATTTACGGATTAAGTTCTGATCTAAGATAAAGAATAATTATACTAGTAATTCTTTATCTAAGGTACCTTAAAAAAACGTATAATGGGTATACCCTCTTCAAATTGCTGTCAAATGAAAAATAAAGAAAAACAATCCAGTGTTTCTATTATTTAATTATTATGTTTAATTATTTACTACATATTTTATATACCCTCCGAGACGATATACCTACAATTTTTTTTTTAAATCTTTCTTTTCAGTAACAGTGTTTGTCAAACTTAACTTTACGTATTTCCTCAAAACTATCAAATTAGCTTATAAGGTACAGATTTTCATCAAACATGTAGATTGTTGGACTAACGTGTCAAACCAAGTTCAATAATAGCTATTCTAAACACAAAGAAATTTGATCGTTTATACAGTAGGTAAGTACTTGAACGTTTCTCAAAAAGTTCTGAGACAACGCTTATCACTTTGAAAAACCTCAAGAATCGCTAGAGGGTAGCTCTAGCGATTCTTGAGTTTTGTACACTCCTTATTACCACGGTTGATTACTTTATCTTAGTATTTAATTTTGGTGACTCGTAATTAAAAATCGCTTTCAGTATCTTTGGATTTACTATACAGATAATGTGCTTAAGAAATAAAGCATGGAGAAGGAAAATTTTGTGTATTGGATCTATTAGTTTTGAATTGTCATAAAAACGGTGTGTTAGGTAATACGTCTAATATCCCTACCAATGTTATTCATTCTTATTTTGTATTTCCTTCTTTCATGATATAATAAAATGTCTAGCGAAATATTGCACATTAATAACAGTCTGTATTCAAATCTGACTTAAATGGCACAAAAGAGTTACTAGTAAACAATTTATCACAACAGATAGACACGAAAATAATGTACATCTGCTCCTCTTTTATTATCATTCGTAAAGTTGGCGAGGATCATTCAACAACTCATTCGTAGGTCCGATACATTTGAAAACTCAATTCAAAAAAGCTGCAGTATCTGGAAATATTGGGCTTTGTGTATACATGTTTTCGATTCCAATAAATATAGCCGGATAAGGTATTGAACTTTCGTCATCAACTTTACGTGTCATTGTGATTAGGCGGCTAGAATGTTTTTACATTATCTATCTACTTATACGAGCACAGCCAAAGCGGGTAGACCAGGAACTATACGCAATGGCACAGATGGTTTCACAATAAATGACTAATAGTCGTAATTAACATCACCATCATCCGCTAATTGATCTTTATGCGACATTAAATAATTATAAACGCGCCTAAACCAGCTCGGGGCTTCAGTTGTAGTCTTAGTTTCTGGAACTGCAGAGATATTCTTTGTGTCGGTCAGTATCGTAGCCATGTCGAAAGGAATGATAGAAGAGATTGTGGGAGCTCCATTCGAGATGGTAGTTTCTGTGAGGTGCTGTAGGTAATTCGTGATTTCGTCCAGAAGACCAGGTGATGGATGCTGTTGGTCCCAGTCTGATACTAGAATTTATAAAAAGAAATAATGTTTAATGTATTCATTAGGGTGCCCAGGCTTCCGTAAGCCTTTCGTCAATTGATTTGAATGTTATTAAACTGCGGCACCACGACCGAGGCTAGTACAGGTGCATAAAGTCGTTGATTAGTAGATCACACTAGCTTTTAAAAATATCAAAAATAAATTTGCATTTCAGTTCTAAAAATTACTATAATTTTACTAATGTACAGATAACATATAATCTGTCGAGATATCTGGGAATCATTACATACTAGTAACCATGGTAACCTATTTGAATACTAGGTAATATTACTAGCGTAGCTACTACGCTATTTATAAATAGCTCAAAAATGATATCCTTTATCTTATCTTTATTTGTGTCTACGAAATCCAATAATAATAATATGCAATAATTAAGCCTATCAATATCCCCGTTATTGCGAAAGGTAAAATAATTAATATCAGCTTACTTAGTATTGCCAGTGTTTACCTAATAGGTACAAATTTACAAACGCATGCCGAATTATCCTACCCGTACTAATATTATAAACGCGAAAGTTTGTAAGTATGAATGGATGTTTATTACTCATTCACGCAAAATTTACCGAATGAATATTGATTAAACCTTACAATAATATAGCTTACACATCAGAATAACACATAGGCTACTTTCTATCCCGGGAAGAAGTTCCTGTGGGAAACGGGAATAGGAAAACTTCACCACGCGAATTAGTTGACGCTCGCGACTGTCGCGGGCGTCTACTAGTACTTTATACCAATAAGGTGGTAAATAATAATACAAGCCCACCTGGTGCAATACGTAAGGTGATACACTCGTGCAGCCAACCGTAACAAAATGTACAGGAGCCTGTTGAAGCTTGCTGCTGTTGAATTTTTTTCAATACGCCCATAAGGCTTACTTCTACTACCAAAGTTCACTCATCTCAACGCTGTCATCGTTTACAGAACACTTAACTAGCAGAAGATAATAGTTAGAGAGCGAGTGAACGGCAGACATGACATATTTCAGTAAACTCTGAATTTTGTCCAGAGACTCTTAAGTCACGTTAAGCCGTTGATCCCGGTTGCCAATAAAATGACAGTCGTTAAGCCAATTTGAAGGAATTATGAGCGGCTTAAAAAAATTAACAGCCGGTCGCCACAGTCTACGCCTGTCCATTTCAACACGGCAATGGGCTCACCACCTGTTACGTGGGACAAAATTGTATACGGTGAAATGTGGGCGTTTATCATGCCTCTGCCTTCCCCCTTCAGACTTACTGAAATACTGTATTGATTTTTTTTCTTTCTCAATCTGCTTGTTAGTTTTAACCGGAGAAAACGTCTGCCTTTACAGATATACGCTAATGATAGTATAAAGAATAGCATATATAAATTTCAGACTTACTAAAGTGGATGTACTGAATAATATTTTCTTACTGTCTGCCGGATAGTTATATCCGGCAGACCGTCTGCCTTTACAAATATAAGCTTATAATACTATTAAGAATAGCATGTGTAAATTTTACGCTAATGATAGTATAAAGAATAGCATATAAAAGTTTCAAAATTTACTAAAGTGGATGTACTGAATATTTTTTTCTTACTGTCTGCAGGATACTTTCAACCGGAGAAAACGCTTGCCTTTAAAATATAAGCTAATGATAGTAACAAGCATAACATATATCAATTTCAGGCTTACTGAAATAGATTTTTTTTTTATTTGATGTTGTGACCGCTATATCTGTCTGCCCTTTTGAATTTGTAATTAATTTATCAATACGAGTATAAACAAGATATCCAAATGGCAGCTTTACTAAAATATGTTTGAAACTCATTGAATTCTGTACCTGCTACTCCCGCGTACCGCTTAACCAACCGGAATCGGGCGATGTTAATATCCATGTCATATACAGTAGACATAAGAGAGCCTCTGGACAAAATTCAGAGTTTACTGAAATATGTCATGTCTGCCGTTCACTCGCTCTCTAACTATAAGTAGGTACATATTTAATTTGTGGAGGGACTTACTATAAGCCATTCTCCCACAGCATACGGCGTAGTATTTGTTTATTCCTGTCACGAGAACCGATCACAGATACGAGTATATTAAGCATAAAATATATAATTTTATCTGTGCTGATACACAAACAAACCGGAAACCACGCTAACACTGCTTCCTTTCTGTATGGATCAGTTACGATAATTGTGGGTATGTCTGTTATTTTATGAGTAATAAATATCAACAAACAAAAATTTATTAGCCATATGAAAATACTATTAGCTACTATAATTTCTAGTTTCAAATCATAGGGACTTTGTGGCTAACGTCTAACGGCTATCGCCGTATGATTGTCGGCGTGAAAAAATCAGCTTAGCTGGTTCCCCACCAGCTAAGCAGATTTTTCAATACGCGTATGATCGTTTACAGAACACTAAACTAGCAGAACCCCACCAGCTAAGCTGATTTTTTCATGCCGACAAGCATACGGCGAAGCCGTCCCCTAAATTTTTAGACGTTAGCCACAACGACCCTATTACCGAATTTGAAACAGACAGGGACAAGTTCTGTGTTAAACAAAGTCTACCGAGAACTCTACACCTTCCGCCCTTTTTACTCGGGATTCTCAGCCAAGGGAACCATGTGGTTATAGGTTATAGTCGATAGGCATAGCCTCCATGAGGATTTCCACATGTAAATAAATGAAGAAGAAAAACGGGGACGAGCTTTAGCTACCTGCTGTAGAAATTATTCAAGCCGCGTATAAGGTCTTTAACATGACTGAACCACTACCATGTTACTGGTTTTCGGGACACCGGCTTAATGTGCCTTCCAAAGGCACGTTAAGCCAATGTAGCAGGGAAACGTTCAGAAATGAATATACTCGTACTATAAACCACCGTAGTACCGGAAACAGTACTCGTTTAACGCAGAATCTCGTTTTTCCCTGATAAAAGTAAGTACCCTGTGTCTTATTTTGATATTTAAACTATATACTGTAAAGTTCCTTTAAAATCCATTTAGAGTTTTTGCGTAAAAGAGTATCAAATATCTATCCATACAAACCTTCGCGTAAAGCATTCGTTATTAAAACTGACAACTCCCAACTGCATCGAGATTCAAAAATGCCAACGGTGAAGGAGGAACTAACAAAAACGCTAAAGTCCTACACTGCTCGTTTAGAGGGGCATCCTAATAAGTCTACACATGATCTGATGAAGATCAAGGGCATTTTTAAAAGCATAAAAAGAAGAGCTTCCTAGGTCCTCCTATAATTCCCGAACATGATGCTTCATCACTCAATGTGTACTCTATGCAAGTCAATAGACAATTTCTTAACTACTAGCTAAACGTAGCCAAAACAGGCCAAAAAAGGACAGATTGCATACAAGCCCATACAGAACAGATTGCAAGAACGAAAGAAGCTTAAAAACAGTACTTAATCTTACCGCAATAAGGCTCTCTCTCCTCCGTTATAACAAGGAAACGTCCCCTCGTGTTCCTCTCCACTCTGATTCCCATCTCAGGACATATTGAATTGTTTCCTTGGCATCTCGTCTGCAAGCTCTTTCTTAGCCTAAAATAGATTATGAGAATTATATTCGATTTCAGGTACTTAATTCTGATAAATTCTTGTTGGGATAATAGAGTGAAATGTTCCACCGAAAACGCCCCACCTGGGCGTTTTCGGTGGAACATTTCACTCGATTTCACTCATCACGCTTTGGATATACCCATAGATATCTTAACTAAAGTGAAATGATACAAGCGCGCGGCGCTGTTTCTATTTCCAGAACAAGCGTTCCTAATTTTGATTACGATGTAAATTATTCACTCAGTCGCACAACCCTATTAACAATATCACTTACTTCTTTTGTATGCTTTTAATATATCATTTGCCAATAAAAACACGCAATGGAATTTAAAACTTGCGAAAACAGTCTTTTATTTGCGATGACGTGGAAACGTGATAAACTTGACGACACAGGTTCGCATAGTAAAATTTGCGTTCGCCATATCTCTTTAGTTAAGATATCTATGGATAAACCGAATGACAGCTTTAAATTTGACCTATTTGGTGATATTAAACGATCCGGCCTATCCAAGTCCAATTTTTATCAGACCATCCGATCTTGACCTTTCACATCCAGTCATTTTTACTTTACGTTTACCGAGACGCGGTCTTTACTCCAAAACTCGTTTGCGGAGGCCATCGATTCTTCTATATTCCCTGTCTAACGTGCTAGTACGAGATTCTGTCAACCATATTGTTTCTTCGAAGGATAATATCTTTTCGGAGTTTATTACGCAAAGAAAATTCGAAGCATAACTTGCTACTTAATTTTAAGGGTAAAGGCTTCACCGGGACTCCTGGCCATAGGCAGATGGAAGGGCCCCGTTTGGTTTTAGTCGGTAGACGTCCCGCATACCATCCATGAGGATTTCCACTCGAACTCCACTCCACATTAAAATAGGGTATGACTACCCCTTACTGTATGTTAGGTCATAACTGGTAACACAGTTTGCAAATTTGTCGCAAACAGTGTTACCAGTAAAATTTGTTTTCAAACATGGCCTTGTAGGCGAAAAGTGTTTGTTTCGGAGTTTGAGTGTTTCCTTAATATAAAAAAAATGTGTGGGTACCAGAGTACACAGGTAAGAAGTGAAACTTCTTAACGACATTTTTTTTTTAATTTCTCTCATATGTCGATAAAGAAGTTTCACTTCAAAACAACATAGCGCGTAACCGAATAACGAGACATTTTTTTTTACAGCTATACTATTTCTCTCAACGTCGATAAAGAAGTTTCACTTCAAAAATGTCCCACAAAATGTCGCACAATAAAATGTTGTTATCATAATCAACCGTAAACAACTAATAAAATAATATACAGCTCACCCAGACACTGTTAAGTCCCATTGAAATCCTCTGAACTTGCATTTTCGGTTTGTCAGTGATTCTGTGAATAGGAGATAAGATCGACCGTGGCTACAAATTGCTTGATCGATAGCTAAAACAAAATAGTACAGGTTTAGTTATAACACCGGGTTAAAAAATCAATTTAACCGAACGAGCGAAGCGAGCGAGTGTCTATTTTAGACAAATTTTCTATTGTAAGATTTTTTTGAACTTAAATTGTATGAATGTTTTTGGAAAAAATGATTGATGCGCTTTTGAATTAAAAATCAAATTTTATTATTTCTAACTAACTAATTATCTTCACGCTGTATTTCTGAAGGGGTAGTCAAAGAGGACGTATCGCTAGGCATCGCGATCCATGCATACTTTTTTCGCTTCCTGCAGATTCTTAATCGCTTTACACATGCACATCTGGGTATCCGAGTACTTTTGACTTTTCCGTTATGTTATGTAGTGTTTATTTTTTCTAAACAAGTTATTTATTATTTATAGCGTTGCTACTGATGGAAGTTGTATTTTAATAATTTATTTAATAAATGACAGAAAAATTTCGCGTACTAATTGCCTTGAACATTATCTACACAAGTTGTAATTACATTATATTTTAATGTTAAAAGAAAGAAAGTTACGAGGGAGATAACACTTACTGTTGTACAAAGGTATTTTGCTGCTGAGACAGCCCGGTTGCCTTATACCGCCATTGGGGTAGAAATCCACGTGTCCTATAACCAAAACTCTTGATATCACAGTCATAAACTACAAACCAATTTAATCTGTAAATAGTAGTCCATATTACATGAAAAAACCATCCTGGACCATGGACCAAACTCCTTGACTCTGGACCCTATAACCAGGAGCCACAGAACATTAGATCCTATACCCTGCACTTGGGACAGCTGACCCTGAAGCCTGGAATTTTTTCCTAAGGCCCTGGAGGTTGGAGTCAGAACTCAGACTTGGATTCTAGACCCAGGATCATGGACTCTAACTCCTTGAGCCTGGAGCCAGGATTCAGAAAGATCTTAGCTAGCCACTCCTAACAGGTTGCTGGTGTTTTACAAATGACCCTGTATATCTAAAAAATGTAATTTGTACATGTAAATAGTCATACCAGTCGGATAAGGAAATCCAAAACCAAATGAAGAGAGCTTTCCGTTGGTGTGTATGACGTCAACAAAGTCAGCATCGGATGGGTCCAACCTGTCTTTTGTGTTTGAAGTGTTAAAGCATGGCAGCGCTGGGTCCAAACCTAGTGCAAAAAACAATTACGCTAATTATTGTGTCCTAACCATAGATTGGTTGGTTTGGGGTTGGGGGTTGGTCTATGGTCCGAACCTACAATCTTTAGTATTTTAAATACCTTTTGTGTGTTACTTTATTCACTTTAATAGGTTATTACTCGCCTGCAAATATAATGTACTTTTGAAATTCATCGCAATCGATAGACCGATTTAGAAATATTAGCTCTTTCACAAAAGTGTTGTAAACGATAACAGTATTATCTATAGGTGCTTAATATATAAAGCTGAAGAGTTTGTCTGTTTGTTTAGTTGAACGCGCTAATCTCAGGAACTATTGATCGGAGTTTAAAAAAAATCGATATGTGTAGGATAGCGCATTTACTGAGGCAGGCTATATAGGCTATATGTCATCACGCTACTACCCTGGACAGCGGAGTAATAATCATAAATATCCACAAATTAGGCAAACTTTTATGCATTAGGTACCGTTGAATTTATAAGCGACGGGATTAAATAGGTGCGACGGGAATTCGAAGTATGTCACGGGCGAAGCCGTGGGGATCACCTAGTTCGGTATTAATGTGTTTGTGTGTTAAATTAACTTTTGTTACTTTTCGAACTACACAAAGCACACTAATAAAGTTTAAGCTGCTTTATTGGACTGTTTGCAAAGTCATTCTTGATTCATCAAACATTATTATGCTGATATGCAAAGATAAATATGCTACCATCTACAAGAACGAACCTCTTATATAAGGAGAGATTTTATATTAACAGAAAATAAAATCTTGAAAACAAAATGTAACATACTTAATAAGGAAAATTAAAATTACTTGACTCTGGCAAAATCCTCAAGTCGAATAACCGCAAGAAAAACAAAAGAAGGATTTACCATTATTATAAAATTCTAGCAAAATACCTACTACTTTCGTCTGCAAGCCGTTTTCAGCCAGTTTCATAGACTGATAAAGATAAAATCAACCCATT
The DNA here is from genome assembly GCA_948477245.1 of Thumatha senex. Lineage (NCBI taxonomy): Eukaryota > Metazoa > Arthropoda > Insecta > Lepidoptera > Erebidae > Thumatha > Thumatha senex. The sequence goes on from OX419726.1 coordinate 24,096,116, forward strand.
GATTTCAGAGATATACGATTTTTTAATCACATTGAGTGAACTCACAAGAATGGTATTATTTGTAGTAAGTTCAACTACTTAATGTTTTCATTTGTGTACTTTGATTTTTCAAATTTCATGGTTTTAATTTTTAAGGTTTTATTGTTATCCAAATTTTGTTTTTTGAGCCTCACTATTGTATTGGGTTAAACCTGTAATGATAGTGTTAAGAATGTGTAAATAAATAAATAATTACATACTATTAGGGTGTGGGACAAATATAAATATTGTTAAACATTATTTTTTTAAACACGCGCACTCTATCTCTAAAATACTGATAGACATATTTATATTTCCAAATAGATACATAGGAAACACCCAAACTCCGAAACTAACCACTGTGCCACCGAGGCAGTCAATTCATAATATCGTGTAATTACAAATATTGCTCACCTGTAATCCTGCCTACTATCCCTAGTTCCTGAGAAGCGAAAGATATAATTTGAGCTCCCAAACTATGTCCGATAAAATGGCAATCCTTGATGTTCAGTCCGGTCGCGTTTTTCAGCTGCCCCATGAAACTGAAAAAAAATATATTATTAATTTGGGTTAAAATTCAAAATTATTTATGCAATATAGGTACAATCTGTATATTTTTACTATATTTAATTAGCACCTACTAAGGGATATATGTTTGGTGTAGCTTTAATAGTTTCCAAGATATCTCGATTTTAGTTAGGTAAAGGTTAATTTGGAAAATAATGTCATCAAAAACTGGGACGTTCCAGTGGATATGGAGTGTGAGGATAAAGGCCTGACTGATGAATAATCAGATGTGTGCTATCTAGATGTATACATACGTCACTATATCCCTTCCAACAGTCCTTGTATTTGCTACAGCGCGCCAATATTTGAAGGTGCTACTCCCTCCACTCCAGTCTACAGCTATGACGTTTACGTCCTCCTGGAGATAAAATACTTGTTAAAAGAGGCGTAGATTACAACAGCTGTGATAAAAAAAAAATTACACAGTTTATTGATGTGACGTATCATCTGATTTTTTATAATTTAATTCCTCTGAGTTCAATGTCTCTACTAACAGATCAATCCCTATAGAAGGGCAGTTTTTACCAGTGCTACTAACAGTTTAAGTTAACAGATTTCATTGGAAATTGTATCTCGGTACAGTAGTAGCAAGACAAACTGTCAACATGTTGTCAGGACAAACCTGTAAAGGTTTTTTGACAATCGTTGTATTGGCTAGCTATAACAATTTGTATATAAAAAATAATTAAAAAAAAATCTACAGACGAAAAATTATAATTTCATAAACACGTACCCACTCCAGATAAGCTTGGGTCATATTGATGACCCAATCTGCACCACTGTAGCTCATAAATCCATGAACGATCATCACTGTCTTCCTTTTCGGATCAAAATCAATCGACTCAATACCAAAATCTTGTCCGGGGTATACCTGTATTAAATAATGTCCTATAGCATGAAGTTTTGAAGCCCTACTAGGTAATTAATAAGTCCGTGGTAGGTCTTTGTGTAATAAAAAATGTGCTGGCCGCAAATTAGTTTTAGAAAGCTTTAAGACCTGCAGTTCCGGTAAGCAAGAAGTACTGGCTTGACCTCGTAAAGGATGACATGCGTGCCAAATGATCTCACTACAGGGGATGCCGACGACCGTGCGAAGTGGAGGAGAAAGTATAGGAGAGCGGTCCCCGGGCGTTGCGGGACGCAACTGGGACAGGCGCTCGGATGATAATGATGATGAGGGTCTGCAGGTCGAGTGTTGCAACTCTGGTGTTGCTAACGTCTATTTCTTAGATTATCGTGACCACATTCGATCAAGTGGTTAACATGAATATCTACCTTCGCGGTTTAAAAAAAAATGGACTAGTGCGGGTCGGGTTTGCCCACCAAAGGTTCTGTACAAAACATAAGGAATTTCCATTTGTAATAGATTTATGATTAATTCATCAATCAGATTTTTTTCCTATAGGTACGTGTGTAGTATTAGATGATTGTACTTGCCAAAATTCATAGTTCTAGGTCAAACGGAATACCCTATTCATTTTAATTTTTTGTTTTTTTTTTCGTGTGGATATCTTCATGGATGCTATTTCCGACTCCTACCGACTAAACACACGCCTACGCACACGTTTTTGATTCCCTTGAGAGTGTCGCAATACCTATGCGGTTTTTGCGACATAAACTGCCGTATTTTTTTTCACGGTTACTTAGAAGTTTGGTTTTTTCGTTATAAACATATACCTCCACGCGTTTCCGAATGATTTTGACGGAGAGACGGAAGGATGGGCAGCAAAGTAATTTTAAAGGGCACTTTTTCGGTTTTTAGTTTTCGTTTTAGGTTTTTCTTTTTAAGGCACAGAACTCTAAAACAGAAAAAGAGAATTGTATCTCTGCCATACCTGTACCCTGAACTTCATATTTCTGGATGAAAAATAAAAGTGAGTGTTGACAACGTTTGACGCAGCCGGCTTTAAATTAAACGAGAATATTTTATTAATGGCTTGTATCAGGAATCCTCCAATTCCAAAACATCCAACGGGTGGCTCCGGGGGTGGAGTAGTTGTCGTGATATCCTAAAAAAAGATACACAGGTACATTCTACTCGTTAAATTGAAAGATTTTAATTCGGTGTCAATAATAGAATAGATTATTCAATTAGAAATAATAACGATGTTAAATTTTCAAAATATTATACCCTACATAAATAAAAGACGTCAATAAATTAAATTGTCAGTGTTTACAATAGAACGACTAAAAATTGTTATTTTTTAAGTATTATTCTTCATTTTTCCTCATTCGAGTACGAATAATAAATAAAATGTTTTTTTTCCAACCAAACAAATTTTTAGGTTAATAAATTTTTTTTTTTTTTTTTCAAATTAATAAGTAACACATCAAATTAATAACTAACAATCAAACATCTATTCTATTTATGATACTGAATTCAAAATAGTATGCTCCAAAATTACTAAAAAACTTTATACTATTTTTTTTTGGTATTTTTGGAGTTTTAGTAATAGTGAAGAGGTGATGATACAATACTATTCTAGTACTTCATATCGTAATAATATATAAACGCATAAAAGTAAGTATGGATGTTTGTTACTCTTTCACGCAAAATCTACTGACTTTGATGAAACTTTGCAATAATATAGCTTACACATCAGAATAACACATAGGCTACTGTTTATAATATTACTAGCTGACCCTAGTTAACCTTAAAAGATAGACATATGCTGTTGCGGACTTTATTTTAGAACTTTTAAAGGAGAATAATTATTTCATTAATCGTTTCCGCAGCGTTCGCAACGGAAGCTTTCAAGAGGAATATTTTGTCCCCGATTTTGCCACATTTATGTTCTGTTCCGCACCTATTGGTTCCTCGATAAATGGACTATTCAACACAAAAAGAAAACACAAATCGAACCTGTAGTTCCTGAGATTAGCGCGTTCAACCAAACAAACAAACAAACTCTTCAGCTTTATAATATTAGTATAGATAAATTATAAACGCGAATGTTTGTAAGTATGGATGGATGTTGTTACTCTTTCACGCAAAATATACTGAATGGATTTTGATGAAACTTTACATACATCAGAATAACACATTAGGCTACTTTTTATCCCGGGAACAAGTTCCTGTGGAAAACGGGAACGTGAAAACTTCACCACGAGTGCGGAGCCGCGGGCGTCAACTAGTTAGTGTTTGGATGTGTGGACGCAAAGTAGTCAAGCCTAATTGGGGCTAGATACGGCATAGTAATAAAAGTACCAATTTGACTTAGTAGAGAAATAAACGTACCGTCTCATTAATGTTGAGCAATGTCGAGTTTTTCTGATAAAAATCCACAATCATGTTTAGATCTTCAGGGTTTATGAAGTTTTCCACTGCGGAATAAACAAATATCAACCATTATTTACAGAGTTATAAACCGTGTCTAGATATTTTTTTTTATTTATTAATAGCTGTTGCTGGTGGCTTCACTCTCGTGGAATTTTTCATTCTTCGCTACAAAAGAAAGAAAACACATTTATTAGGCACATCATCATTCTCTTGCCCTTGTCCCAATTTACTTGGGGTCGGCGCAGTGTGTTTTCTTCTTCCATTCATCCCTGTTATTCGTCATCTGATCATTCATTCCTTTCATATTCATATCACTCCTTACACAGTCCATCCATTTTTTCTTTGGCCTTCCTCTAGCTCTCCATCCATCAACTTTCATATTCATGGTTCTTTTAGTGACATGACTTTCATCTTTTCCCATCACATGCCCATACCAAGACAAACGGTTCCCTCTTATTTTTTCAGTCACAGGCGTCACTCTCAAACTCCCTCTAATATACTCATTATACATTATAATACATTTATTAGGCACATGACATACATAAATATACAAAAAAACAAACAATTACTACAATATCCGTACAATAAAATAGACAAGTTAAATAAACAAAACCTGGTTATGGAAATAAATAAACTAATGAAATGTGCCTAAAAGGCTACAGCTCAGCATAATGCTGCGGTGTACCACAGCGCTGATTTTCAGCTGAACCCCGAAAATAAAATCCGCCACTTTTTTGAGGGCGATGCGACTGGCCCTTGACCTCCTAACCCCGTCGTTGCCTCGTCCGCTCGCTGGTCAGCAGGTGCAGAAGCAGGTGAGGGCGCTTGTGCCTTGGGGATCTTAGGAAGGCCTCCCTTACTCGCCTACTACTTTACGGCCTTTCAGTATTTTTGCCCTATTTTTAACGTCAAATTAAAATTATAAATAATAGAGATAGAATTCCACAAATCGGGAAAATATCCTCGTCTTTCAAAATTGCTTAAATACGAGTATTAATATTTTTCGAGTTTTTAATGAAAAACTAAATTCTATTTTGTTTTGTCATCTTATTTTGTTAATAACAATTGCAATTTATAACCTGCACCAAAATCTTTCAAAAACATTATTCTAGATGTGATTCCAAATTCAAATGAGCTGTCGCTCATATTTTCAAGACGTTTATCTCTATTTTTCACGTTTTTGAACTTGTTGACTAGACTATACTCCTAGCAGCCAAGAAAACGTACCCTTGGTTCCCAATAGAGATTTTAGATGCAATAAGTAAGGCGCACTTCGCGCCTATCGTAGCGAAGGAATCAGACGACTTCTAAACTAAAGCCAGTTTCAAAACCGTAAGTGATAGATACTAAAAAAATAATATCCATCACGCCTTATCCCCGAAGGGGTGGCAGAGGCATATTATATGCCCACTTTTCACTGTGTGGATTCCTGTCCCACGTAATAGGTGGTGAGCCCATTGCCGTGTTGAAAATGGACAGACGCTGGTTGTGGCTACCTGCTGTTGAAATTTTTCAAGCCGCCCATAAGGCCTTCAACCAGGCTTAACGACTGCCATTTTACTGGCAACCGGGACCAACGGCTTAACGGCCTTCCGAAGCACGGAAACGCTCGCAAATGTAAATGCCACAAATTGGTCACCCATCCGAGGACAAGCCATAGTCAAAGTTGCGTAACTCAGTGATCGTTTACAGAACACTGAGACCGCGGGGCCACGAGCGCGAGATACTAGATACTTTAAAACCTTCAAAATGGTGTACTGAGTCGAATGCCGCAAATCGTTTGTCTCTATCTCTTATGGTATTGAAGCGCTCGTGGCCCCGCTGACTCAGTGTCCTGTAAACGATCACTACTGTGTTAAGCAACATTCGCTATAGGTGGTCCTTGGATGGGTGACCACTTTCTGGAATTTACATTGGCGAGCGTTTTACGTGCTTCGGAAGGCACGTTAAGCCGTTGATCCCGGTTGCCAGTAAAATGGCAGTCGTTAAGCCTGGTTGAAGGCCTAATGGGCGGCTTGAAAAATTTCAACAGCAGGTAGCCACAAAATGCGTCTGTCCATTTCAACATGGCAAAGGGCTCATCACTTGTCACGTGGGACAAAAAATGCATACGGTGAAATGTGGGCGTATAGTATGCCTCTGCCTGCCCCTTCGAGGATACAGGCGTGACAATAAGTGTATCTCTTATGGTTCCTAAGAAATGTTTAGATGCGTACAGTCGGACAGACTAAGCCGTTTTATAAGACTTTTCTAAACTTTGGGGTTTAGAAGTCTAAAAGGGACCCATTTCTATAGTAACAAATAGAAAAACAACTTTGTTTTATGAAATATAAATAACCGCGAACCAGAAGTTAAACTCTCTATCTGCACCATACCCAATTATGACTATTCATGACGCACGCTGACAATGCACAAAATTACTCTTTTTACGTTCTCACAGCAAGTGGGTAGACAAGTACCTCTATATTTTATTGCTGCGTGGCCTTGGAACTCCATTCCACAAGCACGGAGTTACCAAGACGACGACTCAACATTGCCCCGACCTCGACCAAGTAACGCTATCGTTTTGCAGCAGATGTTTAGAAGCAAGGGCAGTGTTTCGGAAAATGTCTACTGGCACGCCAGCCGGTTGAGAAGACACGCAATGCGCTTAACAGAGACTATTATCTAGCTAGCTCGACTTGAATGGATTTCTAAATGAAAATATCTAATTTGAATGTATTCTTATTATGTAATTTATATCTAGTACGTGTTGAGTGTTGATTGAATGTAACAAAAATAGAGAAAATAACTCGCATGAGAGAGACGGCTACATAAGCGACAGGCAGCGGGAAACGAAGGTACTTATAGGTACTGAATATCTACTTTGTATATCAATCCCGCCTTATCCCCGAATGAGTGAACATTCGTAAATGTAAATGTCACCACAGAGTGGTCCCCATCCGTGTCAAGTCATAGCGAAAGTTGCTTAATACAGTGATCGTTTACAGAACACTGAGTCAGCCGTGTCACGAGAGCTTCTTCAGCTTAAGTGCCTGTCTACCAAGATTTGGAGTCTGAGGTCCACTTTTATGTTGCTGCTAGAAGTAGCTATCGTTTGACTAACTAACTATCTTCACGCTGTATCCTTGACGGGGTAGTCAGAGAGAACAGATCGCCAGGCTGCCCGATTCATGCATACTTCTTTCGCTTCTTTCAGATTCATCAATCGCTTCATACACGCACGTCTGGGTATCCGAGTACATTTGACTTTTCCGTTTTTGAGCAATCTGCCCACGTGATCTTCAAATGTAAGTCTCGGCCTACTCTGACTCCTTCTACCCTCTACTTTCGCACAATACAATACTTCGTCAATCGTTCCTCACTCATTCTCTATGACTTTTAATTTTCGCCATTGGTGGGAGCGTCTGCCGTATTTGCTCCCAACTACGTAATGGCCGCCTGCGTCAGTCAGCAGATGAGGTCGCTTGGGCCCCGGAGATCCTAGTAAATCCCTTACACCCCTTACACCAACCGGGTACTCAATATCTATGGTTCTTAATAAACTTTTTAGCGCTCGTTACGAAATTGACTGCCTCGGTAATGCAGTATGCAACTGACGCGACTGAGGTCCCGGGTTCGATTCCCGGGTCGGAAAAAATATTTGTGTGATACTCATAGATATGTTTGTTTCGGAGTTTGGGTGTTCCTATAGATAATTTGTATGTATATAGAAATATATAAGTATCTATGTTTATCAGTCGTTTAGATCCCATAAAACAAGTTTATATTAGACGACGGTATATAAAAAATGACACACAATAATATTATTATTAATCGGCATAGTTTATCAAATTTTAGCCTGATTCATTATGAATTCTTGTAATATTTCGAATGGATTTTATTCCCTGCCTTTAGCGAAATGAAGTAACTATGCTTACCTAAGTAATATTACCCTGTGAAAAAACTCATTATCCAAATTACCTGCGGATAATGAAAATATTCACATGGGATTAACCACAGAAAAATGATGACTGTGGGTTTATTATTTACATACATTTTATTTTATATAAGGAAACAATATTTATTTCTTCTGGGGCATTCTCACAAAATGTCTAGCCCAAATGAAGCAAATATACATAATATGCTCTGGGATCTAGACAAATAAATACTTATGTATTGTGGATCACACAAATAATTGTGCCGACCACGAATTTGATCCCGAAATACAGCGAATACACTCAGTGCACCACCTAGACGTTTTACCACAGAACATATAATGAACATATAATTTATGTTCTTTTTTTTTCAATTTAAATAAATTTCTTATAATTTGTTGACCTTCATTATTACTGCTTCCTTGGGTAGTAACATAATAAAACATAGCTTGGATGTTACTTCTGACGTGACTTTCTGGTGGTGAAAGCCGTGAAAGGCGTTTTTCTCTTAATAATATTAATTCGTTTTATAGACACCTCACGCTGCAGTCGCATACACTACCACTGTCTAGGTAGCGCAGTGGTAGTGTATGCGACTGCCGTGCTGAGCTCCCGGGTTTGATTCCCAGGTCATAATAAATATATCTGTGATCCACAAATGTTGGTTTCGGAGTTTGAAATGTATAATGTGTATGTATTTAGAAATTTATAAGTATGTATATCGGTTATCTAGATCCCATAGTACAAGCTTATAGCTTAGTTTGGGCTAGATGGCGCTGGCGTAAAAAGTGTCCCACAAAGTTAAGTAAAGTGAACTGTAATAATAAATGTTAACCAATCGGTTTATACATTATTGTATATAGAGGCAAATATAGGCTTAACCGTTGCTACGGGGTCCGAAAAATGTCAAGGGCGAAATCGTGGGGCACAGCTAGTCTAAAATAATTTCACACAACATTGATTCCTACGGATGTCAACTGGTGCTTGCATTGCTATAAGCTTTATTGCCGGGTTCTTTCTCAGGTTCTACCTATTGCATTGCAAATCACGCAGTAGATAAATGTAATTGTAGAAGCGGTAATCTTGACGGTCATAAGTGTTACTTTGTGACTTACATGACTAAAGATTTTCATTTTATCATTACGTAAATGAAGTATTCATTTATTTTTAAATTTATCTACACGCCTTATCCCCGAAAGGGTGGCAGAGGCATACATATTGTAGGCTCACTTTTCATCATGTGTATTCCTGTCCCACGTAATAGGTGGTGAGCCCATTGCCATGTTGAAATAGACAGACGCAGGTTGTGGCTACCTGCTGTTGAGATTTTACAAGCCGCCCTTAAGGCCTTCAACTTGACTTAACGACTGCCAAGTTACTGGCAGCCGCGACCAACGGCTTAACGTGCCTTCCGAAGCACGAAAACGCTCGCAAATGTAAATTCCACAAAGTGGTCACCCATCCGAGGACCAGCTATAGTGAAAGTTGCGTAACTCAGTGATCGTTTACAGAACACTGACACCGCGGGGCCAAGAGTGCTTCTATAGTATTTATGAGTACGACAATATACGTGATGTACGTGCGTCTTCCTGCAAGGCTTAATCAAAATTAAGCAAGAGCTACTAACCATCATTGCTAAGAATTCGTCTGAAATGTCCGATCAAAATCGATAGATTACTAGGCAGAAACATGTAAGTCACGATGTACTGCCATATTTCGTTCGATTGAGTCAAAGTTTTGTCACTCAACATATAAAATTGTCTGAAATGGGACTGAGCATACCGTCGCCGCGTCGTTGTCGTGGTCTTGGCGAGTGGGGGAAAGGCGACACTAGAAGTCAAATATAGTGGTTAATATATTCCTGAATTTTTTATATTACCTATGTGGTAGATAAGCATATGGTCCAACTGACAGAAAGTGGTTATCGTAGCCCTTGAACGTGTCCACTATCGGTTTATATTTTTTTTTTGTTCTAGCATGCAGCTTATATTAAATACTGTCTAGCACAATCTCTTTTTTTTTTAATTTTTTTTAATAACAATTTAAATACGACTGCTCTAATGGTCTAGTGTTTAGAGTACCTGACCATGACTCCGAAAGTCGTGGGTTCGATTCTGTGGCTGGTTGTAATTTTATGTATAATGTGTAAATATTTAGTATCTATTTAAAATATATATAATATATTTATCATATCATTCATATCGCACAAGCTAATATTATTATGAATTGAATTAAATGGCAAAATGAAAAATAAAATAAGTAAAGAATCTCACTGTCATCGGTTGTCAAAATCCGTACATCCCCTACGCTTTCATCAATCCTTAGCAATAACAAAATACACGCTAACAAAACGTAACGTTCCATTTTCAAAAGTTTTATTTATCCACAAAGTATAAAAATAATCGCGCCGATTTGAACCGAACGATACACAATAGTTTATTTTTTTATCTGCAAATTACGCAAACGCGGTTAGAACTGCGACAGTACTGATAATTAAATATTAACTGAAGCCATCGGCGTTGAAAACCCATATTATATACCAGAAATATGATACATCATTGTAACAAAAATTTTCATGCTTAAATAAATTTATATCATGGCTCTTTTAACTGGTTGCCAGTAGTGACAATTACTCATTTAATACAACCTTTAGGGAAACCCAAACGTTCACTAAAAATAATAAATGCAACCAAATAATATACTGGAATTCTGAGCTGTAAATTCCCTGAAAGTGAATGACGAGATTATTCTTTTATTTTCTTTTTAAATAACAATCTGTCTGATTAATTTCCATGTAGGAAATTTAAAAATACAACAATTTCCTACATGGTACATATTTATCACACAGTAAAAAACAAGGATGTATACTCGAATATTGCGGATGTCAATTTTGAAATATAACTTATAATCTTCATTTCATAAACAAAGTGTGCGTGCATCGTATGGATAGTATTAACTAGTCCTTGAAAGAAGGTCGTTTATAAGATTTTCATCTCTCGAAAGATAACCTAGTTAGTTACTATCATCTAACATAGAGTCAACATAACTAATTATGATATTTACTCTATGCCATTATATTTTGGACACTAAAATAAAACAATATGTACTGTAAGCCAAGGGATATTACCATCCGCATGTAATTGGTTATCAAGAAAGCACCTTTTTTCAGTGGGGATTTGTATTTCGCGATAAAAACTACAACTAAGTACCTACCGCTATTTTCTCTTTCTTCAAACTCATGTTAATCTTTTGACCCCATAAGATTAGAAACACATTAGTACACACACACACACACACCATGTGTGTGCGTGCCTGCGTGTGCGTGTGTGTTTTAGCTTATTAAAACAAAAACCGTTAAATATTATAAAAAAAAAGTCGTCCGCCGCCTCTGTCTGTCTGTTCGCCAAAAACTCAAAAAACTTTTGTTTTCACCAATGGATAGAGAGTTCTAGAGGAATGTTTTAGTATATAATTTGTTAATATTCGTAAACAATGGCAGCGATATTTGTAGGGGGTGTCGAAAAAAAAGCCGTAATGGAGTATCGACTTAGACCGTATCGACGAAGCCTAAAACCTAACGCTGCCTAAACCAGAAATGTTTACAATGTTGATTGATGGCACTTGGTGGAACTTGCTACACATTTTGAATAACAATGCTTGTACTATTCCACAAACCACTTATTAACCTGACCGATTTAGCCTTCCGGCAGTTAGTTTATGTTAAAAAGTAAATGCTTGTGCAAGTGTCTTTATTCAAAATGTAAACCCTTTGAGATATGTAGGTCTACAGGAATCCGTCCGCGATGTCTTATGTCTTTTATCTCTTAAGAATAACATATATCTTACTATTACACCGGGGAAAACGAGTGCTGTTAACGTCACCACGCGGGCGAAACTGCGGGCACCAGCTAGTATATATAATAAGTATATTGCAGATTATAGTTACAATTGGCGACCTTTCGCTGTACAACAACATTTTCTAGGTAACCTAGGAATTAGAATTTATTAGGAGCGGTGTGGTGTAAATATCTAAACTTGTCACTATAAAAAAAAACATAGATAATATAACAAAGTAGCTTGCACATTACATTCTAAACATAATTTGTCGGTCACGTCTTAATCCCCATATTATAAGTCCACATTTCACCATGTGCATTTTTGCGAATTCATGTTGAAGTGGACAATCATAGGTTGTAGCGGCCTGCTGTTGAAATTTAAGAATAAATGTAGAACCGCTCGACCGATTTTGTGCAAACTTCACATAAACCATCTTCTAAATAGTCCGAACAAAGCCTAAACAGCCTGGACAGGTGAGCCCGTTCTCGAGTTATAAAATTACAACGAAAAGTGACATTGAATTTTATATATGTAGATTATTAATATATAAAAATATATATGTATAAAATATATAAATATATACGTGCGTGTATGAAGCGATGATGAATCTCGGAGAAGCGAAAGAAGTATGCATGGATCGCGAAGCCTGGCGATCTATCCTCTCTGACTACCCCGTCAGGGATACAGCGTGAAGATAGTTAGTTTTAGTTTAAAATATATATTATTTCTACAGATCGTCTCGATCCGTGCGAGCTTCGTACAGTCGTATTATATACATACACGTTAAGCAAACGCTCGGCCGTGCTCGGTGAAGTTCGTGTGAGCTCGGGTGTTAGGTTTTTTCGTTACGGAATTTCTTGTATCGGTCGCCGCGCTCAAAGCACGCGATAAAAGCTATGCAATAGCTAAAAATGCATCGAAATTCGTTGCGTAGTTTTAAAGATCTAAGTATACATAGGACAGACAGCCAAAAACGACTTTGTTTCTCAAGTAGCTCCGCGCCCGCACGGCCCGGTCGAATTATTGTTACACGAAATTCATTTAATTTGCGCACTTTTTGATATTGCTATTTCTCCTAAGATATTCATTTAATTTGCAAAGTGTAAAGGGACAAAATAATCTTCATAAAATGCTGAAGCCAACTCACATATTAAAAATAATAAGTATTAATAAAGTTTTTGTGTAAATAGCCTTTAAATTTCCGCTTTAATATTGCTGTTTTTTTAAAGTATTAAAATGGATATAGTACGGTATCCTTAAGAGACAGACATATACAGTCGCGGATTTTTTGTAGACCTATATTAGATACACAATTCCACAATACATTATTTTGTTATATATCAAAGGGTTTAGGCAGCGTTTTCGTTAAAAGCTCCCAGACGGCTCATTTTTTCCGACACCGCCAACATATATCGTTATACTTAAGTAAATGTTTACAAAAACTTAACAAATATACATAAAAACCTTCTAAGTATAAGAATCACTCTATATATTTAAAAAAACTTCATCGAAATTCGTTGCGTAGTTTTAAAGATCTAAGCATACATAGGGAGAGACAGCGAAAAACGACTTTGTTTTATAATATGTAGTGATGATATTAAGATTAAGATTGGTATTAAATCCAAGGTGTTCCTTGTTCTCATGTGGAAAACTGATGCTGGAAAAATCCTCACACGGGCGGCGCCGTGGACGTCAACTAGTGATTCATTATTCATCTCAGAACTACAGACTATTGAATTAATAAATGATTCATTTGTAAAATAACTATACAATGAGGAAGGGGCAAATATCAATTAACCAATAAATTTGCAATTTCTGTTAATTGGTAAAATTACCTACAAATGGCAGAAAACCCGTGTTGACTAATGATTAAAAACATCATGTCAAAAGCTATCTAACGGTAAGTTTCTACCATTGATGTAATTCGGGCATAAACAGCATCTCATTTCGCTACCCTGTGGATTCAAAGGACTGATTTCCTACTGTTGATTCTCTTCTTCAGTTTACAACGCCTCTGATTCTTTGCAAAATGTAACTATTCTGCACCCCAGGACCGTAACCAGTCCCCTTAAAAAGTTCACTTAGTTGTAATTACTTGCGATACGCAAGTTGCGAATCTAAATAAATTTAGACTTCTTCAGAGGCAGAAGTCGAGAGGCAGTAGAAGCGCTCGCGGCCCCGTGGACTCAGTATTCTATAAACGATCACTGAGTTTACGCAACTTTCACCATGGCTGGTCCTCGGATGTTTGACTACTTTGTGGCATTTACATTTGCGAGCGTTTTCGTGCTTCGGAAGACACGTTAAGCCGTTGGTCCCGGTTGCGAGTAACATGGCAGTCGTTAAACCCAGTTAAAGGCCTTGGCGGCTTGAAATATTTCAACGGCAGGTCGCCACAACCTGCGCCTGTCCATTTCATCACGGCAATGAGCTCAGAACCTGTTACTTGGGACAAAAATGTAAACGGTGAAATGTGGGCGTATGGTATGCCTCTGCCTACCCCTTCGGAGATAAGGCGTAAAAGATAAATAAATAATAAAATATGAATTAAAATAATTCCAGAAATTTTGATGATTCTGAATCACTTTTATGCAATTCAAGTAATAGTTAAAATTATCTAGTCATTTATGTCGTAGTCCACTTTTTTGACTAATAGTTAGTACTTTTTACTAAAGTTAATGTAACTATCTATCAAAAAACAGTTTTCTGTCATTTTTAACCAATAGTTATTTTAACTATCAAAATTTTACTATTAGTCACGTTAACTAATGATCAAACAACCAGCCCTAAGCTGGATGTAAAAATTATTATTAGATACCTGTATTTAAACTACGATTATATGCTTTATACGGAATCTGCCACTATAAGAATGCTTTAAAGCGTTCATTTATAACGTACCTACACTAGGATCTTGCGCGTATGGGATATGATCGCTACGATCCTGTAGTTGGCAGAGGACTTGGTTAAACCTTTTTGTGCAGAGGTATCAAAATGGATTCTTGCCAGTCACTGATCCAATCTACACATTCTCCGACATTCCCCAGTCACTTCAGGCTGATTTATTATTTTTGATTTTCCTCAGCGCATATTCGATTTCGGACCTTTAGATATCGGGCGCCTGAGGAAGACCCAATACTTCAGCATTCATTATTTTTCCCACCACCGCCGCTGTGTTGAGCCCGTATTATTTTCTTGGACTTGGCCATACCATATACCTATACACAGAGCATATACACGCCCACATTTCACCATTTTTATTTTGTCACACTATTGTCTTAGTCTATTACCGTGTTGAATTGCCCACGTGCAGCTAATGACTACCTGCTAGTGAAAGGGTAATAGCAGGTTTCCATACATGAAATTAGTTGAGAAGAATTGGAGCGTTTAGATCAGCAACTTGTATCAATCGATTGAGAATTTATTCTTGAGCAATCCTTTATATTACACTGATAGCCAAAGGACCCCAAAAAAAAAGATATTGTAGTTTGAATTTTTTGAGGTTATGTTGTTGTTTACGGTTTTCGTGATATGTGTAAAGTAATGATTGTATATATACGTCGCAGTCGCAGATAATTACTTGATCTGCCGTTCATTTAACAGCCTAGCCTTCTGTTCAACTAGCAGCCTGTCATTCAACTCTAAGCCATAAAAATAAATTGGGAGTAATAATGTTTAGATGCAGATCATAAATCAGGGGAAAAATAACTATACAAGCATATCACATTGAATATTTATTGAAACATTTTATTTTTTCTTTATTTACTCAATCTGCTTGGGGGGCTACATTGTATTTGTCTGATGAAAATGCAATAGTTGTCTGAAGTTGCAGGTCTTCATAAGGATTAACTGCCGGCAAATTGCCAATGCTTCCTAAGGGTTGCTGCTCCTATAGCACATCAATCAAATACAGTATTCCACTTTTATATTATAGTGTACAACCAACAGATGTATTAATCTGAAATAAATAATAATAACACATGATCATAAATATTAATCTGAAATAAATTATAAGCAGGAGTAGGTACTTTATTTTTCATAAAGTCATTGTATGGTATTTTATAAGAGTGAGCTATTGCGGGTTCACATTAAATCTTATTGCTGAAATAATTACGTTATAGTTTATTATAATATCAAAACAGTGCATTATTAGCATTTACAGTCAAAAGGACTCTACCTCTTAAATGTAAACACTAACAAGTCTGTTGTGGTTCAACTCTAATCCTAAAATCACTGATGATTGACTGTTGCATTTTAACATTACTTTCTCTTACAACAGGTCATTATTCTGTGTGTGCTGTTGAACATCATCAAAAGCTATAAGTGATGACTTGATCCAGACACTCCACTACTAGTTTCTTGCCTAATCCAGTTCACATTCAACCTTAACGAAGTTAAGGCATCCGTCACCAGCTACACCTTCCTTAGCCATTTAAATTAGTGCAAGCAAGAACTTGTAGAATATAAGGAACAGTAATTTAAAAGAGAACAATAATTTATTGTCTTATTTTTATGCTACTTGGAAGATTATTAATAAGTAGATAAATACTTACAGATAGGGATAGCACCAGATATGAAGTTATAGACGCAAATGTTTCAATTGATACACGAGAATCGTGTTTTATGAGATTTGCCTTCGTTTTAATTACAAAATGAAACCACCGCAGAAAATCGTCATAAATACAGGTCGCGCGGCGAATGATGAGCTCTGACAAAAATTAGTAGGGATAGTTTGCGCATTACACAAAATATCAAGTTAAATACGACTCTGCTTTGAACCATTATACATTGTTTTTTTATTTTATAACGTTGGTAGGTGGGTACGTAAGTAGGTTTATATTATTTACAACAAGTGAGTTCAAAGTGTTTTGCGTGAAAATATTAAACCATGATAGGTATTCTATTTACATAATTATATAATTAGAATGGAAAACTGTATCACTTTAATTAAAATCTGTACATGAATTTTACAAATTACAATTTACAATTACAAATTCCTTAATATATCACACTTATATTAATTTTCATTGAATAACCCACTCCTTAACGGTACCAGGTGCAAAAGTGCCCATAACCATAACGCTGGCTGCGTTGCCGCGCTGAATCGCAATGGCCATTCTTTGCACCAGGTACGAGCCGGAGTGGGGGTCCTGGGTCTTCTCGCGTATTCTACGCCCTATCTCTGAAATTAGAGATTTAGCCTCATGACTCCAACAACCCATACTCTCCACAGCCTCTGGGACAAGAAGTAGTGTGGTTTAATTTAGTTTTCAGTGATCGTATTCTTAGAAAAAACATTTTTATTGTAATATTTTAACATTATGTATGTTATAAAAATGTTTTTAACATTTTAATGTAGAAATAGGTATATAATGTTGGTGACATTGACAATAGGTACTTATTTAAGTAAAAGAAGTGGAAGAAGTCTCTGCCTACCCCGGTGAATGAGAGGCGTGATATTTTTTCTATAAAACATGAGATTGTCGAAAATTTATAACTAAACTAACTATTTTCACGCTGTATCCCTGACGGGGTAGTCAGAGAGGACATCTTGCCAGGCTTCGCGATCCATGCATACCGCATGCATTTCCGTTTTTGAGCAATCTGCTCACGTGGTCTTCATGTGCAAGTCTCGGCCTACCCTGATTCCTTCTACCCTCTACTTTCGCACAATATATATTCTTCGCATCGCATCTCCACAGCATTCAATTTACTTTCATGCATCTGCTGACATACCCAGGTTTCGCTACCGTAAAGCAACGTTAGCACTAGCACTGCGTTATGTATCGCCAATAATAATAATTATAATTGGTTATAAATATTTGATCAAACAATTTACATAATAAACCATTTTTCTTTCTGGTCCAGATTGGACAGACAATTTTCTCGGGGCATCAAAACCTCAATACGCTATTATAAGATTTGCCAAAAAGAGTAGAATATTTTATGTGCGTGATAGTACCGAGACTAGTGACAACACGTGCCGACATATCGCGGAGTAGTGTGCGGCTGTGCACTAGTGTGCGTGTAGGATTTCGGCCACTCCTGCGTCCACGCTCCTACACTCCCGCTCTTCAGCCCTCTCACCCCGCCAATTTGACCTTATTTATGAGTTCTGCGCTTTCCCCTTCCACTTTCTTACAGAGCTCATCAATTCAATTCAATTCAATTCTTATTATGGCTTTCTGTGCTCTTTGCAGCAACTTGCCAGTGTCCCGTAGCTAGAACTAGTAACGAAGGAGGCATACAGTGGCTCGGGATTTGACCGGTGGCCTTGGATATGAAGTTAACTCAGCCAGAATTACACATGAAAAAGTCAACACACACTTACAAATACAACAGATAATAAATATAAGCCAACACAAACAGATAATGAATATTAATTAATAAAGATTTAGGGCCGAACATTAGCTAGGTATCAAAAAATAAGTAATGGGGAGCAAAGTATAAATTAAATTTTTAATTGATTAATTTCAATAACTTTACCCAGGGATTTTACAAAGGGAGTGAAAACTAAGGAAAGAAGGGATTCAACAGTGGCGGGGCGAGGGATATTGTCCGGAAGAAAATCATACAGTGATATTCTATAGAGAGGACAACTGAAGAGGATGTGATTGACGGAACCTTCATCTAAACCACATTCGCAGAGAGAATGATCCCTTACCCTAATCTTCGCCAAATGAACCGGAGTACAGGCGTGACCTAAGCGGAGGCGACAAATTACAGAAATGGCATGCTTGTTCATACCGCGATATTTGAAAAACCAAGGTTTATTAGGTATGGTGCTGGTGGATTGCTGCGTAATATTTCCCTTTTATTTTTTTGGATTTCCGCCATTCGTCATTCCAAGCAAGAGTAAGGCTGGTTTTTAGAACTTCCATTAAATCATGCGTTAAAAGGTAAGAGTGCTCAGTTGTTCCTAACCTAATGGCACTTCTTGCGCAAGAGTCTGCAGTCTCATTACCTGGTATGTTGGAATGACCTGGTATCCATGCTAATACTACAAGCAAACCACGTTCGTGGCAATGCAGTAGAGCCTCTCTTATTTTAAAAATGATGGGAAATTTAGTTTTGGAGCGAAAGGGATTTGCAAGTATGGCTTGTAGGCAGCTTTTGGAGTCAGATAGAATCAGGGATTTATTAAGATTATGAGATTTAATATACTGGATGGCTTCGAGAATTGCTATTGACTCTCCGGTGAAAATAGAAGACATAGGGGAACATTGGTAGCACAATATAAATTTGTATGTCGGGATCCACACTGCAGAACCAACAGGCTCGTTTTTGTTCATTTTGGAAGAATCAGTATAGATTTTTAGCCAACCATCAAAATTGTTAGATATAACATTATTGAAAATCGCATTCGCATCTATAGAACCCTTTTCAATACCCAAATCAATCAGTATATTAGGATGGAAAATAGCAGCCTTGAAGGGGAGAGAGTAAAGTGGGCTCAGTTGGCTCTGATTTACCGGATGAGGAAGACGAGTGTATTTTAGGAAACTATTTACAAGACAAGGAAAATTATTTTGATTAGGCCTGGAATTTGAGTTGTAATAATCGAAAAGGAATTTCAGTTTATCAAGGAGTAAGTGTTGAGAATTTTGAATAAGTTTAAAGAGAAATCTGTCACATAGGTACTGTCTGCGAAGAAAAAGTGGGGGATCTACAGCTTCAACTTTTAAAGCGTTGGTAGGAGATGACTTCATTGCCCCGAGAATGATGCGCAGGCACTTATACTGAATCTTGTCCAGTTTTTCAAGAGATCTTTTATTACAAGGTTCAAGGAGAAAGGCGCCATAGTCCATGTGACTCCTGATGATAGAGTTACAAAGGAGTTTTTGTGTGAAAGGGTGACAACCCCACCATGCTCCAGATAAAGAACGTAGGATATTAACGTTTTTCTCGCATTTAGAAGTTATATAGTCAAAATGAGTGACTCCTGTCATTTTTGAGTCAAGCCAGACTCCAAGGAATTTTGCACTGGAGCACTGGGGGATGGATTGGTCTTCTATTATTAAGTCTATAGAGGGAATGTTTCTCTTGAGAGTAAATACCACCGCCTTGCTTTTCAATGGGGACAAAGATAAACCATGTTCCCGTAGCCAAGTGTTTAAAAGGTTAAGGGTGATGTTCAAATTAGTAGATATATCTTCTATTGAGCCAGATGTCATATAGAGAGCTAAATCATCCGCGTACTGAAGAATTTGGCAAGGTGGGATGACAACTGATTCCAAGTCATACGTATAGAGACTGTAGAGAAGAGGGCTTCATACTGAGCCTTGAGGAAGACCCTTCCAAATAGTCCTGGGGGGGAGGACGAAATTCTGATTCTTTATCACAATAGATCTCTCCATCAAAAGACCAATACAGAACTGTACGAGCTTCTCAGGTATATTCAGCTGCTGGAGTTTCGTCCTGAGTACTGGCAGCAAGACATTGTCATATGCAGATTGAATATCTAGAAATACAGCCACAAGGTACCGCTTTTGAAGGAGAGATATACGTATGTCAGTGGTAAGAATGCCAAGGCTATCCATGGTGCCAACATTTTTCCTAAAACCAAACTGAGACTTGGGTAGAATCTCTCGACTCTCTACATACCACTCAAGCCTATGCTTAATGAGGTGCTCTGCCACCTTGCACATCACAGAGGAGAGGGCTCTTGGGCGTCTGCTATTTGAAGAGGAAGGGTTCGAACCGGGTTTCAGGATAGGGATGATGATTTGGGTCTTCCAGTCAGGAGGGAATATGCCATTACTAAAAATTAGATTGACAATATCTAGGAAAAACATTTTGGATTTATCTGAAGCTCTTGTTATAAAAGAGAATGATATCTGGTCTTGACCAGGGGTGGAGTCTTTCAATCCATCCAATGCCAGTTCGAGTTCATAAAAAGTGATAATTACATTTAGGGTATTTTGATTGGGCAAGGGAAGAGAATAGGGATAGGGATTGGGAACTGAGTCCTCTGTGGGAACCCACGGTGGGGCCAGCTTGTCAGCAAAGGCGTCAACCCATGACGACAAGTCATTACAGTTAACATCCTCAATGGAACAGGCACCTCTAAATTTTTTGATTTGTTTCCACACCACTGTGGATGGAATTCTGGGTGAGCAGTTTTCGCAGAAGTTCAACCAATCATCCTTTTTTTTTGAGGCCAGAATCTTTCTTGCTCTAGCAGCCTTCTGCTTATATGATAGAAGGTTGTCCACTGTCATTGCTGAATTATAAGTAATTTCTGCTTCCCGTCTAAGCCTAACAGCCTCTGTGCACTCAGCATCCCACCATGGGGTGGATAAGGAGTGATTGGAAGGGTTTTTGACTGGAATATGCTCATTGGCAGAGGCTATAATGGAGTCCCGTAAATCGGAGTAGGAATTTAAAACATTGTCAGAGAGAGGGGGAGGAATGGCATTAATTTTGTTTTCCAAGGATACTGCATATGCAGTCCAGTCTGCTCCTGACAACCTATACTTGCACGAGGGGGAAGGGTTGATAGAAGGGGAAGTGGTTGTAGAAAGTGTTACTATTATAGGGAAATGATCACCACCATAGGAGTGAGGTAGGATGTTCCAGGATATTAGGGAAGCAAGGCCCGGTGACGATATCGTAAGATCAACAGCACTGGGATTTTGGTTTGGGAGGACTCTACGAGTCTGCGATCCATCATTTAATACACACAGATTAGCCTCGTCAAAGATCTCTATTAGTGCATGGCCAAATGAGTTACAGGTGTGATGACCATTAAAGTCACCCATCGTGATCACCGGAGAGGGGACAGAATTGAATAATAATAAAAGATCTGGAATGAGAGAAGAGCAAGGGTGAGGGATATAAAGTGAAATGAGGGTAATATTTTGTATTCTCGCTGCTACTATGTTGAAAAGAGGAGAGTGAGTGGGGAGGATGATTCGGGAAAAGGAAAACTTACGGTTAAGTAAAAGGCAACAACCATTATATCCATTATCCATATCGTCCCGAAGGCATGAGTACCCAGACATACGAAAACGATGTACGGGTTTTAACCACGTCTCCGAGGCTGCAATGGCCAATGGTTTATATTTGCTTATGAGATGAGTTAAATCGGATTTTTTAGAGCGGATGCTCTGGGTGTTCCATTGAATTATTTTTCGGGAATCCATTGGAATGAATAGATAAGGAAAGTGAAGAGGCAACGTTGGGCGGTAATGTAATGTTATATTGGGAAATTATTGAGAGTAAAGTTTGTAGTAGGGTAAGGAGGAGATCTTGGGATATTGGATGATCTTGAGTGGATTCAGTATAGGGTTGGGAGAGATGAACCGAACTTTGGGGGTTTGTAAGGGCACAACCATTGTCGAAGGAGGATGATGGCTCAGAAACTATTGCCTGATGTGTAATCCTATCATATGATTATGCCAGAGGAGCTCTGGGTCGAGGGTTAGTGAAGGTGGTTTTTTTGTAGGATGATCTCAATATCGAAGGGTCGGTGGTGATAGGAGATTGAATCGCTGACTTGGTGACTACAGCAAAGGATTTTTGTTTCTTGGGAACCGAGTTTGAAGCCTCCAAGTAAGACACACCTTCTTGGGACATCTTAAGTTTAATTTCCCTTTGTCGATCCTGTTCAGGGCACACCTTGTTAATCGAAAAGTGGTTTTCTAAGCAAAAAAGACAAGTAGACCTAGCTTCCTCAATAGTGCAAGATCGACCAACATGAGGTCGAGTGCACCTGTAACATCTTGGTTTAGAGCGACATTGGGAAGCAATGTGGCCGAATCTACAGCAGCTAAGACATTGTATAGTAGGGAATTGGTAGGGATCAATAGACAGAGAGGTATAATATGAGTAAATACGAGTGGGAAGAACTTGCCCTTTAAAAGTGATGACGACTGTTTGGGTAGGGACCCAAGTTATAATATTATTTTCGTCTATAGTCTTCCTATTTAGCCGTCGAGCTTTCAGTATAATGCTGCAATTAGGTGGGAGGACTATGGACTCAACAAATTCATCCATGGATAGGTCTACCGGAACTGATCGGACTACACCCATTCTTGAAACATTGTAGGAGGGAATAAAAGCCTCATATTTATTAATAGCCAAAATAGGGTTATCCAGGAAACCATTGGCGTCGCGAGCTGATTTAAATTGCACTGACATTTTATTTCTGCCTACCCGTTTTATACCATCTTGACAGATATTTTGCACCTTATGTTGAACAAGAAATTGACCGAATTTAATGGGCTTAATAACCTGCAGGAAGGTCTTCATCTTTTTTAGAGAATTGTCTCTAAAAAAGATGAAGACCTTTGGTCCTTTATCTAACTCACTGTATGATTTTATTCCCAAGACAACTGTAGGGTGGGAGTAAATTGTTTGATAAGACGCCGCCGCCGCCTATTCTGTGTCTATAATAGTTTTTTTTGCTACTCTATCGTCTGGTTCGACTATATGACGCTTTTGCCGAGAACTTTTATTAGAAAGCTCCATAGGCTGAGGGGGGTCCGGAGGATCAGGGGGCTTCGGCGGAGAGTCCGCCATGCTTACCTGATACACCACTGAAAATACACACAAAACACTATTTAGTATTTGTTAGTGCCATCAAATGTAATTCTGGCAATAAAATATTTACACAAAATAGTAAAATAATTTGTTTTTCCACTGAAATCTCGCTTATACGTTACACAGGTCCTAACGTTAGAAGCACCCAGCAAAAAACTTAAATATTTTCTAGCATCGATTTCAGGTTTAATAAACAAAATTCTTAGTCGGGTCAATGACAGCCTCTCCAATCTCAACCTGAGTCACACTCCTACAGAGCTCATCATTCGCCGCGCTACCTTATAATGACAAACACACTTTATTGTCATTTCATTGATATTATGTCGTATAGTAGTCAAATGTTGTTTTTGTTGGTTGTCTTCGCCCATCTTGGGTAGGCAAAGGAAACTTGGTCCATACAATTTGGTCTTCAGTATTTATGTTTTCTTTGTATTTAGTCATGTCTAGTCACTATGTCGATGTCGTGTCCTCAGTCCTAGGTCCTGGTCCTTGCCCTCAGTATAATGGTGGTTCTTATACTGGGGTTTTCAGTTGACTTAAAAGAAGCAAGAGATAAAATAGCATTTCACTGCATATATACCATTGTCTTTCACTATAAAAAAAAAAAATTTCATGTAGGTCACAAAGTAACACTTATGAACGTCAAGATTAGATAGCACGTTAACACAACTTTTATGTCCAAGAAACCATCACTCCCGCACATAAAACATGATAAATGCACTATTTTTAGAAAATAATACACAGCAAGCGTCCGCTTGTCACTGTTCCCGCGCAAAGTCCATAGTCATATGTATGTTGTTGTTGTTAATTGTCTTCGCCCATCTTATGCAGGCAAAGGACACTTAGTCCGTACAACCTTGTCTTTAGTATTTATTTATTTCTTATTATTTAGTTTTAGTGAAGTCTAGTACTTTGTCGATGTCAAGTTCTCAGTCTTAGGTCCTAGTCCTTGCTCTGGTAAAGCAGTGCATCCTTTACTAGGGCTTTCTAAGGAGATTTAGCACATACACAAAGAACACCGCTGTTCTCTGTAATATTAACTTTCCAAAATAGCAATTCATTGCATATAGGTATATCACTGTCTTTCACTATAGCTCTCACCACTTTTTACGTGGGACGAAAATGTATACTGTGAAATGTGGGCTTATAGTATGCCCCTGCCTATCCCTTCGGGGATAAAGGCGTGACAATATGTATGTATGCATATAAACAACTTTCATGTCCAAGAAACCACCACTCCTGCATATAAAACAATATAAATGTACTAGTTTTAGAAAACAATTGATAGTAAGTGTATGGTGTCAGCTATTTTGCCGCCTAAAAACCCCTCTATTGTCATTGATTGTCAAGTCGTCCAGAATAAATTATTAGTGACCGATTTGTGATGTAAACGCAAATATAAAATACCCATACATAGTATTGTCTTTGCTATACAAGTGTAGCCTTAGATGTCTCACAATTATCTTCACCCTTTAAAAACACTCATTCTTACAAGTACTCCTCTTATTATTTACTCAGCCAAATATTCGCCTTTCATATTTTACCATCAAACCCCAGTAGGTTCTTACTTAGGTTCTTACCATATAATTGTGTGCATACAGTCTGGTCCCATTACTGCGACTGTACAAGGTTTCTGAGCGGAAAAATGGCGAACGGCATACGCTTGCTGTATATTATTTTCCAAAACTAGCAACATTTATCTTGTTTTATGTGTGGGAGTGGTGGTTTCTCGGATATAAATGTTTTGTTAAAGTGTTTACAGCAAAAGGTGTGATTTTTCATCTTCCCGCGTCAAATCGCTTGAAAACCCTACTTTAGCAACCACTAATATACTGGGGTAAAACTAAACTTGACAAAGACGTAGAAGACGAAGACATTTTAGGTATCTAATATGAAGATTGAATAAATATGAAATAAGTAAGATTTAGCTAAAAGGTCTTCGTAGCGACGTCATAAAATAATAACTAAAATTAAAATACTTTGAGGGAAGGTTTTCAGGAGTATGGCGCCAATCCTTGAACATTTCGCATAGTTGCCGTATTTTATTTGCCAAAACTAGTATATCATTTGTGATTTTGTGTTTTATAAAAGTAAATTAGGATATATAAAGTGTTCGAAAATGAGCATGAGCTGTGGAAAGTAAATTGTTGCAGTGAACAGCGGTGTACTTTGTGTTAGTGCTAAATCTCCTTATAAAGCCCTAGTAAAGGGTGCACTGCTAATATTTTTTTCAGGTAAGATTCTGCCATTGTCCTTTGGTTACTCTGTCTACGGTAACAATACATTTTTTATACAAATATACAATTCATTTTTTTGTATACCTATTTGGTCTGTCTGTGTGTGTTATTTCAATTCAATATTCACTGGGGTTGGCGATAAGAAAATGTTAGAATAAAATATTTTTAGAAGAATCATCAAATCTAGACTTGCAACGAATATTCAGTTACTATTCGGTATTCGGTCTATTCGGCAGCTTTTATTATATACGCCGTATTCTTAAAAGAAATAGGCAGAGCAAAGCATAATAAACGCCCACCAGTTATAATTTTTATTATATTTTTTTAACTAAGACCTTTTAGCCGAGTCTTATTTATAGCATATTTTTCTTGGTCTTATTACTTAATATCTTCGTCTTCTACATCTCACTCAAGTAAAGTCTTAATCCAAAGTTTAGTCTTGCCTCAGTAAAGGGGTAATTTGCGTTATAGAAGCGCGGCACGATATAAAATCGCTTTTCACTGTCTTTTAGGTACTACATTTTTATACCAATAATCTACCATTTCTACTTACTACACTAGTTTTAGAAAATTATGTATATCAAGCGTCCGCCATCCACCTAATTCTCAATACCCACAAGGTACAAACACACAGTTTACACAAACCGATACCTTTCTGTATTGAAATGGGCTAAAAACTAAACAACTACATGTATAAAACAATGCTGATAATTAAGTACCTTTGTATAAAAACGAATCAAATGAATTTGCGATTGAAAATTGCCGATTGAAAACATTAATTTTAATTAAATCAATTTATTAGTTAGTCTTATAGCACATACAAGTAGAACAGACAATCGTACTAAACTAAATACTAATCGCACTAAGGTACTAATTATCCATAAACAATGGTTTAACCATTATGATATTTCAAATACAAAATCAGACCTCGAAAATATATTATTAATTTTATAATTATTAACTAGGTATACTTAAAAAAGTACCTACCCATAGAATTAAAATGTTATCAGTAGAAAATATATTATTTTATACGCCGGGTCTTGGTAGAAAATGAAATTCGCCGATTGGTTGAAAAGTAAAACCGTTCATACTTCAAATAGCCTTCAAAGTTTTGTTCAAACGTATGGCCGTTTGAAATCTCCTTTGTGAATTTGTCAACAATCATCAAGTTTTATTGTAATATCATAAATTTATTCGATTTAAATATTATATTTTTAAGCTAGTTTAAAATGACGTCGATCAAAGAAGACGAAAAGAAAGAAATACCTGAAATTATTCACGATCCTCAAACTAACTGCACCTATCAGAGGTTACGGTTTTTTGGAAAGGTGAGTTCAACTTTATAGAATTTATTATCATTGTTTATTTAAGTGCTATAATCATTCAAATCAACAGAAATTCAATTATGCATGATTATTGTCCAAAGATCATAGTTTCAACGGTGCCTGCACCTGTTACAGTTTAAAAAGCAAACATGGTTTTACCGTTATATTATTCAGATACTAATTGATTGAACACAATCATCATGGTATTCTGATATTAAAAAGTATTATCATATCAAAAATACATAAGTGTCAATTCATGATAGACCTGTAATTTGTCGGTTTATTTTCAAATTCTCGCACAAAATTTGGAACAAGTGCAGATTTGGGCTACATCAATTAATTGCAATATTATGTATTCTTAAGCACACGAGTTGTCCCAAATAGTATTTATTGCGAGATTAGATTATTGTAATAGGTAAATTCACTCTCTTTCGAAGTATTAATTTATGATGTTAACTTGCTTCTACATGAGCAAAACTTCTACTACAGTAGTAGATAATCACTGTAGCATAACAATCATAATTATTGTATACAACTTTACATAACTGTGGAGTCCTTATTTTAGGGTGGTTTCGCCAAATGCTACGAAATTCAGGACATTGCCACCAATCAAATATGGGCAGGCAAAATTGTATCTAAGAAGTTGATGGTGAAGTCCAGCCAGAAAGAGAAGATGGCACAGGAGATATCAATCCACCGTTCCTTGCAGCACAAACATGTGGTTGGCTTTCACAGCTTCTTTGAAGACTCACTCAACATCTATATTATATTGGAACTATGCAAAAGAAGAGTAAGTGATACAAGGAACTTTTGAACTTCCTAGTCTTCATCCTACTAATATTATAATTAAGTACCTTTGTATAAAAACGAATCAAATGAATTTGCGATTGAAAATTGCCGATTGAAAACATTAATTTTAATTAAATCAATTTATTAGTTAGTCTTATAGCACATACAAGTAGAACAGACAATCGTACTAAACTAAATACTAATCGCACTAAGGTACTAATTATCCATAAACAATGGTTTAACCATTATGATATTTCAAATACAAAATCAGACCTCGAAAATATATTATTAATTTTATAATTATTAACTAGGTATACTTAAAAAAGTACCTACCCATAGAATTAAAATGTTATCAGTAGAAAATATATTATTTTATACGCCGGGTCTTGGTAGAAAATGAAATTCGCCGATTGGTTGAAAAGTAAAACCGTTCATACTTCAAATAGCCTTCAAAGTTTTGTTCAAACGTATGGCCGTTTGAAATCTCCTTTGTGAATTTGTCAACAATCATCAAGTTTTATTGTAATATCATAAATTTATTCGATTTAAATATTATATTTTTAAGCTAGTTTAAAATGACGTCGATCAAAGAAGACGAAAAGAAAGAAATACCTGAAATTATTCACGATCCTCAAACTAACTGCACCTATCAGAGGTTACGGTTTTTTGGAAAGGTGAGTTCAACTTTATAGAATTTATTATCATTGTTTATTTAAGTGCTATAATCATTCAAATCAACAGAAATTCAATTATGCATGATTATTGTCCAAAGATCATAGTTTCAACGGTGCCTGCACCTGTTACAGTTTAAAAAGCAAACATGGTTTTACCGTTATATTATTCAGATACTAATTGATTGAACACAATCATCATGGTATTCTGATATTAAAAAGTATTATCATATCAAAAATACATAAGTGTCAATTCATGATAGACCTGTAATTTGTCGGTTTATTTTCAAATTCTCGCACAAAATTTGGAACAAGTGCAGATTTGGGCTACATCAATTAATTGCAATATTATGTATTCTTAAGCACACGAGTTGTCCCAAATAGTATTTATTGCGAGATTAGATTATTGTAATAGGTAAATTCACTCTCTTTCGAAGTATTAATTTATGATGTTAACTTGCTTCTACATGAGCAAAACTTCTACTACAGTAGTAGATAATCACTGTAGCATAACAATCATAATTATTGTATACAACTTTACATAACTGTGGAGTCCTTATTTTAGGGTGGTTTCGCCAAATGCTACGAAATTCAGGACATTGCCACCAATCAAATATGGGCAGGCAAAATTGTATCTAAGAAGTTGATGGTGAAGTCCAGCCAGAAAGAGAAGATGGCACAGGAGATATCAATCCACCGTTCCTTGCAGCACAAACATGTGGTTGGCTTTCACAGCTTCTTTGAAGACTCACTCAACATCTATATTATATTGGAACTATGCAAAAGAAGAGTAAGTGATACAAGGAACTTTTGAACTTCCTAGTCTTCATCCTACTAATATTATCGCGTAAGTTTGTAAGAATGGATGTTAGTTACTCTTTCACGCAAAATCTACTGAATGGATTTTGATGAAATTTTACAATAATATAGCATACACATCAGAATAACACATAGGCTACTTTTTATCCCGGGAACAAGTTCCTGTGGAAAACGGGAAAACTTCACCACGCATGTGGAAAAGTTTGCGTGTGCCAACTAGTAATGCATCATTGTTTTTGTTGAAGGGAAATGCCTTACAGGTAATGAGACAGAGTGCAATATGCCTACTTGTAATATAGTTACTTTTTATGAAGACAGCTGGTTTAATGGGCTAAAGATATAAGGCTGCCCTTGACAAGGGTAGATTTTTTTACAAAATCATATATTATATAATATATTAATATATTAAGAATTTTCTGATGAAAATGCAAACTTATAGGGTGATTATGATCATACTCATGTCTGTAAAATCTATTAACTTTTGTCTAATCGTCAAATCAGCACATTTTGACGTTGGTAAAAATGTAAACATCACCTTGTTAGCTGCATTTTACCAAATCTTCTATACATATAGTTTGAGGTGCTCAATGGTCTATGCAACCCAGAAAATCAGATAAACTTAGAAATTTTACCACTTTATGCACTCTATGCTTGCCTTTCAGTCTATGATGGAACTGCACAAACGAAGAAAAGCTATCTCCGAGCCAGAGACTAGGTTTTATATGCATCAAATACTGCTTGGAGTACAGTATTTACACAGCAAGCGCATCATCCATCGAGATCTGAAGTTGGGCAACTTATTCCTTGATGACGACCTCCATGTTAAAATTGGAGACTTTGGACTTGCTGCTAGGATTGAATATGAAGGTATTGTTATAAGTTTGCACTGTAAACTACCTGTAAATGACAGTTGACGACATTAGGACTACCAGTTGTCTGCACTGACATGCTTCAATGACATACCACATTATACTTAGATAGCCTTGAAGTCACTTAAAACCAAACCTTTGAATTAATGTCAGGTCCCAATAAATTCTTCCTTAGTTGCTAATTATACTTAGACAGCCTTGAAGTCACTTAAAACCAAACCTTTGAATCGATGTCAGGTCCCAATAAATCTTTCCTTAGTTGCTATATATCAAAGCAAGTATTCTAAGTAGCTTATCCAGTAACTCCTGAACAGCATGTGCAAAGCATGCAATCCCAACAAAGTGTCTTATCTATGCTTTCTTAGAAACCTGGAACTCTTTTCAGAATCTTGTGTATCCTTCCATTCCCTCCCCAGTTTCTAACAGCAGAGTATGAAAAGATGTTATATTTTTAGGTGGTATCCACCCAG
Source organism: Thumatha senex (assembly GCA_948477245.1). Lineage (NCBI taxonomy): Eukaryota > Metazoa > Arthropoda > Insecta > Lepidoptera > Erebidae > Thumatha > Thumatha senex. The sequence continues at coordinate 24,126,456 of OX419726.1, forward strand.
TTGTTTAAGATTTGGGGTTATTTGCCAATTTATCAGGGAACCTTTTCTAAAAACGGAAAATATATTGTAAATTAGTTCAAGCACTGCACAAAGTGTGCACTTTTTGAAAAAATAATTATGCTTTAGGCCAACTCCTTGTAAAGGGCTTTTCTCGGAAAGCAAAATCTCTGCAAAAGGTATTCTTACATATGATTTACATATGACAATGATGTTTTTATTATAGGAGAGAGAAAACAGACACTGTGTGGCACACCAAACTACATAGCACCAGAAATACTGACGAAGAAGGGGCATTCCTTTGAAGTAGACATCTGGAGCTTGGGCTGCATTATGTATACTTTGCTTGTTGGCAAGCCTCCGTTTGAGACATCCACACTCAAGGACACATACAAGAGGATTAAGCAGTGTGAATATAGGTATGAAATACACATAATACAGTTTAGTAATTGGCATGAGCTGTGAATATCTCTTAGTATTTTAAGGTTAAATTCTTAGTGTTCCAACTGTTGTAAAATAGGTTTAGTTCTTAAGTTGAGATTGTGCTGTACAAAAAAAAAGCTTCGGGCATCTTCTTTGGAACCATTAGTATTTCTGATAGGGCACTGTCTTTTGACTTTAATCTTTTTGGCCAATTATCAAATCAACGCATTATGACCTCAGTAAAAGTGTAAACATTACCTTGGTAGCTGCATTTTACCGAATATTCTATACATATAGTGTGAGGTGCTTCTCAATAACCTACGCAACCCATATAATCATTGAAGCACATACTCCATGGTCACCAACCAATTGGGAAATTCGGACATAGCTGCTTTAAAGAAGATGAAATTATACAGTTTGCATAAAAATAACACCGAGTTTGTAGAAGACCTTCGGTATACCAATAGTACACGGTTGAGAATACTCTCTGCTATATTCATCTGATAGTTGCCTCTTTTTCTATCACTCTCTTCTATCCATTCTAAGAATGTAAGAGAATGTAAGGTTGTCTCTTCACAAAACAACGCCACTACAAGTTATCTACTGGCTTGCAACGTGCATGCGCGCAACAATCCTTAATAAGAACATGTAATGTCTGAAAGATTTTGCCAAGATTTTATTCGGAAAAATTGTGTTAAGTTGAAAAAAACCTAAAAAGTATGGGTGTCTATCAAAATTTACATATCAATAGTTGATATTGCCAGGGTAGACGCACACCCTGCTAGCTTCATGTAGGTACTAAAGCCTATCCGTTCGGCGAAGTTTTGATCCAGCGAAGCAACAGCGAATTACATATTCTTCATGAATGGATAATAATCTATACAGTTTCTTATTGATTAGTAAACAAGTTTAATAACAAATTTTACAGATCTCATAATGTCGTTAAAACAGGTTCGAGCATTTTGATAACGGATCACTCAATCCACATCCTAAAATGTAAATAACGTCTTTCGTAAACCAGTTTTACTTTGTTTATCTTTTGTGATCAAAATATCGATAGCATCGTACTACCTGTACTCGCGGTTTTACATGCAATATTTATTAAGTAGTTGTGTGGTGTTAGTGAAACCGCAAGATTTCTACCCCAACGATCGTCACAAACGTTTGGTCATGTTGCGCAATCAATAACGTATTAAATTGCTCCCATTTTTTCATTTATAAATATATGTATAAAAATTAAATATTAATGTATACACATACATTATTATACTGTGTACACATATATTATTATAATTTATGTAAATTTATAAACCGGCGCACACTTCATAGCTCTGTTCTTTACAATATCCCCTCTCAGGGTTACTGGTTGAGATTTTTGGAAGTACCTTTATGTAATTGTTAATAAATGGTTATGGTATGAATACCTAAAATGATATATAACAAACTCAGCTGCCAAATCTTATCTTCCACCTGTTTGCGTCAATTTCATTGACGTCAGTTGGACATAATTAAAAAAAAATGTATAATAACTTGTATCTATTTTTAAATAGCGAGGGAGTGTACCTAGCGATGAGCGTATGTTGCACGGGGCCGTGGCATACGTTGAGTAGTCGGTACGCCCAGGCCTTAGTCGACGATAACACTGTCAACCTACGATACAGGTGGATACCACATTGTTGACATCTACGCTTTGTGGTGAAGGTGTCCATGGAATCGTGCCAACTGGAAATCATAGAATATAAAGTGTATACCTGTTTTGAGGGTATACTACAACCAGGGTTGACACCTGATAAAAATTTATAGATTCTGTTTTTATAAAACGACTTGGTTGTTATTAAAGGGACCCTTATAATGTAATCATGTCCCTTTAGAAATATGCATGGAAAATTCATTTAATGTATGTATGTAAAAGTCAGATATTTGCAGTTAAAACTTCTTGTCCATATAGGTGGCGACATTGCTTGGTGTGATCATGTTTGACTTTATGTTAACAAACAAGTCTAATGTTTTGTGTTAACGCCATATTGTGTTCGTCTAACAACCGTTTTAAAATTATTATAATCCACTATTCCAATAGTTCAGTTAACTGAACATATTCTCACTATTTCAGTTAACTGAACATACTCTCACTAGTTCAGTTAACTAAACATCTCACTAGTTCAGTTACCTGAACATATTCTTACAAGTTCAGTTCACTAATATATTTCCACGTAACTGAACTAGTGAAAATATGTCACGTAATAATCACGATTCAAAATAACTAGTACTAATTACCACAAACACCAGAATAATACCTAATATCGGTAATATTTATCACAAAGGTAGTATTTACACCTTGATGTACGATTCGCCAGGATTCCGTCATCGCTACGCAAGCCGGCGGCATCTATGATAGTCTTGCAGCTGCAGTCGAACCCTGCCCGCCGACCTTCGGTAGACAAGTTGCTACAACACGAGTTCTTCTCTTCGGGCATTATGCCGGCCGCGTTACCACTGTCGTGCCTCACCACGGCTCCAAGAACTGACCAACTCGAGGGCATTGCGTTACACCGCAGACCGCTCAACGAAGTTAACACTAACGGTAATGTTCTATTTGTTTTTTTCTTATGACTTATGTTTTCTCCTTGACAGAGTTATTGAAACCGCATTATTGCGCCAATTCAATATCTTGTTAGTCGTTAATTACGTCTAAAAAAAAATAAAAAGGCTTGTCTCACTATGAGCACCTGTGGCTGCGCAACTAGTAGCAAATGTATACAGATATTTATGAGCCTCTCCTAGTGTTAGTTTCGGAATCAACCGCACACATCGTATATACACACAAAAGGTAATGTTTTTACATAACAAAAAGGTGCTATTTAAATACATTACCTTTTCTAAGTAATAATATGTATTCTGTAGCACAAAAAGCAGTATAAATAAATATACGAATATTAAGGTAACATAAACGTGTGCTATATAATCTATACAACTGATAATGCATTGCACATACGTGAATTCGCCGTATTTAATTATAATATCATTGTGAAAGAGATTATAATATCATTGTGAAAGAGAAGATAGGGGTCGAAAAATTCCCAAGCCTCACGTTATTAATGGACGCCCCATATGAGTAGGTGTATTGAAAAGGTTTATTTGTGTGTATACACTCAGATCACGCGATGGCAGTAGACTCGCCTGTGAAACGTGAAGCAACTACAGGCGAGCCGCGAGCGGTGGAGCCCAGCTCGCACAAACAGAATCTCATCGCGCTCAGAGACCAGCTGGCCGCGCTGCTGGACAGCAAGGTAAGGACCAAAGACTTTCAGGGCACTCTCAGGCTGTTTTTAGGACAGAAAGAAAAAGCGTTTATTTATCACAAAATAGGTACACAAAAAGAACAAAAAAAAATGCTGTGCAAATGTGAAATGCGTGCTACACATCCATGACAAAAAGGTCTAGTTCAGCATAGTGCCAGACCAGAGACTGGCGCTGATTTTCAACTAGACCATTAAGAAGTTAAATGCATCGATACAGTGTCAAAATTGCCAGTTGCTGATACTAAAAGTAGCTAGTCAGTGTTGACCCTAAGATATTCTCTTTAGGGTTGCTTATAATTGGGTATGTTATTGTTTACCCTTTACAAGACTTAGTGTTGATTTTATATGAAGATCTTCGCTTGGATTTTATACTATGAGAGATTGGTTCAGATACAAATCTCACATACCATAACATCCCCTTTATCATTGAAAATCTCTCCCTAGAGGCCTGAGGATCAGCTTTATAAATTGTCTGCATTTCAGTAGAGTAACCCAAAATTATAGTTAGGCATTGCCACTAAGGCAATCACCAGGGCCCATCCTGTTCTCACCCTTTTTATACTATTTGACGGCCGCGACTGCGCCCCCTTGTTGAAGCTTTCCAGTTCCTGTTACAGGAACTTGTCTATTCTGATGTATTAACTATATTACTGTACTGTAAAGTAAAATCTATTCAGTAGATATTTGCGTGAAAGAGTAACAAACATCTATACATGCATACAAACTGTCACAGTTATAAGATCTGATTTAGAAGTCGACCGATTCCTTTGCTCCGAATAGTGAAGGGTGCGTTACTTATTTATGGTCCGTATTCCATAACGTTTCTTAATACTCTATCAACGCTTGAGGCTAGTTTTTGCCACTAATACTACTCTTAAGTGTTGATTGTGTCTAAAAAAAATCTAAAATATTTTTATTAATGTAGATCATTTTAGGTACTTATGAATAGTCATGACAATAATTAAATTGAGAGCGATTCTAGTTGCCAGTTCCAAGGGTAGCCTACCCTTCATAGAGAAGAATCTGGCATGTTCTTTGTAGTTATGTGAGAACAGTTGACTAAACTTAGTTTGCCTTAAATTTAAATAATATTATTTGGAATACTTGATAGAATTGCTATAACAGCTATGAGCTGACCAGTCTCAACAGACGGCACCCGTTCACGGGTATGACGTTTATATCAGCCATCGCCCTAATCAACCATATTATAGGGAATAGGGCGACCCGACACATACGCCACCACTGCCAGGTCACTTATGCGAGCATGACATACTCTTCTTACTTGTGTGAAACGTTCTGGAATACGGGCCTTAGTTTTGTTCTTAAAGTAATGGATGGACGAATGGTTTCCAATTTCAGCTCAAATGTCGTGCGGAGGCTCTGACAGACGAGCTTATGGACCCGGCGGCCCAGCCGCTGGTGTGGGTGGGCAAGTGGGTGGACTACAGCGACAAGTACGGCTTCGGGTACCAGCTGTGCGACGAGAGCGTTGGTGTTATGTTCAACGACACTACCAAGCTTATCATGCTTGCTAACGGACTGTAAGTACTTTCTCTTTCCAAATGGACGCTTTGCCTGTCAGCGTGTGCTTAATACTCTATAATAGTTGACGCCCGCGGCTTCACCCTCGTAGAGAACTTTTCCGTTCCCGTTTCCCACAGGCTCTTGTTCCCGGGATAAAAAGTAGCCTATGTGTTATTCTGATGTATAAGCTTTATTAAAGTAAAGTTATTAAAATCTATTCAGTAGTTTTTACGTGAAAGAGTAACAAACATTCATCCAAACTTTCGCATTTATAATATTATTAAGATGTAAATATTCCTCTTCTGACTGCCTCGGTGGCGCAGTGGTAGTGTATGAGACTCCCGCGCCTGAGGCCCCAAGTTCAATTCCCGGGTCAGAAAAAATATTTATGTGATCCACAATTGGTTGTTTCAGAGTTTGGATGTTTTCTATATATAGTATGTATTTATTTATAAATAAACTCTTTTGCAAAATAAACGGGCACTTAAGCAAAGAACTATTTTATAGTTACTATTAGTTTGTTTGACAATTTTAGGTATTGTTATCCTCAGAATTTTATAAATTAATTAGGAAGGAATAGTTTTCATCAGTTTTATAAAAACATTTTGATTAAATTATTCAGAAATAATGTTTAAGCTCATCAAAACCTATTATTGTACCTGCTCGCTTTAATTTCTTTGTTTTTCTTGAATACATTAAAAGCAGATAAAAGTTTAGAATTGAGTGTGACCCTTGCTGAAATCACGGCTTGCATTCGTCTGGGCATGCTAGCGAGTATATCTTTTATGGCTTCTAGGGGAATACGTTCCCACTCCGCGGTAATCACATTTTTTAGCTCTCTGATGGTCTGCGAAGCCGGCTGCACTGATCTCACTCGTCGCTTCAGAACGTCCCAGACATGCTCTATGGGATTGAGGTCCGGACTTCTAACTGGCCAGTCCAAACGACGAACGCTTCCACATCGCCAGACCAGTGGGCGCGAGCGTTGTCTTCCATAAAAATGTTGTTTTCGCCAAGAGCGGTTAAAGCAGGTTGTGCATAAGAAATTAGAACTTTCGTTATGTATCGGTATCCAGTCAGTGTACCCTTTTTCGATCAAGACTAACTCCGTACGATACATGGAATTTATTCCTGCCCAAAACATAACAGAGCCCCCTCCATAAGGTGTGATTTCTTCAAAACATGCCTCTGCAAAGCGTTCTCTTCGTCTACGTAGCACTCGCCGACGTCGGTCTTCACCATGCAGAGATATCCTGGCCTCATCGGAGAACAATACCCTATCCCAGTCTTCATGAGTCCATGACACCCAATTTCGAGCGAAGCTAAGCCTGGCAACTCGATGTCCACGGAGTAATTTAGGGCCGCGAGCCGGGCGATGACTGTGTATATTAGCAGCGAGAAGCCTCCTCCTGACCGTCCATAGTCTAATTTGCACATTTCTTACTTCTTCGAGGCTGTTCTTGACGTCCACATAAGAAGATTTGCGATTTCTCAACGCTTGACTAACTAGAAAACGATCATCCCGTGGTTCGGTACATGTCTTTCTGCCAGAACCAGGCCTTCTCTTGACGAAACCGGTCTCTTGATAGCGCTGCCAGGACCTTTGAACTGTTGACCGACTCACATTTAGCCTCTGAGCCACAAAGCATTGGCTGCAACCTTCTTCAAGCAGCGCAATAATTTTGCTCGCTTTTATCACTTTATCTACCATTTTCGAGATTGCTAAACAGCAATAACAATACTTTTAAATGTCAAGGACATCAGATAATTTAATAAAAATTGACAAAATGTTAATTAGAGTCGATATTAACCATAGGGAATTCGCGCCACAGAATGTAAAAAGTTGTTTTCTTTGAAAACCAAGCTCAGTCAAAAAGTGGAATTTGGAATGTATTCTTATAAACATTATGGCACTTTTATAACTGGCCAGTAACATGTTCAAATGATTAAAACCTTTTCGGTATATTATTTTTTTCAGCCAGGAAGAAAATCGAAACCGCCCGTTTTTTTTGCAAATGAGTGTATATATGTATGTTTATCAGTTATTTAGATCCCATACCACAAGCTTATAATAAATTACATTGGGCTAGACGGCGCTATGTAAAAACTGACTCGCAGTATTTTTTTTTTATCTTAATGTATTTCCTGTTACTTCCAAACAGTACCTAGATTTGGAACCTGGGTCCACTTTATTACGCTACTACGAGCACTTATCGTTTTGCTTTTGAGGTTTGGCATAGTGGGGATCAACTGCCGTCCGACCTCCCAACTGCGTAATAGGGGCTCTAACAGGTCTCTGCTGGTGGATGAAGTCACTTGGGCTCGAAGATCTTGACAGGAACTCTTACACCCATAATCCATGTCTAATGTATAAATTACCGAGCATGTGTCTCGTAGACCTAAAACTAAAAAAACTAAATTATCTTCACGCTGTATCCCTGATGGGGTAGTCAGAGAGGACAGATCGCCAGACTTCGCGATCCATGCATACTTTGTCGCTTCTTGCAGATTCATCAATCGCTTCATACACGCACGTCTGGGTATCCGAGTACTTTAGATTTTTCAGTTTTTGAGCAATCTGCTCACGTTGTTTTCATATGTAAATCTCGGCCTACCCTGACTCCTTCTACCCTTTACCTTTGCACAATATGTATAACTAGACCTCAATCTATTAAATCTACTCTCCACCTTGACGTTGGCAGAATCGTCGGTAAACGACCGACGGGGCCATTATAACAAGACAAGACAAATTTGGTATTTTAAAACTAACTAAACTATCTTCACGCTGTATCCCTGACGGGGTAGTCAGAGAGGACAAATCGCCAAGCATCGCGATCCATGCATACTTATTTCGCTTCCTGTAGAATCTGTAGATTCATTAATTGCTTCATACATGCACGTCTGGGTATCCGAGTACTTTTGACTCTTCCGTTCTTAAGCAATCAGCTCACGTGGTCTTCATATGTAAGTCTCGGTCTACCTTGACTTCTGCCCTCTAATTTCGCACAATATATGTTCTTCGTCAATCGTTCCTCACTCATTCGTTGAACGTGTCCAAACCAACGGAGCACGCCCTTTTCCAGCTTAACGCTGACACTTTCACTCAAACCTGCCATATTGCGTATCACTTCGTTGCGTTAGGGTACGCCACACAATTTTCGAACTGATCGCATCTCCACAGCATTCAGCTTTTATGCATCTTCTGACATACTCAGATTTCGCTGCCGTAAAGCAACGTTGGCACTAGCACTGCGTTATGAATCGCGAGTCGTGCTTCTTTTACGATGCTTTGTCGCTTTACTAAATGGGACAAAGCACCGTTAACTTTGTTTCCGGCAGTTACTCGCCGTTCTACATCCGAATCACATCTTCCATTCGCGCTAAACATACTCCCTAATTACACAATTTCATTCACTTGCTCTAGACATTCCTGATTTACCCAAATCTCGCACTTAATTCTTACGTCTTCTCTTTCAAATACCAGAACCTTAGTTTTACTTGCATTAGAGCGAAGACCCTTTCTTTCACACTCCTCTTTCATATTGGTGACTAATGTCTGAAGGTCGGCTTCTGATGAGGCCATGAGCACCGCATCATCAGCGTACAACAGACAATTTACTGTTAAGTCACCCAAATTCACACCCATATCACATTCTTTCAACTTCTACAGGCACCTGTCCAGATACACAATGAACAGCCAGGCAGACATGACACAACCCTGTTTGACGCCTTTACAGACGTGAGACAAAGAGGTGTCACACCCCCCCCTACTCGCACGCAAGCCTTACAGTCCCTGTATAGCGACTATTGCCCGCAGTAGCAAGCCGTCCACACCATATCCAAATTGGGATGAGGCTTTGAGCACGCCTTTTCCTCCAAGTGTTGCCATATCTTATAATCTAACGGACTCAAATCTGGACTGGAGGAGGGCCAGTCTTCGTGCCGGATGAAGTCGATTTCACGCGCCGCCAGCAGTCTTGTGTGCTCTTCGCTCTATGAGCTGGCGCCGAATCTTGTTGGAATACCCAGTGCATGTACCCAGTTAACATGGTATGAGAAACTGGTTCCACAAGTTTTGTCAGGACTGTATTTTGATACACAACTGCATTCGTTTTAACACCTTTTTCACAAAAATGTACCTCTGTTAAGCCCCAATAAGAAACTCCCAACCATACCATGAGCGAGGATGGAAAATGACCTCGTTGGACACGCGGAATACGGTTGCTCGCTTCTTCACTACTGTGTGCGTACACCTTATCATTTTGTTTGTTGTAGCTCTCTTCTACGGTAAAAATTTTTTCATCCGAAAAACGAATTTCCCGATATTTCTTTCCCGCGTACCGCTTCAACAAAGCGCGGCATCTCTTCAGTCTCAGGTCCATTAGACGAGCATTTAAACGATGTCCTGTTTTTCTTCGATATGACCGAAGCCCTAAGTCTTCATTTAACACCCTTTTCACCGTGGTTCTGCTTAATCCCATCTGATGGGCCAACAGTTTCTGCTTACGTTTGGGATTTCTTTGAATTCGCGCCTTTACAGCTTTTATCACTGCTGGAGTCCTAACAGACCGAGGGCGACCACTTCTTGACCTGTCATCTACACTAGAGTCTTCATTGCATCGTTTGATGGTACGATAAACGAATCTTTTGGTTATATAATTTTTTTCAGTAGTATGTCAAAAATTATAATTGGTGCGTAACCGCAACGATGCAACGCAATAACTGCAACACGGTGTTCTTTAAGCGTCCACTCCATATTTAAAAATGAGTAAAATTCTAAAAAGTATACATTTTTATTTTCATGAACAATTCGAAATTCAATAAACTTTTTTGTTGCCAGCATTCTAAATTTTACTGTGTGACAATACTTATGACCTGACTAGGTGGTGTCCCTGACGCGCGACCCACCGTACTTGATCATCTCAGCAGTAACTCTGTCTTTTCCCGCAATCTCTTTCAACTAATGACTTCAATGACACCAGGATCGGGAGCGTCACAGTGCGCTTCACTTCCCGATGCGGCATCTCTGTCCTTACTTGCATACATCCTTCCATAATATTCACTCCATCTCTGCAGGACGTCAGTTTGTTTTGTTAGGACATCGTTGTCAACACTAAGCACTTTATTCATACTGTAGATTGTCGAACAAGTCCGAGTCTTGCCTACCTCTTTCCAGAAGAGCTTGGCATTATCTCGGAAATTGGACGACAACCTTTCATCCGCTTGCATTCTGCACCTTTCACGAGCTTCCTCTATCAGTGCTTAAGGTCCGTATTCCAGAACGTTTCTCAATACTAAATTAACGCTTGAGACTAGATTTTGTCTTATAAAATCTACTCTCAAGTGTTTCTTGAGTGTTGATAAACGTTCTGGAATACGGACCTTAGTGTTAACCTTTTGCAGTTTGTGTCTCTCTTTCATATTCAAATCATTCCGCTAGGTTAAGTAGTCAAACCATGCTTTCTTCGTCATTCGTACGGCTTCTTTCACTTCATTATTCCACCATGCATCGCTCTTATTACTACTGCCTCTTTTTGTCTCTCCACACACTTCCACAGCGGCATTTACCATACTATCCCTGAGGTTCTGCCATACACATTCCACATTCTCACTACTAACATTGACGGCGCCAAGCTTTTCAGCTACCGTTTCTTTATATTTATCCCTAATGGATGCATCCTGCAGCTTCGATGCTATAAGTCGGCTCAGGTTAAGGACACTCGGCACGATGACGCAAACCCGCGAGCAGACCCCTAATCCTAGTTATGACTAGGTCACTACCTAGTCATAACTAGCCACAAACAAATCCTTTTCCTTACAAAATGCCAGTATAAGCTTGCCGGCGTCATTCATCCTTTTGTCCCCCATACTTTCCGAGTACCGACCCAAATCCATCGCGAGCGGTACCCACCCACCCATCCATTTAAGTCTCCACACACTATAAGTCTTTCACTTCCTTCTACCACATTAAGAGCTTCTCTCATACTCTCCCAGAAGTCCTCTAGCTCAATCGTGCTCGACGAAGACACTGGTTGCGTAAGCAGCCATCAGGAAAACTTTCGTCAAGCCGAGCTTTAAACGGATCCAGAGGACTCTAGGACCAACCAATTTATACTCATACATACCGGAGACCAATCGCGAGGACAACAAAATCCCAACCCCCCAACTGCCATGCTCGCTCTCTGGTACTAAAATAAAAAATAAAAAAATAAAAATAAAAATATCTTTATTTTGCATAGACCATTTTAACGGCGCTTACAAAATGTCATACACTATTTAAAATATTTAAAGCGACCACCGGTTCGGAACGCGGCCCACCTGAGAAGAACCGGCAAGAAACTTAGGAAGGCTTTTTTTTTGATGGCCTATTTACAATTTAATATTATTTCACTTTGCCAGCAGATCATTTCCAGGCGTCCCTGTCCTGCAAATAGTCTGTACCGGAGTAAAAACCTTTTTCACGAAGCTTGTGTTTAATAAACTTTTTAAATTTATTTAAAGGTAAATTTCTCAGGTCACAGGGAAGCTTGTTGTAAAAGCGTATACAGTTACCCTGGAAAGAATCGCCAATCTTATGTAGTCGACTGTGGTGGACTGAAAGATTATTTTTATTTCTAGTGTTTATATTATGTTTATCACAGAGTTTAGAAAACTGTGATAGATTTTTCTGGACATACATAAGATTGGCAAAAATGTATTGTGATGGTACGGTTAGAATATTTACTTCTTTGAATTTTTCTCGGAGAGAAACTCTGGGGCCCAAATTATAAATAGCGCGTACAGCCCGCTTTTGTAGAACAAAAATAATATTTAAATCTGCAGCACTCCCCCAAAGGAGAATACCGTAAGACATAATACTATGAAAATAGCTGAAGTAAACCATTCTAGCCGTATCCACATCTGTTAGAGTCCTGATCTTTTTTACAGCGTATGCAGCCGAACTTAATCTAGAGGCGGTCTTTTCTATGTGTGGGCCCCACTGCAAATTGGCATCAATAGTTATACCTAGGAACACAGTTGATTCTACAAACTCTAACACTTGTCCATTCAGTTGAACATTGGCCGCAACTTGTTTTACATTTGGTAGAGTAAATTTTATACATTTAGTTTTATTTTCATTAAGGCAAAGATTATTTGAGCTGAACCAATGAACTACTCTTGCAATTGCATTGTTTACATCGTCATAGTTATCTAATTGTCTTTTAATTTTAAAAATTAATGAGGTGTCATCTGCAAACAAAACAATCCTATTCCTGTCCCCTACATAAAATGGTAAATCATTAATATAAATGAGGAACAAGAATGGCCCAAGTATCGAGCCTTGCGGCACACCCATTGTAACCATGGATCCTACAGAACGTGTACCATTAATATCGACCCTCTGTATTCTATTGTTCAAATATGAAGACAGAAGGTCGAGAGCTTTGCCTCTTATTCCATAGTGGTGTAATTTTTTGCACAGCGTTTCATGTTGAACGCAATCAAAAGCCTTTGATAGATCGCAAAATATACCTAATGCATCGTGCTTGTCTTCCCAAGCTTCATGAATACATTTTAATAACTCAACACCAGCATCGGAAGTTGAGCGCCCTTTCGTAAACCCAAATTGATTCGCATGGAGTATTTTATAAACTTAAAAAAAAACTTAACTATCTTCACGCTGTATCCCTGACGGGGTAGTCAGAGAGGACAGATCGCCAGGCTTCGCGATCCATGCATACTTCTTTCGCTTCTTCGAGATTCATCAATCGCTTCATACACGCACGTCTGGGTATCCGAGTACTTTTGACCTTTCCGTTTTTGAGCAATCTGCTCACGTGGTCTTCATATGTAAGTCTCGGCCTTCCCTGACACCTTCTACCCTCTACTTTTGAACAATATATATTCTTCGTCAATCGTTCCTCACTCATTCGTTGGACGTGTCCAAACCAACGGAGGACGCCTTTTTCCAGCTTAACGCTGACACTTTCATTCAAACCTGCCATATTGCGTATCACTTCGTTACGTATTCGGTCGGCCAAGGTAACGCCGCACAATTTTCGAAGTGATATGCGATCACTTCGAAAATTGTGCGGCGTTCCACAGCATTCAATTTACTTTCATGCATCTGCTGACATACCCAGGTTTCACTACCGTAAAGCAAAGTTGGCACTAGCACTGCGTTATGAATCGCCAGTCGTGCTTCTTTTACGATGCTTTGTCGCTTTACTAACTGGGACAAAGCACCGTTAACTTTGTTTCCGGCAGCTACTCGCCGTTCTACATCCGAATCACATCTTCCATCCGCGCTAAACATACTTCCTAAATACACAATTTCATTCACTTGCTCTAAACGTTCTTGGTTTACTCTAATCTCGCATTTAGTTCTTACGTCACCTCTTTCAAATACTAGAACCTTAGTTTTACTTGCATTCAAGCGGAGACCCTTACTTTCACACCCCTCTTTCATATTAGTGACTAATGCCTGTAGGTCGGCTTCTGACGAGGCCATGAGCACCGCATCATCAGCGTACAGCAGACAGTTTACTGTAAAGTCACCCAAATTCACACCCATATTAAAATCTTTCAACTTCTGCAGGCAACTGTCCAGATACACTATGAACAGCCAGGCGGACATGACACATCCCTGTTTGACGCCTGTACAGACATCAAAAAGAGGTGACACATCCCCCCCTACTCGCACGCAAGCCTTACAGTCCCTATAAAGCGACTGTATTGCCCGCAGTAGCGAGCCGTCCACACCATATCCTGGCAGCAAGTCCCACAGCGTTTCTCTCACAACGTTATCAAATGCTTTCTCTAGATCCACAAAAGCGCAGAAAACCTTCTGGCTAAGAGCCAGAAACTTTTCCGCGATCATGCGGAGAGAAAACACTTGATCCATGCAACCTCTTCCACGTCGGAATCCGCATTGAGCCTCCCATAAATACCTTTCAGACTTTTCTTGCATTCGTGCCGTTATAACCTTTGCATACACCTTACTAGCTAAGCTGACCAAGCTGATCGCCCTGTAGCTGGAGCAGTTTAGGCGCGAGCCTTTCCCTTTGTAAATAGGTACTACAACTGCTACTCGCCAGTCATCCGGGACCTCACCTGTCCGCCAGCACAAGTTGCATAACAGACATAGTGTGTCCCAGACACGCGACCCACCGTACTTGATCATCTCAGCAGTAACTCTGTCTTTTCCCGCAGCCTTACCACATTTCATACTTCTTATCGCTTGTTCTATTTCTTTCATACTAATGACTTCAATGACATCGAGATTCGGAGCATCGAAGTGAGCTCTACTTCCCGATGTGGCATCTCTGTCTTTTCTTGCATACATCTTTCCATAATATTCACTCCATCTCTGCAGGACGTCACTTTGGTCTGTTAGGACGTCATTTGTTAACACTAAGCACTTTATTCATACTGCAGATTGCCGAACAACTTCGGGTCTTGCCTACCTCTTTCCAGAAGAGCTTGGCATTAGCCCGAAAATTGGACGACAACCTTTCATCCGCATTTATTCTGCACCTTTCACGAGCTTCTTCTATCAGTGCCTTCGTGTTAACTTTCTGCAGCTTGTATCTCTCTTTCATATAAAAATCATTCCGCGAGGCTAAGTAGTCTAGCCATGCTTTCTTCTTCATTCGAACTGCTTCTTTCACTTCTTCATTCCACCATGCATCACGCTTATTACTACTGCCTCTTTTCGTTTCTCCACACACTTCCACAGCGGCATTTATCATACTGTCCCTAAGGTTCTGCCATACACTTTCCACATTCTCACTGCTTGCATTGACGTTGCCAAGCTTTTCGGCTACCCTTTCATTATATTTATCCCTAATGGATGCATCCTGCAGCTTCCAGCTTTTGATGCTATAAGTCGGCTCAGGTTCAGGACACTCGGTGCGATGACGCCAACCCGCGAACAGACCCCTGATCCTAGTTATGACTAGGTAGTGGTCTGATCCCAGCTCAGCGCCTCGATAAACCCTTGTGTCCATCACCTGTTTACGGAGCCGACTATCCATTAGGAATAGATCTATCATGCTTCTCTTTGACTTACATCTCCTCGTATACATGTGAATTTGTTTGTGGTTGAACATTGTGTTCGCCACAAACAAATCCTTTTCCTATAAGGCTCGCACCAGCCCGTTTGGCTCTCGTACGGCTGGTACGCCCGCGCTGGCAAGAGCGCGACGGATAATGTCGTTGAGATTGGCGTGGCGTGCGCTTCTGCTGCACGAGAGGCCATGGCGTCCAAGACTATCGACAACTTCTCCACAGTGGCAATGATGTGGAGAAACACACGGAATTTTTTCTCGTTAATTGTTAAATTCAAATTATAAATTATAATAACATTTTATCCCCGAAGGGATGGCGGAGGCAAATTGTGCGCCCACATGTCATCGTGCTCATTTTTGTCAAAATTATATTTATCATATATTTATGTAAGTAAGTAAGTCTATATCTCATAAATTTTTATTAAAGTGGAAAAAGACAATTTGATTCGAGACAGGGATTGAACCTGTGACCTTTGCCTAACCAGGGCAATGTTCTAGCCACCTGAACTACCCGAACCGTATCGAATCAAGTTGAAATTCTCCACCATAATTATATCGTCATTTTAAGAGTATGACCAGAGCCATCTATCGAGCTGATGAACAACTCGATACCAATGAACAGTGTTACAACTATTTTTAAACATTGATGCAATGGACTCCACTCAGTATATTGATAAATTTTTAAAGCAATTATTTGCTAAATTTCTCATAAATTTTTATTAAAGTGGAAAAAGACAATTTGATTCGAGACAGGGATTGAACCTGTGACCTTTGCCTAACCAGGGCAATGTTCTAGCCACCTGAACTACCCGAACCGTATCGAAT
The DNA here is from genome assembly GCA_948477245.1 of Thumatha senex. NCBI lineage: Eukaryota > Metazoa > Arthropoda > Insecta > Lepidoptera > Erebidae > Thumatha > Thumatha senex. Next base: position 24,142,573 of record OX419726.1, read on the forward strand.
CAAGTTGAAATTCTCCACCATAATTATATCGTCATTTTAAGAGTATGACCAGAGCCATCTATCTGAGCTGAGTATTTTATGACTATTAAAATGGGATAGCATTTGATTCAAGATTATTTTTTAAAATACTTTGCTCAAAGTTGGCAGCACTGACACTGGTCGGAAATTAGACGGCTCTGTAGCGCTGCCAGCCTTGAACAAGGGAACGACTTTGCTGTGTTTCATTAAATCAGGAAATGTACCACTAGAAACACAGTCATTAAACACAGTTGCTAGATGGGGCGCAATTACCTCAATTATACATGATGCAGTTTTGACTGATAATCCCCAAATGTCCGCGGTTTTCTTACTCCAGACCATAGCGCGAGACTCCCAAGACTTTGCTGCCCTTGCAGTGTGCTTGACAGAGACCAAGCGTCTCTGTCAAGCACACTGCATCTAACTTTCTCTCATTCATAACATCCATCAACTCATTCATCTTATCTGTCATTCCTCCCCCAACATTCCACGCAGCTACCCTGCACTCCGTCCTCCACTTCCCGCCGTGTCGGGCCGCGCGTGTAGGGTGGCGGTCCCCTACGCCGCTCTGGCACACACTTTTCGCACCAGCGGGGACGAACTGGTGCGCGTCGCCTCGGAGGCACGCCCTAACATTAATCGTCCTCGTAGCACTCGTGTCGGAGTAGAATTGCAGCCTTGGCTGGCAGGGATGGCGACAGGCACGCTTCTACTCTTCATCCCCAAACTTTAAAACTACAATGCAATGTTAATAATAATTTGATGATAATTAAAAATATTTAATAATAATAATTTAATTTTCTACATTATGAATAAAATGTGCATGTTGTGTATTTTTCACAGCCGTACTAGAGTAGGGTATTTTCTATTTTGTATTGTTTTTTTTTATCATCTATTATTTCATTAGTGGTGACCCTGGCACAACAAGTTAGCGGATTTAATATATAGCGTGCTTGTTTTCGTATTTTTTGTTGTTTGTTATTATTTATTTGTTATATATATATATTTATAATATCTAAGAGCCAGTTGAAAATCAGCTCAGAGTACAGTAATGTGCTCTGCATGAGCTGAACTGGCTACCTTTTCAGTGTAAGGTATTTTAAAAATATAAGTAGGTATCATATAAGTGTAATAGGAACACTGATTATTTGTTTTTTTTTTGTTTCTTTTGTTTATCTTCTTTTTTTCTTTCAATGACGGTTAAGATTGACAGCGCGATTCTTTATCTAAGGGATGCTCTAATTTCTTTGTTTATGGTTTGAAAATGTTTGTGAATGAGCCAGCCTCCATTTCGTAATTCTGGGGGCCGATTCTGCTATTTCAATCTTGTCGAAATCGTCGCTTAATAGAAAGCCACCGGTACAATTTTGACAGTTTTTCGTATTCTACTATTACAATCGTACTCCAATAGACTTCTATCGGTCGATAGAATTCTAGTAACACGTACTGCGCCAGTAGCCGCTAGTCAGTTGCATTTTTGATAGTCTACTAACATTTTGACAGCTATTCTGGTTCTATTCTACGGCTTGTCAATAGTAGACTCGTCCCCTGTACATCCCCGATAACACTCGCTTTGTATTAACATCCGATTGTGACGTCATCACGTTAAAGACGTCATCTCAATTTCAGTATTATTGGAAACCAAGAATTACAAGTTTTGGGATTTAATTACGTGCCACACAAATTATTTTTAATAGGTGAGAAATCCATACATGTTATTTTTTTTCCTAGGAACGTGCATTACATCAACAGGCAGGGCCAAGAGCAGTACATGACAATGCGTGACTACCCACAAGAGTTGGACAAGAAGATGAAACTGCTCACTTACTTCAGACGATACATGACTGAGCATCTCATGAAAGCAGGTCAGTCACCAGTGCTTCCTAACTTCAATCCCATTCAGATCCATACATACTGTGTCTTTCCACTTCTAGTTATTATTTATCTATCACGCCTTATCCCTGAAGGGGTGGCAGAGGGATATTATATGCCCACTGGAACGCGTCCACTTCTAGTTAATAACTTACTCTATTATCACCTTATTACATGTGTGCAATATGTTTGTTTACCATCTTAGTAATATAAAAATCCCAAAGATTTTGGTACAAAAAGACATGTTATATGTTTGAAGTACATAACCGGACGATGCAATCTGGCGTGCCGCAGGGTAGCATTTTGGGTTCAACTTTATTTCTAACCAGTGTTAATTTTAAGTATTTTATTATTCGTAGGTGCATCAGTGCCAGTGCGGGAGAGCGATGGGTTATCCCGCTTGCCGCATCTGCACCAGTGGTTCAGAACCACACTAGCTGTGATAATGTACTTAACAAACGGAACCCTACAGGTAAGTAATTAGTATTGATACACACTACTATTTTTGGTTAAAATTTAATAAAATATATTTCAAAGCTTACCAAACATCATTATCTTCCAAGTGTTGTTACAGTAGGCACTTGGTATTCAGGTATTTTCACTTATTTTTTATTATGCTTCTTTAAGCAATCAAGAAATTAGTGGATAATGTATGGGAGACAAACACTAAATGACTTTCGTGTCGAAATAGAATCGAAATCATCGCTCAATAGAAAGTCACCAGTACAATTTTAACAGCTTTTCGTAGTTTACTATTACAATCGTACTCTAAGACTTCTATCGGTCGGCCGATAGAATTCTATTAACACGTACCGCGCCAGTGGCGATAAAATTGACAATACTTAGCAATGGGATTTTTATTCACTCTGTAAAGTGGAAATGTGTCCAACCTTGTATATTTTCCGGCACGTTAAGCCGTTGGTCCCGGTTGCTAGTAACATGGCAGTCCACTTATGGGCGGCTTGAAATGTTTCAACAGCAGATCTCCACAATCTGCACCTGTCCATTTCAACACGGTAATGGGCTCTGTTATTTGGGACAAAGATGTATACAATGAAATGTACTCATATAGTATGCATCAGCCACCTCTTCGAGGATATAGGTGTAATCTGTACTAATATTATAAAGCTGAAGAGTTTGTTTGTTCGGTTGGACGCGCGCTAATCTCAGAAACTACGGGTCGGATTTGAAAAAGTCTTTTTGTATTACATATACCATTTATCGAGGAAGGCTATAGGCTATATATATCATCACGCTTCTACCCTGGAGAGCCAGAGAGAATCAGGGACTAGTGCCACCGGTAACGCCTACAGAAGTCCTGACTGCGCTTCGCCGCATGAAGAATCGGAAAGCTGTCGGACCCGATGGAGTCCCCATCGAAGCCTGGAAGGCGATGGGTCCTCGCGGTGTTTGTGATCTTAGTAAACCTTTTAAACCGCATACTCCTCAGCGGGCAGATCCCAAACCAATGGAGACTGAGTATTATTACTCCAGTCTTCAAAGGTAAGGGGTCAGTGCAGGAGAGCGGGAGCTACCGCGGTGGTGTCCAAGGTGATGTCCCACACCATGAAGATCTCCGAGAGGATTATAGACTCTCGGATCCGGCAGGAGTGTACTCTCTCGGGGTGTCAATATGGGTTTCGCCCTGGTCATGGGCCCACGGACCCTGTTTTTGCCCTGAGGGTTGTCGCAGAAAAATACAGATCGAAGAACACGCCTCTGCACTGTTTGTTTCTAGACATGCAGAAGGCCTTCGACTGTGTTCCTCGTGCGATGATCTGGTGGGCACTGCGGTCCAAAGGGGTTCCAGAGGTCTATATTAACACTGTCCGGGACATGTACTGTGACTCCGACACGAAACCCTTCCCCATCACCGTCGGGGTACACCAGGGCTCGGTCCTTAGTCCGCTTCTGTTCAGTGTAATATTAGACGAATTGTCGGACAGCATCAGGAACTCGCATGAGCAACCTCCATGGTTGCTCTTATATGCTGACGATATTGCGCTGGCAGACGCGGACAGGGGCAGATTGGTGCGACGTGTAATGGCGTGGAAGGAGACGCTTGAGAACGGCGGTCTGAAACTAAATGTGGCGAAGACCGAGTACTTGACACTAAACTCGACAGATCCCACATCCGTCCGCATAGGCGGTGATTTGGTCAAGCGCACGGACCAGGTTAAATACCTGGGATCTGTTCTTCACACGTCCAGTGACATCGATTGCGATGTCAAGTCACGCATTGCTGCCGCGTGGGCCAAATGGCGGGAGATGACCGGTGTCATTTGTGACCCTAAAATGCCGATCCGGTTGAAGGGACAGGTCTACAAAACCATTATTAGACCTGTCCTTTTACATGGCAGTGAGACGTGACCGATATTGGAGCGACACAAGCAGGAGCTGCGTGTCACGGAAGTGAAGATGCTGCGGTGGATGTGTGGAGTCACGCGGATGGACCGCGTGAGGAACTCTCGCATCCGCGGCACCCTTCACGTCCGTGAAGCAGACACTCTTGCAGACAAGTTGCAAGAGTGTCGCCTTCGTCAGTATGGTCACGTCTTGCGGCAACCGCCGGGCTACGTAGGTAACAAATGTCTGGCCATGTCAGCCCCGCCGGGTCCTGGTAAGAGGGGAAGACCCAAGAAGTGCTGGATTGACGTCGTAAGGGATGACATGCGTGCCAATGGTCTCACTACATTGGATGCCAACGACCGTGCGAAGTAGAGGAGAAAATGTAGGAAAGCGCACCCCAGGTGTCGCGAGACGCAACTGGGACAGACGCTCGGATGATGATGATGACTACCCTGGAGAGCGAAGCAATAGCCATAAATGTCGTGAAATCAGGCAAATTTTTATGCAATATTGTAGAATTTATAAGCGACGAGATTAAATAGGTGCGACGGGAGGTCGAAGAATGTCACGGGCGAAGCCGGGGGGGTCACCTAATAATATATAATGTTAAAGTTACAATAATTTTCTCCGCAGATAAACTTCCAGGACCACACAAAGATAATCCTATGTCCGCTTATGCAAGCCGTGACGTACATCGACGTGGAGAAGAACTTCAGGACGTTCCCCTTCAGCACCATACAGGAGCATGGCTGTGACAAGAAACTCTATACGAACCTCACGTACGCGCTAGAGAAACTAAACAGTGTACTAGCCAACAGACTATGCTAGTCAGTGCTACCATGAAACTACATAATATTATTAAAATGAATTAACCTATACTTCATAAGACAATCTCTCTGAAGATTTATGATCTGTATAGGGTTACTGCACTTTAGGTGATTCTAAACCCATATGTATAATTTGTTAGTTTATTATATCAACATACATGATTTTGTTAAAGTTTATTTCGTCTCGGTAATCAATTTCAAGTACACACTTTTTTATTCTTAATAATTACTATATTTCCACCGATTTTAACTATTATTTATTTTAGTTGTTTTCCTTACATTTCATATAAGGCGTGATGGTCGAAAGGGTCGATCTACGTTTATATGTTTGTATATTAATCACAGTTTGAGCAATTTTGTTCGTAATACAAATTGTATACAGGACTCTTTTGTCTACCATTTTTATGATTTTGAAATGTGTAGATTTAATATTAGTATAATATATTATTGTTCACCGGTCTCCGCCTGTCCTGTAACCTTCGTATCTACAATCCACCATGATTGACAACTCAGATGATAGGCCCAAACAACAAACTGCATTTACGAATATGTTAGTTAAGTAAAATTTTAGTGAATAAAGCTATTGACGTTTAGCATAGAGAGCACCATGACTGATGGGGCGGTGCGATTGATTGCGTTTGGAGTATTTTTATTTAGTTTTATAACTATATTTTTGTAACTTGTATCTGCTGCGGTCTCATTGAATAAGAAGTGTTAGTAATCAAACACAATCCCAGTTATACTGTCACTATGTAGTACTAAATTACTTCAGATATATGCAAGGGTCAGTATTAGTGCAAATTCGATGGTGTGGAACTACTTCTGATTCAGCTTGAGAGTTTCCCTGAGGTGTTACCTCACATCATTGTAATTTAATACCCTAAATAACTATTTGACAATAAAGTTATTAGAAAAATATACCTTCTTATTTCTTTGACTTATTTACAGTGTGAAATCACCCATCCTAGTTTGTGCCCAAAGAAGTTAAAAATGCAAGTCAGAAGGTTAGTAGTTGTCATAACCAGTCATTTTGTCAGCTGCTATGAATACATTAATAAAAATAATTGAATAGATTTTTTATATATATATACACCACTGAGGTGGCAGACAAGCACACGGGGCCCACCTTAATGAAGGTTCCTTTTGTTGATCATACCTAGTCAATAAAGACGAAGAGAAGAAATTAGCGGTAGTTACTAACACATACAGAAATGGCACCTACCTATCTCTATCTATCCAAATAGGTCTATGTGGGTCTGTGCCGCCCTGATAAGCCACTCGCTTCACCAACATTGCTAATAAACGACACGACCGGTGACATAAGGCCATCGAGTCATTGAGCGTGCACCACGCGTAGCTATACTAATATTATAAAACTGAAGAGCTTGTTTGGTTGAACGCGCTAATCTCTGGAACTACTCGTCGGATTTGAAAAATTATTTTTGTGTTGGATAGCCCATTTATCGAGGAAGGCTATATATCATCACGCTATTACACTGAAGAGCGGAGCAGTAATCATAAATGTCGATAAACCGGGTAATTTTTTAAGCATTTTTGTAGAATTTATAGGCTACGGGATTAAATAGGTGCGACGGGAGTTCAAAATATGTCACGGGCGAAGCCGGGGGTGGTCACCTAGTCTTCTTTATACGTACAACTATCAAGACCATGAGTAAAGTAACTATACGCTCTGTGTATTGCTGTTAAGAGCGACAGCAGATGAGCAAAAAAATAGTGACATACATCGCATCCTTGTTTCTTGTATACATTATCCTTTGGTTACCTGAGGGACTGGACACATAAAAGACGCAAGGCGAGTCCGTGGCGCACAGCCAGGCGGAGCACGGTTGCGACTTTTTAAAGCGCATGGAAAAGACGGCACGCATGTGACCGGCCGTTGCGAAAGATGACGCTATGGCTGTTTCTGTATAGATGAGGGTTGAAGAGACCCAGCTGGGGTGCAAGCCGCACCTCTTCCATTCTATTTTCTAATAGAAAGCCGTTCTAGTTCTATTCTATTGCGATTAGTCCAAAAATAGGTAGTCTACTAAAACTATATTTCACAATCACACTTCTCAAGCTGCTGAATAGAGACAAAATAGCTGTTTTTAGCTATCAAAAATATTAATATAGACTATGCAAATTAAGAGCTACTTACAGGCGCTACACGTATTAATAACATTCTATCAGACGGCCGATAGAATTCTATAGGAGCGCAATTGAAATAGTAGACTACCAAGACTGACATTTTTTTCTGTCAACTCTCTATTGAGCGTTGATTTCTATTCTCTTCTGACGCGATTGAATTAGTAGACTTGGCCCCCCTGGTCCTTCCCTCGCGTCTGCGCACTATCCCTTTTGTGTATTTTACCTACCTACGAAACCTTTATTATCGCGCCGTCTTTTCTATGTGCTTTTCGTCGTAAAGCTTTGTATACATTTTGTATGGAAAAGGCGCGGAAGACCCATGTGTCTATGCCACGTCTGCGTTCTACGTCTGTTTTGGGTGTCCATCTACTTATATGTGTATAGTTAAATTTTGTTGGATGGCATAGGTACAAGAATAAACTATAGGATAAGGAACAAGAAAACAGAAAAGACATGATTAAAACTGGAACAAAAGTTATAAAAACAAAATGTCAATAATTTATATTAATGTATCATAGTATTAAAGTCTACAATTATAACTCTGAATGAATAGCATGTTGGTGTGGAAGTGGGTCTCCAGGGTGAATAAAGAGTCCTTCCTTCACTTGCCAGTCAGTATAGGAACCGTATTGCGAGGATACCCCTACAATTTCACCCTGCCCACTGATGGGCCGACCAAACGTGCGTCCAGATCCGGCCAAAAACCTGAAACCAATATTAAAAATATCTGTAAATAATGACTGTTGATTATAATTACTACCACTTCTATCTATTTATAATCACATATTTAAATTTGTCACTTTAGGAGGCCAGGGTCCGAATTGTTCCATATATATATAAATATCCATCACGCCTTATCCCCGAAGGGGTGGCAGAGGCATATTATATGCCCACTTTTCACCGTGTGGATTCCTGTTCCACGTAATAGGTGGTGAGCCCATTGCCGTGTTGAAATAGACAGACGCAGGTTGTGGCTACCTGCTGTTGAAATTTTTAAGCTGCCCATAAGGCCTTCAACCAGGCTTAACGACTGCCATTTTCTGGCAACCGGGACCAACAGCTTAACGTGCCTTCTGAAGCACGGAAACGCTCGCAAATGTCCCATCCGAGTACCAGCCATAGTGAAAGTTGCGTAACTCAGTGATCGTTTACAGAACACTGAGACCGTGGGGCCATGAGCGCTTCAATATATATATATATTAAAAAAAATGGTGGAGAATTTCAACTTGATTCGATACGGTTCGGGTAGTTGAGGTGGCTAGAACATTGCCCTGGTTAGGCAATGGTCACAGGTTCAATCCCTGTCTTTAATCGAACTGTCTTTCCACCTTATTAAAATTTTATGAAAAATTTATGAGAAATATAGCAAAACTATTGCTTTAAAAAAAATTATCAATAGTTATAGATTTTTTGCATTGATGGGACATCTATAATAAAAGTAAGTAGTAAATTTAACAATAAGTTTTCAAATTTTAAGCATAGGAACCTAGTTGTGGAAATACATAAATGGCTATTAGTAGTTAATTTTAGATATATTTTCAGTTTAAATAAGCTGTACTGTGTGTGTGTGTGTGTGTTTTTTTCCAAGGAATAAATAAATAATATAACACAATAGTAATTATAATACGTTAGGTAACTTTGTTCAAACCATAGATGCTGTTGTTTGAGTCCTTTACAACTTTGCCAATGAAATGCTAATGTAGAAATAACTTACGCTCCAGTATCAAGGTGTTTAAACTTGACAGGTGTGTCCCTTCTCCAGTAATCATTGTTACAGATCACAGCCCAGTGGTCGCCACTGTCTCCCTCTCCACCGTCATCACCATAACATGACACTTCTTGGTTACCCGAGAGTGGTGATGAGAAATAGTGGGAATGCAAATTCTTCTTTGTCGCTACATGCTGTAGGCGGATATTGCTGTTGCATTTAATAGGTACTCTGAAACAATAGCATTAATAGATATTACCATATATGCACAAATTAGACATATGTAATAGGGGTAAGGACCAATATCTATGGAATCCAAGCTGGAACCTCACCTGCTAACAGTGCACCTGTTGACCAACGAACAAGCCAAGGACTCAGGCACCCATCATGGGTGGCACCCAAAAATGCCTTAAAAATAACGTCAAGCCGTAGCTGCTCCTAGCAGCAAATCAAGGTCAGCTTTTGAAGGAACTGAGTATCTTAATAATATTATAAACATGAAAGTTTGTATGGATGTTTGTTACTCTTTCACGTAAAAACTACTAAATGGATTTTAATGAAACTACGATAATATAGCTTATGCATCAGAATAACATGTAGGCTACCAAGTTCCCGTGGGGAACGGGAAAACTTCTCTATGCACGCGAAGCCGCGGGTGTCAACTAGTAATATTATAAATACTAATAAGAGCATATAAAGCCAAATGAAGGGTATTGGTTATTTAGGGCCATATAACAGAATGTTTCACTAAAACACTTGAGCATAGTTTTATAAGGCAAAAACTAAGCTCAAGCAAATCCTGAGAATTGAATACCACTTTTTTAATATGGCCCTACTAGGTAAGAGTCTGATCATAAGTATCAGTAAAATAAATTATAATAATAAATAATGTGAGACACTTTTTACTTAGCGTCATCTAGCCCAAACTAAGCTTTAAACTAGTGCTATGGGATCTAGATAACTGATAAAAGTACTTATATATTTCTAAATACACATTATACATAGGGAACTCCTAAACTCATTGGGCGTAACAAGTAGAACATGTTCAAACTAGGAGGAAAATTGCAGATAATTCACTGCATTTATACTCACCCCCTTTTACAACCTTCTGCCATGGGAGATTTTACCAACCAATGGCTGTTAAAGTCATCTGATACATCTACTGCTGTTACTGATTGCTGGCCTGAGCCAGAGCCGTACTTTACATCATGTGAATGCAAACGCAATCTCAAGTCTGTGTTGATAAGTTTTACAATACTGCCGCACGTTACGAATTCTGCCTTAGAGGCTAAAAATATAAATAAAAATCATATTAATCAGTCTCAAAGTTCATGTTTCATTCATAAGATCTAAATGTTTCATCTTAATCCTCAAACATGCATCGTCGTGTTACAAAAGGCCACGTAATGTATTGGAAGTTCTTCACGTACGATAAAATGATAATATAATATTAAAATAACTATACTTGTTGCATTACCTTGTGCATTGTGTGCTGTTAACAAAGTCAAAAGAAATATTGACAGAATACTAGGTAAAACACAAAATAGTCTGGAAAACGCCATCATTTCGGCAAATATTAAGAATTAATCAAAACACAAAGCTGAAAAACTGAAACACCCACTCTTTATTAACTTCACAGATATACTAAAAACGCTGTCATGAAATATGAATGACATTGACATTTGAGAGGTAAAAAAAAAACAAATAAATGGTTAAACTGCGTTTACACTCGGGGCCCATCTCGTGACTCCTGGCTCGCGCGAGCCGGGCACGATACGAGCTCATGTTTCTCTCTCTGCTCTCACGGCGTGCTCATTTGTTAGTGACCTTTTAGTAGTCTGTGGTGACCTTTCAACGATGACGGATATTGGTCCTATATAGTATTAACAGCATCGACATCCAAATCCTGAAAAAAACATTAGCGGATCACACAAATATTTGTTCCAATCCAGGAATCGTACCCGAGACCTCATCGTGGCAGTCGCATTCACCACCACTTACGCCATCGAGGCAGTCTACACTTAAAAATAATTCAACAATGAATATTACATACTCTTTGTGCACAATACAAACAAGCGCAGTATTTGAATGGGTTAAAGCGTTAACACACGTTCAGATTTGGTCTGCCGGACCTCGACAGATCTGATCCGCCGAGTCCGCCGACCAAATCTGTTGTCGCAACAGACGACCGGATCAGACTGCACCGGACGACCAGACGACCAGACAGGGTGTACAGATTAGGGGCTTTTTCCCTATTCTGGGGTAAAATTTTTTTTTAAGGAACATTTTTGGAAATGAAAGGTTTCTAAAAAAGTATATTATTTTATATGCTTTTAGTGAAAAGCTGCAAATTTGAATTACACACACACACATTTCAATTTTACTTATCTATGTAGATAACTGGTATGCATAGTATTCCTCTACATAGAGTAAATAAACACTACGTTATGTATTAACGTAGCTCTTTTTTCTTTCTGGCAAAAAAAATATGAAAAAGCAATTTTTGGGGAAAGGTAAAATCGGTACTGGGGACATTTTTGACAAAGTAACTGAGATGACAACATTGGGAAAAAAATTATGAAAAAGTGTCTATTTGGAGAAAAATTAAATTAAATCTGGGGAAATTTACGACAAAGTAGCTAGAACGACAACATTGATCATATCCGATGCGGATCGAGGCGGACTCAATTAATAATAATTATGTCCGCCGGACTGCTCTACAGACGATACGATTTGGTCGGGCGGCCAATCAAATCCGCTGTCTGGTCGGATCAAATCCGGTCGTGTGTTAGGGCTTTTAAGCTAACACACGACCGGATTTGGTATGCCTGACCTCGACAGATCTGATCCGCCGATTCCGCCGACCAAATCTGTTGTCGCAACAGACGACCGGATCAGACCGCACCGGACGACCAGACGACCAAACAGGGTGTTCAGATTAGGGGCTTTTTCCCTATTCTGGGGTAAAATTTTATTTTTAAGGAACATTTGGGGAAATAAAACTTAGTTTTCCTCTCCATAGAGTAAATAAACACTACGTTATTACGTAGCTCTTTTTTATTACTACAATTTTTTGTAAAAGAAAATTTTTGGGGAAAGGTAAAATCGGTTCTGGGACATTTTCGACAAACTAACTAAAGCCCACTTGCACGATCTTGGGTTAATGTGTATAACTCGGAGGTATGGACTAACCCCGAGTTAAATCATTAATTTGTCTCGTATCACCCCGAGTTAAGGGTATACCTAGGGTTAAATCGCTAAAATTTTAACTCACCAATTTCTGAGGGTTAATTCGTCAAACGTTGGGTTAACAGTTGACAGACAATGCAGCGGCACGTGACACATGCGTGACACGGACTCCTCAAAGTGACACGCCGCGCAACCATAATACGATAAAAATAAAATGCCCTCGGCTGTCATGTTACATTCATTCATGTAAGAAAAAGTCTTATGAGGCAAACTGTAGTGTAAAAGAGATAGACATACCTGTTTCATACTTTTTTAAATCATTAATGTTTGGTTGGATGACATAGAGTGACATAAAACACTGGGTTAGTTAACCCGATGATATTTTTCTATGGTGCAAGACATGATTAGGATTAAAAAGTTATTTACTTAATTCCGAGTTAACTAACTCTATAATTAATTATTTAACCCCAGCATTCATACAAGTGTGCCTAAGACGGCAACATTGGGATAAAAATTATGAAAAAGTGTCTTTTTAGAGAAAAATAAAATTAAATCTGGGGAAATTTGCGACAAAGTAGCTAGAACGGCTACACTGATCATATCCGATGCGGATCGAGGCGGACTCAATTAATAATTATTATGTCCGCCGGACTGCTGTACAGAGATAAGATTTGGTCGAGAGGCAAATCAAATCCGCGATCTGGTCGGATCAAATCCGGTCGTGTGTTAGCCCTTTTAGGGTAGGGCAAAAGTTCATTTGCCGTCAAAGTGACTGATGCAGTAGATGTCACTTATGTCAGGACAAAACATTGAGGTAGGAGGGACAAAATCATTCGATTCGATTCGCGAATGATTATTGTGTTGTACAATACAATAAGTGACAATAACAGCAGGGAATCAATTTTATCGTAACATATGTGTAAATTAGACTCTATACCTGCCTTTTAAAGAGTTTGTGTTGTTAAGTATTAAAAATGAATAATACTGCTTACACTCCAAACACGGGTGTTTCAGGTAAATATTCAATGTAATGGTGAAAATCTTTTTGTTTCAAATGTTTCCCAATAATCTTTTTTCTTTTTGCATAGCTCCAATAGATCCTGGTTGGAACGACCCACCGAAGTTTTTGTATAACGCACAAACTACACCCAACAGACCAAGAAATATCTTGAACAAAAGAGTGGCTTTTCCCCTGTCTGGTGCCACATCTAGTCCTGCACCTATAGTTCCTGGGACCTTACCTCCACAGCCATTGATTTTTTCTCCTCCACCCACTACCCCAATCTCTTCAACCGCACTTGATGATTCAAACCTTGATAGTGAAATTACCCTTAAGGAAGTAAAAGACATTTTCTTAGAACTGCTTGATACCAGCCCAGAGTTAGGCAATAAAGCAAATGATATAAGAAGAAGAATAGATGTTATGGAAAATATGTGGACAGATGGAAAATTAAACAACAGTATATTCCTGCAGATGAGAAATTTAGCTCAAGGTAAGAGAAGAAACAATTATTGTTAGGCTAATAAAACCTTATCCAATTCATTTTAAAATACATGAAGCAAAAAGTTTGTACAAACAGGTGAAAGCAAATGATATAACATGCATTAGTTCAAATTTAAAAATGAAATGATATGTCTAATTCTAACCACTGGGCAACCATTAGTATTTAAAATAAAATAAATATCTTTATTTGGAACAGACAACAGTATTCCATTTGTTTTTAGGAATCAATAATGACTACATTAGTATCAACTGTGGTGCAGTCATTAAAGCCCGCCTTCAGACGCTTAGCACTTATTTGTATGGAGTATTATAATTATGAGGTGTGTGTTTGTGTGCATGTGTATTGTGTATGAGTGTGTGTGTATGTATGTGTTCGTGTGTTGTGCGTTAGCGCATGTGTGTGTGTAGAATGTGTGAGTGTGTGTGTTCATTAAATAATAGACATGATTAGGTCTTCAGTTATGTCATACGTTAAAAAAAGCAGCCATTTAGTTCTTCGCCTTAGTGTCATCCTAGATACTTTCAAAATCTGCCTGGAATTGGAGCCTGGGATCTGCTTTTATTGAGTGTTAGGAGCAACTATGAGTAGCATACTCTTGTAGGTGGCTACATTGGTATTGGTGGGAGAAATTGTGGTCTGACTTGACCTTGCACCTGTGCTAGAGCTTAGTCCGTTGGTCGGTAGATGCACAACTTGCATGTGAACTTGACTTGGGCCTTGAAGATTGTAATGAGGTCCAGTAGACCCATAAGTATGTACTGATGATGCTTAATTTGGGCAAGGAAATTGTTCCTAAGTTTAATTATTTGTTGATGTACTTGAAATGCATATCTTAAATATATTTTGCAGCGCTACGAGATGAACTACCAAGTAAAGCAGATGATATCCACCGATCTCTTATGGTGGACCATGTTAGTGCAGTAGGCACTTGGATGCCGGGCATCAAGCAGCTTATACACCACTGTGTTGCTCGCTTAGAGTTGCTGTCTATTGAGAAAGAATAACTTGTCTATCTGACTCTACTAAAGTTATTTTGAATTCACTATCCATACACATGATCACATCAGATGAATAACCAAAATAAAATTATATTTACATACAATCATGCAGGTTGAATGCTAAATGTTCTGCTATTGTATCTATTCAGATATATAGTCAAGGGTTATTGAATGAATCGTCGTTGAATGAGTTGTCATTAGCCGAGATAAGTTTAGGTTTAAAGGAATAGCCATATAGTGTGAATATCAATACAAAATTACTGGTATTTGGCCTATTTACGACTTGTCCCTACCAGTACTGGAATTGGTGGTAATTAAACTTATCACTGGTAACTAATACATTAAGTGAAGTAAATAGCTGTATATGTTTGTTAACTTAGAATGTATATTTTATGTAATTATTTTTTATATATAATGATTGTGAAAGGTAGTATTGTGATCTTTATTTTTCGTTTGCCATGTGTGAAATGTTTATGTACAAGTATAAGATGTAAATAAAACAATTTGTGTATCAATATACTTATTTTATTTTTTATATATACTTATTCTAGTTCAGATTTTTACATCAATTCTAAATTTTCATTAGTGACACTTTTTAATTTAATGTGTCATTTTGTTAAACTGCTATATTTTTCAGTAATTAAAATTGAGTCAGACATATGTTTAATGCTTTTACAGCTTTTGTTTTGTATAAATTTGTTATCGCCATATGAACCAGAATTTTGGGCTATCTGTGAGGCTTGTTGTAGGATTGCATAAAACTGGGTATAGCTTTTGAATTCATAATTTTCAATCTCATCTCCTAAATGATTTAAAATATTTACTATCCAGATAGCTGTAATCTCTTTAGATAGTTCCTGGTCACAGACCTTCATATGAGCTAGTACGTCCACAGGCAGGTGTACTGATTAGTAGAAATGAGGTTGCAGAGAGGACCGGATGAAATCTGAGGACTTTTTTAATGGTGTAAATTGTGTGGTCCAGCCCATATTATAGCCTGATTTTATTGATTTACGAAACCCAGGGAGATTTTTTCTTAAAAATGTCGTTTTTCAACTTAGTTTTCTAAGCTATATGCCACGTTTAATAGGTTTAGGTGCTACAGTGACTCTGACTGGCCGACATAGTTCCACCAATTGCGCGGGTTCCCGACCCCCGTCGTCGACTGCGAGGCATATAGAGATGTCCACTCCGCAGGGCTCCGTCCACACACCGTGTGATATCAGCACCTTCGTTAGTAATCGCACGTTTTGTGTGCCGTCGTCATCTGTGGAATATATGAGTTATGTAAGCATTCAGTGAGAATCCATCGACCACAATATATAAATAGCTTAATAAATTGTTCATCAATCATGCCGTATCCCTGAAGGGGTGGCGGAGGCATATTATACGCCTACTTATCACCATGTGTATTGTTGTCAAAAGTATAAATAAGTTAAAGCAAAAACTGTTAAATTAATGATCACGGCTTTTATATATAATATTAGCCATAAAGATAAAAATAACGTTAAATTGCCTATTTCTACACAAACTAAAAATATATTTCACGGTCGTGTTTGTCCTCTGCGTAACAATTTTAAATGGTATTTGAAAATTTTCGTAATGCTAAATTCACTAAGCGATCACCAAGCCATATCTAAATATGCTTAACTCAGTGATCGTTTACAAAACACTGATATAGCGGTGCTACGAGCGCTTTACTTCAACGAAAGTTGCATTGATCTGAAGCGAATAGTGTACGTACTAATGGGTGGCTAATCGTCCGAGAAAATAATAAAAAGTAGGGTAGGTAAGTGTATTTGTTATTCCGGCTAAACGCGGCTCTGAGTTGACGACAAAAGGTATGTGAAATAAACGCGATTAGCCCGCGTAATTACAACTACAAGTTAAGTTACAAGTTTGTGGTATGGAAATTAGAAAACTGATAAACATAGTTATATATTATTAAATACATACATAGAAAACACCCAAACAGCGAAACAAACATTTGCGGATCATACACATATTTGTCCTGAACCGAGAAATTTATCCAAACATTACCAAACGCCATCGATGCAGTTGAGTTCGTTAACGCAGTGACGATTTACGTTACACTAAGTTGGCGAAGCCACAAGCGTTCCATCGAATTTCACCAAAAGTTAACCCTTACTTAATCCGGCACATATTTTTTTATATTATAACGCGATGTAGCATCTAAACTTTAACGTAATCAAAATAAAAGAAGAGCGTCGGAGTAATAATACGTACCGCAAAAGTAAACTTTGTCACTGAAATAAAGTTCAAAATAAAAGTGTCGTAATAATAATAATACCGCCGTATCGCCGGCATTACAGCGCGGACTGAGCAACGTTATTGCAATGAAAAAAAGGTCGAAAATAGAAGCTCGTAATAACTGTCGGGCTGATATTAAGGTTCAGTGGTCTGACCGCCGGCACTAACTCTTACGTCATAATATTATTAGCGCTGTATCGTATACGATTCATCGGTTGTTAAAGGGTTAAAGATTTGAGGAGCCAGATAGCTCTGGAATGTATAGAGTGAGTAATAAAGTAGATAGGTACTGGTGGTGTGGTGGTCCAGCGGTCGAAGATGGTCACGCGGCGGCACAAGCGCATGTGAGCGCGTGTCGGGGTAAGCGACGCGCACACGCAAGTTGTGTGGAGAGCGCACACGCACTACTTCGGCTTCTAACGCCACGCCAGCCACCAGACCCGCGCTGAACCGCACCACTGTATCGTTGTCTGCCGCTGGTTCCACGATACTAGCTGTGCACATACGTATCTGCAAACATACACACACACACACATACATACATATTTATTTAATTAATTATAAAAAAACTAATTATTAACGTGAACAATTTCTTTTTTTTCGCGGGGAATGCCTTTACGCACCGTCGTTCCTACTGCGGGGGCAACCGGGACGGTGTGTGAGGCTCCCGGCCCGTAAGAGAGGGGCCGTCCTACCCACTAAACCCCGCGGTGTTCCGCCTCACCTTAAAACCGGCTCGCAGGGTAGGCCTGAGGTTAAATCACTGCGAGCCGGCAAGGGGCACCCCAGAGTGGAGGAGTCCGTCTCGTGGCGGTGAACAAAATAATAGCAAAATTTAACAAATGTTAACTTTACTAGCGTTTTTTATAATTGATTAATTTAATTTTCTTAACTAACAAATTTTTAACTGCACAAACGACACAACCGTATTGCTCGAAAATCTGCCTTTGAGAAGTCTTCATGTGGAAACAAAACCGGCAATGTCTCCTCTTACTACATGGCTTGACCAATACTCAACCGAGGTAGAAGTGGCCCATTTTGTTCATCTGACTGTTAACTTACTTAATTCACTTTTATGTGTAATTTTAATTTTATGTCTGTTTGTTTGTGTGGCCACTCCTCTTCCGAACACATGAATCGTACACAAAGGACAAATATATGTAGCGTTGTATGTGTAATTTTTTTCAGCTCTGCGATAAAAAAACCTTACCTTGAGGCTAGGTTTAGGTATTATGGGTAGCGGCGCTGACTGTAGAATCGGTAAGATGGCGCGCGCCAACGTCGCCGGCTTATTGTCCGAGTTCATCGACAAGTGGCGAAATACTGCTATTGTAAACGGATCCGGTTCCACGCCTGTAATACATAAAACTAACTAACTATCTTCACGTTGTAGGAATCCCTGATGGGTTAGTTAGAGACGACAGATCGATCTTCGGGATCCATGCATATTTCTTTCAATTCCTGCAGATTCATTAATAGTTTCATACATGCACGTCTGTTTTGAGTCTTCGAATGTAAGACTTGGACTACCCTCTACTTTCGCACATTAAATACAATCTATCACGCCTTATCCCCGAAGGGGTGGCAGAGGCAGATTATATGCCCACTTTTCACCGTGTGGATTCCTGTCCCACGTAATAGGTGGTGAGCCCATTGCCGTGTTGAAAATGGACAGACGCAGGTTGTGGCTACCTGCTGTTGAAATTTTTCAAGCCGCCCATAAGGCCTTCAACCAGGTTTAACGACTGCCATTTTACTGGCAACCGAGACAAACGGCTTAACGTGCTTTCCGAAGCACGGAAACGCTCGCAAATGTAAATGCCACAAAGTGGTCACCCATCCGAGGACCAGCCATAGTCAAAGTTGCGTAACTCAGTGATCGTTTACAGGACACTGAGACCGCGGGGCCACGAGCGCTTCGCACATAAAATATTTTTCGTCAATAGTTCTTCACTTATGCCTTGGATGTGTCTAAACCAATGGAACACACCCTTTTCCAGCTAAATGCTTACAGTTTCATTTAATCCTATCATATTACGTATCACTTGTGTGGCGTAACGTTGTCCGAACGAATGTATTGTATTCGTTCGGACAACGTTGCGCCATACAATTTTCGAAGTGGTCCCATCTCCATTGCGTTCAATTTACTTTCATGCATCTTCTGACATACCCAGGTTTCACTGCCGACAGCAGCGTAGTAATACATATTTTGTGACGATGAATTGGTTTGGTATAGAGAAGCCCCATTATGATTTTCGAGGCTCAAGCAATGTTATTACATTTCTTAGAACACAATAGACATGTATGAATAAATTATATTTCATATTAAATCATTTTATGGCTGTCTGTTTCGGTGGATCTTCCGAACGGATTAACGTAGACTAGTGTTATTTTTTAAAAAGAAAAATGGTTCATTAAAAGGAATATTTCATTAAACTCTATTAGATCCAAATGACGATGCAAAGAGAGTCCCAATCAAATTCATGGCGTTTATGACAATTCTTCGACATTAATATTATAGTACAAATAAATACGAAACACAAATATTAACGCGATCATCTGTGGACGAGGTTTATGTTTATTATCAATATGCACGCTAGGATCTAATAAAAAATATTAATTATTAACAAATACCTATAAATAAAATATTAATAAATGGGACATTTTATTTACAAAGCGCCGTCAAGTCCACAGTAAGCTAATATAAGATTGTGTTATAGAACATTGACAACTGATATACATACTTATATACATTCTAAATACATACATATTATATATTTATAGAACTTTAGATAGGAAACACCCAAACTCCGAAACAAATATTTGTGGATCACACAAATATTTGATCCGACCCGGGACCTCAGTCGCGGCAGTCGCATGCACTACCTCTGCGCCACGGAGGCAGTCAAACCTATAAATATTTCCTTTGAAACCATTAGAAGAAAGAAAGCAAGGTGTGCTTACCAGCGGCGGCGAGCAGCCTGTCTAACAACTCAGCGTGGTGTGTGAGCGCAGCCGCGGCGCCACCCTTGTCTGTCCCCGCCACCCCCGCCCCCTGTCCCACCACAGACGTCCCACCGCTGCCACCACCCAATGCTCCCGCACACAGG
Source organism: Thumatha senex (assembly GCA_948477245.1). Taxonomy (NCBI): domain Eukaryota; kingdom Metazoa; phylum Arthropoda; class Insecta; order Lepidoptera; family Erebidae; genus Thumatha; species Thumatha senex. The sequence goes on from OX419726.1 coordinate 24,162,568, forward strand.
CGCGCTGCACACACACGTAGTGCCAATTGCCACACGCACGCGTTCTCTTGCTCCGAAACTCCACTAAATTGGTGCTGTAACCTGAAATACCATATTGTCAATCTTCTCCTTCTACTTTATCTTGCGTGCTTCTAAACCCTATCTGGATTTGGATCATAAGGTCCACTTTTTTTTGGTTACTTTGATTTTCGGCATTGGTAGGACGATCTGTCGTCTGAATTTTCAACCCCGTAAGTGCGCTTGCGTCGTTACCTCGTAAGATAGTCAGCAGATGCATCGCTTGTAAAGATAGAACAAATCATTGATATCAGTGATTAATCATATGATTTAGTTTTTCATATGACATCCCTGCTAAAAGAGAGCGTAAACATTGATTGCGACGCGGGTCACAGATCAATCCGACGCACTACTCGCACTCATGGATTGCTTGCTTGAGTGGATTCGATGCATCTCGCTCATTCCTCGATACTAGCTCGTATGATTTCCTAAATGTTCTATATATATAAAAAATATAATATTTAAAAAAATACTAGAATATTGAACCGAAAGCAATAAGATCGTGATTGAATTACAATTTTATTTTACTTTTCATAAGTATGATTTGTTGTTGTGTGACACAGGTATATTGCAAATCATTCTCAATGAAAAATAGCAGTTGATTTCCCTGTGATTAAAAAAATCATTTGATCATATGATTATGATTTCTAAATACCAATCATTTTCATTTTAAATCGCTTGTAGGTTAGAGAGCTTGCCCCGGAGATCATTAAATCAGCCTGTCGAAGTTCGGTGCTGGATGTGGTGCATAGCGTACCTGAGGCAGTCAGTGGTGAGTGACGTCAGAGCATGAGCGGGTGGGCCTCCTGTGGCGTGTAAGGCCGAGTGCAGTACCAACACGCAGCGGCAGAATACGCTTGTGAACTGCGCCGCGCCCATTACCGCCGGTTCCATCTCCGACAGCCTACACAACACATACACAACTATTGTTTGTTTATAATAATTATTTAGTGAAAAAAGACAATTCCATTCGAGACGGGGATTGAACCCGTGACCTTTGCCTAACCAGTGCATTGTTCTAGCCACTTAACTACCCGAACCGTTATGAATCAAGTTGAAATTCTTCACCATATTTTAATCGTAATTTTAAATTCGTATAATAATTTTAAGTTTATTATAAAAACTTTGAAAAGTATTGAAATTAATTAAACCGCGGATCTTTGGGGATTATCAGTCAAAACTGCATCATGTATAATTGAGGTCATTGCGCCCCATCTAGCAACTGTTTTTAATTACTGTGTTTCTAGTTGTATATTTCCTGATTTAATTAAACACAGCAAAGTCATACCGTTCTTCAAGGCTGGCAGCGCTACAGACCCGTCTAATTTCCCACCAGTGTCAGTGCTGCCAACTTTGAGCAAAGTATTTGAAAAAATAACCTTGAATCAAATGCTATCCCATTTTAAAGTTCATAAAATATTTCATACGAAACAGTTTGGTTTTACGAAAGGGCGCTCAACTTCCGATGCTGGTGTTGAGTTATTAAAATGTATTCATGAAGCCGGGGAAGACAAGCAAGATGCATTAGGTATATTCTGCGATCTATCCAAGGCTTTTGATTGCGTTCAACATGAAACGCTGTGCAAAAAATTACATCACTATGGAATAAGAGGCAAAGCTCTCGACCTTCTGTCTTCATATTTAAACAATAGAATACAAAGGGTCGATATTAATGGTACACGTTCTGTAGGATCCATGGTTACAATGGGTGTGCCACAAGGCTCGATACTTGGGCCATTTATATTGTTTGTTCCTCATTTATATTAATGATTTACTATTTTATGTAGGGGACAGGAATAGGATTGTTTTGTTTGCAGACGATACCTCATTGATTTTTTAAATTAGAAGACAATTAGATAACTATGACGATGTAAACAATGCAATCACGAGAGTAGTTCATTGGTTCAGCTCAAATAATCTTTGCCTAAATGAAAACAAAACTAAATGTATTAAATTTACTCTACCAAATGTAAAACAAGTTACGGCCAATGTTTAACTGAATGGACAAGTGTTAGAGTTTGTGGAATCAACTGTGTTCCTTGGTATAACTATTGATGCCAATTTGCTGTGGGGCCCACACATAGAAAAGACGGCCTCTAGGTTAAGTTCGGCTGCATACGCTGTAAAAAAGATAAGGACTCTAACAGATGTGGATACGGCTAGAATGGTTTACTTCGGCTATTTTCATAGTATTATGTCTTACGGTATTCTCCTTTGAGGGAGTTCTGCAGATGTAAACAACATTTTTGTTCTACAAAAGCGGGCTGTACGCGCAATTTATAATTTGGGCCTCAGAGACATTTTTGCCAATCCTATGCATGTTCAGAAAAAAATTATTACAGTTTACTAAACTCTGTGATATACATAATATAAACACTAAACATAAAAACAATCTTTCAGTTCACTACAGTCGGCTGCATAAGATTGGCGATTCTTTCCAGGGTAACTGTATACGCTTTTACAACAAGCTTCCCTGTGACCTGAGAAATTTACCATTAAATAAATTTAAAAAGTATATTAAAAGAAAGCTTTGTGAAAAAGATTATTACTCTATTAAAGACTATTTTCAGGACAGGGATGCCTGGAAATGATCTGCTGGCAAATAAAATATTATAGTCATAAAATACATAATAAAAATATTAAATTGTAAATAGTGGCCTATTAAAAAAAAGCCTTCCTAAGTTTCTTGTCGATTCTTCTCAGGTGGGCCGCGTTCCGAACCGGTGGTCACTTTAAATATATTATTTTTTCTTTAGTTCTAGTGTATGACATTTTGTAAGCGCCGTTGAAATGGTCTATGGTATTTATTTTTATTTCAATAATCGTTATTCGTCTCGAATCGAATTGTCTATTTACACTTTATTAAAATTTTTGCATAATACTTAATAACTGCTTTAGAAATTTATCCATTTTGTTTGTTTCCCTTTTATCTGTAACTAGTTGACCCCCACAGATTCGCCCGTACATACTTCGAACTCCCGTCGTCGTCCCGTCGCGTTGTTGATAAATTTTACAATGTACGAAAATTTGCCCGATTTGTTGAGCTTTATGATTACTGCTCCGCTCTTCTAAGTAGGAGCGTGATGTTATATAGCCTATAGCCTTCCTCGATAAATGGACAATCCAACACAAAAATATTTTTTTATTTGGGATCCGTATTTCCTGAGATTACCGCGTTTAACCAAACAAACACATACAGTCCGAGACTACCAGGACTTTAATTGGTCGTGCTAATTAGTGTCTAGCACATAAGACCTTTTAGCCTTTTTGTTACCACCCCACTAAAAAGGCAATGGGTTCAAAATTACTTCCAAACTGAACATCTAAAATAGACACATTTTATTTTATTAAATTTATTCGGCCCTTTAGACCCACCCCTGTTCCGTGCTTCGGAAGGCACGTTAAGCCGTTGGTCCCGGTTGCCAATAAAATGGCAGTCGTTAAGCCAAGTTGAAGACCTTATGGGCGGCTTAAAAAAATCAACAGCAGGTCGCCACAGTCTGCGCCTGTCCATTTCAACACGGCAATGGGCTCACCACCCATTACGTGGGACAAAAATGCATACGGTGAAATGTGGGCGTATAGTATGCCTCTGCCTACCCCTTCGGGGATAAAGGCGTGACAATATGTATCTTACTTGTTAAGTTGTTCTTCAGCGGACTGCAGCATTTTAAGCCTCACATTAGTAGAAAGTGTGGTATTGTCAATGTGTTGTAGAACCGAGTCGAAGAATCGCCGCACAGCGCTATCGTCCATCGCTGACTCGATCTTTTCAGCGCTTGACTGCTGCGCGTCACCTGAAATTGAAATTAGCATGTTAGTCTTACATACATATATGTATATGTATAGTCTCGTCTTTATCGCCGATAGGTTAGACAGAGGCATTCTATACGTCCACATTTGTATTTTGTCCCACGGTTGTGGCGATTTTATGTAATACTAGCTGCCCTGCTCTGCTTCGTCCGTGACATACTTCCAACCCCGTGGCACCCATTTAATCCCGTCGCTTTTAACTTTTCCAAAAATGTATGAGAGTTTCCCCGATTTGTAGACATTTATGATTACTGCTCCGCTATCCTGAGTACTGGCGTGATGATATATAGCTTAGAACCTTCCTCAATAAATGGGCTATCCAAAACAAAAATATTTTTTCAAATCGGTCCAGCCGTTCACGCGTGATGACGTGACCAAGGGAAATAGGGATTTATTGTTATATAGATATTTAGATTTTCACTTCGACACATAAATCTTTGATTTAAAGATGACAGCGGCGGTTGTCATTACAAGTTTGTAGCTTAGTTGTAGTAGAAAAATTGGCTACGCGCTGTTCGCTGTCAAAGTGTGAGTTAGATGTAGCTACAGAAGAATAACAAAGATAGCTTTATACAACAAATGGCAAGAGTGAAAAGGATGTGCTCCATAAGCAAAGGGATATGTTTGGTCTGCTTACTCTTGTACGTCAGTGGGTTAGACAGTCGCTCAATTCTGACGAAGATTCTATCCACTGTTTGAGTGGCACCTCTGCCCGACAGGCATGCGTTGTTCGATATTGAAAAGGACATATTGGGACTAAGGTCCGTATTCCAGAACGTTATACAATACTCGATCAACGCTTGAGACTAGTCTCAAGCGTTGATCGAGTATTGAGATTTTATAAGTGATTTGATGTTGAGATTTTATAAGTCAATACCTAGGTATTGACTTATAAAATCTACTCTCAAGTGTTTCTTGAGTGTTGATAAACGTTCTGGAATTCGGCCCTAAGTTGAAGAGCTCTTCAGAACACTCGCCATTGTAGATTTGATAAAATGTAGAAAAGGACGCTATACTAAATGTTTCTCGTTTTCTCATTGTTTGCTATCGACAATAACATAAACCAAAAGCTCGTACGTTACTTTCTGAAATATAGGTATTTTTGACAGAACCTACCTATAGGCAAGTACGGAACGAGGTGCGGCATAGTAGCTCGTAGATACGTGTAGTGCTTGACGGTGTGCTCTTCGAACAGCGGCAACATGGTGGTACAGTGCTGAGCCGCATTCAATACTAGGATCAGTACGCACATATCTAGTGATTACGCAGTTAAGGATTTTGTTGTAACCATAATGTGGTAGTGTTACTACTCTAAGGATTTACGTGTGCGCGTGCTGAAACCACAGGTAGGGTCCTAGACAGAAGGCTCTTAAACTTCTAACAGTGGATGGGAATCGCGGAAAGATTGTAAACTATAGGTTCAAACCGTCAACTTCCCAAATCGTCCACTTTTCAAAATGTCTACTTCCCAATTTGTCCACTTTCCCAAAATGACAACAAATCTGTAATGTCCAAAATGTCCATTTCCCATAACGCCAACTCTCCAAACTTCTATTATTTATCTATCACGCTTTATCCCCGAAGGGGTGGCAGAGGCATATATTATATTATATGCCCACTTTTCACCATGTGTATTCCTGTCGCACGTAATAGGTGGTGAGCCCATTACCGTGTTGAAATTGACAGACGCAGGTTGTTGTAAATTTTTTAACCGCCCATAATCTACTTTCCAAATAAGTAATTTACGATTTTTTTTTTCTTTGCTATTAATTTTTACCAATGCTACTTGTCCATTTCCCATAACGTCAACTCTCCAAACTTCTATTATTTATCTATCACGCTTTATCCCCGAAGGGGTGGCAGAGGCATATATTATATTATATGCCCACTTTTCACCATGTGTATTCCTGTCCCACGTAATAGGTGGTGAGCCCATTACCGTGTTGAAATTGACAGACGCAGGTTGTTGTAAATTTTTAAGCCACCCATAATCTACTTTCCAAATAAGTAATTTACGATTTTTTTTTCTTTGCTATTATTTTAACAATGCTACTGACTTTTTATCTAGCTGCACCATGAGGATATGTTCGCTTAAAAGAAATTTCATGATTATTATGTACCAAATGTTGACAAATCAGTCACGATCAAGACAATGCATAGATATCTTAACTAAAGAGATATGGTGAAAGCAGCGTTTACTATGCAAACCTGTGTCGTCAAGTTTATCCCGCTACTTCATACGAGTCATATACAAATATTAAAACGCACCCTGATATGCATCACACACTTTAAACTAATGTCACTTATTGGCTTTCACACATAAATAATGGGTCTGATAAACGTTTTTTACTTTAATTTATGTACAAAAAATTACGAGAAATACTGTGTTTTTACTTTTTTATACGAGGGCTGCACTAAAAGTATCGGGAATGGAACATTTCCACTGTTCCTGTCATATTAAAAGCTTTTTAATTGAAAACTCCTTGGTTTTAAAAATCGAATACCATTTATTTATTTAAAAAAAAGATTCTCGGTCTTGTCACAAGGTTTTGTCAAACTTGTTTAGTCGTTGAGAAAATGGAATTGACTCGAGAAAATTCAAGAGCAATGATTTATTATGACTTTCGAAGTGGTTTAACACAAAAACAGTGTGTTGACCGGATGATTTCTGCATTTGGTAATGAAGCCCCACCCAAAACCACAATTTATCGTTGGTTTGCTGAATTTCAACGTGGACGTGTCAAGCACAGTGCTGATCCCTGTCAAGGTCGTCCAAAAACTGCAGTCACCCAAGAAAACGTTAATGCTGTGCGAAAGCTGATTGAGGAAGATCGACATGTGACATACCGCGAAATTCAGGCAACTTTAGACATTGGCATGAGTCAAATACAAATAATCTTGCATGAACAATTAGGTGTATAAAAGTTGTTTTCCCGATGGATACCGCATTCGCTCTGTGAAGAGCAAAAAGCGGCTCGCGTTACTTGGTGCGTCAGAATTCTCGAAAGATTCCACGCAGGATCCTCAAATGCTGTATACAACATCGTATCAGGTGACGAATCCTGGATATACGCGTACTAACCCGAAACAAAAAACCAGTCACGAGTTTGGGTGTTCGAAAATGAGTTAAAGCCAACAAAAATTGTTCGTTCACGGAGTGTTGCAAAAAAATGGTGGCCACGTTTGTCTCCAAAACCGGCCATGTTGAGACTATTTCTCTCGAGGGACAAAGAACGGTTAATGCAGAATGGTATGCTAGCATTTGTTTGCCACAGGTCGTTTCTGAACTCCGTAAATCTCTCCTCACTCCGTAAACTGCAACCGCCGCATCATCCTCCATCACGACAATGCGAGTTCTCACACCGCGCACAGAACAAAAGACTTTTTAGAGCAAGAAAACATAGAAATATTAGACCATCCGCCTTACAGCCCCGACCTAAGCCCTAATGATTTCTATATTTTCCCTAAAATAAAGAATAAATTGATGTCAGAGATTTTCATCACCTGAAGAAGCTGTGGACGCCTACAAAACGGCCATTTTGGATACGATGATTGGTTCCATTGTATGGAAAAATGTGTGAAATTTCGCGGAGAATACTTCGAATAGCAATAAATACATTTTTTAATTGTAATGTTGTGTCACTTCCTTGTTTCCCGAAATTTTCAGTGCCGCCCTCTATTTCAAAAAATAGCTGAATTATTTACGATCAAAGTGCGTATAACGCGGGCGACCGCATACGTCACAACCATGCTCATTCGACAGTTGCGCTCTCTTTCGCAGTTTGTGTGAGGCTGTGACGTCATAATGGGCGCGCCTAATCTCAGAAATTCAAAAAAGGACAAAAACTTCGCAAATACTGCATGTATTGAAGTGAAATAAAAAGTAATGTAATGTACATGAGCTACGCTCCAATTTTAGCTGTATTTGACAGTAATATTTTGACCCTTTTGTGTTCTCCATTGACTGTAAGTAAACCAACTACTAAAAATGCAAAAGCATATTATTTTACATATACGCTTGTAGTTGACACGCGATTAAAATATGTCGATACTGTTAATAATCGTAATAAATAGTACTAGATACGTTTTTGTTAAAATGTAATTTAAGTATATACCATAATTTATTAATTATAATTTTCGGTATACTAGGCGATCAAGCATCGCTAGGTAGTATTTTTGTCCCATTGTTAGTAGAAACATATTTCATACCTTTATCGGGTGTTCTTTTCAAAAAAATGATTTGATTTGATGTACAAACACTGCATCTATAGAACTATCGTATGAACGTACTAAACAGGAATGAAACTTGTCTGGCACTGTGACACCAAACATTTTAAACACGATGTTTTTACGTTAGAAAGTATTCAAAGGATACAGGCAGGGTCTTCTACGTCTGGTTCCGGCATGTCGAAGAATGGGTGTACGGCAAGCAGTCGTGTTGTCAACGGCAATACCAGCGAAGCATGAGAGCTGCCTAGACGTTGCACACAGCGGAAAGTCGAGCGTTTGTCCTGTAACAACAGATAAATAAATAAACATTTTTTAATAAATATAAACTAGGGCATTTTTTTTTTTGTTACACAGTTTCGTTTAGCCCAAAGTAAGATAATACAAGCTTGTGTTATGGGATCTACACGACTGATAAACATACTTATATATTTCTAAATACATATATAGGAAACACCCAAACTCCGAAACAAACATTTGTGATTCACAAAAATATTTTTTCCGACCCGGGATTCGAACCCTGAACCACAGTTGCGGCAGTCGCATACACTACCACTGCGCCACCGAGGAAGTCAAGAGATGGTCAACTCATCTTCTATAGCGCAGTGGGAGTATACTGACTGCTACGCAAGAGGTCGTGGGTTCGATTCCCACCCAGGATAAAACTTTGTGTGATTAACACGATGGTTTATTGTGTCTGGGTGTTATTTATCTATAATATGTATGTATTAAGGAATATATAAGTATGTTTATCAGTTATCTGGTTACCATAGTACAAGCTCTGCTTAGTTTGGAATCAGACGGCGTTGTGTGAATTGTCCAAACGATATCCTACTAATATTATAAACGCGAAACTTGTAATAATGGATGTTTGTTACTCTTTCACGCAAAATTTACTGAATGGATTTTGATGAAACTTTACAATAATACAACTTACACATCAGAATAAAACATAGGCTACGTTTAATCCCGGGAACAAGTTCCTGTGGGAAACGGGAACGGGAAAACTTCAGCACGCGTGCGGAGCCGGGGGCATCAACTTGTATTAAACAACACCACTTTTACAGTTCCACAATATTTACTTTGTAAAACTAACCGGTTTCACCTCACCGGTTCGTAGATTCGGCTCACTCAAGCCAATAATGATGTCCAGAGGTCATGTTTGTGTAGCGCTGCAAAAATGATAATGTAAAAAAACATTCACGAACCATTGAACCAGGCAGTCACATACACTACCACTGCACCAGCAGTGCCTGCCTGGTTCAATTCCCGGGTCACATATTTAGTCGATCCACGAATGTTTGTTTGGAGTTTGGGTGTATCTTATGTATAATACGTATTTAGAAATTTATAGATATGTTTATGATCCCATTCCACAAGATAATATTAGCTTACTATGAGCTAGATGGCGCTGTGTGAAAAAAAAATGCAAGCAAATATGTAAAATGTGTATCTATACTGCACACTGTGTTTACAGTAGTTACAAACTAGACGGAATAGTGTAGTGTTACCTGTGGATATCTCTTAAGATTTTCTAATATTTTATCTATGCACATTTCAAGGCAGGTTTTGGACGCCACTGTACATGCGCCGAGCATACGATGAAGGCCTTCTCGCACGTCCATTGAGTAATCCTGAAAACGAAAAGTACAATTTGTAGCACAGTTCAGAAAGCAATCACAAACGGTTTTCTGATATAGGCGTAAAGTATTAATCTATATATATATCTTTACGTTGTATCCCTTACGGGGAAGTCAGAGAGGACAGATCGCCAGGCTTCGCGATCCATACATACTTCTTTCGCTTCCTGCAGATTCATTAATCGCTTCATACATGCACGTCTGGGTGCTTTTGACTTATCCATAGATCGTCATTTTTCTATAGATCGACGTGAGTGAAAATATATCGTGCCGACACCTTGGGCGTGCTTCTGTAAGGGCAATACCTAGATCATAACTTTCCCCTTTAGGCCCACACTCATGGAAGACGTAAATTATTCTGAAATCTCCTGGGCACAAAGACAAATTTTCTCCTCTTTTGATCTTATAATTTCCTTACAAGCACACAAAATTTGAAGCGCTCGTGGCCCCGCGGTCTCAGTGTTCGGTAAACGATCACTGAGGTACGCAACTTTCACTATGGCTGGTCGTCGGATGGGTGACCACTTTGTGGCATTTACATTTGCGAGCGTTTCCGTGCTTCGGAAGGCACGTTAAGCCGTTGGTCCCGGTTGCCAGTAAAATGGCAGTCGTTAAGCCTGGTTGAAGGCCTCATAGGCGGCTTAAAAAATTTCAACAGCAGGTAGCCACAACCTGCGTCTGTCTATTTCAACACGGTAATGGGCTCACCACCTATTACGTGGGACAGGAATCCACACGGTGAAAAGTGGGCATATAATATGCCTCTGCCACCCCTTCGGGGATAAGGCGTGATGGATATTTATTTTACAAAACGAAGTAGCAGAATTCCATACACTCTCGCTGCAGCGTAAGACTTCTCGTTTTCATGACCAACCAACATCGCCCCATTCATTCTTCCAGTGTGTCATCGGGAGAAGCACTAACAGTGGTATTGCTCAGGCGTTGGCCTTCCCCGAATGCGATGCATAGCTAAATTACCATCAATTTCTCCATACGTTCAAACTGTGCTAAAAAACAATAAAGTTGCCAAATGTTCACAAACCTCTAACGCTCCCAGTATAGTCTCTAGCTGGTCTTCTCTCAGTACGATGTGATGCGCTATACGCGTGAGACTGTCTATGGCGCGCAGACGCACGTCTTCGATCTCGTCGTTAAACATGTCCACGAGGAAGTCCAGCGACGTCGTCGCGAATACCGCATTCTCTAGTGATAGTTGGCACACAGCGTCTACGGCCGCCGTACGGACCTCTGATGAACAAGATATTGACTTTAAAAAATTGTGTATTTATGAGAGTGTAAGTCATGGTGGAGAGTGTAAGAAGCGCTCGTGGCCCCGCTAATTCAGTGTTCTGTAAACGATGACTGCGTTAAGCAACTTTCGCTATGGCTGGTACTCGAATGTGTCACTGCCTATTTTTATTTACTAGCAATTTGCATGCTTCGGAAGGCACGTTAAGCCGTTGATCCCGATTGCTAGTAATATGGCAGTCGTTAAGACAAGTTTTAGATGAAAAATTTCAACAGCTGGTTATAAAACATTGTAACGAAGCCAGCCATACTGGACTATGAGACATTCCTAAAAAAGAAACATAAAACTGAAACACTTTTTTCTGACACTTTCATACGATGCTTTGACCCGAACTCAGTTCTTCTGTACAACAGTAAGTCCTTTCAGTCTCCTTGTTCTATGAACGCACTGGGCATGTCCACGCTTTATCACGTTCACTTTCCTAAACCTTATGCTGAAACAACTTCGTACCATACATCGCTTACCCATGAGCTCGTCCTCTAAGCCATGTACGAAGGCGCCGGCGGCCCCTCCCGGCAGCAACTGTACGGTGGACTGGTTTATCAACGCTCCGGGCGCATCGTCCGCCCATCGACGTCCGCTAGCCCAGGCCCCAGACCGGACTAATTCAGCCCCGCGTTCGTGGGCCGTGCGTTTTTTCTGTACACACAACACGATCCGCTCGACAACTATGTATATGTATATTCTATTCCGAACTACTCGCAGCATTTGAAAAGTTTAATGATGACCTCTAATAGATCACTGATTTACAAAGCTCTTAAGAAAGCATTTGCTAGCAGCCTACCTAATCTTTAATTGTGGCAACACAATAGGTAAAATTGTCATCTTATCTATCTGTATATATTAACGCTGTAGCCCTGACGGGGTAGTCAGAGAGGACAGTTCACCATGCTTCGCGATCGATGCATATTTCTGTCGCTTCCTGCAGATTCATTAATCGTTTTATACATGGAACTCTAGGTATTCATTCATACACAGACACACACGATTTTTATGAGAATCAGTTGCGAATTTAATAAATGTTGTGACGTATGTCTTGTATTTATTTGTTTGTTTATCAATAACGCCTTAGCCCCGAAGGGGTGGCAGAGTGCTCTTAGACATTTCTGCCATACACATGACTGGAATCAAACATAGAATAGGACCCGTAATGTACTATTACCATGTGTTGTGTGTGTGTGTGTGTGTGTGTGTGTGTGTTTTCTTTTTTCTATACGATGCATACCTAGTTGCCTTCCAGGTTTCTCCCTTTGCAAACGAGGGAACAAGCGTTAATTTTTTTTCATCTCCTTCATATGAGATTTGGAAAAAAAGCGGAGATGCGGTTTCTAAGACACTAACTTCTCCTGAGACTTCACCAAGATGGAGCTCGTATTAAATTTTCTGATCTTGGTCATTCCTGTAGATTCTGGTTAACAGATTCCTGTTAACCAGAATCTACAGGAATGACCAAGATCAGAAAATTTTACTTTGATTCCAAAGTAATGGAAATAGTGAGACATTCTTTTTTACACAGCACCGTCTAGCCCAAAGTGAGCTAATATAAGCTTGTTATGGGTTCTAGACGACTGATAAACATACTTATATATTTCTAAATACATACATATTTTACATAGGAAATACCCAACGAAACAAACATTTGTGCATCACACAAATATTTCTTCCGATCCGGGAATCGAACCCGAGACCTCGGTCGCGGCAGTCGCATGCACTATCACTGCGGGATTAGTCCCAATAGTAAAACTAATAAATATAAATACCGTTATAAATAAATATAAATATCGTTGGGACAACTCACACAACGCCATCAGATTCCAAACTAAGCAGAGCTTGTACTATAGTAACCAGATAACTGATAAACTTACTTATAAATTTCTAAATACATACATATTATAGATAAATAACACAGAATAAACCATCATGCTCTTCACACAAAGTTTATCCTGGGTGGGAAACCCACGACCTTATGCGTAGCTGTCGGATACACTCCCACCGCGCCACAGAGGAAGTCTTAAAAAAAATGAACTGTACCTATATTAATATTGTTTAGCCAAACTGACCTTCATGTTACTCATCAGTTGTTTGTCCAGTGTCTGCAGTAAGAAGCGATCAGACACCCCGCGAGTGGTGCCGAGCAGAGTGCAAGCGAGCGCGCGCACCTGCATGCACAAGTCGTTGACGGCCGAACAAATACGTACAAACGCGTCGTCAACTAAACGCATTGTTGTTTCGCCATCGCATAGTGTTATGGTACTGCAAATATAAATATGATATTTATGTCTTATTAAGTCATGAGTATGGAAGGTTTAGGTCATGAGTCGTCCGTATTCATGACTCTGAAGTTGTAGCGGAACGCAAGCGCCACCTAGTGGAGCTGTAGGAGTCATGGAGAGGTAGTGTGGGTGAACCGGCGACCATTCGGGCACTCGTCTACGAACTGTCGCGGTGTGCACTAGTCTCCTCGGAACTGAACGTGTTTCGTTACTCAGTAATCGTTTTGTTACTTATTTCATCTTCTGTAAATCAGTAGTGAACCAAATTACATTGTTTCTGTAATCTTTTATTTTCTCATACTTTTGGCATCTAACACCGACATATATTTAAATACTTAACATTTTTTTATCGCTATTACAACTATAAACTAGGTGCACTTGCCGGCCCCAATAAGTCTAAATGGAGCGAAGTGTTTTGCCGTCACAATTTCCAGACACGAACTTTCGGTGATTATTCCACATCTAGCTATAGATGGTTTAGAAAAATCATCATAAAAAGATCATACATCTTTTTATGATGATTTTTCTAAACCATCTATAGCTAGATGTCGTATTATGGGTCAAATTTGATCAAAAAGTGTTGAGTGGTTTGGGACGAGTTCGAGGACAAAGCGAAAATCAGAATCGGGGAAGAATTCGTTCGTTTCGCTCCAACAAATACACCACTACAAACAAGACTATAAACAACTCTTCATGTTCACAAAACTCATTTTATGTATAATTTTATATGAGTCAGCGTTAGCGTAATTTACCATCTTGCAATTGTACAGGGAAAATTATAGAATACTAGTTGACGCCCGCGGCTCCGCACGCGTGGTGAAGTTTTCCCATTCCCATTTCCCGGGATTAAAAGTTGCCTATGTGTTATTGATCATGTTTCTGAATATCGAAATAGATCAGCCTATTTCGATATGGTTATCCATACGCCTTCACCGGAATGCCCACATCCTTTCTCTTTTATACAATATACTTTTCAAACCTAACTCACCTCCATATCACAAAGAATGTTTTAAGTTCTTATATGACACTCATTCTAGGTCCTTAAGGTCGTGAGAATCTATATCGTTGTAAAACACCTCTAACAAATAAACTAAAACAAACAAAAAAACTAAAACCCTCTGACAAATCACATGTCGCTCATCGTATGTTAGATGATTTTAACAAATCGCTTTCTATGTTGCATACAGCTTGCCCTAGTGATACATTTTTGATTGTGGGGGATTTCAATTTGCCTTTTATAAACTGGAAGGAGGCCGGTCATGATGTTGCGGGTGCACCTTATGCTGATTTGGGTATTGTAGCAAATGAATTTGTTGACTCCTTAGACTATATGGGTATGACTCAATTTAATTTAACTCCTAATTGTTATGGTAATGTACTAGATCTTATAATATCGAACGCTTTATTGGAATGTAAACAGACTGACTCATCCTTGGTGCCTATTGACAAGCCCCACATTCCTCTTGTAATTAGTTTGCAGAGTTGTGTTTTTGGGTCCCTTCGCTGCCAGCAACGAATAACTAGGAGATTTTTTAAAGCTAATTATGACGGTATTAATGAAGTACTATGTAATGAGAACTGGGAGTTGTTTTTGGGTGATTGTGACGTTGACTTAATGGTAGATAAATTATATTCGAAATTAAATTTGTTGATAAAACGATTTGTTCCATCTGTAAAATCGACCGGTCGATATAATTACCCTAAATGGTACCCACCTTCGTTAATCTGTGCTATTAAAGAAAAATCCAAATTACACAAGAAATGGAAAACATATAAAAATCCGTGTGATTATTTTGAATTTTCATTACTACGAAAAAGAGTTAAAGACCTTCAAAATGAATATTATTCAAAATATATAACTATCTGCGAAAAACAGCTGAAAAAATCCCCTCAGGATTTTTGGAAATTTATCAAAAGTAGGCGTAAGAAATCAGGGTACCCAAACGTAATGAACTATGAGGATAATACATTGTCAAACGGTGAAGACATATGTAATGCTTTTAATACTTTTTTCCATAGCGTATTCTTAGCACCTGATGCTGATGAGGTGTGTCCAGTCTCCCAGGAATCGCCTTTGGGAACTACTGTTCACTCGGTTATAGTCACTAAAAAAACCCTAAAAAGCATTTTTAGTAGACTTAATATAAAAAAAGGAGCTAGTCTAGACGGGTTACCTGCTGTATTTATAAAAAAATGTGAACCTGGTCTATTAAAACCATTGGAAATAATATTCCAAAAATCCCTAACTGACAGTGTATTCCCAAAACGGTGGAAAGATGCTCAGATTCTGCCTATTTACAAAAAAGGCTCTAAGTTGAACATAGTTAATTATAGGCCAGTATCCTTATTGAATAATTTTGGTAAAATGTTGGAAAGGGTAGTTTATGAACGAATTTCCTTGGTCGCACGACCTAGCATACCGCACACTCAGCACGGATTTACTAAAGGTCGTTCTGTCAATACAAATCTTTTGGTTCTTAGTAATTACATAACATCTAATATGCATGGCGCGCAAATCGACGTAATTTATACTGATTTTGAAAAAGCTTTTGATCGCGTAAATTATAATATCCTAATTTCGAAGTTACATGCTATCGGAATAAAAGGCAATCTTCTACGTTGGTTAGAATCGTACCTAAGGAACAGAAGGCAGGCTGTCGTGATTGGGGGGTTCAGATCTAACTTTGTAGATGTAACTTCTGGTGTACCCCAAGGCTCTCTATTATCCCCTTTATTATACAATATTTACCTTTACGATCTCCCAAATTGTTTCCCATTTTCGGGTCATCTTTTATACCCTGATGACAAGAAAGTATACAAGAAAATTTCGACGCTTGCTGACTGTTTATTACTACAATCAGATTTAGATAGACTTACACAGTATCATCAGCGTAATAAGATAAGTGTTAATATTCAGAAGTGCACATGTATTACTTTTTCCCGTAAAAAAAATCCAATCACCTTCGATTACAGTATATGTGATGATATCATCCCCAAAGTGTCGCAAGTCAGAGATTTGGGCGTGCTTCTAGATAGTCAACTCAGTTTCAGGGCACATATAGATAGCATTGTTAGTAAGGCTTATAGGTCATTGGGATTTGTTATACGTAATAGTAAACCATTCAAGGATTTACATTGCATGAAAATTCTTTATTATAGTTATGTGAGAAGTATCTTGGAATCCGCCAGCATCGTGTGGAGCCCTTTATATGCAAATGAAATCAGGAAAATTGAAAAAATCCGACAGAAGTTTGTTAAACTTTTAAATTATAAGGCGCATTTAAAGGACAATTCCTACGCTGATTCTTGTGAGTACCATGGTTTACTTAACTTAGAGGATAGGAGATCTGTGACGGACATGTTAAATTTATATGATATACTCAATAACAAGTTTGACTGTATGTCATTAGTAGAGGGAATAAGTTTTTATGTGCCTCTGAGACGATCCAGGCATACATCATTACTGACCACCGCACCTGTTCCGACTAATTACATAAAACGGTCACCAACCATTCGTTTACCTGACACATACAATAAGAAGTTCTCATCCTTAGATATAGTTAACACCTCTCGTGACTCGTACAAAGCGGCTTTAATTAAATTAGTAACCAGCACAAATATGACATCACAGTAACATCCTTAATAATACATTATTTATTACACTTATACATATCACACACACAAACACACACATTCCTACACACACCTACACTCCTTCATACTATACACCTTTCATTTAGTCAAAATAAATTATTTCATATGTATTATATATCTACATATATTTAATATATTTATTGAACTGGTGATTGTATTTTGTTTCTTTTTGTAAATGTCGAAATAATATTTTTTAATTTTTTAAATATATTTTTAAATAATAATAAGTAGTAGTCATGTTTAATGAAATGTTTGCTCTTGATTAAGAATATCTATGTGTACTTCTTTATTGGCGCATTGTTTGGACCATTGTCTTATAAGTTTACTGTAAGCTGTGAAGTACCTTTTAATAAATAATAAATAATAATAAATAAAAAACGTCACATTGGAATGTCATTGTTAGTCTTGAGATTTGGAGAGAGAGGTGAGTAGATTGTTGACTCTTTCGCTCCGTGTGTCATCGATTTTAAACAAATTGCGATTTCTGTAAGGCTGTATTCCTTCGTTTCCATGCCATAAGGTAGACTTGGAAAGAAAAAAAAACAAAAAAAATGTCTTTTTGTCTGTGGTGACAGTACAAGCATTCGTCTAGCTACATCGACGACAAAAAGATGTCGATTGTAAATATATTTTTTAAACTTCGCTAAAAAGAAGTAATCTTTTATAAATTGTATATGGAAGTTCACGCCTGTGAATTCTTATAAATGGTTATACCAAAATAACTATGTATTTCGGTAAGAACTTTGGATTTTTGAAACCATGTTTCTAACCTTGGTGATCTTTAGTATTTTGACGAAAGATTATTCGCTTGTTTACAGCTTATTACGATGTTTAGAGCGGCGTTAATGGAATATTATCTATTGAAGCGCTCGTGGCCCCGCGGTCTCAGTGTTCTGTATACGATCACTGAGGTACGCAACTTTCACTATGGCTGGTCCTCGGATGGGTGACCACTTTGTGGCATTTACATTTGCGAGCGTTTCCGTGCTTCGGAAGGCACGTTAAACCGTTGGTCCCGGTTGCCAGTAAAATGGCAGTCGTTAAGCCTGGTTCAGCAGGTAGTCACATCCTGCGTCTGTCTATTTCAACACGGCAATGGGCTCACCACCTATTACGTGGGACAGGCATCCACACGGTGAAAAGTGGGCATATAATATGCCTCTGCCACCCCTTCGGCGATAAGGCGTGATGGATATGGTTAATGGAATATGTAATAATGATAATGGTTAATTAATGGCGATGATGATTACTAGGTCCTTGTATATAAAATAAATGAATTGATATACAGCAAATGTAGTTTAATTTACCTTAACAGTACATCTAACCATGAAAGGAAATCTTACATTGTCTCATTACGGAGACATGAACTAACAAACAAACAAAAGTTATAACTCGGTTACGGCGCCAGGAGGATTAGTCCTACCAACTTTATGCACACGGATATCGGCGATAGAGATTGAGCTTCTAATCATAACAGCAGGAACCAAAAATTATAGAATACATCTCTAGAAGAAAGTTTCTATATTCTTATAGGCGAATTGATTGAATATACATTATATACGTTATCACTATTGGTATAACCTATTCAAGTGATTTAGTAAGCTAAAGATTAACTATTCACAGGGTTGAGGCGTGACATTTAGAATCGTGAGATCCAGCATAATGCCAGATTATGAGTCAAAATATATATCGTAACATGATTCAAAACATGAGCCAAATCATTGAGTCGTAAATCGTTGAGTCTAAGCATGGAGTCATTACATGGGCCTAATCATTTAGTCGTACATCATTACTAGATTAATCTACACAAAAGAAAAACAATTTTAGGTACCTGAAGGGTGGTTACATTACCACGGGATTCGAAATCACATCTGCAGACCGCGACAGGTGCCGTCTCCACGAGAATGACGAGCCCGAAACCACATGGTCAGCATTTATGGCAAATTTTATCCAACCATAAAGTTAATATAAAAAAAAATGCTTTTTCAGCACTTTTTTAAAGAAAAACCAATAAATCTTGAAGAGCAGGCAAATATTCCATTAACGCCGCTCTAATCATCGTAATAAGCGAAATACATAATTATTTTGGTATAACCATTTATAAGAATTCACAGGCGTGAACTTCCATATACAATTTATAAAAGATTACGTCTTTTTAGCGAAGTTTTAAAAATATATATCCAATCGACATCTACATGTACCGTCACCACAGACAAAAAGACATTTTTTTTTCGTTCCAAGTTTACCCTATGGCATGGAAACTAAGGCAGGCATACAGCCTTACAGAAATCGCAATTTGTTTAAAATCGATGACACACGGAGCGAAAGAGTCAACAATCTACTCACCTCCCTCTCTAAATCCCAAGATCAACAATGACACTCCAATGTGACGTTTTACAACGTTACAAATATTTGCCTGCTCTGCAAGATTTATTGGTTTTTCTTTAAAAAAGTGGTAAGTTCTCTTTATGTATTCGAATCACGAACAAATCTCCAATTGTTTTTCCAAATCTAATGGAACTAATTCTTTTCTTTGCAGCTGAAAAAGCACTTTTTTTATATTAATTTTATTGTTGGAGAAAATTTGCCATAAATGCTGACCATCTGGTGAGCTTGATCATCCTTTGAGACATGTGGTTACGGGCTCGTCATTCTCGTGGAGACGGCACCTGTCGCGGTCTGCAGATGTGATTTCGAATCCCGTGGTAATGTAACCACCCTTCAGGTCCCTAAAATTGTTTTTCTTTTGTGTAGATTAATCTAGCAACGATTTACGACTCAATGATTAGGCCCATGTAATGACTCCATGATTAGACTCAACGATTTACGACTCAATGATTTGGCTCATGTTTTGAATCATGTTACGATATTTTTTTTTTTGACTCATTAGCTGGCATATGCTGGATCTCACGATTCTAAATTTGACGCCTCAACCCTGTGAATAGTTAATCTTTAGCTTACTAAATCACTTGAATAGGTTATACCAATAGTGATAATGTATACAATGTATATTCAATCAATTCGCCTATAAAAATATAGAAACTTTCTTCTAGAGATGTATTCTATTATTTTTGGTTCCTGTTCTTATGATTAGAAGCTCAATCTCTTTTGCCGATATCCGTGTGCATAAAGTTGGTAGGACTTATCCTCCTGGCGCCTGAACCGAGTTATAACTTTTGTTTGTTTGTTAGTTCAAGTCTCCGTAATGAGACAATGTAAGATTTCCTTTCATGATTAGATGTACTGTTGAGGTAAATTAAACTACATTTGCTGTATATCAATTCATTTATTTTATATATAGAGACCTAGTAGTCATCGCCATTAATTAACCATTATTATTATTACAAATCTTATACTCGAATGCTGCCGAAGCATTCCACGACATTAATGGACAATTCATTTACTGTTCGGGCTGTACGTCTATGGAATGCATTGCCTCTTAATATCAAACGGGTACAAACTTTACAAAGTTTTAATAAGGCGGTGAATTTGAACATCTAACATCAACTATCATCATTATATGATGACCCACCCGGCTTCGCCCGTGACATACTTCGAACCCCGTGGCACCCATTCAATCCCGTTGTTTATTAATGTCACGATAATGTATGAACATTTTCCAAATTACTTGATTTCTTCTCCACTCTCAAGTACTACGCCCGTGCCCGGTCACGGCCCGGTCGAATTTTTGTTACACGAAATTAATTTCTATGCGCATTTTTTTGATATTGCCATATCGCCTAAGATATTCACAAAATAATCTTAATAAAATGCTGAAACCAACTAACATATTAAAAATGATAAGGATTAATAATGTATTTGTGTTAATAGCCTTTAAATTATAAAAATTCAATGTTTTTTTAAGTATTAAAATGGATATAGTACGGTATCCTTAAGAGATAGACATATACCGTCGCCGACTTTTTTGTAGACCTATATTAGATACACAATTCCACCATACATTATTTTGTTATATTTCAAAGGGTTTAGGCAGCGTTTTCGTTAAAAGCTCCCAGACGGCTCATTTTTTCCGACACCGCCAACATATATCGTTATAATTAAGTTATGTTAATGTATACAAAAACTTAACAAAATATACATAACCTACAAGAATCACTCTATCTATTTAAAAAAAATGCATCGAAATTCGTTGCGTAGTTTTAAAGATCTAAGCATACATAGGGACAGACAGCGAAAAACGACTTTGTTTTATAATATGTAGTGATTATGGGACTTTTTACTATGTTGAGTGGGTGTATATCATGGAATTTGTACGAGTATGTGAGGGTGTGTGTAATGATTATATTTTATTTCTTTGATGATTAACATACTGTATCATATAATTTTGTGTAGGTACAGCAGCCCCAACAATAAATTTCACATATATTAAACGTATATCCATCCAATGGTTGCCTGGAAGAGATCACAAATAGTGATTGCCAATCGTACAATATTGTATTTTAGTATTATTGTTAATTTCACTGTTTTATGGTTTATGCTGTACAATAAAGTATATATCTCTATCCATCTATTCAGATGTGCAAATGCCTGCGGTTCCACCCGTGATAAACTTTTACTATCTTATTACAGCCCCTTAGCTTTATAAGAATAGCTTACCCTAGTTTTTTAAAACGGCCATCATAGTGTGCCGCTGGTATAATTAACATTAAAAAAAACTCACTTTTCTGGGTACTTATTGCCCAGTACCCATACAAGTTTTAGGGCCACCTCTCTCACTATTTCATAGTCATCACTTAGGGCAATGCATGCCAGATCATACAAGCCTGCATTCAATGTTTGCCCGCGGTCATGCATTGTCAAGAGTGATTGGAAGGCTTCACAACGGACTCTGGCATCCTGAAAATATTTAAACAAATATAATATAAAACAAGAACAGTCGAAACATCAAGCTAATTCAAGGTAAATAAGCATGATCGCGTTTATGTCTGTTTTCTATACATATATTTTAATCAAATATGAGCGTTGTGTTTGACTTATTGGATGGTCTAGTAGAAGTACATGCATTGTGCTTCACTAAGGGACCCTGCAGACTAGCTACTTTAGCATCACGGACCGACGATTTTGTGACTCCATCATACACCGCGTTTTGGTGCCTTTCTGGCGTCCGAACGCAGCAGCTGCGATGCTGCATTGCAAATTTGTGTTCGGACGCGATATTGGAGTCCCACGTTTTAGCAACTCAAGTGTGTGGTGTGAAGCATTCTATTAGTATACTTGAAAATGGTGGTACACCACAAGTGTTATAAAATTGCTGTATAAAAATGATATTACATCTTAACCACATCTTATACCAAACTTATAACAAAAATATTTTTGCAAATCGGACCAGTAGTTCTTGAGATTAGTGTTTTCAACAAAACATACAAACAAACAAACTTTTCAGCTTTATTTACTACTATAGAAGATATAATTCCGCTGGGTACAATTACCTCTGCATGAGAATAATCTCCAAGCAACTTCACAATAGCATCAGCCTCAGTGGTCATGTCCGTAGTCCTTTCAGACTCTGGATAGATCGGATAAAGTTCACTGATAAGCTGTAGACATCTGCATTTTACTTGGTGACCAGTGTCTTTTAAGTTGTCCTTAGCAACAGACACTAGACGCATCATTAGTATTTTGTCTTCACTAAGTTTGCTACCAAGCTTCAATAATGTTGCAATACCTTGGGCTATAACCTGAAAAATAACCCAATGCGAAAGATTATTATTTAGGGAAAGATAGGGTCACATATTGATCAACATACAGCTTAAACTGCCAAGTGCCAGTTATTATGACTTAGAATAATTATTGTTGACAAAATAGAGTGCAATATACATGATGTGCTGGCGTACCCGCTATATCTAATATGCATTAATTAAAAAAATAAATAAATATCCATCACGCCTTATCCCCGAAGGGGGTGGCAGTGTGGATTCCTGTCCCACGTAATAGGTGGTGAGCCCATTGCCGTGTTGAAATAAACAGACGCAGGTTGTGGCTACCTGCTGTTGAAATTTTCAAGCCGCCCATAAGGCCTTCAACTAGGCTTAACGACTGCCATTTTACTGGCAACCGGGACCAACGGCTTAACGTGCCTTCTGAAGCACGGAAACGCTCGCAAATGTAAATACCACAAAGTGGTCACCCATCCGAGGACCAGCCATAGTGAAAGTTGCGTAACTCAGTGATCGTTTACAGAACACTGAGACCGCGGGGCCACGAGCGCTTCAATAAGGAATTATACATATTCAATTACTTGTTATACAGTTATGGTTTTAAAAAAATAATGCTGCTACATCTAAAGTGTTGTAGTTTAATGATACTTAAACACATGGCAGTTGTTCTTTCATTATCCCATAATATTAGTGTTCAAAAGCTGAGACAGGAGTATACATATTTATTTATTTTTTTATCATATAAACAATAACATATAATAAAATTGTACATAAGCATTATGAAAAATCTCTGCGGTTTGTATCTCATGCTCTTTGTTAGTCTACATTGCTTAAATCATCATTCATGATATAAGTTCTTGTATAAAATGAGGTTTTAATTTATATTTAACATTTGCAATTCCGGCGGTAGTGCATTAATGAGTTGAAGAACCAGGATCTAAATCTGTATACATATCTATGTATAAATAGTAATGGGATAAATTATGAGACTTTTTTTATGAACTCTCATCTGTACATTATTCTCAAAACGCTGGCTTGGTGTAATCTGAAGCTCTCACTTTGCCATAGAACATGATTTCCTGCAATTGCATTTTTAGTTCTACAAGGTCGCCAAAATGGAAACTGTTGGCACAGATATAATACTACAATTTCATGTGATGTGTTCTTGGGTCTAATCCTTCTGCTTGCAAGAGATGGATAGTAAGTTTATAAAAAAATTGCCACCTATGAAAACTTCATAAGTAATATTCAGCAATAGTTGATGGACCTTAACATTTAGTTTGTGGCATTTGTGAGAGGGTACTACTAGTCTGCTAATGTCAAGTATTGGAGGAACAACCTTTTATTAGATATAACCACAGCACTATCCTTTCATTAAATGTATAATATACTAGTATATTTACATATTTAATTTCCACCTACGGTCAATTAAACAAGTAAATTGTCTAAAATAACTAACATATAAAATATATCTAGCAAACCTATAGCAACTTTGTCAGTTAAATAAGAAACATTATAATCAAACAAAGAATAAACATACCTTGTGTGATGTTTCATTCTTGATCAAATGTATTGTCTCATCTATTAAGTTATTAAGATTAGCTCCAGGGCATTCAAGTCCTATATCACAATAGAGCCACAATATTTTGACTCTCACTACTGCTTCTTCCTCAGACTGGAAATGTTCCGACAATTTTTTGATGGCTTCTTCAACATCAGATTCTTGAAACTGAAGGCAATCTGAGACACGTAACAATAATTGAAGAGCCTCATCACTCGACTTGCACTTTTCTAGTAGACCTACGAATGCAGCAGCTGAGCTGCCTATAAGTGGCTTTTTTACGAGATGGAGCTTCTTTGATGGAGGCGTATCCTGGAAATGATAATAGATATTCTCTAAGTAGAATTGCAAGGTTCATCCACAACAAACGTTAAAGGTTATGGCGCTAAACAAGGTTGAGGGCTTACTTGGAAAGATTTATTGTATTCGGCTAGGGCTCTCTTTTTTAACACTGCAGCCATTATGATTACTGATTCTTATTATAAATTGATACCTGAAAGACCGCTTCAACTTAACTGAATAAAAATATCGCTGTGATCGATGTTTATATGAGAAACTGGTAAAAAATAAATACATGGAGTTTGACAGTTTGATACTCATGACAGTTATGACAGCAATTCATTTTTTTTTTTAATATTTGTGTTGTCTTCGATAGCGAGCAAAGAAAACTTGGTCCATTCAGCCCGTTATATTTTTACTGTTTCTTCAGAAATTACATCCCAAAAAGTTCAGTTAAAAGTTTCATCACATTACTTATAGTCTGGGACATAGGACTGAAGAAGACTAAACTAATGACAAGACTGTGTGGATCGAATTTCCTATGCCTGAGCCTGTATTAGATTAATTAAAGCCCGTCACACACGTAGCTATAATGTACATTAATATGCCGTGCTATAATACATATTATAGTAAGCTACCACACACGAAGACGATGCTATATCATATATTTTGCCTTTATTCATTGATCAGTCAGTCAGTAAGCTTAGGGTTTGTAGATATATTAATATGCGATAGTATAAATAATAATAAATTACGGTATATGGAAGTGAAGTTATAGAAATATATATTATAGCTGCATGTGCAGTCACTTGAATATTTGGATAGAAAATATATCATATTATGCCTCGTTATAATTTACATTAATACATTAAGTACCTACGTATGTGACAGCCGAGGGATCACCCGGGACTCCTGGCCATAGACAGATAGAAGGGTAACGTGTGGTTTTAGTCGGTAGGAGTCCGGCATAGCATCCATGAGGATTTCCACACGAAAAAAAAAAAAAAAAAGTACCTACGTATGTGACAGCCTAGTTAAATGGTATAGGGCAAGTCTAAGGTGACGGCCTAGCCAGTCGAACCCCAGGAAAATTAGTAAAAAATACTCTTTGATCTCAAGTGTCAAATCTGTCAAACTAAATCAAAATGTGAAATTGCATGCCATGAACACCCAACGCTGTTAAAAACTATTTTTATTGTAAATATTTCAAATGCAACATATTACCTAACTATATGATATACTAATAGATAGGTGTCTCAAGGAATCAACTATATCGGTATGGATGTGACTATATTATATGAACCATGGTCTAAGAATTGAGCAGTCTCAATATATTGTACCTGTTCAATTTGCACGTAACTATTTATGTAATTAATAAATAAAGGTAAGAAATAGCTTTTAACAAGCTTATCATTTGTAGGGGCATAGGAATTCTCTCAACTTGAATTCAAATTATGATTAAATCATCTCAAATCAGCCTATACCAGTCCACTGCTGGACGTATGTCTCTCCCAATTTAAGCCACAATACAATGCTTGGACATAATTGTTATAGCACTGATATGATGATCTGATTGTTACTTGAAGCTACGTTTAAACTAATACATTTGTATTTTTTTAGGATGGATGTTACTAAATAATGTCATGTGAGTGTGGAGACCATAACATGTCCGAACAACATCTCCATCATACCAATGTCACCGAAACTCATGTGATCATGCCTGCCCCTGCATCTCGAATACCAGATGCCCTGCAGCACTGGAAGGAATTTCTATGTGGTGGGGGTGCAGCATTCTGTAATATTTCAATCAGCTATCCATTGAATAAAGTAATTTTTCGTCAGGTACCTATATATTTTTATTTATTTTACTATGCTGTACTGTAACATTAACTTTGTATACAGAATATAGAACAGAGAACTGGGGCTGCTGGCTGGTGGTGGTCTAGTTTTTGTATCCAGATTTTCCTTCAGGATTTAAGATAGCATTCTTCGTTATGTCAGCATCTTACCAATTTTATGTTAGCCCTGCACCTTAAGTCCAAGGTCTGCTTTACATGGCTG
Organism: Thumatha senex; assembly: GCA_948477245.1. Taxonomy (NCBI): domain Eukaryota; kingdom Metazoa; phylum Arthropoda; class Insecta; order Lepidoptera; family Erebidae; genus Thumatha; species Thumatha senex. The sequence continues at coordinate 24,189,120 of OX419726.1, forward strand.
GTGGTCTAGTATTGGTATTATTACTTTATTGTAATAGAACTAGTAAGAAAATATAGTCTGACTAGTTCTATCGTAAAACTATTCAGTAAAAAGATCGCATAGGCTCGTCCAATCCTATAGCTTTACATTAAGTTCGGTCTGTCCTTTTAGCCATGTCTTCCTGGATGTGCTTTGCATTTTTAAAATTTTATTGCTTGTTTGCTCTGATTCTGGGTGGTACCCTGTGGTTGCCTTAATTACTATAAGGAGTTCCACCATGCAGCTGTGTAAAGTCAAGACCCCAAGTAATGCAGTGGGTTTTAGGTCAGTGGGCGGTAAGTGAAGGCGCCTATGGGTGGCGTGGGCCATCAGTATTGGGGTCATTTATCAAAAAAAATGTGGCAACACATTAAAACAGGAAACAGTTTTACAGTAAACAATTTAAATCCTGCAAATACACTGTCTGAGGTGGAGTTCATAAGTATTATGGCATACTACTACAGTTTTCAATTGTCAAAAAATTCTGCATATCATGCCTGGATTTGGGCTCAACTGGGCGCGATCTATACGAACGCCGCCTTGTTCAACAGAGCCACCAGTGCCAGCCGGAAGGTTTTGCACACAATGCATAGCACAACTTAGTGAAGAACTTCACACCTTACAGGTAATGAGGGAGTTGGCAAATGGTCAAATTAATGGAATCGAATTCCTGTCAAACCTCTGTAGTGCCTACTCTGATAGATCAAACCTCTGTAGTCCCTACTCTGATAGACCTCTGATATACTCACAAGTGCTGCAGAGTTGTCTACAGTGCTGACCCACCAATACAGTCTGTTGTCTCCGCTTATTCTGCCTGGTTTCTATATCTAGTAGTGGAAGAAAATGAAACAATAATAAGTAATAGTTGTGCTTTTTGTTTATTAAATGAAAGTAATGTGACTTCAAATGGCTGGCGCCTTATTCCCCTTAAATCATCAACACAAACAGTGCTGCTCTGCACAGTGAAAAAAATTACAGCCAGATTGAGATTATAAGTGGGCTTACAACTACTATGATCATTTGGATTGATCCAAGAGGTGTATTCTATTATGCGAGAAAATATAGAATGATATTCAGTATTTCTTCAGGTATTCAGAAGACACTATAACTGTTAACTTTGCATTGTTGATTAAATTTTTGGTAATTTTTATTTTTTATATAATTCTGCCATAAAGTGAAACTGTTGATACAAAAACAAAATAATTCAACCTGATATCAAATTTAATAAATGGGTTTGGTCGGAGATTATTATAATCTTATCAACGTATTACGTCCTGAGTACTCTAGCTATATAATATTAGGTCTAAATGATAAGATTATACGTAAATAAAAGATAAAATAAGGCATTCATAATAACGCATTGATTCTTCCTCACCGCCATTGCGGCAGATAAAAAATTACAGTCACAATTTATAGATATGATTCTCTTATTTCAGATGATGCATGGGGTCCATACAACATTTGTGTTAAAACAGTTGCAAAAAGAAGGCCTTGTTTACCTCTATCGTGGAATGCTCCCGCCTTTATTGCAGAGGTCTCTATCCATGTCCGTGATGTTCGGTGTCTATGACGAATCTCTTCAACCTCTACTAAAAGAAGGTTACAATCCTTATTTCGCCAAAGCTGTCGCTGGAATTGTCGCAGGTTGCTGTGAAGCCACTTTGATGCCATTTGAAAGAGTACAGACACTATTAATTCATCCAGAATATCACTGCAAGTTTAAAAACACAGTTCACGCAGCGATGTACATAGCAAAACACTACGGTATAAAAGAGTTTTATAGAGGATTAATCCCTATACTTTTTAGGAATGGGCCATCCAATTCTCTTTTCTTTATAATGCGTGATGAGGCGAAAGCTCGTATTCCACAACGTGAAAATGCTCTATATCAGGGTATACAGAACTTTGTAACTGGTGCCTCAATTGGCGCGTTTCTCAGCACCGTATTTTATCCTTTGAATGTTATTAAAATCAACATGCAATGTGAGCTCGGCCACCCACACAGATCAATAGCTGGTGAATTTCAGGATATATTAAGCAAAAGAAATTTTAAACTGATTAATTTCTATCATGGAGCATTACTAAATATTTCGCGTGCATTTATAAGTTGGGGTATCGTTAATGCGTCATATGAAGTGTTTAGGAAAATGTTGTATCCCTAGTCAAATTGTATAAAGATTGTATGAAATGTATATTATGTTACATAGTTCAAATTATTTTAAATTTATTCCAGTGTTAAATTGAGTCCATTTGTTATTTATTACTTTTGATGTTTATTCAAATATTGAATGTTGTTTAACACATCGCCAAATAAGATATTTGTACATCTTTTCTTTTACTTTATCACTGTGTTAGATTGTATGTACAATAAATACATAAATAAATAAATAAGTAGAGGCACAGGTGCTCGCCAAAAACATTTGGAAACGGAATTAATATTTTTTAATGTTGTCAACATTGTCAAAAAATCACTTTAAATATGAAGACGACTATTCGTATGCAGCATTTTACTAAAAAGAAATACGATACTAACGAGCTGCCACCATTATTTTTCTTTTTTTTGCCGTACTTATACTCATTCAACCAATCATACATCAAAACCATTTCAAAGGTGCTTGTAGATTTTATATGGAGCATGGCAAACATACTGTCCGATATTTAGAATTTTTCAAAATAGCGGCCCAGCGCTATCTCTCCCTTCATCATATATTTGGCTGCAAGAAGTAGCTAACGTTTTGCTTTTGAAGTGCGGCAATGCTAGGAGCAACTGCAGTCTGCCTTTCCATCCCTTAAGGGGACCTCCGCTGTTGCCTCATCTGTTAGTCAGCAGTTGCATCGCTAGCAGTAGAGGTTGCCTGGGCTCTGGTAATTTTGGAACAGCCCCTATAGCCCCCCGGCGGCTAAACATATAAATATCATATCTATACATATAAATCGATCGCTGAAATCAATTCAAAACAGAAAATATAATACCACAAGGCGAAGAGGCCATAAGTCATTTCTGAGATATAAAACTGTCCAACTTGATGATGTGTTTCCTTTTTAACCGATTTCCAAAAAACGAGGAGCCTATCAATTCGATTGGTATTTTGTTTTTTATGTATGTACATCGTTTACTCTGAGATTTATAATCCGAATTACGTGATTCTTCTTTAGTTTGATGCGGAATAGTTGTGATTTGGTCGCATTAAAATTTAACATAGTTATGGCCGAGAAGTGTTTATTTCATATTTATGATATTTCGGGTCTTATTCGCGACGTATATTATAATATACATATAAATATGAGTGATATGTGTACATAAATATGAGTGAAAATCGCGAAAGTTTAAAATCATTAGGTTTTTATTTGTTTCGGCATACTTAATTTGTCTCAGAAATGGCATTCTACAAAATTATGTTTTTGTCTTTATGACGACATCTCATCACAACTCAATAAAAATGGAGTAATTATCAAACAAAGATAACCAATATCAAGTATCGATTGTTATGTATATGAATATTTAGAAAAATTGCACATATTCAAACTCCTTTATACGAGCTATTAGGATGGTTATCTGATTTGCGTGTGTTTAACGACTTTCAGTATTTCTCAACAGTATATTTGTGTTGATTAATGCACAAAATTTATATACACTCTTTGAATGGAGAGTAATGATAATACCTAATTTTAAAAAACGATGAATATTTGTACTAGACTGCAAATGAAATGAATGAATTTAAAGGTTGTAGTCCAGTCAATGTAGACCAAAAAATAGAAGTGAAGTTACATAAATGAGCATTGAGTTTAATTTGAATATTCGGAACAGCAATGAAAATTAATATCAGCATTGATTCCATAACTAGAAAAATTCAAGGTCAATGGTCATACGAGAGCCGTGGTCTTTGAGGCTTTTATATGTTTGTTTTTTATGTATTTACTAGCTGTCCCGCCCGGCTTCGCCCGTGACATTATTCGAACCCCGTGAAACACGCAAACGGCTTCGCCCGCGTAGAGAAGTTTTCCAGTTTCCGCTTCCCACAGGAACTTGTTCCCGGGATCAAAGTAGCCTATGTCCGTCTCCTGACTCTAAGCTGCCTCCCCACCAATTTTCAGCCAAATCGGTACAACCGTTGTTGAGTTATAAATAGTGGAACTAACACGACTTTCTATTATATATATATATAGATGTAAACATAAATAGGTACATATTGTTAAGCCTTTGTCCCCGAAGAGGTAGGCAGAGACACATGTACGCCCACATTTCACCGTATGCATGTTTGTCCCACGTAACAGGTGATGAGCCCATTGCCGTGTTATGTAAAGTGCCCAATAAATGTATTTTCTTTCTTTCTCTCTAAAAGTCATCGTTGCTTTTATAGAAGCTGTTGATTTGCAATTGTGAAATACTTGCAGAGATGACTCTACTGCTTATACTCGTCAATTTTACATTTGTTCATAAACGGTGACTTTACTAATAAAGTATTGATTTATAACGGTGTTCCACACTTTCAAATAAATTTTAAGCTCTATGCGAATTTATGTAGCTTAGAAGTCTAATTTGACTTAATCATAGTTGCCTAGCCTAGCCATAACTATATCCATGAAGTAGTTAAGTACTACGTATGAGATTTTGTCCATACGTAAATAAAGTATAATTTATTACTAAATCTCCGGATATGTGATATCAAATTTTTTAAGAATGTATTGTATGTATTTTGCTTAAATACTAGTCGTAGGTATCGAAATAATAATAATATTTACTTACTATGCTTATTACGATAATTAAGTTTTCAAGGGGATATATTCAAGGTATTTTTCAAAATAGCTGCTCATTTCACAGGATGTTCACACCGCGTACTTGAGCAAGTAGCTACAGCAAAAATAATTTATACGTTTATTTATTCGACCATTTTAACAGATTTTAATGAAAATCAATACTTAGGGGTTGCCAAATGAATAATGGCGACTTTATCATTTTCTTTTCGTTTTTGCCATTTACGTAAACACATTTCTACATGGTCAATTGAACGGTAACATTTCGGGGAAGACTTTTGTATTTCATGGGCTGAAGGTGTTTATGTAGATATGTACAGGGTCTGAACACCTTGTCAATGTATACGCAGTTATTTTGAAGCAACGACATGTATATTTCACATATTTGTAATTTTTTTTTTGATGCAATGGCAAGGAACTTACTTAGCTTTATTGTAAAAGTGAAGCTTATCGACTATTATTAGTATGTAACTTTCTGTGAAATGCTAATTATTTATTATTGTATTTGTAAATTTTTGGAATTGCTGTAAATTGATATGTAAAGTATCTATATAAAAACAGAAAATCGAAACGTTATATGACTGTTTTTATTTTACGAGACCCATCGATCCGTCGATGATGTGAATGGATATGTTTACATCGATCGATCTTCAATGTTAGAATAGTCGACATTCAATCAAGTTGCTTGATTATTTGAATTCTGGCTTTAAGAAAGGATCGCATCTTCTACGTTTGTGTCTTTGTAATAATTGTAGAAGTAAGAACGTACGGATATTTCCAATAAATTTCGAAAGATACTGAACCAGCCGATTAACTTGATTGATGTGGTATTATTATTTTCTTGTTGGGAACCGCCGGCACCGCCAGACGAACGATCCGATCACATGGTTTGCCGCCTACTTCGTTCATTTCTTCAGATCACCTCGCGGTTTGGATTGGGTATGTAGTACCTAATGTAAGTCCAAACTTAAGGCTATGTTCAGCAGGATATAAGGTACGAAAACAGATGGCAAATATTTAATTACCATGCACGCTGGTCTATGTCTCGGGTTCAAACAGAAGGTCGTAACAGATTTGTGTGATCCACAAATGTTTGTTTCGAAGTTTGGGTGTTTCCTATATACCCATTTCAAACGGTCAGTATGGGATGGGCAACTCTGAAACTATAAGACGTAGAAAGGTCTATTCTAAAAACGATGTCACCGATTTTATTGAAAAGAAAACCTACAGGGTACTTCCCGTGAATGCAGAATCTTGAAATTTGGTACGGAGCAACGTCTCTCACAGATAAAGGAAAAATATAAAAAAAGTTGATAATTGAGGGATGTCCTCGTACATACATAGTAAAAAAAAACTAACTATTTTAACGCTGTATCCCTGCGATCCATGCATACTTCTTTCGCTTCTTCAAGATTCATCAATCGCTTCATACACGCACGTTTGTGTATCCGAGTACTTTTGACTTTTCCGTTTTTGAGCAATCTGCTCACGTGGTCTTCATATGTAAGTCTCGGCCTACCCTGACTTCTTCAACCCTCCACTTTCGCATAATATATATTCTTCGTCAATCGTTTCTCACTCATACGTTGGACGTGTCCAAACCAACGGAGCACGCCCTTTTCCAGGTAACGCTGACACTTTCATTCTAACCTGCCATATTGCGTATTACTTCGTTACGTATTCGGTCGGCTAAAGTAACGCCGGCACCGCACAATTTTCGAAGTGATCGCATCTCCACAGCATTCAATTTACTTTCATGCATCTGCCGACATACCCAGGTTTCGTTGTAGGTTCGTATTGTTCGTTGTTGTTGAAAAGTAACGTTGGCAGTAACACTGCGTTATGAATCATACATAATCAATCTTTAAAAAAAACTATCTTCACGCTGTATCCCTGACGGGGTAGTCAGAGAGGACAGATCGCCAGGCTTCGCGATCCATGCATACTTCTTTCGCTTCTTCAAGATTCATCAATCGCTTCATACACGCACGTCTGGGTATCCGAGTACTTTTGACCTTTCCATTTTTGAGCAATCTGCTCACGTGGTCTTCATATGTAAGTCTCGGCCTACCCTGACTTCTTCAACCCTCCACTTTCGCACAATATATATTCTTCGTCAGTCGTTCCTCACTCATTCGTTGGACGTGTCCAAACCAACGGAGCACGCCCTTTTCCAGCTTAACGCTGACACTTTCATTCAAACCTGCCATATTGCGTATCACTTCGTTACGTATTCGGTCGGCCAAAGTAACGCCGCACAACTTTCATGCATCTGCTGACATATCCAGGTTTCGCTACCGTAAAGCAAAGTTGGCATCTTACATAGTAATATAATACAATCTTACATAGCACGTTTCACCAATTAACATAGACCTTTGTTTAGGGTTCGTACAATTCGGACGCTATAATAAGCTAGACCTATTTCGCTTTTAAGTCACATAAGCTACAATTTTTTTACGAAACCCTCAGTACACGAGTTCGACTTGAGCTTAAACATTTTTTTTAATGAGTAGGCACACGCACTTCTCCCTAATATGAAAAGCAGACATCCTACTTAAGCACATTGTAACAACATTACCTAATCACGCTCTGCAGGCCCCGTATTCCGGTTGCCGTATATGCCAATATAATAATTTAATTAGTTGGGCATCGGCTCTAGAGGCCATCACTCGTGACATGCTTACTGGCGTAATTGACTGTGCGAATGGTGACAGACGCGTAACCTTGTGAAGCTGCAGTGAACCTTGCATTCTAATTTTGAATTTTGTTAAGAAGTGTGTGTTTGATATTGTGCCTATCAACTCGATTATAAATACACTTACAAGGTAAGCATGACTAGATTAGTCAAGTGTTCCTTATTTAGTAGGTACATTATGTTTCTCATTAAGGGGTAGGTACCTACTACGCCAAAACCTGGGCATAGAAAATTTACAATTTTTTTTTCAATATTTAAACTTCTAATTTGTAACTTAAAACCTACGTTGTGGAAGGGAGACGTATTTACGTTCATTTAACGTAGTACCCTTACTGTGTTTCAGAAACAAAACAAAAAAGTGAAATCAACACATTAATCCAGTTTCGTAAAAAAACGCTATAGTCGAATTCCTAAACTAGTATGACCTTTTGTAGTTAATATTTATCTCCATGATAATTTAACTAACATTTTCATATTAATTATAACTTAATAACCTCCCATGTTCTCCAGACTCAGGCAAATTAAAATATTCATATTTGGAACATTTTTAGAGAACACCATCTAGCCCAAAGGAAGGTACTCGTACCTAGTAATAGACATCTAACGAAGGTGCTTCGGTGCTTAATTATCGACTATAGTTAGTTAGTTAGTTAGTTAACAGTAACTTAACTCAGTGGTTGAGTTTGCACAGTAAGCAGGTACCTATAAGATGCGTTTTTCGCGTTATTCTTTTATCTTATCTTTTTCAAACTAAAAATGTGCAACGAGGCGAAAAATTGCGGTGTTATCTTCGCCTCCTCATCGTTGTCCGCATTATTCTTATCGCAGCGAAGACATTGACCTTCTTTATTTAAACTTTGCACATGGCACAGGCCACTTGAGTGTTAGGTTTATATAACTAAGTTACATAAAAATAAGTTTCAGCAGCAATTCAAAATCAATCATGGATTACATTAGCGGTTGGTGCAAAAGTGAGAGAAGATTGGATGGGATGGTAGTTATCGTAACAGGCTGCAACACAGGGATCGGTAAGGAGACAGCTATGGACTTTTATAAAAGAGGTATGAATATACGCCAGTTTATTTATTTCATATTGTATTTTTTTAAATTAATAAGTACCTGGTTTCAAATATGGCCTACGGGTCTTTATTCTTTTGTTTATTTTTAGGTGCTCGCGTAATCATGGCCTGTCGAAACACAGACGCTGCAAACACTGCCAAGAAAGAAATTGAGGAGAAAGCAAAATCTCATGAGGCAACTGGCGAATTAGTTCTTGAAAAATTGGATCTCTGTAGTATACGAAGTGTTCGCGAGTTTGCGGTGCGAGTGAGTTCATCACAATCACACTTAGCGGTGCTGGTATGCAACGCCGGAGTAATGATGTGTCCTGAGGGGCGAACGGAAGATGGGTTCGAGACGCATATAGGCTCTAACCATCTCGGGCATGCACTTCTGTCACTGTTGCTGCTCCCCTTACTAATTGCTGGCGCTCCCGCTCGAATCTTGTTCGTGTCGTCTTTTGTTCATGAACGTAAGTTTCTTCTGAAAGAAGTATCTACTAAGAGTATGTCTATCGTCATCTATAAACTGCGTAGGACAGAGCCACGTTAATTTGCATTTATCAATATTTATCAAATGAGTAAGACCTTCACTCGACCTCAATGTATTGCATCTTTTGGATGTAGGTATTCGATGCCAATATAATATTATTATTATTTATTTATCAATCATGCATTATTCCCGAAGGTATAGAAGAGGCACATTATACGCCCATTTTTGTGTGTATTCCTGATCCACGTCATAGTTGGTGAGTCTATTGCCGTGTTGAAATAGTCAGACGTAGTTTGTGGCTACCTGCTGTTGAAATTTTTCAACTTGACTTTTCGACTGCCATGTTACTGGCAACCGAGACCAACGACCTAACGTGCCTTCTGAAGCACGGAAACGCTCGCAAACATAAATACCTTTTTGCGAATAATGTTAAGTATTTGTTAACTAATGAACTAAACTGCTCACCAAAAAGTAGAATTGACATTATACTTACCCAAATAAAATTAACCTTTTGCAAGAATTACTACTACGCCCTTAAAGCCTGCCTCAGCGATATACTTATTTAAATGTATTTATGCAACAATGTTTACGTAACCATAAAGTAAAATCGACCTAGTGCGGTGCGTATTAAGTAATCCGTTTAACACGAATCTTATATAAATTGTGTATTTAGGAAGTATGTTTAGCGCGGATGGAAGATGTGATTCGGATGTAGAACGGCGAGTAGCTGCCGGAAACAAAGTTAACGGTGCTTTGTCCCAGTTAGTAAAGCGACAAAGCATCGTAAAAGAAGCACGACTTGCGATTCATAACGCAGTGCTAGTGCCAACTTTGCTTTACGGTAGTGAAACCTGGGTATGTCAGCAGATGCATGAAAGTAAATTGAATGCTGTGGAGATGCGATCACTTCGAAAATTGTGCGGCGTTACCTTGGCCGACCGAATACGTAACGAAGTGATACGCAATATGGCAGGTTTGAATGAAAGTGTCAGCGTTAAGCTGGAAAAAGGCGTGCTCCGTTGGTTTGGACACGTCCAACGAATGAGTGAGGAACGATTGACGAAGAATATATATTGTTCAAAAGTAGAGGGTAGAAGGAGTCAGGGAAGGCCGAGACTTATATATGAAGACCACGTGAGCAGATTGCTCAAAAACGGAAAGGTCAAAAGTACTCGGATACCCAGACGTGCGTGTATGAAGCGATTGATGAATCTCGAAGAAGCGAAAGAAGTATGCATGGATCGCGTAGCCTGGCGATCTGTCCTCTCTGACTACCCCGTCAGGGATACAGCGTGAAGATAGTTTAGTTTTAGTTTTTTTATATAAAACAACTCAATTGATTTCAGAACACGAATTAGTCTTGGACGACCTGAATTTCGAGCGGAAACCGTACAACGCATACGAGGCATATTGTAGAAGTAAAGTTGCAAATATACTGTTCGCTCGCGCACTTGCTGATAAACTTAAGGTGCGTTATTTCAGCACCATCCATACCCACACAAAGAAAGGAATGTAGCTCGCTCCGAATTGCATACCAATATCACTTACGCCAAGTGGTAGTTGTATGCGATTGTCGTGCTGCGGTCTTGGGTTCGATTCCCGGGTCAGAACAAATATTCGTGTTATCCACAAATGTTTGTTTCGGAGTATGGGTGTTTCCTGTGTAGGTATAATATGTAAGTATGTATTTAGAAATATTTAAGTATGTTTATTAGTTGTCTAGGTCTCACAGCACAAGCTTATAGATTAGTTTGGGCTAGATAGCGCTGTGTGAAAAAGTGTCCCACAATATTTTATTTATTAGCACCTTTACACAAATTTTATGACGAAGAATCCACCTCTCACACTCAAAAACGCTCCAGCAATGGATTTGAATTTCTTTGTCCGTAACTTCCGTAGGTACCTATTTTTATTTGATAATAATAATATTTATATGCATGTTTGAGAAAAGATTTCGTGCTGTATTTGAATACCTAGATATAAAGCAACATTCAGCAATATTCTTCATACGTAGGTGAAAAGCAGTACGTAGATCTTCCCAAGGCGAGGGACTTACGAGTACAAACTAGCCGGAATTAAAATGAGCTGTAGATCATGCGCTTCACTCCTGTCTGATTTATGCCAGGGAAATAGGTATCATCATCATCCTAGCATTATCCTGGTTGCATTCGAAGCCCTCGTTTAATTTTTCGCCATTCAGTTCTCTCGATTGCAAGATATTCAGACTATATTAGCACTCGTATCGTCATCTACGACAAGTCAAGCCTACGACTATTTTAATTTGCACATTTGCCATCACCCTGCTGAGGAGGCGTAGCCAAGTGATCGCCTCCTCAGTCGCGCCGCAAATGTACCAATACAATAATATAATGGTTCCAAACGCGGTAGACTCCTGGTATAATCTTAGTCGGTAATTTTAGCGATAGGATGGCGGAAAATAAATTTGGATACTTCGTCCCCAAAAATTCTCTCATAAAGTGAAAAGAATGTTCGCCATAACTGAGCTACCTATTAAAAATATCATCGTTCCTTATTCGAACCATAGATAGCTGGAACGCTCTGCCAGCGCACGTACTTCCTTCCTCTTACAACCCTGGGTTATTAAAGTAGGGCGCGAAGAGGCACTTCATTGGGCCGCTAACTTGAGGGACACCCAATAGAAACTTCGTATAGCTACGAGTACTACTTGCCGGTGCTGGCAGGGAACCGATCTAACTCCTTGCCGTTCGATATGTTGATGAGTAAGCAAATATTCTAGTAGTAAAATTTTGTGAACTTTGAGTGTTGCCCTCAATTCGCTAGATGTCGTCATGGCTTTCTATCATTATGGTGATTAAATATAAAAAAAGGCTTTACCAAACTCACAATATTTTGATCGCTCCACACAATAAAATTGACGCAAGAAAATCCTTCCTGCTGTTGAAAAATTCACTAAGGACCTGCTAGATTAGAATTACCTATGAAGTATTCAAATGCTGCGTTAGGTAGTGTAGGTATTTTTGTTTTGATTATTATAGGAGAACAACATACACAACGTGACAACATACAGCTTGCACCCAGGCGTGATTCGCACAGACATTAGTCGCCATTTTAGCGACACCTTTATTTATGGTGCGAAATTCATATTCGATTACGTGTTTGGTATCTTCCTGAAGTCGCCACGCTGTGGAGCGCAGACCAATATCTACTGCGCTGTGGATGAAGGCTGTGCTAAGGAAAGCGGTCTTTACTACAGGTAGGTACACTTATTATACACGCCTTTATTCCAGAATGGGTGCCAGAGGCGTACTATGCCCACATTTCATCGTAAGCTTTTTTGTTCTACGTATCAGATGGTAAGACGTGTTGAAATTGACAGGCGCAAATTGTGGGGACCTGCTGTAGAAGCCTATAAGTCCTTCAATTTGGCTTACGACTGCCATGTCACTGGCAACCGGGACAAACGGCTTAACCTGCCTTCCGATGCACAGAAACGCTAGTAAATAGAAATGCCACTAAGCGGCCACCCAAGCCAGGACCAGCCATAGCAAAAGTTGATAATGCAGTGATCGTTTACAGAACACGAAGCCACAGCGGGGCCAAGAGCGCTTCTAGGTACACAATTTTTTTTTTGACAAATTCTATCGTGTAATATGTACTCGGTGGCGCAATGGTGGTGTATGCGACTGCCGTTTTGAGTGTTTTCTATGTATAAAATGCACGTATTTAGAAATATATAAGTTTGTCTAACAGTTGTCTCTAGACATGTTCATACTGCCGGCGTCGACTTGCTTTACTAGTTTTGTCGCTGAGCGACGAGCTTTCAAAAAGAAACTCGCTTAACGATGCTCGCTCGCTGGACCATTTCTTTACATTGAAAGTAGACGCTTGCATTCCAACAAATCATATGATTTGTTGGTATATTGTATAATATCAATCCTATATATCTAATCAGATATCAACAAACTGAACGACCGCGGGCGAGCGGCGCGAATAATCGCTCGTCGCACTTGCACAATCGCTTATATCCCGGCGACAAAACTATCGAAACTACACATTCCCTTTCCGCTGATCGCCAACTCGTTTATAGTTTCTGGTTCTACTCATTTCTCGTTCATCGTCGGCGGTCGGACCACCGCCTTAGGCCGGTGCCGTGGTCTGCTGTCCACGGTCGTCCAAGATAACTATGAATCGCTATAACGGCTACTCATTTTATTTGTTTCAGTGACTGTAAGGTAAAATCTCCATCGAAACAGTGTCAAGATAAGTCTCAAGCTGTCAAGTTATGGGACGAGACGATAAAGGCGCTGGGGGTGAACCTGAAAAATTATAATCCATTTACGGATCAAAAGATCACAGAATATGCGTTTCTTCAGTAACTCCAAGGCTCTTAACATAAATTGTGAGTGATTGAGTCACGCTATGATCTGCATTTCGTATGCTATATAATGGCGTATTCATTTTTCGCTCAGTTAGGAGAATCCTGCATAGCACTATAGTTCGGATACCCAGACGTGCATGTATAAAGCGATTAATGAATCTGCAGGAAGCTTAGGAAGTATGCATGGATCGCAAAGCTTGGCGATCTGTCTTCTCTGACTACCCTTTCAGTTATACAGCAATGTTCTCCCCGACTACCGCGTAACGGATACAGCGTGGAGATAGTTCGTCAGTTCTCAAACTGAACAGCAACCTGCGGCCCTGAAAACTTTTCGTACTCGTTGCTGAAGAGGGGTGACCACAGCACTCCAGTATCAACGGTAATTTAGTCTTAGCCAGTCAACATCTCCGGCGTTATCAGGGAGACCACAAGCTAGCAGTCTCCGTTCCAGTCTGGTTACCTCATCACAATGGGGGAGAAAACGCAAACCTTTTATGTAGACGGCGCTGTTAGTTTGTTACACAGAAAACGTTAAGTTTCATAGCAAAACCTTTAATCTGCTTCGTCTTGCGTTATGTTTTTGCTCTAAGTTTCTTTTTTGTGGTGGAAAAAAGGTTTGCAACATGTATTCTACCTGGCGAGTCGTTGAATTAAAGGAGGAATTGTAAAAAAGAAAAAAGAGCCACGTTTAAAAGCCACACCGCGACCCATTCTTAGTAATTAATTAAACGCGTATTACTAACGAAATAGTATGAAGATTGAGTTGCTTTGTAACAAACATTTGGTGCCCTCTACAATGAACTATTTGACAGTTTTCTTCCTCATTCAACTTGGAGCTTCTTTCACAGCAGCATTGCACTCATCTACGACTTATTGAGGATTCGCAGCATTCGATTCCAAATCGGTGGCATTCAATTCAGATTCGGAAAAGTGTTGTGACAACCACTTAGTGAAAAGCAATATCTAATTTGATATTAAGAATGTTGCATCGCGCTATAGAAGTTCTCTCGCTAAAGAATAATATAATTAGCCAACATCAACTGTTACGCCGTGACCCACCTGGCATGACTTGCTTAGTCGAAGGGTTCTCCTTTTGTGTTGAAGAAACAACTGAACCTGTTCCTCTACCGGCGGAAGTCGTCAAATAGTTCATCAGAGACAATATTCATCTTAGTTTAAGAGCTTGGTAGTGTAGGAGCTAGGTTTTTAGTGATCTATGAATAAGTGGTTGTATTAAAACTACAAAGTATTACATAATAACAATATATATTTCAATATGTGTAATCTATCAAATATAAACATATTTTGTTCTTAAATCTATATGTGTTCAAGCATTTGTGATAATAATAAATATAAAATGCCAATGTTTCAATAATTCGACAGGAACGAAGCATCCAAATATTGACACACTTTTATGCCATACGACTCGTCTTTAATAAGCCACAGTAAAAAGGTAACACAGCATAGAAAGTGCGCAGTCACTCACACATATACACATTTTTTCAGGAATCACGTGCCGAATTTTGTTCTGTTAATCGCGTGACTCTTGTAAGTTGAATAACTGTCTAGTATAAGTGTACTGTGGCTTAGGGCTTTTTCAGGTCAAGCGTTTTTCACCCTAAATTTTTCGAATACAATTAGCATCAAACGGGCGGCCGTCCATTGCAAAACGCTAAACTAAAAAGAGCCCGTATACATAGAAGTATTCGTTTACTATAAAGAAATAAATACATATAAAATCGGACGGAATGTTTCAACAAATTCTACATGCTATATATAATCTCTACTTGTTTATTTTTTCAAACAATTACTAAGCACCAAACAGTGTGAGGTAGATCAGTTCAAACTCGACAGCTAAAACCTAAAGTAAAAAAAAATTAAGTATTATATTCTGGTGTGCATAACTATCTGCTAATTATATTGCACTGTTAACAGAATATTAGAAAGTCGTGTCTTTCACTTCTTTCAATGAAATCGTCAAAAACAACGTAGGCATTTCATAGATTGATCAATAATCTGATTCTAAAACGGCTGATCTAAAATAACAATAAACCCTAAACCCTTAACATATGAATAAACCCAAAACCCTTACACATTACTACATAATAAAAATGACAATATATATTACGAGACATAACACTAAATAGACCTAGCCACATTTGTAATGGGAATTTTAAAATTAATTCGGTAATAGCACCAAAATAACACAACATCAATTAATTAAATCAGTTCAAATATAAAAGCAGAGAGTTTGAGTATTTATATTACTTTGTGATACAAACAGAATTACTTACTTTGTAAAAAAAGCGTAAATATAGACCTCTATATTTACGCTTTTTTTACAAAGTAAGTAATTCTGTTTGTCCTGCCCATTGTGCTCAAAATCATCCTAGCAAATATAAAACCAAACTGTATTGCGTCTGCCGCCAACGTTATTTATGTCGGTGTAGCCACTTCATTAAAAAAAAAATGAAATGATTATTTTCTTTTTTTTAGGCGGAGAAACATTACTGGAATTATAAAAAGTTTGAACAAATTGGTCACACCTCCAATATTATTTACCTATACCATGCATACTCTAAACACACTGGGAAACATGTGTATATTTTAAAGTTTCCTTTATATACTCTCACTGACCTTTTAATAATAGAGATCAGCGTATTCGGAATGCTGGTCGAAGTGATAATCTACTAAGTACCATCACCAAATAAACCCCCTATTTTTCTAAACCGAGAACATAAACGACATTATAGCCTATACTTAATTAACTAAAAATTATCTTAAATAACATAAAGATAATTTTTAGTTTTACAATTAATATGGGCCTTTGTAACAATATTGCTTTTCATTCAAAAAATTGTAAAAGTCCTTAACAATATATGCTTACAAGTCATCAGAATCAAATCAAATGTAACAAACTAACAATACAAACTGAGTTAACATTGATTGTATTACTTATAGGGGAATTGCATTACATTACATATTGTCACGCCTTTATCCTCGAAGGGGTAGGCAGAGGCATATTATAGGGAAATATAAATGCAAATTGTCTCCTTGATAAAATATATAATTCTGTCTAGTAACAGTTAAACAACATGAATACATAAAGACTAAACAATTTAATATGACCTGAACCATAGCGAGGAGACGACTGTTGCGCTTAACGAGTGCTTGAGTCTCGCAATACAAATCTCATGCGTCAGCATTGTCGATGTAGCCACATACCTATGCACAATACCTCGAGACGGGCGATTTAAAGTTCCATATCAATCTGGTTAGATTTTGGGACACATATTTCAATAACTTACAAAAATCTAGGCGGGCGATATCTTCGACGTGTAGTACGAAATTAAATTTCAACTTGCTACGTCCACTCATTCCAGAGTTTATCGATGGTGACACACGGACAGACAGACAAGAAAGTGTTTTAATAAGTCTTTTTTTGAGGTATAGAACCCTGATAAGATAAGGCCCTATGACAAGTCACAATAATTATATTGATCACTTAATACGACAGTATATCATGCAATCCTGTAAAGGTATCCTTATATTTAAAGTTCATAAAAAAAGATTAAAAGATAAGTAAATGGCAATTAAGTTGCGAACGCACTTCAAACCTAAGCACTAATAAAATTACACAAAATTAAACTGATTATATCAATTGAAATATAACGGCGGATTGTTTGAGTATTTTTTTTATACCACTGATGTGGCAGACAAGCATACGTCCCACCTGATGGAAAGTGGTCGCCGTAACCTATGGACGTTTGTAGCACTAGAGGTGCAGCACTCGCGCTGCCGACCCTTTATAACCCTTTTAAGACCCCTTTTGAAGAACCCCATACTGTAGACGCTCGGGAAAACCCAGGCAGGGAGCTCATTCCACAATCTAAGCGTACGTGGAATAAAGCCTCTATCGAAACTAACTGTGTGCGTGCGCTCCGGACGCAAAGTGTGAGGGTGAACACCCTGTCTATGGCGAGCGGTGCGATGATAGAAGGTAGCCGTGGGCATTATATCAAACAACTAAAAATTACTTTTACATATAAATAAATATAAATTAACCAACAGAATCACTTAGTACAAATGAATAATGTAAATGCACACAATACTGTAGTGAAGTGGGGTTAAATAAACTTTTACTTAAGTTTGACCCCGGGGTCGTTAGCTGTGAAAGGGTTATAGTCTTCGAGGCCCACCAACTTTACTGACAGGTCCCATAGCTTCTTGGCACTTACGTCGTTTGTTGCTAATGATTTAGGAGTTGTAACGGCACAATCACTGCAAAATACAGAACACATGGTTTAGTGTGATTCAAAGACATGCGAGCGGAAATATGGACATAGGTCAGTTCAAAACAAAGGGTGCCAAAAAGAAATTTTAACTTAAAAAATCAAACTTCAGGTACCTACTATCACAGATAATATAATATAATTCTTATACAGATGCACGAACAGGAACAAAAAATGGTTACGGTCTTAACTTTCCAAGCAGGCAGGCACTACGGGAGTTTGTATATAGATGGCGACAATGTTTTGGCACACTTTTCTTATTATCTACTACACTACACTAGATGTCACTATTAACAAAAATACTGTGCCGAATGTTTTTTCTAGCTAATCGACGTTATCCATATTCTGCACTTTGGGGTACGAGAAATATAAAGGTCATAATGTGGATATTTTAACTATAGGTACTAATATTATAAAATTAGAGTTAATTCATTTGTTTTGTTTAATTGAAGCGCTAATCTCAGCAAGTACTGGGTTGAATTAGAAAATTATATTTTTGTTATGATATAATTATTATCAACTAGTTGG
The DNA here is from genome assembly GCA_948477245.1 of Thumatha senex. Lineage (NCBI taxonomy): Eukaryota > Metazoa > Arthropoda > Insecta > Lepidoptera > Erebidae > Thumatha > Thumatha senex. The sequence continues at coordinate 24,207,319 of OX419726.1, forward strand.
CGCCTGTGGCTTCGCCCGCGTAGAGTTGAAATCAAGTAAAATCACATTACTATAAAACATTTTTTTTATAACGTGTTTTTTTAGTAACGTAGGTACTTGTAAGTGACTATTTGTTATTTTCATGGAGATTGTTTGTTGGGGACATGGAGGTGGCCATAGGAACTTCAAAAATAAACATGATAAACCTATTCCAGGGTTCATGAATGTTCAGGGGCCAGGTTCCAAGTTCGAGGATGTAGAGCCCATAGGGTTCCGATTCCCGACCCTGGGTCTGGGATCCCGAATTACGGCTTCTGTGTCTTAGATCGAGAGTCCAAGGTCAGCTTCTCCAGATCCTCTGTTTAGAGTCGAGGGTTGGGTCTTAGGTTTGGGTTCTCTACCGAGGGTTTGGAGTAGAGGCTGTAGATACCTCACAGTATAGGGGCTAGGATTCAAGGTTAAGGACCTAGGGTTCATGATCCTATTCCCGAGATCCGGGGTCCACGGTTCTGAGTCAAGAATCCAGTGTCTTAGATCCAAAGTCCAGGTTTCTGGGCTAGAATCTGAGTTTGTGGGCTTAGATTCGGTAAGGCTCCAAGACCTTAGATCCTGAGTTTAAAGTCAAGTGTCTAGAGTCAATGGATGTCTATAGTCCCTGGCTCCGGCGTAGATAAGTCTATGGTCGAGATCTGGGGGTTTAGGTTGTAAGATATACCTATTGTCTACAGAGACCAAACCCAGGGGTCTGGGGTCCTCAGTTCAAGGCCTAAGGTCCACTGACCAGGCTCTCAGGGTTGAGGTTCAGCCTTGTCTAGGGTCCTCAATTTAGATTCCAGGACCTGGGGACCAGAGTCCAGGGCACAGTATCCGGGACTAAAGTCTACAAGCTCCAGAGTTGAGGATTCATGATCGTCCTGGAGTGTAGGCCACAGTCATTTATTTTCATGCGTGGAGACCTATAATTGGCTTTCAGGTATTTATTATACAAGTCTATTGGCTGTTATTAGCTGTTGGTCTACCAAAAAATTAATAAATAACAAGAGGACCCTCCACGCCTTGCCAGTGACATACGTTGAACTCCTGACGCACCTATTTAATCCCGTCGCTTATAAATCATACAATAATGCATAAAAACTTGCCCGATTTATCGACATTTATTATTACTGCTCCGCTCCCCAGGGTAGTAGCGTGATATATGTATAGCTTACAGCCTTTCTCGATAAATAGGCTATTCAACACAAAAATATTTTTTTAAACCGACCAGTAGTTCCCGAGATTAGCGCGTTAAACTAAACAAACAAACTTAAGTTATATAGTATAAGTATAGATAATCTATTGTATCAGGCCTTTGAACGTGAAATGTATAATTAATGAAAACAAAATAAAAGAAAGTAAATAATATGTTTGTTTACTCTTTCACGTAAAATTGCTGAATGTATTTACAACATATAGGCTACTTTTTATCTTCCGGAACAAGTTATTTTATATTTTTAACTTTTCAAAGCGCAATGTATCGTATACGATGCAGCGCTAATAATATTATAACGTAAGAGTAGTGCCGGTGGTCAGACCACTTTGAACCTTGTTATCAGAGAGACCGACAGTTATTACGCGCTTCTATTTTCCACCTTGTTCTTATTGACATAACGTCGCTCAGTCCGCGCTGTATAGCCGTTGATACTTTGGCGTATCGGATCACTGGATTTGTTTTGATTACGATAAAGTTTAGACGCTACATCGCGTTTTGGTATAAAAAAAATGTTTAAATTCTGCAATAAAAAAGAAACAATATTTTGGGCCAGAAAGGCAATGATAGTCATTTTTTTAATGAGACTGCCAAACTGGTATGTATTAAACACTATATTTAGTAAATTTTTATCAAAAAATGTATTATATTTACGGTGTTTTGTATTCATAATTGTTATTAAAATATTGATTTTAAAATGCAAAAACAAAAACCAAACAATTAGGATTCGAACTTGAGACTCAGATGCAGAATCGTATATCCTATGTCTACTTCTCGCGATCAGACACCAGACCACACAAACGGTTACGATACGATTAAATTTTATTATTCTACCGTGCATCGCTGCTGTGACGTGCGCGAGCGACCCGCTCGCGCACACACGTTCCATCTCTTTTTTTTTACAGGTACCATTGGCATAGAGAGACCAAAGTAAATGGAAAACTGTTCAACTTATTACGTCGCCATCTATTGTCATAAACGTACAGTATCGAGAACTAATTATTCACGCAATCTACATTAATTGTATTACCAACGAGTTTAATATGTTGATATTACAGATTATAATTTGGTTTTTATTTTAGAAATTAATTACCGGACTTTAAACGACTAAATAAGATTTTTATTTTTGTAATCTTGAATTTGATACCATTACTGCCATCTAGGGATTATTTAATGTCATTAAAAATATTTTGTTCCCATTGGTACCCCCTGCTACTATTAACGCATATCGTACAAAACGGCAATTTTATAGAAAATCCAGTGATCCCACCCGGCTTCGCACGGATGCAATGTAGATATTAATCATCATCATCCGAGCGTCTGTCCCAGTTGCGTCTCGCGACGCCCGGGGTCCGCTTTCCTACATTTTTTCCTCAATGCAATGTAGATATTAATATGCATGTATTATATCTACAGATAAACCTGCATTAAAATTAAAGGTTGCCTGGAAGAAATTGCTTTAAGCGATAAGGCCGCCCATTGTACTACTTTAGTTGTAACAAATTATCACTCTGTGATTATTTATGTTTTTTATGGTACAATAAAGCATAAAATAAATAAATAATATCAATAATCAGTTGAGTAGCATAAAAGATGTAATCATACAGACAGCGGGAGCAGATATTTTTTTTGCTATATGTAAAGACATCGCTGACCTAAATAATTACGTTGAAAAGTTTACCTGTAGTACAATCCCGTTTCATTAGCGCATTTCTCATCGACCGCGCAATATATAGTAGTCTGCGCTCCAAGTTCGGGCGTTTTCATAAAAGGCCCTATTATAAAGCCTATAGTCCGTCGCGCACCCTTGAACACTGTATCGTCCACATGACGCCCCAACTCTGTCTTAATCAAGCCTGGGTGTAAGCTGTAAGTATTCACTCCTTCTATTTTGTATTCCTGTGGAACAATAAATTATTATCCTTTTACAAGAATGTGGAAACATGTACTATGGCCTCCAAAAATGCATGGATAGCTGTAAATTAAACAATCCTACTAATGGGTATATTTTAAACTAGCTGATACCCGCAACCTCGCCCGCGTGGTGAAATTTTCCTATTCGAGATTTCGTACGGAACCTAAAACCTGTTTGAAAATCCAATAGCCTATGTTACTCACCACGAATATAGCTTTCTAATGGTGAAAGAATTTTTAAAATCGGCCTATGTTACTCCCAAAGAATGCAACTTTCTAATGGTGAAAGAATTTTTAAAGTCGGCCTATGTTGCCCATATTCCACATTCCCGAAGAATGTAGCTTCCTAATGGTGAAAGAATTTTTTTAATCGGCCCAATAGTTTCTGAGCATATTCATTATAAAGAAACTCACAAATCTTCCCTCTTTATAATATTAGTAGTATAGATGTGAAAGCTAGTATGGATGTTTGTTACTACGTAAAAACTATTAAATGGATTTAAATTAAATGTAACAGCAATATAGCTTTTACATCAGAATAAAACATCGGCTACGTTTTATCGTGGAAATAAAATCCTGTGGAAAACAAGAACACTTTACCACTTATTTTCGTGATCGCAGGTATTATCGTACCTTTCAATTTTACGCTATACTAATAGTCAGGGGATATGCTATTTATATTTGACTTCAATATAATTTTGAAAGCTAAAGAATTCGATGGCCGTAGTATTTACAGTACTGGGTAAGAAATTTTACTATGGTACATTTAGGAAAAAGACGGAAGCCTTAACATGGTCGTTCACGTGAAATTGTCTACAAAGTGTATTAATATGTTTTAACTGATACCGACAAATTTAAAAAATCAAGAAGATAGAGACGTTTTAATGCCAGTGGTAGGCCAAAAAAGCAATTTCGTTTAGATATTGACGATTTTGGTTATGATGTTGTGCGAAGAATGATGTATGATTATTAATTACGATTTAATGAACTGCCTACAGTGACATCATTAAAATCTAAACTATCGGAGGTTATTAATTACAATGGATTTGAAAAGTCGTAGAGAAAAATATTGTATAACACTTGTGTGAACAAATGGAGTGATGATAAGAGAAAAGGTGTAAAAAGCCAATTTCAAATGCTCAACGTTTGATAATAGTTCATGCGGGAAATTAAAAAGGCTGTGTGCCTGGAGCCTTTTAAAGTATAAATCTACGGACACCATAGACGATTATCACAATAAAATGAATAACGACAACTACGAGAAATGGCTGGTTAGTCAATTAGTCCCAAACGTACCCAGTGATTCTGTTCTAGTTATCGACAACGCACCCTATCACAATAAATATGTTATAAGACGCCCCAATTCGAAAATCACTAAACAGGCAAAAAAAAAACAATTGGTTAAACAGGCTTGAAATTCTAGAAAACCCCCGATTTGCTGTAAATATGTCGGCATAAGTTTTCTGTGGACATAATACTTACTGAACATGGGTACACTGTATTGCGATTGCCACTGTATCATTCGGATTTTATTCCAATTGAAAATATATGGTCTCAACTGAAAGGTTATGTTATACAGCGTCTAATAAATGGGTATGAATTTAACTACAGTAAAAACATCATTGGCAGAAAAAGTAAACATGATTGGAACTGAAGTCTGCAGAAAGGTTTGCGATCATGCAATTAAACATGCAATTTCTAAGATTTCAACACGGTCTGGATAATTACACTAATAGACTGGTTATATATGGTTATGATATAGACTTCATTGAGAGCACTGATAGTGAATAGCAAGGAATTGAGGATATATAATTGTTGCGTCAGAATGTGTCACTTTTCAAAATAAATAAATCAATACGGAAACATCATGTTTTTTTTTATTTTACTATAATCTAAGGACAACACTTGGAGAAGCGCTCGTGGCCCCGCTGACACAGTGTTCTGTAAACGATCACTGTTTTAAGCAACATTCGCTATAGGTGGTCCTTGGATGGGTGACCACTTTGTGGAATTTCCATTAAAAAATAAAAAATAAAAATTATTTTGCATAGACCATTTCCACGGCGCTTACAAAATGTCATACACTAAAACTAAAGAAAAAAATTGTATATTTAAAGTGACCACCGGTTCGGAACGCGGCCCACCTGGGAAGAACCGGCAAGAAACTTAGGAAGGCTTTTTTTGATGGCCTATTTACAATTTAATATATTATGACTATAATATTTTATTTGCCAGCAGATCATTTCCAGGCATCCCTGTCCTGTAAATAGTCTTGAATAGAGTAATAACCTTTTTCACAAAGCTTCCTTTTAATAAACTTTTTAAATTTATTTAATGGTAAATTTCTCAGGTCACAGGGAAGCTTGTTGTAAAAGCGTATACAGTTACCCTGGAAAGAATCGCCAATCTTATGCAGCCGACTGTGGTGAACTAAAAGATTGTTTTACTGTCTAGTGTTTATATTATGTATATCACAGAGTTTAGTAAACTGTGATAGATTTTTCTGGACATACATAAGATTGGCAAAAATGTATTGTGATGCTACGGTTAGAATATTTACTTCTTTGATTTTTTCTCGGAGGGAGACTCTGGGGCCCAAATTATATATAGCGCGTACAGCCCGCTTTTGAAGAACAAAAATGTTATTTCCATCTGCAGCACTCCCCCAAAGGAGAATACCGTAAGAAATAATACTATGAAAATAGCTGAAGTAAACCATTCTAGCCGTATATACATCTTTTAGAGTCCTGATCTTTTTTACAGCGTATGCAGCCGAACTTAACCTAGAGGCCGTCTTTTCTATATGCGGGCCCCACTGCAAATTGGCATCAATAGTTATACCAAGGAACACAGTCGATTCCACAAACTCTAACACTTGTCCATTAAGTTGAACATTGGCCGTAACTTGTTTTACATTTGGTAGAGTAAATTTAATACATTTAGTTTTGTTTTCATTTAGGCAAAGATTATTTGAGCTGAACCAATGAACTACTCTAGTGATTGCATTGTTTACATCGTCATTATTATCTAATTGTCTTCTAATTTTAAAAATCAATGAGGTATCATCTGCAAACAAAACAATCCTATTCCTGTCCCCTACATAAAATGGTAAATCATTAATATAAATGAGGAACAAGAATGGCCCAAGTATCGAGCCTTGTGGCACACCCATTGTAACCATGGATCCTACAGAACGTGTACCATTAATATCGACCCTTTGTATTCTATTGTTCAAATATGAAGGCAGAAAGTCGAGAGATTTGCCTCTTATTCCATAGCGATGTAATTTTTTGCACAATGTTTCATGTTGAACGCATTCAAAAGCCTTGGATAGATCGCAGAATATACCTAATGCATCTTGCTTGTCTTCCCAGGCTTCATGAATACATTGTAATAACTTAACACCAGCATCGGAAGTTGAGCGTCCTTTCGTAAAACCAAACTGTTTTGTATGAAATATTTTATGAATATCAAAATGGGATAACATTTGATTCAAAATTATTTTTTCAAATACTTTGCTCAAAGTTGGTAGCACTGACACTGGTCGGAAATTAGACGGGTCTGTAGCGCTGCCAGCCTTGAACAAGGGTATGACTTTGCTGTGTTTCATTAAATCAGGAAATACACCACTGGAAACACAGTCATTAAACACATTTGCTAGATGCGGCGCAATGACCTCAATGACACATGATGCAGTTTTGACTGATTTTGATGATTTGCGAGCGTTTCCGTGCTTCGGAAAGCACGTTTAGCCGTTGGTCCCCGTTGCCACTAAAATAGCAGCCGTTAAGCCATATGGGCGGCTTAAAAAATTTCAACAGCAGGTCGCTACAGCCTGCACCTGTCCATTTCAACATGGCAATGGGCTCACCCATCTGTTACGTGGGACAAAAATGCATACGCTGAAATGTGGACGTATAGTATGCCTACCCCTTCGGGGATAAAGGTGTGACAATAGGTATGTATGTTACACTTGGAGAAAAGGAATTGTTTTAACAGCTCATTAGATTTTTTTTATTAAATACCGCACTGTTCGTATTTCTTGCGAAAGGGACAACGAAATCAGTCGATTGTCTCTTTCTAAGGTCGATGTGCATTATTTCTTGCCCAGTACTGTAATTACGTAATTATTCGTCTAGTTTTAATCTGTAAATTTGTTCGAAAAACTTCACAAAGCAAGGGAAACCGTGGGCATAAGCTAGAAAGACCATAATAAAATTGTAATAGCTCCATTCTCGTAAGTTTTTGGTCTTTTATGTACGATATCAAAAGCCGCGGGTTGCCGGGGACGAAATAATAAGAGACAGGGACAAAGAAACATTCATAGGGAATTCGTACAATAACGCTAACCACTTGTCCCAAAATCGCACTGGATTTCATTCTTTTGGTAGTAACATATGTATGAGTATTATGTTATACAATTTGATAAATGCACCCAATAAATGTTAACGCTCAAGATAACATATGACTTCAGGACAACTTATGTAATGATGACATAGAGTAATGTGCATTTACCTTCAGTTTAGCAGCCAGCTCTCGTGAAAATAATATGTTAGCCGATTTGCTTTGACCGTATGCGTCCATTGCGCTGTACGGTTTATTCTTAAAATTCAAATCCTCAAAATCGACACCTGCAGAACACGTATGATAAAATTATGTCATTATGACGGGACAAGAAAAGTCTCTACAACATAACTTAGTTTAATATATTATTGCTAATCTTAATTTATAAAAGAAAAAGTCCTGACTCACTGGTGACAATCTACGCCCAGCTTATACACTTGGACCTAGATACCTGAAATTTTGCAGTGTTTTTTTTAATGATGTAGACAAGGAATAGGATCGGGTTATTTGAAATTTAACCCCTAAGGTGGGAAAATAGGGGCTGAAAGTTTGTATGGAATACCGCCATTTTTAAACTAATATGCATAAAAATTTGTATGTGGACTATCGTTTATAAATTAAGATAGACGTGTTGCGGGAATTTTGAAATTCAGCTATTAAGGAGGTAAAATAAGGTCTAAAAATTTGTATAGAAATCAGTCATTTCTGAACTAAAGACATAAAAATTTGTAAGTATATTGGTTTTCAGGTAAAAATTAAGGTAGACATATTTTAAGATTTTATTAAATTCTACCATTAAAGGTGTAAAATAGGGGATGAAAGTTTGCATGGAAATCCGTCATTTAGTTTTTAATAAAAGTTGAGGATATAAGGGCCCTTTAAAATCTTCGGGGCTTTACCTCACCTGCTAGCGGCGCACCTGCTGACTAACGGAAGAGGCAACGATACAGGTGCCCTTACAGGGTTGGGAGATCAGACGGCAGTGTCGAAAATTAAAATCTGAACAAAATCTGCTCCTAGCAGCGAAAAAAGTGGACCCTAGTCTCCACATACAGGTCGAGTTTGGAAGTATATACAATAACATGAGTGGAAATTATGTACATTGGAATATTTTGTAAATTTATTTTGTATTGTGTAAATTTGTTTTGTAAACAATTAAATTCTTGTTTTGTCTTCGGGATCGATTATAGAATAATCAATTCTAAAGACAAAACGGATTTTTTTTTCTGTTAATGAAATTCGACTTTTCCGATTTCCGATATTTCATATCGGGAAAACATCTAATTCCCATGGGTAACACTTTTTGTGTAATAACCAAATTTGACGCGATGGAGCCGCGGGCATCAGCTAGTTACTTATAAACTTTTTAATACCTCTGCCTATATTTTATGTCTGCACATAAAATTACGATATTAGAAAAAAAATCAATACTAACGGCTCTGCGCTCTAGAGGATACGGTAACAATTCTAGCTGGTGTACTATTCCTAATGCGCGGCAATAGAAGCATAGTCAGAAGGAAATGTGCCAAATGATTAGTGCCAATTTGTGTTTCAAACCCATCTTCAGTTTCACCCTTAGGGCACATCATAACTCCTGCATTATTCACAAGTATGTTAATCTGGGGTTCCGTATCCAAAATATTCTGAGCGCATTCTCGAACTGACTTTAGTGAGGTAAGATCGCATTTAGCTAGTACAATGGTACCAGTATTAGGTAGATCTTTACACCTTTTCTCAATATCGGTTTTCGCTTCTTCTGCTCGTTCTATGCTGCGGCAGGCCATGATGACCTTGGCACCTGGTAATAATAGCAAAATTAATGACAAATCTTACTAACGGCCAAACAAGTTATATAAACGTGTTACGTTACGTCGGATGTAGGGGGCCCCACCAAGACCTCACGGGCTAGTGTATGCACCTGCTAAATAATAGACGAGGCTCGGACGCCTTTACCCTCTGGGGTTGGGAGGTCTGAGGGCATCGCTCCCATAAAAGTCATTTGCCAAAACCATAATGCAAAGTAAAAAGAGGAATGCAGCTAAGGATAGGGCGCCGCCCCACATCGGCGCACAGGAGCCCGAATACTGTGGCAAGTGAGCTAGGGCTACCGTGGAACATTGGCACGCTAACTGGGCGTGCGGTAGAGTTTGCCGAAGTACAATCCAGGCGGAGGGAGGACGTGGAGTTCCTGCAGGAGACTCGGTAGAAGGGCAACTGAGTCTGGCCTCTGCAGAAGGGCTACAAGCTGTACAACACGGGTGAACCTGGTGGGGAGAACGGAGTGGCCGTGGTGCTCTCCGCGAATGGCTATCCAGCTTTTTGGCCGGTAGAATTATCAGAGCGGTTGTTGACGGCTGCTGTTCAAATCACACGGCCATAAGTGCTAGGATCCCGCTGGACTCAGCGTTGTCACCCACCCTGTTTTTGCTGGATATCAATGACATGCTGTCCATTGACGGCATTCATATGCAGATAAGAGTACGGGTGACACTTATTGCACGGGTCGCACCGAGATTCCCGGTCTGTAGTGGCAGAAAGTCGTGAACAATCGTGTCTAAAATCGAGGGTTCTCTTGCAAGAGTGTCGCCTTCGCTGGTATGTCTTGCGGCAACCGCCGGGCTACGTGGGAAACAAATGTCTGGTCTTATCAGCCCCGCACTTCAAATCTCATCAGCAACACACAGAAGATGAAACCGTCAGACACTTTCCTTTAAGAAGAGACCCAGTTTCCATGTCTTCCATGAAATCAGAATGGTCAAAATCGAAAATGGAAAAAGCCCTACCAATAAAGTCAGAAAAACCCTTTAAGCATTTCTGGTACTCTATCACATTCAGTGTTTTTCTTTTTGAGCCTTATCACAGCTAACGTTAGCTCAACCAATACTTTGGACGCATCTAAGTTTTATCCATTTAATCATTTTATATCCAATATATTCAGCATTTCTTTTATCTTTATACCTAATCATATAAAAGAATCAGCTTAAATTTACCTCTTTTGTAAAAGTCCAGAACAGTTTCCTTGCCAATGCCAGTGTTACAACCAGTGACTATAGCAGTTTTGCCAATGAGCTTGGCAGAACTCAGACATTTACCACTAAAGAATGGCATTTTGTATTTGTAATAACTTCAGGTTCTTAAATTCTGTAATTAGAAAAACTGTATTTATTTATTGAACTAATTTCTTACAATACTTAGAAGAGAAAATAATAATAATATCTTCACATCTTTATAAAAAGACGGTTCATAAGGCTCTAACTATTCTAGGCTACTCACACTTAAATTATACATAGAAAACTCTTGTTTGTTTGTTTGTTTTTGATTCATGTAGCAAGAAATTTTTTTATACCACAGGTGTGGCAGACAAGCATATGGCCAACCTGATGGAAAGTTGTATAATATCATTGTGATTATTAACAATAGAGATAGAACAGCTCAGTTGCTCTTTTTTATCCCAGGATGTAAATGGAAATACAATAAGATGATGAGAGATTTAATTGACACCAGGAATAATGATTTATAAATTCCATAACTGTTCACCGATCTCCAGAATGACCTAAGCTTAACACAAAATACTGAGCAAGCGGGTAAGTATGTAATTAAAAAATCTATTTTATTAAAAAATTATAATGTAACGGCTGGTTAAGTCCAATATTAAATTTTGCCTTGAGAACTTAAACAAGAATTGCTGAAAATAGGAAATGTAAAAGTAACTAAAGTTGAAAGAGATGACATAGAAACTAAATGCGAGATTTGGGTAAACCATGAAAGTGTAGTGCAAGTAAATGAAATTGTGTATTTTGAAAGTATGTTTAGCGCGGATGGAAAATATGATTCGGATGTAGAATGGCAAGTATAGGGTAGAAGAAGTCAGGGTAGGCCAAGAATTACACATGAAAACCACATGAGCACAAAAACGGAAAAGTCAAAAGTACTTATATACCCAGACATGCATGTATGAAGCGATTGATAAATCTGCAGGAAGCGTAAGAAGTATGCATGGATTGCAAAGCCTGGCGATCTGTCCACTCTGACTACCCCATCAGGGATACAGCATGAAGATAGTTAACTTAAGGTAATGAGTATGAGAGGCAATATTACAATTATCAGTTCCTGACATAATTATGATAAGATTTATTGAATAAGGTGAACTCTGCTATAAATATATGAGTCCTCAAGTAAATAAGCTTGAAATACTGTACTTATTAGCTAACCACCTCAGATGCCTTTCATACACATTAATTATATATTGCTACAATTTCATCATACCATGATAATAGCAAATGTTATTTTTTATTAGAGATTCTGACCTCCAACGATTGAAATATAAAACATCTACCATATGAATTTTTCGCAAACTAAATATGTTACTTAAAATTTTATCAGATGTAAAAAAGAAACAAGAATTGATTTTCTACCGCGGCGCTAGCGCTTGCATCAGTCAGCAGGGTAACCGCTGTAACCGGTTGGTGCGTGGATATGGGAAGGTGGTTTGCTCCGGAACTTTTAAACTATGTATTATTTGTTTTAACTATACAAGACTATAATGTTCAACTCACAATGAGAGCAAATATTAAGAAAATTACAAGAGATAAGACGCTTAGAAGATATACAAATTGTAGGTACTAATGTAACGGAATCTGAGACGAAGTATAACTAATGTTAGTGATTACTTCACGTACATACCTCTTGACAACGACTATCGTAAATGAGGATCATAAATTAATATTTCATAAAATCACAATAACACAACCGTGTGCCTGGCAAGTGGCAAGGTCTAGGTCCAACTGGCAACTGTCATTATAATCAATGTCATGTCAATTTGTTGTATTTTTTGTTTCCCCTTTTGACCTTTACGGAGCTAGTAAAAAACATACATCTTAGACAAAACATAACATTTAAATCGGAACTAATTAATTTTTTAATGTTGCTTTTGTATCATAACGTTTAACCTTGTACATATCTTCTAATCTGTGCTTTTGACCCTCTCATGTTATTTCTTTGTTATGTAATATTTAAATATGTTATGTGTACATAACTCTACAGCCTGTACTCTACACCTTTATACACAACCAGTTAACGGGGGTAGTCCGAGCCGCGCTAACTACTAGTGGGTAAAGGTCATTATGTTCAGGGTCGAGAAGAATTTTATTCAGTAGGTTCATAGATGAAGTCATTGTTATTATAAATAGTTATTTATACCTCATTACATGAAGTAAGTTGTCATTCGCCAGCCGTTTGAGTTCATAGTTCAGAATATACTGAAAACCATAATAAGAATTGAATTGATCAGAATATGATTTCTAATTCTGACCCGTAGTACACCAACGTGGTTCACCTAGGTGTTCCACGGTTACGTACTTCGATTTCATGCCCAACTAACAAAATATTTCCTTTTAGTGGCTAATAAAGCCAAAAATAATACTCTTTTAAGAGCCGTATTATCGCTAATAAGAGTGCGTTTGGGCACAATTTATAAGCACAGTAATCTTATAATCCCCTTATAGTTGCTTTAGTTATAGCTTTTATTTCTTATACGTGTTTTATTATGGCAAGTAACAGGATAGTTAAACTTATAATGGCCACAAAAATGCAAATAAGTGGTCAATGTACTTATAAGAAATATATTAATAACTTTAATTAGGGTGATCACTCTTATATATATTTTATTATGGTCAACAACAAGAGAATAAAACTTTTAACAGCAAAACAAAGGCTTTTAATAACCTGTTCAGTCTAAAACTGTGTGTTTAAAACACTGCAATAAGTATTTTTGTTTCGTGATATATATTTTCACAACAAAACTTAAAAAAAAAGGAAAATCATCAACCATTTTAATAAAAGTAAACGGTAAGTTATAATTTATTTCATAAATTCAGGTCAATTATGTACTTGGTTGTAGTGAAAACTGTGTGGGAAAATAAATGCATGAAAAAATGTGATACGCAGAATCTTTTTTTATCAACGCGCCCTTGATTTAAGCGGTTTTTTGTTATCAAAATTGTTAATTTATCGAGTAACGTTTTATATAAGTCTACTATAAGAGAAAAAGCAATTCGTACATCGTTTACAAGGAGACTAAGAGATTTAAAACTTTGTAATGGTTCCATTTGTGGCATAAGATTCTGCCATTTTACATTTAGTTAGGGTTCCTTTCTCACAAGTAAAATCCTGTACCCGTACCATAGGTACTACTATTATATAGATAATATTTTTTAATGTATTCCTCACGCGGTCCATCCGCGTGACTCCACACATCCACCGCAGCATCTTCATTTCCGTGACACGCAGCTCCTGCTTGTATCGCTCCAATATCGGCCACGTCTCACTGCCATGTAAAAGGACAGGTCTAATAATGGTTTTGTAGACCTGTCCCTTCCATCGGCATTTTAGGGTCACAAATGACACCGGTCATCTCCCGCTATTTGGCCCACGCGGCAGCAATGCGTGACTTGACATCGCAATCGATGTCACTGAACGTGTGAAAAACAGATCCCAGGTATTTAACCTGGTCCGTGCGCTCGACCAAATCACCGCCTATGCGGACGGATGTGGGATCTGTCGAGTTTAGTGCCAAGTACTCGGTCTTCGCCACATTTAGTTTCAGACCGCCGTTCTCAAGCGTCTCCTTCCACGCCTTTACACGTCGCACCAATCTGCCCCTGTCCGCGTCTGCCAGCGCAATATCGTCAGCATACATGAGCAACCATGGAGGCTGCTCATGCGGGTTTCTGATGCTGTCCGACAATTCGTCTAATATTACACTGAACAGAAGCGGACTAAGGACAGAACCCTGGTGTACCCCGACGGTGATGGGGAAGGGTTTCGTGTCGCCAACAGCAGTCCGAACCATTGAATCGGAGTCACAGTACATGTCCCGGATAGTGTCAATATAGACCTCTGGAACCCCTTTGGACCGCAGTGCCCACCAGATCATCGCACGAGGAACACAGTCGAAGGCCTTTGCATGTCTAGAAACAAACAGTGCAGAGGCGTGTTCTTCGACCTGTATTTCTCTGCGACAACCCTCAGGGCAAAAACAGGGTCCGTGGTCCCATGACCAGGGCGAAACCCATATTGACACTCCGAGAGAGTACACTCCTGCCGGATCCGAGAGTCTATAATCCTCTCGAAGATCTTTATGGTGTGGGACATCACCTTTATACCGCGGTAGCTCCCGCACTCCTGCACTGACCCCTTACCTTTGAAGACTGGAGTAATAATACTCAGTCTCCATTGGTTTGGGATCTGCCCGCTGAGGAGTATGCGGTTAAAAAGGTTTACTAAGATGCCCACACCGCGAGGACCCATCGCCTTCCAGGCTTCGATGGGGACTCCATCGGGACCGACAGCTTTCCGATTCTTCATGCGGCGAAGCGCAGTCAGGACTTTTCCAGGCGTTACCGGTGGCACTAGTCCCTGATTCGGAGGGAGGTTCGGAGGCTGCACCTCTTTATGTAAATAATAAATAAAATAAAAATATCTTTATTTTGCATAGACCATTTTAACGGCGCTTACAAAATGTCATACACTATTTAAAATATTTAAAGCGACCACCGGTTCGGAACGCGGCCCACCTGAGAAGAACCGGCAAGAAACTTAGGAAGGCTTTTTTTTTGATGGCCTATTTACAATTTAATATTATTTCATTTTGCCAGCAGATCATTTCCAGGCGTCCCTGTCCTGCAAATAGTCTGTAACGGAGTAAAAACCTTTTTCACAAAGCTTGTTTTTAATAAACTTTTTAAATTTATTTAAAGGTAAATTTCTCAGGTCACAGGGAAGCTTGTTGTAAAAGCGTATACAGTTACCCTGGAAAGAATCGCCAATCTTATGTAGTCGACTGTGGTGGACTGAAAGATTATTTTTATTTCTAGTGTTTATATTATGTTTATCACAGAGTTTAGAAAACTGTGATAGATTTTTCTGGACATACATAAGATTGGCAAAAATGTATTGTGATGGTACGGTTAGAATATTCACTTCTTTGAATTTTTCTCGGAGAGAAACTCTGGGGCCCAAATTATAAATAGCGCGTACAGCCCGCTTTTGTAGAACAAAAATAATATTTAAATCTGCAGCACTCCCCCAAAGGAGAATACCGTAAGACATAATACTATGAAAATAGCTGAAGTAAACCATTCTAGCCGTATCCACATCTGTTAGAGTCCTGATCTTTTTTACAGCGTATGCAGCCGAACTTAATCTAGAGGCTGTCTTTTCTATGTGTGGGCCCCACTGCAAATTGGCATCAATAGTTATACCTAGGAACACAGTTGATTCTACAAACTCTAACACTTGTCCATTCAGTTGAACATTGGCCGCAACTTGTTTTACATTTGGTAGAGTAAATTTTATACATTTAGTTTTATGTTCATTAAGGCAAAGATTATTTGAGCTGAACCAATGAACTACTCTTGCAATTGCATTGTTTACATCGTCATAGTTATCTAATTGTCTTTTAATTTTAAAAATTAATGAGGTGTCATCTGCAAACAAAACAATCCTATTCCTGTCCCCTACATAAAATGGTAAATCATTAATATAAATGAGGAACAAGAATGGCCCAAGTATCGAGCCTTGCGGCACACCCATTGTAACCATGGATCCTACAGAACGTGTACCATTAATATCGACCCTCTGTATTCTATGTTCAATATATATAGTGGTGACATGTGTTCTTATGACACTATATATTTTTTCGTAGAACAAGGAGACCCGATCTTCTACGGTTTCATTAGCGAATAAACATTGCCAATCGGTTGCCAAAATATTGTCATTTATAGAATCAAAATCCGCTTTCAAATAGTTAAATTGGTTTCTAGGGCCATGCGCGAGACATGCATCAAGTGTGCGATTTATAGATACGATTGCTATAAACGGAGGATGATTCTGGTTAGGTTTTACTAGAGGTAACTGTGCCGACAAAGTTTCAGTATTAGTTATATTTGTCATGAGTAGGTCTAGAAAGCGTTTTTAATGTTCACAAACTTATTAAACTGACAGCAGTTAACCTCACCTAAGAAGTTAATTAACTCTTTATTAGCTTTACAGTAGCTTCTTTTTAGTACCGGTTCAACATGAGTACCGCAGGTTATAGTCCCCCATAATTATGAAGTCGTCAATATCCGGTGATTGTAGGATACTGCTAAGCACGTTAAGGTGCCATTTATAAGTGTCAGCGTTAACGCTAGGTGGGATATATACAGCACTGATAATAAATCGATAATTGTGTAAACGTAATTCATTTAAAAGATGGTCAAGAAGCTTTATGCGCACAGAAGGTACCTGGGTTACAAAGCGATTTGTAGATAATTGGACTGCGTGAAGTTCACGTCGCACAGCCACCAAAACACCACCCCCGTCCTGTCGGCCACAAGCTACCCTATCACGATCGCAACGAAATACTTGATATCTGCTATCTATATATTCGTTATTGTCAATATCCTCATGAAACCAGGACTCGGTCAATATCAAAACGTCATAATGATTAGATAATATATTCATATAAAGTGTGTGTAGTTTGGTCTTTAATCCTTGACAGTTCTGGTAATAAACAGATAATGTATGTTTATCCATAAGAAAAGGCAGTTATATAAAACAAGATTATAGTTATACTGGATAGAAAAAAAAATTGGTTCGTTCGTACCGTTAAACGAGTTCTTCAAAATCAATGTACTTTGGTATACGAGATAATTATGGCCCGGGGGAAGCCCATTAGCCAATGATGACGCACAACCACAACTATAATCCACCAACAACATTCCTACCAGAATTAAAAGAACAATGCAACCACTTACTGTATCGCGATATGTCCGTCTAGACTCCAGTACAAAATAGCATAAGATGCATGCAAATTTAAAATGTTGAAATGTATTAACAAGCAAGTATTTTTCATAACCTGTAAATAGTAATAAGCCCAAATTAATCACTTGGTGGTGGTTTAAGTAACCGCCATACCATACATCATACATATACAATATTCCATGCCATATGATAACACACGTATACGGTGTCATATGAGGATTTATTACAGCTTTTAACTGCAAAATATTTATATAGGATACACATACAGAAATAATGTATATTTTACCATAATAACCTGAAAGCACATAATTTTCAAAAAATCCTTTCAACTTAACAATATAGGTTATTAAATAATAAGTAGTTGTATTATTTGATTTTTTCAACCTCCTGTAGGGAACGTATCGCAAGAACAGGGGAGGTATCCGTTTTTCGCACCAGAATTGTGCTATGCTTGACCCACACATATTTGTAGTTCTGTTTACAGGCTGCCTCTCTGCAGTGTCGAAATAAAATTTTATTGGTAAGTGTAAAATGTTCGTTAATGTAAATTCGCACTGGAGATCTACTAATAGAATTTTTTGATGAATCAAGTCTTTTAACAGCTCGAAACGCGGACAAGATATTGTCACGAAGCATTGTACTCGAAACTTTCACAATCACATTCTTCGGTTGGGTACTTTTTGACAACGCGTGCTGGACGCGATGCACAACGACATCTTTTGTGTTTATCTGGTGGTTAATTGCTTTACCAATGCATTCAACAATACTCAACAGGCTTTCCCCACGACGCTCTGGCATGTTAGATATTTCTATGTTAGTTTCTCGCCTGTTGCTCCATAGATGCCATTTTATTTTCAAGTATTGTAAGATGGGTGGCAAGGTCACGCTCCCGCGCAAGGTCACCCTCCAATTTATTTAGGCGAATTTCGTACATGTCCAGTCGCTCAGATGAATCATTCAAGTATTTTTCCATATCTGCGAGCCTTACGATACCTTATTAGTTTCACATAACGAGTTACGTAGTTCTGACGTGTCACTGTTTAACTTCAAAATATTAGTATTAATTTCAGACAAAACAGACGTCAATTTTGCCATTTCGTTGCCAAGAATAAGATTTACCGTTGATGTAATAGTATCTGTAATTTTCTTGTCCCATACCAACAACTGATGGTTAAATTTTTCCTCCAATAGTCCCAAGTCATGATTTTCGGGTAGCTTACGTTTCCTGTAGATAGAACTCATCGTACTTTCATTCTCAACCGAGTCCGTATATTTGTATCAGATAAGACAGTGCGTGGAGACGGCGTAGCCATATTACTAGGTACAGGTCGCGCGGCGAATGATGAGCTCTGACAAAAATTAGTGGGGATAGTTTGCGCATGTATAATCGCGCACAATATTATAACACAAAGTATCAAGTTTAATAAGACTCTGCTTTGAACGTTTAAACATTTTTTTAAGTAGGTATATATTATGTAAGTAGGTATATATTATTTACAATAAGTGTGTTCAAAGTGTTTTGCGTGAAATTATTAAACCTTAATGGGTATTTTATTTAGTTTTTAGTGATCGTATTAAGAAAAACCATTTTTATTGTAATATATTAATTTAGAAATAGGTATATAATGTGTGTGACACTGACAACACTTGTTAAAGTAAAAGTGAAAGTAGTCTCTGTATACCCCGATTAAAGATAGACGTGATTTTTTTGAAGTGAAAACTTCTTTAGCGGCGTTGAGCACTTTTTCTGTAATGGGTATAAAATCTTAAACTCGCGTCAGGACACGTGACCTGATCGAAAAAGCGTAAGATTTTTTTATCATCATCATCTTTACGTCGATCCCGGTCAATTTTTGAAGGAATAACTTCTTTTAGCGCGGTACGCATATTTTTAGATGAGATAAAATCTCTGGACTCGCGACCATAATCATCATCATCATCTAATGTTGATTCCGGTCATCTACAGGTCTTATTAAATAATGCTGTGTAATCAATTAGGACTCTTTCAGTGTAGAATTATTTTTTCTCATCATCATCTTTACGTCGATCCCGGTCAATTTTTGAAGGAAAAACTTCTTTTAGCGCGGTACGCAATTTTTTAGATGAGATAAATTTGGACTCGCTACTCCCCGTTATTTTTCATCATCATCATCATTAACGTCGATCCCGGTCAATTTTTGAAGGAAAAACTTCTTTTAGCGCGGTACGCAATTTTTTAGATGAGATAAATCTCTGGACTCGCTATACCACGTTACGATACGCAGCTATAGTGTGTGCATATATGCATGTACCAACGCGTCTAGATAAATAAATTATTAATAAATTGAGTTTTCACTTCTGTCGGCACTCCCGGAGTGGATAGGTTTTTTTTGTTGTAAACGTGAAATTTTCGGAAAAATATTTGATCAAACAATTTACATAATAAACCGTTTCTTTCTTGTCTAGATTAGATAGTCAATTTACTTGGGGCATCAATACCTCAATACGCTATTAAAAGATTTGCCAAAAAGATAAGAATATTTTATGTACGTGACAGTACCGAGACTAGTGACAACACGTGCCGACAAATCGCGGAGTAGTGTGCGGCTGTGCACTAGTGTGCGTGTAGGATTCCGACCACTCCTGCGTCCACGCTCCTACAACCTACCCACCGTCCCACCCTTCACCCCCTGTCACCCCGCCAAATAGACCAAATTTATGAGTTCTGCGCATGCCCCTTCCACTTTCTTACGGAGCTCATCATTCGCCGCGCGACCTATACCCACCGCGATTGCTATTGCAATACGTGAGTGCGTGGGAGACAAGAATATCGCGCCGTCCTCATCATCGGTCCTTAAATTCTGTGCAAGAAAAGGATGGCAGTCACTTGCACAACACTGTCCAAAATTGTATGCATATACTCGGATAGCATGTCGGATAGCAATCCAATGTTATTATAGCACTTATCACTTAGCAATAGAGTTTATATTTAGTTGAGTACTATGATCCGCAATTGCTGCGGAAGGACTATACGACTGCCTGTAACCACGAATCGAACAAGAATTCCTGATTCTCTATTAGTGAATTAATAATTTATCAGGTAATTACTGGTGTTTTATATTGTTGAGAAAGGAAAAGTAAAAGGTGTTTTATACAAGCATGGTGGTTATGTACTAACAGTCCAGAATTTTAGTGTGTTTACAATATATTATGGACTCCCCAAAATGCGTATTCACACGTGATTCACACTAAAATTCTGGAGTGTTCCTTCTTGTCACTAGGGTCACAGGAAAGGCAAGGATTCAACTTCAGCGACTCAACGTTATGAGTTCTTGTCGCTAGTTTTGGCTCACAGAAAAGGCAAGGAATCTACTTCAGCTACTCAACAAGACTGGACCTTTTATTTACCTACTCGCCCCACAAGAAAACTCGCAGTTTGGCGATAGCTGGAGGGTGACATAACAACGAAACGGAAGAAAGAAGTTAAGGTCCTTCCCCCAAAGACTTGACTAAGACATAGAGTATGGGGACATTAGATACCTAATAAGAAATTTGAAGAAATATGAAATTTAGTCAAAAGTTAATAAAAAGTTTTAGTTACCAGGCCATAAAATAGTTACAAAAAAAAACCTTGAATGTTTTGACGTTTGATGAGATTTTATAAATATTATTTTTTATTCAGATTATTTTATTATTACAGTGATCATTAATTCTTGTTATCAGTTCTCACCTAAGACCCTGACCTCTTTGCTCGTGTTAGAATCTAAAGTGTAATTTTTCTGAAATGTCTCGATCAGTTTTGTTATTCAAAACTCAAGTCCATTGATTGAAGTAATCACAGTGGTATACCGATTGTTTATTGGAACTATTTATGTAATTATTATCTTCACAAATTATGTACAGCATGCATTATACTGTAATATGTATTGCCCACTGAATTTGCAAATTAGCTAATAACTGTGTTCGTCTGGTCAATATCGTATTGTCTGTGTTAAGCTTTAGTTTCTTATCTTCATCTCATGTATTCAATTATTCGTGACTCAGTTCCAATGGAGTACGATAATGAAGAACACACTTGGCGTAGACCGTCGACGCCGAAAGTAGAAGTAACGAAATGTCAACGGATACCCAAGAAATCAACAACTGTGGCTGTACTGGTATTAGGACTGGCAGTCCTGAGCTGCCTTCTTGGCTACAGCGTACTTAGCGAGACACTGCCCAATGAATCTAAAACACTGAGACTTGTAGTAATTGTAAGTATACCTTTAAAATAGAAAATATATCTGTTGTGAGAATGGCATAATTAGAATGTATTTCAATATCCATTGGTGATAGATAGAATCTTTATTTGCTTGAAATATGTTAATTTACAGAGATCTTACAACATTTCTTAACAAAGCTTTTCCTACTTCACCTATTTGTTTCGGCATGCAAATATTAACACATTAAAATATCTAATTAATTTGCCATAACAGTAAGTAATATTAAATTTTGATCATAAAGCAATAGTAACGTTCAATTTTAAGGCATGAAATACAAGTCAGCATTATATTACATTCTTAAGTACTAAAATAAATATCCATCATGCCTTATCCCCGAAGGGGTGGCAGAGGCATATTATATACCCACTTTTTACCGTGTGGATTCCTGTCCCACATAATAGGTGGTGAGCCCATTGCCATGTTGAAATAGACAGACGCAGGTTGTGGCTACCTGCTGTTGAAATTTTCAAGCCGCCCATAAGGCCTTTAACCAGGCTTAACGACTGCCATTTTACTGGCAACTGGGACCAACAGCTTAACGTGCCTTCCGAAGCACGGGAACGCTCGCAAATGTAAAATAAATAAATAAATATCCATCACGCCTTATCCCTGAAGGGGTGGCAGAGGCATATTATATGCCCACTTTTCACCGTGTGGATTCCTGTCCCACGTAATAGGTGGTGAGCCCAGTGCCGTGTGTAAATAGACAGACGCAGGTTGTGGCTACCTGCTGTTGAAATTTTTTTTAAGCCGCCTATCAGGCCTTCAGCCAGGCTTAACGACCGCCATTTTACTGGCAACCGGGACCAACGGCTTAACGTGCCTTCCCAAGCACGGAAACGCTCGCAAATGTAAATGCCCCAAAGTGGTCACCCATCCGACGACCAGCCATAGTGAAAGTTGTGTACCTCAGTGATCACAACTTTTACAGAACAGAATTTTACTTAAAATAATTATACAATGTCAATGAAGTGCCATTCTCATATTGGTTTTATAATTCATATTCTTAAGTACTATGTCATGATTTTAATAATGTTCATAATTTTTCCAATATTACAATCCCATTCGATGTCCAGAAGTCAAAATAATTAGACATTTCAAAAGTCAAAGTGCCTAATCATAAATGTCAAAAACCTTAAAATAATAATGCAATTAGAATTTTTTTGTGCCAGAATTTTATTTAAAATAATTATACAATGTCAATGAAGTGCCATTCTCATATTGGTTTTATAATTCAGAAAATCATGCATCGTGTAAAAACAATTCCTAATAAGCCATACTTGTAATTGATTTTTAAATGGTTGTAATAATAAAAAAATGTTACAATTGTCTTATTATGGAGACATGAACTAACAAACAAACTAACAAACAAAATATATAACTCATTTCAGGCGCCAGGAGGATAAGTCCTACCAACTTTATGCACACGGATATCAGCGATAGAGATTGAGCTTCTAATCATAAGAGCAGGAACCAAAAATAATAGAATATATCTCTAGAAGAAAGTTTCTATATTTTTATAGGCGAAATGATTGAATACACATTATATACCTTATCACTAATGGTATATCTTATCTTTCTTATCTTTTCCGGGGTCGGTAGATACCGCGGCACTGCATCCCTTCCGGAACTATTGTACCACACCCCATCGCTTTACCCATCCCCCCAGCGCCTATGCAGCGCCTCCATGAACCTCAATATGTTCCCTAGGGGGATGTGCCTGTAATCTTCCGGAGTCGGGTATGCTTGACCCAGAAGACTAATTCTTCTTGCACCGAGTGCCACACATTCGCACAGCAGGTGGTACATGGTTTCGCCAGCGTCCTCACAGGACCTGCACGTCGGGTCTTCCGTGAGCTTCATCCTGTGGAGGTGCTGCCTTGTTGCGTAATGCCCTGTGAGCGCTCCAGTGATTCTTCGCAGCTGCTCCCTGGTATGTGTCTACAGTTTCTTGGACCATCCCTCTCTGATGCTTCCCAGAAACATCTTTGCGTGTCTTAGACCTGTTGTCGACTGCCACTGGTTTTCATGTGCCTTAGTGGCTGCCTCCTTTATTGTTCGTCTTATTACTCCATAATCGAGTCCGACGAATGGCTCCGGACCCGTCTATCTAACATTTCTTGCACGCATGTCAGTATAGCATAGGTCTCCGCCTGGAAGACCGTTGCATACTTGCTCATGCTTTGACTAATGTTGCAGTTGTCGCTGTGAACCCCTGCACCTGAGCCGGTTTCCATCTTGGATCCGTCCGTGAACCATATCTGGACATTTCTGTCCTGTGTCCGCATTCCACACTCCCACTCCTCTCTCGTGGGGATGTGCACACTATAGTTCTTTTTGAAGTTATAGACCGTCTGTATTCTATCTAGATTCATAGTCATAACCCCTTGCTCCTGTGTTGCCTCAAGCGCCATATGCCCGTAGTTCCGGCTTCGGCCTTCAGCTCCGAGCCTGTGAACGGCTTTCCTTGCCTCCAGCTCCACTCTGATGTGCAGCGGAGTAAGGTTTAGAAGTATCTTCATCGCCGCCGTAGGAGTGCTTTTGAAGGCTCCTGTCATAGCCATGCATGCCGTCCGCTGTAGCTTGTACAGGGTTCGTCTGCAGCTCTCCTGTTTAGTCTTGGGCCACCATACTATACTCCTGTATGTTATTAGTGGCCGCACCATCATTGTGTAAATCCATTGGACCACTTTTGGTTGTAGTCCCCATGTCTTACCGTACGTGGAACGGCACATACCAAAGACTCTCATTGCTTTGGTGGTTGCTGTTTTCACATGTCGATTCCATGTTAGCTTATTATCTAGGATGACTCCTAGATACTTCGCTTCCGTGGACAAGCAAAGCTCTTCGTCATATAGTCTTAGCGTCTCCATTCCTGTTAGGGTTCGCCTCTTCGTGAAATTTACTATCACCGTTTTTTTGGGGTTAATTGATAGGTGGTTTTGTCCACACCATCCCTCGACTGTATCCAGTGCTTTTTGCATGATGTTTGAAACGACACTTAGTACTTTTCCGTTGATTAGTATCACGAGGTCGTCCGCGTAGCCAACTGTATGTAGTGGCCCTCTGTTAAGTCTCCCCAGCAGGTCATCTATCACCAGACACCATAATGTTGGGGATAGAACACCGCCCTGTGGGCAGCCTTTTATGACTTGAACTTCCACTCGCTCCCCCAGTAACTCCGCGAGTATTGTTCTTCCTTTGAGCATCTTATCCATCCATACACAGATTGTGGATTCGATACCATGCCTTTCTGCCGCTGCCTTTATGGTTCCGAATGTGGTCCTGTCGAACGCTCCTTCCACATCCAGAAATGCAGCTAAGCATATTTCTTGATTACCCAGTGCCAACTCCGCCCTGCTCACCACGTGGTGTAGTGCTGTTTTAGTTGACTTCCCTGGTTGGTATGCGCATTGCATTTTGTGAAGAGGATATTTCTTCAGTGCTTTCCCTCTAATGTGCTTATTAACTAGCTTTTCTAGTGTTTTGAGGAAAAAAGATGTTAGACTAATCGGTCTGTACGATTTTGGATCTCCATAGTCCGCTTTGCCTGGTTTCGGCAAAAATATGACTTTTGCACGTCTCCAGCATTCTGGTGTGTAGCCAAAGGCTATACACGCCCTGTATAAGCTACATAAGTGTGGGTTTAGTATTGTTTCCGCTTTATGTAGTAGTATCGGATTTACGCCGTCTGGTCCTGGCGCTTTAAATGGTTGAAAGCTATTTATTGCCCATTTAACCCCGTTATGTTCTACTACTTTCTTGGCGGTCACCCAGTCCGCTTTTGTGGTACATCTTCTTTCCTTTTCACCACTAAAGCCTATTTCATTTGCTTGTGCGGTTATTGCCATAGAATCTGGAAAGTGTGTCCTGAGCATCACTCTCAGTGTTTCACTCCCAGTTTCCGTATATCTACCATTACAGTCCTTAATCGTAGTTAAATGGTTAGACCTTGTTATTACCATTGCCTTGGTGAGACGCATGCTTTCCGGGATGCTGCTTATGTTTGAGCAGTGTTGCCTCCATGCCTTCCTTTTTGCCTTCCGTATGGCCTTGTTATACTCAGTGAGTTTCCTCGCATAGTCCTCGAAGTTGTTCGATTTCTTTGCACGATTGAAGGCTGCCCTTGTAGCCTTCCGTAGTTTCGTCAGCTCGGTATTCCACCAAGGTGATTGTTTAACACCGATCTCTTTTTCGGGGCAGTTTTCAGTCCACGAGTTGACAACGGCTTTTGCAACATGTTCCGCTACCGTCTCGATGTCCAGTGTCGAACTTAAGTTCTCTTTGGGGTCCCCTAGCTCGGCTTTCAAATTGCTCTTGAAGGCCGGCCAATTGGTGTTCCTCTCCTTTTGACTTTTGCCTGTTTGTACATCGTCCTGTAATTGTAACATATGTACCTGTGGTCCGAACTGGAGATTATGTCCGGCACGTGCCAGTCCACTATGCGTTTACTGGCCTGGTTTGTTGCTAGCGTGATGTCGATGACCTCCGCCCGTGTTTTCGTTACAAACGTTGGTTTGTTACCTGTATTTATAATTTGTAGGGATGAACTTACCAGATAATCCAGTAGGAGCTCCCCTCTGTCATTGCAGTCTGTGCTTCCCCATGTTACATGGTGAGCGTTGGCATCGCAGCCTATGATGAGATTTTTCATCTCCCAGCTGCAGTGTTCCACCAGGACCCTGAGTTCCCTTGAGATAGGGTCCTTGGCCTCGTAGAGGAGGTAGGCCGATGCTATTACTAGCGCTCCACCCCCCCCCCCCCCTCCCTTGATGTAAGACCTGCATGGTTGTCAGGTCCCTGAAACAGTAATTATACATAGGTATTGCATCAATACCATTTCTGACATAGATGCATGTCCTAGCATTGTTGTCGCGACAGTGATAGTATATGTTACCCCCCGTCGCGCCTAAGCCCCTAATCATCCCTTCATATAAGTAAGGTTCCTGAATTAGGGCAATGTCATATTTATTATTTTGCAGCTCGCGTGCAAGCACGGTAGTTGCTGCCTTACAGTGTTGTAAATTTATTTGTACAAACCTTATTGCATCCATGTTACTGGGTGCCCATTTCCTCCACCTCGCTGTCCAGATTGAGCCCCACCAAGCCCTCCAGTTCCCCAGTTTCTACCGGCGAGGGTAGACTCTCGAGATCCATGTCAGGGTGGTGGGACCCCTCGAAAAGTCCGCTTATG
The DNA here is from genome assembly GCA_948477245.1 of Thumatha senex. Lineage (NCBI taxonomy): Eukaryota > Metazoa > Arthropoda > Insecta > Lepidoptera > Erebidae > Thumatha > Thumatha senex. The sequence goes on from OX419726.1 coordinate 24,234,041, forward strand.
TCCTCGATGCTGGACTGAGGCGATACTGTCGGCTGCGGTGGTCCTGGCTCCGCCGCCGCCGCGTGGGTCGCTGGTGCAGCCATTGATGGTACCGTCGCTGATGTAGACGGCATCGGGTTTGTAGGTGCAGGTCCAGCTGCCGTGCTCTGCACCTCATTCCGCGTTTCCCTCCGCGGCGTGTCGTCAAGGAGCTTAAACTGGCTAGACGCCAGACCCCAGTTCAGCGTGTAGCCCGCTTCCTTGATGACCTTTGCTGAAGTGTGGTCCATCAGTACAATTCGGCGCGTGTTCTCCGCCGCCACCTCGGTCTGGACCACCTTCCACTCTTCAGTTTGCAGTTTTGGGTGGACCCGCTGAATCAATCGCAGCAGAGACGCCACATCCGAGCCCTCCCATGTCCGCATTCGCCAGGCCATTTTAACCGGCTTTGGCAAGTTTCGAGCATCTATGGCTTTTAGCTTCACCCCATTAACGGTTTTACCGTAAATGTTGTGAAGCCACTGCACAGATGCAGGCCCCTCACATATGGCATGGAAAGCTCCACCAGCCATATGGAGAAAGTTTATGTTGGGCAAGGGGTCAGGGGTGTCCTCCATGGCTCTAAATAGGTGGGCCTGGATCGCTCCCAATATTCCCTTCTCCAACATACACTGAGGGTGGACTATGGCCATCCTGGTGCCAGTCAGGGCTTCCCTATAGGAGCCCTGCGTCTTTGCCCTTTTAGGGTCACTGGCTGGCACCCTGGTCTCGTCACTTTCCTCCCTCTGCCTTTTTACAGTCGTGGAAGTCGAAGCGCCGCAACTCTGGATCGCAACCTGCCGATTCATCTTCCGGTTGTGACGCTTCAGGCTTCCCTTTCTGCCTCTGCTGGATCCCGCTGGACGTCCTTCCCCCGCCCCAGCCTCGTCAGCCCCGCTGGCAGTTCCCCTTGTGGAGCCCGTACCTGGCGGTGCTGACGGCGTCCTGGGGCAGGTTCCGTGCGCCCCAGCATCTTCCAGCCCGCCAGCCTCTGCTTTCCGACCCGCACCGTCACCGGACCCCACGATGACACCCGCAGTTCCCCTTACGGAGCCCGTGCTTGGTGTCACTTCTGGAGCCCTGGAGACGGCACCAGCCGATGCTGAGCCTGCCCTAACTACCTACTAATGGTATAACCTATTCAAGGGATTTAGTAAGCTAAAGATTAACTATTGAGATCCAGCTTAAAGCCAGCTTAGGGGTCAAAATATATATCGTAACATGATTCAAAACATGAGCCAAATCATTGAGTCGTTACATGGGCCTAATCATGAGTCGTGCATCATTACTAGATTAATCTACACAAAAACAATTCAAGCTAAATACCTGAAGGCGTGGTTAAATTACCACGGGATTCGAAATCACATCGGCAGACCGCGACAGGCTCCACGAGAATGACGAGCCCGCAACCACATGGTCAGCATCCATGGCAAATTTTATCCAACAATAGAATTAATATATAAAAAAAAGTGCCTTTTCAGCTGCAAAGAAAATAAATTAGTTCCATTAGATTTGGAAAAACAATTGAAGATTTGTTCGTGATTTGAACACATAAAGAAAACTTACCACTTTTTTAAGGGAAACTAATTAATCTTGAAGAGCAGGCAAATATTCCTTTAACGCCTCTCCAAGCTTCGTAAACTTCGTAATTAGCTGTAAACAACGCATAATCTTTCGTCAAAATACTACCATGTCATCGAGATTATAAATGTGGTTCCAAAAATCCAAAGATCTTACCCAAATACATAGTCATCCTGATATAAACATTGATAAGAAGTCACAGGCGTGAACTTCCATTTACAATTTATAAAAGATTACTTCTTTTTAGCGAAGTTTAAAAAATATATTTACGACAGACATCTTTTCTGTCGATCTGTAGCTAGGCGAATGACGTTCCGTCACCACTGTCAAAAGACATTGACCAATTGACAGAACTATTTTAATTCATTCGTTCTAAGAACAGGCAATTCAAAAACATTCTGCCTACTCAAAACGTAAATTATATAAATTCGATGACAAGTAGGGAGAAAGAGTCAACTATCTACTCTTTTCTCTCTCTTAATCCCAAGACTAACAATAACGTTCCAATGTGACGTTTTACAACGTTACATGGTGTAGGCGGCAATTCTCTTATTTCCTTTGGGATTGTGTTGAACATTTTTATCACCATAATATAGCAGTTATTTTGGCAATAGGTTGTGTTGCACTTTGGAATGGCTACTCTAGTTGGATGGCCAAGGCGTTGTCATCAAAGGCAACAAGGTCGCCTGTAAGAGATTGTTCTATAGCGATAAGGCCACCAATTGTACAAATTATGAAACTGTAATCTCTATACAAGTGTTTTAAATTGGTGTGCAATTAGTTATTCTATTCTATCTACTATGAGGATAGATTAGTATGCTAAAGATGAAATAGTGCAGGTTTTAAAAAAAGCCCTGAATGAAAAAACAAGATATACATCTTCTCTCTATTCAATTCTGAACATCATAGGTCGAGAGGTCATTCTTTGTCCTACCACTATCTGGTACAGTTCAGGCGACAGTTGTTATTCTTTCTATGACTAACTTCATGTTTCCTTTAGTTAGTAGTCCTTTGATATTTGTATATCTCATTTCTGCCAATGCCTCCATCTCTTGATTGTTTCCATGCTGATTACAGCCTTGGTAATTTTGTAACTTAACTATCCTAACTTAACTACCCTGACTCCTTCTATCCTCTACTTTCACACAATATATTCTTCGTCAATTGTTCCTCATTTATTATTATTTTGTAAGTATTTGAAATCCTACAATATGGTCAATAACAATATGGTAGTGCTTTACAGCTCCCTCCCAGCTTAGATATTAAAGTGTATCTTGTATCTAGACATTCGTTCTCTGATTGGCGCTGCCGGCCGGTTTTGAGCCGCAGCATGCTGGATTCGTACCCTATAGCTTTTTGTGAAACACTATTGCTGTCTCATCCTGTGATCATCTATCCACCAGCTGTGTGTCAGTCCCAATATAAAGTGTTTTTTATAAATACTTATTTCTTCAGCTAATATTTAATTTTCATTCAATCAAAATGTTGGGTTGTGGACTAAATTAGCTATAAAAGTCTACAAGCGCTTAGGAGAATTGTTATAAGGTGCAGTTTCCAACTAATTAAGTATTATTTACTTTTATAGCTGTTTCGCCATGGAGCCAGGACACCTGTAATATCATACAATAGTGATCCTTATAAGAACTACCAGTGGCCTGATGGACTTGGAAGCCTTACCAATGTAAGTTGTTAATATTTGTATGCTTATATGTTTAATTTTACTTCTAATGTGGTATTTCATATCAATAGATCATGAACAGCATTTGAAAACTTCAACAATTTGGAATTTTATTCATTTATCATTTTCTTATTGGGGATGCTTTAAAGGACATAATGAAGTTCATGGAGGCGCTGCACAAGCGTTGGGGGGATGTGTAATGTGAAGGGGTAAGGTACAATAGATCCGTAAGGAATGAAGTGCCACGGTATCACCAACCCCAGAAAGTTTAAGGATAAAGGATAAGGATTGGGGACGCTTATACCGACAGACGAAACGACTCGAACGAAACCGAATAGACCGCGTGGTTTGCGCCCACTTCGTTTATTTCCGTAGAAAATATGGTATAGAACTAAGGTTGGAATGTTGGATGCAACTTGACCGTAACACTTAAAAGCTGCGCAGACGAAGGGCAGGGCGGTCTTTTTGACTAATATACGCATTGGACTATGACTGCCAGGCTGTCAGGGCGTACGTTCTAGAGATACGTAAATCGTTGATGATGGAAACACAGAGAATGACTGCATGAATTGATGATGAATTCAAGCTCTGGATACATCCACTGAAGTCATAAAGATTGACTCAAGGCCTGTCTCGCATAAAATTATCTTCGCAGATTCTTTAAATATTCTAAAATATTGAATATAGTTTTTTTTTTCAATTTACGTCATGAATCCTTTATCGATATGCCGTAAATTTGGTGATCATTTTGCACTTCGGTAAATTTCTTGCTGTGTACAATATCAACATCGTTACGACTATCACTATAGAGCGCGCGACGCCGCCATACTAGGTCAATAGTGTAAATAAATCTGTTCAAGTTGACGATATTGGTCCCAAAATAGAACCTTGGAGTATGCCTACTCTACTTTTTTTACTCTTGTTATAAACAATTTTAGCTTTATGATTGTTTGAAAACTATATGTGTAATATTATTATTATAACTTAAACGAATTTTTGTCACTTATTTAGAATAAAAACAGGCAAAAGTGCTGAGCTAGTATTTCATAGGCGAGATTGTTGTTTATGTTGTGTTGAGAAATTTAAACTTTAGGATTATTGCGTTAATTTGCAGGCTGGAAAACTACAACTTTATGAATTGGGCAAGAAGTACAGAAGTTATTATGCCACATTTTTACTTGAGGAGTACTATGAGAGAAACATGTTCGTCCGCAGCAGCGACAAGCCTAGGTGTTTGATGAGTGCCTATACATTATTGGCGGGCTTGTACCCACCTACTGAGAGACAGATGTGGCATCCAGAAATATCATGGCAACCCATACCAGTACATTCCTTACCGAGAGAGCTGGATAATGTGAGTTTTAGTTTCTGGGCATTCCAATGTTTCAAATTTCATAGTATAACTAGCATTTTTACATTCTAGATAGTAGCTGCATCGAAACCCTGCAAGAATTGGCGAGCAATGTATCGAGAACAGCTCGCTGCACATGACGCCGATCCAAAGTTCACAGAATTATTCGACTATCTAAGTAAACATACAAATCAAAGCTTGAGGAGTGTTTTAGATACAGATTTTTTGTACAGTACTCTTCTATCGGAGCAAGATGCAGGACTCAAACTGCCGGATTGGACTAAAACCGTGTTTCCATCTAAAATGCGTGTTCCTTACATGTTGAGCTTAGCCATGCTGTCATATAATGAGACTCTGCAAAGGCTACATATTGGTATTTTTTTTATATATATATTTAAATAGTAATAAACACACACACACACACAGATAGTTAGCATTAATATTAAGTACCCTAAATATAACTTAACTATCTTCACACTGTATTTCTTTTTGTTTTTGGCCGCGGTGAATGCGTTTACGCGCCGTCATCCCTGCTTCGGGGGCATCACACTGTATTACTGACGGGGTAGTCAGAAAGGACAGATCGCCAGGATTCGCGATTCTTGCATACCGCTTTCGCTTCCTGTAGATTTATTAATCGCTTCATACATGCATGTATGGGTATCCGAATACTTTGACTTTTCCGATTTTGAGCAATCTTTTGAGAAAATATGTAAAATCATGTTCAACTTTAAGGCTATATAACTCCGCTATTTGTAGAGATATTTTCATGATTATTTCACACCTATGTTTAATTTTGCTTATATTTTTGAATTTGAATAATAGAAAAAAATTGGAAACTTTTCCATATAATAAGTTGGTATCTGTATTTAAGGTCCGTATTCCAGAACGTTTCTCAATACTCAATCAACGCTTGAGAGTAGTATTTATAAGGCAAGAACTAGCCTCAAGCGTTGATTGAGTATTGATAAACGTTCTGGAATACGGCCATTCGACTTCAAGAAATGTAATGTCTTCTATCAGGTCAGCTTCTTAAGGATATAAGAGATAACTTCGATGAAACGACAAATCACTTCAATCTGGAGCGCTCGCTGTTGCTGTACTCGGGCCACGACGTGACAGTTGTGTCGATGTGGCGAGCTTTGGGCTTCGACCAACTACTCGAGCCAGACTACGGCGCTAGTATCGTGCTAGAACTGCACGAGGACGTGGACAAATTTGATAATGAGGTCTTCTTTGTTAAGGTAGGTCATTAATTTTTGACTGCCTCTGTGGCGCGGTAGGAGTGCATCCGACTGCTACGCAAGAGGTCGTGGGTTCGATTCCCACCCAGGATAAAACTTTGTGTGATGAGCACGATAGTTTATACTGTATCTGGGTGTTATTTATGTATAATAAGTATGTATTTAGAAATATATAAGTATGTGTATCAGTTATCTGGTTACCATAGTACAAACTCTGCTTAGTGTGGAATCAGATGGCGCTGTGTGAGTTGTCCCAACAATATTTATTATTTATTTATTTAGTCATACATAAGTCATATATTACGACTATATAAAAATAAAAAATGTTTTAAGTTAAAAATAATAGTTTGTGTGCTTATTTCAGATATTCTACAGAAACAATACAAAGATGGACGTACCATTAGAACTGAAACCAAAATTCTGTGACGACCCGTGCACATACAGTAAATTTAGGCATCATATCGATAACCTAATACCAGACGACTGGGAGGCTGAGTGTGGTAACACACAGTCTTGAAGTCATTGTACCAACTGAAATATTCATCTAAGCCAGTTGCTATTAGGATCCAGACATACTAGCGCAGAGGTGAGATGATTTTAAAAAAAAATTCAAATTACATAATATTCCCTTGTTACACGAGAAAGAGCTTACCGAACGCGCTTAGTGTGGAACTATAACAGGTTGAGTCCAGTTTGGAGATATAAAAGTTATTTTGACAGATCTGTCAAATATGACGGCGCTTCATTTGACCGCTAATTTCTATAAATAGATATCCTGTCAAGATGTCGCTTGATTAGATATCGAAAACAGCGCACGACCGAAAAAATGCATTTGTATTCACTTTCTAGCTCCGAGCGTATAATCCGCGATGGTCTATGTGAATAGACATGAACGCTTATATTATATTTACAGTAATTTGTATGTAAAAATGATGAGGCTAGTAAATAATCCTTCAATTTGTCTTTATTTATTGGTCGTATTATGATACTGTGAAGATTCATATTGGTTTAGTTTGAACACAAAATGTTTAAGGACTTACTTGCTTTTCACTTTTTTAACATTTGGTATGGAAGCTACGACTTAAAGCGAAATTGATCATCATCATCAAATCACGCTATTGTGCGAAAGTAGAGGGTAGAAGAAGTAAGGGTAGGCCGAGACTTACATATGAAGACCACGTGAGCAGATTGCTCGAAAACGGTAAAGTCAAAAGTACTCGGATACCCAGACGTGCGTGTGTGAAGCGATTGAGGAATCTGCAAGAAGCGAAAGAAGTATGCATGGATCGTGAAGCCTGGCGATCTGTCTTCTCTGACTACCCCGTCAGGTAGTAAATAAATAAAGAAGACAATGTGATACAAATAATCAACTAGATATGTATCTATCTATACAAAAATGAATGCGAATTTGTCTCTCCTTTTCTACATTGCTTGTTTGATGTCTACTCAATAAAAAATAGAAAATACTCACAATAAACGTCCAGAACAAACAAACAAACAAAACAAATTTTCGTTTGTACGGTACAGTTCATAGGTTCATCATCTAGAATTCAAATAAAATGTAATGATTTATTTAAAAAAAACTCCTAATAAAGATTAAAAATTTAACACAATGTTCTAAACCTCTTAGAAAAAGTAACAAAAAATATCAGTCTTCTTTTAATTGGACTTATTTTCCTTTTTAGACATAATTAATCACGAGTAATGCTTAATTTTACTTAATACTAACATAAAAATTAATATAACGTATCTTTGGGCTCAGGAATGGCACACTAAGTGCAGTCAACACACATATTTTTTGTGTTCGCCACAGATGCATTTTTTGCATTTGGCGCATGTCATTTTTGACATTCGTCTTTTTTTTGATGTACAAATGTCACAATAACGTCGTTTTTTTGGCTCCGGCTCACCTTGGTCATTTACAGCTTCATTTCCGGCAGATTTTGGTAAAGCAGCTTCTATAGCGGTCCGGGCAGAGCGTTTCAAAGTCGGTAAGAGTCTGTTGTTCATCCAGGGTTCTGTGAGTTGAGTGCTTAACTTTTTCATGTATTGTCTACGATTTAATGGTTTTTGTTTCAAGACTGTCATATTGTGGTGGTAAATGACGTATGAATTAACAAAAGTCATATTCAATATCCCATAAAACATTGCCATAGGCCATCGATTAGTTTTTCGTGAGCAAGACATGAAAGAGCACATTTGGTCGAACGTGTCAACGCCGCCTTTTGTTTTATTATAATAAATCACAATTACTGGTTTTCCTGAAGGTGTATTTATAATCCCCTGCTGATCACATGAAGACAATAGATAAACCATCATTGAAGGCTTCGGCTTATAGGATACCAGGGTCAAAGGGCCGTTGTAAGAAAACATAGACGTACCGACTGGGCGAGAGCGAGTGTTTTTCATCTCCTCTGGTATCTCACGTTTATTAGATCTTATGGTGCCAACAAGTGTCAGACTGTATGGCTGTAGGAGAAGAGATTTTGCGAGGGGAACTGATGTGAACCAATTATTACAAGTGATGTTACGGTTAGAGCCGTGTATACTGCGAGATAGTTCTTTTACGTAGAACTCTCCTTGTGGTAATCCATTCGTTTTAGTGGCTTTATCTAAATATGGCATAGCATCAACCATGTACTTAGAGCTATTATCGCACATCATCGGGATTTTGATGCCGTACTTATTTGGCTTATTTGGGATGTACATACGAAACGGGCAACGACCACGAAATCCCAGTTATTGCTCGTCAATAGTTAGATGTTCTGCAGGTGTATAGTTAATTTTACATTGAGTTATGAACAGTTCCCAAACTTTTCTGATGGGTATGAAAGGATCTTCTTGGCGAAGAGCTGGGCGTAAAGTTTTGTCATCCATCCTTAGACATCTTATTATGAAGTCGAATCTGTCTCGACTCATTGCCGCTACATATCTGGAGCCCGAGAAAGATGTATCAAATAGTTCATCAGACGAGAGGTGGTTGTCTTTCATTACAGCTGTGAGTACCAACACACCAAATAGAGCTCTGACCTCACTAACACACGTGTTAGCAAACGTCGCACTTGTCATATTTTCTCGCCGTTTGTGGGATATTTCGATGTTTGTCCACTTAACGATTTCATCGACAATTTCCTTTGTGATAAAGAGGTCGAAGCATAATACTGGATCAACAATAAGTATTCCTACACATCCTTGTGGGACACCGGGCAGATCGAACGATATTTATCGCTGATGTTCTAGCTCGTCTCTCCCCTTTTGACGTAGTGCAACAATGTTTGTTTTTTCCTTTCAGTACCCTCTTGTTCGGTATTATAATCCGCCCGTCAAGTCTTGGTGAAACGGCAACCGTCTGTATCGCCGGAATCTCAGATGATCCACAAGGTGAGGGATCAGTAACTTCATTAGGAAATATGGCACTTACATTTACAGCTTCGGTATTAATTGAGTCCTGGTACCCGTCTTCCACGTCGCTCTGAACGTCATCCTCACTCAAGTGATCCTCCTCCTCACTATCACTGTCCTCAGCAATATGCAGCATATCACCATCTCCTTCATCGTAAAGCTCATTTACTATTTCATCTTCAGCTAAGGATCTATTCCGTGCCATGATTTTCAGACCCTAAAACACATAATCAAACTTGATGTGTTCCGACGAAAGTTACACAACAGATAATCATATGCTCCACGAGCGTAACACTTAGCTAAAGCAGCTAATCCAAAGTACTTACCGATGGTACGCGTCCGCCTCGCTGTTGTACTCGGCGCCGACTGAGATTACCTGTCGTAACAAGTTCGAGAGCGCGCCCGTTAAAAAGAGACAGCGATAAATGTGTTTTGCTTGCGCCTCTGAGTCGCAGATTATCTTTCTAGGGTGTCATCTAAATTTCGAGCTGTTTTACATTTTGGTAGCTACTTTAAGCGGCATTTGGTAGCTATTTATTATCTATACTTAATAGCAAAAAAAACTATATCGATTATTTCACTAAAGAACATACTTATTAGGTACTTGTACAAAATCTTCCTTTTGTCCTTGTCCCAATTTACTTGGGGTCGGCGCAGTATGTTTTCTTCTTCCATTCATCCCTGTTATTCGTCATCTGATCATTCACTCCTTTCATATTCATATCACTCCTTACACAGTCCATCCATTTTTTCTTTGGCCTTCCTCTAGCTCTCAATACTTGTACAAAATGACGAATAAAAAAACAGCGATCTATAATGAACCCCATATATTTAATTATTATGTGCATTTAAGCAACTAGCTTTTACAGACAGTGCTCGTGATGAAAGCGGAATACAACCACAGTACATATAACACAAGCAGTAAGGAAACTAGACCTAAATCTAAATTTACATACCTATTCTCCGATGAAGCGTTCGGGTTGTATGTGTAATTACCTAATATAGGTTATAGGTTGCATTGTTACCATAAGTTTTATTTTTAGATTTTAACAAGGTTACGATGTAAGAATGCGACCCCTGCTGCTGGCAGACTCTGGCCTGTAAATGGCGTGAGTCTGTGTGGATAGGCCGTTTCGCACATTTGTATGAAGTTTCCACATTGCTCATATATGTACTGTGATAGAACCGTCGCCAGGGTCCAATTTATCAAATAATTATTTATTTATGGTAATGAAGACACAGCTCAGAATGCCAACTTCTAGATATGTCAACTTCTCAAAATGCCAAATCTCATCGAGCGAGTGGTTGACATTTTGCGAAGGTGACATTAAGGGCCGTATTACAGAACGTTTCTCAATACTCAAGAAACACTTGAGACTAGTATTATAAGGCAAAAACTAGCTTTAAGCGTTTCTTGAGTATTGAGAAACGTTCTGTAATACGAACGTTATAGAAAGTGGCAATATAAGTAGTTAGTTGATTATTTGCGCAGTTGGTATTCTGAGCTAAATCCGAAGATCGATTTATATAAAAATTTGTGTCAATGAGTTAGACGTAAATTTCAAAACTAAACTTACTTTTTAGCGTTTATAATAGGTAGGTACTTATAAATAAGTTAGGTACTATAGGATAGTTGCCCACGCCGTGAATTACTAAAATAATATTTCGCCAATGTGCATATTTTCTTTACAAATAAAGTGCAAATGTACTCTACGTTGATGCACGGTGGATTGGTCTGTCTGTATAAATTGTATATTATATGAACGTAACTTTATTTCTGATATTTAAATTTCACAAATTTTAAATTTCAAAAACAGTACCGTTTTCCCCGTAACGGCTAAAACGGATATTTAGGTTTTAAATGAGGGCAGGTGCATTACTTTCCACCAAGTGGACCGTACGCTTGTCTGCCACCTCAGTGGTAAAAAAAAATCTTGGTTTTAGGAGTTTGTCTCAAGATGTTTTCCGATAAGTGGATGAATCGTAGGTTGCAGGTTTTTTTATTGGTTGATGCAGTGCAGTTGATTTTGTTATGTTTTGTTTAGTTAGGGTTATGCTATTCTCTATAAGTACTTTTGTGTTTCCTTCTATTTTTAGGAGGATGTCTTTTTCACTGTTGGTTTGTGTTGTCTCTGTTACGGTCGGACATTTTACATTGTTTAATTCTTCTTTATTGGCTTCATTGAATGCCTCTGTAACGCGGTGGGAGTGTATCCGACTGCCACGCAAGAGGTCGTGGGTTTGATTCCCACCCAGGATAAAACTTTGTGATGAGCACGATGGTTTATTCTGTGTCTGGGTGTTATTTATCTATAATATGTATGTATTTAGAAATATATAAGTATGTTTATCAGTTATCTGTGTCTACGTTTTTCTCTATATCCTCTCTATAGCCTATTGCTAAAGATGCCCAGGGCAAAAAAAAATGAGATTAATTAAAATAAAAAATCACTTAAACAATTAGATTAAGATTTATTAAGAAATTGTAAACAACCGTAATTTTGTTATTATGTGTTATAGAAAATTATCCGCAAAGCGGTTAAGCCATAACAACCAAAAGAGTAATTTATGATATGTGGTTATAACGTACCAGTGCAAATCTGGGTTTGTGAAAAAAAAACTGACTCATGTAATGAATCTGAAAACTCTTTTACATTTACGTACACAACCATAGCATTTGTTAGACATATACAGCTGTTAGAATAACTATTTTAATTATTTTCAATGTTATTTATTAAATGTTTTATGTGATACGTAACAATGGTTTTATTTTTGACTGCCTCTGTGGCGCAGTGGTAGTGTATGCGACTGAGGTCGGTATGAAGTACAGGGTTCGAAACCCAGGACGGAAAAAATATTTGTGTGATCCACAAATGTTGGTTTCGGAGTTTGGGTGTTTCCTATGTATAATATGTATATATTTAGAAATATATAAGTATGTTTGTCAGTCGTCTAGATCCCATAGCACAAGCTTATATTAGCTCACTTTGGGCTAGATAGTACTGCGTAAAAAAAGTCTCTCAAAGTTGCATTATACGAGTACCTTTCATTGTTAGTTATCATTGTAATAAAATTAAATACATAGACATATATACCGTGGCACATACAGACTATGGGAGCTAATATTCGTAAAAGTTTCACGATCCACTGGTTAGTTACAAAAAGGGATCCTTGTTTCTCAATTACGCCTTATCCCTGAAGGGGTGGCAGAGGCATATTATAATTATGCCCATTATATAGTTTTCACCGTGTGTATTCCTGTCCCACGTAATAGGTGAACCCATTGCCGTGAGGAAATAGATAGGACGCGATCCTTAAGTCCTATTGTCATTCTTGTTCATTCAACAACTGTTGTGATCTAACAACTTTATTTGAACTTTTCATATTGATTCCAAAGGCACATATACCTACTGCATTTGCAGCTGATATGGGCAGACAAGTACTAAATCATGATTTTGATTTGGCAGGTCTATACAGGTAAATAAATTAAAATGTTTGTTTGTAATTTCAAAATAACAGCTTTTAACCAAATGCATGTATAAGTACATAAACTTTCCTCTGTTTGTTCCGGATAATACTGAAACGGCTTTAACGGAACTCTCACTGGCAGATAGCTAATGTTATAAGGAGTAACTTATGCTACATTTATTCCTCTACATACGGGAACGAGAACTATGCTGGTAAAACTGCGGAGCGTCCGCTAGAAATAAATACTACTGAAGAGATGCATTTATGGCGTCACACGAAAATAGGTAACTGTAATTTTGTGAAATCCCCAGCAACCAGAAAATCGTGAAAGAAATGAATATTATTGATCGGACAAAGTTTTGTCTCATAGGGTACATACTATTTTTATTAATCAGTAGATATAAAAATGGAAACATAAATGCTGTATAAATATGTATATTGTAATATAAACATTTTCAGCTTACAAGAAATATGGTAATCTAAAACGTACTTAAATAATCTTACATCTAAATGGACGGCACAATGGACGAAACAGTTCACAAATCACAACAATAATACCTAGAATTAAACATCTATACGATATGTTTAGATATGGAACATCGTATATAACACTACTAAAAATAATAGAGGGGAAGGAGACGCACCCTCATCAGTATATGAAACCGCTTACGAACTCCATGAGTTGTATAACACTCCTCGGTTTGAGACTACCAACGATTGCAATAGCCAATGGAATAGAAAGTCAAACTAAATCCCATAATTCAGATCAGGATTACCAGAAGTAGTAGGTATATATTCGCCCAAACCAGCTCCACCATTCACATCTTGCCGAGTATTATAATCGCAATAGAACCGCTATAGAATACAACTAGAACGGCTTTCTATCGGAAAATAGTAGACTCAGCCCCATGAACACCTTCACCGGTCAGACGGCGACGTTTTATGGGACTCAGAATGGACGTGAAATGTGAGTTGTTTTCGCTTCGAGGCGTCACCATCTATCTCCTCTTAAATAATTGTTCTAAAATTATGTTCCTTAAATACACTATCCTTTCGGTGAAATCATATTGTTGCGGCAGGCCGCCAATTCTCGCCCTACGACTTAAAAATGTAAGCGAAAAGTTGATCAATTTGTCTCTTGTAATTTCTAAATAAGAGACATATTACGTACTTTTGTAGTTTTGATAGGGAAATTTCCATTTACGCTTTGAATAGTTGAGAATTGTCGCCCAGTAATAAATGGTTATAAAATTATTTTCCTTACATACACATATCCTTTCGGTGGAATCATATTGTTGGGGCAGGCCGCCAATTCTCGCCTATATGACTTGAAAAAGCAAGCGAAAATTTGATCAATTTGTCTCTTGTTTTGTAATTTCTTAATAAGAGACAATATATTACGTACTTTTGAAGCTTGATCAGGAAATTTCCATTTACGCTTTGAATAGTTGAGAATTGTCGCCCTGATATTAAAGCTCAGTCTTGCCTTATCTACTAGAATAATTTATGCGTTAATTGGAAATGTTGTCGTCTTACTTACTGATTAATATTCTTTAATTCTACCTTAACTATGTTCTCATTAGGTATTACAAGTGTTTTTATGGTCTACCTTTTTAAATTCTAATGGCCGGTTTCAATATTCTATCTTCAGTTAACCTTAGATCGCTACCACAGATAATCAGTTGATTTTTAACTTTTGTGACAGATAGTTTAATGTCGTAGGTAAATATCTTTATTTGGTTATTGAAACCGATATTTTTGTCGATAGATACCGATGGTAACTATTTTGACATTATTTTAGACAATGGTAAAAGATACATAGGTTATTGAAACCGGCCGTAAGTGTCGTACCAATCCAAGATTAGTGTTCGTTTTCGATGTATCGTATCATTTTTATGAATAACGCAATGTTCCTTACAAATACAAAAATGTTGTATTCTCGCTAGAGAAATACATTATCGTATAGCTATTACGAGTAGCGTTACCAAATTGGACCAAAAAACTAGAGGTTACTTTTATTAGAAACTAAATAATGTATTAAAATCTGTTTACACTTTTAAAACCTTTTTTGTGCAGATAAGAATAATTATCGTTCATCTCATGTCATATATCAAGAATTTTATCCAGGTTTTACTGGTTTCCTTACTATATTCCTGGATTTAAAATTCTACATATTAGAAAAATGATTGAGGGAGTAAGCGGTAGATCCTCTACACAAATATAACAGTTTTTAAACTAGTGAACAAACAATACCTACTGTAACAGTACAATAATAGACATTAATACTCAGTTACCACAACAGGTAAGCACGCGCCGCTCTCTAAACGCTCTCTGAGCAGTAAATATTACAATTATAATCCATACCGCCACTGCGCCCCATGAGGCGATGATAGCTAGTTGTAATGCCAGTCCTGTATTGATATAATCCCCTCGGCGGCTATTGGGTGCGTCCTTTTGAATGTAGTCCATAAAATCTAAGATCGCTTGACATGCGAGACGGAAGTGAATGGTAGCCGCATGGTCCCCAGTGGCACGCAACTCCTGGAATATTTCATATATGTATTACAATCTATGTTATAAACGATTACTGCTTAAGCATCTTTCGCTATGGCTGGTCCGTGAGATAAATATAAATAAATATCGTTGGGACAACTCACACAACGCCATCTGATTACAAACTAAGCAGAGCTTGTACTATGGAAACCAGATAACTGATAGACATATTTATATATTTCTAAATACATACATATTATAGATAAATAACACCCAGACACAGAATAAAGCATCGTGCTCATCACACAAAGTTTTATCCTGGGTGGGAATCGAAACCCACGAGCGTAGCAGTCGGATACACTCCCACCGCGCCACAAATAAACATCAGATGCGTGACCACTTTGTGGCATTTCCATTTGCGAGTGTTTCTATGCTTCGAACGGCACGTTAAGCCGTTGATCTCGGTTGCCAGTAACATTGTAGTCGTTGAGCAATGTTGCACTATGGGTGGCTTGAAAATTTTTAACAGTTGGTCGCCACATCCTGCTCCTGTCCATTTCAACACTGCAATGAGCTCGTCACCACGTGGGACAAAAATGCTTTCGGTGAAATGTGAGTGTATAGTATGCCTCTGCCACTCCTTCTGGGATAGAGGCGTGACGGATAAAAAAAACATTATAAACAAAATGAAGTTAACGTTAGATTGGTTAAACTCGAATTATTCGAATTCTAAAATTCTTTTAGTGATGTATTTATTGAGGATGAATAATAGGAACGGAACACCGAATCGAAGTTGCGTAGGTCAGTAGAGTGTTATTGTGACACTTGTGCTTGCTCGTCCTCGACGTAGTGATAGATGCTTGATCCTTCTCATAGTTGGAGGATCTTTGGTACTCTTTCAACAACGCAAATCAAGCATTGGTATTTCCGCTCCAGACCAAGACCGTAACGTCGCTTTTTGTAGAATGAGACTGGTCAATTGTCCTGTTTGTGGACTTGAGTGTCAACACCGGACATTATGCGTAATAGAAACCCCTAGAAACCCACAGAAGCAATAATAATGTTTTATTCTAATTTTATTTTATTTATAATTTCTAGTGATACGCAATATGGCAGGTTTGAGTGAAAGTGTCAGCGTTAAGCTGGAAAAGGGCGTGCTTCGTTGTTTTGGACACGTTCAACGAATGAGTGAGGAACGATTGACAAAGAATTTATATATTGTGCGAAAGTAGAGGGTAGAAGGAGACAGGGTAGGCCGAGACTTACGTATGAAGACCACGTGAGCAGATTGCTCAAAAACGGAAAAGTCAAAAGTCCTCGGATACCCAGACGTGTGTGTATGAAGCGATTGATGAATCTTGAAGAAGCGAAAGAAGTATGCGTGGATCACGAAGCCTGGCGATCCGTACTCTCTGACTACCCCGTCAGGGATACAGCGTGAATATAGTTTAGTTTTTAGTTTAAAATAGAAAATATTAAAAATATACACGTCTCGCGATTCACAACGCAGTTTTAGCAACAATGCTTCTCGGTAGTGAAACCTGAGTATGTTAGCAGATATATGAAGCGATTATTTCGAAAATGGTATGGCGTAACGTTGGCCGTCCGAATATGCATCAGAGCGGTTTATTAATATGGTCTATAGGCTACGGTGACGACTTTCTATCAGGTGGGCCGTATGCTTATGCATCTTGGTGGTATATAAAAAAAAGGTTTCATTAGGTGTTAAAACATACAATCTTAACTAACTTTTAAAAAAGAGATCAGCGGCTGTATCGAAATTAAATTATTTCAAAAATTGTCGATGCAAACAAAATAGCTTTCAAATTTCGTCATCTAGCGCCTAATTCACACAATCCCAAAAATCATTAATACCACAGTCATTCAAAAACTTAACGTTGTAACACAGTCACCAGATACACCAAATACCGGATGTATTATGCAACAGTTATAAAATGCATGAGAAACAAGTATTTCACAATAACAAAGGTTAAGGAGTAACCTTCAATTAATTCTTAAGTCCTCCTGATTAGCTTTAATGAGAGCAAGAGTAGCAAGGCAATAATAACAACCCAGTTTCATAATAGTAAGTGATGAGTCAACAACGGGGAACGGAAATCCATCCTCTGACCTACTTCATGATGAAATGAAGTTTTATAATGGGACAATACACTTACGACAAGTGTAAGCAGTCACAAGAATTTGTCTAAATCTTCCTCCCTCAGTCTACTGCCCTCACAATAGCGTCTTTAATATATTTGCACACACCGACCAAGTACGACAGCTGCTGAGTGAGCCCTTTTACTGGTAGCGGGCAAGTGGGAATCGGGTCACAAGCTCTACCTTCGTCAACTTATGGACCATGTTAGACGATACTACCTTTAGCATTACATCTTATCTTCGTTTGGGTGCGTCATGTATTTCTCTGCACTAGTGCCATTGTGGAGTAGTTGTCTATCGCCTTGGACATCATGGCTTGTCTTGCAGCAGGATTGACTGCCTCTGTGGCGCGGTGGGAGTGCATCCGACTGCTACGCAAGAGGTCGTGGGTTCGATTCCCACCCAGGATAAAACTTTGTGTGATGAGCACGATGGTTTATTCTGTCTGGGTGTTATTTATCTATAATATGTATGTATTTAGAAATATATAAGTATGTTTATCAGTTATCTAGATCCCATAACACAAGCTAATATTAGCTTACTTTGGGCTAGACGGAGCTGTGTGAAGTGTCTAAAAAAAAAAAATTGCTGCACGAATACTACTGCACGCGAGCCTCATCGACTTAATCCGTCGTGTTCTTGTCGCCGCCGGTGTGCCAGCTATATTTGAACTATATGTTTTGGCACGTAACTACGGCAAGAGATCAGACGTTATGTCTTAAATGCCGTGGAGGAAGAGTAGGTGCTTAGTGTGGGACGCTAAGTGCGTCGCCACTCTTGCTCCTTCTCATGTTTCCGGTACTTCTGGTTGTGCCGGTGCCGCCGCCGCTTCTGCGGAGATCCTTTAACGGCAAAAATATTGGCAACCTACAAGCAATTGCGTTTTCGGACGAGACCTTAGGGTCATTAGGGTCCAAGCGCTCGTAACGTTTTCGAGACATTGTGAAGCGTCTAATTGACACTACTCATGAACAGAAGTCTGGTTTCTTTTTCACAAAAAATGTTAAGCATTGCCAGGGGCAGTGACATGGGTAATGAGGCAATGCTGCCAGTCTTTGGGGAACGCTAACATATGAGGACTGCAATGTGGAGAAATTTTATGATGCATGTGAGGTTAGTTGTTTTTTTGTTTTTATTAGTTACCTTAGTTTAGAATTTAAATATTAGATTTGAATGGCTTTCTTTGCCAGGTGTTTACTTGTACACAACTGTAATCATTCCTACTACACAAGTACACTGCTGTTCTCCAGAAACAGCACAAATGAATTATATGCAGGTGCAATAAATCAATATTCTTCAGTGTACTTGAGTTTAGCGTGTGAGGGGGAGGAGAAAAAAGAAATTGTTATTTATAAATTAGTTTCTTACTGAGACTAAGTATCCTCTATACTGTGTGCAGGTTCTAATAAAACCAGTTGTCAAAATAGCTGCATATGTTATGGTGTATACTCCGAAAACACCGGCAATTGATGATGTAGGGATCCAGCAGTATATGACTGAATCATTTTGTTTACTCATTCTTGTTCTGGTACTGACTACTATTGACTCTCCTTCACTGGAATGTGAAATTATTCTTAGTAAGCTGAATTGTGTAAGTCTCCACTTCACCATAGGTAACACATGCTTGGGTTATAGGAAATTGAGAGATTATCCTGTAAGTGATACAGCGTTAAGATAGATATAAATTACCAAATAAATCAGATACAGTAAGACACAAAATTGTATGTGTAATGTTATCATTTACTAATGAGATATTTACTAGGGACTCACTAATTGATTCCATACTTTTCTAATGACATAGTTTAATCTGATACTTACATTTCCTCCATGGTAGTAGACTTTTCATCCTCGTATTTTCCAATGTTATTTATACACACTCTATACATATGGAAGAGGGTCATAATTACAGTATAAAAGACAACAGGCAAAGGTGCAAATATGGCATAGAGGCAGTATGAGTTGTGCCCACCATTGAAGTACTGAGATGTACGAACACCAAATAGTATGCAGCCACAGTTGGTATTCTCGAAGTAGCCTCCAGGGCATACGTCCAGTGTTGTCCGCCAATGATTGTATGGAATAGCTATGCAGAGCATTGACACACCCAGGAAAACAGAAACCAGTAAATAAGACCAGGCTAAACGCCGCTCAGTTTCGTATTGATTCATGATAAAAGGGACCTGTAAATAATGAATGATGATAATAAATTTATCATTTTATTTGTATGTTTAAAGGAAGAAGGAAGCGACGAGACACTCACTAATAATTTTGTTGACACTAAACTTTATTATTCAATTTGGTAACAGAATGTTAAGTACAATTCCTCACTATTACTTTATTATTCTAAAATGAATCACTGATAACGGCACGAACAATATGAATATAGAGATAAGATTCAATGGAACGTAGACCGATCTGATAATAAATATATTGGAATGTAACACTAACAGCAGCGGTTAAAGTTAAAAAGATACGTGAATCAAGTTTGTGCTAAAAATCAATACCAGTAGAATTTTAAGAAATTAAAAACGTCATTTGATTCTTTTTTAGTTGTCTTCGCCCATCTTGGTCAGGCAAAGGAAACTTAGTCCATACATCCTAGTCTTCAGTATTAATTATTTTCTTGTTATTATGTTTTAGTCCTGTCTAGTCGTTTGTCGATGTCAAGTCCTCAGTCCTAGGTCCTAGTCCGTGCCCCAATAAGAAAGTAGATCCCTTATTGGAGCTCTCTATGGAAATTTGGCACTAACACAAACAACACCGCTATTTATTGCAATATATCAATTTCTTTAACTAATGCACTTCCGAACTCTTTATGTATAATATTCCACCATTATTAAACACAAAAACACGAATTTTACACTAGTTTTTGAAAATAATATACGACAAACGTGCGTCACTGCTCATCTTCGCGCCATAAGTCCGTCATTGATTTCGTTAGTTTTTTTTTATTTTTTATTTTTTTAGTTGTCTTCGCCCATATTGGGCAGGCAAAGGAAACTTAGTCCATACAGCCTAGTCTTCAGTATATATTTTTCTTGTTATTATGTTTTAGTCCTGTCTAGTCGTTTGTCGATGTCAAGTCCTCAGTCCTAGGTCCTAGTCCGTGCCCCAATAAGGCAGAAGATCGCTTATTGCAGCTCTCTTTGGAAATTTGGCACTAACATAAACAACACCGCTATTCATTGCAATATATCACTTTCTTTAACTAATGCACTTCCGAACTCTTTATGTATAATATTCCACCATTATTAAACACAAAAACACGAATTTTACACTAGTTTTTGAAAATAATATATGACAAACGTGCGTCACTGCTCATCTTCGCGCCAAAAGTCTTGATTCGTTAGGGTGGCAAAAATTTGCATCTATACTTATTTGGAAATATTTTATGGCCTGGTTACTCAGACCTTTTAGCTCAATCTTAATACATATTTCTTCAAACTTCTTTCCTATTATCTAAAATGTCGCCATCCTCTACGACTTAGTGACTTAGTCAAGTCTTCATGCCAGGTTCTTCCTCAGGCTCTACCTATTGCTTTGCGAATCTGGCAGTAAAAGTAAATGTAAATGTAGAAGCAATATTCTTGACGTTCATAAGTGTTACTTTGTGACCTAAATGAATAAAGATTTATTATTATTATGTCTCTTCTTTTCTCGGGCATCTTCTTTTTTTTTTCTTGAAGATACCCGGGCTTTTGGTAGGCTTACATGGAGACATAGGTCCAACACGCAGAGGCCCTTTGAGAATTTTAATCTAATAGGGAATAGGACCCTCACTGCAGATAGTCCACGCCCGCCTTATGTAGAAGAACGGTAATGGATCACCTCCAATGGGAGTTAAACTATTGTGAAATGTGCTAACTATGAAATGGGCTATTGGGTTGGGTGTTAAATGGATTGGGTGATTTAAGCTATTGATGAAAACGGTGTCTGCCTTTTTAATATATTATTATTAAACTATTGGCAGACGGTGACTCGCCAACTCACTAGATGGGCCCCCTATACAATCACCATAGGCATGATAAGCCTGTAAGGCGACAGAGGGCAACACCGGTGTGAGCGGCTTGGGGTGTCGAGCGGTGCGGCGCCGGTTTCACCTTCGCGGGACAGGCCCGGAGCGGGCTTCCCCGTAGTTATGCCCTTGAAAATGACACTTCCACCCCCGAGTATATAGCTCTGGCTCCCTCCCTCAGACCGGCCAATCAAGGCAAGCCAGAGTTGAGATTTGCTGCACTCCCGGGAGAAGCACTCTCACTGCTCTCCCGTTAGGCCATTAAATCCTAACCGGTGCAGAAGGGCAACAAAACTCTGAGGAATCGGGACCGATGTGTAGCCACGCACATTCAGCTCGCCACAAGCTGCCCTGCGGATGTGAGCTTTTCAATAACTTTCTGATACACTTTTTGTTGATATCAGGAAGTGGATGACTCAAAAAGCGAATCTACTATGCCCTCATAGGGTTGCGTTAATCCTATAAAAGATAACGACTGTCCTCGAGGGGTATTATTATTATTATTATTATTAGTCATAAATCAACCTCAGTATAATATACTCAGCCTCAGTTGTTATACTGAGGTTTTTAGTGGATTTTACGCGGCTAGATAGAAAATAGCATTTCGCTGCATAATAATTGTCTTTCACTATAGCACGCTAAAACAACTGTTATGCCAAAGAAACTACCACTCTCGAGAAAAAAATATACTGCAAGCGTCCGCACTTGTCAATTTTCCCGCTAAGAAACCCGCAGGAATTTGTAACATAAATATATTTTTATAATTCGTAAATATTTTTTATACTACTAATTGTAACTTTGACCATATTCTGGAAAAAAATAATTTTGTTTACTATAATTTTAAAGAAGTATTGTAATACAACTATTACGCTTTTTATTTATTGAATATGTAATAACATAAAACAACAGATTAATAATTCTTTAAATTACATTTTTTTTAAACAAAACATAGGCAGTTGAATTTGTCAAAAGTATAAAGAAGTCAGCGATGATAATAACCGCCTTAAGAACATTATAGCGAAGTTCTCATTACGAATCATAAGAGATAACGTACTGTCTGCGTTTCGTACTAGCCGTGGTGTCAAGACTGAACAATTGGGTTTCTCTGGTAGCTCCCATTCTATCTTATTAAGGTAAATACTAAATTAACAAGCCTATTATGTTCTTTCACATATCTAAACTATATGTATAAATATATAGGTTCCCTAGTAACTTTTGTCAAATACCTAATCGCCAACTGCATTTTGTGTTATGTATTATATACATTATATGTTCAAAATGCCTGTCAATCAATTAATCAAACCGCTTATTTGTGGCGTAATAGCTCATATGTGCATATATTTTATAATAATTGCTATGCTATTAATATTATTAAGAACACCATTATTTATTAACATTGTAAACAAAGCGCTTGGTCGAAGTTGTTGTGTTTATTGTACACTGCCATAAGGCAAATTCTTTACTCTTAACTAATATATGTTGAGATGCAAATTTGAAACGGAAAAAGTTACGACACCGATTTTATAAACGGTGTCGTAACTATTTCCGTATCAAATTTGCATCTCAACATATATTAGTTAAGAGTAAAGAATTTCACAATGACACTTAACCGCAAATCGTTGTTCTATCAAAATTGTGAACTGTGACTTCGCACAACGTTTAACACATTATATATGAATATTTTATCACACATAATCAATCTAACGGAGACGTGGTTCACTTCCGACATCTCTGACAACGAATACATGGATAAAAGGTACATAACGTTCGGATGCGACCGTAGTCGCCTAGCTACTGACAAACTAGACGGGCGGCGGTGGTGTGTTGATAGCTGTGACCCGGGAGCTCCGGCCTGTTTGCGTCCCTATACCCTACCTACATGCCACCGTTGGTGCTCTCGAGCACGTCGTCGTAGCCCTGCCGTCGGGTTGTCGTAATAATAAGCAACATATTATAAGTACAGCTTATATACCGCCGGACACCTCTGCGGACGCTTACGCTGCGCATTTTAATGCCATCTTACAAATATTAACTCAACAAAATGTTGATACATTCTATATTACAGGCGATTATAATTTTTTCCGACATGGTGTGGACAACTATGGACACTAACAGTAGTGGAATGTTAGGTATAAGCTATGACGACGCGAGTGAATGTTTGATGGAATTTATCTCTATGACAAACTCCCTACAATATAACAATTTAAAAAATTATAAAAATCGTATACTTATGTATTTCCGATCAAGATTGTAACATAGTACCGTGTGCAGGGCTCGTGCCATCTAACAGAAATCACCCGCCGTCGTTGCTCTGGAACCCATGAGGTATCAACATCTAGTTAAATTCAAGTACAACTCAGTTAATTAAGAGTTAATTAAAAATAAATATCCATCACGCCTTATACCCGAAGGAGTGGCAGTGGCAGAGGCATATTATATGCCCACTTTTCACCGTGTGGATTCCTGTCCCACGTAATAGGTGGTGAGCCCATTGCCGTGTTGAAATAGACAGAAGCAGGTTGTGGCTACCTGCTGTTGAAATTTTTTAAGCCGCAACGAGTTAATTAATAACGAATATTTAATACTTTAACAAATTCCGAAACAGATATTGTCTAATCACACAAATATTACAAATAAAATTAAGAGCATATATATCTTACACTAAAAATAAAAAAAAATCAACCAACTAAACTTAAATAACTATACATTACCTACAACGTGTCAAAAAATTCCTCCGCATCATCGCTGACCGGAAACGTTCCCAGAAGACTGGCAGCATTGCCACGTTGAATGGCAATACTAATCCTTTGTGCAAGAAAATAACCAGCCTTCTGGTCGCGCGAAGCGTCGATTAGCTGCTTTGCTAAGTCTTTAACTAAAAAAGCGGGCACTTGGACCCCAAGGTCCCAAAGTCTCAACCCCAAACGGCTCAAACATATAATCCCCTACTAGATTACAATATTTGCGCCGCTTGAGGTTTTCAGCAGAAGCAGCTGCGGCACCCGCACAACCTGCTGTGCTTGGAAGATGTGATGGCGCCAGAGTGTCGACGCATGTGGCGTCCCACACCAAATGGCCTGGAGAAAATGGAAAACATATAATAATATTCACGATTACGAGACATTCTCCATTTATCGTTCTAGATTTAAGGTGCAGTGCGCTAAATCATCAATCATTTTTAATTACTAAGACTCCATTCGCATTAATTTAATGAACAGTACTTGCTAAAATTATTTATTGCTGAGACATCGATTACGTAACAATTGTCAATTCGTCACGAACCCACAATCTCCCTCCAATACATGACTAAGCGCATCGACGTTCGCGCCGCTACTGAGTGGCGAGTTGCGAATGCTAAATTAAATTGCCAAAACTCATAATTACTCGCTTGCGATATGAAATTGTTGTGAAAACGACAAATTCATATCGCAAGCGAGCTGTGAACGCTGCGTCGCTGCGACGACTAAATCATGAGGCAGGCGAGCTGCGAATGATGCGTCGCTGCGATTGCTAAAATTCATTTTCACGTCTAATTCATGAATAGATCGTGTCATTGTGCTATTGCGAAATACGGAGTGTTTGAATAAAAAAGTGCATGGTCAGTTCAGCCCATTATTTTTAACTATTAAATGCTTGTGTTTGGGGTTATTTATTCCATTTTAGTATTTTTTTTTTGACAATCTGTGAAAGCGATTGAGTTGAGTAAGAAGTCGAAATTCGTACGTACTTTTTACGAGTTGTAGATACTTTGTTTTTTTTTGTATTATTCTTTTATTGTGAATATATAAACCTTAAAATCGTGTGATTGTACTTTATTGTGGAATAATTAATGTAATACAAAATGTATTTTTTGGGTTCCGTCTCTCGAAAGGAAAACGACGGAACTAAAGTTTTATTTTTTTTATTGAATTGAAAACTTCCTTTAGAGCGGTACGCATATTTTTAGATGAGATAAATCTCTAGACCCGCGACACCGTTATGCATATGCATGTACATATAGCAGACCGCGAACGCATCTAGATAAATATTTTGTCTTGATAGTTAATCGGTACCTAGATTCAATATCTTGCTACTAAATAATACAAACATCATCATTATCATCTAACGTTAATCCCGGTCAACAGGTCTTATTAAATAATGTTGTGTAATCAATTAAGACTCTTTCGGTGTAGAATTTTTTTTTCATCATCATCATCATTAACGTCGATCCCGGTCAATTTTTGAAGAGAAATTCGCGAACGAGGTTAGATAAATAAATTATTAATAAATTTGCAGAGTGCAACCCTTAATTTTTTTTTATTATGTCCGTGTGGACGGCAGTCCGTCTGTCTATCCATGTGTCATCATCGATTTTCTCAGGAACGGGAGGATCTAGCATGTTGATGTTTACTTCATTGATGTTCATATTATCATTTAGCATAGTAATAGTACGTCGCATGCTAAGACATAAAAATAGCACGCTATTTAAATTAATAAAAAATAGCATTAATTTCCATCACTAAGCATTCCTATTAATGTTAAATATTTTTGGACGTTTATATCTAATCGAAAAAACAAATCTACCATACCTGCCCAAATGTATCACCAAACAACAATTTCAAATGATCCAATTCAAACGTGTAACTTATTTTCAACTCTTTTTCACTCCGGTTATGAACCTTCAACCTTAAACATAAATAACAGTGTACTGCATCTTAACTTCGCTGAAAACTGTGAACCCATATCTGACATCCATATTGACACCAACTCAATAGATAGAGCGTTAAAAAACTTGGACCTCTCGAAGGGCCCAGGTCCTGACAGTTTACCTCCTATCTTTTTAAAATCAACAGCAAATTATTTATCAATACCACTTTACATTCTTTTTAATAAATGTTTAAAAAAAGGTGTGTTTCCATCGTTATAGAAACACGTATACATTACACCAGTACACAAAAGTGTTGATAAACAAAACGTAGAGAACTATCGTCCTATATCGATACTAAACATATTGGCGAAGGTATGTGAATCCCTAGTACATGGCATTATCTATCCAATTCTACATCACTACATATTATAAAACAAAGTCGTTTTTCGCTGTCTGTCCCTATGTATGCTTAGATCTTTAAAACTACGAAACGAATTTCGATGCAGTTTTTTTAAATAGATAGAGTGATTCTTATAGAAAGGTTTTATGTATATTTTGTTAAGTTTTTGTATATATTAACTTAATTATAACGATCTATGTTGGCGGTGTCGGAAAATATAAGCCGTCTGGGAGCTTTTAACGAAAATGCTGCCTAAACCCTTTAGGGTATAACAAAATAGTGTATTGTGGAATTATGTATCTAATATAGGTCTACAAAAAAGTCCGCGACGGTATATGTCTATCTCTTAAGGATACCGTACTATATCTATTTTAATACTTAAAAAAACAGCAATAATAAAGCTGTAATTTATAGGCTAATTACACAAATACACAAATCATTTTTAATATGTTAGTTGGTTTCAGCATTTTATGAAGATTATTTTGTCCCTTGATACTTTGCAAATTAATTGAATATCTTAGGCGACATGGCAATATCAAAAAAAATGCGCAAACTAATTAAATTTCGTGTAACAAAAATTCGACCGGGCCGTGCAAGCGCGGGCGTAGTACTTGAGAGCGGAGAAGTAATTTGGAAAATATTCATACATTATCGTGAAATTAATAAACGGGATTAAATGGGTGCCACGCACGGGGTTCGAAGTATGTCACGGGCGAAGCCGGGCGGGTCAGCTAGTAATATTATAATACCAGAACAGCACGGTTTTGTAAGGCGTAGGTCCACTATAACCAATCTTATGATTTTTACGAACTACTTGTTTGAACACATGGACCAACGACGACAAATTGATGCTGTGTACACTGATTTTCGGAAATGTTTTGATAAAGTGGACCATGAAATGTTATTAAATAAAATAGCCTATAACGGTATTAGAGGCAATCTGCTTAGATGGTTTTCATCTTATATAACAAGAAGGACCCAAGTAGTCGCCATCAAGGGATTTAAGGCAGACACTGTAATTGAAGCATCTTCTGGCAAACTTTCACTTAATCTTACTAAATGCCATACAATTACCTTTTCAAAAAAAAAACACATCATAACACATAAGTACTGTTTACTGAACTCCGACTTGTTATCTGTGGAGCTGGTTAAGGACCTTGGTGTATTACTTGATTCCAAGATGCACCTGGACCAGCACATTAACGCTATTACGAATAGGGCTTTTCGAATGTATGGGTTTGTGTTGAGATCTTCTCGCGCATTTAAGCGTCCTTCAACCTTATTATTCTTGTACAAAACGTTAATACGTTCACAATTAGAGTATGCCGTGCCGGTTTAAAATCCAATATTTCAGAAATATAAAAACTCATTAGAAAGAATACTACGGAAATTCTTACGGCGAATCAATTTCGACCGAGTCGTTAAACATCCTCCATACGCACAATTATTGGGCAAATATGATCTACTTAGTTTGGAGCACCGACGTATTTTGTTAAGTACTATGTTTCTGTACAATCTATGTAACAATAGGCTTGACTGCACCGAATTGGGCAATAAACTGTGTTATGTAGTTCCTCGTAGTGCCCTGTGCTGGACGGTGCGTGCGCGCCGTTTGTTTCATACTCCACCCCACAGGAGAAGCGCCGGCGAGCGCGTGCCGCTGCGCCATCTCGTTGACACATACAATGATATGTTTTCTGATCTAGACATTTTCTATCTTTTGGCATTAACTTTCAAAAAACTAGTTTCAGATATTTTAAACAATATTGTATGATATTGGCTAGCAATGTTTTCACTCATGATGAAAACACATTTATTTTACTTTTAAATACCTAAACTGATAAGCTCAAATAGTTATTTGCAATATATTGTAACATGTTCACTAACAATCTGTGGATAACGGTGTGGGTTTCACGATGATTAATACTGTTATGACTGTAATTAGTAAGTAAGACACATTGTGACAACTGTTTGTTATCCCTAATAAAGAAAATAAAAAAAATATAAAAAAAGTCGTATCGCTGGGACTACTTCTAGAGTTGGCACTTGTATTAATAAAATAATTAGAAGTTTATCAGAGTGGCTGGCAACGTCTGACATTTACAAACGTTGGTTAAAAATAATTAATCAATGAAATACAATTTAGCAATGTGGTATAACAGAATTTCTAGTCAGACAACTAAAGGTTTATCACTATAAGATGTGTCATTATAATTTAATTTTTCATTTATACAACTTTACACATTCAAACGTGAGCTTCATATAATACGTATTATTCATAATTATTATGATTGTCTTAGTATTTAGTGAAATAATGACGTAGGTGTGGCAGTTACGTGTGAAAGGTTATGTTTACTTCTTTTACTCACTACGGCTTTTACGGCCTATAATAGTGCATTAAACCATGTTGACATCACGAAAATATTGGTTAGAAACACTTTATCACACAATCATCATCATCCGAGCGTCTGTCTGTCTGATTTGTGGTCACGGCTCCCGGGGTCTGCTTTCCTACTTCTCTCCCTCTACTCCGCACGGTCATCGACATCCCTAGTCGAGATACCACGGTTGAGGAGGACCACACAACCACCGCAGTATTTTCATTGCCGTGACACGAAGCACCTGCTTTTGTGGCTCTGACAGAGACCAAAAGTGTTATAGACCTGTCTCTTCTGACCGGCATTTTTGTACGATTTACGCAGCAGCAACGTGTGTCTTGACGTCACAATCGATGTCACTGGACGTAATACAGATGCCAGGTATTTAACCTGGTCCGTGCGCTTGAGTAAATCATCGCTTATGCCGACGGATGTGGGACCTGTAGAGTTTAGTGCCAAGTAGGTACTCTGTCTTGCCATGGCTAACCATGGTTGCTTGTAATGTAAGTCTCTGATACTGAACTGAACAAAAAGGACTAAGGACCAATTGGGGTACAACAGCAGATCAAAACGATTTTAAAGTTCCGATTAAATCTTTTCGGGTCCCAAATCTATTTGGAGCGCTGTAGGTCAGAATAAAGTATGCTGCATCATTCAGGCCCTTTCGGCGCGGAAATTTAAATTTAGAGATAAACCTGCTTATCACATAAACATCAACAGAAAGTCAATCTCGTTCTTCGAGATCTTGTGGGGGCTTCGGCAAGTCAATTTTCTGTGGTGTCTGTTATTTAAATAAGAATTCAACAAAAAGAACCTCTGCGACTCGAAAATGTTTATAAGCTCTTTGCACCACGCCATGAAGACAGACTTCACCGCATTGTTGTAGTCCTTTGGCGGTAAAGTACTCCCCCCCTAACAACGTTGAAGTTAGCCTTAGTAGTACCGTATAACACTGTTAACAACCTTAATCATAAAATCGATACCTCCCTCAAAAGAATGCCTTCTAACACCATTCCGAAAAGTAGAAAAGAAAAGAATTAAACGTAGGAAAGGTCGCTGAATGCAAGGGTTAGTGTGTCCTCCCCCTTACTTCGGAGCTTGCATAAACTCGATATGGGCGAGTTTATGCTTCCCAGTTCTACCAAAAGTTCGGTAAGGCGCTCGTCCAGGCGTAGGGTATTTCCATAGGTTGCCAGAGTCAAATGTGTCTGGTAGCCTCCTACATTTTTCAGCTACAGTTCGCAGATTCTTGGCATCCGCTCTGCTCTTCTGCTGTCAACCCGATCGCTACCGTAATCAAGAACAGCAAAAGTGCCAGGACCCGGAGCCCGTATCTTGTTTGTTCTTATTTGTGCCTTCATATTAAGAGGGTTTGTCCTTACTATACCACACTAGCAAGGCGGGTTGGTATAGGGGTTTTCTAATTTTCCATTTCTACGCCATGACCTCTTGTGTTAGTCAGCAGGTGCACTAGTCGAACGAGAGGCTGGCGTGGACCCCGAAGATGTAAGTAGGCTCTATCGCATCTAAAATCTGCTAAAATACTTAAGTTATTGTGCGATCTATCCAAAAATTTACACATTTATTACAAGTATTGGAAAACTCCCTCCAAAACTAAAACCTGGCTGCGCCCGTAGTCTATTTATTTCATTTCTCTTCTTAATTCCTAATATCTTCGTATTCTACATCGAAGCCAAGCATAGTTTATTTTATTTCTCTTCTTAATTCCTAATATCTTCGTATTTTACATCGTAGCCAAGTATAGTCATTAGTCAAAATCAGACTTACCCTAGTCTAGTAGTGAATGCTATACTAGACTTTCAGCGAATTACACGCGGCTAGATGTAAAATTGCATTTCTCCGAAATATATCAATATCTTTCACTAAAGCATGTCAACACAACACAATTTGTGTGTCCGAGAATCCACCATTCTCACATATACATACGGGATAGGCAAAGCTCAGGCTCTGCCTATTGCTTTGCGAATTTGGCGGTAAATGTAGAAGCAAAAATTCTAACGTCCATAAGTGTTACTTTTTGACCTATTTGAATAAAGATATTTTTATTTTCACAGGCATACTATACGCCCACATTTCACCGTATGCATATTTGTCCCACGGAACAGGTGGTGAGCCTGAGAAATTTTTCAAGGTGTTAAAGTTTTCAAGCCCATAAGGCCTTCAACTTGGCTTAAGGACTGCCATTTTAAAGTCAACCGGGATCAACAGCTTAACGTTTGAAGAAACGTTAAGCTGTTGCGTGGAAAGCGTGCTTCAGAAGTTTAGCACGGAAACGCAAAAGTAAATGCCAAAAAGTGGTCACCCATCCTAGGACCAACCATAGCACACATTGCTTAACGCAGTGATCGTTTACAAAACACTGAGTTAGCAGGGCCATGAACGCTTCTTGGGGAACAAGAGAAATGCTCTAGGGTAAAAAGACAACACAACAAAGAAAACGATTTAATTACAAAAGCAGAGTGGTCATTCATTGTTCGCAACTGAGTTAATAGATCGGTGAATGATATAAATAATTCATTCTTTGTGGGCAATTTACGTACATTATTTTTAGCTAAGATTTTTAGACTAATAATTCCTCTTTGAATACCATTTTTTTTTTCTTTTTCTTATGGCCCCTATGAGCGGGTACCGGCAATTCCGCCACTGTCTAACGTGCAATGGAGTTTTCCATGTGTATACTATTGATAAGCAACATTAACAATTTTGTATTGACTAATTGTGTATCTTGATTGTGTTATTAAATTAAAATTTCACTGAAAAATATACATAAAGGTACGTAGGTACCAATGAATAATTTAGATACTATGGTAAGGTACATAGTATTTGCAAGTTCCGAAGGAGACTATTCAAAGCCTAATATCATTGTGACGGATGAACGCCATCAGGGTAAAAAGTAATTGTCGGGAAGGATGGGCTAAAAGAGACTTAACATTAACTGGAAGAGAAATTTTTAGCCTAACAAGTTCGCTATTTAAGTCAGAATTGTTCTGAGGACAAGAGAAGAAGATATGCTCTAAAGATCCTTCATCAAAGCCACATTCACATAGTGATGAGTCTCTTACTCGGATTTTATGTAAAAACACAGGAGAGCAGCAATGGCCCAAGCGAAGACGGCAGATGACAGATATTACAGACTTAGGTATTTTTTTAAAACGGTAAAACCATGGATTTAGTGTTACGTTCGAATTTATTGAGTAATAATTTTTCCCTTTAATTTTGCCCGTTTCAGACCACTGAGCTTGCCATGATGCCAGTAGCATTTTACTTGGAAGATTTAATAAATCATATCCCTGGCAGTTATGATGTCTAAGGTCAGTAGACGGTGAAGAGACAGCCCCTCTGGCTAGCTCATCCACCAACTCATTGCCCCTGATACCAGAGTGACTGGGAATCCATACTAACTGAACAGTTTTTTGTTTTATGCTACAGTTAAACAGATGTTGTTTTATTTCCAGTATTATGGAGCTACGCAGCTTATCCGTGTACGGGTTTTGTTCTAGGGCTTTAAGAGAACTTAAAGAGTCAGTGAAATTGACCGCTTTATTGATATTATGGGAGTCTATATATATACATGACTCTAGAATGGCGATACATTCACCCGTAAATACTGATGACTCTCTGGGGCATTTGAATTTTAAGATTATCCTAGAGTTTTGGTAGTACACTGCCACCCCAGTTTCACTGTCCTGGGATAATTTTGAGGCATCTGTAAAAAATCGATGGAAATCATGCCATTGAGACATTACCATTGAATTAAAGATTGCCCCCGCAAAGGCACGTCCCTTGGTAATCCCAATATCCAACAGAATGTCCGGTTTAAAACACAACACTTCGAATTTATAGTTGAATAGAGGGAGTCTATTATAGGCTATTAAGGGGTATTCTAGATTTAGAGTATTCCGCAAAGCTTTTAGTATTAAGGGAATCTGCTTATGTTGCCAATATTGAACGGTATTGGTTAGGGAGTTTAATTCAGATAATTTTTGAATAAGTGGATGGGTATTTTTACCTATTAAGCGAAATATAAACCGATTTGCTAAATATTGTCTCCGAAGTTCCAAAGGGGCCTCCGCGCACTCAACCTGCAATGGACTGCAACTGGAGAGGATTTCATCCCTCCTGTGATAAGTCTAAGGCATTTTGATTGGATTTTATCTAGTCCGATTAAAGCACCTTTGTTACAAGGAACTAATAGAAAAGTACCATAATCCATCTTACTGCGAACTAGTGCATTATAGACCAATTTAATAGTGTATGGATGGGCACCCCACCAGACACCTGTAAGAGCTTTTAAGATAGGGATGACTCGTTCACATCTCTTTACTAGGTAATTAATGTGGTGGCGCCCTGTCAATTTTTGATCTAAATATACACCCAAAAATTTAGCATTTGAAGCCAGTGGAATACTTTGGTCTTGAACATAGATTTGGATTGTGGGGATTGATTTCTTTCTGGAGAAAATTACTGCTGTACTCTTTGATGTTGACAGCGACAGACCATGGTCTAGTAGCCATTCATTTAACGAGGACAGAGAAACAGTAAGAGATGTGGCTGCGTCTAAAATAGAAAGGTCACTCACATATAAAGCTAGATCGTCGGCATATTGGAGTAAGTGGCAGTTTACATTAAGACAGGAGCCAATGTCTGCAGTATATAAATTGTACAGCAAAGGACTCAGAACGGAGCCTTGAGGCAAGCCTTTCCAAGTCCTTCGCTGCCCAAACTCCTCTCCCTGTACTCTAAAAAAAGTGAGCGGGTCATAGTTATATTGCTTATGCACTTGATGATCTTCGCCGGTATTTTTAGCTTTTGCAATTTTTGCATGAGAATGGGAAGCATCACATTATCATAAGCAGAAGCTATGTCGAGGAATGACACAACCACTGATAAATTACTAGAAAGAGAATTACGTATATCCGTGATAAGCGTCGCCACGCTGTCCATGGTGCCTATTCCTTTCCTAAACCCATACTGTGTTGGAGGTAATAAATCTCTAGATTCGACAATCCATTCCAGTCTATTTTTTAATAGGTGTTCCAGTATTTTTAGTAGAACAGACGACAAAGCAATCGGTCTATATCCATTTGGGTCATCAGACTGTTTACCTGGTTTTAAGATGGGAAGTATAATTTAGACCTTCCATTGCTCGGGAATCCAACTATTTTGGTAACAGAAATTGAGAATTTTTAAGAAATATTCTCTAGCGTCGCCGCCTAAATGGGTAAGGAAGGAATATGGTATTCCGTCAAGTCCAGGCGCTGAGTCTCGGACATGGCCGAGCACCATAGTTAGTTCCTGTGGGGTAAATGGTTTGTCCATAGGGTCAAGGTCTTGATCCATAACCCGAAACTCGCTCTCCTGTAAAGAAGGGACATAGGGTGGTCCTTTTTTGTCAAAAAACTGTTCAGCCGTCTCCCTAGTCATTGGGGACGAGATGGTGGGAACGCAACCTGACCTAAACCTGTTAATTTTTCTCCACACAACTGATGCTGGCGTAGATGGTGATAAGGAAGAGCAAAAACTGGACCAACCTGCCCGTTTCTTTTTGCGCAGCAATCTTCGACATTTAGCTGATATATGTTTATAGATAATTAAATTATCCATAGTCATGTCTCTGTTATATCTCTTCTCCGCCTCCTTTCTTTCTCTTACAGCTTTAGTGCAATCCTGATCCCACCAGGGCGGAGATGGGATTTTGCCCCGTGCAGAGTTTTTTAATGGAAAACTCATTTCTGCACATGAGTTGATAGCACGTACAAGATCGTCCAAACAATTCTGTACATGGCAGTAACCAGACGTACCCAGGTTTTGGCAAGCTAAATTTGGAAGGGTATTAATTTTGTTTTCTAAAAGGGAAGAATACATGTTCCAGTCTGGATTATTTAAATTAAATTTTTGCAGAGGGAGAGAAGTCTTTTCCATGTATGTTTTGTCTGTGATAGTAATAATTATTGGATAGTGGTCGCTACCATGTGACAAATTTGTACAATGCCATTGTACAGATGCAGCTAGATCCGCCGAACAAAATGTGAGATCAACACAACTTTTGCGCTGTCCGAGATTTGGCCGACGGGTAGGACTACCATCGTTCAAGATGACGAGGTTGAGTTCATCCAGTACCTCTATCAGGCTTTCTCCAAATGCATCACATCTTTCCGAACCCCATCTGAAATGGTGCCCATTAAAATCACCCATTACAATAATAGGCCCAATGAGGCTCATGAATATTTGTCTCAGTACTGGTATGTGGCTTTGATGAGGATACGCAATAATACCATTATTAATTATTATAATACCATTTTTCATAATCCAAAAAACCGCTGTCAAGTGTCAAATCTGTCAGAATAGAATAGCTTAGTCGTAGTATCTCCTAGTTTGTCTGTGCTTAGTCGATGGCTAAATTTATTTTGGACATTTGGCGGGAAGAGTGACAAGTGCGGACGCTTGCTTTATATTATTTTCTAAAACTAGTGCATTTATCTTGTTTTATGTGCGGCAGTGGTGGTTTCTTGGACATAAAAGTTGTGTTAACGTGCTATAGTGAAAGACAATGATATATATTCAGTGAAATGCTATTTTCTCTCTTGCCGCGAAACGTCCACTGACAACCTTAGTATAAGAATCACCATTATACTGAGGGCAAGGACCACGACGTAGCCTGAGGACACGACATCGACTGGACTCTGACACTAATTAGAAGATGAGATTGAAGAAATATGATATAAAAAAAAAGATTTGGCTAAAAGGTCTTAGAAACCAGGCCATTAAATAATTATTAAAAAACAAAAATTTTGAAATCAGAGTAGACCTGTGTCAATCGATCATTTGTCGTGACCCGGGTCGATCACGACCCACTTGGGTAATGATCGAATTAAAATGATTCGATCATTTGGGTCACACACAGAATGTTTGTTTTGTTCGTACGACAGAGTGACGTATGCAGAGCAGGTTATTGCTAGATAGAATCATGACATAACTATTACCTAATTTCGATACCATTTTATGTACATACGACTAGGGGCAAGTCGCCGGTCTGTATCTCGGCTCGTGACATTTTTGAAGTGAAACTTCTTTATCGACGTCGAGAGAAATTTTACAGTTGTAAAAAATTTTCGAAAAGGATTTTCACTTATTATCTGTGTACTCTGGTACACACACATTTTTTTTAATAGTCGTTATTCAACAAAGAAATTTGTTAAAATGTTAACTTATCCTAATATAAATAACAATCATTAATAATGTCACATAAATCCACTAAAATACGTAAGTAACCGTAATACAGCAAGCCGATCTTACGTACGTGTCGCGGGTCATACATAGGTCGCCTGTGTAACTAAAGTAATTTGATTGATTCGATCTCAAAAATTCAAACGCAATCGACAGTTTTAGTTAGTTCGTTTACAGCCAAGAGCGAAGCAGATCATCGTGAAAGAGTGGTCACAAAACGAACGTGGTTTAAACTGTAAGTAAATAAAAGAGATGGAAACATTTGTTTGTTACGCCTCATTGCGTGATTGAATGCACGACACGATCATTTTATTTGCAAGCAATTACCTACGGTAACTACATGAAAATAAAGTTCAATTTATTTTGTTTTGTAACCTACCGGGTCAATTTTAATCGGGTCTTTTAAAGATCTGTGATTCGATCACTCGCGCACAGGTCGTGATCGAATCAAAACGATTCAATCAATCGCGATCGACACAGGTCTAAATCAGAGTACAAAAAAAGAGAATCACACGTACAAAAAAAAAATTATACAATACACAAATAATTTTTAATTCACAATGAAGTTAAACAGCAATATGAAAATTGTTGGATGTAACGTAGTTCTTGTACCGTACAGAGAAGAACATGTGCTTAAGTAGGTAATAAAATATCCCTTCAGAAAACTGCTGTGGAATATTATGATTAATAATAACTGGGACATGTGCAGATATCACGAATGGATGAAGTCCGAAGAATTACAAAAACTGACCGCATCAAAACCCCTATCAGTAGAAGAGGAATTTGATATGCAAAAATCTTGGCGCGAAGATGAAGACAGTAAGGCATCAAGTTTGTAACATAAGTGAGACTTCCATTCCCGTCTAACAATAACGTGCTTCCCGTAGCAACGATAATAATTATCTTCATCTAGTCATTACTTCGGGACAAGATACTATTTCATAATCATGCTAATCTTCTAGCATATACTACTTTCTTCGGCTTCACCTAATTTATTACAAGGACACTTTCACTGGAATAAGAATGTAAACAAATGCCATGTAAGCTCTGTCTGTAGAAATGATATTTTTCATTAAATTATTTTGTTTTCAGAATGTACATTTATAATACTGAACAAATCCATCTTTACTAAAAGTGGTGATGAAGTAGGTAACTATACTATTATATTTAGTTTTATACACCCTAACCAACCAACTGATGGAAATTGCCTATGAGTATTTGCAAATTAATTCTGACCATAAAATAGTAATCTTTTATTTGCGAATTTGGTATCTACAGAAGTGATAGCAAGTATATGTAATTTTATGTCGCCAACTATAAAAATATTGAACTTTTATACAACAAATTAGCCCTTATTTTAAGCTCTTATGAGTGGAATTTTGATTTGATTAAACATACCCATTTTTAAAAATTATTTTGTCGGTGTATGGGTTTTGGCAGAGTGTTGCTATTTTATTAATATAGTTTTAACTGTTTCAGAATCCATGATTGGAGACACAAATATTTTTATAGTTGATAAGGAATCCTCAATTGGTGAAATAGAAATAATGATAGCTGAAATATCAGCCAGAGGAAAAAGAATGGGTTGGGAAGCAGTCATCTTAATGCTTCTATATGGCATTCAACATGTTAATATAAAGATGTTTGAAGCCAAAATATCTTTAGTCAATGAAATTAGTATAAATATGTTTAAGAAACTGGGATTTGTAGAAAAATCCCGTAGTGAAATATTTCAAGAAATAACTTTAGAGAAGGAAGTCAGTAACAAATGGATTGAAAGCTTGTGCAACAATGTAAAATATGAAATACAAAGCTGTTGAAGGCAATAAAAATTCTGATTTCAACAACTTCCAACAACTTGTAGTGTATTCTTCTTCTAGTGTATTCCTAGTTGCTTTCAAACTGTACATGTATTTGGAGCCTGGGGTTCATTCTCTTCTAAGCTATTGTTCAGCTTTCTGGTAATTACTCCTTTCGTGATCTTATGAGCGATTGGAAGCCATGGCTCCAGTCCGATCACGCATTCGTCAGCCCCTTCCCGGGCTAGTTTGTCCGCTAGTTCATTGCCCGGGACTCCCTCATGTCCGGGGACCCAGGCAACCTTGACTGTTGCTGACATTGTCTCTACTTTATTTAGGGCTTTCAATGCTGCTTGACTGTCACTGTAGATAGTCACCTTTTTTATGTCTGTATGGCGATGTATAGTTTGCGCACACTCTGTGATGGCGCATATTTCCGCCTGAAAGACACTTGCGAATTTGCCTAACCGTATTGATCTATTAATCTCTGTTCCATTTGCACATTGTATGTGCTCTCCGGAGCCAGAGAGCTTAGTAGATTCCTTTCTAGAGCCGTCAGTGTAGCAGATGACGCCTCCGGTGTCTTCCGTCTGCCAGCTCTCTCTTTGTCCTATATGTATTCTATACTTTTTGTCAAAAACCCTCTCCTTCTTGATTAGGTCATTGTTAGAGAGAATCATTGACAATTTATCTTTGTATTTCTTATTGATACTAGCATGTCCGCCATCTTGAGGATTACCTCTCCATAGGCCCACGCTTTTCAATTTAAACCATTGTTCAATTGCTTTCTTTTTAATTTCTAGATCCAGAGGATGGAGTCCTAATACGATCTCTAGCGCAGCTGTGGGAGTTGTCCTCATAGCACCTGTTGTCATCAGGGCCGCCAGCCTCTGTACCTTGTCTAATTCTATTTTGTTTGTCTTGTTCGCTGCCTTGTGCCACCATACTATGGCCCCGTGCAGTATTCTGGGTAGGATAATTGATTTATATATCCATATGACTGTTGCTGGTTTCGTTCCCCAGGTTCTTCCTATTACACTTTTACATTGCATCAACACCATTTTGGCTTTTGTGCATATGTTCTTTATGTGAGTCTTAAAAGTCAATTTGCTGTCCAGTGTGACTCCCAGGTATCTGATATTCTCAACCACCTCCAGGGTGTGGTTGTTCAGTCTCACCGGTCCAAAATTGTCTTTCTTCCTTTTATTCGTAAATGTCACTGCACCTTTGTCTTGTCGGGATTCAAGTTTAACCCTTTGCTTTTGCACCATGTTAGAGCTACCTTCAGTCCTCTGTTCATGATGTCGCACATAACACTTGGCACCTTGCCGGTGACCAGGAGCACGCCGTCGTCGGAATATGCCTGTGTGTATATGTGCAAACTGTTAATTTTCTTGATAAGTTCATCTATTAGAAGGCACCATAGTAAAGGCGATAAGCATCCTCCCTGTGGGAATACTTTGCTTGCCTCTACTTTTAGGGTCACGCCTGCCATCTCTGCCTGTATCAGTCGGTGCCTCAGCATTAGTTTCACCCATTCTGATATGTCTTTATCTATTCCTTCGCGGTCAAGGGTAGCTT
This sequence comes from Thumatha senex, assembly GCA_948477245.1. Taxonomy (NCBI): domain Eukaryota; kingdom Metazoa; phylum Arthropoda; class Insecta; order Lepidoptera; family Erebidae; genus Thumatha; species Thumatha senex. The sequence continues at coordinate 24,273,484 of OX419726.1, forward strand.
CTATCGATTCGGGAGTGGCCATGTCGAAGGCTCCCTCGACGTCAAAGAAGCATCCTAGTGCATATTCCTTGTTTTTTATCGATCTCTGCACCCTGTTCACCAGGTTGTGGAGGGCTGTGTCCGTTGATCTGCCCTCCATGTACGCATGTTGGTTTAGGTGCAGAGGTGATTCACTTTTATCTATTTGTTCTCTTATTATCCTGTCTAGTATTTTTTCCAGTGTCTTGAGTAGGAAAGAGGAGAGACTGATACACCTAAAGGCCTTTGCCTCCTGGTAAGATGATTTACCAGGTTTCGGTATGAAGACTGCTCTGAACTCTCTCCATTTCTTTGGGATGTATCTTGACTTAATGCTGCTGTTGTACAGAGCAAGTAGGTCTTCGCTTATGTGGTTTATTACCGTCTGCAGCATCTTCGGAAGTATCCCATCTGGTCCAGCAGCCTTATAAGGCTGAAACGATTTGACACTCCATCTCAGATGTTCCTCTGTTATACAACTATCCAGCATTACGCTCTCGATGTTAACTGAGTCGACTGGCGTTGTATTATCTGTGTGTCTCTTGCATTCGGGGAAGTGAGTTTTTAGCATGATCTCCAGAATCTTTTCGGGATCAGTCACTAATTCTTCCCCGTTCTTTATGCTGCCTAGTTTGCAGGAGTTGACCTTGGAGAGCGTTTTCATCAGTCGTGCAGCATCTGGTTGCTTTTCGACCCCCTCACAAAACGCTCTCCAACAGTTCCTACTTTCCTTTCTGCATTCTTTTTTGAACGAATTTCTTTCTTCCCTATATGCTCGCCAGCTTTCCTCATCCCCTTTTTTGAGGGCTTGTCTAAGGGCCCGGCGAGCTTTTTTCCTTTTCTTACCTAGTGTTTTTGTCCACCATGGTTGTCCTTTGCCCGGTTTGATCTCCCTTAGAGGACATGCCTTGTGATATGCCTCTCTCAGGGTTTCGTCCAGCCTATTGGCTTCCCGTTCTATATCACTGGTGCTTCTTATCGGGATTTTCTGACTAGGGTTCCAGTTTTCCTTCACATAACTTTCGAACTTAACCCAATCAGTTTTCCTCGCGTTTCTAATCATTACCTTTTCAATATTGCTCTCCAAACTGAAAGTGATTCTCCTATGATCTGATATAGAGTCACTTTCGTCCACTTTCCAGTCACTAATGTGTCGGCTTATTCTATCAGTTGTAATAGTAATATCCAACACCTCTCGCCTCGTTCGTGTAACAAAAGTGGGTGTGTTTCCCATATTTATTATTCCTAAATCTGAGGCACTTATGAAGTCTAAAAGTAAGTCTCCCTTTTTGTTGCACTCTGTGCTGCCCCAGGCAACACGATGTGCGTTGGCATCACAGCCTACAATAATATGTATGCACTTACCTTGGTATTTTTCTGTTAATTCTCGAAGTTCTTGTGTTGGCGGCTCGAAGTCTCTCTCGCTTGGTAGATAGGCTGAGACTAGGAGTACCCTTTCCTTCTCCTTTCGCGTTTGTAGCCTAAATTCAACGCTCGCGAGGTCACTGTAACAATCTGCCCTTATTAGTCCTAATGTTCTCGTCCTGCTGCTGGCATAAATGCACGCTCTCGGGGTTGACTCACCATTTTCATGATATACGATGTCTCCTCCCAGAGAGCCGAGCCCAACTATACGTTTGTTTAGTACGTATGGCTCCTGCAGTACGGCGATATCTATTGTCTCATCCGCCACATAGCGGCAAAGTTCGATGGTAGCCTCGCGGCAGAAATTATGAGGAAATTATGGGCACCGACAGACTAGGAGAAGATATAGAACATCTGAAGGTGGATCAGATAGTAAGCTTCTGCAAGGAAACAAGAAGGTTCGACGGGGCGCCGTGAAGACTGCTGGGATACCCAATCCAAACCGCAAGGAGGAGATTTCGGGGAAATGAGCGAAGTGGGCGGCAATGCGGTCGGATCGTTCGCTCGGCGGTGCCGGCGTCCCCAACAACAAAATAATAAAATAATAATTGTTCGGCTTTTAATATTTGATATTGTTGATAGCAAATTCAAACCCATAAGGGTGCCTGCGGCATTGCCTCGTACGTCAGTCAGCAAGTGCACCACTAGCAGTACAGTCTGGTTGGGTAGTCTACACCCTATGGAATATTTTTAAAATTTTCTATTTTGCCAAAGTGGAGATGACTGATTAAAAACAATAATTTAACTTACTGCATCAGTATTACATTGAGAGTGGACACGGCGAAAACATGGAGTACGACATGATTATATTATAGTGATTACCGGAACATATAACACAATAATATGATGAACAATGACAAAAGCGGGCGCTGCTCGTCGTCGACGTACATTGTCCACGCGGTATAACAATCACCATGTCATGAATTCAAAATCTTTGCAGATCTATACAGAACTATTTTGAAAAATGAATAATTATTATTTATATATATTATAATTAATTTAAATTCCTAAAATCACCTATTAGTCTCGCCTATGGCCTCAAAGGGGTAAGCAAAGACATACTATACGCGCCCATTTCACTTTCTGCATTTTTGTCTAAATTTATAAACTTCTCGTGTCGCGGTGTTTGTTACCAAACTCCTCCGAAACGGCTTGACCGATTATTATTAAATTTCATATGTATATTTGATAGATCTGATAATCGGTCATAATCTATTTTTTATACCCCTTAGTGATAAGGGGTATAAAAAATACTTTTTTTAAAGTGGCATTAAAAATACATGTACATATAGCCCAAATCTAAGTTTCAGCTCCTTTAGAATTGTAATTTAAATTCGTACGCCCTACTCTTTTTCTCTCTCTGCCTCTTACGAAGTTGCACGGGTCAGCTAGTGTATACATAGATACAATAAGACGGTTCTTCTCAGGTTCGCAGCGTTTCGAACCGGTGGTCACTTTAAAAATAATAAATTTGTTCATAGTTCTAGTGTATGACATTTTGTAAGCGCCGCAGATAGGAGTATTATACTAAAAAATCCGGTCAAAATGATTTATTTATTTTTTCTTCATTGTTATGAAATAAAACATGGTAAAAAATATTTTTCAAGTATATACTTTTATTATACATACATACATACATACATATTGTCACGCCTTTATCCCCGAAGGGGTAGGCAGAGGCATATTAAACGCCCACATTTCACCGTATGCATTTTTGTCCCACATAGTGAGTCCATTGCCGTGTTGAAATGGACAGGCGCAGGCTGCGGCGACATGCTGTTGAAATTTTTTAAGCCGCCCATAAGGCCTTCAACTTAGCTTAACGACTGCCGTTTTATTGGCAACCGGGACCAATGGCTTAACGTGCCTTCCGAACTGCACGGTACTGGGGTGGGTCTAAAGGGCCGAATAAATTAAATAAAATAAAATGTGTCTATTTTAGATGTTAAATTTGGAATACATTTTGAACCCGTTGCCTTTTTAGTGAGGTGGTAACAAAAAGGCTAAAAGGTCTTATGTGCTAGACACTAATTAGCACTATTACTTTTATTATATGAATTTTATTATATGACAATATTGAAGCGCTCGTGGCCCCGCGGTCTCAGTGTTTTGTAAACGATCACTGAGTTACGCAACTTTCACTATGGCTGGTCCTCGGATGGGTGACCACTTTGTGGTATTTACATTTGCGAGCGTTTCCGTGCTTCGGAAGGCACGTTAAGCCGTTGGTCCCGGTTGCCAGTAAAATGGCAGTCGTTAAGCCTGGTTGAAGGCCTTATGGGCGGCTTGAAAATTTCAACAGCAGGTAGCCACAACCTGTGTCTGTCTATTTCAACACGGCAATGGGCTCACCACCTATTACGTGGGACAGGAATCCACACGGTAAAAAGTGGGCATATAATATGCCTCTGCCACCCCTTCGGGGATAAGGCGTGATGGATATTTATTTTTATTTATTATATAGAAAAAAATACTTTAAAAAAAACAAGTTAAAATTATAAACTATCAGAATCATCATTTTCCTCCTCGAAGCTGTCATATTGTGCACTTGGAATCATAATTTCCATTGTCTCCTTTGAGAAGGGCTTAGATTTTTTTGCACGTTTATTTCTGCCACAACTTATTAAGGGATCTGATGTTAACAAAAGTCTATTTAATACATCTCTATTGCAATCATCATTATCCGAGCGTCTGTCCCAGTTGCGTCTCGCGACGCCCGGGGTCCGCTTTCCTACATTTTCTCCTCCACTTCGCACGGTCGTCGGCATTCCCTGTAGTGAGACAATTGGCACGCATGTCATCCCTTACGACGTCAAGCCAGCACTTCTTGGGTCTTTCCCTCTTACCGGGACCCGGCGGGGCTGACATGGCCAGACATTTGTTACCTACGTAGCCCGGCGGTTGCCGCAAGACGTGACCATACCAACGAAGGTGTCGCCTTCGTTGATATGGTCACATACAGGACAGGTCTAATAATGGTTTTGTAGACCTGTCCCTTCAACCGGATCGACATTTTAGGATCACATCTCTATTGCAATCTATCCTACTAAATTTTCGAGCAAAATCTATGCGATACTTTCGTAGATGCTTATTCCTAGCCTCCGATGCCTCTTCTGATAATTGTCCAATTGGCAGAATGGCTTGTTGAATGACTTCCGCTCCTGCATTAAGATTTTGTGAACTGTGGGTGACATGGGATGCCACCCACAGTTCAAATTTTTCATAGTCAATATTGAAACCACTTGACAAAAAGATCTAATATGGTATTAAATCGTTTAATTAACGATATTTTAATACCAGTAATCCTAGAAGAAGATTCTGGGTCATTGAAAAATCTTCTAGATGTGTTTCCATCGTTGCTGTTTCCGAACCCGACTTTTGGAATGTCGACAAGCAACCCCATTTCTTCCCTGAAACTTTTTTGTATCCGCTCCTTGGTTTCCTTCACAAGTTGTTTATCCTCTTTAGATCGTGCTTGCCACTTTTTGAGAGGTGCTTTATACGCTAAATGCAACAATTGCTCGAAGAACCGGATTCTGGCATGGAGAATCGAAAGCCCAAACTTCAATGATTCTTTATTACTTTCTGCCTTTTTAAGACTGTTAAAATCTTTCGAAGTTTGGCCACATATACACTCATTGTCGAGGTTGTATCAGTCGCGGCATTGCACACCTTACCATCGACCATTGTCAAGGCTAAGGTGTGTTTTATTTTAGCGCCTCGTTCGATATCTTCTGTTTGTTTGAGGCATTTTACTTGGTTTTCAATGAATGATATCTCTTTGGTTATATCTTTCGTCTCATGTACAAAACGGGCCCGAATAGGTCGACAAAACCTCACTGACGAGGGTACGGGATTTTGCCACACGATCTTCTTTATTTCACCATCAATAGAAACGATCAACCTCAGTGGCTCTAATGAACTTAGGAAGATTATTAGCATCATCATTCAGTGTGTCATCAAATTTTTGTTTGAACTGTGTCTGATGGGATCCATCACAACCCCATTTTGAAATCAAAGTCAGATTTTCTTTTTCATTTTCCGATTAAGTTTCCACAAAATCACTTAGGTACGTAATCAATTAGACGCAAAGCTGTATGGTTCAATAGACCTTGAAGGTCCACTTCAAAACTTGTTTCCGTAACTTTAATCGATTCTTCTTTCGGGTAACACTCCTTTTTAGCCTTTTGAATGAGAGAGTAACAAGGGTAAATATCTTTCCTTTCGCCTTGGATGAGTTCCCATTGTCTTCGTGTGAAGTCACCTTCTACGAACAATGCCAATGCTTGTGGCGTGTATTTCTTTCTTGTTTGATCTTTCTTGGCTGATAAAATGATTTTCCGTATTTTGTAGCTCTTGTGGGAGTGGCCGTGATTACTTTCAAAACTTTCGAAGTATCAGTATTCCCGTAAGTGCCGTGTCTTACACGAGCAGCAAAGGTCAATTCATCAACAGGTACCTGCTCCCGTAAATATTTTGTTCTTCGCCGCTTGCTCCTTTCACTTAATTCTTGGAATTGTTTTTGCTGTCTTCACGGTTTATTAGACCACATAGGCAGCTCAATTGTTGCTTTGAGCCAATCTGCGTTCTTATCTAAGAACCTAACCTCTATGCTGTGAGATTCGAGCCACTTTTTTTTGAAACTGGTCTTGAAAAACCTCAAAGAACGACTTTTACACGCTCTTTTCTTCGACTGGGCATTATGTGAGCCGAACAAGGTTATCTTCCAACAAAACGAACTTTTCTTCAAGTTTTTTTCCTTTGAACTCTTTCGTTATATTATATAATTCCAATATTGTAAGTTTCTTTACCCGCTCCGACGGATCTGTAACAAAATAAAACCCAAATGGTAAATTTGGATATTTTGGATTTTCTATACATAAAATTATAAAATTCTACAAAAAAAAAAAGGTGAACTTTTGTGAACGCTTTTATTGCATATTCACGTAGACAAAGGTCTTAAATATGTGCCAACATAAAAAGTAAAAGGCGACAAGGCGCGACACTTGGTCAAATCCAACTACGATATCTCAAATTTAGTAAAAACAGCGACTTGTAAATATGTGTTTCAAATATTGACTCATTCGGCACTTCTACGGCAGCGCCATTTCATAGTACAGAATGGGGAAGCACTGTCAGAACTGCGTCCAATAAAAGCAGGAGTTCCACAGGGTAGCGTACTGGGCCCCGTGCTCTACTTAATGTTCACTGCAGATTTGCCGACATCTGAATCCTTAACTACTGGAACTTTTGCTGACGATACTGCCATACTAGCTGCGCATAGTGACCCAGAAATAGCCTCACAAACCCTCCAAAAAGGGCTAAATAGCATATCCAACTGGCTCAAAAAGTGGCGGATAAAAGCGAACGAAACAAAATCTGTCAATGTAACGTTTACTTTAAGAAGAGGATCTTGTCCTGCAGTTAAATTAAATAATATTGAAGTTCCTCCTCAGGCAGATCATGTGAAATATCTTGGATTGCACTTAGACAAAAGACTAACCTGACAAAAACATATTTTTACTAAGAGGAAGCAACTTGGTATCCAAAAACGAAAACTTTACTTGCTTGTAAGTTTCTTTACCCGCTCCGACGGATCTGTAAGAAAATAAAACCCAAATGGTAAATTTGGATATTTTGGATTTTCTATACATAAAATTATAAAATTCTACAAAAAAAAAGGTGAACTTTTGTGTACGCTTTTATTGCATATTCACGTAGACAAAGGTCTTAAATATGTGCCAACATAAAAAGTAAAAGGCGACAAGGCGCGACACTTGGTCAAATCCAACTACGATATCTCAAATTTAGTAAAAACAGCGACTTGTAAATATGTGTTTCAAATATTGACTCATTCGGCACTTCTACGGCAGCGCCATTTCATAGTACAGAATGGGGAAGCACTGTCAGAACTGCGTCCAATAAAAGCAGGAGTTCCACAGGGTAGCGTACTGGGCCCCGTGCTCTACTTAATGTTCACTGCAGATTTGCCGACATCTGAATCCTTAAATACTGGAACATTTGCTGACGATACTGCCATACTAGCTGCGCATAGTGACCCAGAAATAGCCTCACAAACCCTCCAAAAAGGGCTAAATAGCATATCCAACTGGCTCAAAAAGTGGCGGATAAAAGCGAACGAAACAAAATCTGTCAATGTAACGTTTACTTTAAGAAGAGGATCTTGTCCTGCAGTTAAATTAAATAATATTGAAGTTCCTCCTCAGGCAGATCATGTGAAATATCTTGGATTGCACTTAGACAAAAGACTAACCTGACAAAAACATATTTTTACTAAGAGGAAGCAACTTGGTATCCAAACACGAAAACTTTACTTGCTTATTGGGCGAAAATCTCAACTTTCACTTGAGAACAAAATACTCCTGTACAAGGCAATACTAAAGCCCGTCTGGACGTATGGGATCCAATTATGGGGCACCGCATCTAACTCAAACATTGAAATCCTACAAAGGTTTCAAAATAAATCCCTGCGTATGATAACCAATGCACCCTGGTTTGTTCCTAACGAACTACTACATCGGGATCTAAGAACACCCACTGTAAAGCAAGAAATTGTCCGCCATACTGAGTCCTATAAAGAACGCATAAAAAAACATCCAAATGCTCTAGCTCGGCTATTAATGGAGAACCACTTCAAAGCGCGACGATTAAAGCGTAAAATACCACAAGATAATGCAGCCCAATTACAGTAAAACATACTCATAAATTTTTAATAAAGTGGAAAAAGACAATTTGATTCGAGACAGGGATTGAACCTGTGACCCTTGCCTAACCAGGGCAATGTTCTAGCCACCTGAACTACCCGAACCGTATCGAATCAAGTTGAAATTCTCCACCATATTTATATCGTCATTTTAAGAGTATGGTCACAGGTTCAATCAAATTGTCTTTTTCCACTTTATTAAAAATTTATGAGAAATTTAGCAAATAATTGCTTTAAAAAAATTGCAGTAAAACATACTGTCTAAACAATGAGGTTGTGACACAGGTCACAAACTGAGAGCGCCAGCAATAGCACCAACCAACATGCTGCTGAATGTCCCACGAAGGAGACAGATTGTAGTAAAAAGAGAAACAAAAAAAAAAATTACTCAGTAAGTGAGGAAATTGGGAAAGAACTGCACAAAGTTTAATCTATAATACAGTACATACCTTCTAATTCCATATCCAATTGTTGTTTTTGTTGCAATCCACTACATGAAGCCATTTTTTCGCCGATTATAAGAGTCACAAAAGAGAGCGCCGAGAACAAAGACATGCGATTCCGACAACGTCTGAGTTTCGACTGCCGAGGTAGACAAACGGCCGGGGCGGGGGGCATGCGGGGTGCTACTACTCGATAGACCGTTTACTAGGCCACACGAAACGCGCATTTTAAGTGTCATTACATTCAATTTTTGATTTTGACTTTAAACCGGATTTTTTAGTCTAATACTCCTATGTGCGCCGTTAAAATGGTATACGCAAAATAAAGACATTTTTATATTTTTATATTTAGAGTGTAATGTGAGCTCTACAAATGGAAGTGCGATTATTGCTGGTGTGACTAAACTACTGCGACTCACCATAGTTTGAATGCACGCTTGTGCGACATACTGAAGCTCGACATCATGATGGTGTGGCATGCAACGTCCCTAGCTCAGCTAGTTCCAGCTTTGGCAATATGATACATACCTAGTCAGGTCATAATTATTGTCACACAGTAAAAACTTTTCTTTTAGAATGCTGGCCACAAAAAAGTTTATTGAATTCGAATTTCGAATTGTTCATGAAAATATTTTTTTTTAAATATGGAGTGGACGCTTAAAGAAGACCGTGTTGGAGTAATTGCGTTGCATCGTTGCGGTTACGCGCTCATTAAAATTTTTGAAATACTGAAAAATTTGAATATAACCAAAAGATTCGTTTATCGTACCATCAAACGATACAATAGAAGACTCTAGTGTAGATGACAGGTCAAGAAGTGGTCGCCCTCGGTCTGTTAGGACTCCAGCAGTGATAAAAGCTGTGAAGGCGCGAATTCAAAGAAATCCCAAACGTATGCAGAAACTGTTGGCCCTTCAGATGGGGTTAAGCAGAACCACGGTGAAAAGGGTGTTAAATGAAGACTTAGGGCTCCGGTCATATCGAAGAAAAACAGGACATCGTTAAAATGCTCGTCTAATGGACCTGAGACTGAAGAGATGCCGCGCTTTGTTGAAGCGGAACGCGGGAAAAAAATATCGGAAAATTCTTTTTTCGGATGAAAAAATTTTTACCTTAGAAGCGAGCTACAACAAACAAAATGATAAGGTTTACGCACACAGTAGTGAAGAAGCGAGGAACCGTATTCCGCGTGTCCAACGAGGTCATTTTCCCCCCTTGCTCATGGTATGGTTGGGAGTTTCTTATTGGGGCTTAACAGAGGTACATTTTTGTGAGAAAGGTGTAAAAACGAATGCAGTTGTGTATCAAAATACAGTCCTGACGAACCTTGTGGAACCTGTTTCTCATACCATGTTCAATAACAGGCACTGGGTATTCCAACATGATTCGGCGCCAGCTCATAGAGCGAAGAGCACACAAGACTGGCTGGCGGCGCGTGAAATCGACTTCATCCGGCACGAAGACTGGCCCTCCTCCAGTCCAGATTTGAGTCCGTTAAATTACAAGATATGGCAACACTTGGAGGAAAAGACGTGCTCAAAGCCTCATCCCAATTTGGAGTCACTCAAGACATCCTTGATTAAGGCAGCCGCCGATATTGACATGGACCTCGTTCGTGCTGCGATAGACGACTGGCCGCGCAGATTGAAGGCCTGTATTCAAAATCACGGAGGTCATTTTGAATAAACTTTATTGTCATAAGAATCTATGTTTTGTTAAGTTCATTTTGGTATATAAATGGTTACATAATGAATAAACTTTTTTCAATTATTTTATATTAAACATGTGACAGAATTTATGACCTGACTAGGTATCTTAGTGGTGAAAATAGGATGGTAAGCTAAAACTGCCGAAAATTGACCTGGGTCTGCAGTCTCCACATAGATAGCCTCGGGTTACTGATTCTTGTGATGATTGTTTTAACTCATTCTATGAAATTCCATTACTATCAAATTACAACAAAACAAAAAGTTTACAAGCTGAAGATTTAACTTTAAGTTATGACACAAATTAATTATTCCTAATAGATGTATTTAGTGTAGTAGAAAAGGTGTATGTCCAAATTATATCGAAATATTGTCGTAGAACATTATTTGAGACATCATTAACTTTTAATTTAACTCGAGTTGTAAACTGTTTTGAGGGTAAAACAATACGTCATTATAATGAGGTTAATATGCCGAATAAATGGAAGTTCAGACCAAAATCCTAGCAATTATAGGTAGTGAGATATGAACCTACAAAGAAGCGTTTCATTCGCGCGGCCACGGACTTTTTGTTTTCGACCGATATCTATAAATTTAGTAGTATTTATTGCTTTCATTAGTTTCGACAAATTAAGATTCTTTTTCTGGTGTTAATTTTACTATAAGAAATCGTAAGGTTTAAAAAATAATCAACATTAAAGAAACAACGAGTGGAGGATTGCGCGGCCATAACTTCAAAGGCAAATATTTCGTAAAATATTGCTCTAGAGCTTATACTTCTTTTTTTGACAATTTTTGACAAATTCAATCTTTAATTGTCAAAAAGAATTTGATCTCTAACCCATGTAGTTGCTGAGATCTCCGTGGCCGCGCAATCCTCCAAGTTTCGTTCGCGCTGCCACCTTTAAACCCTAATATCTTCTTTATTTCTACTTTGACAAATTTTTGGTTTGTTGCATTCGGTTTTGACAAATTTCGACAAATTTTTGACGGAGTGCTTTTTTTGATTGGACACCGTGGCGGAGCAATCGAAACGCACACCGTTAATTATTTTATAAAAGGTAATGTGTTATTTATATTAGAAAATAGTGTATTTTCGAGTTAGAAAACGTTCATGAGCTTAGGATAGTAGGTAGGTAGTATATGGCTGTGAAGCATAGGTTTGATTCTCCTTTATTCCGTAGAAAGGTATAGTAAAATTGACATCTCTTTACTTCAACTCAGACGCACGACTTAAGACTATAGTTTATATAAACTCGAGTAAGTCAAACTAGAGTAAGTAAATTATAATGAATAGGCAGCATGAACACTGGTCTTAGATTTTTACTGAAACGAGCTATAGACTCGCTGATAAGTGCGGTCGCTTGCAGTATATTATTTTCTAAACCTAGTGCATTTATCTTGTTTTAAGTGCAGAGTGGTGTTTTCTTGGACATAAAATTTGCGTTAACGTGCTATAGTGAAAAACAAAAATATAAATATGCAGTGAAATGCTATTGTCTATACTGAGGGCAAGGACTGGGACTGGGGACTCGACAAGGACTGGACAGGACTAAATTGGAAGATAAGATTGAAGAAATATGAAACTATAAAAGTGCAAATATTGTGTGTCAACCAGAAACTTAAACATGAACATTATAAAACAAAAGATCTGGCTCAAAGGTCTCAGGAACCAGACCATATAATAAAAAAAAACAAAGATACTTGACAGCTTATCCCCCTGATCCCGCCTCAATGCTTGACGTTTTGCACAAAGGCCGAAGTAGCCATAAACATTAATAAAAAAAATTCTTGACAATGGATTATTATTTTTGTATCGAGACTTTTGGCGCGAAGATGAGCAGTGACGCACGTTTGTCGTATATTATTTTCAAATACTGGTGTAAAATTTGTGTTTAATAATGGTGGAATATTATACATAAAGAGTTCGGAAGTGCATTAGTTAAAGAAAGTGATATATTGCAATAAATAGCGGTGTTGTTTGTGTTAGTGCCAAATTTCCATAGAGAGCTGCAATAAGGGATCCACTGCCTTATTGGGGCACGGACTAGGACCTAGGACTGAGGACTTGACATCGACAAACGACTAGAAAGAACTAAAACAAAATAACAAGAAAATAATAAATACTGAAGACTAGGCTGTATGGACTAAGTTTCCTTTGCCTGCCCAAGAGGGGCGAAGACAACTAGAAAAAAAAAATTGTATCGCGCAATCCCACTCCCACAGTATAGTCAGTGTTATTTTTGTATCAAATCTTACAAAATGTTTATTCCATTTATTGTAACAATTTTACTTTTTACTTCAAACATTTCATGTCGTGATGATGTAGAAGTTAAATCTGAAGAGGACGTAGGTGTTAAATATGCAAATAGATGTGAAGTCTGTAAAGTACTTGCCACTGAATTGCAAGGCAGGCTGGAAGAGACCGGTAAAATTCACGATGTCATCGAAATAGGATACTCGCTGGACGACGTCCAGCCTAAGAAGAAAACAAAGTATCAAAAATCGGAACTAAGACTCATAGAGTCGTTAGAAGGAGTTTGCGAAAAAATTTTGGAATACAACATTCACAAAGAACGCCAGGACAGTACAAGGTTCGCGAAAGGCATGAGTCAAACATTCCAAACTCTTCACGGGTTAGTTGATAAGGGAGTGAAGGTGGACCTCGGCATTCCCTATGAGTTATGGGATAAACCTTCTGCTGAGATCACTCATATGAAAACACAATGTGAGAGTCTTTTAGAAGAAAATGAAGAAGCTATTGAAGACTGGTATTGGAATCACCAAGGAGTTGTGGAACTGCGCCACCATTTGTGTACCAAACATGCCTTGAAGGGTACTGACACTTCATGTTTATCTGAACAACTTAGTACTGTAAAGGGTGAACGAGGGAAATCTGATAAAACTGAACTGTGAGATTAAGCATTTCTGTGGACAATTTAGTCTTAAGGACTACTGTGTAACTGTTCAGCAAACAACGAAAACTATTTGTTTCTGACTTTTGCAGTAATAAATCACTATTGTTGTGTCATGTATGACACTGGTATAGATAGAGGCTGTGTAATTTTATTAACTTTGGCTAAAACTCTGAAATATACCAACTAGTTCTTACCAACGTCCTATGTCTAACATAGAATCTACAATACAACTACTTAATGTGCATTTTTGCTATTAAATAATTTAACTATTTTTTCTCTCATCATAGAAATACCAAATACGATACAAATTGTAGTTATTGTAGTACATACAATAACTATATACTAATAAAAAAAAAAAACACTATAAACCATGCTGATGTCCCAGGTTTGATGCTTGGGTCAAACAAATATTTGTGTGATCCACAAATGTGTGTTTCAGACTTGGGTGTTTTCTATGTATAATATGTAAGCATTTAGAAATATATAAGTATGTTTATCAGTTGTCTGTAAAGTAAGCTTACTTCGTTTTTTACACAGTGCCATCTAGGCACGACCCACAATATTTATTTATTCAATATCTATCCACTGTAAAAGTATTGTACTTAATGATAAATGGCAACTACTTATCACAAACTGGAAGTTATTCCGTTGGATTACATCCTTTCTTGATTAGAAGAACAAAAAAATTTATTCCTTTGATGTTATTTTTACTACAGCAATATTTAACTAAATAATAGAAACAATATACTGTGGTTATTAATGTTGGAAGTCTATTTCAGCATACCTATTTAATAAAACTGCTCCAATCAAAGAACTTTATTGTTTTAGTTTTAAATAAATTGACTACATTTCAATCATTCAATCATGGCAGTGCCACCACTTTGTCTCTTGGACTACTAGCTAACTGACTAAAGAGATATAAATGTTTTATTACAATTAGTTTAAATAACATGATCAAGGAGTGTAACCCTGGGTGCTGCCCATCAGATGCACCTGGAACAGACACTTGTATGATGATAAGTTTAAATAATATGATTGTAAATTCATGTTTGCTTTTAAGTCATTTATAAATTATGCACCTAATCTTATAAGGATCAAAATATATTGTAGTTTTTATAAGTATGTACCAATAAATCTTTAATATAATAAGCAAATATAATAATTTGATTTAAATGTAAGTAATATATAAGTACTCATAGCCCCACTAACTCAAGTGTTCTGTAAACAAGTGATGCATAAAGCAATTTTCTATCACTGGTGCTTGGATGGGTGACCGCTTTGTGGCATTTTCGTGCTTCGGAAGGCATGTTAAGCCTTTTGTCAGTGATATTTCCGTCGTTAAGCCAAGTCTTCTATTGTCGCCAACCTACTCCTGTACATTTCTAGACAGCACCATTGCCGTTTGAGCCCATGCTCGTCGCATGTTACCTAAATGGGACAAAAATGCATACAGTGAAATGTGGGCGACTTTTGGGCCTTTTGGGATAAAGGCGTGACTGATAAAGTAGGTTATTAATTTTCACTCCAAATCGGTGTTTATTTACTCTGTCAAGAAGTGGTTAGTATAACTCAAACAGTTTAATATCATTCCTGCCCCACAGAATCCCCAAATTAGTACCAGTTAAGGTTTGTGCATCGGGAAGCAATGGAAAATATCGTTTAAATTGGCAATTGCAACTAGTTTCAATAGCAACTTTATATCACTGAAAAATCTTTTACATTTCTAAGAACAGCAGCTTCCAGACCGTAATGTTCATATTGCACAATGTAGAGTTGTCAAAATGTAAAAAAATTCAATACCGAAATGTTAACGTGCAAAATGTTGAATTTTTAGTAGGTACCTACCAAAAATTTCTTTTTGTTGTTCAACCTACATCATTTTGTGTGTATGGCAGAAAAAATGGAATCATGTTTCATATCTAGCTTTAAATAAACTGCAACTTTGCGACCGAATTACTTTGGATGTGCATCAAAAAAAGACAGTTTTCAATATTTGGGAAGTTAATATTTTGCTAATTAAAAATTTGGGCATCTAACTATCTTCACGCTGTATTCCTGATGGGGTAGTCAGAGAGGACAGATCACCAGGTTTTGCAATCCAGGCATACTTCCTTCGCTTCCTGCAGATTTATTAATCGTTTCATGTGTATCTGATTACTTTTGACCTTTCCGTCCTTCATTTGCATGTATGGGATTCCATATTTTGCAAATTCGACATTACGGTCTGGAAGGCAATTATTGACTTATACACAAACATGACCTGGTAGCAAAGGAGGTGTCACCGACACTGCTGAGAAATTCTCAGGAGTGAGATCGATCTTACTGACCAAGCCACAGTCATTTACAAACGTAACAATAGGAAATGAAACGAAAACAGATTCATAAGCACCTTTTTAATCGACTGTTAAAAAGTGTCACCTATCTTATTATTATTATATAAATAAAATTAATATCTCAACTTTTATATTTTGCACCAAATATCTTACATACAACGGTATATCATCACTGCTAACAAACATGCAGCCATTCTGCAACAGATTGGGGCGAGACTGAGATATAATTTACTAAACAACAAAAAATAAATAACGCTAAGGTTCAAGATTTCATAGGATCACATAATATATTAATTATAAATACATTCGCACTTGTACGCACGCACATACAAAATTTGGACGCCGGACACTCCACACTACTATTTGTCTCTTGAGAACTTCCAAAGGCCGCGAAGAGAACTAGATTCACAATATTTGTTGTCACTGCACAATGTACACGGTATAAAAATACAATGTAAATATTGGTTGCGTAAGGCCACTAGGTGTGCTCGCTCGTGGCCCACGCAGGGCCCCGGCGCCTATAGATAGGGGCTGGTGTCCTGGTAGTCGTCGTCGCTGTCGTCGGAGCCGTCGTCGGTCAGTTGGCGTTGTGAGGCCGTTTCCGATTGGCCAGACCGCTCAGAGCTCGATGCATCTGCGCCAAACGACAATTATCCCTTATTAACCGGTTACCACTATACCTAAATAGATTTTACAACACTTTTAGGAATATACTAATAAAACTAAACTATCTTCACGCTGTATCGCTCACGTGGTAGTCAGAGAGGACAGATCGCCAGGCTTCACGATCCATGCATACTTCTTTCGCTTCTGGCAGATTAAGCAATCGCTTCATACACGCCCGTCTGGGTATCCTAGTACTTTTGACTTTTACGTTTTTGAGCAATCCTACTCACGTAGGAATATACAATAAAATATAAGTAAAATATTGACTATCGGGATATTTACCATGTACACTTTCACGCGCGAGCATCTGATATTGCGGCACTGTTGCATGCATAATGATCAAGGAGTAAATGGTTATATTTTATTATAGTTACTTCGTAATCATGTATTATATATATCATAACGATATTATTATAGTTAAACCGAAATATCAGATGCTCACGCGTGAAAGTGTACATGGTAAATATCCGGAAAATCAATATTTTACTATGTGAATGACCATAATAGCTTAAATTCTTATAAAATAGAATATTCTTAAAACTGTTTCGGTGACGCAGTGGTAGTATATGTGACTGCCGCGCTGCGGATCCAGTTTCGATTCCCGGGTCATAACAAATATTTGTGTGATCCACAAAATATGTTTGTTTCGGAGTTTGGGTGTTTTCCATGTGTAATATTAATGTAAATATAAAAATATTTAGGGATGTTTATCAGATGTATAATTCCATAAATAGATCGCATAATTCAAGCTTATATTAGCTTTCTTTGGGCTAGATGGTGCTGTGTAATGAATTGACCCACAATATTTAAAAAAAAAAAGAATCGAAATAGAGCGATTGGCGGCGTACTGACATGCAGTCTGCATTGCGATGTACTACACTCACTTCTATGGTGTTGCAAACGTCCATAGGTCGCAGTGATCACTTTTCTATACCCTCCTACTAATATTATAAATGCGAAAGTTTGTAAGTATGGATGGATGTTCGTTTCTCTGTCAAGAAAAATCCACTGCATGGATTTTGATGAAACTTTACAATAATATAGCTTACACATCAGAATAACACATAGGCCACTTTTTATCCCGGGACCAAGTTCCTGCGGGAAACGGAAACATGCTCTTCTTGCTTCCATAGCATTGGTATCTAAGCTATGAAAGGTTTTTTTTTATTATTGCTAGGAGTACTGTAATATAGGGTCTATTTTTGCTTGGGTATCATGAATATAGTTGTAAGGATCCTGACCACACATAATTACAATATTTCCATTATTTTGCATCCAATTAACTCTCTGTGTGGTCGTATCTAAACAATAACACATTCCGTATCTAATTATAAACAGCATACGCATTAATTTCAAATATTGCGTCATCTTTTCTGCATAATCAATATACATTATATACCTACTTCTACAATACAATACCATAAAGACTATTTGCTACAAGTGCAAAATAAAATAACCATTTGCAAATAATAATGATGCCTGGTAATGAGAACTAGGTACATGACATACAAATGAAACACTCTAAAAAATTAAGTTAGGCCTCTCATAGGGCGGCCACTCCATACAAACGATTAATCTTAATAATATTATAAATGTGAAAGTTTGTATGGATGTTTGTTACTCTTTCACGTAAAAACTACTCAACGGATTTTAATGAAACTTTACAACAATGTAGCATTTTAACAAGTATACATTCGAAACACATAGGCTACTTTTTATCCCGGGAACAAGATCCTGTGGGAAACAGGAATAGGAAAACTTCTTTACGCGGGCGAAGCCACGGGCGTCATCTAGTTACTATAATAAATATGTTAATATTAAAAAATATGTACCATGTTCTAATAACGGATTAAAAAGTAGGTACTTCGTTATGTCACATTTTCATAAATTGTCATTAAGGTCAAATTTCAAGTATCAAAGCTCATCAAGACGTTAGTTAAAAATCAATTACAAAACTTCATAATATGTCCAAATACTGCTGGGAGCCCTGGGGCTATCCTCCCGAGGGCATACCCGGGGCTCCTGGCCATAGACAAATGGAAGGACACCGTGTGGTTTTAGTCGGTAAGAGTCCGGCATGGCATCCATGAAGATTGCCACACGAAAAAAAATAAATTAATGTTAACATTGTAACAAAATTATGTTTTAACAAGCTGTGAATGAGTGCAAAAAGCGACACTGCCGACCCTGAACAATAATACTCTGTACCGATCCCCAAACTGCGAAATGAAGTGCAGCATTTCCAGCGCAAATTCCATTGAAAGCTTCAGTAACGTTTCTACTACTTTACTAGGGCAAGATTCACTTGACTAACACGTGCGAAGATATTAGGTAATAAGAAGACTAAGAAATCTATATAAATAAAATGAATCGCAAAATCTGTTGCTGAGCTCAAAACTTGACGGTTGGACCAATTCGAGTATTTTTTTTTATTCACTCATTGAACTCTAAGGAAGGTTTATATGGCGAGAAAAAATTGACAAAATTTAATGGTCCGAAAACGGGAAAGCTTTATTACGCGGGCGGAGCCGCGGTCATCAACTAGTATGAAATAAATAAGATTTGGCTAAAAGGTCCATAATCAGACCACAAAATAATTATTAAAAAAATGATGAGCAGTATCGCGAGGAGTGACCATTCTATACGCTAGTGGTATATTCCATTGAATACAGTTATTTCTAAAGAAACGGTTTAATTCACGTGTAAATTTCGGGATGAGTTTCGGACCTAACTAAGGTCCTTTTTCAAGAGGAACGTCCAGGTTCCAACGTAGGAGCGACATTGTCTGAAGTGACAAAGCTTCAAAAAAACTTGATTAAAAAGTATCTTACGTAGCTTGTATCTCTAAATTTACTTATCTTTAAATGTCCTCGTACACTAGAGTAAAACTGTTCACTTATTAATAATTATCAATGCTCACGAAAGCTATTGAGAAAACCTTCTATCGCACGCTCGATTTGGGGAGTAAACTGGTGAATGCGTTACGAAAAGTGTGATCGAGGCGAAAGAAAGTTGAGAGAGCGAGATAAGTTAGTGAAGATACAAAGAGAGAGAATACGTTTCGTATATTACTGTAGAGGGCAAAAGAGGTGAGAGCACACATTTTCTTTCTCTCATAGCCAGTAGAAAGGAGCTATGTAGGCACGCTGTGATGACCATTTTGACGTTTGTCCTTTCATGAAGTTTCGTATTATATTTAATTACATTTTACTTGTAGAAATATGTGAATAGTCGACCACATTATAGGGTATTTATATACTACGGTAGAAAACAGAGTACTTATATTAACAAGTAAAATATCATTACTATAGTAATATGTAAAAACGGCTATCATAGCGCGCTACTAGTATAAAGACACTTTATTGTGGTCTCATTCGATTCTTTATTCTAAGAATGGAAACTATTGAATGGGCAGTGTGCTAGGACGATTTAACCAATGGAAGCGTAACGCGTACTTAATAAAGTATGCAATCACATTCAACCAACTTTCGTGCGGGGGGGGGGGGGGAGGGAACTACACACATATTGTTTTGTTACTCTTGCATGAAGAGTTGTCACGTTGTCACTGTCTAACAACCAATAAAAATACAACTGCAAATACAACACATAGAACGATAGTTAGTTATGATGTTTATAGAGACTAAACGTCAATTGAATATAGGCCGATTAAGTTGTTGGTATGTTTCAATAATTAATCGTTTTTTTTTAAATTAGAAATGTAACTGAAGTAAAATTTTATTTACGAGTGAAAAGAAACAATTATTGTTCGACCGCTATGACTTTTACACCATTTTACAGCACATTTCGTCATTTTTTTTTATAAATTACCATTACAATAGACTGAGTCCGCGGAACAGCAGCCTAGTTAAAAGATACTTATATTGGTATAGGCGCAAACGGTAAGATAGCGCGTCCATTGGTTAAATCGTCCTAGGCAGTATAATGGAATGAATAATAATAATATAATATAATCCTAGGAATGCGAGTAGTGTATATGTGGCTAGATACAAGCAGTGCAATAGTTACCCAGTTACCTGCGTGCGGCTCGTACAGCGTGGCGTAGCGCCGGGACTTGGGCGGAGGGGGTGATGCTGATCCTCTGCGGAACACACAACACATGCTTACTACTACATACATTTTCAGACTTCTAAATCCTAAAGTTTAGAAAAGTCTTATGGATATTTTTTTTTAAAGCAATTATTTAGCTAAATTTCTCATAAGTTTTTTAATAAAGTGGAAAAAGACAGTTGTATTCGAGACGGGGATTGAACCCGTGACCTTTGCCTAACCAGGGCAATGTTCTAGCCACCTGAACTACCCGAACCGTTTCGAATCAAGTTGAAAGTCTCCACCATATTTTAACCGTCATTTTGAGAGTATGACCAGAGCCAAAGTCTTATATCTTATATCTACGCTGTAGCCCTGACGGGGTAGTCAGAGAGGACAAATCGCCAGGCTTCGCAATCAATGCATACTTCTTTCATTCATGAAGAACATATATTGTGCGAAAGTAGAGAGTAGAAGGAGTCAGGGTAAGCCGAGACTTATATATGAAGACCACGTGAGCAGATTTGCTCAAAAACGGAAAAGTCAAAGTACTCGGATGTGTATGAAGACGTGCGTGTATGTAGCGATTGATGAATCTTCAAAAAGCGAAAAGTCTTATAATATCGTAAATATAATTGGGACAACTCACACAACGACATCTGATTCCAAACTAAGCAGAGCTTGTACTATGGTAACCAGATAACTGATAAATATACTTATATATTTCTAAATACATACATATTATAGATAAATAACACCCATACACAGAACAAACCATCTTCCTCATCACACAAAGTTAATGACACAAATTCCTTGATCTATAGTGGGAGAAAGTTAGTGACACAAGTTTCATAGGTAATTGCTGCGTTCGCCATATCCTAATCCTGCTAATATTATAAAAGCGAAAGTTTGTAAGAATGGATGTTTGTTACTCTTTCACCTTTAAACTACTGAATGGATTTTACAATTATATAGCTTATACATCAGAATAACACATAGGCTAACATTCCGGGAACAAGTTCCTGTGGGAAACGGGAACGGGAAAGCTTCTCTACACGGGCGAAGCAGCGAGCGTCAACTAGTATTTGTATATAACTCGTATGTAGAAGTGTAGGGAGTAGGGGGTGAACGTTGGTAACTTAGGTTCCATAGTAAGCGCTACGTTCGCTATATCTGTTGTGTAGTGCACTTACCTATCGGACAGCGAGTATGAGTCTCCGTTCTCGCTGGGCGGCGGGGAGCCCCGCGGCGAGGGCGGCTGGCTGAGCGCCTGCATGAGGCGGCCCTTGGACTCGTTCCACATGTTGGACAGGCGCCCGTCGGGCCCGAACAGCAGCAGGAACGCGCCGATCAGCTCGCGGGACTTCTCCTCCCACTTCATTAGGATATCCACTCGCTTCTCGCCTATGTCTGTCATCACCTGAAACATACATACAGCATTTTATAAATACTACTAGCTGACTTCGCCCGTGACATACTTCGAACCCCGTCCCACCCCTTTAATCCCGTCGTTTAATAATTTCACAATAATGCATGAACATATTCCAAATAACTTGATTACTTCTCCGCTGATTAGTACCTACGCCCGCACGGCCCGGTCGAATTATGGTTACACGAAATAAATTTCTTTGCGCATTATTATGAATTTGCTTTATCTCCTAAGATATTCATTTAATTTGCAATGTGTAAAGGGACAAATAATCTTCATGAAATGCTAAAGTGAACTAACGTATTAAAAATGATAAGGATTAATAATGTAATTATGTAAATAGCCTTCAAATTATCGCTTTATAATTGCTGGGTTTTTTTTAAAGTATTTAAATGGTTATAGTTTGTTATCGTTAAGAGATACTCGTAGACATATACCGTCGCGGACCTTTTTGTAGACCTATATTAGGTAAACAACTCTACATACATTATTTTATTATATCTCAAAGGCTTTACGCAGCGTTTTCGTTAAAAGCTCCCAGACGGCTTATATTTTAGCGACAACCCCAACAAATATCGTTATGATTTAGTCAATGTATACAAAAACTTAACAAATTATACATAAAAACCTTCCTTATGAGTTGCGTAGTTTTGAAGATCCAAGCATACATAGGGACAGACTGCGAAAAGCGACTTTGTTTTATAATATGTGGAGATAGAACAAAAGCCAAAGCAGTTGGAGTTTGTATTATTTGAGTCGTTGGTATCTGTTACCAATAACACGACTGTTGTTAAGCCAAATTACAAGCCTTATACTTAGTTAAGTCACAAGCTACGTCTGTTATAGTATCGAATAACTTTATCAACGAGATCCTTGAAGATCAAAGGTCAGCCCAAAAATGCCACTGTTAAATCACAGCAGCCAATCAGTCAGACTCCAGAAAATAAATTTTGGCTGCAATTAAGACTTCCAAAATGAGAGACAAAAGTCTATTCGAAGTGAAGTCGGTTCTTACCTTTTTGCCTTTATCTTTAAGTTCGTCCATCTTGTTTTGTAGTCGGAATTTCTTTTCATTGAGAAAAGACACGTTGAGTTCTTTCGCGGAGTAACCTCGTGCTAAGTTCCGACGTACGTAGATGTCGTAGTCACGCACTATCCTCGCGACAATATCCGATGTTGATACACCTGCAACATAACAACATATGGTCAATATTACAGATCAAGGAATCAATGTCACTCGCGCGCTCTTCTATAGACACCTTACTGTACATATTTCATACAACAACGCGTGACGGGGCCGTCACTTTTTTTGAAACGATTAAACTAATTACTAAAGTCGAATGGTAGACAACTGACAGCTCGAGTATGCGATTTTCGTATAGAGTTTGACGTAAACTTGGCACGAGATATTATTATTTTCGTCTCTATTAGGCGCGAGCGAGAGGGAGCGAGTTAAACTCCTTTTTTTATACTACGACATGGCAAACAAGCTTACGGCTCACCTGGTGTTAAGTGGTTACCTTCGCACACATGCAATAATAAGGGTAACACTGCAAGTGCGTTGCCATCCTAGGGCCTAAGATGATATGCCTTCCATGCCCAGTAATTAATCCTTGCTCTGTGGTTAGCATAATAAAATGGTTGTGTCAAGATAATAAAATAATACATGAGCTCGTTTACCCATGCTGTAATTAGCTATATAATTAAAGATCCCTATTGCCCTTTCCGAGGTTGGAAGTTCAGATGAAATCGCTGCCACTATAATTTATCTCTCAATTGCCATAAGAGCGGCTACAACTGAATCAGTAAGGTACTAAGGTAGATGTTGTTTTGACATTATTTCCACCCTAGCGCCTATTGCTGTGGCTCCTGTACACAAAGATGTACAGCAATGATTGAGATCATAAGATAAAGCCAAGATCAAACTTCTTAAAGATTTAGAAAAAAAATTTGAATGTCTTTGACCTCGCATAGATATTCACTTCGAGGGAAGCTCTTCTTGCTCAGCAAGAAAAGGAACTCCGTGGATGTTCTTTGTTCCAAGGAAAAAAATTCTGTATATCATTTATTGGAACTATGTGAGCTATGTATGACTACAAAATACAGTAATTCCCTGTGCGAAGAATATTTAAGTATAGTTACCGTTTTAAATAAGCCAGTGGAATGATTAATAAAAAAAAACAATTTAGTTTTTTGATAGTCTTGCCACTACGCCATTCATCCGCGTGCAAAGTGTATCATTAAGTTATTATGCAAGTAACTTTGAAGGTTACTGACCGCAATAAAAACTATTAAAATCATAGCGATGCTTGTCCTTGAGTGTAAAACTAAAGGTTTTAGGTTCCATTCTTTCCAAAAAAATGTTTATTAAACACGCCTTATCTCCGAAGGGGTAGCAGAGGCATATTATACGCCCACTTTTCATCAAGTGTATTCCTGTCTCACGTAATAGGTGGTGAGACCATTGGCGTGTTGAAATACGACAGACGAAGGTTGTGGCTACCTGCTGTTGATATGATATGTTTCAAGCCCATAAGGCCTTCAACTTGGCTTAACGACTGCCATGTTACTGGCAACCGAGACCAACGGCTTAACGTGCCTTCCGATGCACGGAAACGCTCGCAAATGCAAATGCCACAAAGTGGTCAAAAAATCTTGTTGTAAGATAATATAAATAAGAAAATATTTTGAGATATTTATACCTAGTCAGGTCATAAATTCTGTCACATGTTTAATGTAAAATAATTGAAACAAGTTTTTTCATTTTGTAACCATTTTTATGCCAAAATGAACTTAACAAAACATAGATTCTTATGATAATAAAGTTTATTCAAAATGACCTCCTTGATTTTGAATACAGGCCTTCAATCTGCGCGGCCAGTCGTCTATCGCAGCACGAACAAGGTCCATGTCTATATCGGCGGCTGCCTTAATCAAGGATGTCTTGAGTGACTCCAAATTGGGATGAGGTTTTGAGCACGCCTTTTCCTCCAAGTGTTGCCATATCTTGTAATCTAACGGACTCAAATCTGGACTGGAGGAGGGCCAGTCTTCGTGCCGGATGAAGTCGATTTCACGCGCCGCCAGCCAGTCTTGTGTGCTCTTCGCTCTATGAGCTGGCGCCGAATCTTGTTGGAATACCCAGTGCCTGTTATTGAACATGGTATGAGAAACAGGTTCCACAAGGTTCGTCAGGACTGTATTTTGATACACAACTGCATTCGTTTTTACACCTTTCTCACAAAAAAGTACCTCTGTTAAGCCCCAATAAGAAACTCCTAACCATACCATGAGCGAGGGTGGAAAATGACCTTGTTGGACACGCGGAATACGGTTGCTCGCTTCTTCAGTACTGTGTGCGTACACCTTATCATTTTGTTTGTTGTAGCTCTCTTCTACGGTAAAAATTTTTTCATCCGAAAAAATAATTTACCGATATTTTTTTCCCGCGTACCGCTTCAACAAAGCGCGGCATCTCTTCAGTCACAGGTCCATTAGACGAGCATTTAAACGAGGTCTTGTTTTTCTTCGATATGACCGGAGCCCTAAGTCTTCATTTAACACCCTTTTCACCGTGGTTCTGCTTAACCCCATCTGAAGGGCCAACAGTTTCTGCTTACGTTTGGGATTTCTTTGAATTCGCGCCTTCACAGCTTTTATCACTGCTGGAGTCCTAACAGATCGAGGGCGACCACTTCTTGACCTGTCATCTACACTAGAGTCTTCATTGTATTGTTTGATGGTACGATAAACGAATCTTTTGGTTATATTCAAATTTTTCAGTATGTCAAAAATTTGAATTGGCGCGTAACCGCAACTATGCAACGCAATAACTGCAACACGGTCTTCTTTAAGCGTTCACTCCATATTTAAAAATGAGTAAAATTCTAAAAAGTATACATTTTTATTTTCATGAACAATTCGAAATTCGAATTTAATAAACTTTTTTGTGGCCAGCATTCTAAAATAAAAGTTTTTACTGTGTGACAATACTTATGACCTGACTAGGTACACATAGACATTTAGCTACTACTAATACTGTTATATTTTCTTTTGTCATATACGACAATTTACAACCTATAGGCAGATTGATCGACGAGAGGAATTGGACGCGGAAGGATGTGATATGATATCGCGCGAGTTGCGAGAGGCCGTACTGGGGATTTGTAAGCTTCTCTAATAACAAAGTAGTTATGATAGGTATATTGTAGGCAATTAAAAACAAATATCAAACTCATGTACTCTCGGGAACTAGGCTTTCTGATCAATAGGTTACTGTGTTAATTAGTTGCGGTATTAATATATGGCCTAGTATTGAAAGGTGCACTTGATAAACTGCTTAACGCTTATCATAATAATGTCAAGGTTGTTTCATAACTGTACTTAAGTCTTGCAGAAATAATATTTTTTTATAGTTTCTCAGGTTTCAGATTATATGCAACTTATCTAGTACAAAATATACAAGATGTTACTAGACGGAGTCGATTTTTGTTTCAAATTTCATCAAAATTTTTGTTTCATCTATCCTCTACATAGATATCTAAACGTATAAATAAAATAAATATAAATAACTATTGTGGGACACTTTTCACACAGCGCCATCTAGACCAAAGTAAGCTAATATTAGCTTGTGTTATGGAATCTAGATAACTGATAAACATATTAAATATTTCTGAATACATACATATTATTGATAAATAACACCCAGACACAGAAAAATTAAGTTAAGATATTTATATGGCCGTGTATCATATGTATTTGGCATTCTACGTTACTGGTATTTCTACCTATCTATAGGCTGTATCCCTGACGGGATAGTCACAGAGGACAAATCGCCAGTCTTCGCGATCCATGCATACTTCTTTCACTCCCTGTAGATTCATTAATCGTTTCTTACATGTTTGGTTGGGTATCTGAGTACTTTTGACCTTTCGGTTTTTGAATAATCTGCTCACGTAGCATCTGACATTGGGCGTATAAACCATGTTAAGAATCAGCGCATTTTATATATATTTACTACTACCATCACAAACAAACAACTAGAAAACCAGTGCGCACCAAGACCGTTCGCACGGTACTAAGGTGTCTCTCTAATCTTGACAAAATAAATCGCAGCAAAATGTATTATGTATCCAAAACGCATTTCAACGGGAAAACTAACACAAAAAAAGCTTTTGTGCCAAACCTTGGAGTCTAGGCTTATTATTTTCTTGTTGGGGACGCCGGCACTGCCGGGCGAACGCTCCGATCGCCTGGTTTGTCACTTCGTTTAGAGTCTAGGCTTTAGATACCTTTAATTAGTTTTGTTACAAAGACCAATTCTCCACTCACCTTCTGTTCTCTGAGTAGCGACGAACATGTCCTTAGCCTTAATGAGTGCATACGTGTCCTCGCAGTCTTCTGTGGTGTAAGGAATGTCGTCGTGTGCTACGAAGTCTATTTTGTGTTTCTCTAAGAATTCTTCGCTGTACTCCCAAGGTGCATCACATACTACCTGTCACAAAGCAACGTAGGTATAAGTATGTGTTTAAAACATATTGTGTATATCATATAAGCATGTGTTTGGTATATAGACGACTCCTTAAACATTGTTATATATTTCTAAATACCTATGTACTTGTTATACGTAGAAAACACCTAAACCACAGAGAACCGTAGTCTTAATAGTCTATACCCAAACCCCGAAACAAACATTTGCAGATCAAACACATATTTGTTCCAACCCGGGATTCACTGCGCCACCGAGGCGCAAATTAGACTTTTATACATTCATGAAAACGCTCGAGGGGAAATTATTCAATGTACATATTAATATACAATTATTCAATACATACTATTGTTTTTTAATAAAAAAAAAATACAGCAGCTAGATTGATACAACATTATAAACGGTCTTATTGTTTGGATAGAGTTATATTTGAATTAAACAATAACCTTCAATGCAAGCACCTTCCTTGTACGCACGTCACCGTATTCTCTACTGACGTATACACATTTTTGTTAAAGTAATAACATGCATTATTATCTTAATTATCAATCTCAGATGGATATGCTTCAAGGCAAAACATCATTCATGTTGAATAACGGGTTAGATATTTTTTGTTGGTATGGAAAACAACCGCTATTATTAGATCGGATTTCTGTCAGAAATGAAAGGTCAAAATGTATCGGATACCCAGATGTGCATGTATGAAACGATTAATGAACCTGCAGGAAGCGAAAGAAGTATGCACGGATCGTTAAGCATGGCAAAGAAAGAAGCCTGGACTTTTCCAGGATTCTTTCTTTGAAAAAGTAGCCTGGAAAAGAGAAATTTAATCTCTTTCGATTAAATAACTCTATTCCAGGCATCGTTTTTGGCACGTTAAAAAAGGAATTTGCCATTACGTGTTGTGTGTAAAAAACCAAAAATGATTTTTTTTTAACTTACATAAAGCAGATTGTCAAGTTAGTTAATATATTAATAACATTCTTGAATAACTATTTTTTGTATCACAAATGTTATAAAATAACAAAATGCATTTTTTTCCGGATATATATAATACTTACCTTACAGCTTAACCTCAAATTTTTTCCTCGATGTGTTATTTATTGAGTTAATATTTCATTTATGTCATTATTTTAACCCTTATGTCCCGCTCTGTCCAACACGCAAATCGTCCCGAACAGATCATCATTTTGTCGCACACTGTCCAAAACGCAAATCATCCAACTAAAAAAAGCTTATTTCGTCCAACACGCCTACCGTCTAATACGCTGCATTCCTTCCAAAACGCAATCGGTCCAACACGCATTCCATTTAATACGCAATCTGTCCAAAACGCAATCCGTCCAAAAAGCAATCTGTCCAACATTTCTCTTTCTTTTTCTTTTCGTTCAATTTTATTTTGTTTATTTATGTTTTTTTTATTTATTGTCTTTTTTTTTAATTTTCTTCGGCGGAATGTTATGATCGGCGGTCGTGAAACGGACAGGACTCAAGTCTATTTGGCTAATCAGACAGTTTGGACGGAATGCGTGTTGGACGGATTTCGTTTTGGACCGATTGCGTGTTGGACGGAATTAGTTTTGGACCGATTGCGGTTTGGACGGAGTGCATGTTGGACGGAGTGCATGTTGGACGAAATACGCTTTTTTTAGTTGGATGATTTTCGTTTTGGACAGTGTGCGACAAAATGATGGTCTGTTCGGGAAGTATGGCTGTATCTAGATTTAGAGATAATAAATAGATTACCAGAGAAGCTAGAATTCGCACACCGTCTCGTACCAAGAGCAAGATGGCATTCCTGTTCACCGCAGCAGCGTAGCGTTTTGGTAATGTTGGGGTGAATTATTTAGTCAATTATGAAAATGTATACATTACTGGACAAGCAATTATTTGTACTATTTTATTAATTTTCATTGAAAATATTATTTAAGCTATATCCCTGACGGGGTAGTCACAGAGATCGTAAGGTTTCGCGATCGTTTCATACATACACGTCTGGGTATCCGAGTACTTTTAACAATTCTGTATCTGAAGAATCTGCCACCGTGGTCTTCATATGTCAGTATCGGTATAATCTGATTCCTTCTAGTTTAATCTAAGTTATTGATGCTTTTGCAAGACTCTACAATTAAAATAAATATGTTTCTACTAAAGGTCAAGTAAAAAAGATAAAAAACTTCAGACAGGCACTGTGATCGACAGAAATTTATTTACTTGCAGATTGCATCACAGAAATACGTGGAATTTTTATAACAACACACGGAACCTTTACTGTGTACCCATTAGAGATTACAAGAACTCGAAAAACAATTCCTCATTCCAATAATCTAACTGTCGAATAAAGCTAAGAATTCCATATACTAAACGAATTAGGAAATAGGAATGTAATTTCTCGACTGCACTTTGTACATTAACCTCAGCACTTCTGCGGGTGCCGCCTTGCTCTAGTTCAGCTAATGTTGCGAGTGCAAATTGAAAACTGTACACATCAACGTATATAGGCACGTTTGACTATAGTACATCTTTACTAATATATAAAACTTAAGAGTTTGTTCGTACTTTCAAATTATTAGCGATTTACTTCAATTCCCACAACAATCAAGTATTTTTTTAAATTTTTCTCTTTCCGGCTATTTGTTCCTACTTCCTACTAATCTCTGAAACAACGATCTATTTTAGTAGGATTTACATTAACAGACAACTGATGTTATAAGAAGTAACTTATGCTACATATTTTTATTCCCGTATTCCCACGAGAATGCGCACTAAGCGTATGAAACCGCGGGGCGTAAGATAATCAATTGTTTTGACATCATTAACCCTTAATAATAACACAAGAAAACACCCGCCTCACAATGTGTAGCAGTGCGCGTGAAAATCACGTGTTAGTGATTATACTATAGGATTCATATTTCTACTAATTTAAAGTACACAGCCCAAAGACATAGGTTTACTCTTTATACTGTGGTTATCCTATGAATTGGGATATTTCCTACCAAGAAATAAAACTTGAAAGATCCTTGTGCATTTCTACAATGTCCAGTCACATACACTGCCTACCTTTTTCTTTTTAATATTTTGTGGAGATCAAAGATATTGCCTTGGCTTTTTGGTAACGATTCACACTTTTATTTATAAAACAAATCGAAGTTGTTCATCGAGCCTGTTATAGAAGTGAATCGTTAAAGCCTAAATATACCAAAATACTACTTTTCTAGAGAGAACCACATTCTTCTATCTGTCTTCACGCAGTATCACTGACAGGGTATTCGAAGAGTATTCATGCATACTTATAATCGTTTCATACTTAGACGTCATGGTATCCGAGTACTATTGACCTTTGCGTTTTTAAGCAATCTGCTCAAGACTTGACTCCTTCCTACTCCCTCAACTTTCGCACAATAAATGTTTGTGGCAGTTTCGGAAATAATAATATAGTTGAGTGAACTTTGAAAACCTAACTAAATCCTTTATTAAACTTTGGTTTTTTATTTAACTTGTTCTTATTATTATTGTTGTTATAGTATGTGCCTAATTAATGCGTTTCTTTCTTTTTTTCTTACTGAAAGTACATTCTTACACAATCAAACCGTAAACCAGGGTCATGGACTGAAAACGTTTAGCAACCCAATAGGTATAATTTTGTTCGCGAGTGTAGTGAATCAGTGTGATTACCTCATCGACGTATCTGCAATGTCTGACAGCTTCGTACCTCTCTTCTTCCGTCATGACTGTGCGTCCTTTACGGTTGTGCGTAAGTTCATCGCTGCAGACTGGAATAGAAAGATATATTATGCAATATTATTGCCTGTATTTACAAAGATACTAAATTTAGAGCTATTTTCCCGTTTGATATAGATGACTATTTCAATCAATCAAGCCGAAACAAACAGAACACATACATAGAGACATATTGTCACGTCTTTATCCCCGAAGGGGTAGGCAGAGGCATACTATACGCCCACATTTCACCGTATGCATTGTTGCAAACAGATAATACACAGAAATAAAATACATAAATATTTTTTTCTCAGTCAGTTTAGTCAGTCTTTTACTTTTATAATGGACTAGATGACCCCCACAGCTTCGCCCGTGGAATATTTCGACCTCACGTCGCACCTATTTAATCCCGTCGCTTATTAATTCTACAATGATGCCTAAAAAATTGCCCGATTTGCTGACATTTATGACTACTGCTCTGCTCCCCAGTGTAGTATAGTGTACATACAGTGATATATAGCCTATAGCCTTCCTCGTGCAGCCTCCGGACCTCCCTCCAAATCAGGGACTAGTGCCACCGGTAACGCCTGGAGAAGTCCTGACGTCGCTTCGCCGCATGAAGAATCGGAAAGCTGTCGGACCCAATGGAGTCCCCATCGAAGCCTGGAAGGCGATGGGTCCTCGCGGTGTGGGCATCTTAGTAAACCTTTTTAACCGCATACTCCTCAGCGGGCAGATCCCAAACCAATGGAGACTGAGTATTATTACTCCAGTCTTCAAAGGTAAGGGGTCAGTGCAGTGCGGGAGCTACCGCGGTATAAAGGTGATGTCCCACACCATGAAGATCTTCGAGAGGATTATAGACTCTCGGATCCGGCAGGAGTGTACTCTCTCGGGAGTGTCAATATGGGTTTCGCCCTGGTCATGGGACCACGGACCCTGTTTTTGCCCTGAGGGTTGTCGCAGAGAAATACAGGTCGAAGAACACGCCTCTGCACTGTGGTCCAAAGGGGTTCCAGAGGTCTATATTGACACTATCCGGGACATGTACTGTGACTCCGATTCAATGGTTCGGACTGCTGTTGGCGACACGAAACCCTTCCCCATCACCGTCGGGGTACACCAAGGCCAATAGTCCTTAGTCAGCTTCTGTTCAGTGTAATATTAGACGATTTGTCGGACAGCATCAGGAACTCGCATGAGCAGCCTCCATGGTTGCTCATGTATGCTGACGATATTGCGCTGGCAGACGCGGACAGGGGCAGATTGGTGCGACGTGTAAAGGCGTGGAAGGAGACGCTTTAGAACGGCGGTCTGAAACTAAATGTGGCGAAGACCGAGTACTTGGCACTAAACTCGACAGATCACACATCCGTCCGCATAGGCGGTGATTTGGTCGAGCGCACGGAGGTTAAATACCTGGGATCTGTTTTTCACACGTCCAGTGACATCGATTGCGATGTCAAGTCACGCATTGCTGCCGCGTGGGCCAAATGGCGGGAAATTACCAGTGTCATTTGTGACCCTAAAATGCCGATCCGGTTGAAGGGACAGGTCTACAAAACCATTATTAGACCTGTCCTTTTACATGGCAGTGAGACGTGGCCGATATTGGAGCGACACAAGCAGGAGCTGCGTGTCACGGAAATGAAGATGCTGCGGTGGATGTGTGGAGTCACGCGGATGGACCGCGTGAGGAACTCTCACATCCGCGGCAGCCTTCACGTCCGTGTCATTGCAGACAAGTACAAGAGTGTCGCCTTCGTTGGTATGGTCACGTCTTGCGGCAACCGCAGGACTACGTAGGAAACAAATATCTGGCCATGTCAGCCCCGCCGGGTCCCGGTAAGAGGGGAAGACCCAAGAAGTGCTGGCTTGATGTCGTAAGGGATGACATGCGTGCCAATAGTCTCACTACAGGGGATGCCGACGACCGAGCGAAGTGGAGGAGAAAATGTAGAAAAGCGGACCCCGGGCGTCGCGAGACGCAACTGGGACAGACGCTCGGATGATGATGATGATGAGCCTTCCTCGATAAATGGGCTATCTAACACAAAAATATTTTTTCAAATTGGACTAGTATTTCCTGAGATTAGCGCGTTCAACCAAACAAACAAACGAAATCTTCAACTTTATAATATTAGTATAGATTTAGTGAAATTCTGTTAATTTTGAATTATTAACAGACATATTAATTTTATTTTATCTGTATAGAAGTAGATAAATAATAGTCAATAATAGCAAGTAGATACATATCTTTTTATTTACAAGCAACTATTTATCTGTTTGTAGTTGATTGTAGAGTATATCAGTAAGTATATGATAAAATGTGTCGCCGTTGCAACATCGTAGAGACAAACAAGTGCTTTTTGATTGACTGGGGGATTTAAGAAACGGTAACTCAACGTTGGAGTTACGTTGTACGTATACATACATACATACATTATTGTGTCACGCCTTTATCGCTATATTAGTATATATGTACGTATACATATATTCTAATATTATAAAGCTGAAGAGTTTGTTTGTTTAGTTGTACGCGCTAATCTCAGGAAGTCGGATTTGAAAAATTCTTTTTGTGTTAGATAGCCCATTTATAGGCTATATATTATCACGCTACTAACCTGGAGAGCGGAGCAGTAGTCATAAATGTCCACAAATCAGGTAAATGTTATGCAATATTGTAGAATTTATAAGCGACGGGTTCCGGTTATGTCGCGGGCGAAGCATGGGGCGTCACCTAGTACCGTATAACAGGGACTGACATCGAAATCGGCGAATTTTACCACTATCAGTTGCTCCGTATGCAGAAAGCAAATTCTAGAAACCTTTGAAAACTACTGGACTGCACGTGTACTTTCTACAGACGAAAATAACAGAATGAGCGTCACGATAATATCGGAAGCGGCGATTGTTATTGCTATAAAATACTGTAACAGTTACGAAGGTATGTCGAATCTGCATTGTTTACGTTGCACAAGCGCGTATTCGTGATTATCGTACGAGTAGCGTCGACCAATGCGGTGCTAGAGTTTCCCATTATCACTATCATTAATTAAGAATTGATACGGCGGTTTAGGTATAGATGACGGCGCACCAGCTGTACATTATATCTACTTGTATAGTGACTATTGTTATACGTTTGCAAATATTCAACCATCAATAATCTAGGAGGATTTTAAATGACATGCGGAAAAATGGCACGCGGGAACACTGCGAAATGCTCAACGTGCTCAAGATTATTTGCAAACGGCGCGTCGGACTAAATGTTCTTTGATCGATCCCAACGCGAATTTTATTCAAAATACAGCTTTTTCAAATAAAAAGGAACTTAAATCCAGATCCATGGATAATATGGTACGTGATTCCAGGAATGAATGAAGGTTTTAATCGTACTTGATTGTTGAGCATGTAGTGTTCACACGAGTGTTCGTTCCAGCATGCCATTTCTCCTGTTATTACGACTTCTATGGATTATGGCCACGGAGGACAGAAAGATTTTATTCTTTTATTCTCTACTCCGTGATGATGGCCGTAATGTAATTTTGTTCTTTAAAGTTGTTCCAATGTTTTTTGGAAAATTGTTGAGAAGTTAAATATATAGATATATCGTTTGCCTTTTGCGGAAATAAATATTGTGTGGAATCCAAAGTTATTCTTTTACAATTATATCCTAGTTATAAGCTGTAAAAAAACATTAAAAGTAATTATTATAAATTTATAATTTAATCAAACTGTATTAATGAATGAATGTATAAAAAACGCCAGCATCAAAATAAAACTGCTAAAATAAAATAAAACAGATTTCACTTTCGTGCCCGCGATCAAGCATCCTAACGTTTTAGCTAGGTGACGAAAGTGACAACCTTAGATTATTACACCCAGATACCGCGTCCAGTGCAGGTCGCGCGGCGAATGATGAGCTCTGACAAAAATTGGTGGGGATAGTTTGCGCATGTATAATCGCGCACAATATATTTACACAAAGAATCAAACATTTTTTTTTATATCTTACGTAGGTGGGTACATAAGTAGGTTTATATTATTTACAACAATTGA
Source organism: Thumatha senex (assembly GCA_948477245.1). NCBI lineage: Eukaryota > Metazoa > Arthropoda > Insecta > Lepidoptera > Erebidae > Thumatha > Thumatha senex. The sequence continues at coordinate 24,308,460 of OX419726.1, forward strand.
GTTATTTATTATTTATTTTTAGTTTTTTTATTTTGAGTTCAAAGTGTTTTGCGTTAAAATATTAAACCATGATAGATATTTCATTTATTTTTCTGTGATCGTATTAAAAAAAAAACATTTTTATTGTAATATTTTAATGTAGAAATAGGTATAAAATGTGTGTGACACTGACAATACTTATTTAAAGTAAAAGAAATGGAAGAAGTCTCTGCTTACCCCGATGAATGATAGGAGTGATTTTATTTTTTTTATGACTTAAACAAATGAAATTGTCAAAAATGTATAACTGAACTAACTATCTTCACGCTGTATCCGTGACGGGGTAGTCAGAGAGTGTCCTCTCTGACTACCCCGTCAGGGATACAGCGTGCCAGGCTTCGTGATCTATGCATACTGATTTCGCTTCCTTAAGATTTATCAACCGCTTCATACACGCACGTCTGGGTATCCGAGTACTTTAGACTTTTCCGTTTTTGAGCAATCTGCTCACGTGATCTGACCTCTACTTTCGCACAATATATATTATTCGTCAATCGTTTTCCACTCCTTCGTTGGACGTGTCCAAACCAACGAAGCACACGCTTTTCCAGCTTAACGCTGACACTTTCATTCTAACCTGCCATATTGCGTATCACTTCGTTACGTATTCGGTCGGCCAAAGTTACGCCGCACAATTTTCGAAGTGATCGCATCTCCACAGCATGTAATTTACTTTCATGCATCTGCTGACATACTCAGGTTTCGCTACCGTAAAGCAACGTTGGCACTATCACTGCGTTATATAATTATAATTGGTATAAATATTTGATCAAACCATATACATAATAAACCATTTTTCTTTTATGTCAGATTGGACAGACAATTTTCTCGGGGCATCAAAGCCTCAATACGCTATTAAAAGATTTGTCAAAAAGAGTAGAATATTTTTTGTGCGTGACAGTACCGAGACTAATGACAACACGTGCCGACGTATCGCGGAGTAGTGTGCAGCTGTGCCCTAGTGTGCGTGTAGGATTTCGACCACTCCTGCGTCCACGCTCCTACACTCCCGCCCTTCACCCCCTGTCACCCCGCCAATTAGACCTAATTTATGAGTTCTGCGCATTCCCCTTCCACTTTCTTACAGAGCTCATCATTCGCCGCGCGACCTATACAACGCGTGCCGTCAAAGTTGCTGCCACTTTTTTAGCTATGTGTGGGTAAGCCGCGCGCGGCGCGAGTATATTACGTACTCTGTTGCGTTTGTGTGCGTAGTGCAAAAGAAAGCGTGTAAAAACATTTACCCCAAATATTGGGAGATTTAGCTAATTAGGTCATAAGTTAATTACAAAAAATGCGCTGCTCTGGCAGCGTGAACGTTGGAGTGGATAGGTGACAGTTTAAAAATTGTTTAGTTCAATGGTATTGAATTAAATGGTTCGTTTGAAGTTTGTATAGTTTATAGTAATATGTACAGGGGGAATTTTTTAACTCGCAATATAATAATAATACCTTTGTAGGAACGGCACCTGATCTTATTCTCTTACGACCACCCTTTGTTTTGTAAGTAACTTCGAGATGAAAGTGAACTGAACAAATACATGTTCTTGTTTTGGGTTTCCATCAACTTTCATTTCTTGATTTTCTTATTATTTTTGTCCAACGATTTAACATTTTTGGATTGACTGGAAATCTATAGATATAATAACATTTGTTATTGACTGCCTCGGTGGTGCAAAGGTAGTGAATGCGACTGCCGCGCTGAGGTCCTGGGTTCGATTCCCTGGTCGGATATTTTCTTCGATGTTTGGGTGTTGTCTATGTATAATATGTATATATTTAGAAATATTTAAGTATGTCTATAGTAGTTACCATAAGCTTATATTAGCTAACTATGGGTACTGTGTAAAAAAAAATCCCACAATATCATCGCTATAAAAATAATGTACTCGCAGTAATATAATAAACTGATCAACATTATTCCAGAAAACAACAGGATTTCTACTGATATTATAATATTTAAGTTTGTGAAGATGTTTGTTACTCAAGCACGCGTTAACCGATTTAAATAAAAAAACGGCATATAGCTAAAACATTGACTGGATTAACATACATATAGTACTTCTAATTCCGAAAAAAACATCTTATTCTCATGGGAAGCACTTTTTGTGTAATGACCAAATTTCATGCGGGTGGAGCCGCGGGCATCAGGTAAAATCTTATATTTTAAAAAAATCTTGAGACTTGTTTACGTTCTTATAATATCGCTGCTAGAATGAGACGTCTTCTAAGTGTTACGCCGCTTTTATAACATCGATGGCTCATGGCCTGTTTTACCTACCCACTTAATAATAAATAAACTTAAATAAAGTAATCTAAAAAATAAATAAACTAACAGTCAATACATCATTAGCAAATACTTATAAAATAAAATAAAATAAATATCCATCACGCCTTTTCCCCGAAGGGGTGGCAGAGGCATATTATATGCCCACTTTTCACCGTGTGGATTCCTGTCTCACGTAATAGGTGGTGAGCCCATTGCCGTGTTGAAATAGACAGACACAGGTTGTGGCTACCTGCTGTTGAAATTTTTAAGCCGCCCATAAGGCCTTCAACCAGGCTTAACGACTGTCATTTTACTGGCAACCGGGACCAACGGCTTAACGTGCCTTCCGAAGCACGGAAACGCTCGCAAATGTAAATGCCACAAAGTGGTCACCCATCCGAGGACCAGCCATAGTGAAAGTTGTGTAACTCAGTGATCCTTTACAGAACACTGAGACCGCGGGGCCACGAGCGCTTCAAATACTAATAATATAATAATAATAAATAATATAATATAATATAATAGCAAATACTTGAAGTTACTAATATGTACTTATTATGAAAACACGGGTAAATAGATTTCGCTTCCTTGCAACACTTTGTACAAGTAGTAGTCACCGACATGATAATTGTTTTAAAATGTTTATTATAGAAATATATAGTGAAATTAAATACTTATTTGTGGAATGTGCTGTCACTATTAATATCTTTTTTTTTAATCATAGTTTTTACAAATTTGCACCGCACTAGTAGGCATTTTGGAAATATTGTCTCGCAGCTCGGAAGATGTGCACTCGCGATGACGCAATACGGTCACTGGCGGGCGGATTGACTGACTTACCCGAACTAGTGCCTATTTATTGACAGCATTTTCGTCGCGCGCTTTAGTAATCTGGGTGTTTATATAATCTAAGGTGACAACACTCTCAGCCATTTTTAATAACAAAGTAAAACCTTTAAGACACCTGTCACAATGCATAATGGGTCTCACCATAGATATCTTAATGAAAAGTTTGTTTTAGTTAAGATATATCCTCCATAGATATCTATACTAATATATAAAGAGAAAGAGTTTGTTTGCTTGAACGCGCGAATCTCAGGAACTGTCAGGAAATGAAAAATTCTTTTTGTATTAAATAAATAAAAAAAATAAAGCCGTGGGGGTCATCTAGTTAAATAAAAGTTTAGTTTAGTTAAGATATTTATGAGTCTCAATCACTTAACAACAAAATATTTTGAAAAGTCTTCGATTGTACAAATAGATTAGCTATTAAACAGCCACACAGTCGAAAGGGGTTCGGAACGGATGGACGAAAAAATACCAAAAGCTCTCATCCTGCACTGAGTGAAGTAGGTACTTATGAAGCAACCGCTAGCTAGATGCTAGTTTCAATTCTAAGTATAGGCAGAGGATCTAAAAGATATGTACTAGTTATGGCTTAGTAGATTTAGAAGGTATTTGTAAAATGACCGACGGCGCAAAATAGACCTATTCTCGAAATGGTATGGATGTGCGCAACAAAACCGCCTATCAGATAATAAAAAAATTAATACTTTCCGATTCTAATCGGTTTTACTTTATTACGTAAATAAAGAGATTATGCTAAGTCAAAGTGGTCGATAATGATTACACTGTTTGACAAGTTCAAGGACGGTTTTATTTGAACTCGTATTGTTTCTATATTACGTATACCTAGGTAATGAGAATATATAGTACGGGCTCAGTTAACGCATTAAGGATTTCAGAATTTCTCTACAAGTTTACTCTACTGTTCGTAACGGGACAAAAATGAAAAGAAACATTGGTTCACGGCGAAAGAGAGTGGGATTCTGCTGGGTTCTTCTGTAAGAAGGTCATGTACCTACTCTAAAATAGAACAAGAATCGAGAACATGTACAGTGCTGAACCTACCCCCCGCAGAAGTACCATTCTACTCATGTAGAAGTACCTAGTGTTGATCGGCTTCAATCTGATATCGGCGACGTGGGTTTCCAAGAACGCTAATTAGGGACAAGTATGTCGTACCAGCGTTCAACTTACTAGTGTGTCCCGGTGAACACACTAGCTAATGCTTCTATTAGACCGGTGTCAAATTGAAGCAGGTCAGCAGGGCAAAAGCGGCATGCACTCAACCAGTTTGTTTCATGTTTATCAAACAAATTTCCGTTACAAAACTATTCAACACGTCATTGTCATCATAAAATCAATATTGCATTTTTGTCACGCAACGCACTCTCCAAGTAGGTGGTGATTCATGCGACTGCTATTCACTCATTAAGCAAAGACGAATGAATACTCGTATGTGACGGATATTGTTAAGTAACGGAGGAAGTTTAAATAATTAGGATAGAAAATATTTCATACGCAGAGAAGTTGAATGAAATGTCATTTAAAAGGAATTTTCTGCGACGAACACTCTGTCAAATTGTGAGATCACTGTTATGGTTCTCCGAAGAACTGTATTCATTTAGATTGTTAACTGTTAATAACATCTACAACAGAAGTCTGCAATTTGGGCGACGATGGTCAATAAAATTTACATTATACGAAGTAAAAAAAAACTTAGGCCCATCGTAATACCTTTTTTAATCAACTTACATTATGGCATCACGTATGCCAATAATAGCACAAGCTCCCGACAAAGCTTTGAGTAATTTTCCCTAATAGAGTAATGCATTTTGACCTTTTGGTAAACTAAAAAAAAAATATTAATGTTTCCGTTAACAAAAAAAAATTATCCTTGATAATCTGTAAAGATACGAAAAGGGCTTTCGATAATGCCCTTGGCGCAAAATTCCTCAATTGTATCGTACTTAAATGTCAACTTTCTAATTTAAGTTAAACGAGTTCTTTTTAGTTGAATGGAGTGGCTAACCATAAGACCAAAAACACGACCATTTACCGGCTTTGGCGTTCGGAATTCAATTATCAATATCAACACGTATCAATAACATAAATGAGCTTGTTTTCATGTATACAATAAGATATTAAGAGTGTTGATCTCACCACCAACAATGAGGTAGACGTTGGGGAACACTGTCTTGGCTTGCTGGAGCTGCCGCGAGTGCCCCTGGTGGAACATATCGTAGATACCGTCCGAGTACACGCGCACCTTGCGGTTGGCAGTGCCGGCCAGCGCTTGTGCTCGTATTATCCTTCCATAGTGACATCGTTCCCGCTCGGCTATGGCTGCAGGGTCTGTGCTGAATGGTGCCGCTGTTATGAGGGACTGTAACAATTAGAAATATGTGGTAAAGATATTGTTTCTAGTGCCTCGAAGAGGAAAAACTGGTACGCCGCACATCCTATTTGTGCTGCAGTACTATTCAGCGGCTTGTACACACCAACAGGCGCAGTGTCGGTGCTCTATCATTATATTACACACTATTGTATAAGTATTAACACAAAAACCTCTACGTAACTGATATTGCGGAAATAGACACTTGAATATTTAGAGAATTCCGGTACTTAGTAGTAAGTATTCGTACCAAGCATTCTTAGCTAGCTCCAAATATAATTAATATGTACGTTGAGCACCTTACATTTCAATTACTAGGCTTGATTGCAATGTTTACGTGTAATAAGTTAACCTAAAATTATATTTCGAGCATAATGTTTTTTTATACTGACACGGATATCCTTGATAAAAATAAATGCGTTCCTAGGCAGATAGTCAAATCGGTCCTGTCTCCTGGTCCGGTATCGTTTCCCAAGCGAGGATTATTACAAATCGTCCATTTAGGTAACAATGGCCCAAATATGTTCATGGCATTCGATATTTACACTACACATTCTAAGAGTATCGAAATAAGTAGGTATGGACCTCTTAGCATACTCGGTTGGTCGGTAAATTAGCAACTTAGCGGACACAGGCAAGTTCTTTCGATTAAATAAAACGAACTAAGGGCCAGCCGTTTCAAAGTTCTCTTAAATCCAGCCGGTCGGGTTCCAGAAATTAGCGAGAACTGACAATATTTACATGCCATAAATCTTAGAGTTGCCTTGCCTTGAGTTATTTATTTTTTATTTATTTAAAATATTTCACAAAATGTATATATAAATCTTAGTAACATATTATGTACCTACTATTAAAATGTTTATAGTTAGTCATTTCTGTGGAAACCTTACAATAATATACCAGATAGCGGCGTAAAGAGTGTTTTCTGATGTCAAGGTTCACACGGTCCGGTCAATGATAGTAGAGTGGCGTGATGTGACGCGACATAGATTAACGAACGATTCACGGCGACTTATCAGCATGTATTGCTCCACATGTGTATCCGTCAGTCCATTATCAGTCGACACTGCCGTCCATTACACTTATCATTATAAACATGAATGATTGGGAAATCCTGATTTTTAAAAGTTGAGACTTTCTTGCTATATGCTGTTGATTTTGGTTACGATTTCTTCTATGTTCTCCCACTGGCAAGAAAACGAAGATAACATATTCCTCTTTTCCAACAAATATTTGTAAGTAACATTTTTTCCATTTTCTGTACCCACTGTTCACTCTCCCAAGTAGCTTGACTAACATCATTAACACCATTAGCTTGACTAAAATAAATATATTCACGATTTATCCCTGACGGGACAGAACTTTTTCGCTTTCTGCAGATTTATTAATAGTTTCATACATATTGAGTACGTGATCAAATTGCTCAAAAAGGGAAAAGTCAAAAGTCGGATACCCAGACGTGCATGTATGAAGCGATTGATGAATCTGCAGGAAGCGAAAGAAGCTTCTCGTCAGGGATACAGTGTGAAGATAGTTTCATATATATGCTCGTCTGGGTATCCAAATACTTCCCACCTTTCCCATTTAGAGCAATGTACTCACGTGGTCTTGAAAAATCCAGATGCACGTATATTGAACCTTATAAAGATGACTTCTTTTGCATTATATCTTTAATATTCGAGATCAAAGGTTACCGTCCCTTGCGTCATAATAACGTAAGCAAATATGCATATTAATGTATAAATTGAAAGTATAAGAACAGGACTAATTCAACTAAACTGGTAAGCCTTGAAATTCAACTCTGGAAATCAAAATTAACTATAGTGGCACTTAGGTCAATGTCATTAATTTGATTTGAATTTATTTAGTATGAGATGGGATTAGATATTTACGAGTACATGCGAATATTATGAGCGATGCTAGTCGCAGAGCTGAATGAAAGAGACTGGATAACAAGTAACACACGACACCGTAACAAAGGAATCAGACGACTTCTAAACCGATCACGCAATAATACAGTTTCAAAATCAAAATTGCCTTACACGTAGTCATTGTCCTGAATCGAATGCCGCATACCATTTTTCTCTATCTCTTATGGTTTCTGAGAAATGGATGCTTACAGGCCGACGGACAGACTGAGTCGTTATATATGATTTTTCTAAACTTTAGAGTTTAGTAGTCTAAAAAGGAAGTTATTTAAATTTCAGAAAGAAGAAATGTATACCGCTCCGATTAAGGAGTGACTCTCATTATTTGCAGTTAAGATAATTAATGTGCTTGCATAATTAAGGTTGTAACTTACTAACGGCTCTAAGCGTTTATCAACACTCAAGAAACACTTGAGTATAGATTTTATAAGGCAAAATCTAGTCTCAAGCGTTGATCGAGATTTGAGAAACGTTCTGGAATACGGCCCTAAACCTTGGTCTCATTTATAAGATAAGTTAGTAAGTTAGATGGTCTAAGCATTTATGGCACCTTGCCTTTTCTAAATTTATCACGAAAGTACATGAAGATTTTTAACAACAATCGTGAAACGTTCTTTTTAACTTGTTAATTTATTTATTTACGCGTAACGAGATTGCTCCACATTGAGAACTGAAACGCCACATATCTTTTAAAAAACCTTGTTAATGTTCTTTCAAGAAATCTTGTAATTTGGATTGCATTTCTATTAAATAACCTAGGTAACACCTGAAGTATTTTATTCTGACATCTTACTTGCATGTCAGCTATTCCATCGGAACTTACCTACAATTATTATATTTAGATAATAATGGCAAATCTTAATTCGGTTTATTTTAGCAAAGGCTTATCCTTAGCCGAAATAAGGTTCTGATGAAAATATAATAACATTGTAAGCTCTGTACACTAATAAAATCATCACCATATGACCCGGATACATACATACATCAAACGCTGTTTTTATCTGAACGATAACCCTTGACCAGCTCAGAGCTGGACACCGTCAAATCTATAGTTGATGAGAATATTAAACATATTTACCAAGAATTATAAATAGCACCTGATGAATGAAGCAATTGTTTTATTTTACAACGACAACGCTTGTATACCTTAATAAACGTCGTTGTGGTCAATTTAATTTTGAACTAAAATCAATTCTGTTATTATAATTAATATTTGGTATGTATAATACACCTTTGACTATATAAATTTATAGAAATTAACACAGGTGTCTCATTATAAAAATATGTTATAGTTTTTATACAATGTTTTTCAAACACTAGACATTTTTCCACAAAGAACAATTCACCATTATGAACGGCAGGTAATAAATTACGAACAAGAAATATTAAAATTTGAAACGACTTAGTAAGTTTCATTTTTAACACTTTCTATGAATACTTATGGGAAAGCTATACATTTATAGGAGAGGGAGAGTATATAGCTATACAGTTCAAGGGGAAAAGTTATAAATACAAATTTGTATTTGTACAGAAGTCGTACTTCAAGTAGTAAGGAGAAAGTAGGTTTGTTAATATATTTTATGTACACTGTAGATGAGGAGGACGAGTGGACATCCCATATATTCATACAAAGCATTTTATATATACTTCTAATATTACAATAAACTAATGATGATTATGTATGTGTTTGCGAACCTACTGCGCCGAAAAGAGTGGTTCAGATCCCAGAACACCCAATTTGCCGGTACTGCTTGTACATTGTGATAATCTTGTGTGAATACGAACTGTTTGGCTGGAATATATGATTGATATGATAATTATCTGTGTATTTTTATTATCTGTGCGATTGAGATTTAATATAATTTAATGTAACTGTGTGTCTTTCAAGGTCTACAAAGTCACACCAGTCGTATTTAGTTTACTTTATGTTGTCTTTTAAGAAATGGTCAAGGCACAAGTATAACGAATATTAGCAAACAGGTACTAGATCACCGCTAAGGTCGTTTGATGATGAAACAATGAGTTCAATCAAGTGAAACCATATTCTAGAACCTGCTGTAACTATGAACCTTTCATGACAAAAAAAACGTTGCCAATCGCTACTGGAGGATACCGATTATGAAAGTTATTTTCAAATAACGAACGAAAATTATAGTAACGCAACCAAGAAGTTTATTCTTCCAAAATTGAAGCACCTTGAATCGCAAAAGACAGTGAATTACAAAAATGTCTATACATCGCAATGATAAGGGTGGATGTAGAAAGATTTTGCAAGAAGGTTCCAGCTATGCAATTCACAAATCTCGGATCCAAATCCGCTACGGCGCAAACGTCATTGATATTCGAGTTCTATGAATATCGATCGATGATGACAGATCTCTTAATAGAATGCTGAAGAGTTCACATTAGACTTATAAGAATGAGTTATAATTAAATTGATACTTAAATTTTTGTGTTATTTTAAATTAAGTTTGTCGCATTAGAAATTAGATAGTAAGAAACTCTAATATGTCCATAGATCTGATTAGACCTTAAACTGATAGCAAACAGATGATTTCGTGTACCTATTGTAAATGACACCATTTGTGGTATAGTTAACAATGATCACTTTATCGATCCTTTTTTAACTTTTAATTTAAGTGTGGTTAAGTGGTGTCATTTGCAATGAAATGTAGAATGTCTATGTTTACAATACACGAAATCATCTATTTACAATTATTTTACACAAGTAGTCTGCTAGTGATATAAAATCTGTGTCTATCGAAAAAATCATAAGTTTAGTACTAGAAAAAGAAATAACAAAATATCTTCTAAGTTTAAATCCCGTTGGAGGAAAATATTAACGATTACGCCAATTCCGCGTTATCTTTGAATCAACATCCAAGGCAATCTGAATAACCTAAGTAACCGAGGAAAGATTTAACTAATCCTTCCAAAATAAACAAAATGTGTTTTCATTACCAACGGTATCGAAGTTTAAATAAAATATTGTTGGTTGATCATAAAAACGTTTTGAATCAAAACTAACCTTGGAAATAAAATTTTCTATAACTAGTAATAACATAGCTTTGTGATTTTGGCACGGATGGTCGACGTCAACTATAATGTAGTATAATGCAGAGATGGTCTCAAAAAATACAATTGCATCATACCTAACAACTACCGAGTCAACCGACATACAACATTGTGACACGGTCCTATTGAACAACCGGAGAGAACCAGACAAGTAAATCATTTATGTAATTTTGTCTTTTATTATTTAAATCATCAAAATTCTGAGACTGTCAAGATGCAATTAAATGCAAACAGTAATAGCTTGAATTATCATCTTCAGACCCTATAATATCTTTTAATTTAAAATTGTTTGCTGATTCAGCGTAAGCTGGCACAGATAGCGTAACGGTATATTATAAACATAACTTCATAAGTACCAAGTATGTGATACAATAATATGCGTACATAGTTGTTTCCTTCTGGCGATTGGAATTCCCCGTTCAAAAAACAGTTTATCGTATAAAACGAGCAAAACGTCAAAAGCGTGCCTCGATCATAAACATAAAACCAGAAACACTGTTAACGGATGTTAGGGTCACGTATTCCAACAATATATGCATTTTTAGTTTATTACAGTTATAAGCTATTTTCAGTTAGAGAGGACAGATCGTCAGGCTTCGCGATCCATGCATACCTACGTTTCGCATTCTTTGGCTTCATCCAGATTCATTAAACGTTTCATAGTCTTCGTATGTACGTCTCGGTCTACCATTACTTCTTCTACTTTCGCACTATAAATATTTTTTGTCAATCGTTTCTCACTCATTCGTTAGACGTGTCGAAACCAACGGAGAACGCCCTTAAGATAGCAGTTGTGTTTATTTTACGATTGATTCTTTTGTGAGTATTTATGGATTGTTTGATCCTTGGGGATGCCTATAGACCTGGCAGTAGCCGTCAATCAGCTCAGATTGATATGTAATAAAGCATAATAACATTTTCTGATTTAATTTAACGTAGTATTGATGTTATCCAATAATATATTCTTGAATTTCAGTGACCAAGCAACTTTACTAGTCTGTCCTGATAATATTTAATCAAGTTTTCAGGGGTTTCTATTCAAAATGAAAATTATATTTAAAAATATTTTTCAAAATCAACTCAATTTTTACACAATAAATGTTATGAGAAATAAAGGAAATAGTCTAAACCAACTATAGAATTTCGGTCAAAAGAAACTACTTCATATGGATAATTTTTTTAAAGCAATAATGTTTCTAAATTTCTCGTAAAATTTTAATAGTGGAAAAAGACAATTCGATTCGAGACGAGGATTGAACCCGTGACCTTTGCCTAATTTGCGAATTGTCTTTTTGCACTTTATTAAAAACTACTTAATAGTCAAAAAATATGATATCTGCTAAAAAGGGACAAGTTGATCTTGACAACTACCAAGATTTGAATATAAAATGAGCTGGTGACAACTGGCTGGTGAAACGTAGGCATTTCTTGACGTCATAAACAATCATAATGTATATTTTATAATGCAAATTAAACGATGTCTGTTACCGGTTCTCATTTCCACAATTAAATAAGTTAGATGTTTTAAAATTATAGCTTATCGGTGAAATAAGTCGTCTAAATTACCCGATAACATTGAAATAGGGTGCTTTTATTTATTTGCCAGGGAATTTGGTGCCTGTGTCTGAACCTTCTTTGTGGTTCATCTGGCACAGGCAGTGTCAGGTTTCGTTGAAATATCAGAAATTCGTCAAATTTGATTACGTCAAGGTAATTGCCGACTGAACTTATATTTTATACACTTATGTATAAAATATTAGTATTGTTTTGTGGTAGAAAGCAATAGTATGAAATTTTGTACAGGTGCGATGACGTTATAATTTTATTGTTCTTGATAAGTGCTCATGTGACATTCATTAACATACTATATGAGGTTTTGTATTCGCCGTGCTTATAATTATAATCAAGAACTATAGTTAAATAATGTTCATTGGTATAAATATCATGATTGATTAGATAGGTTCCTACAGATTTTATCGTAGAAATTCTCACTAAACTTTCTATGTATTTTTAACTTTGTTAACCTTCCGTATGCTGCAGTGAGTGTCTTACTTTCACTTAGATCACACACAGTGAAGTCAGCTGTGTTGACTAATAAGTATACATAGTGTGATTAGCTGAAACTGGTTAATCAGACTGGTCGGTATACCGATCGGTTGTTTAGTTTGAAATTCGTAAGTTACGAAGTGACTGTTCCGTAAATAAATATAAAATGCGGAGTACTTACAGTGTGATTTATTAGTTCGTGTTTGGTATATCCATTTTTCCTATATGCAGTGCGGCCTGTCTCCAACTGACCGTTGATGTGACCGTGCCCGTTCGTGAGCGTCGTGGTTATCGTCAACGCTGACATCATCAATATTTAGTTACAGTTTTTCAGTCAGATATAAACAATACAATTTCTAAAATATTAATTATAACTATAAATAAAGAACTGTTTTCATTATATTTATTATTATTAAAATTAAATTGATAAAAATACTCTCTAAAATTCGCAAACTTCAAGTTTGAATGATTGATTGTTGACAAATGTTTTATTTTTCAGCTGTATTGTACGATAAAACTGATAACCAGTATCTTTATATGACACAACACGCGCACTCCGCGGAGTAGTACAAGTGACTAACTACTAAGCCAACATAGGCGGAGGTAAGGAGGGTCGGCGTGAGGAATGTATATGCGAGCGGGGCGGTCGATGTTGGTGGCGCGACGCCGACGTGGAGGCTCGGCAGACACGCGACGCTCTACGTACCGCTCCAAACGGGGAATTCACTGACAAGACTGATATGTCGTGTCCTCCACCATCTGTACTTTAGACAGCATGCTCAATATGCACATACATAATATAGTTAAACAATGCATTTAAATTCAGACAAAATCATCATTACATGACACAAAATCTGAAAAATAAATGTTACTAAACAAACTAGGTATGTATCCGTCGTGGTAATGGTTCAACAGCTGTGCTTAGTGCTTATAGGAAAACGTAGCCTTCATATATATAGCTTAATTTATTGATTGTTGGGTAATTAGTCTTAAGGGCTTTTTTTTATTAAGTAATTACGTTTGTACTTAATTACATAGTCGTATGATTACACTTGACATGTTTGTCTGCATGCATTTTATCAACACATCGTACGATGATGTGGATGATTCATTGAATGCGTAACTACTTCACAATCATTGAAGATATGTGATGATCACATTAGGTCTCATTAGGTGTCATAAACTAGATAGGTAGATTATTGTCATAATTGACTAGTTCTTTTCCAAGAAGTACGCGACACACAAAGATATAAAAGACATAAGTTTTTGACGCAGGAACATGCTTGGTCTAAGATGTCATGTTTTCCGGCTTTGGCGATCTCGTAAAAACTAGTGGTTAGTGGGTTTACCGACACACGTCATTCTGTAGCATCCGTACAATATTTATTTATATTTTAAACATAAAGGAAATATAATTTAAAATCCATTATTGATAAAAAAAATACTAATATAAGACTTCATTTGCTCTCGCGGTAGTGCATGCGTGCGACTGCCGCGCTGAGGTCCCGGGTTCGATTCCAGGGTCGGAACAAATATTTGTGTAATGTTTGTTTCGTAGTTGTTGTGTTTCCTATGTATAATATGTATGTATTCAGAAATATATAAATATGTTTTGCATTTTATGTTATTCGGGTCTTTTTCGCGGAATATTATAACGTTTTCTCACCTTTCGACATTAAAAACATCATTAATATGTTTATCAGTTGTCTAGATCCCAAACCATAATCATTTCATTTCACTTATACTAGCTCACTTTGGGCTAGATAGGGCTATGTAAAAGAATGTTCCACAATATTTATTATTTTAGTTTTGGCTCGTCAAAATGACAGTCTTCGCCTGATGCGAAGTTATAACGTCATTTTGGGGTTGGAACTTGAGACTGCAACCGCTTCCAACAATACCGAAATCAAAAGCCAAATACAACCTCTCTGCAGCCAAATAAAAGAAAACCCCAAACTTCAAATTCAGTTAGGGATTGGGGCATCTTTTCGCTAGAAGAATTCGGGTTATTGTGTTCCGGATGCGACTCACCACTCTATAAGGATGGCAGCTGTAGATGCTGCCCCGCAGATTTGTTGCTGATGACAGAAAAGGTCGATTGGTGATTTATTAATATTTTTTATGTGCATCTGCGGGGCTCTCAGTTTGATTATACTATTTTTTTTTCGGAAAAAAGTTTAAGAGATGAAGTTTTGAGACTACTTCTGTTGATAGATCTGATGAAGATGATGTTTGAGATTTAGATAGTGTAAAACCTGGATTAATATATAGATACTACAAGCTGACCCGCGCAACTTCGTTAGCGCCACTTAAGAGAGAGAAAGAGAGCGGGGCGTAAATGAATAACCGCTCGACCGATTTTGTGCAAACTTCACATAAACCATATACTAAATAGTCCGAACAAAACCTAAACATTTGGTTGGGATAGGTGAACCTGTTCTTGAGTTATTAAATTACAACGAAAAGTGCCATGGATTTATACTATTTATCACAATAATAAATTCCTATAGATCACGAGACCAGGAGCAATTTTCATTAATCAACATACCTATATATTGTATACCCGACATATTCGAGCCGAAAATCATTCAAGATTATTATCATATGGTAAGTTGAAAAATTGATAAGAGGTGCATATAGTTAGCTATTGTAAATTGTATATAGCCTACTTCAACTAACGAACAATATTTTTACAGTAGGTACATAGCAATGTCCTTGTTCTACATTAAGCACACCGCGTCATTTACATACGAACATTCCTTCTATTGCTAAACTAGACACAATGGTGCAACTAACTATGTATGGTTGGATAGTATACAGGTTTTCAGAACTATAAAGGTCTATCTCCACACATCAGTGCTGCGTCATGAAGGGGCAGGAACCTGTGTAGTTAGCTTTAGGAGTCCAATTTAAATATCTATTACCGGCACGGGTACGAATGTGTGATCGAGTTCATAAACAATGTATGATCCTGCCCAGTTCCTGACACGACGACGACAAGTGTGCTCATGGCTTGACGTGATGCAGGGATGATAATATGCTAATTTTATTGTAGTTTTACCATTAAAGATGCTGAAGAACGTGCAATAGAAGAAAATAGACCGCGCTAATATAGCGAACGGTAAACAGTATTTATATAATATAATAATAATAAAGAGGACAGTCGTTATCTTTTATAGGATTAACGCAACCCTATGAGGGCACAGTAGATTCGCTTTTTGAGTTATCCACTTTCTGATATCAACAAAAAAATGTATCAGTAAGTTATTGAAAAGCTCACATCCGCAGGGCAGCTTGTGGCGAGCTGAATGTGCGTGGCTACACATCGGTCCCGATTCCTCAGAGTTTTGTTGCCCTTCTGCAACGGTTAGGATTTAATGGCCTAACGGGAGAGCAGTGAGAGTGCTACTCCCGGGAGTGCAGCAAATCTCAACTCTGGCTTGCCTTAATTGGCCGGTCAGAGGGAGGGAGCCAGAGCTATATGCTCGGGGGTGGAAGTGTCATTTTCAAGGGCATAACTACGGGGAAGCCCGCTCCGGGCCTGTCCCGCGAAGGTGAAACCGGCGCCGCACCGCTCGACACCTCAAGCCGCTCACACCGGTGTTGCCCTCTGTCGCCCTACAGACTTATCATGCCTATGGCGATTGTATAGGGGGCCCATCTAGTGAGTTGGCGAGTCACCGTCTGCCAGTAGTTTAATAATAATATATTAAAATGGCAGACGCCGTTTTCATCAATAGCTTAATTCATCCGATCCATTTAACCCCCAACCCAATAGCCCATTTCATAGTTAGCACATTTTACAATAGTTTAGCTCCCATTGGAGGTGATCCATTACCGTTCTCCTACATAAGGCGGGCGTGGACTATCTGCAGTGGGTGTCCCATTCCCTATTAGATTAAAATTCTCAAAGGGCCTCTGCGTGTTGGACCTATGTCCCCATGTAAGCCTATCAAAAGTCCGGGCATCTTCATGAGAAAAAAAAACTAAGATACCCATGTAAAGAAGAGACATAATAATAATAATGTCTTTATTTTGGACTCAAAGATTCATATCCAAACTACAAAATAAAAAGTAATACACAGTCCAGATAAAAATATCCGGTAAATATACACCCAGTGTCGGTAAGTTGCAGTCAGGGGCAATCTTTCTGCAAGACTTTTTATAATGGCGTTCTTACACGTGTCAACCCTAGACATAAACGATGCAATTCGCTTACGCTGTATAGCGTTAAAGGAGTCGACTCGCGACTCCGTGTACATCTCAGACGCACTACAATACCATTTCAGGCCCATCAGGTGCTTGAAAATCTTATTGTAGGCGACCCTTAACGCATTAAATGCTTTTTGCGTATATTTAGTCCAGAGCTGACACGTGTAAAACGATTGGCAGAACGATTGAAACAACGTAATCTTCACGATAGGCGCCGCTCCGAAAAACTTCCGAGCGATCATGTTACCGACTACACAGAGGGACCTTCTCTGTCTTTCCATGTCTTCATCATCTGATAGGTTGGACGTTATAATATGGCCAAGGTACTTGAAACTATTCACGATGGTTACAGGCTGCCCACTAAAATGGACTGCTGGCACATTGTCGGGCCCCTTTCCCGACCTAAACACCATCATTTCTGATTTATTTGCGTTATATACAAGGTTGTGTTTACTTGCGTACTGTTCGCAGACTTCCAGAAGTTTTTGCAAACTCTTAATCGAGAAGCTGAGCAACACCATATCGTCGGCGTAGCTCAGGTTGTTGACGTATCTGCCATCCAACCTGAGCCCGACGGGGGTGCCGCTCAGCTCCACGATCAGGTCATTTACGTAGAGGTTGAACAGGTCGGGAGAGGACAGCCCCCCCTGCCTCACTCCGCAGGGTAGCCGGTAATCATCCGAAATTTCGGAGTCCCATCTAACGTTGTTCACCTGGTTGCCGTACCAGTACGCCAGCAAGTCAACAACTTCAGGCGCTATCTCTGCCTCTGCCTCATGCAATTTGTGCCATAATTTAACAGGTGTAAAGGTTTGCAGTGTCGCATCACTCACTTATTCATCAAATTGGATAGACACGTCTGGGGAGAAACGGGTGAAGATGTTCCTCCAACACAAATGGATCGTCCTTTTATAAGCTTTGATACCATTTTAAAAATATCTTTTAAACTGGCGTATATCTTTTAATCTTTTAACCTGGCGTTTCGCCCAAGTTTCTTCGTGTGTGGTCACAGGCTGATTCGAAGTCATATTTAACATTAAAAATGTATGTGTCGAAGTATTTATGTAATAATATTTTATTTAAAAAAATTAATAAACCCCTTCTCCGCAAAATACTTATAGTATTAAAGTGTTAATTAAAGTATGAGTTTTCGAAGAGTCGGGTTTTCTGGAGACAGTCCTGGTTGCAGCACCAGGTCAACGTGACCGTACCATCATAACCGACAAGTAACTCATTGAAACAATAGATTTGTTTAAACCCAAATACGATATGTCAGATCGTATTTGGGTTCAATAGTTTTCAAAGAGTGGCGTTCTCTAGAGACGATTCTAGTTGCAGCATCGGGTCGAAGTTATCAATTAATTGTCATTTAACGATTTTATTAGCACGCATTAAGCACTTAATCGAGTATGCAAAACGCCTTAGATAATTTAAGAAAAGAGCTGATACTCTTACACTGCTGGACCGATATTAACCAAACATAACCACACTTGCAAGGAAACTGGCTTTCAAATAAAAAATACCGCATCGTAATCGGTCCATCCAATTGAGAGCTAAGATGCAACATACACACACACACATACATAGATGTCGACGTCAAACTTATAACACCCACCCCTCTTTTGCGTCGGGGGTTAAAAATAAACATACTGACTGTACAACGTGATTCATCACGTTTTGTTTGTTTGCTCTCTTAATTCGTAATTCAACTCGTGTTTATCAGGATATTTCACCATACTAGCCAAAAATGATATCAGTCCATCCGTTAGTCAATACTATGTCCAACTGATAGTCATATTTAACATTTTAATACTCTCGTATCGTAACGTAGCCAAAACTGGCTTATCAACTACTTTTTAGGATTCAGTACCGAAATGGAAAAAGGGAACCCTTATAGAATTCCTTTGTTGTCTGTCCGTCCGTCCATATTTGTCAAGACAAAACTTTAGAAATAGTAAAAATAGGAGAAATCGCATAAAAATGTAAATATTTTAATTCATGAAGGTCACAAAGTAACACTTATGAACGTCACGATTATTTCTTCTACATTTACTGACAGATTCGCAAAGCAATAAGAAGAGCCTGATGAAGAACCTGGCAATAAAACTCATGGCCACTCTTTTTAAATCGCCAGCAATTACATTAGTTTTTGTTTACATAATTAAAATGAAAAAGTTTTTTTATTATTTTAAACAGTATTGTTTATTACTTTATATTTATATTATGAAGCGCTCGTGGCCCCGCGGTCTCAGTGTTCTGTAAACGATCACTGAGTTACGCAACTTTCACTATGGCTGGTCCTCGGATGGGTGACCACTTTGTGGCATTTACATTTGCGAGCGTTTCCGTGCTTCGGAAGGCACGTTAAGCCGTTGCCCGGTTGCCAGTAAAATGGCAAGCGTAAAGCCTGGTTGAAGGCTTGAAAATTTCAACAGCAGGTAGCCACAATCTGCGTCTGTCTATTTCAACACGGCAATGGGCTCACCACCTATTACGTGGGACAGGAATCCACACGGTGAAAAGTGGGCATATAATATGCCTCTGCCACCCCTTCGGGAATAAGGCATGATGGATATTTATATATTTATTTTATATTTATTATGTTTCTTTATTAAATACGGATCAAGTACAATTAAAACCTTCACTAGTCCGGGAATCGCGTAGGTACCATAGATATTATACATGGCATGCGAAAGTTTTAAAAGCAGTTTTTACATGTAAACGAATCCTGTCAGACGTGCCGTTTGCGAATGATATCGAGGCGACACACCAGTGTTCCTGCTTGCCATTTCTCCTTTTTTTGCGATTTCCTTGGTTAATACTCAAGATCTTTAACTCAAGATCGCGTTGAGATGGGATAGAGCCGCAAAAAAAATGTAGAATACGACACTGACAAAGGTTAAAGTGATTAACTTACAGTTTTCAGATTTTTTCCCTATACTCACTTGTAGTTATACTACGGAATGTAGAATATAAGTATAGGGAAAAATCTGAAAATATACATTTGTAATATAATCATAAAAAATATTGTAATGGAAATTATTTATTTATCATCACGCCTTTATCCACGAGAGGGTGGTCGAGGCTATACGTCCATATTTCACCGGAAGCATTTTTGACCCACGTAACAGGTATTGGACTCATTGCCGTGTTAAAGTGGACAGGCGCAGGTTGTGGCGACCTGCTGTTATTATTATTTCCTTTATTAAATAAATACACATATAAATTACATTTTTAAATACATTATATAAAACAAATCTATTTAAAAATATAAAAAATAGTATCCCACCGGTATCGGGTACAGGGACCAAGTTACCGGCGGTCAGGGCTGCAGAGACAGGAATTTCCGCACAATACGTGCCGTACCCAGAAGAACCGCCTTTTGCATCAAGCCCTTGACCCAACTGCCTAACGCGAGCCTCTTAAGATGTTGGTCGAGGCTCTTGGCGATCAGACCATGTGCCGATACAACTATCGGAACAATAATCGCTGAATCCACATCCCACATGTCGACAATCTCGTGAGCAAGGTCCAAATATTTTATTTGTTTATCTTTTTCGGCTTTTACGAGATTCTCGTCATGTGGTATGGTTATATCAACGATTAATGCGAGGCGTTCTGACCGATCTATTACCACTATATCAGGCTTATTGGCTACGATAGTCCTGTCAGTGATAATAGATCGGTCCCAGTACAATGTGACACGACCATTTTCTAGAACTGGGTCGGGCACATACCTATAATACGGTACCTCTGAATCGACAAGGTTATATTTCAGTGCAAGTTGCTGATGGACAATCCTGGCTACTTGGTTGTGCCTATGCAAATACTCGCCATTGGCAAGACGAGAACAACCAGATATTATATGTCTAAGAGATTCACCAGGTAGGTGGCATGCCCGACATATGTCAACCGTACCATCTCTTAGAATATACTTCCGATAGTTATTCGTCATAACAACTTCATCAGTAATTGCGCAGACAAAACCCTCGGTTTCGCCAAATAAATTACCGAACCGTAGCCAGGAGACAGAAGCTAATAAATCTACATCGGGCTTATGTAAAGCCCGATAAAACGGTCCATGCAGTTCTTTACTCTGCCATATCTCCTTGCGATCGTCAGTACTTAGTATTAGTGGTTTGCGCCAGTTCTCTTTGGCAAGAGCGAGTGGGGTCAGTCCAGTATCTATTGCCACCATATCCCTATGCATCCCCACGTCAGTACGAAGAAAATATTCTCTAAGGTTGCATATCTCACGGTTATGCAAAGTTTTGGCATTTAAAAAGCCGCGACCTCCACATTTCCGTGGGATATACAACCTCATTACGGACGAACGCGGGTGATGCATTCGATATACTGTCAATAGTGAGCGAACTTTCCTATCCAGGGAATCTAATTCGGTTTGAGTCCATCTAAGTATGCCGAAGGAGTATACTAAGACTGGCATAGCCCACCCGTTGATAGCACGCACCCTGTTTCCGCCCGATAAAAGACTTTTAAGTACCTTTTTCAGGCGGCCCAGGAAACGCTCTCCCAACGTTCGTTTCATGTCAGTCTCAATAATACCCAATGCCTGCGACATACCCAGATATTTATAGGTTTCAGTTGCAGAAAGGGATCTAAGTTTTGTAAAATCTGAAAGTTGTACTCCTTCAGATTTCACAATCCGCCCCTTCTTAACATGCATAACAGCACATTTATCTACACCAAACTCCATTTTGATAGAGTTACTAAAAGTTTCAGTGACCTTTAGTAACTCAGTCAAGTGGGATTCGGTGGAGGCAAATAATTTCAAGTCATCCATGTAAAGAAGGTGCGACACAACTTGACCTCCTCTCCGAAACTGATACCCCAGCCCTGAATTCTCCAGTAAAGTACTGAGAGGATTCAGCGCTAGACAAAACCATAAGGGACTCAAACTATCACCCTGGAAAATACCCCTCTCAATCTTCACAGGTTCACCATTCCCAAGAACTTGACGACACCCTGGATAAACAAGAGCCGTTCTCCATTGCCCCATACATGCCTTTAAGAAGGTGCATAGAGTTGTATCAACTTTATACAACTCTAGCACCCTCAACAACCACGTATGAGGCACTGAGTCATAGGCTTTCTTGTAATCAATCCAGCATGTTGCCAGATTTCTCCGGTTACGGCGGACCTGCTGATTAATGGCCATGTCAAGAATAAGGAGTTCCTTAGTACCACGTGACCCGCTTCTACATCCATTTTGAGAGTTAGACATAATAGAATTATTTTCAATGTGAGTTGTTAATTTGACTCTCAAAATGGATGTGAGAAGCTTATAGACCGTAGGTAAACAAGTTATTGGTCTATAATTTTTAGGGTCCGTAGTACTACCTGATTTATAAAGGAGGTGAGTGATACCTGAGGTCATAAAAGATGGCAGCAACCCAGATTCAAGTGATGTTTGAAAGCAAGATGCCAAACAGTCATGTGAGCTATGGAACCATTTAAGCCAAAAATTGTGCAGTCCGTCCGGCCCAGGTGACTTCCAATTGGGTAACGAACGAACTGCACTGGCAACGTCATCAGATGTTATGATTATTGGTTCCATTGTATGTATAGACTCACAAGACAATCCGACATCCCGCATCCACTCATCCTCTGTATGACTAACAGGCGCCGACCAAATACTTCGCCAAAATGTGTTTGTGGCTTCAGTATCAGGCAGGCACATGTCAGTCACACGAAAATCAGGCTGCTCCCATCTTCTATACACCCACCTCTCATCTTTTTGGAACGAACGATTCTGATTATAGCGATCCACTCTCTTCTTGTATCGTCGTATACGATTTGCCCACGCATAAATTTTCTGCTTCAGGTGGTCAATACGTTCCGTGACTCGTAAAGAGTATTCGCAAGGACTAATATCAGTCCCCGCGAATGCCCGAATCACGAAACGCATTACTTTTGGGCGTGTATTACCCGCCCTGAAGCAGCACAGCTTGCCAATGAGCACCCTAGTCTCGGTGATACGACGCTCAATTCTGCATTGCCAGGCTGGAACAGATTTTGGTCGAATAGCTGGTTCAAATTGTGTAAATTTAACACCAGCTACCCGACAAACTGCAACAGCCGCACAATACAGAATTGAGTGTGCATCACTTAAATCTAAACAAGTGTCAAAATAACTTGATAAAACCGAGTCCAGGGTACACACTAGCACTATGTTCTTTTTATGCGTAGGCAAACGCGGTAGACGTGGACGATTCTCAGGATCAGAAAACCTATACTCAGTAATCGTTCGTTCCAAAGTACTCCTTAATTCATCACTGTACTGGGTACTTACTCTTGTAGCAACATCATCCAGTTCTTCGTCAATGGAATTGACAGGTTCTACGTCATTATTCATTTGACTAACCACACTAGGTTGAGATGAAGAAGGGATGATGTGGCTACATTGTATTTCTGAACGAAGCCTCTCAAGTGCGGCGTCATCTAACATGTGACAGCGTTGAATGGCTCGCACTTGATCCGATAGCCGTTGTGCCGAAACGTTGACCGCTGGTTCAAGTACCTGAAACAAAGGCAGCATACGAACACGGTACGCAGTGAGGTTAATTCCTCCCTCTGTAGCCGCAAAATATGCCCGCATAACGTTTTCATTCATAGATGAAGTCCATGGTATGCGGTGCACATTACCACCGGCAGCGGGGACCCTATTCGAGACCGGTGGGCCTCTGGGCAGGCCTCCAAGCACGGTGGCCGGCGTCTCCCCTGTCGACGTACAGGTGATGGCGACGTCGGAGGGGAGAAATAGTCGTCGCTCGATGAGGAGCTCAACGTCTCAGCAGCAATCGGTTCCAAGGTTTCCATGTGCTGCGAGGCGGAGCTATGCGACGAGTCCGGTGGTGTTGTGTGTGCATTTTGGCGACTTTTGGCTCTAGTGAGCATGTTATAATTTTGGCATTTTCTTATTTATATCTTTTGACATGACTTTAAACGTCATGTCATTCTTCACAAACATTGTTTATTTTCTTGTTTATTGCATATTTTGGTTTTTGTAATATAGTTTGATTGTATTGTTGTAATATTCTATGGTAAAGCTTGAATAGTTACTTTTGTTAAAATATTTCTGAAAAAGTAAAATGATTTTGTAAAATATAACTGCTCTTGACGTTGCCAAATTTTTTTTTTTTATTATTATTCTCTTTATTTATTTATACAACATATCAATTACATTTTTAAATATATCTATAAAATAAAAAATACATTTAAAAATATAAAAAATAGTGACCCACCGGTATCGGGTACAGGGACCAAGCTACCGGTGGTTAGGGCTCCAGAGAAAGGAATTTCCTCACAATACGTGCCGTGTCGAGAAGAACTGCTTTCTGTATCAGGCCCTTGATCCAGCTGTTTAACGCGAGCCTTTGTAGGTGTTGGTCAAGGCTCTTGGCTATAAGTCCATGGACAGATATGACTATCGGTACAATGATCGCTGAATCCACACCCCACACGTCGACAACCTCATGAGCCAAGTCTAAATATTTCTTTTGTTTGTCTACCTCGGCTTTCATGAGGTTTTCGTCGTGAGGTATGGTGATGTCAACAATAATTGCACGGCGTTCTAATCGATCTATTACCACTATGTCAGGCTTATTGGCGACAATAGTCCTGTCCGTGATAATAGATCGATCCCAGTATAATGTGACATGACCATTTTCGAGAACTGGGTCGGGCACATATCTATAGTATGGTACCTCTAAATCAACAAGATTGTACTTAAGAGCAAGTTGCTGGTGAATGATCTTGGCTACTTGGTTGTGTCGATGCAAATACTCACCGTTTGCAAGACTCTAACAACCAGAAATAATATGCCTAAGGGATTCTCCGGGACGATGACATGCCCGACAGATGTCCACCGTACCATCCTTCAGGATATACTTCCTGTAGTTCTTTGTCATTACAACTTCGTCAGTAATTGCAAAAACAAACCCTTCAGTCTCTCCAAAGAGATCACCAAATCGTAGCCAAGATACTGATGCATTGAAGTCTATATCAGGCCTGTGTAAGGCCTGATAAAAACGACCATGCAGCTCCTTACTCTTCCATACCTCCTTGCGATCAGTAACACCAAGTTCTATAGGTTTATGCCAATTCTCTTTAGCCAACGTGAGCGGGGTATGTCCATTATCCACTGCAACCACATCGCGATGCAACCTCGTGTCAGCATTGAGAAAATATTCTCTAAGGTTGCATATCTCACGGTTATGGAGGGTCTTGACATTTAAAAAGCCTCGACCTCCACACTTCCGAGGGATATACAACCTCATTACTGATGAACGAGGATGATGCATTCGAAATGTGGTCAACAAGGACCGCACTTTCCTATCCAGGGCATCTAATTCAGTCTGAGTCCATCTAAGTATACCGAAGGAATACATTAGGACCGGTATGACCCACCCATTGAAGGCACGCACCTTATTACCGCCTGATAAAAGACTTTTCAGTACTTTTTTCAGACGGCCAAAGAATCGCTCCTTCAATGTTTGTTTCACACCAGATTCGTTAATTCCTAATGCCTGCGATATACCCAGATACTTATAGGTCTCAGTGGCGGAGAGAGATCTGAGTATTATGGAATCTGAAAGCTCAACACCTTCAGACTCCACAATCCCACCCTTCTTTACATGCATGACTGCACATTTGTCAACGCCAAATTCCATTCTAATAGAACTACTAAAGGATTTTGTTAACTTCAATAGTTCTATCAGTTCCAATTTGGTGGTGGCAAATAGCTTAAGGTCGTCCATGTAAAGCAAGTGGGATATAACTCGACCTTCTCTTCGCAACTGAAAGCCTAGCCCTGAACTCTCTAGTATAGTACTAAGAGGGTTCAGTGCTAGACAAAACCATAAAGGACTGAGACTGTCGCCCTGGAATATACCCCGCTCAATAGGCAAGCCATTTGTTACAGTCTGACGACATCCTGGATAGCAAAGGTCTGTTCTCCATTGCCTCATACATGACTGCAGGAAAGTACAAAGAGTTGCATCCACTTTGTACAGCTCCAGCACCCTCAGAAGCCACGTATGAGGCACAGAGTCAAAAGCTTTTTTATAATCAATCCAACATGTCGTCAGACTGCGACGATTACGGCGTACCTGTTGGTTAATGATCATGTCAATAATAAGGAGCTCTTTGGTGCCTCGGGTCCCACTTCTACATCCATTTTGAGACAAAGACAAGACTGAATTTTTATCTAAATGTGAAGTAATTTTGATTCTCAAAATGGATGTTAGAAGTTTATAGACTGTTGGTAAACATGTGATAGGTCTATAATTTTTGGGATCCAAGGCATCGCCAGATTTATAGAGAAGGTGGGTTATTCCAGTTGTTATAAAATCGGGCAGAGAGCCCGACTCTACACATGACTGGAATTGACCTGCTAAACGAGAATGTGAACTACGGAGCCACTTAAGCCAGAAATTATGCAGTCCGTCCGGTCCCGCTGATTTCCAGTTGGGCAAAGAACGGACTGCATTTGCTACATCCTGTTCTGATATATTAATTGACTCCATTGCCTGTATAGATTCACATTCCCGTTCAACATCTCTCATCCATTCACCTTCAATATGACTAACGGGCCTCGACCAAATACCACGCCAAAATGCATTTGTAATATCAGCATTTGGTCGCGATCCGTTATCCACACCGGAATTGGGTTTTTCCCACCGTCGATAAACCCACCTCTCATCCTTTTGGAACATGCGGTTCTGGGTATATCGCTCTACGCGTTTCTTATAACGACGAATCCGGTTTGCCCATGCACAAACTTTCTGCTTCAGAAAGTCAATGCGCTCCGTGATACATGACGTTCCCACATATTCTTGAGGCGTGATGTTAGTGCCTGAAAACGCCTGCTTCACAAAGCGCATGACCCTCGGACGAGTGTTTCCCGATCTAAAGCAGATTAGCTTCCCAATGAGTGCCCTAGCCCGAGCGATACGACGCTCAATTCTACACTGCCAAGCTGGTACAGCAAGTTTAGGAGAAGAAGCAAGTTTCTTTTCAAAAAACTTTACTTCAGCTACTCTACATGCTGCAACGGCCGCACAGTATAGGATCGAGTGCGTATCACCAAGGTCTTCACTATTATCCAAATAATCAGGTAATAGCGAATCTAGAGCACACACCAAGGCCATATTCCGTTTATGCATAGGCAAACGCGGTAGGCTAGGTCTACAGCCTGGACTCATAGATCGATATTCCAGAATCGCATCCTCCAATGCACTCCTTAAGTTATTATTACACTGGATACTTACGGATATAGCCTCAACTGCAACAACTTCATCATTGTGTGTTGTGTTTGTTACCGATGAATTTGTAACCTGTGATGAAGTTGGACAGTCAAGGCTATTTCGTACCTCAGAACGTAGCCGCTCAAGTACAGCACTATCCAACATGTTACAACGTTGAATAGCCCGCACCTGATCCGATAATCGTTGTGCCGAGACGTTAACAGCTGGTTCAAGACCCTGAAACACAGTTAACAGCCGATCACGGTATGCAGTAAGGTTAATTCCCCCCTCTGTAGCCACAAAATATGCCCGCATGACGTTCTCATTCATAGAATCAGTCCATCGCATGCGGCGCACATTACCACCGGTAGCGGGAGCCCTATTCGAAGCCGGTGGGCCTCGGGACTCCAAGCGTGTCGGTGGCCGGCCTCTTCCACGCCGCCGCGCTGGTGGTGGTGACGACGGCGGGGAGAAATATTCGCCGCTTGAGCTCGAGCTCAACGCCTCAACTGCAGTCGATGTAGCGGATATGCTCACCGTGGACTGCGAGGCGGAGCAATGCGGCGAATCCGGAGATGGATCTTGTGCATTCCTTTTAGCCCTGGATCTTGTAAGCATTTAGCAAAGATATCGTTTATGTTTCATGTTTGTGAAATTAATTCTGATATGTCACATGACATCTAATGTCACGCATATCCATAATTATAGTATCTTGTATATTTCCGTATATAAGGTTTTATTTGTTATTTCTTGATTTTCATATTTTATATTCATTTTTCCTTTACTAGAAATACGGTTTATAAGCTTTCCGGCTATGGTAATATTATTTTAAATATTTTAAGATTATATAAACGACATTTGCTATGTAGTGTTGCCAGGTGTTTTTTTAATTTATTTTTTATTATTATTATTATTATTATAGCGAATGTTCGTTTACAGAACAGTGCGTTAGCAAGGCTACGGGAGCTTATATAACATCCTATTAATATTATAAACGCGAAAGTTTGTAAGAATGGATGTTTGTTACACTTTCACGCAAAATCTACTGAATGATTTTTGTTGAAACTTTACAATAATATAGCTTACACATCAGCATAACACATAGGCTTCATTTTATGCCGAGAACAAGTTCCTGTGGGAACGGGAGAACATCACCACGCGTTCGGAGCCGCGGGCGACACAGGGCGACAACTATTAACATATATATTACCACAAATTGGTACGGAACCTTCGGTGGTCGAGTCCGACTTGCACATCTCCGGATTTTATTATTAACAGCTTCAGTACTAGCACATGTTTATCGAGTTCTAACTAGAACGGAACTTATTATCACATAAGGCCTTTTGTCGTAAAAGTATAACCTAGTATAACTAATTACACGAAAGATATGGCAAGTTATAATTATGGTATTATCGATATCGATCCTACTTTTTCGATATAGCAAACAATGTCGATAAATTCATCAAATTGATAAACTTCAATGGATAGATCGATATTTGTGCTATTCATTTGAGCGTTAGTCCCGGTTGCATCCAAAACCCTCGCTTCATAGACCGAAGTTCACTTCCATACGATATTACCGATATCTCCGGGGCTCAAGCGACCTCACCTGCTAGCGTTCAATGGACGGGGCATTGACGAAAGAGTACATACTGGGTTGGTAGGGCAGAGAGCAGTCGTTCGCTCCCAACTATGCCGAAAATAAAAAGCCAAATAAAAACCTGGTTCTAGCAATCAATAAAGCCGAACTGCTCGGCTCCAAATATAGGTAGGATTTGAAAGTAACTGAGGTTCGCAAAAACAGTAGTTATTTTTGAAGTGAAAACTTCTTTTAGCGCAATAAGCATATTTTTAGATGATATAAAATATCTGGACTCGCGACACCGTTACGAGACGCAGCTATAGTGTGTGCCTATTATATGCATGTACATATAGCAGAACGCGAATCACCACCCATCACGCGCACAGCGGTGATGGGTGGTGATTCGCGGCCTGCTATCTGCTGCTATATGGTGATCATCGACATCTTAACAAAATCTAGAATTGAAAATCAACGTAATGGGTGGCGATCAATCATAGATATCTTAATTTAGTTAAGATATCTATGGTGGTGATGATGTTCCCAGCCAATAAAGAATGTTGGAAGAGCAGGTGGAGATGTTCCTCAGACCCAGCCCGCCGCCGCCGCCCAACCAGGGTGAAGTGATACTGACAGTATTTGATAAACCTCTTTAATTTAAATTATAATCGAGACAGATAAAAATGTTATATTAAGATTACATAAGTAATTATTTTGGTCTTAATTTTATCTTGTCGCAGAATTACATTTAGAACGTTTTATACTAATCTATACTAATATATAAAGCTGAAGAGTATGTTCGTATGTTTGTTTGGGTTACCGTGCTAATCTCAGGAACTACTAGCCCCAATTGAAAAATATATGTTTTGTGTTTGATAGCCTATTTATCGATGAAGGCGAGGTATATATCAACACGCTACTAACTAGGAGAGTGGGGCAGTAGTTATAAATGTCAACAAATCGGGCAAATTTTCTTACAGTTGTAATTTTTTTAAAAGACGGGTACCAGGTGGTTTAAAGTACGTCACGGACGAAGCCACGGGGGTCAGCTAGTATTATATAGCTGAAGAGTTTGTTTGTTTGGTTCAACGCGCTGATCTCAGGAACTACTGGGTACTTCTTTTTTTTTTCTTTTTAATTCATATTATGGCTGTTTGGTTTGATTTTTGTGTGGGATTTTCTTTTTTATTATTAATATTATTTATTTTTGTATAGCTTGTGGTTTTTTGGCAATAAAAACTTTCTCTTTCTTTCTTTCTTTCTTACTGACAAAATTAAAGCGTAGGCTTAGCTTAACCGATTACTGTCCATAATAATCGTTTTATCTTGTCTTGATGGTCTAATGAGATTTCATCTTTAGGTTATTTGCAATCAACACATGAAAAGAATTTGCATTAATTTGTCACATTTACAGAAATGTGACACCTTTAATAAATAGCTTGCCGATAAGCAGAAGGTAACTGTAATTTCAATTACCCGAGAATGTTTTATCGAACACCTTTATGTAACTCGATTACAATTTTATTGCTAAAAGACCTATGAATGGCAAGAATCGTATACATACACTATTTTTATTATTTACTAGTTTATGCCTCCTGGTTTCGGTCGCGGCATACGATTAACTGTCGTTTACTCATTTAAAGTAGGAATATCTTAGCCTCTTTATTTAATTTTTTTAGTATATAGCTACGACAAGCGCCCAGTCGCAGTGAATAGCCCTCAGGCCTATCCTGCGATCCGGTTAGGAAGAAGACGGAACACCGCGGGGTCTAGTGGGTAGGACGGCTCCCAAAGGGCCGGGAGTCCCACACACCATTCTTGCTGCCCCTGCACTAGGAATGACGGGGCGTAAACGCATTCCCTGGGACAAAAAAAAAACAAGCGCCCAAAATCCGTTTAGAGGTTTGACCTGCGTTTATAAATCAGTCTATGGTAAATCATCACCCATGTCAAGATTGACCGTATTGCCCACGATGGTTATTAACACATTATTTGTCTACAGAACAATGAGCTAGCTCATAAATAAATTGGTAACTATGACGTATTACGCTGCGTTTTTTGGCTTTATACAGGCGGAAGCTGACAAAATCAATAGACAATCACATGACCAATATATTTGTGTCATTGTGTTTACTATATATAATTTGCCACCAGCTGTAGTGGTTTTATTTTTAGTGAACCACGAAGGTGGTTGACAAACATACTCACCTGATCGAAAGTGGTCACTAGGACATTTACAACACCAGGGGTACTACTCTGCGGACCCGCTAAAAACCTTCTGAGGTCCCTTTTGAACCCGGTATGGAGTAGACTTTCGGGTAAATGGAGGAGTTCATATCACAATCCAAGTATCCTCTGAAGACCTATCGGACCTAAGCCTGTGCCTTGACTGTGGTGACTGGGGCGATGATAAAAAGTAGCCGTGGGCATCGTATTAAGCTATTCCCGCGAGCACAAACCATTGTACAAGCAATAGAACAAGCATAAGGAGGTGACGAATAAGTCTCTCAAATCGCGAAGGGACTCGACACCCCCTGCAAGCAGAGGATTGTTATAACCCTCAAAGCACCAAGTCAAACGGGTGTTGGTAACAGGAACACTTCTATTTTTTCTTTTGGAGAGTCATTTTACTTACATTCTATTTTCCCTGGTTACAAACGTGGTTAGGATTATGTTTAGCTATAGGCGTTATTCGTTTGGAGATCTGAGCTTTTAGTTAATTGATTTTATATAAATAAATAATATAATTAAATCACTTTGATAAGCGCTCGTGGCTCCGCGGTCTCAGTGTTCTGTAAACGATCACTGAGTTACGCAACTTTTACTATGGCTGGTACTCGGATGGGTGACCACTTTGTGGCATTTACATTTGCGAGCGTTTCCGTGCTTCGGAAGGCACGTTAAGCCGTTGGTCCCGGTTGCCAGTAAAATGGCAGTCGTTAAGCCTGGTTGAAGGCCTTATGGGCGGCTTAAAAATTTCAACAGCAGGTAGCCACAACTTGCGTCTGTCTATTTCAACACGGCAATGGGCTCACCACCTATTACGTGGGACAGGAATCCACACGGTGAAAAGTGGGCATATAATATGCCTCTGCCACCCCTTCGGGGATAAGGCGTGATGGATATTTATTTATTTATTTATTTACTTTGATAAGCGTGCTCTGAAGAGGGCGCAATCAGTGTTAGGGTTTGACGTGTTTAGATTCCTTCTGAACTTATTAAATCCGTTCAGATGTAAGCGAAATAATGTCTTATTCCTACAACTAATTTACGAAGAGGCGAATTGGTCACGATTGCCCGTAACATAGTAGTTGATAAGCTTGGGGAAGGTAGATAATGTAAATAAATAAATTAATAAATATGGGACAACTCACACAACGCCATCTGATGCCACACTAAGCAGAGCTTGTACTATGGTAACCCGCTAACTGATAAACATACTTATATAATTCTAAATACATACATATTATAGATAAATAACACCCAGACACAGAATAAACCATCGTGCTCATCACACAAAGTTAAATCCTGGGTGGGAATCGAACCCACGACCTCTTTCTTGCGTAGCAGTCGGATGAACTCCCACCGCGCCACAGAGGCAGTCAAAGTATATGCATGTAATTTACAAAAAAATATTCATAGCTCCAAAATATATGGCAAAATTAAATAAATAAATTCTCTAAATTGATTTCAAACAAATAAATATAAATTATTTCAAAATATTTTGAAAATTATAGTAAAATATGGCTACACTGATATTACTGTAAGCATGTCTCGACACTCGCTCATTGAATTCCTGTTACGTGGCCAAAATTTAGCGTTTTAATGTCTACACTAAAGTATCATTATCATTATTACGTATACAGAAATCCCACAGCAATCATCATTTGGGGTTTTCAAATTAATACAACTGCAATGCCGGTGGAAATGCACCACCTTATATTGAAAATTGAATAACTTTGCCGACCTATTTAGACGTCTCGGTGAAGGCAATGACCGCTCTACTAACCGAGTGCCAAGACCCTACTTCTCTAGGTACAGCAGATTTAGCTGCCAAAAGCCACACATAGTACTGATTAATCTGACGATATCAGGGTATAATTTAACGCCAGTTGCGCTTAACCATCAAATACTATTATTATGAGGTATCATTTCCATCAATTGGTATTTTCAGCAACATGGACCGTGGGAAGCAATCAATATGTAGGTATCGATTTTAAGTTATTACTAACATGAAAATATATTAGAATAAGAGTAGGTGCTCTTAATAGTGTCATTGATGAAAAGGCCCTTGGTAGACCAAACCCATACCTATCAACCCATAATAAAGGCCAATTTCATAAAAATAAGGTCGGAACCTCTTCAATGTTATTTAATAAGGGTGGTAATTCTTTAAATAAATATTAAGGTGACTAAAAAAAATCATTTGGAAATCCATCGTTGAAAGACAACAGAAAAGGGGAGGAGAGGTGCTACCCTTATACACACATTAACACGGTCTAGGGATATTTCATACTCAATTAAATAACTCGAAAAGTACTGGCCGCATTGGGATCTTTTATACACCGATTTGTTTGTAATTTATCTCAGACTAATTCCAAATTCAAATTTTTGAAAATTCTTTTGTTTCGGTGGCATAAAAATGTCTTGATGTATAGGAGAGGGAATTTTCATTTGTGCGAAATTTAGAAAACAATACGAATTACGTTTAGTTACAGTTTTTTTTCATTTTTAAACGAAAGATAAAGTTAAAATTGAGGTATTGTAGCCATGCAACGCCAACATTTGACGAGGGCGGAGATGTTACGAGCTGTGGGAATGCTGGAAGCTGGGTCTGTTCAGCGTAATGTTGCTGAGGCCATAGGGACCCACCAAAATGTAATTTCAAGATTGTGGACACGCTATCGTGCCACAGGTGAAGTAGCGGAGAGGCACCGGGGGCCAAGTCGCATCACTACCCCCAGACAAGACCGATTTTTGCAAATTACTGCGCGAGCTCAACCAAATGCAACGGCGACTCAATTGGTCCAAAGGCTGGGAGTGGAACACCAAGTGCTTGTGAGTGACCAAACTGTAAGAAGGCGACTGCATGAAAGCAATCTACGCTCTCGTAGACCACTCCGGGTCCCACCTTTACGGAGAGGCAATCGTGGACGACGATTAGAATGGGTTCGGAACCACGTGGACTGGGGCCGTGAGCAATGGTCCAATGTGCTGTTCACGGATGAATCCAGGTTCGGCTTCCATTCAGATTCACGAAGGACGCGTATTTGGCGAGTTCCTGGACGATGGAGCCGTCTTCAGAACCCTCAGGAAGTTCACCCATACCAAGGAGGAACAATTATGGTTTGGGCAGGAATTCGTCTTGGAGGACGGATCTCGTTTGGGTGCGGGGCAATATGACGGCAGAACGATACGTCCAACAGGTGCTGGGGCCCGTAATCTTGCCCCACAGAACACAAATGGGGCAAGATTTCCTGCTCATGCACGACAATGCCCGGGCACGCACGGCGAGAACGGTAGCAGCTTGGTTACATACACACAATGTTAGGGCCTTAGACTGGCCTGCTCAATCGCCAGATCTAAATCCCATTGAGCATGCGTGGGATATGCTGCAAAGAAGAGCTCTGAAGGAAGTTCCTGAAAATCTGGCTACAGAAGATCAACTTTTTGCGCACCTCAGAAGGACATGGGACAATATTCCGCAGCAAGACATTGACAACCTTGTTCTGAGCATGCCGAATCGTTGCCGATGTGTTATGAACATCATGGGCGCTTTCTCAGACTACTAACTTCAAGTTTATAAACACAAATTAAATGATTTTTCTATTTTTTTAGTTTTTACTCATAAATTAAAAGTTAATTCATGTACGGTTTCCGTCTATGCTTCATTTTTTTCCATAAAATCCTGAAATTTTAATCAATTAATTAATTATTAATTAATTAATTAATTTTAATTTATTTTTATTTTGATTTTAAGTACCTTAACCATTATTAAAAAATGGTAGAATATTAAATAACGTATCTTTTAAATATATACATGTCATATAAATAATTAACACATTGATAGTACTTCGCTTTTTTAAAAATATCCCTAGTCCGTGTTGATGTGTGTAATATAATAGTTAAGGTTTACAACTCTTATGAGTGTTTAATTTACGTCAATACATTTTTATTTACATTGCTGCGACTTATATATGAAAATTTTTCCCTTTCTATTGTGGTTATAATACGCACGTGTCGTATGGTAGTCCTGTTTTCTATTTTATTAATATACCTAGTCAGGTCATAAATTCTGTCGCATGTTTAATATAAAATAATTGAAACAAGTTTATTCATTATGTAACCATTTATATACCAAAATGAACTTAACAAAACATAGATTCTTATGACAATAAAGTTTATTCAAAATGACCTCCGTGATTTTGAATACAGGCCTTCAATCTGCGCGGCCAGTCGTCTATCGCAGCACGAACGAGCTCCATGTCAATATCGGCGGCTGCCTTAATCAAGGATGTCTTGAGTGACTCCTAATTGGGATGAGGTATTGAGCACGCCTTTTCCTCCAAGTGATGCCATATCTTGTAATCTAACGGACTCAAATCTGGACTGGAGGAGGGCCAGTCTTCGTGCCGGATGAAGTCGATTTCACGCGCCGCCAGCCAGTCTTGTGTGCTCTTCGCTCTATGAGCTGGCGCCGAATCTTGTTGGAATACCCAGTGCCTGTTATTGAACATGGTATGAGAAACAGGTTCCACGAGGTTCGTCAGGGCTATATTTTGATACACAACTGCATTCGTTTTTACACCTTTCTCACAAAAATGTACCTCTGTTAAGCCCCAATAAGTAACTCCCAACCATACCATGACCGAGGGTGGAAAATGACCTCGTTGGACACGCGGAATACGGTTGCTCGCTTCTTCACTACTGTGTGCGTACACCTTATCATTTTGTTTGTTGTAGCTCTCTTCTACGGTAAAATTTTTTTCATCCGAAAAAAGAATTTCCCGATATTTTTTTCCCGCGTACCGCTTCAACAAAGCGCGGCATCTCTTCAGTCTCAGATCCATTAGACGAGCATTTAAACGATGTCCTGTTTTTCTTCGATATG
The DNA here is from genome assembly GCA_948477245.1 of Thumatha senex. NCBI lineage: Eukaryota > Metazoa > Arthropoda > Insecta > Lepidoptera > Erebidae > Thumatha > Thumatha senex. The sequence continues at coordinate 24,344,225 of OX419726.1, forward strand.
ACCGAAGCCCTAAGTCTTCATTTAACACCCTTTTGACAGTGGTTCTGCTTAACCCCATCTGAAGGGCCAACAGTTTCTGCTTACGTTTGGGATTTCTTTGAATTCGCGCCTTCACAGCTTTTATCACTGCTGGAGTCCTAACAGACCGAGGGCAACCACTTCTTGACCTGTCATCTACACTAGAGTCTTCATTGTATCGTTTGATGGTACGATCAACGAATCTTTTGGTTATATTCAAATTTTTCAGTGTGTCAAAAATTTGAATTGGCGCGTAACCGCAACGATGCAACGCAATAACTGCAATACGGTCATCTTTAAGCGTCTACTCCATATTTAAAAATGAGTAAAATTCTAAAAAGTATACATTTTTATTTTCATGAACAATTCGAAATTCGAATTCAATAAACTTTTTTGTGGCCAGCATTCTAAAAGAAAAGTTTTTACTGTGTGACAATACTTATGACCTGACTAGGTATATTATGGTTTAAGCAACCACAATGTTATTGAAAAATCTTTTACCGATACACCATTGTCGGATTAGGCACGAAAATTAATGCATCCTCTTTTAGAGTACGGGAAGGGATATACTTTTTCAAAGTTTTTGTCACAATGCAGATTGGTCTCTTTAAGAGTGTATCACCTTTTTTTAGAAAAGCTGTACTACACTTCTTTTCAATACGTTTGGTGTAGTAGTGAGAGAGAGCAACATTCATTGCTCTGTGGCTTCCACGAACCCTTTACATAGAGTAAAGACTAAAGAGTACGCCGTATATATCAGTTTGCTATTTGCTAGGCATTTAATGATGGTTTAGAGTATAAGCCCAAAGCTTTCAGAGCTTTTTCAAGTGGACCTCCTCATCAGTCGAGATCTTTCCTGGTGAAATTCTAGAAAATTATGATAGAAAAAAAAACATTCTAGAAGAGTAATTTGTGGAACGTTGGTGATTCTGCTACTGGACCCAGTGTAGGCATTCATTCTTTATTTGACTGAATAAATTGATCAAGATCTTCAACGAAATTCTAAAGGTTTATACACTAATGTGTGTAAATTGTTCTATAACTAGGTAACTATTTGGTTGTTTTTGCAACCTACCTCTCTGTTAATGATCATAAAGCCTAAATATAAAACCTAAATATTATTAGTAATAATTACTCAACTTAACAAGTATAGGGTGGGCGATGCTCTAGGTATGGATGGTAATGTATTATGTTTAGCCGATACGCGCATAGCATTCGTACGTGCGTCGTGCACCCATAAAGTGGTCAGTAATCACGCCACATTGTTGGCAGCAAGCCCAAGCTACCTATTGATTCGCTTACGCCTAGCTTTCATTTTCACAACCCTGCAGAATAAATACAGTACGTACATATTACCAGGAGGGCGTAAACGCCACTTGCCAAGAGGCGACCAATGCCTACATTTATGAATTAAATTATGAAGGGTCCCTTCCTGTTTGAACGTTAGGTTTTAATCTTGTGGAACTTAACACGCCCATGTCACTGTCAGTTCCAGTGGATAGGTACGTCAGTTACATTGAAGTCAGAACTAGAAGTTGTAGTGTCCGTAAGCCCATCATACTTCACACGGATTAGTTTCTATTTCAAAACACTTTTTCTGAAGCACTGAGTTACGCAACTTTCACTATGGCTGGTACTCGGATGGGTGACCACTTTGTGGCATTTACATTTGCGAGCGTTTCCGTGCTTTGGAAGGCACGTTAAGCCGTTGGTCCCGGTTGCCAGAAAATGGCAGTCGTTTAGCCTGGTTGAAGGCCTTATGGGCGGCTTAAAAATTTCAACAGCAGGTAGTCTGTGTCTGTCTATTTCAACACGGCAATGGCACCACCTATTACGTGGGACAGGAATCCACACGGTGAAAAGTGGGCATATAATATGCCTCTGCCACCCCTTCGGGGATAAGGCGTGATGGATATTTATTTAATATTTCACAAAAGTAAGTGAATATTGCATGAAATCATTAAATAGTTTTAGGTAGCAAACTTTTTTTTTTGATGCAACGATACCCCACCTACACCTCACGGTAGATGACTAAAAATAGCATCCCTATTTTACAAGTATTTAGCTACCCTATATGCCAATAGGTACACATTTTATTTAACCGTTTTGTCGGCGTGACTAATATGACTGTATATATCCATGTCAAATTACAGTGATATTTTATTAAGAGGGTCTCGTGAGTTACAGACAAAAACTACTAACTGTTTATTACGAAACCCTAAAAAAGGCCCTTGACTTTACAGCGGAATGACGGTAAGAAATCTCAAGTGTCGATCCCTCCTAAACTAATTGTGCATGTACAGAGTCTTACATAACGACTGCTTTTAAACACACAGCGCCAAATAATTCTCACCCCCTTAGAATGTGAAAGTAAACTATTGGGTGTGAGTTTTCTCTGGAGCTGTCCGTACAAGTGCATACGAAACTGCTTAACCTATATCGCGTAAGTAGGTATTATCGAAGAAGAGTTGGCTGTGTGATTTCTGAGTGCGCTCTGATGTTATTTCAAGGTTACTTGTTGTACCCATTTACTCATTTGTTGTACGTTGTACGTTGTACGTTGTACTCATTATTTGGTGTTATTGGTTGAAGTAATGGAAAGGCAGTCAGTCTCATTTAAATTGCTCTATTACTGACCGATATTTAGGCATTCAGTCTTTAGCTTCTCGATACGCTTGTTACGCGATTAACTTTGCATAACAATTTTTTGTTCCTTTAACAATCTAGTTTATGTATGGTATAAAGTAATGTTTGTTTAATATGAGGTGTCGGTAGTCTCGTTGGTTAAGCGTCTCATACGCAATCAGCAAGTGAGAAGATGCTGGTTCGAGTCTGAAAATCTGTTCCACTTTAAATTTATGATATATTTAGCATACTAACTGCTTTCCAAAATTGCTTCTAATGTTTAGGCAGGTGTCATTACAAATCAAATGATTATAGGTACAATTCTATACATTAGTACCATGTAACTTTGGTAATTGCCGATAGATGGCGCCTTACGTCGCCTTAAGACGGAAAAGAGGTGGATTTATCATCTTTGTTTTCACAATTACTATTTATATTTTCTAGTCTATCAAAGAAAAAGTTCTAAATAAGTTCTAAATCTCCTTAGTTCGCTAAGGTCATAAGATGATTTTATTTTTTTATATTACTAAGTGGGAAACAAATATCAGGCTGACCTGTTACCATTCTGGTAACCTAACCAACTTGGGTATAGTAGAAACTAACTATTTAAGTAAAAAAAGTATATGTTATGGCCACAAATTATATAAACATTTATCTCATCAAAATAAATACCTTTACAATTTCATAATTAACTATTATAAAAGGAAGTATATAAGTAGATGTAAACCACAAACTTTGAATAAATGATAGTAAAACCAAAGCCTAGGTAGAAATTTATAAACAAAAACATTAAAATGAATTAATCCTTATTGTTGCACTGATTCACTTATTTCACAATTTAAAACCTACTGGTTTTAAATTGTAAAATAAGTGAATTAGTACAATGTGCAACTATGCAGTATAAAAATAGTACATATTTATGTTATGACTATTATTATTCAACTTTACCAGGCATTACACTTTTATCACAGTACACATTTTTTAACTTAAATATTTTTTCCACAATTCCAAACTTTATTTTCTAATATTTTATTTAATAATGTTATTTGAATAAATAGAAAAATTAAAAATAGAATAACAAAAAAAAGCTCTATATACTACCTGCATTTTGCAAGTTTGGTTGTCTGCCCACTGACTCATAGACATTATATGTTTAGATAATTAGTTTAGATAATTAATAATCAAGATTAGTTATTTTTAATTAAGATTAGTAATACAGAAAAAGAAGATAAAAGTGCTCTTCTGTGAAATCACCAAATCATCTGTTGAGACTCAGTTGCCCTGAATATGCAATATATTTTAATTCATCTTGTATAAGTATAGCTGGAGCGAAGTTGATGGATAAAGAAAGGAACGGCATGATAAGGAAACATTGCAGTATGACAGCCATATCTGTCATACTGCAATGTTTCCCAGAAGATGGATGAAAATAGACTGACAAAGCAGATTTATGTGGTGAGAGTGAATGGGCAAACTGGTAGGGGTCAACCTCAGCATACATGTTAATCAAATACCTTTTGGAAAAAGGCCAGGTCAAGAGTACCCTTAACCGGCAAGCGTGTATGAAAATACTTATGAAAGTAGACTTACAAAAGTTTGTATGTCAGGATCATAGCAAGTGGAAAGCCATAGTCCCTGCTTACCCCAATGGAAGACAGGCATAATAATATGTATGTATGTTGTGATAGTTCCCCAAGAAGAATTCACTGATTTATTGGCCTTAAAACTTACAACTATAAAAAAATATTTGTAAGAATGACAAGTCCTTTTATTTATTTATTATGATTCAAAAATCAAGAATAAAGAAATAAATATGAAGATAAAAGTAAATAGAACTGTAAACACAATAGTACTGCTTATTTCTTACTTATAAGCTTTATTTTAATCCACAAATAAACTTTCTAAAAAATTGTTACTGTATTATATTGTACCATTCTCTCTAATCATAATGTGATAGTTGGAGCATGAAGGTCACTGGCAATATTTCATTTCAACTTACAATAATGAATACTGCAGAAGTTTCATTACTGGGTTCAACAGACAATTCAAACCAATTGGTTTAATTTACTATGTCACATGTCTGTTGTTTATTGCATAAGTTGGAGTGTGAAATTAGTCAACTTTAATACTTTCTTTAAAAGTAACTTACCTTTGATAAGGTCACGTTGTTGGAATCAGTGCTGATGGTGCCGTCACTCCCATTTTGACCTTCGCCATGTCCTACATCAGATACTGTAGAACTCATTTCCTTTTCGTCGATCCTGGACCTTTTGCGAGACATTATCACATAGCCTGCCGGCGTATCGCGCGTTCAGTATTAACTACACTATTAACTTCAATTACTGTCTGAGGCGACAGTAAAGTCTTTCTAATAACAGTATCGTTAACTAATGTCAAGGCGTAATCTGCCCAGTTTTCAACGTGCACTCGTGAAGGTTTTAGGTTGCGGTTAGAATTCGTATCAAAAATTAAACTGAAGATGACAATACAAGACAAATTGAAGTTGAAATAATATACTAGAATTGATTTTCCAATAAGTTTGTAATCCAGTTCCGATTAGAACTGTTTTTTTTTTACTAAATTAATGACAGGTTTTTGTAAATACAAAATTTTCATGAATTACGTGACGACATTCGGATTCGGTCAAGTATAGTTGTCAGTCTGGCAGATCTGGCAGAAGAAAAGAATTGACAGTGACACTTTTGACATTCATTTCATGACAGTCGGTGTATTTGCCTTATAAAAGTTGAGACGGACTTTGCCCCTTTATTTTTTTTAATAATTATTTAATGGCCTGGTTTCTAAGACCTTTTAGCTAAATCTTACTTTAATATCATATTTCTTCAATCTTATCTTCTAATTAGTCCTGTCCAGTCGATGTCGTGTCCTCAGGCTACGTCCTGGTCCTTGCCCTCAGTATAATGGTGATTCTTATACTAAGGTTGTCAATGGACGTTTCGCGGCAAGAGAGAAAATAGCATTTCACTGCATATATATCATTGTCTTTCACTATAGCACGTTAACACAACTTTTATGTCCAAGAAACCACCACTCCCGCACATAAAACAAGATAAATGCACTAGTTTTAGAAAATAATATAAAGCAAGCGTCCGCACTTGTCACTCTTTCCGCCAAATGTCCTTGCCCCTTTAATTGGTATGGTTTTGCAGATAATATCAAAATTTATCACAGAATAGAAAATTAAACACGTATACAATAATAGTCCGGTCGATTTATTCATTAGACATCTCGTTTCTATGAAGTCAAAGCTAAAACTAATTAACTAAGTCGAATAAATATATTGTTGTCTCTTTCTAATGGAGTATTACAAATAAGTTAAAGCAAGATGGCTATAAGTTTATGAGTACAATGTCGATTTAAATCATATTTTTATAACCGATAGTTCATATAGAACAACATGCTCACTCCATATTATATATCTCAATGGTTTGCGCGGACAGCCGCGGACATGGATTCCCTGCGTTTTCACATTCGTGGCGTAAATTTTCACCAGCACTGCAGTTCGCTTCAAGTTCCTAATGGTTATGTTCCACTTAAAGTCCGTTACAATCAAAACAACCTCTGTTTCGTTCCAGTTATGCTCGTGGCCGTTGCGAGCGATCGCTTGACATTATATCTGACGCCCACTTCATCTACAAAATATTGGTGGATGCATGCAACTTGCAACACTATGCACTTATGCGAATATTGTCCATTAAATTAGGAAGAGAAATGAAAATAGTTCGATTCTAAAGGGAGCACTATTGTAAGCTTTACTAAATTAACCTACATCACAGAATAAGTAATAGTACTACGTACAGAAGTGTCACTCCCTAACAAACGTCAATTTTAGGTGTGAAAACATACCTAGACTCACCGCCTGTAAGCAAAATTGAAACTTATTACTGCGATCGAACGTTGAGTTTTCTTTGCGCCAGAGTTTTGATGAGCTGCGAAGTCCGCGCGTGGTTGTCACTTGAGAAGTTTAGTACTTATAATAGAGTCATTTTATTAGGCCACATTTGACAAGTGTCAGTTTTTGCTTAATAGTGATATGACATGATTAAACATATCGATTAATGTAAACGAACCGATACGCACTTCAAACATATATGAATCGATCCAGTTATTTTAAAAAAGTAAGCTATTAAGAAGAAAGTAGTATAGTATTTCAGTTGAATCCCTGTCCAATTATTGTTATACTGTTTCTATCGTAAATTTAGGAACAATATTTGAAAACTAAACGAATAAAAAAAATCCCACAGTAAGGTATTAAGTAAATATAATTATTAATTCAATATATTGATGTTAAAAGTTTATCATTGTTATTTTCTTCGAGTACTCTATAACGTAACGGCTGGCAATGTGGATATTCATTTATAGTGACACTAGTTGACGGTCGCGGCTTCGCCCGCGTCGAGAAGTTTTCCCGTTCCCATTTCCCACAGGAACTTGTTCCCGGGATAAAAAGTAGCCTATGTGTTATTCCGATGTATAAGCTACATTATTGTAAAGTTTCATCATAATCCGTTTAGTAGTTTTTACGTGAAAGAGTAATAAACATCCATACAAACTTTCGCATTTATAATATTATTAAGATATTCATGCACAAAAACAAAAAAAGAAAAAATGCCAGATAATTTATTTTTCTACGAATGAAATAAATTAAATAACATGCGACAGTACCAATATTACGTTTAGTTGCACAGAAATAATAAAAAATACAAAAGAAGTCATGGAGTAGGTATGTATTTAGAAAAAAAATAGATTATTTTGTACGCCGGACCTTCATACGTCGGAGCTCTAGAGCACTAGATCTGGGCAAACTGGATGTGAATAGTCAGCTGATTTTCTACGCGGCTAAAAACACTACCTAAATTATGTTGATAGATCTGTGTTAGGATCATATTTTAAGTGATCAGGAAAAATAGTGTTGAAGGGGCAATGTTGCAAGCACATTAGACCTTAACGTGTTAAAAAACCAAATCTATACATATAATAAAATCGTAACAATGTAAAAACTGTACATTAAATATTTTTACAAAAAAATCCTTGCTGTGTGTTCACCGAAGGATACCAAAGTCAAAAATGTAGTTTTTAGAATTTTTGTCCGTCTGTTTGTCTGCGGTAGCTATATTCGGGATAAACTCTGAAACTACTGATTGGATTTCATTTATATTTTGCCTGAATATGAACAATAGGTCGAGCCTACACATAGGCTATATATTATCACGCTATATAACCTAGGAGCTTGGCAGAACACAATTAGCTGTAAATTCATGTTCGGGATAAACTCAGAAATTACTAAATAGATTTTAATAAAATTTTGCACAAATGTTAACAGTAGGCTATAAATTATCACGCTACATAACCATGGAGCTCGACAAAGAACAATTAGATCTATATGCTAAGTCCGGTATAAATTCAGTAACTTCTGCATGGATTTCATTCAAATTTTGCACAAATATTGACCACAACCCTGGAAAGTTACATGGATTTTCAGGATTTCCAAACTATTATTTGATATGTAATGGTGTACATCTATACTTCTATACAAATATTGTAAAGCTGAAGAGTTTGTTTGTTTGGTTGAACGCGCTAATCTCAGGAACTACTAGTCCGATTTGAAAAATTCTTTTTGTGTTAGATAGCCCATTTATCGAGGAAGCCTCATTCTCGTTATAGACAATAAGGAAAACGTCTGCCCTAACTTCAGTAACATAACATCCTGTTCATCGAATATTGAAAGTGGGTCAGGTAATTGAAGAGAAAATCAGAGTCCATTGTTCTGCTTATACACCAGGTTACATCTGCAGAAAAATGACAAAGTATATGAATTGTAGACAATGTATAAAGACATATACAAATGAGAAGAGACATATACAAGCTACACCGAAAATGAAATCACTGAAAAAATGCCAATAATCTGCAGATTATATTTATATGTAAGATACAATTAGAAGCGCTCGTGGCCCCGCGGTCTTAGTGTTCTGTAAACGATCACTGAGTTACGCAACTTTCACTATGGCTGGTCCTCGGATGGGTGACCACTTTGTGGCATTTACATTTGCGAGCGTTTCCGTGCTTCGGAAGGCACGTTAAGCCGTTGGTCCCGGTTGCCAGTAAAATGGCAGTCGTTAAGCCTCGTTGAAGGCCTTATGGGTGGCTTGAAAAATTTCAACAGCAGGCAGCCACAACCTGCGTCTGTCTATTCAACATGGAATCCACACGGTGAAAAGTGGGCATACAACATGCCTCTGCCACCCCTTCGGGGATAAGGCGTGATGGATATTTACAATTAATATTTCAAAATTGGCCTGGCAACATCGCTTACAACACAACAAAGCTTATCCAGTTGCCAATAAATTAAAAAAAAAACACAACAAAGCTCAGTTATAAGTTTTATAAATAAGTGATGTAGTAACCTGAGTAATTTCGATATATTTTTGTTGGTTATGTGAAGTGCTGGCGCTGGGAGACTTGTGTTGCCGTTTTCCACCTTTATCGTCAAGCACAAGCTTCAGAATCAGTTAAGATAAGTTTTTAATTTTCTACCCTCATTGTTAGTACATGCATGAATTGTCATTTTGACAGTATTTAGCAACTGAAATACCCTCAGAATAATCGATTGGCATTGTCAAACTCGACTGACGACAGTTGCCGAGGGTGAACATGGTTCAAAATAATAACCCATAATACGGTAATTTATCAGCATGAGTGCGTGTTCCAAGTGTAGCAAACATATAAAAGCTACAGATTTGAAGGGCTGCTCCAAGTGCGGCGCAGCATATCATTTCCAGTGCCTGGGTATATCCCCGGATAACTCCCAAGGCTTACAAGGCTGCTTGGAAGTGTCCAGAGTGTAAACTCACAGATAAGCGAGGTGGTGTTGGTACTTGTACCTTTTCACGAACTAATGTTGCAAGCCTAGGGGGGGTCTCCTTCTGCTAATCTAGAAGATCTTAAGCAGTATTTTAACACAAAACTTGAAAACTCGCTGGCACAACTTTTACGGGACATAAGGCGAGATCTTGCGGCAGAGAGCGCTGAAACTCGAAACAGAATAGAAGAGCTGTCTGAGAGCGTTAGTTTTATATCATCAAAGTATGATCAGCTTAGAGTGGAACTTGATTCTAAAACTAATATTATTGAAGATTTGGAAAACGAGAATAATTTGTTAGAATTTAGCTGACGTCAGCAGTTGACTGGACAAGTTTGAACAACAAGCGCGGGACTTGAATCCAAGAGCAAAATTGAACTCATCGCATCTTAGCATAGCGAGCAACGATCCAATATACGTATATGAACATTTATCTCTAGCCAATAAACAGTTACATGCTAAAACTCGTCAATTTGCGAAAGTCAAGGGTTTTCAGTTTGTGTAACTAACTAACTATCTTCACGCTGTATCCTTGACGGGGTAGTCAGAGAGGACAGATCGCCAGGCTTCGCGATCCATACATACTTCTTTCGCTTCTTCGAGATTCATCAATCGCTTCATACACGCACGTCTGGGTATCCGAGTGCTTTTGACCTTTCCGTTTTTGAGCAATCTGCTCACGTGGTCTTCATATGTAAGTCTCGGCCTACCCTGACTCCTACCCTCTACTTTTGAACAATATATATTCTTCGTCAATCGTTCCTCACTCATTCGTTGGACGTGTCTAAACCAACGGAGCACGCCCTTTTCCAGCTTAACGCTGACACTTTCATTCAAACCTGCCATATTGCATATCACTTCGTTACGTATTCGGTCGGCCAAGGTAACGCCGCACAATTTTCGAAGTGATCGCATCTCCACATCATTCAATTTACTTTTATGCATCTGCTGACATACCCAGGTTTCACTACCGTAAAACAAAGCTGGCACTAGCACTGCGTTATGAATCGCCATGCGTGCTTATTTTACGATGCTTTGTCGCTTTACTAACTGGGACAAAGCACCGTTAACTTTGTTTCCGGCAGCTACTCGCCGTTCTACATCCGAATCACATCTTCCATCCGCGCTAAACATACTCCCTAAATACACAATTTCATTCACTTGCTCTAGACGTTCCTGGTTTACTCTAATCTCGCATTTAGTTCTTACGTCACCTCTTTCAAATACTAGAACCTTAGTTTTACTTGCATTCAAGCGAAGACCCTTACTTTCACACTCCTCTTTCATATTAGTGACTAATGCCTGAAGGTCGGCTTCTGATGAGGCCATGTGCACCGCATCATCAGCGTACAGCAGACAGTTTACTGTAAATTCACCCAAATTCACACTCATATTAAAATCTTTCAACTTCTGCAGGCAACTGTCCAGATACACTATGAACAGCCAGGCGGACATGACACATCCCTGTTTGACGCCTGTACAGACATCAAAAAGAGGTGACACATCCCCCCCCCTACTCGCACGCAAGCCTTACAGTCCCTATAAAGCGACTGTATTGCCCGCAGTAGCGAGTCGTCCACATAATATCCGGGCAGCAAGTCCCACAGCGTTCCTCTCACAACGTTATCAAATGCTTTCTCTAGATCCACAAAAGCGCAGAAAATCTTCTGGCTAACAGCCAGAAACTTTTCCGCGATGATGCGGAGAGAAAACACTTGATCCATGCAACCTCTTCCACGTCGGAATCCGCATTGAGCCTCCCATAAATACCTTTCAGACTTTTCTTGTATTCGTGCCGTTATAACCTTTGCATAAACCTTACTAGCTAAGCTGACCAAGCTGATCGCCCTGTAGCTGGAGCAGTTTAGGCGCGAGCCTTTCCCTTTGTAAATAGGTACTACAACTGCTACCCGCCAGTCATCCGGGACCTCACCCGTCTGCCAGCACAAGTTGCATAACAGACATAGTGTGTCCCAGATACGCGACCCACCGTACTTGATCATCTCAGCAGTAACTCTGTCTTTTCCCGCAGCCTTACCACATTTCATACTTCTTATCGCTTGTTCTATTTCTTTCATACTAATGACTTCAATGACACCGGGATCCGGAGCATCGAAGTGAGCTCCACTTCCCGATGTGGCATCTCTGTCTTTTCTTGCATACATCTTTCCAGAAAAATATCAATAGCAGAAATATAGTGGTGAAAGACTCTGAATTCCTTAAGTCACTATAATCATTTTAGTTTAGGTTTTATCTCTGATGTTTTTCCTATTTGTCTATCTTTGTTGTTTGTTAAGTTTATGAGTGGTTTGTTCGATCGAGGTAGCAGATGCACAACATTAAATTTTTACTATCAGTATGCTGGGGGTCTTAGACTAAGATGGAGGCCATGAGGAACAATGTACTCATGCGTGACTTTGATGTAATCCTAATAACTGAGTCATGGGCGAATGAATCAGTCTACTATCATGAGATGTTTGATGCTAGGTATGCAGTTTTTAGACGAGATCGCGATTCTTCTGCTTCTTTAAAAATGGGAATCTATACATGAGGATATCTGGTTAATGGTTAAGATAAGGCAGAGAAACTCAACCATCCCCCTTTGTCTGTGTAATTTATATTTCCCCCCACCGGTTACTTGTGTACGTCTTGATGAACATACGTCGCACTTGACGAACATATTACAGCATAAAATACCGAAAAATTCAATTATATTGATAACGATGTCAATCTTCCCGATTTGAATTGGAGATTGGACATTGACACCGGAACGGTGATCCCGGCTACCTGCCCGAGTAATAAGGAGAGCTTGCTTACGGACGCCCTGGCTCTGAATGGCCTCTATAATATAAATCCAATCAGTAACACTGAAGGTCGTACTCTGGATTTGATATTAACTAATTCTACAAAAGTATTTAAAGTGTCTAAATGCACGACATCATTGGTTGGAGAGCACTTTCGTCATCCAACATTAAATTTTAACTTTAGGTGTTTTCCTCAGAAGCCACCAAGGATCAATAATTCGGTAACTCATAATTACTCAAGAGCTAATTATCAAAACATAAAGGAGGAGTTAGCGGCTACTTATTTGGGACCAAAGTAACCAATCTATTGATGAAGCTGTTGACGCGTTCTCCAATGTACTCAATAAAATAATTACGAACAGTACACCTATGCGGCGTGGTGGCAATGGCAAATATCCGATATGGTTTGGTCGGGCTTTGGTGGCGGCACTAATTGAAAAAAAAAGTAGTATTCTCTGACTACGAAAGTGCACAAAAATTTAGCTATAAAATATAGCTTTCCTAGGAATAGAATTACTTATAAGTCGTTGCGTTAAAAATGCAACGCAATGATCCAAGAATGTTTAAGAAAATTCAAAATGAATTTGAAAAAAATCAGACATTTTAGACTCCCTTCGATCACTTAATATTAAAAAGGGGCCGGGACCTGATTCCATACCTCCTGTTTTACTGCAGAAGTGTTCAGAACAGCTAGTGGATCCATTGCATCATATCTTTAACAAGTCTCTTTCTCTAAATGGAAAATTGCACATATCACACCTATACATAAAAAAGAAGATATAGACCAATTTCCATACTTTCGGCCATAGGTAAAGTTTTTGAAAAACTGGTTAAGACGCAAATATATTCGCACTTGAAACCAATATTTAATGTGAATCAGCACGGTTTCTTGCCAGGTAGGTCGACCGTTTCAAACCTATTAGATTACGTCACGATTATCAATGACGCATTGGAAAAGAAAACAGAAGTTCACGCTGCTTATAAAAAAAATTCCAAGGCATTTGATGTGGTTGACCATCATCGTCTGGTACAAAAGTTGGCGCATGCAGGTATATGTGGTTCATTACTCGATGGTGCGAATCCTATGTGATATGTCATGAATAGATCAGAGATAGTGAGGGTCAGAGGTTTTGAATCAGTAACAAGAATGGTGCCGTCTGGTGTGCCTCAGAGCTCAAACTTGGGACCCCTATTCTTCTTGGTCTATGTGAATGATTTGTGTTCTTCTGTAACATCCTGCTATGATTTGTTTGCAGACGATCTCAAATTATTTCGCATCATAACTGTTCCTAACGATGTGGGCCTTCTGCAGGCCGATATTGATGCTGTTGCTAACTGGTGCTCATTGAATAAAATGCAAATTAATATCTCTAAATGTTTCCATATCAAATACACACGTAAGCGGGATCCCACGCCTGCCACTTATTGTATGCTCCACAACCACATTGCTAAAGTTACGAGTATACGGGATCTGGGAGTTGTGGTGGACACAAAGTTGGACTTCCATGAACATATGCAGAGTATAACAAATAAGGGGGCACGACTGGCTGATTTCGTCATACGTCAAACTAAATTCTTTAAAGACTATGAAGTATCTATCCTTCTCTACAATTCCTTCGTACGATCAATTCTTGAATATTGCAGTCAGGTATGGAGTACCTCTTACGCAGTGCATGTGTCCAGGGCGGAGAGAATTCAAAAGCGTTTTTTGTACCATCTATCATATGCACAAAATCTATGCCGCGAATTGTTATTGTAGGAATCTAGACTTGTTTACTTTAAGCTGATGTCACTGGAATGTCAGATATTTTGTAGGAAGGCGCGGACATTTTGTATCTACGCAAACTGGTTCTTGGAGAAATCGATAGTCCTTCGCTGCTCGGAAGGCTGAACTTGGCTATCCCACGGCCTGGCAGTCGTATTCACAATAGAAACACTTTTTGTTTACCTGTTTGTCGCACAAATTATGGTCAGCACTCGCCATTGTACCGTATGTGTTCTGCCTATAACGACATTTGTAATGAAATTCATATTTTTGGTGCATCTGCTGGTTCATTGAGGCGCTACTTTGAGTCTTTGACCCTACCTACCCGGCACTGACTAGCATAACGGTATTATTGTATTGTATTGTTGCACACTTTACTTATTAATGTTTACACTAACGATGTGAGCTATTTTATGATTTAATAATTATGTTCATTATTGTGATGTTTGTACCCACATTTCTTTTTGTGTAATTAGGATGCTGTGTTCACTTCAAGAAGGACGAACACGTTTTCTACTACTTACTGGCTATTTTATAATGGCAAATAGTGTTTCTTAGTGATAACAGTGTTTGTCCAATTTAGTGAACCTAATAAAAAAAAAAGAATCACTGATAAATATTGTAAAAGTTGTCAATAATAATAAATAATAATAATCTTTATTCATTTAGGTCACAAAGTAACACTTATGAACGTCAAGAATATTGCTTCTACATTTACATTTACTGCCAGATTCGCAAAGCAATAGGTAGAGCCTGAGGAAGAACCTGGCAATAAAACTCATGGCCACTCTTTTCTAAACGCCAGTAATTACATTAGTTTGATTAACATGATATTTGACCAAGTATATAGTAATGAATTTATACAAACAAAAAAAAACAAAATCAATGTTGTGTTTAAACAAGAAAGTCAATGGATGCCATTTTAAAATGTAGGAATGGTTTACAACATTAAAATTACACTTACATTGTTCCTTTGGATTTATGTGAGAACAGTCGACTAAACTTAAGTTTACCTTAAATATAAATAAGATTATTTTTAATAATTGCTATAACAGCTATGAGCTGACCAGTCCCAACAGACGGCACCCGTTCACGGGTATGACGCATTATATCAGCCATCGCCCTACTCAACCGTATTATAGGGAATAAAGCGACCCGATACATACGCCACCACTGCCAGGACACTTAGGCGAGCATGACATACTCAAAAACTGCACAGCAACTATCATGTCAATTTCAAAGAAATAAATAAGTCTACATGGTGCTCACACAATAACAAACTCAAATTGCATTGTATACCGGGACTAAACGCAGCCAATTTAGAAACCTTTAGTTGTCAGATGTTTCAAATTATTAATAATGTAGAGATGTTAAAATACAACATATATATGTAGATTCAAGGCATATCACAAGATTCATTCGAATCCTAAATAGCTCAAGCGAAGAGCAAGCAACTCATTTCCATTTATTTTTGTCGTTCAAATAATCATTAGTTGTGTAATAGGCCCTTATCAAGAGGTGCCTCTTAATTTCCGCCTTAAATTTATGTAACGGCAGGTTCATAATGTTTAAAGGAATTTTATTATATAGTCGTACGCCAATTCCTGCAAAAGAGTCGTGAACCTTTTGTAAACGATGATGCGTTCCAATTAATTTATGCTTATTTCTAGTATTTATCGAATGTATGTCACTGTGTCTATTGTATAAATGTATGTTCTGTTTAACTAACATAATATTTGCAAATATATACTGTGATGCAACCGTTAAAATGCCAATTTCTTTAAATTTTTCTCTAAGAGACTCTCTAGCACTCAATTTATATATTGCACGTATAGCTCTCTTCTGGAGTACAAAAATTACTTGTAGATCAGCTGCTTTGCCCCACAGCAAAATGCCGTAAGACATGACACTATGAAAATAACTAAAGTATACCAGCCTGGCAGTTGCCACATCAGTAAGCTGCCTGACTTTACTAACGGCAAAGGCTGCCGAGCTGTGTTTACCTGCAAGACACGTTATTTGGGCATTCTTCTGAAGTTTGCTATCTAAAGTGATCCCCAAAAATACAGTTGATTCTACAAGATTAAGGGTATCACTGTTCAATGTTATATTTGTACCGCAATTCCTGACATTAGGCATGCTGAATCTGATACATTTTGTCTTCTTAGCGTTTAGTAGCAAATTATTGGTCGTAAACCAATCTACAACTTGGGCAAGTGAACTATTTACGCCGTTAAAATTACTAAGCGTGCGATCAACTTTAAAAATAAGTGACGTATCATCAGCAAATAGAACAATGTCGCACAAGTTCTGTATATAGAATGGCAGATCGTTAATATAAATTAAAAATAGAAACGGACCCAGAATTGATCCCTGCGGTACGCCCATAGCAACAGATGCTCCAGGGGAGCGAATTCCATGTTGATGTCAATGGAATTCGCTCCCCTGGAGCATCTGTTGCTATGGCAGGATTTACAATAATTTATCTTTTTACCGAACTTTACTATTAAATGAGGGCGCGATTCGAGGTCGCCTCCGATAACGATACTAGGGAAGATGGCCGCCATATAAGGTTTTGTTCACACATTATTTTCATCGATATAAAACTTCATTTAAACTAAAAGTTTTTTGGGTACTATGTACATACATATAATCACGCCCACATCTCCGAAGGGGCATGCAGAGGTGTGCTATAAATTGGAAACACAGTAAATATAAATGCATCAGCTCATCTTGTCTCCATCAAAATGTATTCCCAGTTGCTTTCAAGCCCTACATAGATTTGAAGCCAGGTGTCAACTTTAATTTGGGTGCTAGGAGCAGCTATTGTTTACCTTTATTTTCAGCATTGTTTGGAGCGACTGCCATGTGACCTCCCACCCCTGTAAGGGTACCTGCGTCGTTGTCTCGTTCGTTAGTCAGTAGGTGCACCACTAGCAGGTAAGGGCACTTGGTCCTCGGGGATATTGAGCGGGGCTCCTTTCACCCAACACATTAAATAATAATGCATTATCATCCAGACGTTAATTCCGGTTGCATCCAAAGTTTCAGTTCCATATTTAAATGATGTGGTAACTGATGAAATGAAATAAAATTTCAATGTAAAAATATTTTAATAAAAATAAATAATAAAAATTTAAACTAGTACTAATCCTACTTATATTATAAACTATAAACGTATATCTTAAAGTAATAATTTATAATAATAAAGTAAAAATTGTTACTCTTTCACGTAAAATCTCCAGAATGGATTTTAATGAAACTACAATAATATAGCTTATACATCAGAATAACACAGGCTACTTTTTATCCCGGGAAAAGGTTCCTTTGGGCAACGGGAAAACTTCTTTATGCGGGCGAAGCCGCGGCCTTCAACTAGTACAAAATAAAATCAGATCTACACAATCACATCACAACATCAAACAATACAGGAATGCATACAGTGAAATGTGGGCGTCTAATATGCCTCTGCCACCCCTTCGGAGATAAGGCGTAATTGATAAACATAAACAATGCAATAAAAATGTCTAATTATGCTAAGACAAATAGAATACCTTATTAACACAATAGAAAATAGGTTATTTAGGATTAGGAACCTTAGGATTTAACAGTAGATATAGGCAAAAACGAGGACTTATCGACGGATTAGGCTCAATAGTAAAAGCTAATACTGGAAACCTAGATCAAAATGATGCAACGAAATATGATAACGAAATTAAAGCAATTAAATCAGCCTTAAATAATATTAAATCAAATTTACAGGCGGGAGCGACATCTTGCGTCTGCCATCACATTGACAAAAATCCATTATCTTCTAGAACATCAAGACAATCCTGCAGCTCGAAGGCCCCACTACAAGAGGATCCTGGAAGAAATATCATCTCTATACATCTTGCCCGCAAAGTTTTTTATCTTGGTGCATAGGAAACTTGGACCAATGGCGCAGCTCTACCAAGGAAGAGAGGGAAATCCATCGTCGGGCTGAGAGGGTGGCACATATGGCTTCCTTTGCATCTTATACCCACTTCTGTAAGACACCTCCTCCTCCCATCCTCTCCCAACGGCTTCCACTGGACACCTTGTTTGCCGATCTTTCCATCACCTGGGCGCGCACTATAGTCACCGTTGCCCAGGAGTTCGATGCCAGACTCACGGTGGGCACCGTCCGCATTGTCTTTGATGCAGAGATCTGCATTGTGTACGCCACCTCCCTGACTTGTTTCCTTATCCCTTACTCGTTAATACTTTGTTTTTCCAATATGTGCGCTACTTGGTTTTCTATTGATTGTTACTGTTCTATTTTTGATTTCAAATAGCCGGGCTATTTCCTCCAAAGAGAGGTTCATTTCCAACTCCTAGGATGTTTTCCTTGTTGGCAGAAACCCAGCAGCGCATTTACACCCTCCTCAAAATGTGACCTTCATTAATCATAGTGTCCATTCTGCGAGACCTCGAAGCAGCACCTGAGTTCATCGACACCATCACAGCAGACCTCGCGCAAGACTTGAAGCACACATCTTTCTTAATGGAAGCGATAGGATCATCAGCCCCACACACGCCATGATGAAGTTGGAAATCGCCGGATTGTGGAAGACCATGGGGCATCCTATCGTAAATATGGATTCTAGCACACGTAATTGGGTGAACAAAGGGACGATGTTAAAGAGAGGGTTAGAACCAGCAGGAGTCCAAATCAACAAAATGTTCAAGAAAGAGTTCTGTAGGCAATTCTACAAAACCCACAAGAAGTGGCCAAACCTTACCCTCTCAGCTGACGTCCACCCTCACATACGTGACTGTTTTTATGCCAATGAATGGGGAGAAACTGCCTCTTACAAATGGGATCCCGATGATTTTTCCGGGATAATTTTGCTGAAGAACTTCGAATTTAACTACCACGTGGACACCAATGACATCATTTCTGATAAGGCAATCATCCCGCAAAAGTCAGAGTGGATCCATGAGTATGACGGAAAAGTATTCAGGACAATACATGGGCACTTCCCCACAGGACCCCCGCCTTCAACCAAAAGTGTTGTTATGCAGCTACTCGATCAAGGCATAGTGCCTCTGGAGTGAAGGGTGATGGTGGTAGTATCTAAAGAAAGAGAGTTTAATGGGAGGATGACCCCGGACATGCGGGCATATCAGGTCGTCACGGAAAAGAATAAATAAAATAAATAAATATCCATCACGCCTTATCCCCGAAGGGGTGGCAGAGGCATATTATATGCCCATTTTTCACCTTGTGGATTCCTGTCCCACGTAATAGGTGGTGAGCCCATTGCCGTGTTGAAATAGACAGACGCAGGTTGTGGCTACCTGCGGTTGAAATTTTTCATGCCGCCCATAAGGCATTCAACCAGGCTTAACTACTAACGGAAAAGAATATCGCAGATATCATCTTCCGCTACATCAAACACCAATCCAAGACCCACTGCGAAGAACAGTTGACGAAGACCTTGAACCGAATGAGCTGTTCAGGAGAGGGGCACGATTATGTTAACATAATCATTGACTTCTCCTCTTGGTGTACTCATTTCCGGGCAGAATTACTCGCTCCTCTTTTCTCTAGCCTGGACGCCCTCTTCGGCCTACGCAACGTATACAGCTTCACTCACACCTTCCCGTTGATTTCGACTCTTCTGTTTCAGAACAGATATGCCCCTCCTGCCCAAGACGTGAACCTGTTGAAGGGCCTCGCTGCGTGGTGGGCCCAGAGGCATGGTTGGAAGGCCTGAGACAGAAGTAATGGACCTTGGTCACCATCCTCATTTTACTCCGGGCAGCCCATCTTTGCGACACCACGGCCTTAGGTCACGACTCTTAGGTCATGAGGACAACCAGGTTATTGTCCTGAGAATACCCTCTTCTCAATACCTAGAAGAAAGAAACCTGACCCCGGATCATAATACACGAGGCAATTCTTGGGTGTTTTAGAGAGGATATGCACCGAGTCAGGGATTGTTATAAAAGTGCCGGAGTCATGGAAATCAAGAAGACTTCTCGAGTATGGCAGAAAGTACTTTGTCGACGGTGTTCAGGTTAGTGGTGCTCTCAAGAAAGTGTCGCGGCTCATTAGTGAGGCAATTCACACTCTGAACACCGTCTTGGCGGGACTATTCTCCAGCGGAGCTTCTGTAGCAGGGGATGACATCTCTCCCCTACCCGCCTACATTGTAACTGTCTTTGAGGCTGCGCTCACACTGTGGCGCACACACATTGAATACACACTGTGCTCCGATGAGTGGGTCACTGTCCTCCTACTTATGAATTTACACAAAAATAAACAAACTTATAAAATTCTAAGTAATACAATCTTGGATAAATTACATAATATCTTAATTATGAAGTTTTAAAATCTTACAGACGTTAAAGACTTTAACCTTATAAAGTCGTTCTTAGAATATAAGCCAGGGCCTGTCGCTAATTAATTAAAATAAGGGGATTAGTTTTAACCACAAAGGCCCGGCAAAAAGGGCATTGAAATTGCTGCTCACGTTCGAGGGCGAACACACATTGTGTACACATAACGTGTCCACACGGTATCAATACTACGGTAGGCTCGCTATCGTGGCAAATTCTAAATTGGACAGTAGATTCTATAGCAGCAACCTCTGGTACTACCAAAAGCTGTGCTGGAGGTGCTACCGGCTCCGGCTCATGGAAGGGCACGTGAGGTTCTTCTAACAGCTCGACCGTGTATGGGCACATCGGTTTCTTCGACAGCGACACCTATCCCCACGTCTATTAGGCGGCTGCTGGCGATGAGGTACTCCCGCAGAGTGATGACACCGCGATCCAAAGCCCGCTCATTGTTGCGGAGCACTGTTTCCCTAACATAAGGACAGGCTCTGTGTCGATGTCGTACGTTGCCGGGCACATGCTCCGCCAGCCGTGCCGCGTTTACAGCGAAATTTTGCTTACAACGTCTGAAAGTGAGTGCAAAATAACATATAAATAAATTGTACTTTCGTAAAAATTATGCAGTAACGTACGTATTGGTAGTAACTTATAATCAATCAATCAATGTATTTTTACATCTCTCATATTCGGTAAGTAGGTCCTTATTACCCCCAAATGGGGCTTGTAGGTGACCAATTAGCGCTCTAGGGCAATAATGTAGCTAGAAAAGCCCTAGGGCGGTAAGTAATTAAAAAAAAAACTTCACATGTTCGCTTCAACGTTCGCGTACATTTAACCATCATACTGGCAATAGACATCATATAAATAAAAATATCTTTATTTTGCATATACCATTTTAACGGCGCTTACAAAATGTCATACACTATTTAAAATATTTAAAGCGAAACATAACATGAAAAATTACCCTCGTCATCCACTGAGCCATGAAATACTCATGGAATTCTGACGAATATGGTAACCCCCGCCCCGGGCAATTCCCTCTATTTCAGCCAGAGCGAGAGGTATTCTTGCCGCCGGTAGAAGCGCCAGGGCGCCGTACAGCTGTATCAGTTTCCACCCAGCTGTATTTCGTCTGACCTGTTTAAAATGTTATAATATTCAAAAGGTACACGGTGATTTTGCAAAGGCATGGTGTTCAGAGTGGAGGAGTCCAACAATTTTATTTTGTGTGTTAATTTAATACCATGATACCAGATAATTTTTCAGAATATGTTGCGGAATTACACACAAAACAAAATTAATCGATAGGTATGTACTACTCACCGGTATACTGGAGTTGGCGCGCACATTTTAGAAGTGCCTGAACGTAGTGAAAGAGGCAGCCCTGCACACTCCTTGGAGCGCCTGCTTGAAGTCCGCTACTATATGAGTAGGGCGAGGGCTGCCCGCTGCCGCCCAAACACGCTTTAATATAGCGTCGTACAGCGCCCGCCTCCGGTTGTCCATAAGCGCCATCAGGGGATGGAAACGGTAGCCCCCGATGGCGCTATGTATTGATAAAATCTGGCCTACGAAGCCGGCCGGTACGGTCAGGAACGTGCCATCTGCAAAAATGGTGTTACTTTCGCGGAGGCACGCCCCGAACCCTTGCATCGCTAGCACTGCAGCAGTACCGCCGCCCGCGGAGACCGTCGCCAACAGCATGGCGCTGTGGCGTGAGTGCTCCGCCAGCGACGACCCATACTGAGCGATCGATACTCGGACTAGGGTAGTGCGCCGCCATTTTCGCATCGACGACGCGACGTTCTCCCACAAAAGGTGAGGAGCTGCGTCTGGAAACCTGTCAACAGATTATATTACTGTTGAATAACATGGCAATGAAATAATAATGGTGGTGGTGAAATAATAATAATAATAATTAATAATAAAGTTTTATACATTTAATTTAATTAATTTTAAATGTTACACTAGCCATATTGGGCAATTACCTACTAGATGGAAATATTTTTGATTTTCCTTTAGTAGATTGTACGCGGCAAAATGGAAAATCTAAAAAAAAATGTATGTACGACTGCTGCTCTGAGCTCTAGGGTTCAATTCCCGGGTCAGAACAAATTTTTGTGTGACCCATAAATGTTTGTTTCATAGTTTCGGTGTATCCTTATATCCATATATGTATGTATGTATTTAGAAATATTTAAGGTTCTATGTCAGTTGGCTAGATCTCATAGCACATGGGCTAGCTTACTTTGGGCTAGATTAATGTTGTGTAAAAAAGTGTCCCAGAATATTTATTTATTATTTATTGCACGTAGACATAACTTTTATGTACCAATAATCTAACACTCCCACACATAAAACAAGTTAAATTACTTATTTTAGAAATTACTATACTTACAGTAAGCGTCCGCTGAAGAAGAATGATAAAAGAGATTCAATCAATGAGTATTTAACTACCCCAGCGCACCATTTCATACAACATTGCTGGAGCGTTGTAAGTGCCAAATTCAAAAAACACTCCAGCAATGAATTTCATTTTCTCTGTCCGTAAATGCTGTACTTCGCGTATTATTTTTTCGAAATAATGACAGTATTTCTTTATAAACTTTTCTCAATCATGCATATGTTTGAAAAAAGTTTATTTATTTATTTAAACAATAACCTACAACTACTTACAGGTTTAGGAACCTAATGCAATAGTGTGGCTTAATATATACTATGGCTTAATATAACTAAATACTATACTATGTTCTACCTAAATACCACATCATTATTATTATAACGTAACTAGTTGAGCCCGCGTAGAGTAGTTTTCCCGTTCCCGTTTCCCACAGGAACTTCTTCCCAGGATAAAAAGTAGCCTATGTGTAATTCTGATGTGTAAGCTATATTATTGTAAAGTTTCATTAAAATCCAATCAGTAGTTTTTTATGTGAAAGAGTAACAAACATCCATACACACTTTCACATTTATAATATTACTAGGTGACCTGCCCGGCTTCGTCTGTGACATACTTCCAACCAGGTGGCACCCATTTAATCCCGTTGCTTATTATTTTTCCAAAAATCTATGAAAGTTTCCCCGATTTGTTGACATTTATGATTACTGTTCCGCTCTTCTGTGTAGTGGCTTGATGATATATAGCTTAGAACCTTCCTCAATAAATGGGCTACCCAATACTAAAAGAATTTTTGAATACGGTCCAGCGGTTCACACGTGATGGCTTGACCAAGGGAAATAGGGATTCATTTTTATATATATGTATAGAAGATATATTAAGATTAATAAGATTAAGGGTACGGATTGCGCGTTCAGGCGCCCCACAGAAGAGGTTGGTCCGAAGTTGTGAGTAACTAGGTGTAGAAATGATTATAAAAAATATTTGGTACCTACATCTGGCCTTTTTTAATTATTCACTGGTGTGGAAAAACTTCATGTCCTTGAAGGACATGGGATGAGTTAAATTTGCATGCAATGCAAGGCAATACGTTTGTATAGATACCTACATAAAATGAGCATGAAAAAAACATTTAACATACGTTGCCGCTTCTTCCCAGTAAATCGTGTTGAGCGGGATTGTTTCTGATATGGTCCTGGTTTTTAAAGTTCCATACATTTTGTTTCTGTAATTAAATTTCCTTATTATTTAGGTAGACACAGTAAATCTTATACCGGGCGGTTCCTTTCTTATCACATTAACTGAAATGCCTGATAACACTCCCTAATATAAACCTAGTCATATCCATAGGATATTTTTAAGAAAAAAATAAAAATGCATTTTTCGAATACCCTAAATAGAATAAAAATAGTCGAAAGTTATAACACCCCGTTTCAATTCAATTCAATTCTTATTATGGCTTTCTGTGCTCTTTGCAGCAACTTGCCAGTGTCCCGTAGCTAGAAAAAAATGTGGAACGCTTCACGATTTTGCGTGTCATCCTTGCGCAGGGGCCATGCTAATCTTCTCTGTATCGTTCCAATTTTAGTATATGTACTGCCGAAGCAAGTACAAAAAAAAAAACAAAACACCCCGTTTTCGTTTATTTATAATGAAAGTACACTAACCTTTGACAAAACTGACAACGTTACGGTTGGCCAAAACAACGCGTTTTTATTTTTTATTCTGTCTGGCTACGCACGGTGACGCGATTGCCAACAACAAAATTTATTGATCTTCCATCTTCCATTACGTATTAATTTTTTCTTCAAAAGTGATAATTTTCAAGTAGATAATTAATCTTCTTCATTCAAAAGTAGTTAATTATTCTTATTGATAGCAGCGTATTCATGTATATATATATATTGTTCAAAGTTCTACTGCAGTAAAATGATGGTAAATTTTTGTGGATTTAGGAAGGCAACAGAAAATACCGCGTTCCACTAAGTTATCCAATTTCACAACACTTGTGCACATTGTCGAAGCTTTTATGTTTAAAACACCATCATTATTACACATAAACACCCGAAAATACACTAGTTTGAAAAATTAATAACGGAGTGGCTGCCGCGTTATTCGCCGTTTCCCGCCAAAAAACCAACGCGTGTTTATGTTGACAAACAAAAGTCAGGCGGCAAATTTTTTTTTTAAGTTGTCTTCGACCCTCTTGGGCAGGCATGGGAAACTTAGTCCATACAGCCTAGTCTTCAGTATTTATTTTTCTTGTTATTATGTTTTTGTCCTGTCTAGTCGTTTGTCGATGTCAAGTCCTCAGCCCTAGGTCCTAGTCCGTGCCCCAATAAGGCAGTAGATCCCTTATTGCAGCTCTATGGAAATTTAGCACTAACACAAACAACACCGCTATTCTTTGCAATATATCACTTTCGTTCACTAATGCACTTTTCCGAACTCTTTATGTATAATATTCCACCATTATTAAACACAAAACACGAATTTTACACTAGTTTTTGAAAATAATATACGACAAACGTGCGTCACCACTCGTGTTGGCGCCAAAATTCGATCAAACACTTACACAATACCTAGTTAATGCACCTATTTTTTTTTAAATGACTTCTTGCTACTATAATAGTTCTAATAAAAACACTTTACATTTATACCTACCTTAATAACTTAAATTTTTATGTTCTCAATATGTTCACCCTTAGATTATATAAACACCCAGATTACTAATGCGCGCAACGAAAATGTAGCCAAAAAATAAACACTACTTCGGGTATGTCGGTCAATTCGCCCGCCAATGACCGTATTGAGTCATCGCGACGCAATACGGTCATTGGCGCACACGTGACGCACCATTCGGTCATTGGCGCACACGTGACGCACACAATCGCAACGGCGTACGTAATATACTCGCGCCGGGCGTGGCTTACCCACACATGGCTAAAAAAGTGGCTGCAACTTTGACGACACGCGTTGTACTGGACGCGGTATCTGAGTGTTTATATAATCTAAGTGTCCACCATTCAATGCACCGCTGACATCGTCATATAATATTGTGGCGTATTTTGAAACACAAATTATCATTAGCTGCTAAAGCTTTTACATTTTCAAAAGCTGTCAGTATTCTTCTTGTTAGGTCCTCTACACTTTCAACTTCAGTAGTATAAACTTCATTTTTTATACGGCCCCAAAGAAAAAAATCCCGACTCTTAAGGTCTGGTGATCTCGGTGGCCACCGCGTTGGACCAAATCGTCCAATCCACTGTTCACCGAACACTTGGTTCAGACGCTCTCTACTAGCTACTACGGAATGAGCAGGTGCTCCGTCCAGCTGATACCATAAACGCCTGTTTTGAGTTAGAGTGAGTTCTTCGATGTAGTCAGACACTGGACCATTTAATAGGTTTAGAAACTTTGCCTCATTAAGGTTTCCGTCAATAAACACTGAACCAATTATCTGGTTGCCGTGAATTCCAGCCCAAACGTTTAACGAAAAGCGATACTGGTGTCTAACTGGTGAGAAAGATGAGGATTATTCCTACTCCAATATCGCAAGTTTTGCCGATTCCATATCCCGTTACGTGTGAACGTACTCTCGTCAGTTATAACGTTCGATAGAAATTCATCGTCATTTGCTACCTGGCTGAGTAGCCATTGGCAGTAAGCAACTCTGACTGGTAGATCTCTACTAAGTAGCGCCTGTACTTTACAAAACTTAATATCGAGTTTTATATGTGCTTTCAGAATGGCTAGTATCTTTTTATGGCTTACTCGAAATTGATGACCAGCTCTACGAAGACTGCATGTATGGTTACGTGCGAAATGGTCCAATATTTGTTCATCAAGAACCACTGGTCTCCGCAGGGGGAACTTCTCCATTCCTTGGCACCAAGTGCTGGCTATCCCGCAATCTTTGCACAGCTCTTACAAAGATTCGGGAGTCCGAAGGACATGTGCGACTGTTTCTTTGACATTTTGGCGGCATTCCCCGTAAATAAGGATCATGTCAGTGAACTCCGAGGCAGTATAATTCACTGGCGGCATCGTGACAAAAAATTAAAATAAAAATCACGTCAAATTTCACTATCACAAATTTCAACTAGGTAAAAACTTTTTCGTCACTATTAGTCGCGGACACTTCACAACAACAACCAGTGGTCTCGAACGTCATAGAGCGAGATCGGTAGAGTAGCCAGCTAAAATCAAAATCGGTATATTTGTACTCAAAATCGGTATTTGATAAAAAAATACAATATTCAATCAAATTCGTTTATATATTGAAAAGAACTTACAGACTAATTTATAACAATCACACTTAAATATATTTATTTTTTATACCAATATTCTTTGGCTATAGCCGCGGTCATTTTCGAATTAATTTCAAAATCATAACAATTAGCTGTAATAAAAGAATCGTTTTGAATGTAATAGACCAGTGATTGAGTCAGTCGACAGCCTATTTCGCTGTTTTGTTTTCAAAGGATTAATATGTGAAAATATACGTTCAACATTAGCGGATGAATGGGGAAGTAATAAAACATTAAAGATGAAATTAGACAACAAAGGAAACATTTGAGTTTCATCGCCACGCTTTAGTAAACTTACTTCATCCCAAAATAGCTCTACATCATCAGGAAATGTTTTGATTTGTTCACAATTACTTAAAATGCGCCACTCTGTATCAATTTCCTGGAAATCATTGATCTGAACAATATTGGGGAAGAGCCTACTCACAGGAACTATACTAGTTCTCGGGCTAGTATACTAATAAATGACAATATTCATGCCCAATCCTTTTTGGCCATAATAAATAATATATGAGAAACGTCGTGACAATTTAAAAATTGTTTATTTCAATGGTATTGAATTAAATGGTTCGTTTAAAGTTTGTATAGTTTATAGTAATATGTACAGGGGGAGTTTTCAACTCGCAAGGTTGTCGAATCCAAAACTATGAGAAATAGCGAGAAATACTAAAAGGTATCTCGAGCCCGATGATAATAAAAACCATAACTGTATAATTGATTCCTGAAAAATATTCAGAAATCGAACACTGACTTCGGGCACTTACTTGATTAAAATTTATAACATTTTAATTTACGGAGTTAATTTAATAAAGTCTACATTTTTTATTTATAAAGACATATCTTATGGTGCCGCCTTGCGGAGGTTACCAAATAAAAAGTTGTGGACTGTATTATAAATGGGCTTTAATGCCTTAAATTAACGTAATACAATTGAGACTAAGTGCCCGAGGTCTAGCGCGTCGTGGAGCGAAGTGAGCGGGTTAGCCGTGGTAAGCCCCCCGGCCCGCCGCACCGTTACGTTTCGGTCGCCTGTTGCTAGGCGAGATGCGCCGACATACTCCCCGAGTTGAAGAGTTTCAAGTTTCTTCTACTGGAAGTGGGCAGATGCAGTTGAAGCCGCGGCGAATGGTGCCTGTTCTCGTCTTCATGGTGACTCCGTCAACGCCGGGATAGGTCTTAGTGACCCGGCCCAGGGACCAGAGCAGTGGTGGCGTCGTCTTGTCCTTGATTAGGACCAGGGATCCTGACTTTACTTCCCCTCTGGAATGAAACCATTTCGTTTTGGCCTGTAGCAGAGAAGTATACTCGTTATGAAAACGTCCCCAGAAGTGCTGCCTGATATACTGGATCCTCTTCCAGCGATCCAGTCGTGTGATGTTGGCGTCGGTCACCTGGGGGCATGGTACAGACAGAAGTGGTCGTCCAATTAGGAAGTAGGAAGGAGTAAGTGCCGATAAATCATTAGGGTCAGAAGAGAGAGGTGTAAGAGGGCGCGAGTTCAATACCGCCTCTATTTGAGTGAGACAAGTAGACATCTCTTCAAAAGTAAAATGAGTAAGATTAAGCAATCTTTTTAAATTATGCTTGCAAGACTTGACAGCACTTTCAGCCAAAGAATTAAAATGAGGGCTATAAGCAGGCGTGAAAATAAATTCAATACCCTCCAGCGCCAATTCAGATGCAACTTTTGATGATTTAAGAAAAATATACATTTCATTAGACGCGCTTACGAAGTTTGTCCCGTTTTCGGACGTGATGCTTCGGGGCTTGCCTCGACGCGCCACGAAACGATTTAGAGCGGCCATGTAAGCCTCAGAGGTGAGATCTGAGACGAGCTCCAAATGTACTGCCGAGCAAACAAAGATGCACATGTAAGCCTTTGTTAGTTTAACTATTTAAGAAAGGAAACTCAAGATTAGTCCGTGATGATGGCAGGTGGCCCATTACAGGCTGTACATTTTGAGCTTTATGTCTAAAACATTTAAGACATTTATTCACGATAAATCTAGACAAATTCCTACCACCTAGCGGCCAATACGTTTGTCGAATGTGCGAGAGTAACAACTGTGGACATGTACAAGCTTTAAATGTTGCATGTGAAAAATAAGTTTAGTAAGTATGTGCTTACTACATAAAAGAATAGGGTGCCTCACATTGAAGTCATACTCCCCCTATGACTTCAAGCCTCCCGCCCACGCGGATGAGGTTATAACGATCAATGAAAGGTGTCATAGGAAGAAATCTACTTTTGCTTGGCAATTTTTGACTACTTTTTAAAAGTTTATATTCCTCAGGGAACATTTCGAGTTGTGAGAAATGAATAATTAAATTTATTGAATTTTCTAACTCTAATAATGAAAGATTGCCACACAATTTACTATTTTTATATTTTAAGTTATAAATAAATCTTTGTACATATGTCAATATTCTTTGAATTTTGGTTAGGCTAGAATACCTTAATAATGGGACTGTCAATTTAACGTTTGTCTGGACTGCCCGTGTGATTTGAAATTTTTTTGGTTTCTTTTAATAATCTAGTCTAATTTGTTAAATTTTTAATAAAGTGGAAAAAGACAATTCGATTCGAGACAGGGATTGAACCTGTGACCTTTGCCTAACCAGGGCAATGTTCTAGCCACCTGAACTACCCGAACCGTATCGAACCAAGTTGAAATTCTCCACCATATTTATATTGTCATTTTAAGAGTATGACCAGAGCCATCTATCGAGCTAATGAACAACTCGATACCAATGAACAGTGTTACAACTATTTTTAAACATTGATGCAATGGACTCCACTCAATATATTGATAAATTTTTAAAGCAATTATTTTGCTAAATTTTTCATATAATACGGTTCGGGTAGTTCCGTCCACGTAGTATTCCGTCCACCACAGTCGACTACATAAGATTGGCGATTCTTTCCAGGGTAACTGTATACGCTTTTACAACAAGCTTCCCTGTGACCTGAGAAATTTACCATTAAATAAATTTAAAAAGTTTATTAAAGACAAGCTTTGTGAAAAAGGTTTTTACTCCGTTACAGACTATTTGCAGGACAGGTACGCCTGGAAATGATCTGCTGGCAAAGTGAAATAATATTAAATTGTAAATAGGCCATCAAAAAAAGCCTTCCTAAGTTTCTTGCCGGTTCTTCTCAGGTGGGCCGCGTTCCGAATATTTTAAATAGTGTATGACATTTTGTAAGCGCCGTTAAAATGGTCTATGCAAAATAAAGATATTTTTATTATTATTTTATTTATTATTATTTTAGTGATAGTAATAATTATTGGATAGTGGTCGCTACCATGTGACAAATTTGTACAATGCCATTGTACAGATGCAGCTAGATCCGCCGAACAAAATGTGAGATCAACACAACTTTTGCGCTGTCCGAGGTTTGGCTGACGGGTAGGACTACCATCGTTCAAGATGACGAGGTTAAGTTCATCCAGTACCTCTATCAGGCTTTCTCCAAATGCATCACATCTTTCCGAACCCCATCTGAAATGGTGCCCATTAAAATCACCCAATAATAGGCCCAATGAGGCTCATGAATATTTGTCTCAGTACTGGTATGTGGCTTTGATGAGGATACGCAATATAAATAGACATCAGTGTGATGTCTTCTATTTTACGCACAACAATACATATATCCTCCGAAAACGGATGAATAGGTACAGGAACTTGTGAAACCGTATTTTTAATGAGGAGAGCTGACCCTCCATAGCCGTCCTCTCTGTCACACCTAAAGGTGTTGTAGCGAGGGATACGGAAGCTGAGACCTGGTTCTAACCAAGTCTCTGCAATACAGCAGGCAATTGGGTTATACTTGTTCAGGAGGAAAGTGAGATCATGCTTCTTATGAAGCACGCTCCTCACATTCCACTGGAGAAACACAAGTTGTGAAGCCATTTTGAAGGTCTAATAAAATTGAAATAAGTTTATCTGCAACGTTGGTCGGTGAAGAGGGAGAGGTAGAAGATAGAACGGATTTTATTACTTGGATTACAATTTCAATAATAGCTGAGAAAGAGGAGAAAGATTGAATGTTGGGGTTAGAGAGAACACAACCATTTGGCTGTGTTGATTGAGGTAAACTTGTTATATTACTATGGGCGGTTTTGTCTAGGATGGTGTGAGAGGGACACGAGAGCGTGGCTTGAGAGTCACAGTCTTACGGTATGACTGTGTGGAAGAGCTCTTGGCTGCATTTGCATATCCGCGTGAAACTACTGGGATGGATTTGCTAGCCTCTACATAAGAAATTGAATGTTCAGCCATGGAGATCTTAATAGCTTTTTGCCTTCCATACTCCGGAAAATCCCTGCTGTTAGCATAGTGACTGCCGGAACATAAAATGCAAAAGGCTTCTTCTGGAATTACGAAACAGCTACTGCCTAGATGATCTAGCCCGCATTTTAAACAACGGGGTTTCGACCTGCATACTGACTCAATATGTCCAAACCTGCAACATTTACGACAATGAATCGTAGGAAATACGTATTGTTGTACAGGCAGCGAAGTGTAGCAACAATAAACTCTTTTCGGAAGGGTCTGACCATCAAAGGTTAAAACACAGGTCTTAGTAGGCTTTCATTCTGTGACTCCGTCTCTAATAGATTTCCGGTTGATTCGTCTAATTTTAAGTATCTTGCCACAGCCTGGAGGAACTGAAATGAACGTTTTTGTTTCCTCTTCCGTAACGTCGGATGGGATGCCACTAACGACGCCCATACGCGTGACATTGAAGGAGGGTATGGAGGCAATGTAATTATTTTTGGGAAGGACATTGCTGTTTAAAAAAAATTGGCGTCACGAGCTGAAACAAATTCTACGGAAACACGATTTCTCCCTACTCTTTTAATTCCATCCTTTGATATGTTGCCGACATTATGGTTGAGTAAGAACATACCAAAAGAAATAGGGTGAAGGACAGTGCCATAGTTAGGCTCTGGTTCTATACGTGAGACATGGATAATGAATGGTGCCTTATCCTCTCCCGTATAATATTCCCGTGCAACCTGACTTTTTGGTTGTTTGGAAGGTGGGCTTACTGGGGAGTCTTCATTGACGTGTCGTTTTCGAGTATGGGTTTCCGAAAAGCTACCGACCGTTTCGGCAGTTTGAAACTGTGAATTTACTGTGGTACAGGGTGCGTTCCTAAACTGGAGAGGGGAGAAAGTGGGAGTAACGGGACGATCATCTGGGGGATCCGGAGGTTTGGTTCTATCCATTTTTAATAACCACATGTAATTTCATGAAGATATAAGCAATAAAGGCACAGCACAATACCTTATACCGGTTAAAAACACAATACTAACAATATGCACAATAAGAAACACAAATTAGACTAGATTATTAAAAGAAACCAAAAAAATTTCAAATCACACGGGCAGTCCAGACAAACGTTAAATTGACAGTCCCATTATTAGGGTATTCTAGCCTAACCAAAATTCAAAGAATATTGACATATGTACAAAGATTTATTTATAACTTAAAATATAAAAATAGTAAATTGTGTGGCAATCTTTCATTATTAGAGTTAGAAAATTCAATAAATTTAATTATTCATTTCTCACAACTCGAAATGTTCCCTGAGGAATATAAACTTTTAAAAAGTAGTCAAAAATTGCCACGCAAAAGTAGATTTCTTCCTTTGACACCTTTCATTGATCGTTATAACCTCATCCGCGTGGGCGGGAGGCTTGATAACTCCCCCTATGACTTCAATGTGAGGCACCCTATTCTTTTATGTAGTAAGCACATACTTACTAAACTTATTTTTCACATGCAACATTTAAAGCTTGTACATGTCCACAGTTGTTACTCTCTCACATTCGACAAACGTATTGGCCGCTAGGTGGTAGGAATTTGTTTAGATTTTATAAAATTATTATTATCTATATTATTCGTATTTATTTGTTTTTTATTTCTTATTATGTTTATTCAAGAATTTTTCACATTTGGACCAAAACCAAAATTGCTAAATTGTTATTCCTACAATTTCACATTTACAAATAATCTCCATCGCATGTCTGTTTTTGGCTGAATCGTTGAGTTCGTTCGCCGAGTGCCATACCCAAAAAATTTAATTGAATTGAATGATCGTTACTGCTATCGCTACTGAAATGAGTCACCACCTCCGGTAAATCATGTTTCTCCGTGTTTGGCATAGTGGGCCATTGACACTCATTGTGTAATAAAAAGGATGGCCCAGACCACCAAAGGGGTGTGTCCCTGATAATGTCTGCCCGAAGACCACGGGAAACAAGATCCGCCGGGTTGTCCTTCGACGGTACGTAGCTCCAGCATGTGGTCACATGTACTCTCCTGTATCTCGTTGACTCTGTTTTTAACAAAAGGCTTTAGCTGATTAGAAGGAGTAGAGAGCCAACCCAAAACTATGGTGGAGTCACACCAGAATCTACACTTGTGGATGGGTACGGTGAGAGATTCCTGAACCTTAGTACACAGCCTTGCACCTAACAAAGCTCCACAAAGTTCAAGCCTCGGGATTGTTGTAGGTTTGATGGGTGCTATACGATTTCTAGAGACTAAAAGATGTACACCGGTGGCTCCAACACTATTACATGTTCTAATGTACACACAAGCACCGTATGCCTTTTCGGACGCATCGGTAAAAACATGTACTTCGTGTATAATATAGTCTGCGCATAAAACCCAACGAGGAATTTTTTAATAATTCAATGATTTGATTGTAGTCTCAAATACCGACCAAGCTTCACTTACCTCGAGCGATATTACGTCATCCCAGTCGTACTTATCCAGCCAAAGACGCTGCATGAGTTTTTTGGCTTCGACAACGCACGAACCTACGAGGCCCAATGGGTCAAAAATCTGACTGATAACAGAGAGGACATGACGTTTAGTGACTTTGTTAGTAGACGTAATGTTAATTGTGAAAGTGAGTGAATCAGAGTCACAAACCCAGTTAAGTCCTAAGGTTTTAGGTGGCAAGACCTTGCTCAGAAAAATATAAGGTATTATCTGATTCATTGTCACTATTAATAGAGTTTATATGATTTAAAATTTCCAAATTATTTGATCGCCATTTACGTAAATTAAATTTAGCTAAAGAAAGAACCGATTTTACAATTTTAATGACTGCTACAGTTTCGGATATGGTGTTCCCTCCGCTGAGATAGTCGTCGACGTAAAAGTCACGCCGTATGGCACATTGTGCACGACTATCTAACTAATGATTAATGATGAGTTTGGCAAAGTTTTTACCTCAAAAACTCTACAGATTGGTGGTCGTCCTGTTTTCAGTGACTGGGCAACACCAGGTATCTTTAAAAGTAGAAATAAATTATTTGAATTATATTCAGAAAAATCATATAATTTTAGGCAAACCTTTCAGGAATATGTTAAAAATTATTCAAAGATATTTAAACAAACGTGTCATCTTGCTAAGTCAAACTTCATTAAAAATAAAATTTCTAATTCTGTAAATAAAATAAAAATGACTTGGAACATCATTAACTCTGAATGCGGTAGATCTTTAGTGACTGAAAGGGATTTCCACTTAAAAGTAAATGGTTGCCATGTTACAGGGGACCTGGAAGTGGCTACGGAGTTTGAACACTTTTTCAAAAATGTACCTATATTGACAACAAAATCTCTCCAAGCATCTTCCAGTTCCGCTGAACTTTTATTAGAAGAATCTGTTCTTTGTTGCAGGGATGCATTTGTATTCACAGATATTTGTGCTCAGGACATTGTAAAAACATTTAAATGTATCGAAATTAAGAAAACCGCGGACATTTGGGGATTATCGGTCAAAACTGCATCATGTATAATTGAGGTAATAGCGCCCCATCTAGCAACTGTGTTTAATGACTGTGTTTTTAGTGGTACATTTCCTGATTTAATGAAACACAGCAAAGTCGTTCCCTTGTTCAAGGCTGGCAGCGCTACAGAGCCGTCTAATTTCCGACCAGTGTCAGTGCTGCCAACTTTGAGCAAAGTATTTGAAAAAATAATCTTGAATCAAATGCTATCCCATTTTAATAGTCATAAAATACTCCATGCGAATCAATTTGGGTTTACGAAAGGGCGCTCAACTTCCGATGCTGGTGTTGAGTTATTAAAATGTATTCATGAAGCATGGGAAGACAAGCACGATGCATTAGGTATATTTTGCGATCTATCAAAGGCTTTTGATTGCGTTCAACATGAAACGCTGTGCAGGAAACTACACCACTACGGAATAAGAGGCAAAGCTCTCGACCTTCTGTCTTCATATTTGAACAATAGAATACAGAGGGTCGATATTAATGGTACACGTTCTGTAGGATCCATGGTTACAATGGGTGTGCCGCAAGGCTCGATACTTGGGCCATTCTTGTTCCTCATTTATATTAATGATTTACCATTTTATGTAGGGGACAGGAATAGGATTGTTTTGTTTGCAGATGACACCTCATTAATTTTTAAAATTAAAAGACAATTAGATAACTATGACGATGTAAACAATGCAATTGCAAGAGTAGTTCATTGGTTCAGCTCAAATAATCTTTGCCTTAATGAAAATAAAACTAAATGTATAAAATTTACTCTACCAAATGTAAAACAAGTTGCGGCCAATGTTCAACTGAATGGACAAGTGTTAGAGTTTGTAGAATCAACTGTGTTCCTAGGTATAACTATTGATGCCAATTTGCAGTGGGGCCCACACATAGAAAAGACAGCCTCTAGATTAAGTTCGGCTGCATACGCTGTAAAAAAAGATCAGGACTCTAACAGATGTGGATACGGCTAGAATGGTTTACTTCAGCTATTTTCATAGTATCGTGTCTTACGGTATTCTCCTTTGGGGGAGTGCTGCAGATTTAAATATTATTTTTGTTCTACAAAAGCGGGCTGTACGCGCTATTTATAATTTGGGCCCCAGAGTTTCTCTCCGAGAAAAATTCAAAGAAGTAAATATTCTAACCGTACCATCACAATACAT
Source organism: Thumatha senex (assembly GCA_948477245.1). NCBI lineage: Eukaryota > Metazoa > Arthropoda > Insecta > Lepidoptera > Erebidae > Thumatha > Thumatha senex. The sequence goes on from OX419726.1 coordinate 24,380,368, forward strand.
TTTTGCCAATCTTATGTATGTCCAGAAAAATCTATCACAGTTTTCTAAACTCTGTGATAAACATAATATAAACACTAGAAATAAAAATAATCTTTCAGTCCACCACAGTCGACTACATAAGATTGGCGATTCTTTCCAGGGTAACTGTATACGCTTTTACAACAAGCTTCCCTGTGACCTGAGAAATTTACCTTTAAATAAATTTAAAAAGTTTATTAAAAGCAAGCTTTGTGAAAAAGGTTTTTACTCCGTTACAGACTATTTGCAGGACAGGGACGCCTGGAAATGATCTGCTGGCAAAGTGAAATAATATTAAATTGTAAATAGGCCATCAAAAAAAAAGCCTTCCTAAGTTTCTTGCCGGTTCTTCTCAGGTGGGCCGCGTTCCGAACCGGTGGTCGCTTTAAATATTTTAAATAGGGTATGACATTTTGTAAGCGCCGTTAAAATGGTCTATGCAAAATAAAGATTTTTTTATTTTATTATTTTTATTATCCTCAATGTTATCAGCCAGGCTTACCAAACACTTAGTGGCTAAATAGGGAGCAGACGCAGTACCGTAGGTAACTATTTAACGTGTAAATTTTAAGAGGTTCAACGGGATCAAATAAGTCTATCGTATTTGTACCTATGACATTCCAGAACACTTCAGCCCCTACCAGGACATCGACGGCCGACGGAACGTTGAAATTCGGGTCCGCCAATGTAAGACCTGAAGGAATAGGGACATGATGAATGGGCACGAACGAGGACGGCAGGACCTTTGTGATCTCTGGTAGAACGTGGCACTCAATTTCTACAGTAAAGGCACAGCATAAGGATTCCATTGAAAGGCGACAAGACTGTGTACTGGTGGAAATATGATTATTAATACCCGTTACCTTGGTGCTCGTACCGCGTTGTGACAACTCAGTTTTTCCGCTAAGTTCTGCGTAATAAAGTTGGCCGTACTACCGTTGTCCAACAGTAGGCGCGCAGTGTGCTTCTTACCCGTCGCGCTGGTCACGTTCACCAATGTTGTGGACAGGAATACATGCACAGAAGTAGCAAGCTGCATTGAATTGGCCGAAAGCACAACATTTGAGGATTGTGATGCAGAAGGCAGTGCAGAAAGATCAGCAGAAGGCAAATGATTAATTCTTGGCGTAGGTTCACTAGATTGTAAGTGCAAAAGCGTATTGTTTTGTCTTGCAATATTTACAGTGTGAACATTTACATTGCTTAGCAGAATGACCAATGCGTAAGCAGTTAAGACAAACAGTCAAATCTTTTGCCTTTTGAATGCGATTTTCTATTGATAAGCTTCTAAAAGATTCGCATTCGTATAAAGTATGTGCTTGGGAGCAAAGGGGGCATTTATTTTTATTAAATTTTTTAATATTGTTTTATCTGAGTTAATATTAGAATCATTATTTTTTTTTTTTTTTTTATACATGTAAGTATTTATTTGTCTTGTTCAGTTTTTACAGCACTTAATATTTTGATAAATTAATTCTAAACTTACTAAAAATAACTAAGAAACAAAGACCTAACATGCGTCATAAAATTTCTCCGCATCGCAGTCCTCACGTGGTAGCGTTCCCAGAAGACTGGCAGCATTGCCACGTTGAATGGCAATGCTTAGCCTTTGTGCGAAAAAGAAACCAGCCATCTGGTCACGAGTAGTGTCAATTAGGCGCTTTACAATCTCTTGAAATAGATTATGAGCACTTGGACCCCAGGACCCTAACGTCGAAATAACCAAACCTAACCCTAACCCCTATTTTTATTTGTATGTGAAGGACTATTGTTTAAGGCAACAATAGTGCTACTACGTGCACTGGTTTGTTAACGTGTTAAAGCGTTTTCGATTATACGGAAGGGTTAAAAGGCTCAAATGTCCTACTGTGAATTAAAAGGTATGGTAATGGAACGAGGGTCACATAGGTTTGCATACAATTTTGTATAGAAACAAAATATATTTCATGTCAAATAACTTTATTTTCAAAGAAATGTATATAATATTATATAGGTATTTATTTTTGGATAAAATTATTTCTCATAAACATATGACGCCTCGTCCATTGCGAGAAACAGGCCACCAAATTTCTATCGTAACTGAAATATGGTAAACTATTTATTATGTATATAATAACATAAATGCAGACGACCCAATTCTTTCAAAAAACATTTATTTCGATAATAATAAAAAAACACCGAGTACACTTGAAATGCTCAAACAGTAATTATGTATACCTAATTTTGGCTTCAGGCCCAATACAATTTGATTTGAGACATAAAATGCAACAGCTACAATAAAGAGCCTTCTACAAAGTAAATATTATGGATACAAAACAGTTATCATACAGAGAGTATCAACAAATATCATTAAACATTTAACTGCCTTTATATTTGACATAACATGAAAAGCGTGAAAACATGCGTACAACACCAAGACTTGTGGTACATATTTTATATTTATAACCTCCTCTTTAAATATTTCACAAATATCAAATAATAATTGGACCATTCCCATCATAGTTGCTTACAAAATACCGACAGAAAAACAACTACATATAAAGACAATGAATAGGCTCAAAGAGGTACTAACAGCTCAAGCAAGAAGTTCAACTTCAAAAAAAGTAGTATAAAAATATATCACAGCAATTTTAGTTAAGCCCAACTATTATTTTGCTGAACGAGATCGCTGGAAAAATAAAAAAAAAACACGATATTATTATATTAGAACAATATAATTTATCTGAATCAGTCATTTCATGAAACTCGGCTCGTCTTAATGACATCACATCACACATTTAGTTTAGAATATTATTATTATTAAATAGTTTTATACACATTATTACAGTTGTCGTTTAGGCGGTAAATGCGATTACTTGATAAAGAGATGCGAATGGCGTATTGGATGCATGACTGGCAACGGATGAGCGCGATGTGCCGGGGGAGTAACGCGACGTGTGGTTGGAATAAATATAGGAGCAGGCCGCGATCACTGCGTGGTCAGCGCCAACTGTAACGCTTCCTTGTGTTCGTTGCTCAGCTGCATTAGAACCGAATTAAATAGCTCAGTGTTGCTCTGAAATAATTAAAATAATGCATTATTATTTTCGCCACCAGAACTCTTTCTCACCTCGACACTCAATAGACACTATTAATGGGCTAAATACCTATTAGGTGGGGATCTGCATTACACAGAGGCAGTGCTCTTTTTTCCTTGTCGATTAACAGTACTCTCATGTTGACAACACAAAGATCTACTGTTTCAGGGAAACATATCTTATGGTACACACTCCGAGAAATCGTTAACATTTAACGGTACAGTTTTATTGTCCGGCCTTATAGCCCATAACTATGTTTATATCATACACTCGTTTTGATTATCGGTTCAGTTTCAATTGTACAGTTAAATAGTAACGATTTTTCGTATTGTGTGTAGCGACTTGAGTCCGTAGGATACCATATTCATCAATTACTACCAGATTTATTTTAATTACCAGGAAGAGTAACATGGTATACAACAGAGAAAGAGAGAGGGGGGAAAGAGTGTGTGTGTGTGTGTGTGTGTGTGAGAGAGAGAGAGAGGTGGGGGGAGGGTAGAGATGGGGGGTAGTGAGAGACAGGGGGTGAGAGAGATATAGAGGAGTGTGATAGAGAGAGAGAGGAGTGAGAAAGGAGTGAGACAGTGAGAGATGAGTGAGATAGAAAGAGAGGGAGGAGTGAGAGAGATAAAAGTATACCTGTATCTGTCGCACGAGGGCCACCATCTGCGCGTAGACGGGGTTGTCGGCGGGCACGGCGTCCCTGAGGAAGGCCTCGGCCAGCGTGGCCAGCACCCGCTGCGGCGCGTCCGCCGTGCCCAGCGCGGGGTGCCCGCTGCTGGCCAGCTCGCACAGCAGCGAGTACACGTGCGGCGCTTCCTCTGTGTCCTCTGTCACCGGCAGCCATGTCAGCCTGCACGGACATCACAAGCTTTATTGTCTCACTAATATTGTATGTGTATCTTAATATTATAAATGCGAAAGTTTGTATGGATATTTGTTGCTCTTTCACGTATAAACTACTGAATAGATTTTAATGTAACTTTACAATAATATAGCTTAGACATCAGAATAACACATAGGCTACTTTTTATCCTGGGAAAAACTCCTGTGGGAAACAGGAAAACTTCTCTACGCGGGCGCAGCCGCGAGCGTCAACTAGTCATACATATAGGGCATCAAAATCTGTTAGCTATAAATCAACCTCAGCTTCAGACTAACAGACGAGGCTCTGGAACCTGGTACGTGCTTCAACAGGTAAAGGCTTTACAGTTGGCCCTAGCAGTTGATAGAAAGGTCACTTTACGAGCCTTCGAGTTCACTACTTTACAAAGATTGACATTAGCAAATTCTCAAACGTTTAACTGGAAAGTGTTGACGAAATTTAACAGTGACATGTATTTTGTCTATGTTTTGCGATTTATAAATATGAGATAAACAACAATCCACCAGTGAATTTCTGTCTACACTCTCATTGAATGATCTAGATTTGTGACTCACATCTTTGTACTCAGTGAGAACAAGTGTTATTTGATTTGCGCCACACCCATACTACCGAGGCTAGGAACTACCTTTTTCTTGGATAAATTTTTAAAGCAATTATTTTGCAAAATTTCTCATATTTTATTTTAAATCATACTCCTAAAGCTATATATATAAAAGAAAGTCGTGTTAGTTACATTATTTAACTCAACAACGTCTGTACCAATTTGTCTGAAAATTGGTGGGGCGGTAGCTTAGAGCCAGGAGACGGACATAGGTTACTTTTTATCCCGGGAACACGTTCCTGTGGGAAACGGGAACGGAAAAACTTCTCTATGCGGGCGTCAACTAGTGACGATTAAAAATATGGTGGAGAATTTCAACATGGTTCGGGTAGTTCAGTTGGCTAAAACATTGCCCTGGTTAGGCAAAGGTCACGGGTTCAATCGCCGTCTCGAATCTAAATGTCATATTCCACTTTATAAAAAAAATACCTTTTTCTTTTCACTTACTACAGTATTTTAAAACTCACCAATGTCTAATAATCTCATCCCTGTCGATCTGCGAGTGGTTGTATTTGATAATCTTGGCGACAGCGGAAATGGCGTTCTCTGTCGCGTTCATGTTCTCCACGGAGCGGGACGTGGGCTCGGCCACAAGCGCGGCGAGCAGCGGGGCGGCGCGCGCACAAGCGGTAGCGAACTGAACACCGCCGAACTGCGCCAACACGCCGCAACCGTACGCCGCCGCTTGCCGCACCTCCGCTTCCGCCGACACCAGACCAGCTAACATCGGCTCCAGGAATATGTCCTGGTATTTCACACATGCCGGACCTAATAACAATAAACACAATTAGTGAGGAACGATTGACGAAGAATATATATTGTGCGAAAGTAGAGGGTAGGAGTCAGGGTAGGCCGAGACTTGAATATGAAGACCACGTGAGCAGATTGCTCAAAAACGGAAAATTTTAAAGTACTCGGATACCCAGACGTGCGTGTATAAAGCGTTTAATAAATCTTGAAGAAGTAAAAGTATGCAGTAATGACATTTGTTACAATTTACTACTTCTCTGAAGTACTTTCTTACTGCAATGTATTAACCGATGGCGAGTATTCAGTTCTTACTTACACCCGATATCGAATTACAAATAAAATAACTGACACCAGGCCATTCAACTTATGAAAGATCTGCCATCGTTGGCTTCCTCTGAAAATCAGCGCTGTCAAACTGGTCTCAAAATGAAGCCAAATTTCGCGCAGATCCTTGCATCGCATGCACTTTAGGTTATTGCATTATGTTTAAATTTGTTTTTTTATCACTGTGTATTGTGTTGTTTTGTTCTTTGATTATATTTTATTTATTGTTTTGTTTTATTTTAATACTTTTGTTCTCATAATATAAAACTTTAAATTTGTACTTACCTCCATATTCAATAACATCGTCAAATATACATATAGCCCACTGAAGATCAGAGTATGGACGGCCCGGCGCTAGCAACTGAACGAGGTGAGGTAGCAAGCTATCCAAGTGTGGGAAGAAGCTCTCTCTGTAGGCCGTCATGAGAGCATGCAGAACGTCGGCAACACGTGATAGACCGTACACATCCTCATTGTCTTCATCAGCTAGCTGCTCCTCAACTACCTGGAATAGTAAGCAAGTTATTTTTAAAAGCATTCCCTTTTTATCATAATGAAGCCAAATAAGTTTTCAGTAGGTCAAAATGTAATAAGAAAATGGATAAATTTCTAAATTATAGCCACTCTTTATTTTCTTGTTGTGAAATGAAATTAGAATCTGCAGAAAGCGAAAGAAGTATGCATGGATCGTGAAGTCTGGCTACCTGTCCTCTGACTAACCAGTCAGGCAAACAGCGTGAAGGTTTAGGATTAAAATAACCAAGTTAAATATTATCTTCTGTTTAGCGATGACTAGCTTTCTAACACTGCCTAGATAAGCCTTAGGTCCTCTTTTATTTGGCTGCTAGGGCCATCTTCGTTTAGGCTTTTTCGTTTGTAGGACAGTAGCAACTGCAGTTTGACCTCCTAACCCTGGACAGGTGCTCGCATCGGTGCCTCGTTTGTTAGCAGCTGCATGTATGAGGTTGCTTGGCCCCGGAAAGCCAAAACACAAGTGATAATTTTAGTTACTAATGAGCACTCTGCTGTAATCAAAATAATAATGATCATAAAAAAGCTTACATCATCGTAGTCCTCGTCAGCACGTTTTTGACGACGTTCAGTAGCTCGTTCGAAATGTTCAGTGAGGAGCTTATTGAGTATCCTTAGCACCTCAGTCATCATCTCATCTGACAGACAACCGCCGCCAAGTAACTCTATACACTGGAAAACAATAACAAATATATAATAATTGTTGTATCTTAAATGTTGTTGTATGTGGATTGTGAAATCACTATTATAAATTCTATTTACAATTTCCATCATTCAGAAGGCACATTATTCAATGTGTTAGTCTCGATTGCTTGAGAATTTGCCCTGTTAGAAGCAACTGTAAATTGGCAATGAAGAGATAAACCCCACGAAGATGTTTGATATGTAAAAACTATACACACCTTGGCGAGGCTATTAAGAAGTTCCACTTGCACTTCTTGCTCAGGTTCAGAGTCAATAGCCTTGAGCAATTCAGGCAGGATATAGGCCCACATGCCTTGTATGTACTGAGGGCCGCGGATCCGAGCGCACTCGAGCAAATATGGCAGGGACTCGGCGGCGGCTGTACGGACATTATCGTGGAAATAGAACTTTAACATTGGCACCATTAGTTTGACAACATCCTCGGCGTATTCAGCGAAATCTTCTTTCAGTTCGCGTGCATAACACACCAGCATGTCGCAAGCTGATGCTTTGTCCTCGAGACCTGGAAAAATATAGACGAGAATTTTATTTTGATCAATAAAATATTGCCTATTGATCTATGTCCTCCATATAAACTATGTTGCTTTCAAAATCGATAGTAGAGTAGAGCAGTGAATGTTAGATGAGGCATTCACACTTTACTATTTACAAATACAGCATTTGTATATAGCAAATAAGTAGTTTATTTACCGCAATATGAAAACCGATTTCGACAATTCAATAATGGTCTGTTTATAAAAATAAAAATGTGTTTGTGTACTTATGTACACGCGTTAGAAGTTATACATCTTTTGTCTAAAAGATTTCATCACATATACCACAACTCTTTGTTACAAACAAAGAATACAGGAATGATAAATTAGTAAAAAAAAATTAAGAATGAAAACTACTTAGAATGTAGTTATAAGTTGTCATGGAAACGGTTACGGTCTGCGCTCGCATCGTAAAAATTGACTCTCATCATTTTTCCCTAACGGCGCGACGCCGTAAGAAGTATAAATACAATAAGTATTTTTTTTATTTATAACACAGAAGTAGTGTTTCTCTTACCGGCAGTTTTGATGCCGAAATTCTGTTGCTCGCCAAGTGTAACAAAGTGCCAGTCCAGGTCGCCTTCTATGGTCTCTAAATCATCGTTATCTAGCAACGCGACCTCAGGTTTCATGGCGGCTGTACGCATTACAGGCTCCATCACCATAGGTAAGTACTGGGCGAACTTCTTGCCTGGAAAATCATATGAACCCTTGCTTTTTAAAAAGTTATAAAATAACCACAGGCATCATTCAAAATATTATGTAAATGTAATAAATAAATAAATATTATGTATGTGTAAAAAAAAAGTCCCATAATACTTATTTTATATTGACACGTATCAACATTTGTACAAGTTACAATGTATGTGAGCTGAGATCCCTAACTTTCTATGTGAGAAAGAAATGGAGCAAATGCCACAATTTATCTACCAATGGTATGGAAGTGGTGTACTCTGCAATATAAGTACCTCACTAACGAACATTGGATACAATAAAATTAGTCAGTTAAGTGAAATAGTATTTTAGCCCTCTGGACCACGGCTATTAAGTAGCCGAAACTTCAATATGAGCGTTTCAGTGCTAGAAATACGAAAAAACAAAACCAAAAACTATTTGAAGTGAGCTTTAGCAACACTAAATGAATTATCAGGTGGAGCCCCAGCTAGACGCAAATGGGACAGACGCTCGAATGATGAAGAACGACAGAATATCTTCACCAAGGATTAATCGGGAGTGATGCCATACAATAGCTTACTGCTGGTTCTTCTTAACAAATCAAAAAACAAATATCATGGACAAATAAAAAAATACTGGCAGGAGCTGGCAGTAAAAGAAAAGTAAGGCGCAATGGATATGTAAATGAATTTTGACATACAAGCGAGCTGACAGAAATCTGCGACAGTTTTGTGTTGGCGAAAATCTATTCGATATTCATACTACTTATTATGTTTTTTATTTGTAGTGTTTCGTAACTCATTTTATTTACCGAAATATCAATCTCAGATTTCGCCAGTATGCTTACCCATAATTCTGCAAATACGCGACCAAGCAGATATAAGGTATGAAGTCTGTGGGTCATCTGCTGGAAGCTGCTCGCCTTCTGTGTGGGTCTTTAGCAGTAGGTCCATCACTTCAGAGGCATCAGATGTGAACTTTTCTTCACCAACGGCCAAACCTATCAGAATGAAACTGTACATGAGACTTGTTTTTCATTGTGTAGGCAGAATAGTGATGACAATGTCAAAGAGTATTATTAATTATAAGCTAAACCAGCTTTTCTTTTTCTATGTACATGCACATGTTTCACACAATCAGGGGGCCACCTACAATTTCAATCACGTCAGAAAAGAAACGTAATCGTCGCTCAATATAAAGCCACCTGTACAATTTTAACTTTATTTCGTAGTTTACTACTACAATTGTACTCCAAAAGACTTCTATCGGTCGTCCGATGAGTTCTACTAACACGCATCGCGCCAGTGGGCCTTAGTCAGTTGCATTTTTGATAGTCTACTAACATTTGACAGCTAAAAACAGCGATTCTGGTTCTATTCTACAACTTGTTTATCGCTCGGCCCCCAGACCTAACAGTGAGTTGAATCATGACCATCCTTGACTCATCAATAAATCTTAGTATGATGAGTGTTCCAATGCATAGTGCTCTATTTAATCAGTAACTGTTTACAAACATGTTCCATAGTTTACATTGGATTCTGTTTGTTATCAAGAGACTGACGCCCGAATGCACAATAACATTAAGCGCTAATTATCTTGATATTAATCTTGTAATATTTGTTTGGCTAAACCATGATTAAGGTTTAGCATTTAAAAAAAAATATTACAAAAAGAAGCAATATAACTAGAATAAAAGTGAGAGATGTTCTATTTACCAATCAGACTGACACACTCGATGGTTTTGCCACGAAGCATTTTTAAATCATCTGTGTTAGCATTGGCAATGATGTACTTGAGGCATGGCATCAAGCGGTCGTAGTAGACAAGGAAGTCTTTTTCAACAGTGTCAGCAACCGATGCTATGGTGGTCACAATTTGTTCTAGCACAAGCTTGGTGCCTCGTTCAACCAACTAAAAAAACAAAAATACATGATTTATATATGACATCTATCCATAAAAGTCAATAATAGAAATTTTGGAGAGGAAAGTCACACCTTTTTATGAAAGGAAAGTTTTGTGTGTAAGTTGGAAGTAATAACCCAAATGAAAAAATTCTTTGATGTTTATCAGCACTAAGTTTTTCGCCAAATATGACGACGTACAGCTTGTCGTGTGCTTGCAACTAACACATGTGATAAATTAATACAAAACAAAATGTATGTGAACTGAGATCCTTGACTTTCTATGTGAGAAAGAAACGGAGCAATTGACACATTTGATCTCCCAATGCTATGGAAGTGCTATACTCTGTTATGTGAATATATCACTAACGAACATTGGACAAGTAGATGGAAATCGTAAACACAGACTGATGGGGCTTCTAACAAGTCCTCACTAATATATATAGTCTCTTGCAATCAGCTGTATTTAGACTTTTTTATTGTCCCAATTTCCGAAACGGAATTCACGAGCTAGTTATCGAATTTATACCTAATTTCCATGTGTCTCATGTTGTATTGTGAAGCAAATCGTGATGTGTTATGACGCCAAACTACGGGTGAACATTTGTGTGGGTAGGTATTACTCCTATCATTTCCACAGTACATACAAAAGTATGAACCATGTTGCAGCCAAATTATTTATATTCTTGTGTTTCATCGTCTTATAATCTCACTCACCTCTTTGAACTTTGTTGTCAGGATAACTTCAAGCTTGTTCATCAAAGGATCAAGGTATTGAGTGAGGATTGGTTTGGGACAATCTTCACTGAAGTTTACTAAAGCTGCAGCTGCATGAGCCTGAAAATAAAAATAACATTCTTATAGCAGATTATTTCATTTGTTACACCTTAATTATAAATTCAATTTTATTTCAGTAGTAATCCTAAAATGTTGTGGAATCCATATTACCTGTACTCGAGGATTAGCATTGTCATCTAAGACCATCAATAGTCCAGGAACAACTTTGTCATGGAATTTCTTTTCAAAGATTGGAGCAAAGTCGGTTGACATTTGTCCTACAGCATTGCAAGCAGCGTAACGGACACGAGGATGCTGAAATATAAAAATTAATTTTGTTTAATTTTTTTTTCTGTTTTATAGCAACTAACTCGGATTCTCAAGTACTAATCTGCTCACGTGAGATTTCTTTTTATTCAAGGCAGGCCGAGACTTACATATTAAGACCACGTGGTCTTAAGATATTGATTAATCTGCAAGAATCGAAAGAAGTAGGCATGGATCGTGAAGCCTGGCGATTTGTCCTCTCTGACTACCCCGTCAGGGATACAGCGTGAAGATAGTTTTTAGTTATAATTTTTTAAATTTCTTATTGTACTACAACTATATGTTGATGCTGATCTGAGTAGAGACTTTTGTAAAAGATATTTTGACAAGAAGTAATATACTGAATTATCTGTTGTGTGTGTGTATAATAACAAAGTACTCACAGGATCAGCAAGATAGTTCAGAACAGCTGATACAACTTGGTCAAGCATTTGCTCCATTTGTTTGTGGCAGCCTTCACCGGCGGACGAGACAGCCATGAGTGCAGCATGGCGTCGCCGCCAGTCTTCAGAATGCAACATCTCAGGCACTTGCCCAACAATCAAATTCAACATGATCTTGCCACCCAATCCGCAACACATTCGGTCCAGAGCTGATTCGGCAGCAACGTAATTTCTGTAAAATGTAATGTAATTTAGAAATGAAATAAATTACGTGTTTTGCGTCACATTATGACACTGGGGAAAGCTAATAATGGCACAGACAAACATACAAACAAGTACACCCTTTTGGGACAGTCTAGTTTGTAGACAAATAGAGTGAAGAAAATGTAATCAAGGGACTGACACTCAAATGTATTAGGAACATCGAGTGCTAATTATCTTGTTGTTAATTTTGTAAGATTCTATGTAGCTGCAACATGACTGGATGTAGCCAGATAAAAGAATCTTACTAAAAAAACTAAAAAAGTATTATATTAGTATAACAAAAGTAAGATGTACCACTATGGTCCTTTGCTCATAGACCATCAATATCTGTGGCTATATCTATCAATATCCTGGTCCTAGACATTTGGCGGGAAGAGTGACAAGTGCGGACGCTTGCTCTAAATTATTTTCTAAAACTAGTGTATTTATCTTGTTTTATGTGCGGAAGTGGTGGTTTCTTGGACATAAAAGTTGTGTTAACGTGCTATAGTGAAAGACAATGATATATATGCAGTGAAATGCTATTTTCTCTCTTGCCGCGAAATGTCCACTGACAACCTTAGTATAAGAATCACCATTATTCTGAGGGCGAGGACCAGGACGGACAATGAGGACACAACATCGACTGGACAGGACTAATTAGAAGATAAGATTGAAGAAATATGATATAAAAAATAAGATTTGGCTAAAAGGTCTTAGAAACCAGGCCATTAAATAATTATTAAAATAAAAAAAAAATATCCTGGTCAATTTATATGATTCCCTATGCTAGCAATTAAAGAAGGCAACTAAGCAAGAAAGTTTTAACTTTTTTAATACAACATGCCAACTACTACTGATTTTACTATTGTTAGAGGTCAAGTATACCGATGTTAGAGGTCAAATGTAACAATGTTAGAAGTCAAGTATACCAATGTTAGAGGTAAAGTATACCGATGTAAGAGGTTAAGTATACCAATGTTAGAGGTCAAGTATACCAATGTTAGAGGTCAGGTATACCAATGTTAGAGGTTAAGTATACCAATGTTAGAGGTCAAGTATACCAATGTTAGAGGTCAAGTATACCAATGTTAGAGGTCAAGTATACCAACCAATGTTAGAGGTCAACTATATTAATGTAGAGGACACTATACTAACGTAAGGTGTCAACATTACTAAAGTAAGAGGTCAAATTTACTAACTGTTCACTGTCATCTTCGGCAGCGTCGTCCTTCAGAGACCAGTCGGGTTCGTCCTCGAGCTCGCACATCATTTCGAGCACCAGCGGTGTGAGCGTTCGCACTCCGTTAGGCACTTGCTTGCGCACCATAGCAGGCGCCGTCTCGCAGAGCGTCACCACCGCTTCCAGGGCCAATTGGCGCCAGTTGTCTTCGGTGTCTTTGTCGCCCACCATCTGTATACATTGTTCGTCTCATTTTTAAGTGTCTGTAGCAGTAATTAAACATATATTTTGATAGTTTTAATGGGACTTTTTAAAATAAATCTCTATTATTGCTTATCACTGGAATGGCTGGAACATTGATATTTAACGATATCGCGGATTATGAAAACAGGATTTGTTTCAATGGAGAAGTTCTCTAAAAATTGTGCTCAATTTGAAACAGCTATATAATCAGATTCAAACAAATTATCTATCATCCCTGATTACCCCATTAGGGATACAGCGTAAATATACTTAATATAACAGATATAAATAAAATTTGAATACAAACCTTTATGCACACATGGAAAATTGGTTCCAATTGTGATCGTAAGAATTTAGGTGCAGTCTCTGCCAGTTCGATAAGCACTTTCAGAGCAGCATCGTCGTCACATTTCTCCATCGATTGCATGACAACCTGTTCATAAAGTTTCATATTACATATGTATTCTTACATATATTTCAAATAAAATACATAATTTTAATTAATGTCTGGAGAACTACTATCAAACTCCATCCTATTAGAGGATGATGTTAGCGAAATTCCCAGTTTGATTTCGCACATCTTGGCAATACAACATTTTACAAGGAAAATGTGAATGTAAATATGTGCAATAATATCACGAATATCAGTAAAAAAGATTTGCAATCTTTATAATTTTTAACAAGAAGTCAATAGAAAAGTAAAGTTATACAATTTCTGCCGACATTTTTTTTGTTTATAATCATTTATAATTTGTTCTTTACTAGAACCACCTCAGGCACCCGTGCATCGAAAGTCAATGGCAACAAAATAATTAATGAAAGTAGCAAAATCTAAAATAGCGCTCGCAGCCCCGCTGACTCAGCGTTAATATAAATTTCAACAGCATTTCGCCCCTATTGCCCTCATCTGCGCTTGTACATTTCAACACGGCAATGGGATCACTACCTGTAATGTTGGACAAAAATGCACACGGAATGTCGGCGTATAATATGCCTCTGCCATCCTTTCGACGATAAAGGCGTTCCTGTAGCTGCTTGAGAAATCAAGGAACTACTAGAAGCATTTTATTATAAAATCATAACACTATCAACTATGATTCAGATAGACAATCTAGTATAAAATTTGAAGTACCTACTTCACAACAAAATCATTTTATTCATTGGAAATCATGACTTCCACATGACACCAATACAAGATAAACATCAACTGCCCATTATTCTATAAATAGAACAGTTTGTAATGAAATCACAATAGTATGCTTTGAATGAATATGTTATCTTTATAATAGTATACATTAGGAATTGCCTAGATGTAAAGACAACTATTTATAAGATTCAGTTCTAATAAGAGAAGGGAGTTGAAATGGGAGTGATGAATGAGGATTGATGCCTTATATTCAAGTGAAAAGAAAGGTAATTTATAAGAAATTGTCACAAAACTTTTCCCTCTGCAATGACATTAAAAAGCAGTTTAGTGAAGGTTACTTTCATTTATGTGGCTTGCAAAATTTATTAAACACTAATTATGCCCTACTGCTTCATTTGCGACATACTTCAAACCCATCCGTATTTACAATAATGTAGGGAAATATCTCCAATTTGTTGACATTATTACTGCTCCACTCCTTTGGGTTAGCAACATATTGATACATAGTTACTTCTGAACAACTAGGCACTCTAATAGCAAAAGAATTTTAAAAATCGATTCATTAGTTCCAGAGTTAAATAACTACAAACAAATCATCAATTTATAATACTTGTATAGATTTACAGTGGGCTGTGATGTACACACAAGGCACACCACACTAATTTAATGCTATTATTTCTGCAAAATTTTGTAAACTATATAGATACTAACCTGAATCATTGGAATAAGTATATCAGTGAAATGTTTTTGAATGGCAGGCTCCTTGTCGTGAAGCAGTATAAACGCGCCCACTGCCTTAACAGCTTGAACTTGCAGGACATCACAATTAGACTGAAGAGCTGACAGCAACATGCGCTTTATCACTGGCAGATGTTCATTCTGGGTGTGTCCAAATATTCCAGGAACAGATCTAATGATAGCAATAGTAATAAAAATTTCCCATATAATAAAAAAGTTTATGAAATGATTGGAGTGTCGGATTATACTCCCAGTAAGTCTAGTGTGTTTTACGAATAATGCTGTCTGGAGAACTACTATCAAACTCAATCTTATTAAAAGATAATGTTAGCGAAATTCCCAGTTTGATTTTGCACATCTTGGCAATACAACATTTTATAATGAAAATGTGTATGTAAATATGTGCTACCTACATTGTTTTTTATAATATGTAATCTTAATTAAAAATGAGATAAATTAGATAGCTATTATAGGATAACCTTTACAAAATGTTTACTATATAATAAAGCATTCATGTTCACCACCAGCCAAAGAAAGTAGTAGAAAGAGTCAACTGAATCTGGCAAAATACTTCATGATTTAGGAAAATGGTTATTGAGTGTGATTGATTGAAAAAAAAAAAGATATTTTTTCTTTAAATCGCTATTAAGCTATTAAACAATGAAGATGGCAGATAAAATTATAAATATATATTGTAAGGACTCAGTGCATGCTTGATTACACATGAAGATTAAGGTCCGTATTCCAGAACGTTTCTCAATACTCAATGTAGATTTTATAAGGCAAAATCTAGTCTCAACTAGATTTTACCTTATAAAATCTACTCTCAAGTGGTCCTTGAGTATTGATAAACGTTCTGGAATACGGCCCTAAGTGTTTTCCAATTGCTCTCAAACCGTACCTGGATTTGGAGCCTAGGAGCCCGGCCTCCTTTATTTAGTCGCTAGAAGCAATTATCGTTTTGCTTTTTCTAAGGGCTTCTGTGTAGTTGCCTCTTCTGTTAATCAAATGTCAATTGGGCCCCGGACATCTTGGTTTGACCCCTTACATCCAAAAACCAAAATCCATAATGTGGGATTGTACGCTGCATGCCATTTGTAACTTACGTGAACATTCTGATGCCGGCCTCTTGAAGATTGGGGTTTTGAATTGCACCAGCACAATTAAACATGAACTGTAAGAATTCTGGCCATTGGTTGACGCCATCGTCATCTATGTGGTTTCTTGCTAGCTCTGATATTACATCACATACCTAGAACAATATTGAAAATGCATGTTGAATACTTTCGAGTTCTAGTTCGTTTAAACTTAGATGTTTGATTTTTTCGCAGCTTTAAGGGACCATAGACTTGAGTATATAGTAACATTTAGACATGCTACCTTTACGCTTTCTCGAGATAAGACTTGACAGACAAACGGATAGACAATTAAGTGATACTTACTATAAGGATTTAGTTTTTTCCTTTTGAGGTACGGAACCCTACAAATCGCAGATTATTTTCTTACAATTTTGAGACATGTAGGTAAAGGTCTAAAACAGATTTATCTAGGAACAGTTGAGGCTTTTTGGTTTTATTAAAGTGAAACTTCTTTATTGACGTTGGGAGAAATTTTAAATCTGTAAAAAAAAAATCGTCACATTTTTCGGTTACGCGCCATGTTATTTTAAAACGAAACTTATTTATCATTAATGAAACTATTTTATCGATGTGTGAGAGAAATTTTATAGCTATAATATTTCTCTCATCTTATGTGTACCAGAACACACACATTGTTTTTTTGTAAAACATACATAGTTTAAGATTTGGACAAATAGTGCAATGTTAACATAACTAGAAATACATGAATAACTTTGGTTAATCGTTTTCCCAGTTGCTTTCAAACTCTTTGACTATTAATAGATGTTATTAACATGTATTTGGTATATCTTGACCCGCGGTCAACTTGCTTGATAAGTTTTATTATCAACCAATAACTAAATAGTTGAGGATAGCACCATCTGACACCACCTAAAAAGCCAAGTAACGGTACTCCCATTATCATTTAAATCACTTGCATTTTTGATTGTTTACTATGAAAACTATGAAGACTTTTTTTTTACCACTGAGGTGGCGACAATCATACGGCCCACCTGATGGTCACCGTAGTCTATGGCCGTTTGCAACATCAGAGGTGCAGCACTCGCGCTGCCGAACCTTTATAAACCTTCTAAAACCCCTTTTGAGAACCCCATACTGTAGACCTTCGGGAGAACCCAGGCAGGGAGTTCATTCCACAATCCAGATTCAAGACTCCTTGAGAATGGGGGCATTATCATTACGACATTACATCAAGACAAGAATTGGTTCCTAAGCTGACAGCCTAAACATATGGCATTAAATGCAGAGGCACCACTTACATTCTGAGGTTATAAGAGGAGGGAATATCATGTTCTTCAATCATGTTAATCAAAATCTTACTGAAACATCGAGGTCAAGTAATTCTATCCCTGCAAGAATGCAGTACACTCTTGTACTTGTAATCTTAACAGTAAACATTTAAGCCCACAGCTTCGCCCGCCTGGTGAAGTTTTCCTATTCGAGATCTCGTACGGAGCCCCAAACTTTTTGATAATCCAATATAGTCTATGTTACTCACGAACAATGTAGCTTTGTAATGGTGAAAGATATTTCAAAATAAAAAAAAATCAAAGGTGAAAATTAAAGTCTTTGTAATGGTTGAAATCAGCCCAGTAGCCCATTAGCCTATTCATTACCAACAAGCTTGATAATCTTTCATCTTTATAATATTAGTATAATGTATAGACTACTATACCTAATCATATCCCTATAAATAGAAATATATAAGGAATTCTATCCATTCGAGATCTCGTACGGAGCCCCAAACTTTTTGATAATCCAATATAGTCTATGTTACTCACGAACAATGTAGCTTTGTAATGGTAAAATATATTTCAAAATAAAAAAAAATCAAAGGAGAAAATCAAAGTCTTTGTAATGGTTGAAATCAGCCCAGTAGCCCATTAGCCTATTCATTACCAACAAGCTTAATAATCTTTCCTCTTTATAATATTAGTATAATGTATAGACTACTATACCTAATCATATTCCTATAAATAGCAATATATAAGGAATTCTATCCACTTTACTATGGTATGGTCACGACCGCCTCTGAGGTCCATAAAACCATCATTAGGCCTGACGTTGTACATGGCAGTGAGGGGTGGCCATTACTGGAGCGACACAAGCAGGAGCTGCGTGTCACGCAAATAAAGATGCTGGATGTGTGGAGTCACGCGGGTGGACCCGTGAGGTGGACTCTCGCATCCGCGGCAGCCTTCGCGGCCGTGTCATTGCAGATAAGCTGCAATGTCGCCTTTGCTGATATGGTCACGTCTTGCGGCAACCGCCGGGTCGAAACAAATGTCTGGCCATGTCGGCCCCGCCGGGAAGACCCAAGAGGTGCTGCCTTGACGTCGTAAAGACACGTATTTGTTGTGGATGAACTTTTACATAACTATAATGTATAGTTGTTATTTAAATATTGTTTTATATTAAAAGAGAACCATCATGAGTACGATCGTTTATTTAGTTCCTGTACGTATAATTTGTATAAAGTTATCGTTATATCTATCAAAAAACTTAACAACAATCCCACACCACAACAGAGATATTGCATTTGATTGTGTTATATATAACCAATAATTTATATAGTGGCGTGTATGCGAGCGCGGCACAGTCGAGATGCCAGCGGAAAATACATCGTCGATCTATCTTGGCGGTGGCATGGAAGTTTTTGGAGCCTACGCAACTCATATCATTCCTCCAGAGTGAGATTTTTTTTGTACGTGTGGAAATCTTCATGGATGCTATGCCAGACTCCTTCAGACTAAAACCACACGCTGCCATTTTATATGCCTATGGCCAGGAGTACCGGGTGAGCCCTAGAAAAATAGCCAGGGCTCCTGATAGACTATATCCGCCAACGCGGCCTTGTCTTCGGGGTTTCGGGTTTTATCCCGCGTTCGGGTGTGTCATGTTTTTTTTTACATTTGGTTGCTCTCTTTTCTGTGAAACCAGTAATAAGTTACGATAATTTTTACCTGTTCATCAAGATAAAATCTTTTAATATAAAGATTTTAAAAAATCTCCTTTTTTTGGGATGAGGGGAGGGATCCCATTCCATTTCGTCGAGAGGGTGAAGAGCTTGTGTATCACGCCACGCTACTGTCTATCTAGGGCCTGCTTCTGTAAGAACGGCGAGGCCAACCGCCGTCCTCAGACCCCCGATCATGGAGGCCTGGTAGTCTTAGGCGAAGACAAGTCTGCGGCGCCATCGTTGCAGACTGCGGAACTGTTTGATATGATGCCCATGGCTACTTACTATCATCGCACCACTCGCCAAAGACTGGTTATCCTCACTCTTTACGTCGGGAGCGTTCGCATAAGGTAAGGTTTTAACATTATGGAATGCACTACATGCCTGGGTTTTCCCTAACGTTTACAGTATGGTGTCTTAGGTTTTTACAGCATCAGCAGCGCGAGTGCTGCATCTTCGGTGTTACAAACGTCAACAGGCAACGGTACCCACTTTCCATCAGATGGGTTGTATTGTATGCTTGTCTGCTGCCTTAGTGAAAAAAAACCATTTGCGAATGAACAAATTGAGGAATTGTCATGTTTTATACGCGAGAACGTTATGGCGATGTTATAAAATGAATCGACAGCAGGAGTGGATGATCTGCCTCCACCGAATGGTTGTCCCTTGACATTATTTCACTTAGACATTTTTATGCTTTGTCATTCTTCCATGATGAATTTTTTATACTTTGTAATTTTTTCGTGTTGACATTTTTATAGTCATTCTTACGTGTGGACATTGTCATTCTTACATGTTGATATTTTTATGTTGTGATTGTAGTCATTATTCATTTTAGACCTGTCGTCTAACCCGAATATGTGACGTCAGTTAGCGAGAATTCGTTTGCACACAACCTCGTATCGATTAGTATTCTATACGTGAAAATTTTTATAGTACATTTTCATCCAAGTGCTATTGTTTTCTTTTTTATTATAGGCACGTCAAAACGGCGCCGCTCCCACCTGATTGAAATCATACTGAGATTTATTTACTGATTGAGACTACCCATGTTTAGGGACCGCTATCATAGCTAGCAGGGATTTGCAGCCCTTAGATATCAACCTTAAAGCCCAGGAATACTGCTATTTTACGGTTCTTTTAAAGGAGGACCCAGGATTGTAACACGTGCGCAGGCAGCGAGTTCTAAGAATTTTATGGTGCGACAAGGAAGACTGGCAGATTCAATAGGTTTTGGGCACAATTTGTATCACACACATTTTTATATAAATCACAAATATACACGTTAATTTATGGTAGTCTTATGTTTAATGTTTTGCAATTTCGGGAGTCGGAAGCTCGAAAGCTTGCACTTGGCTAGAGCTTTATTAATATTTTTCTTTAACAATGGATAGTTTTGAAACGTATTTGGACTCCATTTACCGGCTGAGCATATCAAAATCTGTGGTATGTTCGCCTGATCGATGTTCACAATACATACATAAAAGTAAACGTACGTTTAATATTTTTCATGTAAACGTCAGGAGCTTAAACTGGAACTTTGATAACCTCACTGTGTTTCTAAGTACAATAGATATCGCCTGTAATGTGATTATTCTCACGGCGTGTTGGCTGAGTAAGGTGCCAATAATAAACGGTTATACTTCTACAAGGTCATCCTTTTCCAACCAGAATGACGGTGTTGTTATATACGTGCGCTCTGAAATAAATTGCACAATAACAAATCCCTTGTTTCATGACTCCTCATGTTTGATTTTAAAAATCAGCCCCGATGTTGCAATTGCAGCTGTTTATCGGTCACCTTCTTTCAAAAACGCTCACCGATTCTAAAATTCCCTGAACGATGCTCTATCGTCTCTTGAGCCACAGAGCACTTTGGCAGTCATTGGTGATATTAATATCAACATCATTCCAAACAATGATGACAAATTCCGAGGAATATCTGTCACTAACCGCTTTCGATGGCCTCACACCAACGCATATTTTCCCAACGCATAAAAATCGCTGCTTGGACCACGTACTTTTAAGGACGAATAACTCTCAACCACACTTGTATTTGACTCAAAATTCACTGACCATGCACCGACTATGCTTTGCGATACAGGACCGATTTTTGGTAAACCAAAAAAGATGATTGGTATAGTTAACTTGCCGGCTGTAATAAGTTGTGTGGAGTGTACAGACTTGGCAGCTATAGTTTATTGTACCGATCCCAATCAATGTGCCAATTTACTGATCTAGTCCCTTTCACGTTTCATTACTGAAAACACCACAATGAAAAAAATCCCAAATAGGATAATAACGAAGCCGTGGATAACTGCGGGTCTCCTGAGGTGTATTAGAAATCTTGACATACTCCACAAAAAGTCAAATCGAGATCCCAATAATATGATCGCAAAAATAACCTATACCAGATACCGTAACTACTGTAACAATCTCTTGAAGAAACTTAAGCGCAATTACGAGTTGAACGCTCTACAGGGGGCCAAAGGTAACTCAAAGGCAACGTGGGATACTGTAAAGGCAATAACTTTTTATAAAAATCAGGGACTTACAAAAGCGACGTCACTTCTCACTTTATCGGGTGATCCGATTTCCTCAGTTGATGTCGTAAACAACCATTTTGTAAATGTGGGTAAGAATCTTGCTACCAAGTTACAGGCTACTGTACGTCTTGCTCCTGGTGGTTTGAGAGACTGTTCAACCAAAAATAAATCCAATCCTCTCGGTAACTTCTTAGTCCCTCTCCCTCTAGTCTCCACTAGAAACTGATTGTGCAGAAATTGACATGATAATTAGGGGACTGAGGACTAATTGTGCAACGGGGTATGACGAAGTACCGGTATCAGTCATTAAATCTGCTCTTCATGTTCTTGTCCCATCTATAGTACATATGTGCAATCTTTGTATCAATAAGGGAATCTTTTCGGAATGTTTTAAGAGAGCGCTAATTGTTCCAATATACAAGGCTGGGGATGAAGGCTGTGTCGCGAACTACAGACCAATTTCGGTTCTGACTGTGTTGTCCAAGATATTAGAAAAGGTCCTAAACACAAGGCTCGTAAGTTATCATGAGCATAATAAAGTGCTTGCCTCAAATCAATTTGGTTTCAGAAAAGGAAAATCTACGGTAAATGCAGTACTAGAGCTAACCAACCACGTAGTTCACAATCTGGATAACAAGGTCAAAACAATCGGTATCTTTTTGGACCTCGCCAAGGCTTTCGACACAGTTTCCATCCCATTCCTTCTGCAAGAGATGGATAAAATCGGTGTAAGAGGGATAGCGCTGGATTTGTTTAGTGACTACCTTGCAAATCGCACCCAGAGTGTAAAAATAGAGTCTTACGTTAGCAGCAATGAAAAAATTACATTTGGGGTACCCCAAGGTAGTGTTCTGGGCCCAACATTGTTCCTTATCTATGTGAACAGACTCTGTTTACTCCCAATACCACACTGCAGAATTTTTGTATATGCAGATGATACCGCTCTTATTGTTAGCGCTGACACCTGGGACCTTGCACATCGTCGCGCTGAAGAAGCTCTTGGCACTGTTATGGGGTGGTTAGCTAGCAATTTGCTAACTCTGAATACTGACAAAACACTGTACTTAACTTTCTCAGAGAACGCCGCAACCACCCCAGACATTCTTGATATAAAAGCGCATAGCTGCGTACTGCTGGTACATTCAAGAATTCCTTGCTGAAGTTGGAGAGGGCCCAGAGAGCTGTTTTGAAGACTATGCTCGGGAAGCCTTACCGATATCCCACTGCACAACTTTATAGGAATTTTCCTGTGTTGACAGTAAGACAGCTCTGTGTACTCATGTGTGAGGCCATGATTCTGCGCAAACACTCGACACTGGTGTATGATCCTCAGATCCTAGAAGGTTGTTGCAGCGGCCGTCGTAAGACTCGTATATGTCAAAATGCTCGTGTCAGAACTGCATTGGCTGGTCGACACTACGAGAGCCTCAGTTGCTGGCTGTATAATAAGATCAGTGAAACGCGCAATATTTTTTCTTTACCACTGTCAAGATGCAAGCGCGTGTTAATGATGTACTTGCAGCACATGTCCTACGAAGAGACAGAATCTTTATTCGAGACCTGCCATTTAAAACAACCTCAACAAAATACATACACCAGCAAGACACTCACCCTGCATACATCTGCACACATACACACACACACACACGCGCACTCACACAAACACACACACACACAAAACTCACACACACATGTAATGCATGCATATTTAGTTTATTAATTTTAACAATCTATGAAATTGTATCTGTAAATACTAATAATTTAACTATTAAATAGTATTGACTACGTTTGTTAGCTTGATAAGGGAGGAAGATGACGGTGTCTGTCACACAGTTTATGATACTAGCACAGACACCGTCGTTAATTCTATCTCTCAGTGGAACGTTTGATATGTAATAGTCACCATTGTTTTATTGGATAGTAATGTTGTATGTTAAATTTGAATAGACGTTCATTAGCACTCGTGGCCCCGCGGTCTCAGTGTTCTGTAAACGATCACTGAGTTACGCAACTTTCACTATGGCTGGTCCTCGGATGGGTGACCACATTGTGGCATTTACATTTGCGAGCGTTTCCGTGCTTCGGAAGGCACGCTAAGCCGTTGGTCCCGGTTGCCAGTAAAATGGCAGTCGTTAAGCCTGGTTGAAGGCCTTATAGGCGGCTTAAAAAATTTCAACAGCAGGTAGCCACAACCTGCGTCTGTCTATTTCAACACGGCAATGGGCTCACCACCTATTACGTGGGACAGGAATCCACACGGTGAAAAGTGGGCATATAATATGCCTCTGCCACCCCTTCGGGGATAAGGCGTGATGGATATTTATTTATTATTTATTTAAATTTGAAATTGAAAAATAAATAATAATAAAATAAAAACACACTGTGAGGATGACATAATGACTTTTCAATTTCCCCCGTTCTGCCCAACAACAGGAGAGAGAGAGATGCGAGAAGGACGCGACGGCGAGCGCCCGCACTCATGATGCTGATGAAGCCGAAACAATTGTCGATCGTCATCGACAACGCAAAATCCCGTTTATGTTTTTAATCATGTACAATGTGCGTTAGTTTTAATAAAATTATTAAATGTATACAGAAATACCATTTGAGCTACTTATAATGGGTTCTTGTAGATAGAATGATTCATCATGAAATTATTTAAGAATGTACCAAATGTATTCATAGATATGATTCACAGATAGATGGTATCACACTGCAGAATAGGTAGTTTCAAAATAAATATTATATTAGAATGGGAATGTTGATAAGTCTTGTAATTGCGAAGAACCACAATTGTCACAACGCCTAAATTGTTTTTTTTTTTTAAATATGTTCATTTCATTTCATTTATTCGTAAACAATATTTTATGTTTTTAATTATACTATACATAAAAAAAAATCAAGCAACTTTTAAAAATACATTAAATAAAATTACGATTATTATGAAAATAAGTAAATGCATTTTCATGATTATAATGAAAATATGTAAATGCAAGTTTACACTCAGTTGCCGCCACAGCTCAAATTAAGAACGTTAATTAAGTTAAGTTAAATCCGCCATATTAATTTTGTATTGCAAAGTGACATCTGCAATACAGAATTTTGTACATTGTGTCACCCTACAAGTTAACTGAGAGTTAAACCCTTCAAAACTGTTTTAAGTATAATTTTTGTTTGCTCCAGTGAACCCCCTCTGAGAAAACATTTTAGTAAACGAAGTATGCTCTATAGGAGCCTGTACCACCACAACCTTATCGAGCCTCTCGGCGATCAACAGTAGCGCTCTGTAGTTTTTAGTGTTCTGTAAACAGTCACTGTTTATCAGTTCATCATCAGTTGAGCAACATTCGTTATAGCTGCATTTTGGATGGTTTTTGGACCAATTTCTGGAATTAACATTTACAAGCATTTGTGTGCTGCAGAAGGCATGTAAAGTCGATGGTCCCAGACCAAGTAGTATATACATTAAAGATAGCTGACATAAGTAACTAACACCTACAAAACATTTAGCTATCCCATTTCTCATTTGGTTATTCCTGTTTCATTTTTCAGTTATACCATTTAATATTTGGCTGTTCCTGTTATTACCCCATTTCATTTTTCAGTGCATTTTTGAAAATGTGTTTCTCAGTATGTCCCCACATTATAAAGGTAGCTCACCCTTAAGGCTACACCTTTCTCGTTTCGGCTAGGCATAGATTGATGAGTGAGCAAGGCAACTAGTAAGTTTAATTAATACTATTTGACGTCTGCAGCTTTGCCCGCAAGTTTTCCTGTTCCCGTTTCCCACAGGAACTTGTTTCCGGGATAAATAGTAGCCTATATGTAATTCTGATGTATAAACTATATTATTGTACAGTTTCATTAAAATCTATTCAGTAGTTTTTACGTGAAAGAGGAACAAACATCCATCCAAACTTCCGCGTTTATATATATTTAAGAATATAATTAAGATTCTGATAGGTACTTACTTTTCGGCGTAATTGCTGACTGATGTCCATTTGAAGGGTGAGGAGGAGCTGTTCTCTGAGTGCTGCTTGCTGTTCAAAGGGTAGTTTTGGGAAGAATTCAAAAAAGTCGGAACTGAACAACCGGCGCAACAGCACGGCTGCTGTCTGACGCCCCTCTTCACCAACATCACCATTCTGGATAGCGCCCACCAAGTGGATGACCTTTGTTTCAGTAGGGATGTTGTTGTACGCCTCCTGATGGATTAAGAGAATGACAGGTATAACGCATTGTTTCAAACTCTTTGAATGAACATTCCACAAAATCATGTAAACAAACGACTGTCGCAGGAAATCTGTAATGTCTACTTTGTTGATATTTAACAGGGCATCGTCTGTAACCTTGATTTTAATTTTTTCAGTTGTTTACATGTACTCGCTATGTAAATGAAGTATGAATAGCAAATAGTTAGGACCACGCTTAGATTATGAGCCGCCCGGCGGCAAAAGTAAGCTTGTAAGGACTTGTAATATTGTAAACATATGTCATAAAATATACAACATAAAACAAACATAAAACTTTTTGGACTGGCTATACAGTTGGTAGACCCACAGAGAAACATCATGTAGCATCAAAATGAAAATCCTCCATGACCACGTTTTGACACGAGGCTGCCTTAGAATGTTACATAGAATTAGCGGATATTTATTAGACACTAATTAATGAAATAGTAAAAGGAAATTACAATAAAATGTTTACCTCTGCTTGGGATCTGATGACATTATCAGTTGATAATAAAGTATTAAGTAATTGGTAAAATTGCGCCTGATCTCCTGCCATGTTGAACCTCTTCGAAAAGGCAATTTTTTTTTTCATAAAGTTTTATCTGGCTGGTCACTACACCTGCATGTTGCCAGTATTATTTGAAAATATACATAGACAATAATAGTTAGCAGTGCTTTGACCTGTTTTTGATAATATTTATTGCAGCTGAATTGTAGGCTTCATGCGAAAATTTGAAAACATATTATAATAACTTGATTGTTTTATAAATAAACTGCCTACAGTGAAATAAACGAATTCTTGATAATTTCAAACCGTATCTACAAAAATTTTCAAGGAAATATAAAGTGCGTCCCTATTTTATATAGCTTATCTGTGTCTGTTGTTGACATTTGGCGGGAAGAGTGACAAGTGCGGACGCTTGCTTTATATTATTTTCTAAAACTAGTGCATTTATCTTGTTTTATGTGCGGGAGTGGTGGTTTCTTAAATATAGAAGTTGTGTTAACGTGCTATAGTGAAAGACAATGATATATATGCAGTGAAATGCTATTTTCTCTCTTGCCGCGAAACGTCCACTGACAACCTTAGTATAAGAATCACCATTATACTGAGGGCAAGGACCAGGACGTAGCCTGAGGACGCGACATCGACTGGACAGGACTAATTAGAAGATAAGATTGAAGAAATATGATATAAAAAATAAGATTTGGCTAAAAGGTCTTAGAAACCAGGCCATTAAATAATTATTAAAAAAAAACGTGTCTATTGTTTCATAAAAAAATATAGTTGTCATTGTCATTGTGTCAGTCAAATCAAAATTTATTGAAAAATGTGTGCAGTTCTGCAGTTAGCAGAGCACAAACACATCATTTTACTATTTACGCTATGAGTTACAATTTCAATAATAAGCTATTTAATCTACAATATTAAGTTTGATTCTATTTATAGACAGTTTCATCTTGTGTCCCTTGATTATGGTAAACTAAATAAGTCTTATACTGTACCTAGATTTTAACCTCTATCTCCAGTCATTCTAAAATACATGCACTGTTTGTTTACAGGCAAGTTCAATTATTTTAGCTGGTCTTGGGATGGCTGCAGTGGGTTTTGCTGGTCGCTATGTTCTCAGACAAATACCAAATGCGTCCATAAAATTTGCCGAAGCTGTAAAAAATCTTCCAAAATTTGATGCAGATAGTTTAGCAAACTCTAAATATTATAAAGGTGGATTTGAACCTAAAATGACAAAACGAGAAGCAGCTTTAATTCTAGGAGTGAGTCCTACAGCTAGCAAATCAAAGGTATTGATTTTATAATTGCTTACATTATTTCATCACAATGATTGTGTAATCCTGAGTAACTTGTTTCAGATACGAGATGCCCATCGAAAGATAATGCTATTAAATCATCCTGATCGAGGTGGATCTCCTTTGATTGCTGCTAAAATTAATGAAGCCAAAGATCTTCTTGAAAGTGGGAAATCCTGAATTCAACTCTTAGCAAAAACCAGTGTACATAGTAATTTGTTTTTAGAGCTTATATATTTAGTTACACCCTGAATGTGTAGAATACTTACTTATGTAAAGGTCAAATAAAATACATTTCAACATCTGAATAATCTATTCTGTCACAATGTACATTTCAAAATTATGGTTTTCTAACAATGATTTTAAATTCAGGCCTATCAGCCAATTACACACATAGACAAAGACCAAAAGGTACCATCGATAGGTTATATTATAAAAATACATGTTACATTATTTAAAAAATGTTAATTGAGAAACATTTCTACAATTTGGTAATGTTCTATAGTAAAATAGATTTATATGAGCTTAATAAATAAAACAAGGTAAAATACCTATTAATATCTGTTTTAAATTAATCTTGCTACCTGTAAAAACTAATTATAAAAATTTACATCAAATTGCTTGGGTACATTTTGCTCAATATGAGATTTGAATCCAATCTTAACTGAACTGCAACCTAATATCTTCTTTTGAACATTAAGTGTTACTGAAATGTTTTTTTATTAAGTAAAGTGAGGATTTGAAGCGGAGCCCTCACTCATTCCGAGAGCACCACTTTAATTAATATTAAGCATTGATTGATAGCATAGCAGAATAAAGTTGTGCTCCCAAGTTGGGTAAAGACGCAGGCTGAAATCTCACTGGAACTAGTAATTTATTTTCACATTATACACATATATAGGCATACAAATTGTTTTTCAAAATAATTAAGCTTTGCTTTAACCATTTTTTTATTGAGCAAATTCTGTTTAAATAAATAAATTATATTTATTTATTTCAATTAAATATAAAAAATGAGACATCATTTATAACCAGACAATAAATATAGAAGAAATCTACATACTGTTTCAAAAAAAAATTTGGTGAAACTACAAGCACAACTCTGGTGCACCACTGATGATGGGGTGGAGCGGTTTTAATAGTTCCCGAAGCAATTAAGAACTTGAAGCACACGGCTATGCCACCCCAGGCAGTCCTTCTTCTTAATCTTTGGTACTGAATAAGCCCATGCTCAGTTGCTTGTACCAGTCTCATTAGTGTGTTTGGTTTGTGCGATCAACGGTAGGCAGCCGCCATCTCTCCAACTTAATTATATTGCAGGTAAGATATAGAAGACTAATTACTCTGATATAGGCACTGGAAAGTGGTTTAAGTTCATTGAGGGATATTTGGTACTGGTCTGTATCACATTTGGGCTATGTCTGTTTCATCATGATGACAAAGTCTCTCACCACCACCACCACATATTTCGTGATAGCAATGCATGTGACGTGTGTCATGCTTTACTCTCTACCTACCCCTACAAGGAAAACGGCTGCCAAAGCTCAAAAACCTTCAATTAAGGTGCTTCCTTAAGGAAATAATGCGTAACTCCTTCTATACCATAAAGGTAAACAATTGTATGACCAACAAAACAGTGTTCTTTAATTTTGCTTCTTTATTCGGTTAATGGCAATCAAGCTCAGTGACTGACTACTTTATCATGCACAGCTTGAACACGGCCCCAGGCGCGAATCGAAGTTTTGAGGCGCCTTAGAATTGGGTTTCATATAAATGTATGAGAAAAGGAGCTTTTTAATAATGTTTTTTTGAGATAATTTTAATTTCGAAATTGTTCCGTTTTTCAGTTTTTTTTTTAAACCTATTTTGCTACTCGAGCTAGAGACAAATCCAACAAGTAAAGTATCATAAAAATAGGCCCATCCGTTCTTGATCTGTAAATGTTGTTGTAAACTAATACAACACAACGTTTATGAAAAAATTTCTGCTACGTCTAGGTCGCCATAATAGCATACATGTAGATAAGTAATAATAAAAAAATCCTTTAAAGGACGCTTTGATCATGCTCCGGTAATTAGAAATACTTAAACAGTAAACGGAACAACAAAAATAATACTAATAACTAAAATACTTTAATGATATGCAACACATCTTTACAACTTATCACTAACTTACGTAACTAACAGCAAATAGCTGGAAATTTGTCATGATCTGACTGTTCTGTTAGAAAAAAGGTCTTAAGGAAAACATTAAGGTTTGTAACAGGTATCAACATCCGTCTTATTACAAAAACTCAATATAAACCAGATTTAAACCAGGACTAGTTAGTCTAAACTTATTATGGGACTAATGTTAGTAACAGCACTAGATCCTGTCCATATTACAAAACTAGAATAAACCAGGACTACTTAGGCCCGTATTTTGAAAGGTGTTTCAGTCATGAATCTAGTCTTAAAACAGTTTTCAAGAAGAGATTGTATTATTGAACATCATTTGAGACAAAATTCGCCGATTTTGAATTTGGATAATTCAAGTGATTTCAGATTGATGTTCAAATTCGAATCTTCTCTCAAGTATAGATTTTGATAGGTGTGATTTTATTTTCTTATATTAATGGCCCCGACGATTCCGCCAATGTCAAGGTGGAGAGTAGATTTAATAGAGCGAGGTTTAGTTTTGAAACAGTTGCTCTGTCTCTAGGACAATTTATCGTTATTGTTTTCTGAAATTGGACAGCACATGTGTTAGTCATCTTGAACTAAAACACTTGTACTGTTCCACTTATTTA
Source organism: Thumatha senex (assembly GCA_948477245.1). Classification (NCBI taxonomy): domain Eukaryota; kingdom Metazoa; phylum Arthropoda; class Insecta; order Lepidoptera; family Erebidae; genus Thumatha; species Thumatha senex. The sequence goes on from OX419726.1 coordinate 24,410,883, forward strand.
TCCTTAAACCTGACCGGTTTCGCCTTACGGCATTTTCAAACGTTAGCACATATTGTATGTATTTCGGATGTCATTGAGTACAATATTATATATGATGTCTGTTCGTCTACCATGATGAAATGAAGATAAAATCAATCATATTGAAATCCATATGTTATAAGATAGAATTATAGCTTTAACATTTGATCGCTAGTACCGAAGTTAAACTGGGTTTATCTTTAGTACCATAGTTAGTCCGGGACTAAGCTTTAAACCTGTTTTCTAATAAGACGGATTATTATGTTCTATTATTTTTAATGTAAAAATGCAAAAAAATTCAAGCGCTTCATTTCAAAAAAGATATAAAAAATTGGCTTAGCTACTAATTGTACATAGACAAAGCGATGCGAAGCGTAATTTTTGGACCATCCTCACCATCCAAGATAAACAATTCATAGCTAAAATACCTTTGAAAAACTAAAGACAAGTTTATGTCAACACTTTCTAACTGAATCGAGATTAAAAAAATCAAGTCGATTCAAATCTCGATTTACTTTAAATCGATTTCACAAGCTCAATTTATATGTTGTTTACAAACAGTGACTTCTAAGAGTATACAGCATAGGTTAAGCTGTCTTTTTACATTCTATTTGTATACAATAACAATCTAGGAGTTTGGCAAATTCCACATAGGTATTAAACACCTACGGTTGGATTCTACCTCCAATAATGACACAATTAAGGACTTGTAATAAAAATTTATCCCTTATGAGAAAAAAAACTGGTACTGTAATTAAATACGAAGACCTAATGTCATAATTCGCCGTCTGTTTTGTTCGTCATCAAATATGGTTATTATTATTCAATAAGTGCATGTCACATAATATGATTTGGTAGTGTATCAAGAATGAGATCAGGACACAATCAGCAATGGGCCATCACGTTCACCGAAGCGGCTCCTTCTGTTGTTGTTCTCGGCGTTGCTTTGCGAAACGCGCCCTCAGCTTGATTATAGTTGCGTTGGACAAAGTTCCAGGTACTTTAAATATTGACTGTAAACAAATAAATGGGATTGAAAGAAGTCTTTGGTTTTGAATACCTACATTGAACGTATGTAAACTTTTTAAGATTTTTAAGATATTGATTCATAATAAGTTTAATTGAAATTTTGTTCGTATAAGTCATAAATTGAAACAAATTTTAAAGAAATTATTTCACCATACACCCCCTAATCCATGCCCCTTATCAGTTTTCAAATATTTTCTTTCATACTAACTTATCCCCTATTTTACACTCTTAAGGGTATAATTGATAAACATTCCTTAACGTGCGATTTTTAATTTTTATACAGAAGCAGGTATACGGGTGCTGCTGTTTGAAAATGAAGAATTTGCTATATAAACCTACAACCCCTGTTTACCCCCCTATAGGTGATAATTTGCGAAACCGCGATACACGTGCCCATTTATTTATAACCAAAAACAGGTGTACGTAAGTTCATGTTACTAACTTTAAAAGTGACGATCTTCCATACATCTTTTTTACGTTCGTTTATCCCAATTTTCTGATGACCACATTTTTCCTAATTAACTAAAATCGAGATATCTTTGAAACTATAAAAGCTAGATAAAAAATTGCAAATATATTATTTGTGTGGTATATTGCATATACCTACCTAATACAAATGAAATAAAATGAAGCTTAATTTTATTTTATTTGTATTAGGTATATATTTTGGACTGGATGTGTATAATAATGTCCCATAGTATTTATTTATGAATTTCGTACTAAACCCAAATTTCAAATTCAACTATTGTGATTGTTACTGACCTGCATGAACTCATGACAGTGCAGAGCGCTGGCGTTCTTCACAATAGCTTTGAAACACTCCGCTAGGGAGGTGAAGTCGTTACAGGCCATTATCTCTACCCGGTTACTTTTGATAAGCGTCAAACACACACGGAACAATATTTTTGAACCCTCGTAAAATAGACAGTCCCATATTCGGAGTACTGTTTCAATGGGTAGGACTTCGGCGAACAGGCAGACAAACCATTTTGTGGTTATTACAGCCCATGGCAAACCTGGAAATTGTTTAAAAAAAGAGTAAGAAAGTTTAGGTAATCGAGTCTTGCTAAGTTCGTAGTCGACTTTCACTTCGTTTTTACTAACTTGCTACGCAGAAGTATTTTAGCTACCACATTGATTCTGTAGAAACAGATAAATCAACTCCTGTTTGCACTAAAGACTTAGTCGTCTTACTCATACATATTGTCACACCTTTATCCTCGAAGGGGTAGGCAGAAGCATACTATACGCCCACATTTCACCGTATATTTGTTGTCCCACGTAACAGGTGGTGAGCCCACTGCCGTGAAAACTAAACTCAATCCTTATAAAGTAACTCTTAGGTCTAAGCGCCTATATGGAGTTTACATTCGGCCTAATTGTTAATGTCTTAGACTTTGGCCATATTAACTTTTAACCTATCACATTGTATAGTTTATGATTAAAATAAAATAAAAATATCTTTATTTTGCATAGACCATTTTAACAGCGCTTACAAAATGTCATACACTATTTCAAATATTTAAAGCGACCATCGATTAAATAACCTGATCGAATGGATCGGAAGAGAATCTGTCACCACTTATATATATTGCAGCAATGGTGGTAAGTGAAGAACGGGAGGTCGGCAGTGACCTTCTACAAGAAAAAATAAGGCGCCGAGCAAGATTTCTGAAAATTGAAGGAGTCCCCACTGACCAGTGGCAGTCCAGTCCACGGGTCGCTGCGGCGACACATACCGGGGCGATGCGGTTGTTGTCAACCTCCCCGAAAAAGTTAAGTCTATGGTGTAGGTGTAGTAATGAATTCCTGTGGGTGAAGTGGAAATTTCACAATCGCAGAGCCTCACTGGTAAATTATAGTTATAATATTAATTATTTAATTAATGTTATTTGTAACCATATTTTACCAATATAATTTATTAATAATCAAATTATTAATATGCAGCATCATTTCCAGTTTATACATACCCAGATTAATAACATGTTGGTGCACATCTGGCACTTTAGACTTGACTAGCTCAGATAACACTTCAATGTCAACGATTAGACCGTCCATAGTTTTAGTGTAGTAATCCGGGAGTATCTTTTCAACCAGCACTTTCAGAAGCCAAAATGATGTCTCTTCGCATTTGGTCGCTAATAGCAGTAAACCTAAAAATATTTAGCTTTTTTATTTTCCAGACTTCGATTTTATTATTAATATGGTATCAATAATAAAATCAACAATTGAAAACACAACAACAATTGTATTGCACATACAAAATTGTTCTCCCCGAATCGCGAAGTTAATATATTTTATATAATAAAGGCAAAAATTTTATAGTGTGACACACTCAAACAGATGGACCGATTTGGCTAAAATTTTGTGTGGAAGTAGCAACAAAACCATGTCGACGGAAACTAAAAACCCCCCTTAATTTTACCACCATCAATCCTAGTTTCCAGAGAAACATGAGATTAACATTAAGCTATTCTATAAATGATTCAATGAAGATCTTGGCATTAAATACCTATTTTTGGGGTTACAAATGTGGTCCCTACATATATAAAGAAATTAAACCAATTTATTTCACAATCGATTTGACCTACGGCAATTAACGTAGGTCAAGAGGCATAAATTATGCGCAAGTGCTGATTAAAAAACAACCTTACATCTTCATACAGAAATATCTTCATTAGATTTAGCAAGAAAACGTATTCCAACGGCGGAGGCAGTATGTACTCTATATTCTAGTTGTAACTTTTCGCAACTGCGTTGTGTGGGGATTGATTAACGAAGGCCATAGACGACAATATTACGCAGACGTACATATCTGGCACTGACAAATAATTTGCAGATGGCATTTTTGGTTTCTCAGTTTGCTTGCAAATTGAATTAATAAGTACCTACTACGCAAGATGAATGTTCAAGTTCATCATTCAATCAACCTTGAGAATAGTTGAGATGCTTGCACCTTATTTTAAACTATTACAGAAGGAGGTGTAATTATGGCAGTGCACAATAGTATCATGTAGTATGCGATGTAATTAGAGGTATGGTGTACGGTGGAGTACTGTGGTGTACGACGGAGGACTGTGACATACGGGTCACAGACTACGACTCACAGTCTAATCATTCCGAAAGGTTAGATCCTAAAAGTCCTGACTTCAAGTGGTGGAAAATGACATGTACCACTCATGTTTTGTAGTGGTCTCGCCCTACTACACAAAGGTGCCTATATCAGTGCGACTAGTTTTCTAATAGCTTACCTGCAATATAATTAAGTCCTTGACAGTAGCCAACCGCCCTGTTATTATGTGCATATGCTATGAGTATGTTGAACAAATGTGTTTGGTGGTTAGCTTCTTTAGTAAAGTATATGTTGTCAGGGAAGGTACGCGGAAGGTCCGTTTTAACAAGATCAACCAGCTCCTTTTCAAATGGCCCATCTAATATTTTATGGTATAAGTCAGGGCATTGTTCTTTCATCCGATCGGCTTCCGAAATTGTCATCCAGACCGATGGCCGATGATCACCTAAAAATCAAAGTACTGTTAATATTACGATAAATATTTGACCTTGTTGATATGAAATATTTATCTACAGTTATAGATAAATATGTATGTATGAACTTAAACTTAAAAAATAAATTTTACTAGTGATTTTTATCTGATTGTGATATAATATATTTATATAATACTATTGCCGCACTTTATTTGTTACTTTTGGATACACAGCAAATGGACATACCAAAGCTGTTTAGTCAAAACTACTTTTGAATGCTGCTGCAATTGTAGTGTTATGCGATGTAGTGACAAAAACAACCAAACACGATGTAGTGATGAAGCTGATCAAAGACATACTATGTATGTACAACATAAGAATATTGCGTTTCGAGACAGATCTATTTCTGCCTCTGTGGCGCGGTGGGAGTGTATCCGACTGCTACGCAAGACGTCGTGGGTTCGATTCCCACCCAGTATAAAACTTTGTGTGATGAGCATGATGGTTTATTCTGTCTGGGTGTTATTTATCTATAATATGTATGACGTATGTATTTAGAAATATATAAGTATGTTTATCAGTTATCTGGTTACCTTAGTACAAGCTCTGCTTAGTTTGGAATCAGATGGCGTTGTGTGAGTTGTCCCAACAATATTTATATTTATTTGTCAGAACCTGTTTTGTTTAAATCTGCTATTTGCAAGAGATTCCTCTAATACTGCTTTCATTGTCGATTACTTAATTGGACAGAAACGTGTTTGTACAGATATAGACATAAACATAATCATACTAATATTATAAATGCGAAAGTTTGTAAGAATGGATGTTTGTTACTCTTTCACGTGAAATCTACTAATTGGATTTTAATCAAACTTTACAATAATATACATCAGAATAACACATAGGCTACTTTTTATTCTGGGAACAAGTTCCTGTGTAAAACGGGTACGGGGAAACTTCACCAAGCGTGCGGAGCCACGGACGTTAACTAGTATTATATACTAGTTGACGCCCCGCGGCTTCGCCCGCATAGAGAAGTTTTTTGTAAAGTTTCATCAAAATCCTTTCAGTAGATTTTACTTGAATAGTAACACACATCCATTCTAACAAACTTTCGCGTTTATAATATTAGTAGGATTTATTGGCTCTGAACATTTTATTAACTACTAGCTGACCCACCCGGCATCGCCCGTGACATACTTCGAACCCCGTGGCACCCATTTAATCCCGTCGTTTATTAATTTCACAATAATGATGAACATTTTTCCAAATTACTTTATTACGTCTCCGCTCCTAGGGGCGGAGGCTGCTCGCGTCCTTATGATTTACCATCTTCTCCTCAATAAAACCCACCCTACACGTGCCCCCCGGGTGGTGCTAAACGAGCAGCAACGCCGAGCCACAGGCGGCGGTTAAGTAACCTGTCACCGGGCTGCCACTAGCCCCGAGGAATTAAATCCCCTCGAAAAGTGTGGTCGTGGTGCCTTGGGAAAGCATCAAGTATATTCTCCCAAACCCCTTCCATTTATGAAAATGTAGAAAAATGAGAATGCGATGTCATGCGATCCGGCTAACCTCCGGCGCTTGCAGGTACCCGGGCCGGCAAGTGTGAAATCTGTTACCGAAGACCGCACAGGGGTGGGCGACCAGGCCTCTGTGTTGGTAAATGTGCCTGGCAGCAGTAGCGGCGGTAGTAGCAGCAGCAGTAGCGGTAAGAAGCTTGTTCGGCAGGCCTTCAATTCAAGCCTGTTTACAAGGCAAAGGTCATCTTCCTTGGGAAGTAATACTCTCACCGGGAGTCTTACCACTTCTTGAGATCAACCCCAAACTGTCGATACCGACGTTGAGTCAACAGAAATCAGCCCCCCAATGTGGCAGAGAGTTCCTGTAAGCAGAAACCCTAAAAGAAGGAAGATGCTTTTTTTAACACCACTGCAGAGGACCTGTGGATTAGCGTTTGAGTTGAGATTGATACCAATGAGGTCATAAACTTGTTGAGACAGCTTGATTCGACTAAAGCGGCAGGCCCTGATTGTTTATCAGCAATATTTCTCATACGCTGTGCATCCTCTATATCTCAACCAATCTCATTGCTGTATAAGCAATCTTTAAACTTATGTGTGGTGCCTAGGATCTGGAAAGCCGCTTTTATCACCCCGATTCACAAAAAAGGCCCTAAAACTGAAATCACCAACTACCGACCCATCTCCAAGCTATACATAATAGCTAAAGTTTTTGAAAAGGTCGTTTACAGACAGGAAACATTCTCTCAGTCCTTATTAACACGGGACACAACACCTTTTCTTAAGGGAAGATCTACAGTCATGAACCTTGTCTTGTTTAATGACTACATAACAAAAGCAATGGACAATGGTAACCAAGTTGATGTTATATACACCGATTATAGTAAGGCTTTCGATCGCATAGACCATAATCGTCTTATCCTGAAACTGGATAACATAGGAGAGTGTGGTGACCTATTAAGATGGTTCTCATCCTATATTGAAAATAGCTCGCAAGCAGTAGTGCTCAGCAATTACATGTCAGGTTGGGTCCCTGTACCAAGTGGTGTTCCACAGGGTTCTTTACTTGGCCCACTACTGTTTATTGTTTATATAAATGACATAGACCAGTGCTTTAGGTCGTCTGGTTTATTAAGTTTTGCGGAAGATTTATGCTACGATATCTTCACATAAAGATATAATGTCATTGCAGACTGACCTGGATCGCCTGGAAGTCTATTGCAGTGTCAATAAACTAGATCTGAATGCTAGCAAATGCTCAGTGGTAATATTCACTCGTAAACTGCTAGCTAGGGTTAATTCAGTTCGTGATCTGGGTGTGCATATTGACTCGAAATTAATGTTCAATGAGCAAATTGACAACATTTTAAAGAGAGCGTCCAGAGCTTTGGGTTTCATAATGCGGTTGTCCAACAGTTTCAGACAGGCGAAAACTTTAAAGATCCTATACTGCTCATTTGTACGGCCTCATTTAGAATATGCATCGCAGGTATGGAGCCCCTGTTACACTAAATACATAGATAGAATTGAATCTTTACAGAGAAGATTCATGAAATACTTATGCTACCATCAAAACATTCCATATAGCTCTCAAAGTTATCTTAACCTATGTAAACGGTTTCTTATCTTGCCTCTGTCAATTCGCCGCGATATTGCTGATTATTTGTTTTTGCTGAAAATAATAAACCATGATGCCGATTGCTCAGAACTCCTATCTAAATTCTCCTTTAATGTTCCAAACAAGGTAATCAGATTCAATCCTCAGCTGCATATTCCATACGCATCAACAACCTACAGAAAGAATACTTACATTGTTAGGGCGAGCCGTAATTTCAATAAATTATCCAAACAACATGATTTTGATGTCTTCTCCACCAAAGGGGCCTGTATTAAGAAAACGCTAAGTGTAGGGCTTTTTGGTACACCTGACTAAATGGGTAATTCGGTTTTTGTTTTTGTATTCTTTTTATTTATTGTCTACTGCGTGATGTCAGCTGTTTCTGTCTTCATTTAATTTATCAAGAAAACTAAAAGTGAAAACTTATTGGCTTTCTGTAACTGATGAGTTTGATATTTAGGTTTATAAGCTGTAAGTTTTCCATAAATATATAAATGTCAAACAGCTCCTCTCCTGAAACAGTGAAGACCTCTAATGGCTTCACAGGTCTAACAATTGATCTCATTGAAACAGGTTGCGTAGCCATAGATAAACGACCCTCTAAACCACCCCTATAGTTTTATATGGGGTAGAAGATGTCAATAAGCTTACTGAACTACTCAAAACAGTAGCAGAAAATGATCAGTTCACTTTTAAAATTGTGAATAGAAATCGACTAAGTAATAATAAAAGTATTTCGGGATTTCTCCCTTACTTACCTTTCGGGCTGATTGGTCACACTTTTAACCGAAAGGACCAGAGGTGTTTCAGAGTGGTAATTCGAAACCTCCACCCAACTACACCAATATCCGCGATCAAAGAAGACATTGAATCGACGGGGAACACAGTCTCTGGAGAAATTATAAATGCAAAGTTCGGGCCAGACAAAAAACCAACTTCTAAATTTTTTGTGAATCTTACACCAGGATCAAACAACAAGGCTGTTAAAGAGCTTAAATATATATACCACCAATCGGTTATCATTGAACATCCGAGGAAGCGAACATCTATAGTACAATGCCAAAGATGCCTACTACTGCCTACCGCAATACTCCCGCCCAATGTGCACTATGCAACGGTCAACACGCGGCAAACTATATAGGATGTGAAGTTTTTACTGAGACGTTCTAAGCCTAAACGGACATTTACGGGAAGAATCAATTAAGAAAATATTTTCAACTGTAAAATCAAGCAATATGCCTGTGTCAAAAACAGCTGTTGAAAATAAAAAACCCAAAACGAAACTATACTCAGATATCACACGGAATAAAATAGAATCAAGGCAAGAAGCAATGAACTCCAAGCCACCATTGGACGTGGTAAAGATTCTAGCAAAACAGAATGAAAAGTTTGACATTATCCTACAACAGATGAGCACCCTGATGATGCTCATAACACGACTTTTCGACAAACTGACAAAATGACTATAATTCGCATGGCAACCTGGAACATAAACGGGTTGACCCCTAATAAACACGAAACAGAAATGTTCATGATACAACAAAATTTGGACTTGCTATTGGTATCCGAAGCTCACGGTACTGCGGTCACAAACATTAAGTATAGAAATGATGAATGTTATGTCACTGCACATCCGGATGGAACTGGACATGCTGGCACTGCGATTATTCTTAAAAAGTCATTAAAACACCATTTAATGCCAGAATACAGAACTTGTCACATCCAGGCAACTACAGTGGCAGTAGAGGATGAAAATGGCCTCTTCAATGTTTCCTCAGTGTACTGTCCACCTAAACACAGAGTGTCCGAGCAAATGTTTACAGAATTCTTTCGGAAACTTGGGAATCGATTTCTAGCAGGTGGAGACTGGAACTCAAAAAACACACTGGGGTTCTAGGATAACCAACACCAGAGGCAGACAGCTGAAACTCAGCCTGGATACCAACAATTTGACCACTGCTTCCACTTGTGAGCCCACACATTGGCCGACGGACGTCTCTAAGGTGCCTGATCTGATTGACTTTTTTGTTATAAAAGGATTCTCTTCGCATTATGTTAAATGTGAGTCTTGTAACGACAGCTCCTCGGATCACACACCAGTATTGTTTACCCTAAGTTCGAAGATTATAGAACACGATATCCCAGTTAAGATGTACAACAAAAAAACAGACTGGCATTCATTTAGAAACTACATTGACGAGAACATCAAGTTAAAAGTAGCCCTTAAGACGCCTGACGATATTGAGGGTGCCACTGAACATCTTACAAATCTCATCCAGGTGGCCTGCTGGAAAAGGGAACGGATACAGAACTACCCTTTAGAAATTAAAAAAGCGGTGCTTGAGAGACGTAGGCTAATTTCAACAGGCAAGCGTCATATTTAAGAGAAATGCTGAGGACCTGGCACAATAGGACCCGTGAGGCTCAACTTTCATCTCTTACATCCACCGCAGCTACTAACTATTCACTGTGGAAATTCGCGAAATCATACGATAGACCACAAGTGGCAAAGTCTCCGCTTCGTACTGAGAGTGGCTGGGCTCACACGCCGTAGGACAATACACACTTATTTGCAGAACATCTATCAAATGTTTTCAGTCCAAATAGCGTCAGTGACACAGATGCTGAAACAGAGGTGGGGTTTGTTCTTGCTCAGCCCCTTCAAATGTCGTTGCCCCCAGCTCCGGTTACGGTACGAGAGGTTTGGAGGACTATTAATGGCCTCAAAGATAAAAAAGCACCAGGATTCGACCTCATCACAAAAGAAATCTTGAGAAAACTACCAAGAAAAGCGCTAGTCTTTCTGACAATGCTCTATAATGGCATATTAAGAGTCCAGAAATTCCCAGATCTTTGGAAGGTGTCACAGATTCTGATGATACACAAAGCAAGAAAACCAGTAACTCAAACCATCACTCAAAACATCAACTCATATAGGCCCATCAGTCTTCTGCCCATCCTGTCCAAGGTCTGTGAAAAATTGGTCCTACGTCGCATCATGCCAATACTGGAAAATACCAAAGCCATTCCCAACCATCAATTCGGCTTTAGGCAGCGACACTCTACCATAGAGCAGGTACACAGAGTTGTAGAGAGGATCAGAAAATCCTTGTAGGAAAGAGAATACTGTTCGTCTGTATTCTTAGATATCCAGCAGGCTTTTGACAAAGTCTGGCATGATGGTCTTCTCTATAAAGATGTGCCTCCCTCACAGCTATTACATCCTGCTTAAATCTTATCTCACAGATAGAATCTTTCTGGTCAAGGAGTCTGAAACAACATCTGACTTCTACCAAGTTAGGGCAGGGGTGTCGCAGGGCTCGAACCTGTACTGGATGCTGGGTCGAAACAGTAAATGTCTCAATATTAAAGCCTGCCATCATCATAATATTACAAAGAGCACAGAACACTATACTTAGAACCATAGCGCATGCCCCTTGGTTCATTACAAACACAGAAATCCACAAATGTCTAGGAATGAGCACCGTGAAGGAGCAAATTGAAATTTCTTCACGGAAATATCAAAAGTGGCTAGAATATCACCCGAACGTACTTGCGGCGGGTCTAACTAAGCGCAGCTACCAAAAACGCCTCAAAAGGAAAGACATTATATAAATAGAGAAATCAGACTCTATAAATAAGATGAGTGGATGTCGTCCCCACTGGAGGAGGCCCTCTACATGTCAAATCCAACACACAAAATACCTGCTTATAGTATTTTACTAACTGCAGATGAGAAGAGAGAAAAAAAAAACTTCTCCACTCTCCAGTACGCCCGCACGGCCCGGTCGAATTTTGGTTACTCGAAATTAATTTCTTTGCGCATTATTTTGATTATGCTACATCTCCTAAGATATTAATTTCATTTGCAATGTGTAAAGGGACAAAATAGTCTTCATAAAATGCTGAAGCCAACTAACGTATTTAAAATGATAACTATCTTCACCCTGTATCCATGACGGGGTAGTCGGAAAAAAAAATGATAAGGATTAATAACGTATTTGTTATTTACACAAATACGTTTTTAATCCTTATCATTTTTAATACATCCTTCAAATTACTGCTTTGTAATTGCTGGTATTTTTAAGTATTAAAATGGTTATAGTATGTTATCCTTAAGAGATACGACATAATACCGACGTGCGCTTTTTGGTAGCCCTATATTAGGTACCCAATTCCACCATACATTATTTTGTTATATCTCACAGGGCTTAGGCAGCGTTTTCGTAAAAACCTCCCAGACGGCATATGTTTTTCCGACACCCCAAAAAAATATTAGTAAGTTATTATAATTTAGTCAAGGTATAAAAAAACTTAACAAATTCTACATAAAAACCTTCCTTATGAATCACTCTATCTACTAAAAAAACTTCATCAAAATCTTTTAAGTACCTAGTTTTAACTTGTGTACGAGTCCCGTAGTGCCCTCGCGGGCAGTTTTACCATCGCTTCCTATGCGAATGAGGTGATAGCGGCCAAAAAGGAGGAGTATTGGGTGCGGGAGCAAGCTGGGCTCACGCTCTCTACCCCTGTGTTCGCAGAGGAACATTCGAGGGCGGCTCGAAGCGGGCATAGCTAACTGCGGATCATAGGGGTATCACATCTGGCCCACAGGAATGCAGCTCATCTTGGATTATTCCCTTAGCTGGGTCGCTGTGAATAACCCTCAGGTCGATCCAGCGACCCGATTAGGAAGAAGGCGAAACACTGCAAAGCTTAGTAGGTTTACAAAAAGTCCAAGGATAAACTTGTCCTAGGTAGAAGATTAACTAATATATATCGCCAAAAATATGGAACACATCCATGATAAAAATGCTATGGTGGTAAATATAAATATAATAAAAAACTTTAAAAAGCTAGTAAAAATCTGTAGTAGGGCTACAGATTTTTACTAGCTTTTTAAAGTTTTTTGGAGTCTTTTCTCAGTAATTCTACTTTTTTCATAACTGCCTTTTGGTAATAAAACAAACATCCCTAGTATTTAGCTATCACTATCAGTGTCACTTAAATTAGTTTGATCTTTAAACAAAGTAGATTTGAGTCTATAGAATAGTATAAGTACAATGAGACATTTTTATGACAGCGAACTGGAGTTAACTCCGCTGCACATCTCTTAAGGACTACCGCCGGAACACCACCGGGGTACTAGACATACAGACGTCGAGCGACCGCAGCACCGTCCGAATATCACATTGCCTGTTAGTTATATCAGGCATTGTGACGCCAAAATTGGTGATTATGGGAGGCTGCTTGCTACGGTCGTCGACCCGGAAGTTTACCGCAAAGAGGTTGGCTAACAAGTCCTCCTTCTCTCAGCCTCGTGGGCCAGCGATCCGTTAGGGTACCGTAGCGGTGACAGCGAAGGTCGGCAGAAGTTAGGTTGTGCACGGCTTTGGCCAGGTGGCAATTTCCGGCTACCCGTGGGTTGCGAGGTAAGTTCCTGCCAAACCGCGCTATAATAAGCTAACCTTTTACACTCTATTGTATGAGGCTCTGAAGTGGGCCACATTCAGATTAACCGCTAGACACGCAGGAGATAGCACCTGCATTTCGGCGTTTTGAGGGGGCCCAACCATTCTACATTAAAGTCCTCCAAAAACACCAATTAGGCGTTCGGAAACCGCACTTGCGGATCATCTGCAGCCCCGCCGAGGTAGTCACAGAGGCGAGTCGTCTGCATATGCCCCTTATGGGAGCAATAAAGCACACACAACAAATCTGGTTCGTAGAGCCATGATCCACTTGCAAACAGAGGACACAGAAGGATGGATTTTCTAGGCAGCGCAGACGGCGAACACAAATATCCGCCCTAACAAACACACACCCCGACCATTTTGTCGAAGCATTGCTCGACGATAGCCGGAGTAGCACAAAAACGACGTATCGACATATTTGCGTCTCCATTAGGAACAGCATTCCGGACCGCACCGTCTCAAGATGATGATAGACGGCGTTGAAGTTTGTATAGAGTCCATGGATGTTATTGAACTTCACCTCAAACAGCGTACGTGTGGAATTTGTGTTGGCCGATGTAGATCCATGCCCTTTGCTTTGCGCTGCCATGTGTGGAGAAGGAAGGAAGCGTGAAAACGGAGCGTGACGCAGCTGTGAGTGACAAAGCGTAAGTGCTAGTTTTGTCCAGGGACGTCTGGTTAGGCGAAGGCCGGCCCGCCGGACGAAAGGGCCTCCGTACCCCCCCGAGCGTAGTCTACTAAGCCGCTGGGGGCTAGCGGAACCACCGTTTCTACAGGTCTCCCTGGCCGGTGACTCGCGCCACCGACAGTAGAAGCCATTTAGCACCCACTGATCCCACACCTGCTGCATAAATCTAGCTCCAAGCTGCTGAATCCCGAACATAACCTAAGAGTTATTTGGAGGATGTTACGCAGAATACATGGGATCCCCCGGTCAAAAATAAAAACTTTTATTTTTGTGCCACCTGGCACTCACCTGGAGGAAGCTATGGCGTGCAGGCACTTCGAGTGCCGTAGCTTCGTCCGTCAGTCAGCAGGTGTACCACGTATAGGTGAGGTGGGCTTAAGCCCGAAGCTGCTGATAGGCCTCTTACAAGCGAAAATTAATTGATCCAAATGCTCTTTCTTTTATGACATAGATTTCCACCTGAAATACACTACCTAATCTTAGTCTGTTTCACCCATATTCCAATTTTGACATTACATCTTTCAATGTGCACTCCAGCACCAGAGAACTTAATCAATTCAGTTATGGAGCCAAATTTAATAGAGATTTTTAGCAATCTGTTTCTGTGATGGATGAAATAAAATTAAAAAAGGATTTAATACAGTTTGTATTTGTTCGCGACAGATCCACTTGCCAACGAGTGAAGACGTGTGTGATTATGTGTATAGTGTAAATACTTAAAACATAACAATAGTGAAATAGAAAAACCGTGATAATAGTAAATAGTTTCGTGTAAATAGTGTTTTATAGTGCCTAGACAAAGATCTAGTGTTTATACAGTGCCTAGAGAAACAATCTAGTGTTTTATAGTGCCTAGACAACAGTCTACTGTTTGCATAGTGCCTAGATAAGAAATCTAGTGTTTTCATATAGTTCCTAGATAGATGACCTAGTTTTTATATATTTAATGTTCCCTTTTGTTGTTAAATAATAGTAATGTCTTGTGATTTTGTTAGTGTAATGTTCTAAATTTGTACATTTTCTACCTACGTTAGGTCCTTGCTTTGGACCTAGATCCTAGACCGCTTGACCTGCGCTGTCACGAATAGTTTCATTTCATAGCCGGTCTAGGTAACTCCAATGAATAATAGTGCTCCTACACCTACAGATTATAGATAAATAGAAATTCATAGATAAAGGTGTAGAATGTGTTGGAGTTTCCTAGACTGAGCTAGATTTTTTGGAATCTATGTCATGACTGATAGCGATAGGTAGTTAAGAATAGCATATTTCGATAGGTCTTTGTAAATAGTACCTGAATTGTAAATGTAGCATAAATACTTTTCGAGTTACAACAGTTTTAATTGATAATGAATAATAAACTATGCAATCTTAATTAAGGGTTTTGTCACGGCTCACGTTAAGGTAAAGTTTTCGCGGTACGATAGTAAACACGTTTTGATGAGCAAGTGCGGCTAACAATCGAGCGGAAATACAGCAAGAAAAATAGAAGACTGGAAGAACTACAAGAAGTGAACCAGTTATAGTGAAACGTTTGCTCATCGTATTCTCGTATAGTGTTATAATATCATATAGTTATAATGCTCAAGTCGCGATAACGGGAGCTGACAGAACCCTTCTCTTTGGTTGCGTGTTAAAGTCATCGGTGTTTCCTTTCATCGCCCTCGCGAGGAGTCCACGTCCGACCTGCCATACCCTGGTTTCTGACCCCCCCCCCTGAGCCTACAGTCAAACTTGGGGCATAACCAGCTCGTTCGCCATGCCGTAGAGAGTCTGCCCGTCCCATACAGTATTGTTATAATTAAAATTGTATGTCTAAAGGCTCGACACAGTAACCTATTAATAGATAAAGGTCTGTATTCAACAATAGAAGTCACTTATTGATTGATTTTCTACCAATAGACAAACATTTGGTTAAAATAATGAATAAATTAAACTAAATATTCAACACCAGCTCTATAGCAAAAGAAATAAAGACACTGCTATCATCATTGACCACATAAATTCCCAAAACATAAAGTCTGTGAATATGGTGGTGTAAGCTGTGGTGAACGTGGTTGGTGGTAAGTTTACTTATACTTTATGTTAAGTCTATAATATGTAACTAACTTATAGCTTATCATTGTTTGTTTACCCAAATATGAAAAAAAAAAAAAAATACGGTTTTAAATTGAAAAATGAAAGCTGGGGCAAAAATTCTCACGAGCTACCAATATAAACAAAGAAATACTCACTGGGTACTCCTTTGCGGACATATCTCTTTATTGTGTTAGTGCGTTTGACCGACTTTCCTTCGCCAAGTAAAGTAGCCCATTTTTGTGCTCTCGTTGCTAGTACTTTTAAGTAATTCGACATAAAATCTTCATAGCTCTCGTAATCGAAGTCCTCGTGTCTCTCAAACCCGTACTCATCAACTGAGCTAAAAACAAAAGTAAAATTTAGCAATCAACACATCATACACACTTTATTTTTGTAACATTTTTGAAGGACACGGCTGGTTTATTACCTAAAGTTAGAGTGTGCCATTATGCCGCTAAATCCTATTGATTAATCATCTAATAAGCATAATAGTCAGTTGATTGCAAATTTATTTTGTATTAGATTACGCCCCAAATAATACTCCACATGATGGACGAATGCATTCTAAATCTAGGGACGAATGAATTCAGATCGAATCTTGTTTTTATAGGTAGTAGTAGTAGTGGAATCTACGAATCACTACGAACCCTACAAACTACGAAATACGAATCGAATTGAACAAAACATGAACGAATGAGGGTTTTATTTTGACTTTGACATTTCTTTTTTAAATTATTTTATAGCCTGGGAACTAAAACCTTTTAGCCATATCTTATTTATAACATACTAGTGGATGCCCGCGGCTTCGCACGCGTGGTGATTTACCGGTTCCCGTTTCCCACAAGAACTTGTTCACGGGATAAAAAATACCCTATGTGTTATAATGATGTGAAGTGTGTGTTATTATACTATTGTAAAGCTTCATCAATTCCATTCAGTAGATTTTGCGTGAAAGAGTAACAAACAAATCCATACTTACAAACTTTCGCGTTTATAATATTAGTAGGATTTCTTCAATCTTATGTTATAATTTAGTCGTGTCCATTCCTTTGTCAATGTCAAGTCCAGCTCTAGGTCCAGATTGCTTGGAATTTGCCCGACAAGATGTATAATAGCACTTCATTCATTTCAACTTTTGTTTAAAACTACCATTTAACACATAAAACAAGATTAATGCACTATTTCTGGAAAATAATATAGCAAGCTTTCACCATTGACGAAGTTCCCGCGCAACGATCACTTTGACGGCTCGAGCAAAGAATTTTATTGTTACTAACTTAGACCGTCAAAGGAAATTTGACCCATACGATTGTATGGGTCAAGTTGTCTTATGCTTAATATTTATCTGAGCTAGTTTTCTTTTAATATCTTGGTCTTCTTTCTACTTCTTAGTCAAATAATTATATTATTAAGTCCAAATTAGACTTACACAAATGAAGTGATAGAAGAGCTACTGAAGTTATCAAAGAAATTTGCGCAGCAAGATGTTAAATTGTATTTCACTCTTTTTCATTATACCACTTTCTCACAAGTTTTTTGTGTCTAAAGTCCGTATTCCAGAACGTTTCTCGAGAGACTTGTTTTTGCCTTACAAAATCTACTCTCAAGTGTTGATAAACGTTCTGGAATACGGCATTAAGAATCTACCATTTATACACAAAATAAAAGATTAAAGCACCAGTTTTAGAAAATAATATACAGCAAGCCAAGTGGGTGGCTTATGGCGGGCACCAAATTCCCGCGCCGAGTCCTAGAGTAAAGAGAATGTAATCACTACGTTTGTCTAAAGTGGTGAAACAAATTCTCTACAGATAACTAAAATTTAGAAACCGTAATAATGACTATTAATAATTAAAGTTACGGTATTCATGATTTGTATACGAGTAGATGCTCCCACTCGGCCACTCCTCCAAATGTGATAACGATGTGGTCATGTCAAATATAGGAGCCCGCGTGCACAAGCAATTTATTTGTCTCTGTCGCCAAAACATAAGTTGCTCGTGCACGGTGGAGTAAGTATTTTATAATTATACTATATTACTCATAAATAAATAAGTAAGTTTATCAGCTATGCAATTCACAAATCTCGGATCCAAATCCGCTACGACGCAAATGTCATCGATATTCATAGAACTCGAACATCAATGACATTTGGTTTGGCTTTGGATCCGAGATTTGTGAATTGCATAGCAGGTGTCTAGATTAGCCCCATACTACAAGCTTTTATTTGCTTGCTTTGGAAAAGGGCGTTGTGTAAAGAGAAATCATGTCCCACAATATTTAAATTTATTTATTTGAAATAAAATCTAATGAAACAGTTTTATCGTTTAAAACTTAACATTTATAGTTATGCAGGTGTCTTTTTAATTAGGAATATTATGTTTTGAAGGAGGTAGGTAAGTTTATAGGTTATTCAAAAATACATAATACATACTTTGGATGACAATTAAAGCGCTCGTGACCATGCTGACTCAATGTTCTGTAAACGATCACTGCGTTAAGCAAATTTCAAAATGAATGATTACGGATGGGTGACCGGTTTGTGGTATTTCCATTTATGAGCGTATCAGTATTTCGAAAGGCACGTTAAGCCGTTGGTCCCCGTTGCCACTAACATGGCAGTTATTCAACCAAGTTGAAGCTTGGAAGCAAGTATGGCTTGAAAAGTTTCAACAGCAGGTAGCAACAAACTGCGTCTGTCTATTTCAACACGGCAATGGGCTCACCACCATGGTGGTGGGACAGGAATAAATGTATTATTGAATAAACTTTGAAATGTGAGCACATAATATGTCTCGGCCACCCCTTCGAAGATAAGGCGTGATTTATCAAACAATGTATGACACTAACATGGTAATAGAAATATATCGTTGAAAATTTTATTTCAGTCCAAGACTACCAGCGATGCAATTCATAAATCTCGGATCCAAATCCGCTACGGCGCAAATGTCATTGATATTCGAGTTCTATGAATATCGATGACATTCGCGACGTAGCGGATTTGGATCCGAGATTTGTTAATTGCATAGCAGAACTTCAATTGGTCGTGCTAATTAGTGTCTAGCACATAAGACCTTTTAGCCTTTTTGTTACCGCCTCACTAAAAAGGCAACGGGTTAAAAATTTAACGGGTTCAAATTCTTCCAAATTTAACATGTAAAATAGACACATTTTACTAAATTTATTCGGTCCTTTAGACCCACCCCAGTTCCGTGCTTCGGAAGGCACGTTAAGCCGTTGGTCCCGGTTGCCAATAAAATGGCAGTTGTTAAGCCAAGTTGAAGGCCTTATGGCGGGTCAAAAATTTCAACAGCAGGTAGCAATAATCTGCGTCTGTCTATTTCAACACTACACACTGCACAACAATACAATGGGCTCACCACCTATTACGTGGGACAGAAATACACATGGTGAAAAGTGTGCATATAATATATATGCCTCTGCCACACCTTCGGGGATAAGGCGTGGAAGATAAATAAAATAAATAAAAATGTATTAATAAATTTTTAAAGCAATCGTTTTGCAGAATTTTTCATATTTTATTTATTTTTTATTTTTTAATAATGTGGAAAAAGTCAATTCTATTCGAGACGGGGATTGAACCCGTGACCTTTGCCTAACCAGAGCAATGTTCTAGCCACCTGAACTATCCGAACCGTATCGAATCAAGTTGAAATTCTCCACCATTATTTTAACCGTCATTTTAAGAGTATGACCAGAGCCATCTATCGAGCTAATGAACAATTCGATATCAATGAACAGTGTTACAACCATTTTTAAACATTGATGCAATGGACTCCACTCAGTCTATGGATAAATTTTTGAAGCAATTATTTTGCTAAATTCCTCTTATTTTTTATTTTTTTAATAAAGTGGAAAAGGCACAGAGTAAGCAAATCAAACGTTTGAGAAAAATAGCGTAGCCTATTTCACACATGTAAACAGATAGCTTAATCCAGGGTCGCATTCAGCTATCATATCATATCATTTTAATATCTATCATAATTTATGTTTATTAACCAAACATATTGTTTAATGGTATCCTTAGGAAACCTAAAACAATATTAACATAATTAATTACATCGGGCACTACATTTAGCTTGACTTTGGATATTGTCATTTCAAAAAATTTACTGAACTGAATTCGTCCCTGTGTACTTGACATGCCGTAACAGTACAAAATGTATGTAAATTAACAAAAATCTTAGATATAGATGACGATAGTGACCAAACGCAATATATGCATACTGCCTCTGTGGCGCGGTGGGAGTGCATCCGACTGCTACGCAAGAGGTCGTGGGTTCGATTCCCCCCCAGGATAAAACTTTGTGTGATAAGCACGATGGTTTATACTGTGTCTGGGTGTTATTTATCTATAATATGTATGTATTTAGAAACATATAAGTATGTTTATCAGTTATCTGGTTACCATAGTACAAGCACTGCTTAGCGTGGAATCAGATGGCGTTGTGTGAGTTGTCCCAACAATATTTATTTAACGGTTTACGGAACAGATGCTATGAACCAAATATTAACAACTTTTCAAGTGTTCGTCTAGAAGAATCACCATTTTTGAATAAAAATCTTAGAATAAAAACACGTAGTTGTAACTAAAACATCAATTACCTGTGAAAAGTTATACCTGGTGATTTCTTGCTATCACAACATTTTACACAACACTTCAGTATGTTTTTTATACTTTTATAATCTTTATTTTAATATATATACACAATATTTTCCCTTCGGCACAAAACACTAACAAATTCCTGATTCAAATATGGCGCCTTTTGTTGACATTATGTAGAAAATTAGGCTACGCGCTGTTCGCTGTCTATGTGCGAGTTACATGTAGCTACACATGACAAAAGAAGATAGCGTTATACAACAAATATAAAGAGTGAAAAGGATGAAGTATTACACCATAAACAAAGGAATATGTTTGATCTGCTTAATCTTCTAAATATGTGGGAAAAAGTCAATTCGATTCGAGACAGTGATTGAACCCGTGACCTTTGCCTAACCAGGGCAATGTTCTAGCCACCTTGAACTATTCGAACCATATCAAAAAAATATGAGAAAATTTTTATTTGTTTTACTAGTAACAAACATCATATATTTCTGATTTAACACTATCATTAAAACATGACAAGATGATTTCAGTATAGTAGGAAGCGTACGCTGACTTTTATACCGAGACTATTTATTCCTTTTTACAAATATTTATACAGATATTATTTTCAATGTACCGAGTTTTCAACGAAGCTAGAAGCAAATAATGGTGGGCATGTCAGTGTGATGATTTTAGTTCAGTCACTTAAATAAAACAATGTCTACAAAATGTTTTTTTAAATATATATGCAGTGTACTCCTAAAATTTCAACCTCATAACGGAAGTCACGTACATTTTTTTTGAATCTTAATAATATTATAAATGTGAAAGTTTATTTGGATGTTTGTTACTCTTTCACGTAAAAACTACTGAATAGATTTTAATGAAAGTCTACAATAATATAGCTTATACATCAGAATAACACATAGGCTACTTTTTTTCCCAGAAACAGGTTCCTGGTGTCCGCACACACCAGGTTGGTGTGTGCGGGAACGGGAAAACATCTCTACGCGGGCGATGCCGCGGGCGTCAACTAGTAAATAATAAATGATGTGGGACTTTTTATTACACATACGACTGCGGCATTCGTGCAGGTTTTCTTCATGATTTGACGGAACGGTGATGCGATCTGGCTTCTATTTGACAATTTATAAGTGTTGTTTGTTATTGTTAGAGCGTAACTAATCTATATAATATAACAACTAATCAAGTAAACGCTGGTTCTGTGCAAGCTCAATCAGATAACCTTCTAACAGATACTTTCAAGGTATTAGATTACCTAGGTATCTAATCATTCTAAGTTCACTAGCGGCACAAGGCCGGTACAGCACAACGCCAGTATATTCATAGCTCTGTTTAAAACGGAGATCCAGCTAAAGTCTGGAAATTTATAAAGTCTTTGGTAGTTGGTAAATCTCGCCAAAACTCTGTTCCTAACAATCTAATTTGTTAGGAACAGAGTTTTGGCGGAATTAATTTTTCACTGCCTTATCTAATTTTAGTTCTGAGAGCAAAAAATCTACTTTTAAAAACCTTTCAACCATACCAACTCTTGAATGTACTCCATTCTCCTTTAGTTAATTCTCTAATTGTGATGTTAAGAAGAGTATATTATCTATCACTTCTAACGCTGTAGGGACCTCTAATTGATGAACTTCTTCCTATTCTCTGTCATATACTAAATTTCTCGATAACTCACAGTGCTTTTCCCATGGCATGCAAAGAGGCTTTAATTATTCCTATTGCTAAAAGAAATAACCCTTCCTCGTTTTCTGACTATCGCCCTATCTATATTCCACCTTTCCTTTCCAAAGTCCTGGAACGCCTCGTTCACACACAGCTCACTAATTTTCTCTCCCAGAACCAGTAATTAAATACTTTTCAGTCCGGGTTTCGTGCTGGGCATAGTACTACCACTTCCTTAGTTCATATTACGGAGGACATAAGATCGGGTATGGAAAGCAGCAACCTAACAGTCCTAACTTTGCTAAATTTTAGCAATGCTTTTAACATGTTGGATTTCGATATCCTGCTTGGTATATTTTACTCACTTAACATATCTCCAATTGTAATTGACTGGTTTCGTAGCTACCTGTTCGGCCGCCGGCTGTGTATTACTATAAATGATATTTCCTCATCTTGGTGCAACACATCTGCCGGGGTGCCACATGGCGGCGTGATATCTCCTTTACTCTTTTCTGTTTTTATAAACTCCATCACTAAGGACTTAACTTCTTCCTACCAACTTTACGCAGATGATCTTCAAATTTATTCCCAGGCCTGCTGGTCAATTTAAATGTGGCTGTTGGCAACGTCAATGCAGACATAAAAAAAATTTGCAAATGGAGTGAGGACCATGGTCTGAAGGTTAATCCTGGCAAGACTCAGGCCATTGTTGTTGGCAGCCCCAGGTCGATCTCTAAAATCGACTGGACACAGCTCGCAGCAGTGACCTGTGGTGGGACTGACATTTTGTATAGTTCTTCGGTAAAAAATTTAGGGATTCACATAGACTTATGTTTATCCTGGGGTCCTCAGCTGAGCCGCAAAATATACGCAGCATCAAGACCACTGCGGCGATAAAAAAAATTCTACCTATTGAAACTAAAACTGCCCTTGTTCAATTACTTCATTTTCCTATTCTTGATTATGCCGATACCAGCTATCTAAATCTCACCGAAGAGCAACTACATAAACTTGAGAGACTCCAGAATTATTTTAACAGATTCATATTTGGTTTGCGCAAATATGATCACATCTCCGAATATCGCAAAAAGCTCAAGTGGTTACCTATTCGTCTTCGCCGGAATACACATATATCTTATCCTTGCTATATAATATCCTCTTTAAACCTTTCACTATTTCCTCTCTAAAACAGCGCTTTGAATTTTTAAGTGACACCCATTCTAGATCTCTGAGATCATCGGAGAATTTGAGATTTAAAATACCTGGACACTCCACTGATTTCATGGACAAATCGTTTACTGTTCAGGCGGTTCGTTTGTGGAAAGCACTGCCACACACGTCTGATTCACAATCAGACATACACAAACTTTGAACACCTTTAAAGTGGTTGTTAATAATTATTATCTGCGTGTTGCTGACTCTGCCTAAACTGCAATGCCTTATTAATATAATATGTTTGTATATATTATAGATATGTATATATTATAGATATGTAATGGGCTCACCACCTATTACGTGGGACAGGAATCCACACGGTAAAAAGTGGGCATATAATATGCCTCTGCCACCCCTTCGGGGATAAGGCGTGGTGGATATTTATTTCATTTATTTATTTATATATGTAGTTTATGTAAATTTATTTTAGAGCGTAATTCTTTAGTACTCATGTACCTAGTGTTACGTTGAAGGTACACCTTACTGCCCCAAATCATTTTTTTCATCTTGGTTTCCATCCAAAGGTTGCCTGTAAGAGATTACCTTGTGCGATAAGGCCGCCAATTGTATTACCGATAAGTTTTTAATTGTAATCCAATACTGTTATATTTCTGGTGTACAATAAAGAGATAAATCAATCAATCAATCTGGTTGAGAGGGCGGGAAAAATAAATTCTAAATGGACTGTATTTGCGGGGAAAGACAAAAAATGAAATTTACACGCGATTGTCGACGGAAAAAGAAATGGAAAAACAGGAATGGGCACACTACCTTGCTGCTTGCTGCGAGATGCTGAGTAGGAGGCTGCCGGGGGCGTCCCTGGACTTGAATTCCTGGTTTCCTTGCACGAAAACACAATTTATCCATGGAAAACACAATTATTGAGATAGTTGGTTCGATGCGGCCGCGCGCACGATCATTGTAGGACAGACTGCCAGCCCTCAATCGTGGTCGCTGCCCGTGAGGCTAGCGGCGCGAGCGCAGGTACTTGCGCGCGTAATACAGCTGTCTCGCTCCTCCTTTATGCGAGACAAGGTAGGTGCGAAAGAGAAATGGAATAAAGGGGAGCGGGGGGAGTGTCGACAACTAATTAATTAAAAACAAAAGCAGATCAGCGATGCAATATAGAAAAAATAACGCGGCTTCTCTTTTATCATATACCGGCGCAACCACAATCCATGTTCCGGATATAGGCTCTCGGCCCTGGAGCATGATCTCTGTGCCTTAGGCTTTGGACTCAGGTCCACAGATTCTGATCCCGGATTAAACCCTAAAGTTTACTGATATCTGGATCCTATAATCATAATTCAGAATTTTAGGTCATGACCCTGGAATCTGAACAGTTGACCCTTGAGCCTGGACTTCTGACCTAAGATCATGGAGTCAGAACTCTGGACTCAGGACCTATACCCCAGAACCACGATCTTGGACCCTGGAGCCTGAACTTAAAACCCTGGGACCCCAGACTCAAAATATTTGAAACTCCATTTTTGCACTTAAATAATCCACTATTATTACAAAATTTTTACGTCAAACAATGTTTACAACACGAATTTCTTTCTTGAGGAGCCCTCAAGGTAGTTTCGAACGTAGGTACCTTGAGTTTGACAGATATATCCTCACCTCGAATGAGGAAATCTTTTGAGTTGAGGTGAGTGGAGGACATTTATGCGACCGACTATTTCCTAAATGGAGGTTGAGTGAAGTCGAGGAACTTTTAGAGAACCATCTTATAATGTTAGGGTAAGACGTATTAATAATGGTGGAACATTATACATAGAGATTTAAAAGTGCATTAGTGAAGGAAAGTGATGTATTGCAATGAATAGCGGTGTTGTTTGTGTTAGTGCAAAATTTCCACAAAGAGCTGCAATAAGGGATCTACTGCCTTATTGGGGCACGGACTAGGACCTAGGACTGAGGACTTGACATCGACAAACGACTAGACAGCACTACAACCGTAGACAGAGAATAGTATAGACGAATTGATAGCTTTCGTTTCACTCACACAAGAAAGAAAGCAACTTATGCCGGTCTAGTGAAAAGAAACATAATTGTTAGATTCTTTGTTTCATCGAGCGTGCCGGTTTTTCCAGCACAATCTTGAGATTGAGCGAAAAAAGTTTGACAGCTGTTTTGCAGTTCATTGTCATTATTGTAAAAAAAATGCTATAAAACGGTTTAAGGCCATAATATACGCGGTTGACCTTGCTCGAATGGGCGTTACCGATGAAAATGCCCCGCGCTGGCTCCCCAACCCCCCCGACATTAATTACGCGCAGCGCGTACGCCTATAATAAGTTTATTATAGTGTACATGCTTCCTCCCTTCGGCTTCGCTGGCATGGTACTAACCCGGATAAAAGTAGCTACTTATGTATTATTCCAGGTCATTAACTGTTTTTTTTAACAGCGGCATTTAGAAACAGCACATTTAACTACTTATATAACTAAAAGCACATTTAACAAGTTTTCACTTATACAATGACATTGTACCTACATTCCAAATTTCAGCCAAATCCGTTCAGTAGTTTTTGCAAGAAAGAGTAACAAATGCATCTAGGTATAGGCCATCACATCCATACAAACTTTCGCATTTATAATTTATGTAGGAAGTAGTGAAGGAAATTTTAGAGTCAGCAATCATATTTAATTGCTAAGACTCCATTCGCATTAATTTAATGAACAGTACTTGCTAAAATTAATTATTGCTGAGACATCGATTACGTAACAATTGTCACTTCGTCACGAAGTTACAATCTCCCTCCAATACATGACTAAGCGCATCGACGTTCGCGCCGCTACTGAGTGGCGAGTTGCGAATGCTAAATTAAATTGCCAAAACTCATAATTATAATTCACGACAAATTCATATCGCAGGCGAGCTGTGAACGCTGCGTCGCTGCGACGACTAAATTATGAGGCAGGCGAGCTGCAAATGCTAAAATTAATTTTCACGATTATTTCATGAATGGATCGTGTCATTGTGCTATTCCGAAATACGGAGTGTGTGAATGAAAAAGTGCATGGTTGATATTCAGCCCATTATTTTTAACTATTAAATGCTTAAGTTTGAGGTTATTTATTCTATTTTAGTGAAATTTTTTTAACAATCTGTGAAAGCGATTGAGTTGAGTAAGAAGTCGAAATTCGTACGTACTTTTTACGAGTTGTAGATACTTTGGTTATTTTGTATTATTCTTTTATTGTGAATATATAAGCCTGTACTTTATTGTGGAATAAATAATGAAATACAGAATGTATTTTATGGATTCCGTCTCTCGAAAGGAAAACAACGGAAATAAAGATTTTTAATTTTTATTGAATTGAAAACTTCTTTTAGAGCGGTACGCATTTTTTTAGATGAGATATATCTCTGGACCCGCGACACCGTTTGACATATGCATGTACATATAGCAGATCGCGAACGCGTCTAGATAAATATTTTAGTCTTGATAGTTAATTGGTACTTAGATTCAATATTTGCTACTAAATAATAGAATCATCATCATTATCATCTAACGTTAATCCCGGTCTTATTAAATAATATTGTGTAATCAATTAAGACTCTTTCGGTGTAGAATTTTTTTTCATCGTTATCATCATTAATGTCGATCCCGGTCAATTTTTGAAGTGAAATCCGCGAACGAGGATAGATAAATAAATTATTAATAAATTTGCAGAGTGCAACCCTTATTTTTTTTTTATTATGTCCGCCTGGACGTCAGTCCGTCTGTCTATCCATGTGTCATCATCGATTTTCTCAGGAACGGGAGGACCTAGCATGTTGATGTTTACTTCAACGATGTTCATATTAGCATTTAGCATAGCAATAGTACGTCGCGTGCTAAGAGAGAATAATTAGTACGCTAATGAAATTAATAAAAAATAGCATTAATAACCATCACTAGTAGGAAGTAAGATAGTAGGACTTAGGTAGGTACCAACGTAGGGACGTACCTAGGGTTGCAAAATTACGTAATTTTACCGAAAACGCTGGTAAAATAAGGGTAATTTACGGTAATTTATATAAATTACGGTAAAATTACCGGCTACTGATGTATGGGGAATGGTGGTAGGTATGACGTCGCGCGCACCACGAAATGTGCACCACGAAAATAAACAAACCCCGTAGTTAGGACAACAGAATTGTTACCACTGTCGGACTGAACTCTAAAACAAGTTATTGAAAAATACTACCTATTTATTTAGATTTAGATTATTTTGACTTATTGCAAAAATAGTAAGATATAAAAAAAACACACAACATAATATGAAATAAATAATATCTTTTAATATTAACATTCTGAAAAATTTAACTGCCTTAAACATATTCGCTTTGGTTCCGGTACATCAGATTTTTCACTGGTGTCTTCATTTACATTTTCTTTACTTTTATGTGGCGATTGACTCATTGTTGGTAAAGATATGATATTTTCACCAATAATCATAACGTCTTCTTGAAAATTATTTTCTGTTTCATTAGTTTTTTGTCTGTTTTCTTTATCTTCTTTTCTTTTTCATTAAATGTTTATAGCATGGGTGATATATTCAGGATCCCTAATCATCATTTTTCTGGGAAGTCGAGGATCAACTAATTCCGGCAGCATACTCTGTATAAAATTTTATTAGTGTAGGTTCCATCTTTGTTTCCCAAAATTTGTCGTCTTTATAAATCATTTCTGTTTTAATTGGTATATCTTCACCGAACCACAAACCGAATAAACATTATTTTGTTTATTTTTGTAATATGCAGCTGTCCCTGAATTTGGTAATACCAATTGTGTTCTTTATTTTATGATGTTGTTTTTTTTTTATAAAACGTATCTTTTTTATCAGATATAGCTTTCTCTAATACAGGTTTGTATGCACTAATAGGGCATTTTATTTCACAAATAGTTTCTGAATCTATAATGCCGTCCGGTGAAGCACCCAAAAATGGGATATTTTCGTCGAAAAATAAACCAAAGGCCTGAATTTTTATATTTTTTTCCTTTTCCAGTTGTTGTTTAGCAATGGCTTCTTTTTCACGTCCATGTTTGATTGATTTAACGTGGTCAATAGGTTTTTTGTAGATTAAATCTTTTACTATATTGCTACAGCTAAGATCATTGAGTCTTTTAATTATTTTTCCAAAATTGGAGGCTGTCAATAAGTTTCGTCTAAGCTCAAGCCATTCGCTGGAGTCGCTTTGAAGAACTGTGTTTTTCTTCAAATTTTGTATAAATAACCTCTTTGCTTCTTCCATCATTTCTATCGGCATATCTGGTTTTGTGCAATCTTCTCCATAGTTGGCAGAAGAAACGTTTTTATTTTCAAATAGCCTTCTTTTACTCTTCGTATAATTTTTCCAAACGTTGCGTTCTTCTTTTTTCTAATTGGTGTATTTTTCCTCTTGGACTTCTACCTAAAATGGATTTATGTAAGAGGCTCAAAGGTTTTTTGGTGTTAAATGAAAGCGCCGTACCGTTGCATCTCATTTTATATTGGTTATTTTGGCTAAAGTTGACTCTTTTGCCACCTACAAATTTAGCAACAATGCTATGATATCTCTCCACAGAGTTGCTATCAATATCGTGCAACAAACTGCGCGAGTGTGCAGCTAGCTGTGACAATATTAATTTTATTTTTTGCCACAGCATGTTTGTATACAGGTCTTTACCAGTATCTTCTGCTTCGCCACGTTTGGCACAAAAATATTCTTTGCACATTGTGTCCGAAAGCATGATCGCCTGCAAGCATGATATCATTATAGAGTTGTATTGGATTATCGGTATTCTTGTGTTTGGCTATTGCAGTTTTAACAACTTTTCTCATTGATAAGATTTCGGCATTCTACCTTTTCTATTGTAAAATTTTCATAAGGCCTCTCTTGTAAAAGTTTTGAGTAAGTAATGGCATCACCATCTGATATTATTCTGCCATAAATCAAATTAATGCATAATTTGATTCTATGCTTGTTTTGAATCCTTCGACAATAATCGTGGACTCCATTCCAGTAGATGGACCTGTAAATGTACCTATACTTTAGCTTTTGAATAAATGAAAAATAAGATTATAAATAAAACAAACAAAAAACTATAGCATGTGTGTCCCGTCCCTAACGCCGTAACTTCACAATTTATCTATTATTAAGATAATCAGGATTTTCGATTTTATTTATGTTGGCGTTATTGATTAACTGATAAACTAATCGTTACTTAAAAAAAGATAATATTAACCGGCATAGTTTTTATAACAAATGTGATCCTTGACCGAAATTTCTTTCTTTACTGCTTTGGCACAAATGCAGCAAAACTTATTTTTTACGGCCATATACTTGCATAAATATTTTGTTGGTACGTTTACCAAGTATGGCTGCCGCTCCTTAGAGTGACGAGTAGTTTTTCTGGTATGACCTTTTTGCCCAGCATCCGTCAGTAATAACATCAATAACAGGTATTCCTACTGAATTCACTCCACCATCTTCAATGGCAGCACGTTTTTCCTCCTCAGCAGCATCATTCATTGATTTCAGTAATTAAGACTCCCATTTTTTATTTACAACATTCATGTGAAAGTTGTATAATTTTGGCCAAATTTCAGGAAGTCCAATAGTGGATGTAATTTCTTGCAGTTGAGTGTATCCACATCCTGCGGCTATTGCACCAGCCACTGCACATGTATTTACGTTCATTTCGTCTGGACTATAGTCACCGTCTATTATAAAAATCATGTTGCATAAACGACATTTTAGCTTTATTTTAGTCATAAGACCTGTCAGACGTTCCGATATTATTTCAATCGCCTGTAAGCCGCAGTTCAAAGGCCCATGGCGCCATATTTTTTGAAGCTCTTTAAAAAGTGGCTTATGTTTACAATTCGCCTACCAATAGAACATTTTTCGTTGACTCTAAAACAAAACAAATGAAATAAGTGTCTGAGAACATAATTTAAAATTGTTATTCTATAATTTTGCACAGAATTTATGAATAAAACCGAATCAATATAAGGTGCTACCTGGCTTCCTCTGTTTCTTCATTATTTGCCATTTGGTTGAGTTCTTGCTGCAAATTAGTGTTTCTGTTTGATTTCACAGAATAAAACTGACAAATAAAACAAAATTTTATCAGCCCCCTCCACAATTTGTTTTTTGGTTTGATTCCTGTTGCACAGTGTGTTCACCAGGTTTATTGGTACTAGAACTAAAAAAAAACAGCGAGTATTATATCATTGTTGCAAAATGACGAAAATAATTAGTTTAGTTTAGTAGATACAACAGAATTGGTACCATTGAAAACGAAATAAATTGTATCAAGTCGACGAACTAACGGCAAATAATGACAATGGACCATACCTACTAAGGTATAATGATAATGGTAATGGTTACAATGGACCATACCTACTAAGGTACCGGCACAAAATAGATACTAGTAGTCATAGATAGCCGTACGACTTTCTGAAAAAGTATAGGTAATTTTTTTGGTTCTGGTAGTAAAATAGGCGGTGATGCCTCATTAGTATTGGAACTGAAAGACAAACAAATATAAGTAATTGTGCGAATGACAGTAGGTACCTATGTAACCTATGTAGGTAGGTAGGCCTACCTACCTAAAAATTATTATGATAATAAATCTTTTTCTTACATAAATACCTAACTTACCTAACGTAGTATTTTAATTTTTCGATTTTCTACTTAGTAAGTAGGTAGGTATCTCTCGATTATTTCTACTAATGTTTTTACTAATACTACTACCTGTACCTACTACAATACTACTTCCTATCATTCCTAAAACTTGAACTTGGATGGACACACTTAGGCCCGACGCACATACATTGACGGCACGGCACGGAAAGTTATTCTTAGGAGACGAATAAAAATATAACCTAATAAGTATATAGGTAAGGTGAAATTTCAATGTTCAATTTATACCTAAAAGGTATGGTCCATTGTAACCATTGTAGTCCGTTTAAATATCAAAAAAGGAACTAAAATTAGTGTCAAATATATATCAAGAAAGGAACTAAAATGAGTGTCAAATAACTCAAAAAGTACTGCACCGATTTTGATAATTCTTTCACATACCTACTAAGGTAACATACTGGCATTTGCTACCGGGGCGTAATAATAACTTTATTACTTACCTGTCCCTTTCATAATGTTTTATTTGATTTGGTTCTGGTTGTAAAATAGGCGGTGATGCCTCATTAGTAGAGGAACTGAAAGACAAACAAATATAAGTAATTGTGCGAACGACAGTAGGTAGGTACCTACTTTCATTCGCACAATTACTTTTATTTTATTACATAGGTATGTAACCCGTGGATGAACTCCCATTCCTACAATTTCTAATCTTCTTACGATGGAATGTATATTTTTACCTTACTACCTACGATCCAAAATTGTTGTCTGACTCAAATTATATAATAATATAAGTCAAAAATTCTGAAAATGATTAAATTGTTCGTTTTGTAGAATTGTTACAATTTAATAATGAGTAGGTACATGGAATTATTATTTATTTTAAATACTAAATTTAAATGTAGTAAGAAAATATTTTTTTTGAAAAATTGAGTCACACATAATAATTTTGGTTTGTAGGTAGTATTGAAAAATTATACAATCATATCAGTCGGCCCGTGACCACGTCCTCTGTAAAGAGTTCTAACCGCCATGATGTATAAATAATAGAATATACCCGTTAGTTTCCGTAAAATATATTTTATTTATCTATTTATGTAGGTAGGTAACTAAAAAAATGTCTGTCTGTCTGTCTGCATTGCATTGTCTGATTGATAGGTACGAATAAAGATTTAAGTAAATAGGTACTTACCATTTCATTCTTTGAATTCTCCTCTTGAATTTTATTTTCAAATTACGCTTTTTACAATTTTGTTTATTACCCATTTTGATAAACTTAAAATAACTAAAAATAAAACTACTATATGTACAAACTTATTACTACACACCAAACAATAATCTATATTTACACACTAAAATAAGTACTCAAAATTCTTTCTGACACAGACAGGCACACAGATTAGATAATAGTTCGGGCGTTGGGGCTAAGAGCGTCACAGGTCCGTTCAGCACGTCGTCCCGTCCCGCACTGATTTACTGGGAGACAGAGGGGTAGTCCTAGCGAATTGCGAGTATCGATTACGTAAAAAAATCATTAAAAATTATAAGAAAATTATTTGAAAAAATAAGAAAAAGTCGTGATTGATATTGTATTATTAAATATAATATCAATCACGATGATGGCAATAAAAAAAATCTGTGATTGATAGTTTAGGAGAAAAAAGGTTTTTATTACGAAAACAGAGGGTACTTTGCGTGTTTATTTCTGATATTTCAAATTATTTTTCCAAATTTCGAAGCAGAAGACATGATGCTCTATATCATGTAGATTAACATATATTTTTTCGGAAGTTCTATCGATAAAGATTCCGGAGAAATAAGGTTTTCAAAAAGGTCAATTCACATATTTCATCGCCTAAAAAGTACAAAACTGTGTTATATGTCATTGTGTAGTAATATGACGAACGAAATATTAATTCAAATCAATAAAAGATGTAGCGATGTAGTGTTTTAGGATGTAAGAGTGATGGTGAAAAAAAAACTATCTTTTCATTCGTAAGTACTACCAAGTTTTGTCAGTTACTAGGTTTAAATATAAGTATATTGTGCATCTTGCATTCAAGATGGAATTTTAATAATAAATAAGATCAAATATCATTATTTAAGAAGTCAAACACCTAAAATAATAAGCCATATCATGTATGCTAAATTACCCCAGATCTGATTTTATTTTAAAACAAAATGCTGGTCGTGTCGTATATGCTACATTTATTTAAACTTAATAGAAGTATAGGATGTTTTCGTGGTTCGTTGATACGTCGAACACCTATATTAATACGACTCACACTATGTTTGATGCGTTTATTGATAACTGCATTTGGTACAATAATGTAATAACAATAACTAACTAACTATCTTCACGCTGTATCCCTGACGGGGTAGTCAGAGAGGACAGATCGCCAGGCTTTGCGATCCATGCATACTTCTTTCGCTTCTTCGAGATTCATCAATCGCTTCATACACGCACGTCTGGGTATCCGAGTACTTTTGACCTTTCCGTTTTTGAGCAATCTGCTCACGTGGTCTTCATATGTAAGTCTCGGCCTTCCCTGACTCCTTCTACCCTCTACTTTTGAACAATATATATTCTTCGTCAATCGTTCCTCACTCATTCGTTGGACGTGTCCAAACCAACGGAGCACGCCCTTTTCCAGCTTAACGCTGACACTTTCATTCAAACCTGCAATATTGCGTATCACTTCGTTACGTATTCGGTCGGCCAAGGCCGCACAATTTTCGAAGTGATCGCATCTCCACAGCATTCAATTTACTTTCATGCATCTGCTGACATACCCAGGTTTCACTACCGTAAAGCAAAGTTGGCTATAGCACTGCGTTATGAATCGCCATTCGTGCTTCTTTTACGATGCTTTGTCGCTTTACTAACTGGGACAAAGCACCGTTAACTTTGTTTCCGGCAGCTACTCGCCGTTCTACATCCGAATCACATCTTCCATCCGCGCTAAACATACTTCCTAAATACACAATTTCATTCACTTGCTCTAGACGTTCCTGGTTTACCCTAATCTCGCATTTAGTTCTTACGTCACCTCTTTCAAATACTAGAACCTTAGTTTTACTTGCATTCAAGCGGAGACCCTTACTTTCACACCCCTCTTTCATATTAGTGACTAATGCCTGTAGGTCGGCTTCTGATGAGGCCATGAGCACCGCAGCATCAGCGTACAGCAGACAGTTTACTGTAAAGTCACCCAAATTCACACCCATATTAAAATCTTTCAACTTCTGCAGGCAACTGTCCAGATACACTATGAACAGCCAGGCGGACATGACACATCCCTGTTTGACGCCTGTACAGACATCAAAAAGAGGTGACACATCCCCCCCACTCGCACACAAGCCTTACAGTCCCTATAAAGCGACTGTATTGCCCGCAGTAGCGAGCCGTCCACACCATATCCTGGCAGCAAGTCCCACAGCGTTTCTCTCACAACGTTATCAAATGCTTTCTCTAGATCCACAAAAGCGCAGAAAACCTTCTGGCTAAGAGCCAGAAACTTTTCCGCGATCATGCGGAGAGAAAACACTTGATCCATGCAACCTCTTCCACGTCGGAATCCGCATTGAGCCTCCCATAAATACCATTCAGACTTTTCTTGCATTCGTGCCGTTATAACCTTTGCATACACCTTACTAGCTAAGCTGACCAAGCTGATCGCCCTGTAGCTGGAGCAGTTTAGGCGCGAGCCTTTCCCTTTGTAAATAGGTACTACAACTGCTACTCGCCAGTCATCTGGGACCTCACCCGTCCGCCAGCACAAGTTGCATAACAGACATAGTGTGTCCCAGACACGCGACCCGCCGTACTTGATCATCTCAGCAGTAACTCTGTCTTTTCCCGCAGCCTTACCACATTTCATACTTCTTATCGCTTGTTCTATTTCTTTCATACTAATGACTCTAATGACATCGGGATCCGGAGCATCGAAGTGAGCTCCACTTCCCGATGTGGCATCTCTGTCTTTTTTTGCATACATCTTTCCATAATATTCACTCCATCTCTGCAGGACGTCACTTTGGTCTGTTAGGACGTCATTGTTAACACTAAGCACTTTATTCATACTGCAGATTGCCGAACAACTTCGGGTCTTGCCTACCTCTTTCCAGAAGAGCTTGGCATTATCCCGGAAATTGGACGAAGACCTTTCATCCGCTTTCATTCTGCACCTTTCACGAGCTTCTTCTATCAGTGCCTTCGTGTTAACTTTCTGCAGCTTGTATCTCTCTTTCATATTAAAATCATTCCGCGAGGCTAAGTAGTCTAGCCATGCTTTCTTCTTCATTCGAACTGCTTCTTTCACTTCCTCATTCCACCATGCATCACGCTTATTACTACTGCCTCTTTTCGTTTCTCCACACACTTCCACAGCGGCATTTATCATACTGTCCCTAAGGTTCTGCCATACACTTTCCACATTCTCACTGCTTACATCGACGTCGCCAAGCTTTTCGGCTACCCTTTCATTATAATTATCCCTAATGGATGCATCCTGCAGCTTCCAGCTTTTGATGCTATAAGTCGGCTCAGGTTCAGGACACTCGGTACGATGACGCCAACCCGCGAACAGACCCCTAATCCTAGTTATGACTAGGTAGTGGTCTGATCCCAGCTCAGCGCCACGATAAACCCTTGTGTCCATCACCTGTTTACGGAGCCGACTATCCATTAGGAATAGATCTATCATGCTTCTCTTTGACTTACATCTCCTCGTTTACATATGAATTTGTTTGTGGTTGAACATTGTGTTCGCCACAAACAAATCCTTTTCCTTACAAAATGTCAGTATTAGCTTGCCAACGTCGTTCACCCTTTTATACCCAAACTTCCCGAGTACCGACTCAAAACCATCGCGAGCGGTACCCACCCATCCATTCAAGTCTCCACACACGATAAGTCTTTCATTTCCTTCTATCACATTTAGAGCTTCTCTCATACTCTCCCAGAAGTCCTCTAGCTCACTCGCGTTCGACGAAGATACTGGCGCGTAAGCAGCTACCAGGAAAATCTTCGTCAAACCAAGTTTTACACGGATCCAGAGGATTCTAGGACCTACCAGTTTGTACTCATACATACCGGAGGCCAATCGCGAGGACAGCAAAATTCCAACCCCCCGACTGCCATGCTCGCTCTCTGGTACTCCAGACCAAAGCGCGAGCATCCCACCCGGGAGCTCCAAGACTTCGCTGCCCTTGCGCTTGGTCTTTGTCAAGCACACTGCATCTAACTTTCTCTCATTCATAACATCCATCAACTCATTCATCTTATCTGTCATTCCTCCCCTAACATTCCACGCAGCTACCCTGCACTCAATCCTCCACTTCCCACCGTGTCGGGCCGCGCGTGGCGGTCCCCTACGCCGCTCTGGCACACACTTTTCGCACCAGCGGGGACGAACTGGTGCGCGTCGCCTCGGGGGCACGCCCTAGCAGTAATCGCCCTGGTGGCACTCGTGTTGGAGTAGAATTGCAGCCGTAGCTGGCAGGGATGGCGACGTGCACGCTTCTACTCTTCATCCCCAATGTAATAACAATAAGCTAAGAACAATCTCTACGAGTCGGCGTACATAACAGATCTTAGCATAGGTTAACGGTAACATAATATTTTTTTAAAATATTTATTTAATGGCCTGGTTTCTAAGACCTTTTAGCCAAATCTTATTTTTTATATCATATTTCTTCAATCTTATCTTCTAATTAGTCCTGTCCAGTCGATGTCGTGTCCTCATTGTCCGTCCTGGTCCTTGCCCTCAGTATAATGGTGATTCTTATACTAAGGTTGTCAGTGGACGTTTCGCGGCAAGAGAGAAAATAGCATTTCACTGCATATATATCATTGTCTTTCACTATAGCACGTTAACACAACTTTTATGTCCAAGAAATCACCACTCCCGCACATAAAACAAGATAAATGCACTAGTTTTAGAAAATAATATAAAGCAAGCGTCCGCACTTGTCACTCTTCCCGCCAAATGTCAGTAACATATTTTTTTTAATCATTATTTAATGGCCTGGTTTCTAAGACCTTTTAGCCAAATCTTATTTTTTTCATCATATTTCTTCAATCTTATCTTCTAATTAGTCCTGTCCAGTCGATGTCGTGTCCTCATTGTCCGTCCTGGTCCTTGCCCTCAGTATAATGGTGATTCTTATACTAAGGTTGTCAGTGGACGTTTCGCGGCAAGAGAGAAAATAGCATTTCACTGCATATATATCATTGTCTTTCACTATAGCACGTTAACACAACTTCTATATTTAAGAAACCACCACTCCCGCACATAAAACAAGATAAATGCACTAGTTTTAGAAAATAATATAAAGCAAGCGTCCGCACTTGTCACTCTTCCCGCCAAATGTCCAGTAACATAATAAAAGGCCAAGAACCACAGATAATCTAATAATCATTCACAGATTATCTATCTCGACTCTAGTGGCGAGATTGGGAACTAAACGTCATGTCGCCACAGACGCACAAAAATGGGAGACGTACAGAAAATTAACTTTAAGATATATATATATATTACCACGTAATTAACGTTACTTATATTTTGTGCGACATAAGTTTAGGCTTGGGGTATATTGGAAATAACTACTCTCGGACCTCCCAACCATAACCTACTACGTGTATCAGCGCCCTGGCTTCATTATTCAGTTAGCACCAACATGCAGGCGAGTCAGAGATCTGGATTGTGATTCAAGTGGAAGTAGTTTATAGACACGCTATTACATACCTAAGATGTTTTGTTTTTTTTTGTAACGCGGGGTAATGCCTTTACGCACCGTCATCCCTACTGCGGGGGCCCCAGGGACGGTGTGTGGGGCTCCCGGCCCGTGACAGAGGGGCCGTCCTACCCACTAAACCCCGCGGTGTTCCGCCTCACACGAGCTTCACCGAGTTTGGCCGAGCGTTTGCTTAACGTGTGTATATGGTATGGTAATGTATATGGTACGAAGCTCGCACGGATCGAGACGAGCTGTATAAATAATATTACTAATATTTTATACATATAAAATATTAATAATATTTTATTTGTATTATATAATTATACAGTATAAATAAATAATAATACTGACAGCCTCTGTGGCGCGGTGGGAGTGTATCCGACTGCTAGTCGTGGGTTCGATTCCCACCCAGGATAAAACTTTGTGTGATGAGCACGATGGTTTATTCTGTGTCTGGGTGTTATTTATCTATAATATGTATGACGTATGTATTTAGAAATATATAAGTATGTTTATCAGCTATCTGGTTACCATAGTACAAGCTCTGCTTAGTTTGGAATCAGATGGCGTTGTGTGAGTAGTCCCTACGATATTTATTTATTTAATCATTATAATTGCATAAGATAATGAAAAACGCTATGCAATACCTTTACCGCGGCAGTCCCCGAGTACCACACGTTTTTTTATAACAGTCTCTGCGTGCTTACAAATGTTTATTATGTCAATTAAATGCAAAACTAAATAAACGTATTAAAAAAATAACATACTGTATTATTTACTCACGAAAACTAGAATCTATCATGCCTCTGTGATGCAGTTGGTAGTGTATGCAACAGTGAGGAAAAATATTTGATTGATTCGCAAATGTTTGTTAAGGAGTTCAGGTATTTTCTATGTGAGTGTAGGGAGTTTACAAATACCCTTACCTACTAGCGGTGTAACTGCTAACTAACGTTTGAGACAATTACGCATGTGCTCTTACGGGATTGAAAGGTCAGACAGTAGTCCCTCACAACAATTCCGAAAACTAAAAGCCAAATGATCAAAAGTACGGATCGTAGGTGGATACTAAGAATTTTAATAATACAATATATGGGGAAAATATCTTCATAGGGTAGCCCAGTTTTAACACTACCTCTCCCTTTCTGCGGCACGCTGACTATGTGTCTATAGTATTCTCTGTCTACGACTAAATCAATATAACAAGAAAATAATAAATACTGAAGACTAGGCGAAGTTCCTAACTAAGTTTCCTTTGCCTACCCAAGATGGGCGAAGACAATTAACAACAACAAGCTATTTGTTATCTTGCCGCGTAAAGGACTTTTGGCGGGAAGAGTGTCATGTGCTGCACATGTCATGCGCTTGCTGTATATTATTTTCTAAAAATAGTGCATTTATCTTGTTTTATGTGCGGGAGTGGTGGTTTATTGGACATAAAAGTTGTGTTAACGTGCTATAGTGAAAGACAATGATATATATGCAGTGAAATGCTATTTTATCTCTTGCTGCGAAAAGTCCACTGAAAACCTCAGTATAAGCACAGATTTAGAAGAGTAAGCAGATCAAACGTTTGCGAAAAATAGCGTAGCCTATATCACATATATAGACAAGTAGCTTAATCCAGGGTCGCATTCGGCTATCATATCATATCATTTTAATATCTTTCATAATTTATGTTTATTAATCAAACATCTTGTTTAATAGTATCCTTAGGAAACCTAAAACAATATTAACAGAATTAATTGAATCGGGCACTACATTTAGCTTGACTTTGGAAATTGACATTTTAAACAATTTGCTGAACTGCATTCGTCCCTGTGCACTTGACATGCCCTAACAGTACAAAATGTATGTAAATTAACAAAAATATTAGATATAGATGACGATAGCGACCAAACGATTTATGGAACAGATGCTATGAACCATATATTAACCACTTGTCAAGTGTTCGTCTAGAAGAATCACCATTTTTGAATAAAAATCTTAGAATAATAACACGTAGTCGTATCTAAAACATCCCAACCTGTGAAAAGTTATTCCTGGTGATTTCTTGTGACTATATATAGCTATCATAACATTTTACACAATACTTCACCATGTTTTTTTATACTTTTATAACCTTTATTTAAATATATGTACACAATATTTTCTCTTC
This sequence comes from Thumatha senex, assembly GCA_948477245.1. NCBI lineage: Eukaryota > Metazoa > Arthropoda > Insecta > Lepidoptera > Erebidae > Thumatha > Thumatha senex. Next base: position 24,450,827 of record OX419726.1, read on the forward strand.
GGCACAAAACACTAATAAATTCTTGATTCAAAAATGGCGCCGATTGTTGACAATGGGCGCGTTCCACTTATCGCCCGCAACGCCCACGACCGCGACCGCTGAAATTGCAAAATTCAATTAAAAATGAAACTTTAAAATGGAATTTTAAAATTTATTTGTATAAGGTTTTTCGTAAATTTATTGTTGCATTTTTGACAAAACTGTTGGTTTGCATACAAGTTCCACCGCAACATCACTTTCTAGATGCAAAAATGTAATTTGTTTTATCGTTGTTCTTATTTTGAATATTCCCGCTAAGTGTTGGTAAAAGCCAACTCGGACCCACCTATATTTTGTGGGCAATGTGGGCGTCATGCGGTCGCAAACAGTGACGTAATTTATGACGTCATACGATCGCCCGCAACGACAACAAGCGTTAGGTGGAACGAGACATTGGGTGTTACGATCGTTGCGGGCCTTTAGTGGAACGCGCCCATTATGTAGAAAATTAGGCTACGCGCGTTTTGCTGTCTATGTTTGAGTTACATGTTGCTACACGTGACAAAAAAAGATAGCGTTATACAACAAATAAAAAGAGTGAAAAGGATTATTATTATTATTAGTATTACACCATAAGCAACGGAATATGTTTGATCTGCTTACTCTTCTAAATCTGTGAGTATAAGAATTACCATTATACTGAGGGCAAGGACCAGGACCTAGGACTGAGGACTAGATATCGACAAAGACTTGACAGGACTAAATACTAAGAAAATATAAATACCTAAGACCAGGCTGTATGGACAATGTTTCCTTTGCCTGCCCAATATGGGCGAAGACAACCAACAACAAAAGTCAAAACAACTTTAGCTTATTTGTCATCAGACTTTTGGCGCGAGATGAGCAGTGACGCACGTTTGCTGTATATTATTTTCAAAAACTAGTGTAAAATTCGTGTTTTTGTGTTTAATAATGGTAGAATATTATACATAAAGAGTTCGGAAGTGCATTAGTTAAAGAAAGTGATATATTGCAATGAATAGCGGTGTTGATTGTGTTAGTGCTAAATTTCCATAGAGAGCTGCAATAAGGGATCAACTGCCTTATTGGATCACGGACTAGGACTGAAGACTTGACATCGACGAACGACTAGACGGGACTAAAACAAGAGAATAGTAAATACTGATGACTAGACTGTATGGACTAAGTTTCCTTTGTCTGCCCAAGATGGGCGAAATAACTAAAAAAAAAAATTATTTGTCTACAATTTTGCCACAGAAATTCGTAAATTTATTAAAATCTCAAACACGTTTTAAATACCGAGCAAGTTATCTCGCAACTAGACCTCAATCTATTAAATCTACTCTCTACCTTGACATTGGCGGAATTGTCGGTAAACGATCGACGGGGCCATTAAACAAAACAAGACGAGACAAAATCTTAATATCTGGTTTTTTTTAATTAAACTTTTCAGAGTGTTTATTGATTATCGTTTTTAGATACGGCTCTTTTATATAACTATCTTCCATACAAATTATTTACAATTATATTAACGTCGTAGTGCCAGACTTGAAAAGATGGGTCCACCACCCGTAGTAACAGGAATTTCTCCAAAAGAAGGTCCTCCAGGCACTAGAGTGACGATACGTGGAGAGTTTTTGGGTACTACAGTAACAGATTTGATAGGTGAGCATAACATAATATTGCCATTTTCATCAGGCTGAACAGTAGCAGCCATCACTTTCAGTGGGCGTAAATAAATTATTAACGAATAAAATTACAGGTCTAAAAATATGTGGCTGTGACTGCTTATTGTCCGCCGAGTGGAAAAGTAAAAATAAAATAGTCGCTCGCTCAGGGCCATGTAAAGGAAGAGGTGATATTATAGTTACCACTAGGTCTGGAGGAGAAGGGACATCCACCGTGCAGTTTAGAGGTATAGTATAATGCTATTCAGATTTGGGTCAAAGTTTAGTATAAGAATTATACTGAAGAAAGTAAGAAACACATTTATTAGGCACATACAATAACAATATAAATAAAAAAAGATAAATAAAAAACTCTTATAAGTAATAAAACTAAACAAAAAAAAAATGTAATGTTCCTAGAAGGCCACAGCATAATGCTGTGCTGCGGAGTACCACAGCGCTGATTTTCAGCCGAAGCCCGCCAGTTACTCACGGACAATCTATGAAGGGGCAACCACATTAATATAATGGTTAATACATCTTTACCTAAGGTGTTTAGGTTAAAAATTTTATAATGCATGTATGCATGATTTTTAAGAAATTCAAAGGATCTGATAAAAGCATGTTTTACTTTAAATGCTAAATAAATCTACAAAAATATATGAGACAAATGGTGCTTTCACTCTTTTATATAAAAAAAATTGGCTAAAATATTTACAATCAAACGTGAGTATATGTCACAACCCTGCTCATTTAACTGTCGCGCTCTCATTCGAACCCAAACGTCGCCCTGCGCCTTGTCAGTCTTTGTGAGGCTGTGACTTCATAATGGGTACGCCTTATCCTGGAAATTGAAAAAAGGACTAATCCTTCTCATCATTATAACTGCATGTATTGAACACAACACAACAACAACACAAGCTGCATGTATTGAAGTGATATAAAAACGAATGTAATATGCATGCGCTATGCTCAAGTTAGAGCTGTATTTGACAGTAATATTTTGACCCCTTTGTTTTCTTGTTTTCTCCATTTACCTTAACTTGTTCTACTTTCATTTTTGAGCTTTTAGGCCACTACTTTCTAAGTGGCTTATGCTAACTTTGTGTTTCCATCTACTCACATTTCATAATCAGTTGTTTATATGCTAAAACTGTTATATAGAAAAGTTTCAGTGTATGGACATGATGTGTTACTTAATCACATGTCATTGGGTGATTTATTGGGATGAAATTAAGTGTAAGGGATAATAAAACTTCAATGGAAGGGTATTATTACACAGGTAGAATACTCTTTGTCCGACTTTAAGGTCCCCAAAGGTTGTGTAGATGGAGCTATAGCTAGTATAAAAAATTTGCATCATGCTTTATAAACTACTTACTGATCCCGGCGGCTTCGCCTGCATAGTGAAGTTTTTCTTTACGAGATTTTGTACGGAACCCTAAACTTTTTGAAAATACAATATAGCCTATGTTACTCTATGGAAGAATTCTTAAAATCTGCCCAGTAGTATCTGACCCTTTTCATTACAAATCTTTCCCATTCATAATTAGTATAGATTCAGGAGTTCATACAAAATAATATTAAAAATTTAGCTTAATTACAATCACATTTTTGTTTTTGAATGTATTTTATATGATTTTGTGGCAGTGATTTTACATATTGCTGTAAATCAATTTCAGGTTACCATGAGTCAATAGGACCTGTGAAAGAAAGTGCAGTATGGGTGGAAGAAGCTGCACCTCCCTCATTACCCTGGGGAAGGAGACCCATGTCCCCTACTGCTTACATTCCACCAGATCCTCTGGGCCTGTCAACTGAAGGAGATGATTGCAAATTTCCTGAAGAAGAACTACATGAGATGTTTCCTGATGGGTTTGTAATTTATATATTTTACTGTTCATATAACAGTACCCAATTCACAAGACTTAAATATTTGTATATAGTCTTGTTCTATCAGAGGTAAAACGTGAAAGTAACCACCAATATGTAATAGCTATATATTATCCATAATATAGTCTTGTTCTATCAGGGGTAAAGAATGAAAGTAACCACCAATATGTAATAGCTATATATTATCCATAATATAGTCTTGTTCTATCAGGGGTAAAACATGAAAGTGACCACCAATATGTAATAGCTATATATTATCCATGATATAGTCTTGCGCTCGTGGCCCCGCGGTCTCAGTGTTCGGTAAAACGATCACTGAGGTACGCAACTTTCACTATGGCTGGTCGTCGGATGGGTGACCACTTTGTGGCATTTACATTTGCGAGCGTTTCTGTGCTTTGGAAGGCACGTTAAACCGTTGGTCCCGGTTGCCAGTAAAATGGCAGTCTTTAAGCCTGGTTGAAGGCCTTATAAGCGGCTTAAAAAATTTCAACAGCAGGTAGCCACAACCTGCGTCTGTCTATTTCAACACGGCAATGGGCTCACCACCTATTACGTGGGACAGGAATCCACACGGTGAAAAGTGGGCATATAATATGCCTCTGCCACCCCTTCGGGGATAAGGCGTGATGGATATTTATATAGTCTTGTTCTATCAGGGGTAAAGCATGAAAGTAACCACCAATATGTAATAGCTATATATTATCCATAATATAGTCTTGTTCTATCAGGGGTAATGCATGAAAGTGACCACCAATATGTAATAGTTATATATTATCCATAATATAGTCTTGTTCTATCAGGGGTAAAGCATGAAAGTGACCACCAATATGTAACAGCTATATTATTATCCATAATATAGTCTTGTTCTATCAGGGGAAAGCATGAAAGTGACTACCAATATGTAATAGCTATATATTATCCATAATGGTGCATTTAGGTAAAGGCCGTAATGGTAACAGCAGTGTCTGTGAGATTTAGATCTTGTCAATCAACTTGATCTTGTGAACAAATGAAAAATTGTGACAGTTGCAGCTTCATGTAATTATCATGGGATGGTACATCCAAGGTCCCCTTTTTTTAGGTCCATGGATTACAGAATTCTGATTAATTTTTATTAATGACAAGTAATCTTTAATCTACATGACCAATTTCTGGTAGACAACACAATTAGTATATTTCACCATGACTGTTATCAAGAGATTCATTCTACATATTGGCCATTGCTCTTACCGACTCTTAGAGTCTACAACAACCATGTGTGAATTGAAATGTGACAAAGAGGCAGTAGAAGTAATTTAGCCAATGCATGAAAGCAATTTCATATTAAAAGGGTTCATTACCCTATGGCTCCTGCTCAAGTTCAAGTGTGTCCTCCTCCTATCCTACATTGTCCTATCCTATCCTACATTGTCTATGCACTTTCGACTTAGCAGGCAGAGATGGCGCTAAAATATAAGTGTTCTCTGCTCTTTATGTTGCTTTTTACACAGCTTACATTTATACTGATTTATTCAAACACAGGTTGATATTAAATTTACAGATAATTTAAATTGAAAAATTGGATACTTTGATTGTAAGTAAATATTATTTCGTGTGAAATCCCGAATATTATTTAAAGTATGAGTATACACCATGTTTAACCTTTGTAATAAGTAAAGTTTCTGTGGGTCTTAGGATTGGGACAGGAGGCATAAGTTCTGTAATTATTAAGCAGTTTATCTCCCAACTTTCAGTTCTGGAAAGCTGTCTGATGATAATTATCAGCCTGGTTGGTATCTGCTGGAACATCATAGTAACACGTCATATGAAGATCTAAGAGCTGGAATGGTATTTCTTCAAAGAAAGGTAAATTATTTATTTATTATTTATCAAAGTCAATCTTTTTAGAGTTCTATTGGTTATGAGCCCCTGTGTTAACTGATGATGATGTAATAATATTAATATTTCATTTGTCTTATTATGGAGACATGAACTAACAAACAAACAAAAGATATAACTCGGTTCAGGCGCCAGGAGGATAAGTCCTACCAACTTTATGCACACGGATATCGGCGATAGAGATTGAGCTTCTAATCATAAGAGCAGCAACCAAAAATAATAGAATACATCTCTAGAAGAAAGTTTATATATTCTTATAGGCGAATTGATTGAATATACATTATATACGTTATCACTATTGGTATAACCTATTCTAGTGATTTAGAAAGCTAAAGATTAACTATTCACAGGGTTGAGGCGTGAAATTTAGAATAGTGAGATCCAGTATAATGCCAGCTTATAAGTCAAAAATTATATCGTAACATGATTCAAAACAGGAGTCTAATCATTGAGTCATTACATGGGCCTGATCATTGAGTCGTGCATCATTACTAGATTAATCTACACAAAAATAATTCAAACTAGGTACCTGAAGGCGTGGTTACATTACCACGGGATTCGAAATCACATCTGCAAACCGCGACAGGTGCCGTCTCCACGAAAATGACGAGCCCGTAACCACATGGTCAGCATTTATGGCAAAAATTCTGTAACAAGAATAAATAACCAACTAACCATAAGTATAGTTCCAATAAAAATCTATTACACAAACCAGATCATTCACATTCCACGAGTTCAGAAAAACATCCGACTCTACCAACACTAAACTAAATACGAAAGTACGGTTGAGCACCATAGCCACCGACTCTTATCATCCAACTCTTTACAAATAAGAATATCAAAATTGATACAACAAAAACCCCAAAGTCAAAGCATTGACTTAACGTAAGTACTAAAGAATAACAAATCCAACCAAGTTCTCAAACCAGGAGTTCAGTTAAGCTATCTAGCCACTGACTCTTTCATCCAATCTTATCCTTATATATACTGAAGATGCGGTTGAGCCCTATCGCCACCGACTTCTTTCACTTACAATCCCATATAAAAATCAAAATATCAGCAAACAAAACTGTGCTGTAACTTGTAATCATTACAAAGTCAAACAGCAACTGTACAAAGTGTCGTGACAAACGAACAACTTCAATATCAAACAACATCACCAACGTGGCTGTGACAAAGACTCAAAGTCAAACAGTAACTTGTTAGTACCGTGACGAACAAATTATTCCAACAAAAAATATTGTGGAAAAATACACCAAGCAGATGTGATCGGCTCAACACCACCGAACTCCCGAGCACAAACGCTGTAACATAACCAAACAGATGTGATCGGTTCAACACCACCGAACTGCCGAACAAAAATGCTGTAACAAAACCAAATAGATGTGATCGGTTCAACACCACCGAACTTCCGAGCACAAATGCTGTAACAAAACCAAACAGATGTGATCGGCTCAACACCACCGACTTTCTGAACACAAATGTTGTAACAAAACCAATATGACAAATGTGACCGGCACAACGCTACCGACTTTCCGAACACAAATGCATATATAAAGATGTGATCCTATAGTCAAAAGAGACAGATATCAACATCAAAAGGTATTTCAAAAGTCATATCCGCGTAACTTTGAATTACTTAACAAACAAACAAAATATATACAATATGCGTGGGTCAGCCCTACGACATGGCCTCGGGATTAGAAGAACTGAGATACAGCTACTTCCACTAGCCCAGAAACGCAACATCATAACTATTCTTAAGGATTCATCATCCCAATATAAGAATACTATATATACAAAATAAAATTTAGGAGTAATAACCTAAACATACAAACAAAACTAGGAAAATTTCCTACAAAACAGAACAATATCATTCCATAATATAAGTGGAATAATAATGTTTTAATAACCAATTAAGGTTCCAACAAACAAACAAAAGATAAGATCTTTCGATGTGTATGACCGTTATTTGTGTGAAAAAGTTAGTGTTATTTCTAAAAGGTTAATTTTGATAATTCCAAAAGGTAAATTGATGAATTTTTAATCAATTTGTAATATCCTAAGTTCTATTTTTTTTTTAAAGATTCAGAACTTGATTCTAATAAAAAGTTGTGAAGTAACCTAACATACATCTCTTTCAAATGCTAATTCCCTCTCGTACATCGTTCTAACAAAGAGCATTTTCTCCCAAACTAATACCAGAACCAAGACCAAAGTCCGTAATTTTCAGAACAAAATAATTTAATATTTAATTATATCTTTAACATGGTAGCGACCTGTGGATCCTTTATTCAGGTCCTCCAGAAGGTAAACATTAGGTGAAACTTTAGAAACTACTTTACACTTAACGACTTACGTGCAAGTTTAGCAGAAAAATATGCAGGAGCATTAGACTGCACAAAGCTTCTCCTCCACACAATATCATCAACACCAAAAGAAATGATTCGCCTCCCTACATTATAATAACTAGCATTTCGCTTATACTCTTTCAACAAACAAGATTGTACTTTAACAAAGATTTCACTAAGTGAATTGAGTGAAGTTGCAAAAGAACTTCAATCTCCTACCTCTAGTTGATCTAAATTATCAATAGAGGTACTAACACGGTGCAAAGATGCATCAAAAATAAGTTCTCTACCGAACATCAAAAAGTTAGGAGTAAAATCTGTCGCAAGATTCACACTATTATTCAAAGCTAGTTGAACATGAGGTAGAAACTTCGACCACGTTCTATGATCATCTTTAACAAAACATGCTATACATGTCTCAACGGTTTTATTATATCTTTCAACTGGATTATTTTGAGGAGTATACAAGGAATTATAAAATATTTTATTTATATTATAACCATTAGGAAATGTAACAAACTGTCTAGCAGTAAATTGAGTTCCATTATCACAAACAAATATTTTTGGAGTTCCATACTTAAGGAAAATCTCCTTCTCAAAAAGTTTACAAATTACATTAGTAGTAGCATTTATCATTGGGAATAACCAACAGTATTTAGTAAAAACATCTACAACAGAAAGAATATATCGATGACCAGAATAAGTTCTATTATTTATAAGAAATTCTAAGTAAGGTCTAGTATCTTTACTTTTAACAAACAAAATAGGAGCAGAATTTATGTTTATAAAATAAACTTTTAAATAATTTAGCCAATGACTGCGTTCTCTTTCATTAGTTGCAGCATCAGGAGCATAACTAAATTTCTTTATCATCGAGTCACTATCAGTTTTTACACAAACCTGTGCTCGATGGGACCTAATTAGTTTTTTTTTAACTGTTATAATTATTACTCCTCCTTATCATCTAGCAAGGGTGAAAACTGCACGCTCTTGTCCATAGTTGACAAGTAAAAGATCAAAGAAATTCAAAAGCTAAAACAATTAATTGCAAAAATATCCAAAGGCAACCAAGACCGAATGGTAAGATGATAGTAATAGTCAGCAGTCAGCCATTAACATCCAAAAGCCAAAACCAAAGAAAGCACTGAAAACTCAATTAAATCAATCACTGCTATAGTTAAGCACAACCAGGCTTTGACGCTCAGATGATGATTGTCACAAAGCAAAATATTATCATTCAAACAAGTTTCAAAAGCTTCGAACACTCCGCTGTAAAGTTATACAAGTGTGATTGGAAAGATCTCAGATGAATAATTTAAATTTAAATGGTTATGTTCTATTTATATTAATAAAACCTATTAATAGGCTGTAAAGCAATATGTTGTAAAAATGTTAAACCATTAATGATGCATGGCTCGTACAAATAGTAAGGCTATATAATTATGTTTGTCACAAAATGCATTATTATGTAAACACAAATTATCATTCAAAACATTGTGATGTTATTTATAACAATTCACTCATATTTTTATATCATAATAAGCAAATAATAACTAATTACTTTGTATTATTAAAAAGTTAAGTTATAGGTTATTTTTAAAAAATCATAGTTACTTATACCAGTAGAACAGCATTTTTTCATTTGTTGAGAATGTTTCAATAACAAAATAGTTTATTATACTCTTAGCAAAATATACAGATATATACTTCAGAGCAAAACAATGTAACAATAACAATACCACTATAAGATGCACGACTCACTCACTACAAGCAAATGTATATTCAAATCAATCCTTCAAGTCTCTGTTCACACGCGCCAATTGTAATAATAATAATGGCGAGGAACCAAACAATAGAATACATCTCTAGAAGAAAGTTTCTATATTCTTATAGGCGAATTGATTGAATATACATTATATACGTTATCACTATTGGTATAACCTATTCTAGTGATTTAGAAAGCTAAAGATTAACTATTCACAGGGTTGAGGCGTGAAATTTAGAATAGTGAGATCCAGCATAATGCCAGCTTATAAGTCAAAATATATATCGTAACATGATTCAAAACAGGAGTCTAATCATTGAGTCATTACATGGGCCTGATCATTGAGTCGTGCGTCATTACTAGATTAATCTACACAAAAATAATTGAAACTAGGTACCTGAAGGCGTGGTTACATTACCACGGGATTCGAAATCACATCTGCAGACCGCGACAGGTGCCGTAGCCACGAGAATGACGAGCCCGTAACCACATGGTCAGCATTTATGGCAAATTTCATCCAAGAATAAAGTTAATATAAAAAAGTGCTTTTTCAGCTGCAAAGAAAAGAATTTGTTCCATTAGATTTGGAAAAACAATTGGAGATTTGTTCGTGATTTGAACACATAAAGAGAACTTACCATTTTTTCAAAGAAAAACCAATAAATCTTGGAGAGCAGGCAAATATTCCATTAACGCTGCTCCAAGCTTCGTAAAAAGCTGTAAACAAACGAATAATCTTTCGTCAAAATACTGAAGATCACCAAGTTTAGAAACGTGGTTTCAAAAATCCAAAGTTCTTACCGAAATACATAGTTATTTTGGTATAACCATTTATAAGAATTCACAGGCGTGAACTTCTAAAAGATTACTTCTTTTTAGCGAAGTTTAAAAATATATTTACAATCGACATCTTTTTGTCGATGTAGCTAGACGAATGACGTTCCGTCACCACAGTCAAAAGACATTTTTTCTTTTTTTTTTAGATTCCAAGTCTACCCTATGGCATGGAAACTAAGGCATGCATACAGCCTTACAGAAATCGCAATTTGTTTAAAATCGATGACACACGGAGCGAAAGAGTCAACAATCTACTCACCTCTCTCTCTAAATCTCAAGATTAACAATGACATTCCAATGTGACGTTTTACAACGTTACAATCATTGCTTTTTATTAACCCATATCAGAACGTTCAGAATCTTAATAATTTGAAAATCTACATGACACATTGTATTATTTTTGGATTTCATTTTATTCATACAAAACACTCCAAGATGGTGCTAACATACTTACGGAAATGAAGATGCTGCGGTGGATGTGTGGAGTCACGCGGATGGACCGCGTGAGGAACTCTCGCATCCGCGGCAGCCTTCACGTCCGTGACATTGCAGACAAGTTGCAAGAGTGTCGCCTTCGTTGGTATGGTCACGTCTTGCGGCAACCGCCGGGCTACGTAGGTAACAAATATCTGGCCATGTCAGCCCCGCCGGGTCCCGGTAAGAGGGGAAGACCCAAGAAGTGTTGGCTTGACGTCGTAACGGATGACATGCGTGCCAATGGTCTCACTACAGGGGATGCCGACGACCGTGCGAAGTGGAGAAGAAAATGTAGGAAAGCGGACCCCGGGCGTCGCGAGACGCAACTGGGACAGACGCTCGGATGATGATGATGGTGCTAACATACTTAACATACTTTCACTCCTTTATCCCCGAAGGGGTAGGCAGAGGCTTACTATACGCCCACGTTTCACCGTATGCTTTGTTTTTTGTCCCACGTAACAGGTGGTGAGCCCATTGCCGTGTTGAAATGAAGATGGTGCTGTACATATTCATTACTACTACTTATTATTACTACTACTACATTTAGTACTATATATAATTTTTCTTATGGTTTACTTATCTTTATTAACTGATTCCAGGTAGAAAGTCAAAAGGAAGGTCAACTAAGTTTTCTAAAGGCTAATACAGGTGCAGTTATGGACCAGCTTGATAGACTTGTGTTACTCAAAAATATGTATGAGAAAGATGAGAGGAAGAATGGGAAAGAACCATTACCAAGTTTACAAGCTGCTATAGAAGGTCAGGATTGATATAAAATCTCTCTTTATTCTTCTTTATAATTCTTATCTCTTTATAGACTTAGCTAAGCCAGTATTTAGAACTAGCTGAACCCATTACATCCTCGAAACCCCATTGTTTGTAAATTTTGCATTAATTTATAAAAATTGCTTGATTTGTTGACATTTATGATTACTGCTTCGCTCTGCTACGTCGTAATTTGATGATATAACATAATATATAACCTATAGTCATGGAATTCTTCAAATCAAACCAGTAGTTCCTGAGATTTGTTGGTTCAACCAAACAAAGAAAGTCTTTAGCTTTATAGTATTCTTATAATATTAGTTTAAAAGTATAAATACTACTTTTGTCAGGTTTCTAAACTATTTTCAGAGTCTATAACATTAGCAGATTCCTTGTTCTCTGAGATTTTATCTCGCAAGGAGAATGCTGATAAGACGCGCGAGGCACTATCACTTCTGACACGACACAAATTTTTGTTCCAACTGCCCGCTTCCATTGACAGAAATATAAGGAAAAAGGAGTACGATCTTGTAGTTAACGACTACACAAGAGTCAAAAATTTGTTTGGAAACACTGATGTGAAGGTTAGTGTCTTTTGTGTAGGATCTTATGAATTTTATGTGTTTTGTGCGTGTCTATCCGTGTGTCTAAACGCGTGAAATGGTTTAGATGCAGTTATTTTGAGTCAGTTTTCTAAAGGTGGTTTTTAGAAATGTTTGCAGTAATCTACAGCTACAGCCATTTACTATTTCAGGCTTTTGTGTATTTTGATTATTTAATTTGCTTGGGAATTTACATAAATCTATTTTTAAGTTGGTTTCCACTTTCAGCTATTTCAAAAGATTCTTGCAGAGATAGATAAGAAAATAGAGGATTTGAAAGACAAACTGTATAACAGAATGAAAACTATGCCCATTAATGTGCAGGAGCAGACCAAGTATATCAGGTACTCTTTAAGTTGCTATAAATTGATTAACTCTATACAAATTAATTGCATAATTTGACTGCCTCGTGGCAGTGTTTGCGACTGTCACTTAGGTTCCGCGTTAGATTCTCAGATTGGAACGAATATTTGTGTGTTCCGCAATTTATTTGTTTTGTTGTTTGGGTGTTTGTTATGTATGTATTACACGTTTATCTTATAATTAGCTTACTTTGGGTTATATAGCATAGTAGTTAAAAAAACCATACCACCAAACATTTTACACATTGTCATAAAATTGTATAAGGTAAAGAACTCTTCCTTTAAGAAACTATGATTTTTAGATTACTAATAAGTTTGAATTGGTCGGGTGACGCAGCGTGGGACGCTATCACCAGTCGCAAAGACTACCTAATGACTCTCATGAACAAAGTGAAAGACCACTTTAAGCAGAAAGAAGAACTAGAATGCTCTGATAAAGGTAAGTGTAACTGTTTTTATCTGCAGTAGGTATATAATTTGTGTAAATTAAAATTAGCCATGTAATAGAAACCTCGTAATTATAAACAACCATTTTACTTTGACCTCTAGAACGTACAGCGCGTCTAGTACAACAGAGCTCAAGCTCTCCTCTTAATTACCATTCCGATATGGCAGATGGAGCAGAGTTCTGGAGTTGTGACTGCTAGTCGGCAAACGTACGGTAGGATTACCCCCTGCCAGATAGTAACTAGTTTCGGATCCAGTCAAAATCTGTTTTTAAAGAGCAGATGTAAAGCATAATATTTGAATTATTATAGGCAAGCGTAAACAGAAGGACATAGAAGGGGAGAGTGGGGTGAACGGGGCATGGAATGTACGCGGTGCATGGTGTTCGGCCGCGTGTGGTGCTCTATCAGCGCAGTTGCATGCACTGTGGCCGCTTGCTCGCCGGTACTTCGCGGGTGAATTGGCCGGAGAACCTACGGATCAGGGCCGGCATGCTCAGCTTAAGGTAACACAACATATAATAATCCCAATTTATTTATAGACTGTTTATGCTGTTGATATATAAGTACCATCGCACTTAGTGAAATTTGCAACACATCTCGGATCAAAGCAATCAATCAATCAATCAAAAATCTTTATTCATGTAGGTCACAAAGTAACACTTATGAACGTCAAGATTACTGATTCTACATTTACATTTACTGCCACATTTGCAAAGCAATAGGTAGAGCCAGAGGAAGAACCTGGCAATAAAACTCATGGCCACTCTTTTCTAACCGCCATTTGACACAGTTTGATTAACATGATATTTGACCAATTATACAGTAATGAATTTATACAAAAAAAAAAGAACAAAATAAATGTTGTGTTCATTGAAATTAATAGTTCCTTTGAATTTATGTGAGAACAGTCGACTAAACTTAGTTTGCCTTAAATTTAAATAATATTATTTGTAACAATTGCTATAACAGCTATGAGCTGACCAGTCCCAACAGACGGCACCCGTTCACGGGTATGACGCATATATCAGCCATCGCTCTACTCAACCGTATTGTAGGGGAAAAGGCGACCCGATACATACATAATAATAAATAAGTCTACATAGTGCTCACACAATAACAAAGTCAAATTACATATAATTATGTATATTAGTTATTACCGGGACTAAACGCAGCCATACCTTTAGTTGCCTGGCGTTTCAAATTATTTATACTGGAGAATGTAAAAAAACATAATGTAAAAAATACAAAATATATATGCAGATTCAAGACAAGTAGATAATATAACACAAGATTCATTCGAATCCTAAATAGCTCGAGCGAAGAACAAGCAACTCATTTCCATTCATTTTTATCATTCAAATAATCATTAATTGTGTAATAAGCCCTTTGCAAGAGGCGCGTCTTAATTTCCGCCTTAAATTTATGTAACTGCAGGTTCATAATGTCCAAAGGAATTTTATTATATAGGCGTACGCCAATTCCTGCAGAAGAGTCCTGAACCTTTTGTAAACGATGATGCGTTCCAATTAATTTATGCTTATTTCTAGTATTTATCGAATGTATGTCACTGTGTCTATTGTATAAATGTATGTTGTGTTTAACTAACATGATATTTGCAAATATATACTGTGATGCAACCGTTAAAATGCCAATTTTTTTAAATTTCTCTCTAAGAGACACTCTAGCACTCAATTTATATATTGCACGTATAGCTCTCTTGTGGAGTACAAAAATTACTTGTAGATCAGCTGCTTTGCCCCACAGCAAAATGCCGTAAGACATGACACTATGAAAATAACTAAAGTATACTAGCCTGGCAGTTTCTACATCAGTGAGCTGCCTGACTTTACTAACGTCAAAGGCTGCCGAGCTGAGTTTACCTGCAAGACACGTTATTTGGGCGTTCCACTGTTGATTCTACAATATAAAGGGTATCACTGTTCAATGTTATATTTGTACCGCAATTCCTGACATTAGGCATGCTAAATCTGATACATTTTTGCTTCTTAGCGTTTAGTAGCAAATTATTGGTCGTAAACCAATCTACAACTTAGGCAAGTGAACTATTTACGCCGTTAAAATCAGTAAGCGTACGATCTACTTTAAAAATAAGTGACGTATCATCAGCAAATAGAACAGTGTCGCACAAGTTCTGTATATACCTAGTCAGGTCTTAAATTCTGTCACATGTTTAATATAAAATAATTGAAACAAGTTTATTCATTATGTAACCATTTATATACCAAAATGAACTTAACAATACATAGATTCTAATGACAATAAAGTTTATTTAAAATGACCGTGATTTATAATACAGGCCTTCAATCTGCGCGGCCAGTCGTCTATCGCAGCACGAACGAGGTCCATGTCAATATCGGCGGCTGCCTTAATCAAGGATGTCTTGAGTGACTCCAAATTGGGATGAGGCTTTGAGCACCTTTTCCTCCAAGTGTTGCCATATCTTGTAATCTAACGGACTCAAATCTGGACTGGAGGAGGGCCAGTCTTCGTGCCGGATGAAGTCGATTTCACGCGCCGCCAGCCAGTCTTGTGTGCTCTTCGCTATATGAGCTGGCGCCGAATCTTGTTGGAATACCCAGTGCCTGTTATTGAACATGGTATGAGAAACAGGTTCCACAAGGTTCGTCAGGACTGTATTTTGATACACAACTGCATTATTTTTTACACCTTTCTCACAAAAATGTACCTCTGTTAAGCCCCAATAAGAAACTCCCAACCATACCATGAGCGAGGGTGGAAAATGACCTCGTTGGACACGCGGAATACGGTTGCTCGCTTCTTCACTACTGTGTGCGTACACCTTATCATTTTGTTTGTTGTAGCTCTCTTCTGCGGTAAAAATTTTTTCATCCGAAAAAAGAATTTCCTGATATTTTTTTCCCGCGTACCGCTTCAACAAAGCGCGGCATCTCTTCAGTCTCAGGTCCATTAGACGAGCTTTAAACGATGTCCTGTTTTTTTTCGATATTACCGAAGCCCTAAGTCTTCATTTAACACCCTTTTCACCGTGGTTCTGCTTAACCCCATCTGAAGGGCCAACAGTTTCGGCTTACGTTTGGGATTTTTTTGAATTCGCGCCTTCACAGCTTTTATCACTGCTGGAGTCCTAACAGACCGAGGGCGACCACTTCTTGATCTGTCATCTACACTAGTCTTCATTGTATCGTTTGATGGTACGATAAACGAATCTTTTGGTTATATTCAAATTTTTCAGTATGTCAAAAATTTAAATTGGCGCGTAACCGCAACGATGCAACGCAATAACTGCAACACGGTCTTCTTTAAACGTCCACTCCATATTTAAAAATGCGTAAAATTCTAAAAAGTATATATTTTAATTTTCATGAACAATTCGAAATTCGAATTCAATAAACTTTTTTGTGGCCAGCATTCTAAAAGAAAAGTTTTTACTGTGTGACAATACTTATGACCTGACTAGGTAGAATGGCAGATCGTTAATATAAATTAAAAATAGAAACGGACCTAGAATTGATCCCTGCGGTATGCCCATAGCTATAGATGCTCCAGAGGAGCGAATTTCATTAACATCAACATGTTGTATCCGATCATTTAAGTAAGAGGCAACAAGGTCTAGTGCAGAGTCTTTGATACCATAATAAAAGAGTTTTCACAATAGTGTTTTATGTTCAACACAATCAGATGCTTTGGAGAGATCGCAGAATATACCAATAGCATTTTGTCTATGCTCCCAGGCGTCATATATATGATTCAGAAGTGTCACACCTGCATGAATGGTAGAACGACCCCTTGTGAACCCATACTGCTCTTTATGTAGTAGCATATTTGAATTAAAATGAACTTGTAGTAGTATATACACAATATAATTTTTTCAAAAATTTTGCTAATGGCAGGTAATATTGAAATAGGTCTGAAATTACCAGGGTCGGTTTTGGATCCAGACTTAAATAGAGGTATTGCCTTGCTGTGTTTCATTAAATCCGGAAACACTCCTTTATCGATACATTTATTAAATATTTCAGCTAGATGTGGAGATAAATTAACAATAATAGACTGTATCAATTTCACAGAAATACCACAGGAAGCGCTCGTGGCCCCGCGGTCTCAGTGTTCTGTAAACGATCACTGAGTTACGCAACTTTCACTATGGCTGGTCCTCGGATGGGTGACCACTTAGTGGCATTTACATTTGCGAGCGTTTCCGTGCTTCGGAAGGCACGTTAAGCCGTTGGTCCCGGTTGCCAGTAAAATGGCAGTCGTTAAGCCTGGTTGAAGGCCTTATGGGCGGCTTGAAAATTTCAACAGCAGGTAGCCACAACCTGCGTCTGTCTATTTTAACACGGCAATGGGCTCACCACCTATTACGTGGGACAGGAATCCACACGGTGAAAAGTGGGCATATAATATGCCTCTGCCACCCCTTCGGGGATAAGGCGTGATGGATATTTATTTTAAATACCCCACAAGTCAGCTGTCTTTTTTGAGTTAAGCTACTTGAATACTTTAATGATATCGTTGGGGTTAACACATTTAAAGCTAAATAAGACATTGCACTGATCTACGCTGCCTCCAAGCATGCGTTGAGCTTTGATTGGACTAGAATTTAAAGAGCTAGTTGTTTTCGCGGGTATGTCTATAAAATAGTTGTTAAAAGTTTGTGCTACATCTAATTTATTATTAATCACCTTGTTATTTATAATTAACTCAAACTTATTATCACGGGGTAGTAATCGACCGGTTTCAGTATTGATTACATTCCAAGTCATTTTTACCTTATTTTTTGAATCTTTAATCTTATTACTGATATGTAATGACTTGGCAGCAGCACAGGTCATTTTGAAGGTCTTGAATATTTTTTTACATATTGAATAAAAGCAGGATCAAAATTAAATTGCTTCATACCATATAGTTCGTACAACTTAGCCCTACTTTTGTAAATACCTGTAGTTGCCCACTCACAAAATTGCAGGGTTTTGTTTTTATAAAATGTTTTTGATTTAAATATATTGTTGTACTCAGCTTTAATTGTATTAAATAAGGAGTTATATAAGCCGTTTGGATCTTCCTGATTAAAATCAATAATAAGTAAAGTCGGGGACCTACAACACGGTATTGCAGAAATCACCACCAGTGCTGCAATAGCTTGCTGGCGTTCTTCGACGAGTTCGTGTGGATCGAATAAAATATCCACCTTCACGCAAAAACCGCGCCTTGACGTAGAGTTGCGGAACAGCTCGCCATACCATAAACTACCAAGATACTTGTATCTTACGTTATATGTCGCGAGCTTAGTGTAGTGTTTAGACAGACATCAGCAGGATTAATGAAGTCCTGCTATCAGTTTTTGTATCGGATTTTTGCTTACTGGCTATATTGCCAAATACTGTCGTCACTTATATCGCCTAAATAAGAAAAACTATACTTTCCAACTGGTTGACAAGACATTGGCCATTCTACTTTTTTTTGACGCTTTAATAGCGATCTTATTGCTGGGAAGAGAGAGACATCGGATAGATGTCAGTTTAACTTTTTACTGTTTAGTGTGAGGAAAATATCCCGCGCTTATAGTATGACGCTTTTAAAGTAAAATTTGAAAAAAAAAAGAAACTTCGGTCTGCATATTGTTTAAATACTTTTTAACCATTTACAGGAGATGATAATAGCAGCAGTGGAGCTATTCTCTGACCATATGCGCTCCTGCCTGCTTACAGGCAGTACTAGCAAGACAGTGCCGATGGACGCGCTGCGTGTTCGTATCGTTGCCAACTTACGTCACTTGAGAGAGGCCTACGATGAGCTTATAAAACTGGACTTGCCTTCACAAGTATGAGTTTAAAGATTATAAGATTTAGTTATATGTATAAATAAATATCTTTTGGACAACTCACACAATGCCATCTAATTCCAAACTAAGCAGAGCTTGTATTATGGTAACCAGATAACTGATAAACATACTTATATAATAAAGAAGCTAGACCCGGATCAAGACAACCTTAACTGCTACTAACACCAACACTTGCTATCTACACCCTGAGTGTCCGGCCATTGGTTTAATGGCAGATTGTTCTAAATTGCCGAAGTAATAGACAAATTTCCCTTTCCAACATGTGGGCCTTGTACTTGAATGATACGTAGTGTTTTGAACAATTACTGCTACCTCAAGCAGCCTGTCAAAGCAGACCACACCGATGTTGGAATTTTGGATCTAACCGGGACAGACAATAAAGTTTACTATGGGAAAAAATACTATGCAAGGTTTCAAACAAACATACGCCCCAATCCTTAAAGGAAAGTCATCACCGTTGCCTATGCACGTTTGCAACATCAAGGTAGCTTTTTAAATTAACCCCATATTAGAAATATTTGCAAAATCCTACCTAAACTATCAGATCTTTATGTGTAATCTCGCATCTTCATCGCCTTTTTATATTTATTAGTTTGTTTTATGTGTCTTTTCAGCCTCTGAGTATAGTGGAGAAAGTGATCTTTGACTACCGCGTCTACGGCATGACGGTGTTCCTACAGCGAGCCCACAAGCGAGTCAAGGGACTTGATGAAAAGGAGACATGGAAGATTGAGGAGTTTACGGACTATGGCGCCATCACTCACCTTGTAAGTGTATTACATACTGAATGAAATTCTCTATAATATTATAAGGCAGAAAGGGAGGTTACTTTTTACGTTTTGCAGAACTGATTTTGACGGATTTCGGTACAGAGTTTCCATGCTTCGGACGGCACAATAAGCGATAAATAAATATTGTCGGACTTTTTTTTTACACAGGCGTCCAGCCCAAAGTAAGAGATCTAGACAACTGATATACATACTTACGATTTCTAAATACATACATAGGAAACACCCAAACTCCGAAATATACATTTGTGGATCACACAAATGTTTTTTTTTTCGTAAATATAACTGATTAAAGCGATATCACAAGAGTATCGTTTCACCTCACAAATTGAGCGTACTGAACAGACAAATGCTCATTTTATTGGGCCTTAGAGCCGAGCACGATGACTACAAACGAAATAATCAAAATTTCAGCCACAGCTACTCGAGACATATATGCAGGAAGCGCTATCAGCAATACACAAATGTGTGGCAAGCGGCGGTCGACGAGAAACAGCTTTGTTAGCGGAGAATAGAGAGCCGGCTATGGCGCTACACAAACAAACACAGAGTATACTACTAGCTTACGTCACCGTGCTACAAGACCTCGCCTTGCATCACGATGATACACAGGTAACTGACATATTTGTAGTAAAACATTGTTTTATACCTATCTCTTAGGCATGTAAGAAGGACAAATTGGTATTGTGTCTGCTGAATCCGTTATAAACAAACGTGTGACCGACAGAGAGGGAAAATCATCTGTTATTCCAAAAATTACACCACTGCAAAGCGGGATACCAGCAAGACAACTAGGTTTAGATCCTATAGAAAAGGAAAGCACCATAGTAATAGTCGAAATCGGGAAAACAGAAAATAGTCGGTTCATACATCGGAGCCAAGTGTGATGTCATCCGGTGACTAAACACTAAACATAGTCTTGTCTTGGTGAAAATAAGGTAAACTTGAAAGAAAAACCCTGTTAACAACAGTCTGGCCAGCGCGGCAGCGTAGTGACATAAATATATATATGTGGGAATGGTAAGTTGATGAATGCTTATGATGTACGGAACGTAAGGAGTGAAAGGTATGTATTGGTGAGAGTGAGAGCGAGGTATGCAGCAGATGATGAATGCTTAGGATGTACGGAACGTAAGGAGTGAAAGGTATGTATAGGTGAGAGTGAGAGCGAGGTATGCAGCTCAAAATGTAAAATGGGAGGGTGAATAAGAAAAAGAGGTAGAACGGTGTGCACGAGAGAAAGATTGTACGAGGTTGTTTTCTAATTAAAAATAAAAGTGAATTCTTTTAATTTTCAAACTTTGTTTGACTGCTACATCCCACAAAATTTGGGGGCTCGTCCGGGATGTAAAAAACTTAAAAGATTCCAAAAAGTGTGTTCTGCGACGACCAGACAAGAAGCAAGACGGTGCGTCGTGCACGTGAGTTGGTATTTTTTCGATTGGCGGGCATTGAAAGATCTGGTAACAAGTAACTAACGAAGATAATCGTTAACGACGTAGCGATTATTACGACGACGACGAAGAGGACGACTGCAAAAGGTTTGCAAAAAGTATTACTTAGTTACCTACATTTTTACGATGGCGGACGATGATAAAAAACTTGTGCCACCATACTTTCAAATGATGGACTCATGCATAACACCATTCAATGGCGAGGATGTGACTTATTCTTCGAGCAAGTGGGTGCAAGATATCGAAGACAATGCCGAAGTATTCAGTTGGACCCCCCAACAAAAATTAATCTTGGCTCGCAGGTCCCTTACCGGTACGGCGGCGCTGTGGCTGCGGTCGGAGAAGGTGTTTAGAACATTTGATGAGCTTAAAGCTGCGCTGACTAAAGAGTTTCCCGAAACATTAAACAGCAAGGAGATGCATGAGCTAATGAGTTCCCGCAAAAAAAAGAATACGGAAAGTTGCTATCAATACATGTTGGCCATGAAAGAAATCGGCAGAAGGGCGAAGTTTCCCGATTACGTAGCAGTGCAATATATCATAGACGGTATTCAAGATAGTGAGTTAAATAAAATGAATTTATACGGCGTGACGTCATACGCAGTACTTAAAGAAAAATTGATTCAATACGAAGCTATGAAGCAAAAAATGAAGAAACATCGTGCTGATAAGCTACCACAAGAAGCTAAAAAAAATACGACTGCTATTAGGAGATGTTTTAATTGTGGCGATACAGACCATGTAGCAAGTTCGTGCGTTAAAGGGCTGAAATGTTTTCGTTGTAATAAGTACGGTCATATTGGGAGTCATTGTACGGAAAATGGCGGCAAAATGACGACACCTTTAAAAACCACATCAACATCAGCACAGATACGTCCGAAAAATACCTTGACATCAGGTGGCAGCACTGCAGGCCATCAGTCGGTAAAACAGAAATCGACTTACAACATGGCGGCACAGTACAATGACGTGCAGTTGACAGCCGACCAATCAGAGACTTCCTTGGAAATACAAGATGTCATGCAAGTTTATAATGTAAACAAACCGGGGAAGCCTATGAAGAAAGTAAACATCAACAATTTCACGTTTGAGGCATTGGTCGACTCAGGAAGTGATGTAAATTTGATATCGTATGAATGTTGTATCGCAATCGGCGCGAAATTATGTGAAGATGAATTATCACTAACTGGACTTGGACATACCAAAGTGAACTCGTTGGGAAAAGTGTTCGTTAGTATTAATATCGACAGTATAGACTTTAAAGAAGTGTTATTTCATGTTGTTGATCAAAATGTCATGCCCTTTCAAATGATAATAGGCCAGGATTTATTAAGACATATCACCATGATAATGAATGGAGATAAAGTAATGTTTTTGCCTGAGAGGGATGAATGGTTGTATAAAGTGTCTTATTTTGCAGATGATATTATAGAATTAAATCACATAGTCAATCCAGGGGTCAGGCGGAGAGTTGTGGAGTGTATCAATGGTTATAATCCAGTGCAAACGAGGGAAGCACCCATCCAGTTGAAAATTATTCTTAAAGACGATGTACCTGTCACACAGCGACCTAGGCGTCTTTCCATGGTTGAGCAGAAGGTGGTGGAGGATCAAGTTAACGAATGGTTGGCAGAAGGTATAATACGAGTAAGTTTCTCAGAATATTCTAGCCCTTTAGTGCTTGTGAGAAAAAAGAATGGTTCTATTAGAGTCTGCGTAGACTATAGGTTATTAAATAAGAAAATATTAAAAGATGAATTCCCTTTACCTGTAATCGATGATATGATAGATAAGCTTGTTGGAGCCAGAGTGTTCAGTGTGTTGGATTTGAAGAACGGGTTTTTCCATTTGAAGGTCTCTGATGAATCAATTCATTACACCTCCTTTGTGACCCCTCAAGGGCAGTATGAATTTCTTAGAGCACCATTCGGCTTGGCTGTGAGCCCGAAGTATTTTATGCGATTTGTCAGCATTATATTTAGAGATATGATTTCCCAAGGGATAATGATGATATTTGTTGACGATATTATTATTACAGCACTCAATGAAGAGCAAGCAGTTGATAGACTGGAGTTGGTTCTAAATGTAGCTTCAGAATATGGTCTTCAAATAAACTGGAAGAAAGCAAGTTTGATAAAGAGAGAAATTGAATATCTGGGCCATGTAATTAGTGATGGTGAGATCCGACCAAGTCGAGAGAAGACAGATGCTGTTCATAAGTATCCCGAACCTCAGAATGTGAAACAGCTTCACAGTTTCATTGGTCTTACGTCCTACTTTAGAAAGTATATTGAAGATTTTGCTTTAATAGCCAAACCCCTAACCGATTTACTGAAGAAGGATAAGGAATTTGTGTTTGAAGAAGAGCAGAAAACAGCTTTCAGAATCTTGAAGGATAGATTAACTACAAGCCCGGTGCTCAAGATTTTTAACCCGAAGTTAAAGACCGAATTACATACAGATGCATCTTGTGTGGCCTATGCTGCTATCTTATTACAATATTACCCAGACACAGGACTTCACCCAGTTTATTATATGAGTTGTAAAACAAATGATGCCCAAAGCAGATATTCCAGTTATGAGCTAGAAGCCTTAGCGGTGATTGAAGGTGTGAAAAAGTTTCGCCACTACTTGTATGGCATACACTTTAAAATCGTAACCTACTGTAAAGCATTTGAAATGACTTTAAGAAAGAAGGATCTAACGGCCAAGGTGGCACGATGGGTATTGTGTCTCAATGAATATGATTTTGAAATTGTGCACAGATCGGGCTCGAGGATGAGACATGCAGACGCTTTAAGCCGCTACCCTTATGTGGGGATAACATCACTGTATGATAGGGTGAGACAAGCCCAAGATCTAGATGAAGGGCTGCATGCTATTAAAGAGATTTAAAAAAACAGATCATATAAGGACTACTGGTTGGAAAATGAATTACTGTATAAAGGAGATGGGAAGTTACTGGTACTTCCCAAAAGCATGGAAAAAGAAGTGCTGAAAAAAATACATAGCAATGGACATTTTTCTAAAAAGAAGATGAAAGAAGTAATCGAAAAGGAGTATTACATAAGAGGATTAGATAAGAAGTTAGAGGATTTTGTTGTGTCATGTATTCCATGCTTGTTAGCAACTAGGAAAGAGGGTAAGCAAGAAGGCTTTCTCAACCCCATCAAAAAAGAGTGCATTCCATTTGATACAATCCATATAGACCATGTAGGGCCGCTGACACAAACGAGTAAACAATATAACTACATACTGGCAATAGTGGATGCCTTTACAAAATTTGTCTGGTTGTTCCCTACTAAGACTACATCAAGCAGAGAAACAATAAACAAGTTAGAGATCCATCAGCAACACTTTGGGAATCCACAGCGAATAAAAACAGATAAGGGAACCGCTTTTACCAGCCACGATTTTGGAGAATATTGTAAGACAGAGAACATCCAGCATGTTACCATTACTACAGGTCAACCACGAGGCAATGGCCAAATTGAAAGGATACACAAAATCGTAGTTCCATTACTGACGAAATTATGTTTGGAAGAGGCGGGACTCTGGTATAAGCATGTAAGCCGAGTCCAAAGAGCTATTAATAGCACTTTCCAAAGGAGTGTACAGAGCACCCCTTTTGAGCTATTGATGGGCACAAAAATGCGAACTAAGGGAGACATAAAAATACGGGAAATACTGCAGCAGGAAGTTATACAGCAGTATTGTGATGATAGAGAGGATCTTAGGAAACAAGCTAAAGAACAAATCCTAAAGATTCAAGATGAAAATACCAAGAACTATAACAAAAGAAGAAAATGTAGTTCTAAATATGGAATTGGTGATATGGTAGCAATAAAAAGAACTCAGTTTGGACCAGGACTTAAATTGAAACAGAAATATCTAGGACCCTATAAGATAGTAAAGGTGAAAAGAAATGATCGTTATGACCTAGAAAAAGTAGATAGTTCTACTGAGGGACCTATGAAAACTTCCAGTTCCGCTGACCACATGAAACGTTGGCCTGACTATGAGAATAGCTCATGATCTAGTAAGTTTGAATACTAACTTTATTTTCGATTATTTGTAGTCTTCATTCAGTATCATGGTGCATTGAATATTTATCGTCGGGGCATAAAGCCCTTCGTACTTACCAGACTATTGTTTCGGTTAATGTATTGAATATAGTTGTTGAGATACTTAAACCTATGGTATTAGGTGTATTTAACTGTGTTTTATTAACTTGTGTAACCACAATATGTAATATTAGTCTTAATTAATCTTAGAGTTATTCTCGAATATTGTTAGGTGTGATAAGAAGAGAGTGTAAGTGACGATTTGTATTGAATGAGGATACATAATGGCTACAGATGGATGTCTGAGGACAGACATCAGTTCAGGACGGCCGAATGTGGGAATGGTAAGTTGATGAATGCTTAGGATGTACGGAACGTAAGGAGTGAAAGGTATGTATTGGTGAGAGTGAGAGCGAGGTATGCAGCAGATGATGAATGCTTAGGATGTACGGAACGTAAGGAGTGAAAGGTATGTATAGGTGAGAGTGAGAGCGAGGTATGCAGCACAAAATGTAAAATGGGAGGGTGAATAAGAAAAAGAGGTAGAACGGTGTGCACGAGAGAAAGATTGTACGAGGTTGTTTTCTAATTAAAAATAGAAGTGAATTCTTTTAATTTTCAAACTTTGTTTGACTGCTACATCCCACATATACATAAACAAAATTAAATCATTTTAGAAGCCAGAATCATGTAGATCAGCTATACTCTAAGTGTGTCCCTCTGTAGGGCTTCCGCAAGAATTTAGAAAAAAAATCAAAACACCTCTCTCTGGTGGAACGCGCGTAGGTATATTTATTTATTTATTTGTATTTGTATAAACATAAAACTAACTAACTAACTATCTTCACGCTGTATCCCTGACGGGGTAGTCGGGTTTGTATTTTGTATAAACATGTGTTACAATATCTGGTACAATATCTCATAAGTTTGGTATCAACATGTATACTTGTATACTTGTGAGCGCGCAGTCCCTTTGATAAAAGCCGCCTCTGAATTAGACGCTATAGTTGTCAACAAGCGACTTTCGACTCTAACTTCAATAAATAAAGTCGAGATTGTTTACAACGCAATTTTATATTTCTCTTTTTATTTTTGCTTTTTGATAAACAAAAAAACAAAGGACGAGTACGACTCGAGTATTTTCGAGAATATTCGAGATCGAGTCTAGGACTAAGTATAAAAGCGGCGATCGCGCGTCGCGCCTCGTCAGTCAGTTGACGATTAGCGTTCGGAGCGATAAGTTCCTACCTACCTACTTACAAGCTCGCTAGCGAGAAACTAGTGTTCATTGTTCTACTGCCTGCTGTATTCTGTTGTCTCAGTTTTATACATTTCTTCATTGTACTAAACTTTGTCTCTTATACGCAGTAACGATTGTGCATTATTTAGACCCCACCATCCTGACGTGTAAAATTATAAATAAAGAAGAATGAAACGTTGGCTTAAAGGTGTTAAACGTGTTGCAACAACATCTTCTAATGACGCTGAATTTTCAAAAGCAGTACGCGCGGAGAATATAGCGATCACCGATCCAGACGATGATGCCACGACGTCAAGCTCGACGGTTTCAAAGACGAAAAAAGAAAGTATGATGAATCATATATCAGTTTCGGATTTGTTGATTGCAACGGCTCACCTCTCTGAAAGTAGTAGTAGTAAACTGCTTCCTAATAGTTCCATGACACCTGCCAAATTGCGCCGACATTTAGAAACTGTACACCCCGAGTCTAAAGACAAGAATAAATAATTTTATGTTCGTAAAAAAGATCAGTTATTGGAAAGTCAAAAAAATATGATTCATGTAACACAAACTATCAACGAAAAGGCAACGGAGGCATCATATTTAGTTAGTTATCGCATTGCACAAGCAGGTGAAGCGCATACTATCTCTGAGAATTTAATAAACCCATGTGTATTAGACATAACAAAATGTATGCTCGATGAAAAATCTGCAAAGCATCTTTCTACTGTGCCGCTGTGACGATTTCACGGCGAATCCCAGATCATGGATTCGCCGTGAAATCGTCACAGCGGAAGCTACGTCAAACAAGAACTAGTTACACGTCTACAAAAAAACACGATTCGCCTTGCAAATGGACGAGTCGACTGATGTCGCTGGTTTGGCTATCTTGCTGGTTATTGTGAGATATCCATATGAAAGTCTTTTGAAGAAGACATGCTTATGTGTTTACCGCTGCTCACAAACACTACCGGGAAAGAAATTTTTAATAAAATAAATATATTTTTTGAAGAAAATATTCTCAGTTGGAACAATTGTATTGACATTTGTACAGATGGGGCCAAGGCGATGACAGGTAAAACAGCAGGAGCAGTGTCACGAATAAAAAATAAAGACCGTAATTCTAGTTCCAGCCATTGTATTCTGCATAGACAAGCACTTGCGATGAAGCAAATGCCGTCAAATCTAAAATTAGTTATGGATGAAGCGGTAAAAATCATTAATTTTATCAAATCACGACCACTACAATCCCGATTGTTCTCATTATTGTGTGAAGATTATGGCAGCTAACATAAAACACTGCTGCTCCATGCAGAAGTGCGATGGCTGTCTCGGGGTAAAACTTTAACAAGGCTATTTGAACTTAGAGCCGAGTTACAAATGTTTCTTTCAGCAGATACTTCTTTTAATTTGAAGGACCGTTTGTATGATAAAACTTGGTTGTTCCGATTGTATTCTATGGCGGATATCTTTCAAAAATTGAACGAATTGAATTTATCATTGCAAGGTAAACAGACAACAGTGTTTCAGGCCTATAATAAAATAACTGCCTTAAAAAGCAAATTAGATTTTTGGATTATTTGCGTTGGTAAGAAAGAAATAGAAAGCTTTACGTCACTCAGTGAGTTTGTTAGCGATAACGACTCAGAAATGTTTCAAGATGATGTGTTTGAAGAATTGGTCCAATATCTCAGTTCGATGCGCGCATCTTTTGAAAAGTATTTTCCCGAAGAACAGAATACAAAAAAGAACCTGAATTCATGGATTCATAATCCTTTTTTACCCAACTTTGCAAAAGCCCGAAAGTAAGTCAAACGAGATATATGAATCTCTTTTTGAAATGTCATCAGACACAAGTATGGAGTCACTGTTCAAAACGACGCCTCTCAACGATTTTTGGTGCAGAATCCATGATGAATATCCAATGCTTGGAAAAATGGCTCTGAATATTCTTCTCCCGTTCCCAACAACATATTTGTGCGAAACAGGATTCTCAACCTATGCAGCCACGAAAACAAAATATCGCAATAGACTGGACGCCGAACCTGATATGAGACTTCAACTGTCTTCTATCAAACCTGATATCAACCAATTGATGAAAAATAAAAAAACTGTTTCATACTGTAACGTTGTAAAACGTCACATTGGAATATCATTGTTAGTCTTGAGATTTAGAGAGAGAAGTGAGTAGATTGTTGACTCTTTCGCCCCGTGTGTCATCGATTTTAAACAAATTGCGATTTCTGTAAGGCTGTATGCCTGCCTTAGTTTCAATGCAATAGGGTAGACTTGGAAAGAAAAAAAAAAGAAAAAAATGTCTTTTCTCTGTGGTGACGGTACAAACATTCGCCTAGCTACATCGACGTCAAAAAGATGTCGATTGTAAATATATTTTTTAAACTTCGCTAAAAAGAAGTAATCTTTTATAAATTGTATATGGAAGTTCACGCCTGTGAATTCTTATAAATGGTTATTCCAAAATAACTATGTATTTCGGTAAGAACTTTTGATTTTTGAAACCACGTTTCTAACCTTGGTGATCTTTAGTATTTTGACGAAAGATTATTCGCTTGTTTACAGCTTATTACGATGATTAGAGCGGCGTTAATGGAATATTTGCCTGCTCTTCAAGATTTATTGGTTTTTCTTTAAAAAAGTGGTAAGTTCTCTTTATGTATTCGAATCACGAACAAATCTACAATTGTTTTTCCAAATTTAATGGAACTAATTCTTTCATTTGCATCTGAAAAAGCACTTTTTTTTTATATTAACTTTATGGTTGGATGAAATTTGCCATAAATGCTGACCATGTGGTTACGGGCTCGTCATTCTCGTGGAGACGGCACCTGTCGCGGTCTGCAGATGTGATTTCGAATCCCGTGGTAATGTAACCACGCTTCAGGTACCTAAAATTGTTTTTCTTTTGTGTAGATTAATCTAGTAATGATGCACGACTCAATGATTAGGCCCATGTAATGACTCCATGATTAGACTCAGCTGTTTACGAATCAATGATTTGGCTCATGTTTTGAATCATGTTACGATATATATTGTGACTCATAAGCTGGCATTATGCTGGATCTCACTATTCTAAATTTCACGCCTCAACCCTGTGAATAGTTAATCTTTAGCTTACTAAATCACTTGAATAGGTTATACCAATAGTGATAACGTATATAATGTATATTCAATCAATTCGCCTATTCAGAAACATTCTTCTAGAGATGTATTCTATTATTTTTGGTTCCTGCTCTTATGATTAGAAGCTCAATCTCTATCGCCGATATCCGTGTGCATAAAGTTGGTAGGACTTATCCTCCTGGCGCCTGAACCGAGTTATAATAATAATAATAATATAATAATATTGTAGGACACTTTTCACACAGCGCCATCTAGCCCAAAGTAAGCTAATATTAGCTTGTGTTATGGGATCTAAATAACTGATAAACATACTTATATATTTCTAAATACATACATATTATAGATAAATAACACCCAGACACAGAATAAACCATCGTGCTCATCACACAAAGTTTTATCCTGGGTGGGAATCGAACCCACGACCTCTTGCGTAGCAGTCGGATGCACTCCCACCGCGCCACAGAGGCAGTCGTATAACTTTTGTTTGTTTGTTAGTTCAAGTCTCCGTAATGAGACAATGTAAGATTTCCCTTCATGATTAGATGTACTGTTAAGGTAATTTAAACTACATTGGCTGTATATCAATTTATTTTATATACAGGGACCTAGTAGTCATCATCGCCATTAATAACACACTATTATTATTACCATACCTCCCATTAGTTAGATTTTTTCTTTTTTAATATCTTCTATTATTGTACTTGCCATGTGGTAAAGTAAGTAATAATTAGTAACTGTTACATTGTACTTTTAGTATGCTTATTAATAAATAATACACTTTTAAAAACTATTGTTTTATTGTAGGGTTCCATCAAGTATTTTGCTTCCTAAAAGGGTTCCGTCACCAAAAAAGTTTGAGAACCACTGATCTAGATTTTTCTGTGAGCTGTGTTGTAAGTGTCAGCTGTCATCTCAATGTCAGCTGTCATGTCATTCCGCAGTTCATTTTGGCGCGGCGGCACAGAGTTTATTAGATGACTGTTTGGTGTTTTTGTTTATGCTTCTTACGACATGTTTTTTTTGAAGCTATTTACAAATAAATAAATATTTATCTCTTTCTTTCTCTCTTGTTATTTCTTTAAGAAAACCATGAAAATGAAACTGTTCTAAATTCCAGGAGTTCAACAACAATAACTTATCAGTTGCTCTAGAACAACGCATAGAGGAAGGCGCAAGCAACAGCCGCAGTTGGCAGCAACGGCTATTGCTGGCCGGGACCAACGCTCACTACACCAGGCGCGTCACTCTCACCAAAATATCTGATGTGTTTCAGAAGTACGTTTTATTTTATTTTTAATTATATTAAAGCGCTCGTGGCCCCGCGGACTCACTGTAAATGATCAGTGCGTTAAGCAACTTTCACTATAGCTGGTCCTCGGATGGGTGGCCACTTTGTGGCATTTACATTTGCGAGCGTTTCCGTGCTTCGAAAGGCACGTTAAGATGTTGGTCCCGGTTGCCAGTAACATGGCAGTCGTTAAGTCAAGTTGAAGGCCTTATGGGCTGCTTGAAAAATTTCAACAGCAGGTAGCCACAACCCGCGTCGGTCTATTTCAACACGGCAATGGGCTCACCACCTATTACGGGCGACAGAAATACACATGGTGAAAAGTAGGCATGTAATATGCCTCTGCCACCCCTTCAGGGATAAAACGTGATAAATAAATAAACAAATTACATACATTATATCTCAATAATGCAGTGTGTCTGAATTTGCAGATGAGATTCTCTGTTAGAAAAATGTTTTAACGATCTGCGTACTTGACTTCAAGGTTTAGAAAAATTAAAAGAAATCAATCTAGAACGACCGGTATTTTTACAAAAGTTTGAACAAAAAAGTGAAAGTTGGGTAGAGGTCATTATCCTGTTTTTGAGCTTGATTTTTGTTTAATGTCTCAATAACGCATACACCAATTTCAACCGTTTTGCAGTTGGCTATATAGACGAGTGGTTAATAGAAGGTCCTTTTTATGTAAATGTCAAAATCAGTGACTTGAGGGTTCGGATCTGAGAAATTTGAAAATCCTTTTTGTGATTTAGTTTTGTTAATTCGCATACTCCATCAACACTTTGATATTAAAAGAGTATAATAATGTCATCGAGTCATAGCAAAGAGTTGAAGACGTTACAATAACGACACCTCGAATTCGCACTGACGCTCCTAGCATACCGATAAGTAGTACAACAAGGAGGAATGTGACCCTGAGACGAAAGCCAAAAATTAACATTCATACAGAAAATTCCTTCGAAGAATTATCGATATGCTCAGAGGATGAGGATGAGTATTCTTCTACTAGCGCTACACAATGCATTCATGACTTAAATCGTAGCCTGCCGGATTTGAGTAGCAATATTGTTGATGACATTCAAATTATGAGGGAAAAAATATTTACCCTTGAAGAGAAATTGAGTATAGCAGAACATGAAATTGATGCTTTAGTATTGGAAAACGGCTACCAGGCAATACAAATTACTGACTACAAGCGACGGATTGAACAACTAACCCAGATATGTAAAACTACCCCCTCAAAAAATAATATTAGCAAACCTCACCATCGAAAATTATCGAAATCGAAATTAAATTTTACTTATAATGAAGACCATTCAACGCCTACGAAAAAAGTCACGCTAGCTGCGCCTATGACGTTGGGCACTTTAGGAGATCGAAATAATTCATTGCGACCTGAGACATCCTTGATAGTGCAGCACTGAACAGAATCAATATCAATTGGACTATCACTATAACCTCAACACATTTAATTTAGCAAACAAGTCCGATGCTAGTGTGACTCAAAGTAAACAAAAGAATATTTTTATACTGGGGGACCATGTGCAATCACGAGGAATATCTGCACAGTTCCTAAAACAAAGAAGCATGTTCGGAGACTGTAATTACAATAAGCTTTAATAAAGCCGGATGCTCCAAGTTCAGAAATGCTTGAACAATGTGACAGTATTGCAAAAAACGTTTCACAGGACGACATCGTGATTCTTAGTATCGGAAGTAATGATAGTAACATACAAAAACTACATTATCACTTAAGCTTGATTATTCATAAGTTTAATAGGGCTAATGTATTTATTGCCCCAGTTTACTTTAACCGTTATTTGAACACCACGACGTTAAATAAGACACTAAAACTATGGACTAGTCATATAAAACACTGTACTATCATAGACAACTGCAACTTTGAAACTAGGAATTATTATAATTATGCTTATTATACAAGAATGTTAAAATATGTATTGATTATAATTCTTACAAATATAATTACTTATCACCTAGAAAAATAAAATCATACATTTTTAGATCAAATGAAACTGGCAATAAAACAAATAATGAACAGAAGTCAAGCATGGACCCTGTAAAAAGGGGTACTATACCTTACTACTTTCCACTCATAAGCTCAAATAAAATAATGTGCAGTAAGACAGTAGCCAATGACACCAATATTCATAATAAAAAAGACTTTTTTCGATCCTAATTAAAGTAACAACTTAACTCTTCTACATCAGAATATCCACGGTATCCTAAAGAAAAGGGAAATACTGGAGTTAACTCTAACTAACAATAAAACAAATGGTTAGCCCTGATATAATATGTCTGACGGAAACTTTTGTTAAATCGGGTACAGAACGTAATATCAACTTGACTAATTATGATCTAGCATCCAGCTATTGTCGAGCAAAGAAGAGGGGAGGTAGTTGCATAATAGTAAAACGGGTATTCCATTTAAAAAAATTGATTTCTTTGACGACCTCAGGGTTATGTTCCATTTTGAACTTGCTATAAAACTGGTATCGGAGAACATAATGATAATTTGTATATATAGGATACCTTCAAAAAACATTCGAAATCTGCAACGTTTTCTTGAGTGTTTAAACCATTTGCTATATAAATACCTCTCAAAGCACTCAAAAAGTAATCTTATAATTGCAGGAGACTTAAATATAAACACTCTTGACCATAAAAAAAAGCAACTCGACAATTTACTGATATGTTAACCAAATACAATTTAATATCTTATATAACTGATCCTACGAGACGCAAATCATGCATTGACCTAATTAAAAGTAATGTTAGAATTGCAAATGGGTGGCTGCTGCTCCTGTATCTTTCTGATCACAACACTGCTCAACTTATTAATGGCCTGCGACATGTCAAAATAAAAACCTTCTTACGTATGTACGCAACTTTAAACGGTGCTACTCTACGGAGGATATAGCCAGATTTTGTGAATACCTGCCTAGCATACAATTTACAAAATTCTATGACGAACCAGACTTAAACTTAGCTTTTAATACCTTTTATGACTATTTTTGCTTGCTTTATAAACTTTGTTTTCCCATAAATAAGGTGATAACAAATAATATTTAAAAAAAAATTGGATTTCAAAGGGATTGAGAAAAAGCTGTAACTATAAAAGAAAACTGAGTTAAAGATTTTATTCGACTGGATCTAACACAGATAAACGTACTTATCTAAGGTATGACAAACTATTAAAAAAGTGTATTGTGACAGCCAAGCGGAATAGTAATAAAATATATGTTTTAAATAGCAAAAACAAATGTAAGGCGACCTGGTCAGTGATAAAGAGTAAAACAGGTGACATAAATAAGGGAAATTATATAGAAGATATAGTTAAGGGGAGTGATAGAGTAACAGATGGATTAGAAATAGCCAATAACTTCAATGTCTTCTTCATATCCTCAACAAATGTGATAAACAGCTTATGTCATAACACATGCACTAATAACAGACAAGTAAAATCTATATTTCTGTCACCAGTTGACGAGCCATATATGTTTAGAATAATAATGTCTATTTCCAACACCACCTCCGAAGGTGATGATTCTATATGCACAAAAGTTGTCAAAATCTGTAGCAGGCAACTAACACCCATATTGACGCATTTGGTTAATCTCTCATTGGAGACGGGCACTTTCCCGTATAAACTCAAATACTCTGTCATTAAACCCCTTTACAAAAAAGGTGATAAAAAAGACATGAGTAATTATCGACCAGTTGCCCTATTGCCTATATTCTCATAGATTTTTGAAAAGGTAATGCGTGATAAACTTATTTCATTCTTTACTGTCAACAACATAATTGTTGAAAACCAATATGGATTCCAAAGAAACAAATCTACCAGCGATGCAGCGTTCTTTTTGGTGAATGATATCCTCCGAAACCTCAATGACAAAATGTACACAACCGTGATGTACCTTGATATGTCCAAGGCGTTCGATTTTGTTCCACATGAACAGCTTTTGGCAAAGCTAGAACATTACGGCATCAGAGGTCCAGCTTTAACTTGGCTAGAAACCTACTTGACAGGAAGATATAAATGTGTCGATGTAATGCAACTTAACTCAAAGAACTATGCAGAAATAAAAAGATCAAAGTATATGAAAAACAGATTTGGGGTTCCTCTTTGGGGTAGTGTGTTGGGTCCTCTCCTCTTTCTGGTATACATCAATGACCTACCTTACAGTACTCTGTATAGAACTATATTATTTGCTGATGACGTATCTGTGATAGTAACTACAAAGAAAAGTTTGACATCTATGCAACATGAAATTGACATAAACAATACCCTGTCATTAATTATAAACTGGATGAATAATAATAATCTTCAAATAAATTTATCGAAAACACATATAATTAATTTTAATAATCTTATAAATAATAGCATTCGTGTAATATATAACGGATAAAGTATTT
Source organism: Thumatha senex (assembly GCA_948477245.1). Classification (NCBI taxonomy): domain Eukaryota; kingdom Metazoa; phylum Arthropoda; class Insecta; order Lepidoptera; family Erebidae; genus Thumatha; species Thumatha senex. The sequence continues at coordinate 24,486,136 of OX419726.1, forward strand.
CTATGGTTAATCAAACAACCTTTTTAGGAATAAATATCAAAAATAAACTTAACTGGAAAGACCATATAGAAAAAGTAGCAAATAAAATGAATGGATTTTCATATGCCTTGTATAAACTGGCAAGGGTATCTAACCTAAGTACTGCATGTATAGCATACTCTTCTTATTTAGAATCAGCGTTGAGATATGGATTGCTTATATGGGGGAATGGTACCGACGTAGATAAGGCATTTATTGCACAAAATCGGTGCATAAGATCTTTATGTAATATTGCCCCAGATGTATCTTGTAGACCATATTTTAAAAAGTTGAAACTTCTTACACTACCTTCTCTATATATCATTGAAGTCAATAAATTTGTAAAGCAACATCCTGAAGCATTTAAGCAGGCAAAAGATGTTACGAAGCGTAATAATATTAGGAACCCAGAGAGAATAGTGCTGAACATGATACTTAGAACGACACGAATGCAAAAAAACAGTTACTTCATGTGTGTAAAAATTTCAAATAAAACCCCTGAACACTTGACGACCTCAGGTGATGTTCCATTTTGAACTTGCTATAAAACTGGTATCGGAGAACATAATGATAATTTGTATATATAGGAAGGATACCTTCAAAAAACATTCGAAATCTGCAACGTTTTCTTGAGTGTTTAAACCATTTGCTATATAAATACCTCTCAAAGCACTCAAAAAGTAATCTTATAATTGCAGGAGACTTAAATATAAACACTCTTGACCATAAAAAAAAAGCAACTCGACAATTTACTGATATGTTAACCAAATACAATTTAATATCTTATATAACTGATCCTACGAGACGCAAATCATGCATTGACCTAATTAAAAGTAATGTTAGAATTGCAAAGGGGTGGCTGCTGCCCCTGTATCTTTCTGATCACAACACTGCTAAATTACTCGATTGATGAATTTTAAATGAGTAAATTATTATTAAATATTTAAAGAACTAGTAAGTCTTAATATTATTGTTCGTATTGAATTATTTTATTGTTGACAATCTAAAAATTTGCATGCTATTTAATATGGCTAAGTGGGATTGATCTATTAACATAATTAAGTATGACTATTGTAACACCATATTATGTACTACCATTTAAAGCAAATAAATATTATTCTAAATTATAGAACAGGGGTTCCCAAACTTATTTTGTCTACTGCCCACTTTGAGACTAAATAATTTTTTTGCGCTCCCATTTTATCACCTACTTTAAAACCACTATAACTTCCAATTAAATTAATTAATTGTTGTGAGCTATATTAGCGGAGATTAAACATTCATTCTAAAATAGACTTTTACTATAATCCGCAAGAGTTAACTTGAGACCTGAGCACAGTAGGTAGTACATAACGACGCTCAGGTCTCAAGTTAACTCTTACGGGCTACACCTGCCAATGAGAATGATTATTGGAACGCAACTTTATAGTATTCAGACAGAGTATATTTTTTTCAAAATAAAACAAACATAATCGATTCTTATATAAAAACTAATGTGAAGGATGAATCTGATGCTGTTTAATAAGTTTGTTGATATCAGGTTCCAATTTACTCAAGAACAGCCGCAAGTCGCCACGTTCGGTAACATGCAAACGATTTCTCTTTTTAGTAAGCAGCGTTGCCACAGCACTAAATCCACGTTCACACAAATATGACGATGGGAATGCTATCAAGAATCGTTGAACGATTGACCACAATCCAGGGTACAATTGCGGGATTGGTTTTTATAGTCAAAATTCTTGATAGTCATTTTTGAACTTGATTTTTATTTCCTCGTTTGTTGTCAATTCTATAAGTTCTTCTTCCAGCTGAGGTGAGATTGCTGTGTTGACAATTGAAAACGGATCTAACACCCAGCCTGGTATTTCCAAGTTCAAAATGTCCTGGTATCGTTCGGTGAAGCCAATGTGGAGGTTTTCCAAATGTTGGCAGTAGGCAAACAAGTCGTCGTTACTGCAGGATACTGATATATTCGGAAAATTGTGAAACTCACGTCTGCCCATATTCTTTTTGTGTAGAAGCAGTTTGGCTGCTTAGCAGCAACGACATTTTTTGTTTTAATTAAATTTAGTTCATCGCCTTGCAGTTGGAGATTCATGTCGTTGAACAATTTATACAGATCTGTCATGTAAGCTATATCATTTTTTGATGTAATGAGCTTGTTGCGCAATTCTGTATCTTTAGTTTCCAAAAACTCTATCACAGAGTCAAACAGGTTGTAAAATCGAGTCAGACAATTGCCTCTTGATAGCCAACGAACCTCAGTATGAAGCAACAAACGGTTGGAATCTTCGTCATTAGTAACACAAAGCTGATGAAAGCCTTTATGGCACCCTGTCATAGCCGGAGCGCCATCCGTAGCAACTGATATAATATTTTTCAAGGGAATCTCTTTCTCATCACAAAACTTTTCCAAAGTAGTGAATATGTTTTCGCCTTTTGTATCGGTCTCTAAATTTCTAGCAAAACAATAGTTCTTCACATATTTTCTCATGTTTAATAAACTTCACGTAAGACAGCAACAATGCTTCATTAGTAGGTAAAGTGGACTCATCGAGCAGAATTTAGAATTGACTAGTCTTCAAATGATTGCACAATAATCCTTCAATGATTTCAGCCATTTCATCAATTCGTCTTTGCACAGAATTATTACTCAAAGGAATTTTTCGGATAATATCTGCGGCTGGTTTATGAAGCACAGTAGTTATTACTTCCTTTATTGCTGGCAAAATTAACACTTCTCCGATGTTGTGTGGTTTCCCTTTTTGAGCAATTAACAAAGAGATATTGTACGAAGCTCGAAGTCCGTCGTCATCTTGCTTAGCAGCTGCCGAAAATAGTTTTGCTACACTTGGCTGAGTATTATGCTTCATCTTTAGGTCTTGAAAATATGCTACATTCTTGTCTTTCTTTTCTGGATGCCTTTTTTTTTTCAAATGATCTTGCAGTCTCGAAGGCTTCATTGCTTCATTCGAAAATGATTTTAGACATAGAAGGCACTGAGGCGACGATGGGTTTGTGGGATTTTCAATGAATCCGAATTTAATATATTCCACAGAGTATTGCCGTCTCTTCTTTTTTACTTCCGACACTGTTTTGTTTTAAGAAATACGTAGGTAAGTGTTGAACTTAAGTACTGCTTATCTATTACGCGCGAAACTGCAAATGAAAATAAAATAAATATTCCGTTGTTTATATAGGATTGCATAAGCAGCATGCATTAACTCGTTTATCTCATTCGACGCTCAATTGTACTCAACAAGTAAGAACAATAATTCTATGAATCAGCCGATTGATACAGGAATGAACAAATCGGGTTATTTAACAATAACTTGTTAAAACATGATTGCCCGCGGTCATCGACGCTCTTTCGACGCTCAATTCTTCTCAACAAGTAAGAACAAGTATTCTATGAATCAGTCGATTGATACAGGAATGCACAAATCGGGTTATTTAACAAAAACTTGTTAAAACATGATTGCCCGCGGTCTATTATCTACGAAAATTACCTATCTAGGAATACTAATAACTATTAAAAAGCAAAAGTGTGTCTATTGCCTTTTTATTTGTTTGTGTCTACTTTCATTTCGAAACGGAGCTACCGATTGATATGATTTTTCTTCTATTTATTGAATAAAACAGGACAGATACATGAACTACGCGGAGAGAAATATCGAACCGAGTTTGAGCAATCTCTTAATTAATATTAGTTGATGTTCACAAGTTATAGCCGAGAGTCGAGAGCTCTGCTAAGAGTCCTCCTAGCTAGATGAAATTACAAATAACCCCCGAAGCCCATTTTTTTCTGGGTCTCTTACCCAGCCCCCTTTTAGGCCTGCAAACAAGGGGGCGTTATTGCCCACTTTAGGAAACGTTGGTTTAGAAGTAGATAAAAGACGAATGTCTTCTTTTTCATCTTAAGTGTTTAACCAGTTGCTTCCAAACTCTATATAAATTTGGAGCCTGGGGTCTACTTTACTTTTATTTGCCTAGTACCAACAATTATTTGTCTTTTAATTTTCGGCATTTTTGTGGCCTTTTCTTCAACGAGTATTTGTTTGCTTCGAAAGGCATGGTAGCCATTAGTCCAAGGTGACAGTAACATAGAAGAAAAGTTGATGACTTTCATCTTAAAAAAACACCTTAAAAACAGCAGACATGTTCCTGTCTATTTCAACACGGTAATAGGGTCGACTGAGTGTAGCATAAGACATCTGGTGTTACAAGCGCCCATAGGCTATGCTGGGCTATATGATTGTCTGCCAAATTAGTAGCTACATAAATATCTATCGAACTAATGAATATTTCGTTTCAATTATTTCAGCTTCGGATTCCCACAGCCAACAGAAGCACTACAAGCAACGAAAGAAGCATTAAGCTCCCTCGAGTCGACGATAGCGGAAACTTACCTAGAACACAAGGGGGATCCTTTGGTAGGCACTATAGAGCCCAGTATGGACATGGGACGACATAAAACTGATGCGGACGCGATAATCGACGACGCCAGACCCTACGTGTACGAGATTATAAACAATTTAATCGCTGTACATGCCGAGGTATGTGTTTTATAACAAGTACAAAAGCATAATTAACAAAAAAACACTTCAAAAATTTTTAGACAAATAATATGCAGCAGCCTTTTTCATCCCTGTGGGTGACATTATACACAAATTTAGAATAAACCCTGGTATCAAAGTAATAAATAAACTCTTCTACGGTGTGCATTACAGCATGCTTTTAGTCATTGAGATACACAATAGTATGTACCCAGTATGGGTGTTAGTAATCTATTAGACTATTTCGCCTTATCCTTTGATTCCTTACAATCGCAATGACCTCTTCCCATACGTAGATGAAAGGTAATTAATAACGTAACGCACATGTCATTTTTTATAGTGAAAGTTGTTCTATTTTTCGATAGATGGCGTTAAGATCGAAATAAATCGTGAAATCGTTAGACTTGCGAAGAATGTTTATGTAGTACTGAAAACGTCTGAAAATTTAACTTTGCGCAGAGGCAATATCGTAACCAATGAGGTTAATCCGAGGTGCGATTATTGCTAGTTGAAAACTTTACCAATACCCCGCCTTGTGGACGTGAAATACCGTCCGCGATGGCAATTTTTGAATGGCTGTAAAGGCCTAATGAAAGGAGATATTCACATAACATACAGAATTATTTCTCAGTTTCTGCGTTCAGTTACTAGTACAGAGTTAGAACGTCGATTATCAAACATGCATGGAAATACTGTCATTATTTCGAAAAATGAATACGCGAAGTATCGCATTGACGGACAGAGAAAATGAAATTCATTGCTGGCGCGTTTGAATTTGGATCATTACAACGCTCCAGCGATGTTGTATGAATCGACGTGCTGGATTTATTAGATACTCTTTCATTGGATTTCTTTTATCATTCTTCTTGAGCGGACGCTTACTGTAAGTATATTATTTTCGAAATAAGTGCATTTATCTTGTTTAATGGGTGGAATTGGTGGTCTGGAACATAAAAAAATCTTTCACACAGCACAATGGGGTTCAAACTAAGCTTGTGCTAAGGGATCTAGACAACTGATAAAGAAACTTAAATACTTCTAAATATAAACATATAACGATTCATAGGAAACACCCAATCTCAAAAACAAGGTTTTTTTAGATCACACAAATATTTGTTCTAACCCTGGAATCAAACCCTAGAGCTCAGCGCGGCAGTCGCATATACTAATATTTTTTTTTATTAGATTTTCCATCTTGCTGCATATATTCCACTGAAGAAAAATCAAAAAATATTTTCTTTTCTAGTAGGTAATTGCCAAATATGGCTAATGTAACCAAAATGAATTGAATTAAATTAAATGTATAAAGCTTTTATTTTATTTCCATGCATTATTTTGAGAATACACTCTATATGCCTCGGCCGGAATGACATTTGCCTATTTCCTGGCCTTTGCAATAATGTACTATTTTCTCAAACATGCATTGAAATACTGTCATTATTTCGAAAAACGAACACGCGAGCGAAGTAAGCTCATTTCCGGACTTTCGCATTTACGGACAAAGAAATTGAAATTCATTGCTGGAGCGTTTTTGAATTTGGAACGTTTTATTTATGTGACTTTCGACGAGGAGAAACTGAATAAATGATATGAATGTGAAAGGAATGAATGATCAGATGATGTAAAATAGGAATGAATGAAAGAAGAAATTCTGCGCCGACCCCAAATAAGTTGGGTCAAGAGCAAGAGGATGGTGATGATACTTCAATTTGACATAGCTTAAAGGCCTATCCGCACATGGCACTGTTGTTTGACAGTTACGCTTAGTGCGCACTGACAGTCACTGTCACTGACGAGTGCGGATCAAGTGCGGATAGCGTCGTACAAAATGTATGCAACAATATCATTTTTCACTGACACTGATGTATACGCTACTGATCGGCACTGTTAAGATAAGATAACTCCTTATTGCACACCATTACATAGAGTTTTCAGGACTTAAAACTACAAATGAGAGTACAATGGGCGGTCTTATCGCTAAAAGCGATATCTTCCAGACAACTTTAGTATGGAAAGAGATGATCAGGAAAGACAGAAAGAGGTAGTTGATGGCGTACTTACATAATATATAACTACAGATTAATTAAATAGCGAGGATAGTAGTTAAGTTGTACACAGTAAAGGAATAAAAGAAAAGAAATACAAGTAAAACTTAGTTAGAGGATAGAAAGTGGTTTTTAACTTTATCCAAGATCGCAAGCGACTTCGCACGTCGTATATCTACGTATATCTAATGGCAGCGCATTTCACAATCTGTTGTGTGCGAATAGGCCTTTACTCAGAAATTTCTCTAAAGTTAACGATGAATGGTAACTGTAGGTGGACGGTGTCTGCGGGTCGGCCTCGTCCCGCTACGTGCGTGACATCTGTGAGACGGTGTGCGAGGAGTTGGCGCGACTGGCGGCCTGTGCCCCCTCCGCCGACCCGCTCGCCCCTCAGGCGGCCTTCCAAGCGCGTCTCGAGTACACCCTCTTGCACATCGCTACAGCGGAACATCTCAGCAGGAAAGCCGAGTACGTCCTATTTTTTTTTACCACTAAGGTAGCTGACAAGCATACGGCCCACCTGATGGAAAGTGGTCACCGTAGCCTATAGACGTTTGCAACACCAGAGGTGCATCACTCGCGCTGCCGACCCCTATAAACCTTCTAAGACCCCTTTTGAAGAACCCCATACTGTAGATGTTCGGGAAAACCCAGGCAGGGAGTTCATTCCACAATCTAAGCGTTCGCGGAATAAAGCCTCTATCTAAAGTCTACTACTAATAATGCATAATTTTTCCCTGTACGCTTATGGTATGTGTATCTTAGGTTATCCACCGAAAACAGGATATTTATCGATTGACTTTTATGATTTGGTAATGATATGCCTTCTGATCCTTCTATGTTATTCTCTCATTTCCTGACAAATTCCAAATTCTAAGAACTATTGAATTGTTGCCAGTATTGTTAATAATAATAAGAATCCTTTCTCATAAATTAGGATGCACTTGTAAAATAGTCTACTATTTGTATCTGTATCTTGACATAGCTCCCCAGAGCTCGGATTTTGTTGTTTTACATCTGGTTCTTTGTTACGTTATAAGTGTCTACTTCTTTCTGACTTTTTCATTACTTTATTGTCTTGTCGTATTATATCAATCTTTATGAGTTTGGGTCGAGTATTAGTAAACTAAAGAAAAAAAAACTTAGGGTCCTTTTTGAAATTGTTAACCAAGTATTTTTTTGTTCATAAAAAAAGTCTTTATTTTGCTACACCATATTAACGGCGCTTACCAAATGTCATACCATTTAATATCATTAACGTGAACACCGGTTCGGACTTGCGTGTTATTGTCGTTGGCTGCCTTTTCTATTTATATAATTTTATGCATTGGTGAAAACTTGTCGTTGGTGAAATCATATCAATGTTAATTGTTTTATTAGATAACTGGTGATTTATAATGATACTTATTTTTTTTAATAAATTAATCATTTCATTTTCAGAAACTATCTAATGGAGGCGTTAGCTGGGATACCGCCATTAGAAAGTGAAGAAGAAAAGAAGTAAGTTTAAAAATAACGAAATAAATGTTAACCGGTAAACACAGTCGGCTATGGTATTACCATTTCCATACTTCAGAAGGCGCGTTAAGCCGTTAGTCCCGGATGCCAATACACCACAACAAACCACAACATACCCAGATACATTAATTTGAACTTAGGTTTCAGACACCGATCTCTTTATTTCTTTCTCTTTCCCCCCAGCTCTTCTGATGTTATTTAAAAAAATATTGTAGGACATTTTTTTACACAACGTCGCCTAGCCCAAAGTGAGCTAATATAAGCTTTTGGTATGGGATCTAGACATCTGATAAACATGCTTATATATTTCTAAAAACATACACATTATACGTAGGACAACACACCCACGGTAACGTCTTGCGGCAACCGCCGGGCTACGTGGGAAACAAATGTCTGGCCATGTCAGCCCCGCCGGGTCCCGGTAAGAGGGGAAGACCCAAGAAGTGCTGGCTTGACGTCGTCGTAAGGGATGACCAGACATGCGTGCCAATGGTCGAATGGGGATGCCGACAACGAAAGCGGACCCCGGGCGTCGCGAGACGCAACTGGGACAAACGCTAGGATAATGACGACAACTAAACTTCGAAAAAATTTTTTGCGGAGCACACAAATATTTTTTCCGGCCCGGGAATCGAACCCGGGACCTCAGTGTTACAGTCGCATACATTACCACTTACGCAACCGATGTAGTCAGTTATGAATTAACACCAATTAATTCGAACTTAATTTTCAGGCGAATGGACTCTATAGTGGAGGGATTTAAGAAGAAGATGGAACTCCAGCTCGCTAGCTTAAACTGTCACATGGAGACTGTGTAATGTATAGTAGATAGAGTACTAGTAGTACTGTACAATTTTATCGTATAAATTATTCCGATGGAATAAGAGCTCTTGGCCTTGAGACTGCTTTAATAGATCCCTAGTTTTTATTATCAGTCACTAAAGCAAACCTTTTATTATTTGTTTTAATAAAAATTCAACACTTATATCACTTTATTAGCAACCGTGTTGTAAGCGCGTTGAAGTAAAACATTGTTTTAGTCAGCACCGCAGATATAATAGATCATACAAAGCATTGTTTGAAGTCCGGCTCGAAGGACCATATAAAGTTGTAGTCTGTTTTGTACACACTTTACTAAATGATACTTGTTGAAATGATCTTTATAAAATTCGTCCACAACTTAACAAATTAATGATAAAAAATACAGTTAATAGTGGGAATCGTATTACGCCATACATATGTAAACCGATTCTAGAAAATGAAATGCATTGAAATTGAATGAATAAATAAAACACAATTGCTGCAGTGTACACCGAATAATTTATCTACATTTCAAAGTCTTGGATTAAACTTCTTTTGCAAATTTTTCTTTATTGAATTATTTTTGGCGCGTTAATCTGCAGTTCAATGACATATTCATTTCTAGACATTTAGAGTTTTTAATATAACAGTATCTCTGAATTAATTGCTTGTTAATAGCGTAGAGTACAGATAGCAAGTATTGATTAAATCAATATAAGTGTATGTTATTGTTATTATTTATCTTTATATTCAGAGAAATCTAAACGTTTTATTTTTCCTCTGAACTCAGTATGCTGAATTATATTTAAGACAACAAGTTATTCATAGTTTATAAATCAGTTTATTTAATTAATATATTTGTATATAAAATAAAATAGCATTTTACAAATATCTAAATTAAAGAATTTTATTATCAAAATTCCTTCATTCTTTATGATCTATTTTTTGGCTCAATTTTTCTTCGTGCGGCCTTCTTGTAGCTCTGCAGAAAATATACACACACATTACTAAAATTATTTACGGCTCCGTTCGCATGAAATATGTTAATTTGAATTCATAGTTCATATGAAACCAAACGGTCGCAGTTCTGCTAACTTATTGTTTTGTAAACGATCACAGTGTTAAGTATCTTTCGCTAAGGCTGTCCTCAAATGGGTGACCGCTTTGTGGCATTTCCATTTAAGTGCGTATCGTACTTGGGAAGACACATTAAGTATGCCTATGGACTTAAAAAAATTCAACATCAGGCAGCCACAATCTGCGTCTCTTCGAGGATAAAGGCGTAACTGTATGTAACTTATGTTTACCTTTGGACCCCATACCAGTTGTCATCAGACCTGTGTGTAGCCTACTGACTAACAGAGGATGTCATAGTGAAATGAAAGAAAATTCTAAACAAAACTGTACCATCTGGTCTCGACAGCTCACTGCAGCGTGGCTAATCAAATGTTGGAATAACGTAACATATATGTACTACATACATACATATATTCACGCCTGTCATTCATCGGGTTAGGTAAACACTATGGTTTTCCACTTGCTACGATCTTGACACAACTTTCGCGTCTCTCATAAGTGTTTTCATACACTGGTTTAGGGTACTCTTGACCTGCTTTATTTAGATACAATACATGTGTGCCATCACTTTGGAATCTGCAAAAATGGTCAGAAGCCTTCGTACCGTTGACGAGTGTGCTACAAGAAACCGATATTATAGCTTCAATTCATTCAAATCTCTAAATGCGCTTCTCTCCTAGTTTTAGTGCGTAGAGAACAGCGAACAACTAGTTGAGCGCCGCAGTTTTGCGCGTCTCATATTTTGATCCCCCATGGGTCCTTTTCCATCATAACCATAATCATTTACGGTTTATGCTCCGCTTTCCTAAGTAGTAGCGTGATGGCCTACATAGTCTTTCTCGATAAATAGGCTATCCAACACGTAAAGAAATTTTCAATAAGAACTAGTAGTTCCTGAAAATAGCGCGTGTAACCAGACAGTCAAACTCTTAAGTTTTAAATATGACTCGTAGTAAATAGATAAGAGTATACAAGCTCGCCACCATGTTTTGCTTTTGAATAAAAAAAGTCTTTACCTGAGCTGCCTGTTTCTGAAGCAGAGCGTACATAGTTGGGCCCGTCTCGGCCACCATCTTACGGAAATGTCCTTTCTTGTTTTGAAGCAGTATATGCGGATGGTCGAACTCCATGAGGCGACCCGCATCGAGAACCAGTATCTATGTATAAATGCCATTAGTTTATTATTAACAACTTTGCACGTGTCTGAAATCTGTTTTTGTGGTCATTATAATAACCCTCTTCAGTTTGCTTTTGTTAAGAATATCCAATAAAAAATTTTGGGGGTATTTATCGGCATTCGCGGGTTGACCCGTTGCTGCGCATAATTCATCCCAATAAATTCACTAAGGTCCTATCTCAGCACTGAGATTTTGGTGTTTTCTTTGTATATTATGTATTTCGAAATAAATAACTATGTTTACGGGTTTCTACATCGCATAGAACAAGCTCTACATTCATTTGGGCTACATAGCAGTGGATAATAAAAAGTCCGGCAAAAAAGTCATTCAATCAGTATTAACGCTGCCTGTAGGGACGCTGCCGCAGAAGTTTTGTATACCGAGGCGCAAGCACTCGTTTGGCGCAGCAGTCGGATAGATCGTTTCATATCGTATCATATAGTATATTGTTCATGTATTAATATTGTATAACTGGTACCAGACAAAATGCTGGCTTGACCTCATAAGGGATGACATGCGTGCCAATGGTCTCACTACAGGGGATGCCGACGAAAGTGCGAAGTGGAGAAGAAAATGTAGAAAAGTGGACCCCGGGCGTCGCGAGACGCAACTGGGACAGACGTTCGGATGATGATGGTACCAGACAAAATATTTATTTATCTAGAAGATGATCTGCACATATTATTCCCCAACATTAATGACTCAACAACGCCAACACGGGCCGTGGTCTTGTGCCTCTATGGTTCGATATCTACGAACACTCAATATTTGCTCAGAATTATGAATTGTTAACCATACTAAGTCCGGTAATCTTACCTTGTCGGAGTCAATGATGGTGTTGAGTCTATGCGCTATCGTGAGTACGGTACACTCGCGGAAGTGTAGTCTGATGGCGGTCTGTATGAGCGCGTCGGTCTGCGCATCCACGTTGGCAGTTGCTTCGTCTAATACTAGAATCTTATCGTTATGCACTATCGCTCGCGCTAGACATACCAGCTGTCTCTCGCCTACGCTGAAGTTAGACCCGCTTTCTTGTACGTCTTTGTATAAGGCATCTGGAATGTGCCAAAAAGTCACAGCAGAATTATTACTGAAACGTTTAAGATGTCGAAATTTTAGTTACACTTTGCATGTGAATTACATTCAATATACATTACATTTGATTGCCGAGTTTTGTTCATAAAAAAACATTCCTACGTGAATTAACTACTAAGTTTCCTTATCTTCAAAACATACCTACTCCGACGTCTTCCGATTGCATTTCTACATTATTCAAAGCATTCAGCAAAACATCATCCGAATACTGATCGAATGGGTCCAAATTCTTTCTCATGGTCCCACTAAATAATACTGGCTCCTAAAATTTAACACAGCAATATCATACATTAAGTATTTTGTACAATAAATTGCTTGTTTTTACTTTACCTCCGCATGTTTGATAATGGCTTAGTAGAAATATAAAGTTTATGTACCTGCGGAATTATAGATAACTTTTCTCTCAAGTCATGCAAGCCGATGCTTGTAATATCAATTCCATCAATGGTGATAGAGCCATCTAGATATGCCAGTCTGAATAGTGCTTGTATTATAGACGACTTTCCTGCGCCTGTCCTGCCCACAATGCCAATCTGCAAATTTAGGTTTTTGAGCAGTGGAACTGAATGTTTGTTGGTAGCCTATGTATAGAAAACCAATTTTATATTCATCAAGCTCTTATATACAGATGGATGATTCTAAAGGGTTTATGCGCATTTCGTCCTATTCGCAATTCGTTCTATGCAAGCAGTTTTTAAGGGACAACCTCTACTCAAAATTCCGAAAATTAAAATGTTGTTTTTAATAATACAGTTCGATACACTTTGGACCAAAACCAAACTTCCCTTACCAACTGCTTGCATGGGACGAATTGCGAATGGGACTAACTGCGAATGGGACGATATGCGCATAACCCGGGCAAGACAAAATACTTGTTATTAAATAAAAGAAACCTTTTCTCCAGACTGTATGTGAAATTGCAATTTATGCAACACGTAATTTCCGTCCGGGGTATATCTTAAAGTCAAGTCGTTGAAATGTATCGCACCTTCACTTGGCCAGTTGGGCGGAGGTTTTTTGTCAGGTTCCTGAAATTAACAAACGTTTAGCACATTCAATCGATCTCTTGGAAACCACTTTCCGATTATAAGAGCCGCAGGCTGTTAATCGTATTTTGATAGATCTACGAGTATAAAGCTACGCCGCAATTTATAGTGGCTAGTGGGCATATCTTTTTTTTATACCACTGAGGTGGCAGACAAGCATACGGCCCACCTGATGGAAAGTGTTCACTGTAGCCTATGGACGTTTGCAACACCAGATTTGCAGCACTCGCGCGGCTGACTGCCGACCAACTAAAAAAATATTTATTTCTATCTTCAGATTGCCATCTTTGTTTTTAAACCAAATGATAGGTTGTAGGTATCCTCCTCAGACCCTAGCCAACATCTAAAAGCATCAAACAAAGAGTGCGATGACCTTTTCGAAGTTGGAAGACCAAACAGTATTCCTGCCTGTAATAGAAATTTTATTATATTTGCCAATGCAATGGAATTTCTGGACATATCTCATTGCAGTAATATTTCAATTTTCCTCAAATCTTTACAGTTCTGCAAAAACATTTAAATTTTTTCTAAGTTCCTTGTACTTAAAAAAATGATGGGCAGGGCTGATACAGCACAAGTGTGTGTTGCCGATTTTACTTTACGCTAATTACTATCGATTATCATTACCGGCTTAACCGTGATTATAAGTTCTTCCAGGACAAAACCATACGGAATGTTAGCTTATAAGGTGCATGCGTTGTTGCATGATTAAATAATAAAGTCACCGATTCAAAGGTCTGCATTTATAAAATGTATCAGTAAAATATACGTACACTGTGTAAGGCAGGTTCATTTGGCAACTTAGTGTATTCTAGAACTCTTTCAACACTGGTCATTTGATTCTCCATTTCTGCCGACTGTCGCATACCCCATTGGAAGATTCCCGTTAGAGATATCGACTGTGTGATCGCCAGTCCTACACTACTGGCATCCATATCTGAATTAAATATTATATATCATTTTGTAACAAAAAATTGAGAAAACCAATTATCGTTATTATGACTACGTGCCCGGGTTGAGAATTTGAGATGTCATTCGTAAATAATTGGAACTTGATAGGTACAAACGTTTCAGTACCTACATCTTTTATTTGCAAATTTGAAACTCGTGACCAACAATCGGTGTTCCTTTCCTCATAAATCTAACCCCTGGGCTTGATCTATGATGGTAAAACAAGCTTAAAATGATTAAAGTACTGTCTATACTAGTTGCCCTGAATAGTATGTTCTGGTATAAGTAAAGTAAGGGGAAGTCTTGTAAAGTTCTGCAGTAAACTTGTTGTACATAGAGCTAACAAACTTGGATCTCTAGAACAACATTCGGTATTGTGTCGTACGCATAAAAGTTGAGCATTGGATATTTATCAGCCACGCCTTATTATACCCACATTTCATCTTATGCATTTTTGTACCACTTAACAGGTGGTTAGCCCATAGCTACGTTGAAATGGACAGGCGCAGATTGTGGCGGATTGCCGTTGAAAATTTTCAGTACATAAGGCCTTCAACTTAGCTTAACGACCGCCATGTTATGCATCCTGGGCCAACAAAAAAGCATTACCATTACAAATGGTAATGCTACAAAACACTAAGTTATCTTCTACGGGAATACGAGTGCTTTTTTGAGCATCGGATTAAGATGAGAATAAACTGTCAAACATTTGAAAACAAAACGTATGCGCTGCTCACCAGTTTTCATAATACAGCTAAATGTCACACATATAATAAAGAGCAGACAAATAATGTCAAGGAAATATCCGAACGCTCTGCTGCACGTTATGAAGAGGTACCAGGCCGCGCTGTGTAAGTCTTGATGACGGTCAAACTCTTCTGCCAAAAGGAATTCCGCGCCGAATGAACGAATTGTCGCGAGACCTAGAATGGTGGCGTTCACGTGACCGAAGACAGGACTGCGAGCTGGCAACAACATAAACGTCACAATGTTTTTAAATTTAATGTAAAAAAGAAAATATTGGTATGGGTACGATGTTCCTAATATGTCCCTTGCCCCAGTATAATTGCAGGCTTCGAAACATATATATCTGGACTCTAAACAACAGAAAGACTGTCGATTGGAATAGACTTTGGCAGCATCTCCACAAGATGGGATTTCCGGAAGAAGAGTGATTTGTGTATTTAGGAATCGTCGAAAACGACAGTAGTTGCCCTATAGCCGGTCAAAACGTAGTATACATTATATTAGTAATATATTAAAACATGTTGAGTAAATATTGTTCAAAGATGATGATCTGGTGATTTTAACAAACTAAATCTTGGCACTTACTGATTCCCTCTAAACGTTTTACAGCGCCGGTTGTTCTTATGTATATTACGCGGAATATGTAGAATATTATAAGTGCGGTTACGATCGGTATTAGCAATGATACGTCAGTCATCAATATGACAGCAACCACTCCCATCAAATTTAATATTATCTGAAACGAAAGAAAAGCAAGTCAGTTTACCATAAAAGACAATCGAATAATTTTATTTTGTAACTTTCACATCTTTATATAACTGATAAGAGGTTCTTGCAATTTAAAAATGTAACTCTTTCTTATGCAGACGTTTCGAAGGTGTTGCAATGCCCACAGTCGCAGTTTTAACTGGACTGGTGTTTAAAAACGTAGCAGCATTGGTAAGAACAAGTAACCGTTACATTTTACATCGTGAAGAATCCCGAAATCAGTCCGAGACTACCAGGACTTTAATTGGTCGTGCTAATTAGTGTCTAGCACATAAGGCCTTTTAGCCTTTTTACTACAACCTCACTGAAAAGGCAACGGGTTCAAAATTTCTTCCTTGACACATTTTATTAAATTAAAATTTCCGTACTTCGGAAGGCACGTTAAGCCGTTGGTCCCGGTTGCCAGAAAAATGGGCGGCTTGAACAATTTCAACAGCAGGTCGCCACAGCCTGCACCTGTCTATTTTAACACGGCAATGGGCTCACCACCTGTTACGTGGGACAAATTGCATACGGTGAAATGTAGGCGTATAGCATGCCTCTGCCTACCCCTTCGGGAGATAAAGGCGTGACAATATGTATGTATGTATGTAAGAATCCCGATAATTATAGAGCAAATTGTAGCATTGAGCAAAACAGCAGAAGTGAAGCACTAAAGTATAAATTTATGACATAAGAGGCTTTTAAAATTATGATCTGAAATTTCGCGTACTCAACAATTTTTTTTTATTTACGATATTGAAACAAGTTTATATTTATTAAAATCTAGATTTCCTAATTAAACTGAAGACTGAGGACGACAACTCAGTTTGTAAGGAGTTTAGTTACCTGAAAGCAATCGATCATAGCTTGCGGCAGTAATTCATCAACGGCTCCCATGTCCTTACTAAATCGATTCAAAATTCTTCCTGATGGATTTGTATGGAAGAAACTCATCGGTGATCGTGAAATCGATTCAAACATTTTATCATGTAAGCTGGAAATAAAGAAATTTGATCCTTGTATTGAGAGCACCAGTTTTTCTTATAATTTACAAAAAATATATTCAATATTTACGTTATAGACGATTTCATGCATAAAGAAAAGAAATAGAATGCTCGGATCAAAGCAACTGCAATAGTCCCTAAAGTAATCACACCAAAAATCACTACAAAATCTCTCCGTGATAGTCCATATTCTCTCCATAACAAACTATCCATTGTAGTGTCTCCTGTCAATCGATCTTCAACGTGGCTCCTGAAATTGACAGATAAATTAAAAAGTACACATGAAATTTATCCACGAACTGTTTAATACATATATTCGTGTTACCATCTGCTAATCCAGTAGTCGCAGGCACTGGCAAAAAACTGGGCTAAGAGGAACATGAAGAATACGAGAACAGCTTGAAGACAAGGCGCTCCTGCCAGGAAATAATCTCGATACACGGATCCACCCACTCGGCCGATAGTTTGAATTTCCGCTTCGAGTTTTTGATCCTAGAAATCAAATGCTCGGTAATTTGTTTGGTATCGCGCTTTTATCTGTTAAAAGTATACGTGATAAATATCTTGTACACATTTCGTATTTACATCTCATTTACATTCCTTTGCATGAAAATTTGTCGCCAGTGAACCGATTTCAATTACTTTTTTGTTTAGAGTTGAACCATTTTGTGGAATTAGAAAGATAGGTTAATCAAGGAAATAGTTTTAAAATTTTGGTGTTATACCAAAAACACATCTTGTATAGTTATTAGCTACTACATTTTAGATTCTGTTGAAAATCACATTGAAAAACAAAATATGCTCACAGCAGCACTGAGGTCCATCATAATTGACCAATGACGTCTATGTATGCTCATTGCGCTTGGCTGTACTATTGTTGATAAACTTGGAATACTCATAATATGTTCTTCTTCGTGCACTTCTCGTGTTTTTTCGTTCATTAGTTGGATTATATTTAAATCTTTGTCCTAAAACAACACTTCGGTGAATGACTTAAAATTGTATTAAAACAATAACTACGTAAAGATTGACAGTTATATTTACATCGAGTTCCTCGAATGCTCCAGCAGCTATGATATTCCCCTTATTCATAATTACAACCTGATCAACCATTTTCATGAATTGCAACTGATGGGTAACTAAAATTACAGTCTTCTTCGCTAAATACCTGTTCAGATGTAAATTAACTTGTTTCAAAAATATTTTTTTAAAGTGTGCAGATGAAGAACCATTTACCTTTTAATACATCTATCGAAGATGTGTTTTGCAACTTCAGTGTCCACAGCGGATAGAGGGTCATCGAGCAAATATATATCAGCCTAAAGAGAATAACAGTCTTATATAAACGTTTCTTTCATTTTCAGATTAATAAATATAGTTAGTTTTTATACCTCAACCTTGTCCTAACCTCTGGCTTATTCTGCGACTCAAAAGTGGCGAGGTAGAACTCCGTAGTGATTTAGTGAGTAGTCTATGCCACCCTGCTTCCTCCCGAGCCCCACACAAGATTGCTCTGCTGCCCTTGCAGCTATAAAATGACCAAGTACGTAAACGAACCTCCTTGATTCTTGAACGATTACCTCCTTGTAAACGGCTCTCGCTAGATTGATCCTGGCGCGTTGACCGCCACTCAGTGATACTCCACGCTCGCCAACAACAGTCTTATCTCCGTGAGGGAATAGTGATATGTCTCTTTCAAGAGCACACACCCTACATACTTCCATATAACGAGATTTTTGGAAAGTTTGCCCAAATAATATATTCTGTCGCACAGATCCTGAAAGTTAACAGCACAAATAAATCTCAAAGAAAATAGGTCCTAAGACGTAAAAATAAAAGGAGCAACTTTTACCTACGAATAGCCAAGGGTCTTGACTAGCGTAACTGACAGTCCCATTGACTTCAAGTCGTCCAGTAGAGCAAGGAAGTTCACTGAGCACCATATGCAGTAAAGTTGACTTTCCGGCACCAACTGATCCTATTACAGTTGTTAAACAACCACTGCGTATCTATGATTCACAGAAGGTATATATAAGTACTTAGCACTAGTAAACAAATTTTAGAATAAACGTATACAAAACTATCTAATTTGACGAGAATAGATAGTGAACTCTCGTATTCGTCAGAATTATAAGTCGCCAAAGCGCGAACTTCGTGAATGGTCAAGAATCCACTCATACCGCAAGAGTAAGAATGCAAATGGAAGAATAGAATTAGAGCACTGCAAGAGCAAGCAACTGCGACTGAATAGGTACTTTAGGAATAGGTACATTTAATGTTTTTTCTTTTTTTTTAAAAACTAACTATCTTCACGCTGTATCCCTGACGGTAGTCAGAGAGGACAGATCGCCAGGCTTCGCGATCCATGCATACTTCTTTCGCTTCTTCGAGATTCATCAATCGCTTCATAGACGCACGTCTGGGTATCCGAGTACTTTTGACCTTTCCGTTTTTGAGCAATCTGCTCACGTGGTGTTCATATGTAAGTCTCGGCCTACCCTGACGGACTTCTACCCTCTACTTTTGAACAATATATAGTGCGACATAAAAGAGTAGAAATTAATTATTTGAGAACTAACTAGTCACTCTTACAGGCAACACCAAAAAAAAGTATGTGAACTGTCAATTACTGTATTTATAGCGCGACTACTGCATTTGATACTTGTTTTCACTCAATGAATAATGCAAGTAAGAAATAAGCATATAAATAAATAAAGAAGAATTTGTATAGAAGTAATATATGAATACAAATTGCATATTTTAGAAATGAAATATAGTAGGTAAAATAATGAGTAAAAGTACAATATTTTGGACGACGGACATTTTGTATGGATCATCAGCTTTTTTTCGCGATTTTAAGGTTGATGCTATTGTAAAAGTTGCGCTCACGATCAGACGTCGACTTAGAAAAACGTCTAAAGAGCAGTAAGGTTAGCATAATGTTCAATTAGCAAAGTAGACGTATTGATGGGTACACTGACCTCTTTTCGGATTTCCATGCCCTTTCTGAATTGCTCTTTACATACTATATTTATATCATTTATAGATACTTATTTCATTCTGTTTAAATGAGAATTCGTGTCTTGCCAATATTATACTTGCAAAAATAATACAAGTATCAAAAACGTTTGTTTCTTACTAACTGTGTTGCTACATGCAAGATACAAAAGCGATAGTGACGCCCTCATTTATTGTCAACTCTTTTATGTCGCACTGTATATTCTTCGTCAATCGTTCCTCACTCATTCGTTGGACGTGTCCAAATCAACGGAGCACGCCCTTTTCCAGCTTAACGCTGACATTTTCAGTCAAACCTGCCATATTGCGTATCACTTCGTTACGTATTCGGTCGGCCAAAGTTACGTCGCACAATTATCGAAGTGATCGCATCTCCACAGCATTCAATTTACTTTCATGCATCTGCTGACATACCCAGGTTTCACTACCGTAAAGCAAAGTTGGCCCTAGCACTGCGTTATGAATCGCCATTCGTGCTTCTTTTACGATGCTTTGTCGCTTTACTAACTGGGACAAAGCACCGTTAACTTTGTTTCCGGCAGCTACTCGCCGTTCGACATCCGAATCACATCTTCCATCCGCGCTAAACATACTTCCTAAATACACAATTTCATTCACTTGCTCTAGATGTTCCTGGTTTACTCTAATCTCGCATTTAGTTCTTACGTCACCTCTTTCAAATACTAGAACCTTAGTTTTACTTGCATTCAAGCGAAGACCCTTACTTTCACACTCCTCTTTCATATTATCACTAATATGAAAGAGGAGTGTCTGAAGCTAATGCCTGAGGGTCGGCTTCTGATGAGGCCATGAGCACCGCATCATCAGCGTACAGCAGACAGTTTACTGTAAAGTCACCCAAATTCACACCCATATTAAAATCTTTCAACTTCTGCAGGCAACTGTCCAGATACAGTATGAACAGCCAATCGGACATGACACATCCCTGTTTGACGCCTATGCAGACGTCAAAAAGAGGTGACACGTCCCCCCCTACTCGCACGCAAGCCTTACAGTCCCTATAAAGCGATTTTATTGCCCGCAGTAGCGAGCCGTCCACACCATATCCGGGCAGCAAGTCCCACAGTGTTTCTCTCACAACGTTATCAAATGCTTTCTCTAGATCCTCAAAAGCGCAGAAAACCTTCTGGCTAACAGCCAGAAACTTTTCCGCGATCATGCGGAGAGAAAACACTTGATCCATGCAACCTCTTCCACGTTGGAATCCGCATTGAGCCTCCCATAAATACCTTTCAGACTTTTCTTGTATTCGTGCCGTTATAACCTTTGCATACACCTTACTAGCTAAGCTGACCAAGCTGATCGCCCTGTAGCTGGAGCAGTTTAGGCGCGAGCCTTTCCCTTTGTAAATAGGTACTACAACTGCTACTCGCCAGTCATCCGGGACCTCACCCGTCCGCCAGCACAAGTTGCATAACAGACATAATGTGTCTTAGACACGCGACCCATCGTACTTGATCATCTCAGCAGTAACTCTGTTTTTTCCCGCAGCCTTACCACATTTCATACTTCTTATCGCTTGTTCCATTTCTTTCATACTAATGACTTCAATGACATCGGGATCCGGAGCATCGAAGTGAGCTCCACTTCCCGATGTGGCATATCTGTCTTTTCTTGCATACATCTTTCCATAATATTCACTCCATCTCTGTAGGACGTCAGTTTGGTCTGTTAGGACGTCATTGTTAACACTAAGCACTTTATGCATACTGCAGATTGCCGAACAACTCCGGGTCTTGCCTACCTCTTTCCAGAAGAGCTTGGCATTTGCCCGGAAATTGGACGACAACCTTTCATCCGCTTTCATTCTGCACCTTTCACGAGCTTCTTCTATCAGTGCCTTCGTGTTAACTTTATGCAGCTTGTATCTCTCTTTCATATTAAAATCATTCCGCGAGGCTAAGTAATCTAGCCATGCTTTCTTCTTCATTCGAACTGCTTCTTTCACTTCCTCATTCTACCATGCATCACGCTTATTACTACTGCCTCTTTTCGTTTCTCCACACACTTCCACAGCGGCATTCTATCTTTCTATTATATATATATATTCTATCCCTAAGGTTCTGCCATACACTTTCCACATTCTCACTACTTACATTAACGTCGCCAAGCTTTTCGGCTACCCTTTCATTATATTTATCCCTAATGGATGCATCCTGCAGCTTCCAGCTTTTGATGCTATAAGTCGGCTCAGGTTCAGGACACTCGGTACGATGACGCCAACCCGCGAACAGACCCCTAATCCTAGTTATGACTAGGTAGTGGTCTCATCCCAGCTCAGCGCCTCGATAAACCCTTGAGTCCTTCACCTGTTTACGGAGCCGACTATCCATTAGGAATAGATCTATCATGCTTCTCTTACATCTCTTCGTATACATATGAATTTGTTTGTGGTTGAACACTGTGTTCGCCACTTGGTCTCTGTCAAGCACACTGCATCTAACTTTCTCTCATTCATAACATCCATCAACTCATTCATCTTATCTGTCATTCCTCCCCTAACATTCCACGCAGCTACCCTGCACTCCATCCTCCACTTCCCGCCGTGTCGGGCCGCGCGTGTAGGGTGGCGGACCCCTACGCCGCTCTGGCACACACTTTTCGCACCAGCGGGGACGAACTGGTGCGCGTCGCCTCGGGGGCACGCCCTAGCATTATTCGCCTTGGTGACACTCGTGTTGGAGTAGAATTGCAGCCGTAGCTGGCAGGGATGGCGACGTGCACGCTTCTACTCTTTATCCCCCTTCATTCTTTTAATATTTCGGTTTAAAAAGTTAACTAAGTATAATTCGTAATTAATAGAAGCGCTCGTGGCCCCGCGGTCTCAGTGTTCTGTAAACGATCACTGAGTTACGCAACTTTCACTATGGCTGGTCCTCGGATGGGTGACCACTTTGTGGCATTTACATTTGTGAGCGTTTCCGTGCTTCGGAAGGCACGTTAAGCCGTTGGTCCCGGTTGCCAGTAAAATGGCAGTCGTTAAGCCTGGTTGAATGCCTTATGGGCGGCTTGAAAATTTTCAACAGCAGGTAACCACAACCTGCGTCTGTCTATTTCAACACGGCAATGGGCTCACCACCTATTACGTGGGACAGGAATCCACACGGTGAAAAGTGGGCATATAATATGCCTCTGCCACCCCTTCGGGGATAAGGCGTGATGGATATTTATTATTTATTATTTTTATTAAGTACTCCACTCCACTCTTCTATATCAACTCACTGATAAATTTAAATTTTCAACATCGTATTTATCGGAAGACTTTAACCATTTAGTTGAGGCGTCTTCAAATTTTACAGCTATTTCTTCTTTATGCACTTCTGTAATAGGTAACAACTATGTAGTAACAGTTTTATTGGTTTATTCGACTTGAGCCACCCAGGTGTCACCTGGGTGACCAAATTTGGAGTATACTTTGATGATAGTAAATATATTACCTCTTGTGTCTTCTTCAGGAACATTATGAGACGTGCTAGGCTGAGCTGCTCTATTTTGATTTCGATGGTGCGACGGTTCTAGAATTTAAAAAAGTAATTCTAAAATTAGTCATCTAATAGGCTTTCGTGTAAGAATTTTATCACCATCAACTTCGCTGACAAATACACAGTTTATTTTGTACTTTAATCACACTGATACAAACTATCATTCAGGTATTTAAGTATTCCAGAGCCTAGTACCAAGTTTGCCGATTAACGGTTTCATTTCTAGAATAACTTTAATTGAATCCAAATTGTTATCGTTTCTTCTAAGGATATAGATTCTATACTTACCTATAATAGTTACCTTTTTCTTTTTTACTCTGGATACATCTTCAGATTGTACTTGTACTCTAGGAGGCAATTCGCACTCTTCACTCAGCAAATAGTCGCGAATTCTTTGTACTGCTACGTTCATTTCTGCTATCTAAAATATAAGGCTTCCGTTGTGATTTCTATTTAGTTTTTGAAACTAGATACTAATATAAATCTGAGTATTGGAGGGCTAGATATTTGTTGCGCAATTATGCAGTAACTAACTTCTGAGGATCTTCTGACTTTCGATGGTCCTATAATACGGATTGAGGTTCCGTCTTACCTGTCCTACCGCCTGAGGGAAGTACAACGTCATAGTTTGCTTTGTGATATTGTAGAAGCAAGTTAAGAAGAAGACGTTCTCGACAGTTATCCGGTTCACGTACGTGACATAGAGCAACACCGTGATGAAGATGCCGAAACGCGACGTGAACATTATGAAAGACATTATCACGCCGCGAATATATGATGTCATCTTTATGTTGAATATTTCTTGCCTGTTGGTGTAAAAACACATATATTATTAAGCGACACATACTTAGTACCCTATAGTACCCTAATATTTTGAAACCCGACAAAGTATTCCGATGGCCCTCTTGAAAACTGGTATACTTATTGACCGATAAATGAAATTGGCACATATTTTGGGCTTGGAAGGGCACTGCAAAATGCATATTGTGCCTAATTGTGCTCGTCCAAAGATAACATTTCACTGCTAATTCCTAAATATATTTTATTACGGTTTTGGATATAGTGTCTGTAAGCGCATAGAATGGGTATGAGGACTCTGTTTACTAAAGTAACAGTGAGGCATTGGGGGTGCCGCATACCTAATAGTTTCTTTAGCGATCTTTGGAAGTGTTCTTTGGTGTATACGGTTTTTTACTGCTGGTAACGCCATAAAGGACTTTCCTTTCTGTTCGCCGCATGTGTATCCTTCTCTTACAAGTAGTGCAGGTAAAATATTTTTGACTGCGGTGAACATAACAGAAGAGCGCTAATCGCAGTTGACCGCATGTAGATGCTTCTATTGGAAGTTGGTTGGAAGCTGAGGTGTCCGCTGGTCGAACGACCCACTAAATATTCCACAGAATCTATACTAATATTATAAAGCTGAAGAGTTTGTTTGTTTGTTTGGTTGAACGTGCTAATCTCAGTAACTACTGGCCGGATGTGAAAAATTCTTTTTGTGTTATGTAGCCCATTTATTGAGGAAGGCTATAGGCTATATATCATTACGCTACTATACTGGGAAGCAGAGCAGTAGTCATAAATGTCATCGGGCAAATTTTTATGCATCATTGTAGAATTTATAAGCGAGGGGATTAAATAGGTGCGACGTAAGGTCGAAATATTCCACGGGCGAAACTGTGGGGGTCATCTAGTGATTTATAGTTCAAAGGTGATTTAAGCCACTTGGGAAGTAAAAAGCTATTTGAATACTGGCGTATAATAATATTGGCGTTGTTAATTTAGGCTTACCGTCGGGCTGTATCAATAATTTTTCTGAACGACTTCTCCCAAGTGTACATCTTTATCACTTCCATGCCCATTATAATTTCCTTCATCAGCCTGACGCGTTCGTCTGATTTTTCCGCCGTCTTTTTTCTAAAGAATGCCGTGTTCGTTCCCAAAAATACTACAGAAAAAAGATAAGACAACCCAGTTTTCCTAGACAGCTTCTAAAGCAACGTAAAGTTGCAGGTTTTTTTGTAAAATAATAAATACATTCAAATTGAATACATTTTTTACACATCGCCATCTAGCCCAAAGTAAGCTAATATAGCTTGTGGTATGAGATACATACAACTGATAAACATACTTATATATTTCTAAATACATACATAATTATAAATAGGAATCGAATACGGGACCGGGACAGACGCGGCAGTTACTTAAACTACCACTTACGCCACCGAGGCAGTCAAACCTATTCCTGTATATATAATAGATACCTACTAAAACATGGGGCGAAATTTGTTCACAATCCATTTATTTTTTAAGACTCTTCAAAATAAACATCGAACTTTATTCCATACTAGTGGAAGCCCGCGACTTCGCTCGCGTATAGAAGTTGTCCCGTTCCCGTTTCCCACAGGAACTTGTTCCCAGGATAATAAGTAGTCTATGTGTTATTTTGATGTATAAGCTATATTATTGTAAAGTTTCATTAAAATCTATTCAGTAGTTTTTACGTGAAAGAGTAACAAACATTTATACAAACTTTCGCATTTATAATATTATTAATATTATTATAAAGTTTCATTAAAATCTATTCAGTAGATTTTACGTGAAAGAGTAACAAACATCCATGCAAACTTTCGCATTTATAATATTATTAAGTTATACAACTAGTTAACGCCCGCGGCTCCGCACGCGTGGTAAAGTTTTCCCGTTCCTGTTATCCACAGGAAATTGTTCCCGGGATAAAAAATAGCCTATGTGTTATTCTGATGTGTAAGCTATATAGCTTTTAGCTATATTACTACAATAATATTATTGTAAAGTTTCATCTAATTCCATTCTTTAGATTTTGCGTAAAAGAGTAACTAACAACTTTCGCGTTTAGGTATACCTAATATTAGTAGGATAACCGAGTCAATTTTCTTAAAAAGGTGTGCAATATTTAACTTTTTCTATTAAAATATCGTTTATAAAGAGATAGGTACTTATAAATAGAGTTTTTATTCTTACTCTGAAACGGTATGACAGCCACAATAATTAGGGATCCGTAAACAGCTGGCATTCCCATCTCTCTGTATAAATAAACAGTTAGTAACTGCAACCAATAAATATGAAATTAGTTAAAAATTCCGAGACTACCAGGACTTTAATTGGTCGTGCTAATTAGTGTCTAGCACATAAGACCTTTTAGTCTTTTTGTTACCACCTCACTAAAAAGGCAACGGGTTCAAAATTTCTTCCAAATTTAACATATATCATCGTCAATAGACACATTTTATTAAATTTATTCGGCCCCTTTGTTCCCACCCCAGTTCCGTGCTTCGGAAGGCACGTTAAGCCGTTGGTCCCAGTTGCCAATAAAATGGCAGTCGTTAAGCCAAGTTGAAGGCCTTATGGGCGGCTCAATAAATTTCAACAGCAGGTCGCCACAGCCTGCTCCTGTCCATTTCAACACGGCAATAGGCTCACCACCTGTTACGTGGGACAAAAATGCATGAGGTGAAATGTGGGCGTTTAATATGCCTCTGCCTACCCCTTCGGGGATAAAGGCGTGCCAATATGTATGTATGTTAAAGATAGTTGCATATGTTGTGCATAGTTGATAAACACAAAGGTCGCTTCAAGATCTCTGAGGTTGAGCCAATTTAACCTGAATACAGGTACTCCTCTGCTAACTGCTGGCGATCTAGCTCTTGCCCAAACGCCTATAGAAGGCGTACAAAAATTGATTAACGTTAGTAAATAATTGAGTAAAATTTCACATTAGTAAAGGTACATTTGGGTTAATCTTACCACAGTTTCTAGTGGTCCTATCCAAAGATAATGCGCAAAAACCGGACCGGTGTCAAAACGGTTGACATCGTTTGCCATCAGGTTCAGAACCAACCCACCGCTGCTCTCTGATAATGCTTGTATGTTGACTTTGAGTGACTGAAACATATTAATGGGTAAACAAACATATATATTAGTCAGGCCAAAGACAGCCAAAGTTGAAGGCTTGAAAAAATTCTACAGCAGACAACTGCCTCTGCCGACCGCTACGGAGACAAAGGCGTGACTGTATGTACTCGTATATTATGTTAGATGTTATACGAGAATAAGTTTCAAAATGTAAACGGGTAATTATATAAAATTATAAATTACTAGCTGACCTCCGCGGCTTCGCACGCGCAGTGATGTCTTCCCGTTCCCGTTTGCCACAAGAACTGGTTCCCGGGATAAAAAGTAGCCTATGTGTTATTCTGATGTGTAAGCTTTATTATTGTAAAGTTTCTTCAAAATCCATTCATTAGGTTTTGCGTGAAAGAGTAACAGACATCCATACTTACAAACTTTTCCTTTTATAATAAGTAATAGTAGGATAAGATTATCTACCAAAGCATTGATCAGGCACACCTTTCTGTAAATAAGACTGCATATTCCAACCCTCATCTTCATTCCCACATGCATGACAGCCATCATAAAAGGGTGCTGAACCATGACATTGATGCTGCTGCAGAAGATGATTCCAAACGCGAAGAACACTGCTTCTCCCCAAGACACACCTCCATCCATGTCGTAGTAAGAGAATAGGCGGTGTATGTATGTGCCATTTTTCCTAAAATTCAAGTTTTTTTTGCCATTTTTTTAAATTATATCAGCTTCGTTACTATAGAGAACTCGTCGTGTACCGTACAATCCTTTTTTTCTACTCGCCAAAGTTGTCTTTTTTGTCATTTTGTCTAATTTTACGATGTAGGCTTAATTTTCAATTTGCTTTGATGATTGCTCATAATTTTCGAGGCTTTTTTATAGACGTTTAAAGCCTAAAGTTAATAAAAGTGTTATAAATGGCTCAGTCTGTCCGTCCGTCTGTACCCATCTGTTCCTCAGGAACCATAAGAGATAGAGACAAACGGTTAGCGACATTCGATTCAGGACACCATGAATACGTGCTTTTGAATGAATATATGAATACGAGGAGATTTTGAAGTTTCTACCACTTCCGGTTTTGAAACTGGTTTCGGTTTAGAAGTCCTCAGATTCGTTCGCTAAAGTAGAAGAAGGGCGCGTTACTTGTTTTTAAAATTTCAAGTCTGTTTGTTCTTTTCCCGCATAAAGGGACGGCGACGAAGTCATTAATTCGGTGACCTAAGGTCACCTCTTATACATATATCACCCTGCACGTGTTCCGTAAGTATTAAGAAAGAAAAGAAAGGGTAAAAAGATGGTGATTCGTGATAGAGGCGGTAAAGTAGTAAAAATTGAGAATAAATTCAAAAACAGTTCAAACCACTACAACATTTATTGTGAAACAGATATATGCATGCTGATTTTCTATGAATTCCTTGTATACTTACGCTATATTTTCTTGAGCCGGGCTGTAGTATCGCAATAACATGCCTAGAAACAGTGGTTGCTGCAATCTGTTACAAATATAATTGAAATTATGTCGTATTATGTATATAGTAGGTAATAGACATGATAAGAAATAAGCACATTTATTATAACATTAAATTGGTGTCATCAATGTTCTATGAAGCCGTATCAACTATGGGCAGACCTTAGACGAAGTACCAAGGGCAGACACTATACCAATATTCACACAAATTTCTAAGGTTCAATACACAAAATAGTAATAATGAACAACAAGACACCTAACAAATATCCGCTATTTTTCGCTGAATGTTTTGCTACAGAATTCGCCCCGAGTGCCTGTAAGTAAGATAGACTTTTTTATGTGTGAAACCTCGCAAGAAACTAAGCTAAAACCAAATGTTGGTATTTCATGGCAGCGGGAGGAATGGCCGCTTGGGACAGCATACCCTAAGCGGAAATTCTTAAGACCCTGATAAACTTTGGTGAAGTCTGCCAGTTGTTGTTTGGGGTACCATTTTTATACTTTTTTCGGAAGGAATTTAAAATATCTATTTACTAACAAAGAAACTTGTGTGACCTGATTACGAACTCCATAGCCGCAAGGATGAGACCGTACAACATTAGCTCCGCGCCAAAGACTTTGAAAAGGACCCTCCATAAGCTTGGTTTATAATCAGCGCCGCGGTCTCGTGCACGCTGAGCTTTCCTTACTTCGTCTTCCCACGATCTTTGTACTGCGTCACCTTAGAAAAGGCAATGATACGAGTATGCTATACTATATTTTTTTTATTTGCATCTCCTATTGCGAGGTTATTTCTCGGCCTAAAAGACAATTGTTTCGTATCCCTGTTACAGATACACTTAGTTTATTTCGCTGTATTCTATCTTCCTGAAAACTATATCATATCACCAAACTCATCAATTGCTATTATGACCTGTACGTTATTACACGTGGAATTGATTTTTTTCAGAATGAAAACGGTTCTATTGGTCTCGAAAACATTTTATTCCCACGGGAAAAACTTTTTGTGCAATAACCACTACTCACACTAGCGGAGCCGCGGGCTTCAGCTAGTAATTAAATAATTTTCGAAAGGAAAACCCTTTAAAGACGAGTTTATACGAAAATTTGGAAGTATTTGGAATCATTAAGTAATTGTACCTAAATTATCTGAGCGGTGCTCTGGTAAGGGTGCGTATAGATCTGCCTCTTTTATATCTCTACTATAGCCAAGTTTGAAGGTCTCTAAGGTCCATCTGAAAAATATATGAAGAATTAGATGTGCAAGCTCTGATAAGATTTCGAGCCTGGGTCCACTTTTAAGTGTCTGCTAGGAGCAGTTATCGTTAGGATTTTGATTTTCGGCTTGTTGGGAGCGACTGCCTGTCTGACCTCCGAACCCCTTACTTAAGACGACGGACAACTGCGATACTGCGATGTTACTTCTTCCGTAGGTAGAAGCAAGTAGTAGTAGAGTGCAAGTGCACCGTTAGCAGGTGATGTAGCTTGGACCCCGGAGATTTTTGATCATGGCACTTACAATGGCATGAAACTAGTTTAGCTTAGGTCGTTGAGCACAACCTATGCTAAATTAGTTCCATGCCATGTCATATCATACTGGGGGCCGAGTCTGCTATTTCAATCGTGTCGAGATAGAATCGACATCGTCGCTCAATAGAAAGCCAGCGGTACAATTTTGACAGATTTTCGCTGTCTACTATTACAAACGTACCTACTCCAATAGACTAGTCAGTTGCATTTTTGATAGTCTATTAACATTTTGACATTTAAAAACAGCTATTCTGGTTCTATTCTACTGCTTGTCAATAATAGACTCAGCCCCCTGTAACACTTGCTAGGTATAAGGTACTTAGGTATCTTTCTGGTTTTAACGTACCCGAACGTGAGGATGGAGAACCACTTGGCTCGATACCGGGGATTTACCTGTCTCCTCAATTTTGGACCGGTATCCATATCAAACAATATTTATTCAGATGTCGTTCAATATAATTATATTTGTAGTGAAAATGAAATCTACGTGGCCATGGTTAATGTTAATTTATTCTTCTTCATTTGTGAGTTATCTAACCGTTGCGAAAGTAAATAGTTAAATAGTTAGTTATAAGAATTTGTTGGGAAATTTTCTATTTTACTTACTAGCAATATAACCTATACTATACCTACACGTGTGCAATACGATTTAGCTAGGTAATCCAATACATTTTTCTAGAAATAAAATAGTAAAAGAGTGATGTGATAAGAATAATTGTATTGAAGTGATATGATTGACTGTTTTTTATTTATTTGAAATGTCTGTCATTATATTACTGCTTTAATTAAGTGCCTTATCTTTGCGGACACCGATAAACGGTGAGTCTTTTCTTTGCATGCCTTTCTGATATATTGTACTCCGACTAAACACTTTATGCATATATACTTACATGCATACATATTGTCACGCCTTTATCCTCAAAGGGGTAGGCAGAGGCAGACTATATGCCCACATTTCACCGTATGCATTTTTCCTACGTAACAGGTAGTGAGCCTATTGCCGTGTTGGAATGGACAGGCGCAGGCCGTGACCTGCTGTTGAAATTTTTCAAGCCGCCCCTAAGTCCTTCAACCAGGCTTAACGACTGACTTTTTACTGGCAACCGGGACCAACAGCTTAACGTGCCTTCCGAAGCACGGAAACGCTCGCAAATGTAAATGCCACAAAGTGGTCATCCATCAGTGACCAGTCATAGCTAAAGTTGCTTAACGCAGTGATCGTTTACAGAACACCCGAGTCCGCGGGGCCACAAGCGCTTTAATTTTACTTGATATTGATAATTTTACTGTGATTAAAGAGGTGTGAATAAGGGAATTATTTAATAAATTTATATGCTGAATTATACTTGTATGTGCAGATAATTTCTATAAATATAAATATCGTTAGGACAACTCACACAAAGTCATCTGATTCTAAACTAAGCAGAGCTTGTGCTATGGTAACTGATAAACATACTTATATATTTCTAAATATATACATATTATAGATAAATTACACCCAGATACAGAATAAACCATCGTGCTCATCACACAAAGTTTTATCCTGGGTGGGAATCGAACCCACGACCTCTTCCGTAGCAATCGGATACATCCCATTGCGCCACAGAGGCATTCAAATAAAAAAAACTGCAACTAGAGCGAGAACATGGTATGACACTAGAATTATCGTATTTCTTGATAGTATGTGAACGTCATTGAGGTGATTCCTTAAATTAGTTGCTAGATGGACACAAGCACAAAATGCTTCAAAATATATGGATGTATACTAAAAGTGGTGCAATTTACTTCAATGTTACAAAGAGAAACATTTAACAAGTGCCAATTATGAAGTGATATTTTAAATAAATTGCTTACTAAATCTTTGACACAACTTATTTCTTCTAAAGGGACTTGATGACCGCAAAACAGGGCTTGGTCCCGCTCCGCAATGTTTTGCTGGTCTTATGGAACTAAAGATTCTATTAATTTGAGAATTTGTGACAGATGTAAATTGTTTGGTTTGGCTAACACTCTTATTATGAAATGTATGCTTTGTAAAGCATTCACATGTTTTCTCAGCATGCCAAGATGGCACTGGTATAATTTGTTCATCTAATACACGGCAAACATCATTGGATCTACCTGCAGCCTTTGTTGTACGCGTGCGTATAATGGTTTGTTTTAAACTCGGAATATCATCAGCTCTTTTATTTCTTCTTATAGGTTCATTCTCACGGAGTCGAAGTTTCCTCGTTTCAAGGTACTCTGAGACCAGAGTTAATGAAGGCCTTTGAGTATCTCCTTTACCAGAAACATGCACAAGTCTGTAGGCATTTCTTCGCTTACTGCAAATAGGTCTAACCGTTTGCTCTTGTCAGATTTAGATTGTTGTTCATCCAAATTGAAGCTGACTTGATCATCATTAGGAAGCACTAATGCTGGCACCGCTGGCTGCCAGTCATTTGGTACGGTTTCAGAATTACACTGTGTCGCCATGTCATTTTTAGTCACTCCTTCAGATCCATCTTGATTGACCACAGGTGTGCAGGTGTTTACATCAGCAGCTTCAGTAGCTTTTAGAGAAGCCTCTTCAGAATGTTTAGGTATCACTTTTGTAATCTTTTTTAATGCAGCAGATGATTTTTCACGGCTTATTATATTAGCATTTTCTCTGTTAAAGAAAATAAGTGTAATATAGCAGATATAACAAAGTATTAAAATAAATAAAGAAACTGGCCACACTACTAAATATTTTCAAGGTCAATTAATGTGATCCTGAACAAGGCCCTATGCTATTGATGAATCTGCAGGGAGCAAAAGAAGTTTGCATGGATTGCTAAGTCTTGCGATCTACCCTCTCTGACTACCCCGTCAGGGATACAACCTGAAGATAGTTAAGTTCCAAAAAAAACAATTGTTATAAAATTGTAAAGGTGCTAACACATATTTTTACCTAGCCTGAACTTTTCTGTCTAAAAGTTTCTTTTGTTGATCTAGTTTTTGTTGCCGATTTTTTCTCAATTCAGCAGCTGCCTCTTTGCCTCTTGATTTGGATAAGTCTGTTTTAACTATGCCATCTGCAAATGTCAAATATATATAACTATGAATTATTATCACTTAGACATTACTGGATATTTAATGTTACTGAAATTTAATTATGAAAATAAGAAGACAAGAAAAGTCAATACATTAAAACTACTATTTAAAAGTTAGCACACTCACATCTGAACAAAGTAATATATGTATTAGTATTATGGTTACAGAGCCATCAGTAGGTATGTCTTTGCAACATTTTATCCATCATATTCTTACCTTGTCTTAACTCAGAAGCACTTTGATGACTAGCACCTATATTATTTATACCTCTCGCATAAAGCACCTCTAGACGTTTGACCAGTTTTTCTTGTTTATCGAAGTACTCCTTCTGTTTCTTAGCATCTAAATCAACAACATGTCGTAAAGTCTCAACCTTAGCGCGTTGCCGTATTCTTTTTGCGATATCTTTAGATTGCTCACGAACCTACAACGGTTTTACACTTGTAAACCTCAAAGTACATTTTCAATATATATAATTTAAGTTATAATAAATATAAAGAAACACTGCTATCAAAAAATTAAACCTGCTGAAGTCTAAGTTTTCGGCGTCGAAGAAACTCATTTGTTTTCAAAGTTTCAGTCTCTGAAGTCATCTTGACAGGTTGTCTTGTGCTTAAATAAGGTTCTTTACGTTACATACATTTTTCTATTAAGATTTTCTTAAACTAGAACAAAAGAACAATAAATTATTGAAGAAAACACTAAACTTATTTCAAAATCAAACAAATATCAAACTTCATTCAACGTATGTTATTGTTAATAATTATTTAATGGCCTGGTTTCTAAGACCTTTTAGCCAAATCTTATTTTTTATATGTTAATTCTTCAATCTTATATTCTAATTAGTCCTGTCCAGTCGATGTCGTGTCCTCATTGTCCGTCCTGGTCCCTGCCCTCAGTATAATGGTGATTCTTATACTAATGTTCTCAATGGACGTTTCGCGGCAAGAGAGAAAATAGCATTTCACTGCATATATATCATTGTCTTTCACTATAGCACGTTAACACAACTTTTATGTCCAAGAAACCACCACTCCCGCACATAAAACAAGATAAATGCACTAGTTTTAGAAAATAATATAAAGCAAGCGTCCGCACTTGTCACTCTTCCCGCCAAATGTCAACGTATTTATTTAATGACAGTATGAAGTTTTTCAGGTAGATTTTTTTTGTTGTCTTCGCCCATTTTGGCAGGCAAAGGAAACTTAGTCCATACAGCCTAGTCTTCAGTATTTATTTTTCTTGTTATTATGTTTTAGTCCTGTCTATTCGTTTGTCGATGTCAAGTTCTCAGTCCTAGGTCCTAGTCCCTGCCCCAATAAGGCAGTGGATCCCTTATTGCAGCTCTCTTTGGAAATTTGGCACTAACACAAACAACACCGCTATTCTTTGCAATATATCACTTTCGTTCACTAATGCACTTTTCCGAACTCTTTATGTATAATATTCCACCATTATTAAACACAAAAACACGAATTTTACACTAGTTTTTGAAAATAATATACAACAAACGTGCGTCACCGCTCGCGTTGGCGCCAAACCTTCTTTTCAGGTAGAACTAGAACAGGCTAAGGTCTGAGAGCAAGCTGCCTAGTCATTAATTAATTACTGATTTATTGTAAATTTTGAAAATAAAGACTTAAAGCAATCTTTAAAAAATATTTTATTATATTCATCGTTATAATTTTTGGTTTAATATTTTAAATACTTCATTCACATTGACGTCATCAGTTGTATGCCCTATCTCAGGCAAGGACGTTACCACCGCACCGTAAAGCCAACGATGACGTCATATTAAATAAAAGAAGGTTGTTTACGTTTATATGAACTACTACTACTACTACTCTATAGTGTGTGGCATCGTTGGATTGCTCATTTAAAAATATTGTAGACTAGCGTCCCGTCCCGGCTTCGCACGGGTGGAAATTTATTATTTAAACATTTTGGCATAAAGGTACAGTAAATGCACGACATATCCAAATAATAATGTATTTAGCAATAGTGTATCGCTGGCTCCCTTTGGGTATATGGATAACAGAATAAATGACATTAACGGGTAATTTTTTAAAACATTTCACTGAGGTTTAGAGTATTTAAACTCGTAATATCTTTCGAATGGAATGTCTGATTTTAATAAACCTTTAAGTCATTTACAGGTATTTAAAGAGCCTTGCTTGAGAAATCATTTATTTAGGTAAGTATTCAAGGCAAAGGTTATAAATAACTTGGTCTGATTTTGGTCGGCATTTCTATTAAATTTTAAAATGTTAAAAGTAGTTATAGTGACATAACTACAATAGTTAGACACATGCTATTGCGACATTTTTGTGGATACTGCTAAGTTCTTTAATATTGTGGAACATTATTTGTTCTATCATCAATAGTTTTCGCAGCGTAGTTATGCGATGAAAGATATTTTATAGGCATTCTTCTACACCTTGGGTAACACTATTGTAGTTTCAGTAGCGATCCTTATTTTTTCTTGTAATTAAAATAGCTTATATTATTTATTATTATTTATTATACAGATATTTCCTCTTTATAATATTAGTATAGAAGTATAGATATAGACTAGTTTAGAGGTATAGATTTAAAACACTAAATTTTTATTCTGGTCTGTATTTTTCCCTTCCACTTGAGAAAGATTAAGCTTTAAAGTGCAAAATTTTGTCAAAGTTGTGTCCACTAGTCTAGCGAGAGGTCGCGCCGGGAATCTACTCTACTGAACTGTATTAACTGCACGGCCCTGCCCTGAGATGATGATGATGGAGTCCGGGACGAGACTATACGAAGGTTCGAGCTGGAGCCCGCATTGTTATCGTTACTTGGAACGTAATCATTCTGGGTTATCGAACTTATCAATTGATGTCGTCTGGTGCGTTTAAAGTTCACTTCAGGGCGTTCTGCTCTGGCGTTTAAATAGCCAATCACAGCTCATTTGCGCTTGCCCGCGCTGCCTCACATACCACAAAATATTGTGAACTCAAATAGGAACAAAAATTCAAGTTTGTTGTCTATTGGAGTTGGCCTGTGACCCCTTCCCACCTAGCAAAATTAAATAATATTTCATCCGATACATACGAATGCGGGGAAGTGGGTGACATGAACCATGTAATACTTTCCTGCCCCAGGTATGATCATTCTTTATTATTTACATCCTTAATTTCTAACTCTTCAACACTGCCTACATCTGTTCCTATATTACTAGCTTAGAATAAATAAAAAAGCTTATAATAAATCATAATTAATATATTTTATTTTACAAGAATTACCTAATCTAAACTGAGTAATCTATACTTTCTTTGACTATGGTTTCAGTCGTGCTTCTTGTAACTGCACCGCCAGTTAGAACTCCTCCTAATGCACCTCCGGATAAACTTGGGATAACACCATCTCCTAAAGCTTCTACTAGACTCCCACCCTCTGAACTTCGTTCTACAATGGTACTCACTACTGTCGTCGTTCCCTCAGATAAACTTCCTGCGGCACCGGCTCCTAAACTTTCCACAAAGCTACCACCAACTAGACTTCCTAAACCACTACCTACAACTTGTACATTACTACTAACTAGGTCTGCAGCACCTCTTAAACCTCCGCCATATGAACCTCCTTCAACAATAGTATCTACTATACTTCCATCTACACCACCTGCAGCGCCTATCACGGCCAGTAAACCTCCACCACCTAAAGCTTGTGTTTCGATACTGTTATCTACGACTGTGGTCACAACCCCAGCTAAACCTCCTTCAGTATTACCTTGTATTCCTCCCACCAAATTATTATCGCCTAAACCTTTCTCTAAAACGCTACCTAGTAAACCCGTCACACCCGCAGCCAAGCCTCCGGATGCTATACCTCCAGAACCTCTTTCTAAAACGCTTCCAGATCCAGTTATGTGTTCCGCTACTCCACTTCCGAACACTTCTGTCAAGCCATCACTTAAACCTCCTCCTACAGCGTTACCTAAAATTCCGGTTACACTCCCAGCTAAACCTCCTGCAGTATTACCTTGTATTCCTCCCACCAAATTATTATCGCCGGAACCTTTCTCTAAAACGCTACCTAGCAAACCCGTCACACCCGCAGCCAAGCCTCCGGATACTATACCTCCAGAACCTCTTTCTAAAACGCTTCCAGTTCCAGCTATGTTTTCCGCTACTCCACTTCCGAACACTTCTGTCAAGCCACCACTTAAACCTCCTCCTACAGCGCTACCCAAAACTCCGGTTACACTCCCAGCTAAACCTCCGGCTGCACCACCTCCGAGCACTTCTGTTAAGCCTCCTCCACCTGAACCTCGCCCTGAAAGACTACCCATTATGCCTCCCGCTAAGCCAGCTGCTATTCCACTTCCTAATCCTCCAGCTAAACCTTCCCCACCTGTACCTGTACCGCTTCCTACAACGTTAGTCACTATTTCGGTCACACCTCCAACTAAACCTCCGGCTGCGCCACCTCCTAACACTCCTATTAACCTTTCATCACCTGAATCTTTTACGACACTACTGACTACTCCTACTGCACTACCAGGTAAACCTCGAATCCAATCACCACCTGAACCACCCTCTAAGATGTTAGTCGTTACTCCGGTCACAGTCCCAGTCAACCCTCCCGATATCCCACCTTCTAACCCTCCTACTACATCATCACCTACAACGCCACCCAGAACTCCTGCTGCACCTCCAGCTAAAGTTCCCGCTAAACCCCCAGATAAACCTACACTAGTTCCATCGCTTAAACTGCCCACCGAGTCCCCTCCTAATCCGACTCCAATACCACCAGCTAAACTACCTCCTAGAATGTTAACTAAACTTCCTTCGTGCCCTATTCTTGTATCTCTCGAAATTTTACCACCTCCACCATGGTTATAATTGCTTGCTCCACAATTTTGTGTCGCAGTGTACACCAAAGCGTTCACCAACTTCATGATAATCTCCTCACTAAGTTCACTGGAATGATGGTCACACGACGGTGTCTTATCATCGATAGCCTTAGCCAATTGTAACAAAATGGTCAACTCTTCCAGTGCCGAATTGCAAGAGTCATAACGAACTGGTACATAGGTAGGGCACACCGCGCAATGCGTGCGACGAACCCATTGTGCTTGAGACACCTATGAACAGATAAAAATATGTATTTATATATGGTAATATAGACATCCGATCAAGTCCTTTTTTTCCAAGATGTTAATACTAATAGAGATTTTATTGCTATATTTTTGATGTCTTGAATGTTGTAAATAAAAGCTTCTCGAGTTCCTAAAATTTGGTACCCTTCCTAGTCCTTCAGTATGTATTTGCCAAAACCTAGGCGTTTTTTCGCCCTGTATATCTCTAATGCCAATGCTCTCAATGCTTGGGGTAAACACTCCTGTCGGATTCGTAAGCTACCGTACCAAATTACATGAGAATAATTGTAATCACGTTAAATGTAATAAAAAAATATATTTGGAAACGAGACTTACCGCTAA
Source organism: Thumatha senex (assembly GCA_948477245.1). Taxonomy (NCBI): domain Eukaryota; kingdom Metazoa; phylum Arthropoda; class Insecta; order Lepidoptera; family Erebidae; genus Thumatha; species Thumatha senex. The sequence goes on from OX419726.1 coordinate 24,524,892, forward strand.
TAGCAAAGCGACGACCAAGAACCAAGTAGCCGATATGTAGAGCATGGTTCTCGTCACAAGTAAGCGACAGCAGGAGCAAGACTTTATATAGATCAACTCTTACGTATTGCGACATATTTATTTGACTGGTGGTATAAACAATTTCGTTCCCTCTATCAATATTATGTTAAATTTAATAACGAGTGTTCGAAAAGTCACGTATTTTGTGTTAAAGAGACAAATTACGCACGTGCTTACTGACTCTGAGCGCAGCTGAGTGGCTTAGTCATATTGATAATAATTTAATTTCACGAAAACGTATGTTGCGAAGCTAAGGTTTTGAGAAATAAGAAATACATGTTTGAAACTGCCAAAATAGTGGGGTCTATAAACTCCTTCAAAAAGCTACTAGCACTGCCTGTGCGCACTTTATCTTTAAGCCCAATATTATATTAAGGATGGATATTGGATAGGTATATCGCATAAATTTGTTACCATAACAGAATTTTCAGTGAGTTAGTAGTGAGTTAGAGAAACGTCATTCTACGGGTTGTATTACGGGGCACACGAAGAGTATCAAATATTATTTTATTTCGCTCTCTTATATAGTGTTCGAAGCGCTCGTGGCCTCGCTGACTGAGTGTTCTGTAAACGATCACTGCGTTAAGCAACTTCCGCTCCTTGGATGGGTGACCACTTTGTGGGATTTACATTTGTGAGCGTTTCCGTGCTTCGGAAGGCACGTTAAGCTGTTGGTCCCGGTTGCCAGTAAAAAGTCAGTCGTTAAGCCTGGTTGAAGGACTTAGGGGCGGCTTGAAAAATTTCAACAGCAGGTCACAGCCTGCGCCTGTCCATTCCAACACGGCAATAGGCTCACTACCTGTTACGTAGGAAAAATGCATACGGTGAAATGTGGGCATATAGTCTGCCTCTGCCTACCCCTTTGAGGATAAAGGCGTGACAATATGTATGCATGTAAGTATATATGCATAAAGTGTTTAGTCGGAGTACAATATATCAGAAAGGCATGCAAAGAAAAGACTCACCGTTTATCGGTGTCCGCAAAGATAAGGCACTTAATTAAAGCAGTAATATAATGACAGACATTTCAAATAAATAAAAAACAGTCAATCATATCACTTCAATACAATTATTCTTATCACATCACTCTTTTACTATTTTATTTCTAGAAAAATGTATTGGATTACCTAGCTAAATCGTATTGCACACGTGTAGGTATAGTATAGGTTATATTGCTAGTAAGTAAAATAGAAAATTTCCCAACAAATTCTTATAACTAACTATTTAACTATTTACTTTCGCAACGGTTAGATAACTCACAAATGAAGAAGAATAAATTAACATTAACCATGGCCACGTAGATTTCATTTTCACTACAAATATAATTATATTGAACGACATCTGAATAAATATTGTTTGATATGGATACCGGTCCAAAATTGAGGAGACAGGTAAATCCCCGGTATCGAGCCAAGTGGTTCTCCATCCTCACGTTCGGGTACGTTAAAACCAGAAAGATACCTAAGTACCTTATACCTAGCAAGTGTTACAGGGGGCTGAGTCTATTATTGACAAGCAGTAGAATAGAACCAGAATAGCTGTTTTTAAATGTCAAAATGTTAATAGACTATCAAAAATGCAACTGACTAGTCTATTGGAGTAGGTACGTTTGTAATAGTAGACAGCGAAAATCTGTCAAAATTGTACCGCTGGCTTTCTATTGAGCGACGATGTCGATTCTATCTCGACACGATTGAAATAGCAGACTCGGCCCCCAGTATGATATGACATGGCATGGAACTAATTTAGCATAGGTTGTGCTCAACGACCTAAGCTAAACTAGTTTCATGCCTTAGTTTCATGCCATTGTAAGTGCCATGATCAAAAATCTCCGGGGTCCAAGCTACATCACCTGCTAACGGTGCACTTGCACTCTACTACTACTTGCTTCTACCTACGGAAGAAGTAACATCGCAGTATCGCAGTTGTCCGTCGTCTTAAGTAAGGGGTTCGGAGGTCAGACAGGCAGTCGCTCCCAACAAGCCGAAAATCAAAATCCTAACGATAACTGCTCCTAGCAGACACTTAAAAGTGGACCCAGGCTCGAAATCTTATCAGAGCTTGCACATCTAATTCTTCATATATTTTTCAGATGGACCTTAGAGACCTTCAAACTTGGCTATAGTAGAGATATAAAAGAGGCAGATCTATACGCACCCTTACCAGAGCACCGCTCAGATAATTTAGGTACAATTACTTAATGATTCCAAATACTTCCAAATTTTCGTATAAACTCGTCTTTAAAGGGTTTTCCTTTCGAAAATTATTTAATTACTAGCTGAAGCCCGCGGCTCCGCTAGTATGAGTAGTGGTTATTGCACAAAAAGTTTTTCCCGTGGGAATAAAATGTTTTCGAGACCAATAGAACCGTTTTCATTCTGAAAAAAATCAATTCCACGTGTAATAACGTACAGGTCATAATAGCAATTGATGAGTTTGGTGATATGATATAGTTTTCAGGAAGATAGAATACAGCGAAATAAACTAAGTGTATCTGTAACAGGGATACGAAACAATTGTCTTTTAGGCCGAGAAATAACCTCGCAATAGGAGATGCAAATAAAAAAAATATAGTATAGCATACTCGTATCATTGCCTTTTCTAAGGTGACGCAGTACAAAGATCGTGGGAAGACGAAGTAAGGAAAGCTCAGCGTGCACGAGACCGCGGCGCTGATTATAAACCAAGCTTATGGAGGGTCCTTTTCAAAGTCTTTGGCGCGGAGCTAATGTTGTACGGTCTCATCCTTGCGGCTATGGAGTTCGTAATCAGGTCACACAAGTTTCTTTGTTAGTAAATAGATATTTTAAATTCCTTCCGAAAAAAGTATAAAAATGGTACCCCAAACAACAACTGGCAGACGTCACCAAAGTTTATCAGGGTCTTAAGAATTTCCGCTTAGGGTATGCTGTCCCAAGCGGCCATTCCTCCCGCTGCCATGAAATACCAACATTTGGTTTTAGCTTAGTTTCTTGCGAGGTTTCACACATAAAAAAGTCTACCTTACTTACAGGCACTCGGGGCGAATTCTGTAGCAAAACATTCAGCGAAAAATAGCGGATATTTGTTACGTGTCTTGTTGTTCATTATTACTATTTTGTGTATTGAACCTTAGAAATTTGTGTGAATATTGGTATAGTGTCTGCCCTTGGTACTTCGTCTAAGGTCTGCCCATAGTTGATACGGCTTCATAGAACATTGATGACACCAATTTAATGTTATAATAAATGTGCTTATTTCTTATCATGTCTATTACCTACTATATACATAATACGACATAATTTCTATTATATTTGTAACAGATTGCAGCAACCACTGTTTCTAGGCATGTTATTGCGATACTACAGCCCGGCTCAAGAAAATATAGCGTAAGTATACAAGGAATTTATAGAAAATCAGCATGCATATATCTGTTTCACAATAAATGTTGTAGTGGTTTGAACTGTTTTTGAATTTATTCTTAATTTTCACTACTTTACCGCCTCTATCACGAATCACCATCTTTTTACCCTTTCTTTTCTTTCTGAATACTTACGGAACACGTGCAGGGTAATATATGTATAAGAGGTGACCTTAGGTCACCTCTTATACCTATCCTCGTCTATTTTTCTTTGACTTGGAATTAATGACTTCGTCGCCGTCCCTTTATGCGGGAAAAGAACAAACAGACTTGAAATTTTAAAAACAAGTAACGCGCCCTTCTTCTACTTTAGCGAAGGAATCTGAGGACTTCTAAACCGAAACCAGTTTCAAAACCGGAAGTGGTAGAAACTTCAAAATCTCCTCGTATTCATATATTCATTCAAAAGCACGTATTCATGGTGTCCTGAATCGAATGTCGCTTACCGTTTATATCTATCTCTTATGGTTCCTGAGGAATAGATGGGTACAGACGGACGGGCAGACGGACGGACAGACTGAGCCATTTATAACACTTTTATTAACTTTAGGCTTTAAACGTCTATAAAAAAGCCTCGAAAATTATGAGCAATCATCAAATCAAATTGAAAATTAAGCCTACATCGTAAAATTAGACAAAATGACAAAAAAGACAACTTTGGCGAGTAGAAAAAAAAGGATTGTACGGTACACGACGAGTTCTCTATAGTAACGAAGCTGATATAATTAAAAAAAATGGCAAAAAAAACTTGAATTTTAGGAAAAATGGCACATACATACACCGCCTATTCTCTTACTACGACATGGATGGAGGTGTGTCTTGGGGAGAAGCAGTGTTCTTCGCGTTTGGAATCATCTTCTGCAGCAGCATCAATGTCATGGTTCAGCACCCTTTTATGATGGCTGTCATGCATGTGGGAATGAAGATGAGGGTTGGAATATGCAGTCTTATTTACAGAAAGGTGTGCCTGATCAATGCTTTGGTAGATAATCTTATCCTACTATTACTTTTTATAAAAGGAAAAGTTTGTAAGTATGGATGTCTGTTACTCTTTCACGCAAAACCTAATGAATGGATTTTGAAGAAACTTTACAATAATTAAGCTTACACATCAGAATAACACATAGGCTACTTTTTATCCCGGGAACCAGTTCTTGTGGCAAACGGGAACGGGAAGACATCACTGCGCGTGCGAAGCCGCGGAGGTCAGCTAGTAATTTATAATTTTATATAATTACCCGTTTACATTTTGAAACTTATTCTCGTATAACATCTAACATAATATACGAGTACATACAGTCACGCCTTTGTCTCCGTAGCGGTCGGCAGAGGCAGTTGTCTGCTGTAGAATTTTTTCAAGCCTTCAACTTTGGCTGTCTTTGGCCTGACTAATATATATGTTTGTTTACCCATTAATATGTTTCAGTCACTCAAAGTCAACATACAAGCATTATCAGAGAGCAGCGGTGGGTTGGTTCTGAACCTGATGGCAAACGATGTCAACCGTTTTGACACCGGTCCGGTTTTTGCGCATTATCTTTGGATAGGACCACTAGAAACTGTGGTAAGATTAACCCAAATGTACCTTTACTAATGTGAAATTTTACTCAATTATTTACTAACGTTAATCAATTTTGTACGCCTTCTATAGGCGTTTGGGCAAGAGCTAGATCGCCAGCAGTTAGCAGAGGAGTACCTGTATTCAGGTTAAATTGGCTCAACCTCAGAGATCTTGAAGCGACCTTTGTGTTTATCAACTATGCACAACATATGCAACTATCTTTAACATACATACATATTGGCACGCCTTTATCCCCGAAGGGGTAGGCAGAGGCATATTAAACGCCCACATTTCACCTCATGCATTTTTGTCCCACGTAACAGGTGGTGAGCCTATTGCCGTGTTGAAATGGACAGGAGCAGGCTGTGGCGACCTGCTGTTGAAATTTATTGAGCCGCCCATAAGGCCTTCAACTTGGGTTAACGACTGCCATTTTATTGGCAACTGGGACCAACGGCTTAACGTGCCTTCCGAAGCACGGAACTGGGGTGGGAACAAAGGGGCCGAATAAATTTAATAAAATGTGTCTATTGACGATGATAGATGTTAAATTTGGAAGAAATTTTGAACCCGTTGCCTTTTTAGTGAGGTGGTAACAAAAAGACTAAAAGGTCTTATGTGCTAGACACTAATTAGCACGACCAATTAAAGTCCTGGTAGTCTCGGAATTTTTAACTAATTTCATATTTATTGGTTGCAGTTACTAACTGTTTATTTATACAGAGAGATGGGAATGCCAGCTGTTTACGGATCCCTAATTATTGTGGCTGTCATACCGTTTCAGAGTAAGAATAAAAACTCTATTTATAAGTACCTATCTCTTTATAAACGATATTTTAATAGAAAAAGTTAAATATTGCACACCTTTTTAAGAAAATTGACTCGGTTATCCTACTAATATTAGGTATACCTAAACGCGAAAGTTGTTAGTTACTCTTTTACGCAAAATCTAAAGAATGGAATTAGATGAAACTTTACAATAATATTATTGTAGTAATATAGCTAAAAGCTATATAGCTTACACATCAGAATAACACATAGGCTATTTTTTATCCCGGGAACAATTTCCTGTGGATAACAGGAACGGGAAAACTTTACCACGCGTGCGGAGCCGCGGGCGTTAACTAGTTGTATAACTTAATAATATTATAAATGCGAAAGTTTGCATGGATGTTTGTTACTCTTTCACGTAAAATCTACTGAATAGATTTTAATGAAACTTTATAATAATATTAATAATATTATAAATGCGAAAGTTTGTATAAATGTTTGTTACTCTTTCACGTAAAAACTACTGAATAGATTTTAATGAAACTTTACAATAATATAGCTTATACATCAAAATAACACATAGACTACTTATTATCCTGGGAACAAGTTCCTGTGGGAAACGGGAACGGGACAACTTCTATACGCGAGCGAAGTCGCGGGCTTCCACTAGTATGGAATAAAGTTCGATGTTTATTTTGAAGAGTCTTAAAAAATAAATGGATTGTGAACAAATTTCGCCCCATGTTTTAGTAGGTATCTATTATATATACAGGAATAGGTTTGACTGCCTCGGTGGCGTAAGTGGTAGTTTAAGTAACTGCCGCGTCTGTCCCGGTCCCGTATTCGATTCCTATTTATAATTATGTATGTATTTAGAAATATATAAGTATGTTTATCAGTTGTATGTATCCCATACCACAAGCTATATTAGCTTACTTTGGGCTAGATGGCGATGTGTAAAAAATGTATTCAATTTGAATGTATTTATTATTTTACAAAAAAACCTGCAACTTTACGTTGCTTTAGAAGCTGTCTAGGAAAACTGGGTTGTCTTATCTTTTTTCTGTAGTATTTTTGGGAACGAACACGGCATTCTTTAGAAAAAAGACGGCGGAAAAATCAGACGAACGCGTCAGGCTGATGAAGGAAATTATAATGGGCATGGAAGTGATAAAGATGTACACTTGGGAGAAGTCGTTCAGAAAAATTATTGATACAGCCCGACGGTAAGCCTAAATTAACAACGCCAATATTATTATACGCCAGTATTCAAATAGCTTTTTACTTCCCAAGTGGCTTAAATCACCTTTGAACTATAAATCACTAGATGACCCCCACAGTTTCGCCCGTGGAATATTTCGACCTTACGTCGCACCTATTTAATCCCCTCGCTTATAAATTCTACAATGATGCATAAAAATTTGCCCGATGACATTTATGACTACTGCTCTGCTTCCCAGTATAGTAGCGTAATGATATATAGCCTATAGCCTTCCTCAATAAATGGGCTACATAACACAAAAAGAATTTTTCACATCCGGCCAGTAGTTACTGAGATTAGCATGTTCAACCAAACAAACAAACAAACTCTTCAGCTTTATAATATTAGTATAGATTCTGTGGAATATTTAGTGGGTCGTTCGACCAGCGGACACCTCAGCTTCCAACCAACTTCCAATAGAAGCATCTACATGCGGTCAACTGCGATTAGCGCTCTTCTGTTATGTTCACCGCAGTCAAAAATATTTTACCTGCACTACTTGTAAGAGAAGGATACACATGCGGCGAACAGAAAGGAAAGTCCTTTATGGCGTTACCAGCAGTAAAAAACCGTATACACCAAAGAACACTTCCAAAGATCGCTAAAGAAACTATTAGGTATGCGGCACCCCCAATGCCTCACTGTTACTTTAGTAAACAGAGTCCTCATACCCATTCTATGCGCTTACAGACACTATATCCAAAACCGTAATAAAATATATTTAGGAATTAGCAGTGAAATGTTATCTTTGGACGAGCACAATTAGGCACAATATGCATTTTGCAGTGCCCTTCCAAGCCCAAAATATGTGCCAATTTCATTTATCGGTCAATAAGTATACCAGTTTTCAAGAGGGCCATCGGAATACTTTGTCGGGTTTCAAAATATTAGGGTACTATAGGGTACTAAGTATGTGTCGCTTAATAATATATGTGTTTTTACACCAACAGGCAAGAAATATTCAACATAAAGATGACATCATATATTCGCGGCGTGATAATGTCTTTCATAATGTTCACGTCGCGTTTCGGCATCTTCATCACGGTGTTGCTCTATGTCACGTACGTGAACCGGATAACTGTCGAGAACGTCTTCTTCTTAACTTGCTTCTACAATATCACAAAGCAAACTATGACGTTGTACTTCCCTCAGGCGGTAGGACAGGTAAGACGGAACCTCAATCCGTATTATAGGACCATCGAAAGTCAGAAGATCCTCAGAAGTTAGTTACTGCATAATTGCGCAACAAATATCTAGCCCTCCAATACTCAGATTTATATTAGTATCTAGTTTCAAAAACTAAATAGAAATCACAACGGAAGCCTTATATTTTAGATAGCAGAAATGAACGTAGCAGTACAAAGAATTCGCGACTATTTGCTGAGTGAAGAGTGCGAATTGCCTCCTAGAGTACAAGTACAATCTGAAGATGTATCCAGAGTAAAAAAGAAAAAGGTAACTATTATAGGTAAGTATAGAATCTATATCCTTAGAAGAAACGATAACAATTTGGATTCAATTAAAGTTATTCTAGAAATGAAACCGTTAATCGGCAAACTTGGTACTAGGCTCTGGAATACTTAAATACCTGAATGATAGTTTGTATCAGTGTGATTAAAGTACAAAATAAACTGTGTATTTGTCAGCGAAGTTGATGGTGATAAAATTCTTACACGAAAGCCTATTAGATGACTAATTTTAGAATTACTTTTTTAAATTCTAGAACCGTCGCACCATCGAAATCAAAATAGAGCAGCTCAGCCTAGCACGTCTCATAATGTTCCTGAAGAAGACACAAGAGGTAATATATTTACTATCATCAAAGTATACTCCAAATTTGGTCACCCAGGTGACACCTGGGTGGCTCAAGTCGAATAAACCAATAAAACTGTTACTACATAGTTGTTACCTATTACAGAAGTGCATAAAGAAGAAATAGCTGTAAAATTTGAAGACGCCTCAACTAAATGGTTAAAGTCTTCCGATAAATACGATGTTGAAAATTTAAATTTATCAGTGAGTTGATATAGAAGAGTGGAGTGGAGTACTTAATAAAAATAATAAATAATAAATATCCATCACGCCTTATCCCCGAAGGGGTGGCAGAGGCATATTATATGCCCACTTTTCACCGTGTGGATTCCTGTCCCACGTAATAGGTGGTGAGCCCATTGCCGTGTTGAAATAGACAGACGCAGGTTGTGGTTACCTGCTGTTGAAAATTTTCAAGCCGCCCATAAGGCATTCAACCAGGCTTAACGACTGCCATTTTACTGGCAACCGGGACCAACGGCTTAACGTGCCTTCCGAAGCACGGAAACGCTCACAAATGTAAATGCCACAAAGTGGTCACCCATCCGAGGACCAGCCATAGTGAAAGTTGCGTAACTCAGTGATCGTTTACAGAACACTGAGACCGCGGGGCCACGAGCGCTTCTATTAATTACGAATTATACTTAGTTAACTTTTTAAACCGAAATATTAAAAGAATGAAGGGGGATAAAGAGTAGAAGCGTGCACGTCGCCATCCCTGCCAGCTACGGCTGCAATTCTACTCCAACACGAGTGTCACCAAGGCGAATAATGCTAGGGCGTGCCCCCGAGGCGACGCGCACCAGTTCGTCCCCGCTGGTGCGAAAAGTGTGTGCCAGAGCGGCGTAGGGGTCCGCCACCCTACACGCGCGGCCCGACACGGCGGGAAGTGGAGGATGGAGTGCAGGGTAGCTGCGTGGAATGTTAGGGGAGGAATGACAGATAAGATGAATGAGTTGATGGATGTTATGAATGAGAGAAAGTTAGATGCAGTGTGCTTGACAGAGACCAAGTGGCGAACACAGTGTTCAACCACAAACAAATTCATATGTATACGAAGAGATGTAAGAGAAGCATGATAGATCTATTCCTAATGGATAGTCGGCTCCGTAAACAGGTGAAGGACTCAAGGGTTTATCGAGGCGCTGAGCTGGGATGAGACCACTACCTAGTCATAACTAGGATTAGGGGTCTGTTCGCGGGTTGGCGTCATCGTACCGAGTGTCCTGAACCTGAGCCGACTTATAGCATCAAAAGCTGGAAGCTGCAGGATGCATCCATTAGGGATAAATATAATGAAAGGGTAGCCGAAAAGCTTGGCGACGTTAATGTAAGTAGTGAGAATGTGGAAAGTGTATGGCAGAACCTTAGGGATAGAATATATATATATAATAGAAAGATAGAATGCCGCTGTGGAAGTGTGTGGAGAAACGAAAAGAGGCAGTAGTAATAAGCGTGATGCATGGTAGAATGAGGAAGTGAAAGAAGCAGTTCGAATGAAGAAGAAAGCATGGCTAGATTACTTAGCCTCGCGGAATGATTTTAATATGAAAGAGAGATACAAGCTGCATAAAGTTAACACGAAGGCACTGATAGAAGAAGCTCGTGAAAGGTGCAGAATGAAAGCGGATGAAAGGTTGTCGTCCAATTTCCGGGCAAATGCCAAGCTCTTCTGGAAAGAGGTAGGCAAGACCCGGAGTTGTTCGGCAATCTGCAGTATGCATAAAGTGCTTAGTGTTAACAATGACGTCCTAACAGACCAAACTGACGTCCTACAGAGATGGAGTGAATATTATGGAAAGATGTATGCAAGAAAAGACAGATATGCCACATCGGGAAGTGGAGCTCACTTCGATGCTCCGGATCCCGATGTCATTGAAGTCATTAGTATGAAAGAAATGGAACAAGCGATAAGAAGTATGAAATGTGGTAAGGCTGCGGGAAAAAACAGAGTTACTGCTGAGATGATCAAGTACGATGGGTCGCGTGTCTAAGACACATTATGTCTGTTATGCAACTTGTGCTGGCGGACGGGTGAGGTCCCGGATGACTGGCGAGTAGCAGTTGTAGTACCTATTTACAAAGGGAAAGGCTCGCGCCTAAACTGCTCCAGCTACAGGGCGATCAGCTTGGTCAGCTTAGCTAGTAAGGTGTATGCAAAGGTTATAACGGCACGAATACAAGAAAAGTCTGAAAGGTATTTATGGGAGGCTCAATGCGGATTCCAACGTGGAAGAGGTTGCATGGATCAAGTGTTTTCTCTCCGCATAATCGCGGAAAAGTTTCTGGCTGTTAGCCAGAAGGTTTTCTGCGCTTTTGTGGATCTAGAGAAAGCATTTGATAACGTTGTGAGAGAAACGCTGTGGGACTTGCTGCCCGGATATGGCGTGGACGGCTCGCTACTGCGGGCATTAAAATCGCTTTATAGGGACTGTAAGGCTTGCGTGCGAGTAGGGGGGGATGTGTCACCTCTTTTTGATGTCTGCATAGGCGTCAAACGGGAAGTGTCATGTCCGATTGGCTGTTCATACTGTATCTGGACAGTTGCCTGCAGAAGTTGAAAGATTTTAATATGGGTGTGAATTTGGGTGACTTTACAGTAAACTGTCTGCTGTACGCTGATGATGCGGTGCTCATGGCCTCATCAGAAGCCGACCTTCAGGCATTAGCTTCAGACACTCCTCTTTAATATTAGTGATAATATGAAAGAGGAGTGTGAAAGTAAGGGTCTTCGCTTGAATGCAAGTAAAACTAAGGTTCTAGTATTTGAAAGAGGTGACGTAAGTACTAAATGCGAGATTAGAGTAAACCAGGAACGTCTAGAGCAAGTGAATGAAATTGTGTATTTAGGAAGTATGTTTAGCGCGGATGGAAGATGTGATTCGGATGTCGAACGGCGAGTAGCTGCCGGAAACAAAGTTAACGGTGCTTTGTCCCAGTTAGTAAAGCGACAAAGCATCGTAAAAGAAGCACGAATGGCGATTCATAACGCAGTGCTAGGGCCAACTTTGCTTTACGGTAGTGAAACCTGGGTATGTCAGCAGATGCATGAAAGTAAATTGAATGCTGTGGAGATGCGATCAGTTCGATAATTGTGCGACGTAACTTTGGCCGACCGAATACGTAACGAAGTGATACGCAATATGGCAGGTTTGAATGAAAGTGTCAGCGTTAAGCTGGAAAATGGCGTGCTCCGTTGATTTGGACACGTCCAACGAATGAGTGAGGAACGATTGACGAAGAATATACAGTGCGACATAAAAGAGTTGACAATAAATGAGGGCGTCACTATCGCTTTTGTATCTTGCATGTAGCAACACAGTTAGTAAGAAACAAACGTTTTTGATACTTGTATTATTTCTGCAAGTATAATATTTGCAAGACACGAATTCTAATTTAAACAGAATGAAATAAGTATCTATAAATGATATAAATATAGTATGTAAAGGGCAATTCAGAAAGGGCATGGAAATCCGAAAAGAGGTCAGTGTACCCATCAATACGTCTACTTTGCTAATTGAACATTATGCTAACCTTCCTGCTCTTTAGACGTTTTCCTAAGTCGACGTTTGATCGTGAGCGCAACTTTTACAAAAGCATCAACCTTAAAATTTCGAAAAAAAGCTGATGATCCATACAAAATGTCCGTCGTCCAAAATATTGTTCTTTTACTCATTATTTTACCTAGTATATTTCATTTCTAAAATATGCAATTTGTATGCATATATTACTTCTATACAAATTCTTCTTTATTTATTTATATGCTTATTTCTTACTTGCATTATTCATTGAGTGAAAACAAGTATCAAATGCAGTAGTCGCGCTATAAATACAGTAATTGACAGTTCACATACTTTTTTTTTGGTGTTGCCTGTAAGAGTGACTAGTTAGTTCTTAAATAATTAATTTCTACTCTTTTATGTCGCACTATATATTGTTCAAAAGTAGAGGGTAGAAGTCCGTCAGGGTAGGCCGAGACTTACATATGAACACCACGTGAGCAGATTGCTCAAAAACGGAAAGGTCAAAAGTACTCGGATACCCAGACGTGCGTCTATGAAGCGATTGATGAATCTCGAAGAAGCGAAAGAAGTATGCATGGATCGCGAAGCCTGGCGATCTGTCCTCTCTGACTACCGTCAGGGATACAGCGTGAAGATAGTTAGTTTTTAAAAAAAAAGAAAAAACATTAAATGTACCTATTCCAAAAGTACCTATTCAGTCGCAGTTGCTTGCTCTTGCAGTGCTCTAATTCTATTCTTCCATTTGCATTCTTACTCTTGCGGTATGAGTGGATTCTTGACCATTCACGAAGTTCGCGCTTTGGCGACTTATAATTCTGACGAATACGAGAGTTCACTATCTATTCTCGTCAAATTAGATAGTTTTGTATACGTTTATTCTAAAATTTGTTTACTAGTACTAAGTACTTATATATACCTTCTGTGAATCATAGATACGCAGTGGTTGTTTAACAACTGTAATAGGATCAGTTGGTGCCGGAAAGTCAACTTTACTGCATATGGTGCTCAGTGAACTTCCTTGCTCTACTGGACGACTTGAAGTCAATGGCACTGTCAGTTACGCTAGTCAAGACCCTTGGCTATTCGTAGGTAAAAGTTGCTTCTTTTATTTTTACGTCTTAGGACCTATTTTCTTTGAGATTTATTTGTGCTGTTAACTTTCAGGATCTGTGCGACAGAATATATTATTTGGGCAAACTTTCCAAAAATCTCGTTATATGGAAGTATGTAGGGTGTGTGCTCTTGAAAGAGACATATCACTATTCCCTCACGGAGATAAGACTGTTGTTGGCGAGCGTGGAGTATCACTGAGTGGCGGTCAACGCGCCAGGATCAATCTAGCGAGAGCCGTTTACAAGGAGGTAATCGTTCAAGAATCAAGGAGGTTCGTTTACGTACTTGGTCATTTTATAGCTGCAAGGGCAGCAGAGCAATCTTGTGTGGGGCTCGGGAGGAAGCAGGGTGGCATAGACTACTCACTAAATCACTACGGAGTTCTACCTCGCCACTTTTGAGTCGCAGAATAAGCCAGAGGTTAGGACAAGGTTGAGGTATAAAAACTAACTATATTTATTAATCTGAAAATGAAAGAAACGTTTATATAAGACTGTTATTCTCTTTAGGCTGATATATATTTGCTCGATGACCCTCTATCCGCTGTGGACACTGAAGTTGCAAAACACATTTTCGATAGATGTATTAAAAGGTAAATGGTTCTTCATCTGCACACTTTTAAAAAATATTTTTGAAACAAGTTAATTAATTTACATCTGAACAGGTATTTAGCGAAGAAGACTGTAATTTTAGTTACCCATCAGTTGCAATTCATGAAAATGGTTGATCAGGTTGTAATTATGAATAAGGGGAATATCATAGCTGCTGGAGCATTCGAGGAACTCGATGTAAATATAACTGTCAATCTTTACGTAGTTATTGTTTTAATACAATTTTAAGTCATTCACCGAAGTGTTGTTTTAGGACAAAGATTTAAATATAATCCAACTAATGAACGAAAAAACACGAGAAGTGCACGAAGAAGAACATATTATGAGTATTCCAAGTTTATCAACAATAGTACAGCCAAGCGCAATGAGCATACATAGACGTCATTGGTCAATTATGATGGACCTCAGTGCTGCTGTAAGCATATTTTGTTTTTCAATGTGATTTTCAACAGAATCTAAAATGTAGTAGCTAATAACTATACAAGATGTGTTTTTGGTATAACACCAAAATTTTAAAACTATTTCCTTGATTAACCTATCTTTCTAATTCCACAAAATTGGTTCAACTCTAAACAAAAAAGTAATTGAAATCGGTTCACTGGCGACAAATATACATGCAAAGGAATGTAAATGAGATGTAAATACGAAATGTGTACAAGATATTTATCACGTATACTTTTAACAGATTAAAGCGCGATACCAAACAAATTACCGAGCATTTGATTTCTAGGATCAAAAACTCGAAGCGGAAATTCAAACTATCGGCCGAGTGGGTGGATCCGTGTATCGAGATTATTTCCTGGCAGGAGCGCCTTGTCTTCAAGCTTTTCTCGTATTCTTCATGTTCCTCTTAGCCCAGTTTTTTGCCAGTGCCTGCGACTACTGGATTAGCAGATGGTAACACGAATATATGTATTAAACAGTTCGTGGATGTATTTCATGTGTACTATTTAATTTATCTGTCAATTTCAGGAGCCACGTTGAAGATCGATTGACAGGGGACACTACAATGGATAGTTTGTTATGGAGAGAATATGGACTATCACGGAGAGATTTCGTAGTGATTTTTGGTGTGATTACTTTAGGGACTATTGCAGTTGCTTTGATCCGAGCATTCTATTTCTTTTCTTTATGTATGAAATCGTCTATAACGTAAATATTGAATATATTTTTTTGTAAATTATAAGAAAAACTGGTGCTCTCAATACAAGGATCAAATTTCTTTATTTCCAGCTTACATGATAAAATGTTTGAATCGATTTCACGATCACCGATGAGTTTCTTCCATACAAATCCATCAGGAAGAATTTTGAATCGATTTAGTAAGGACATGGGAGCCGTTGATGAATTACTGCCGCAAGCTATGATCGATTGCTTTCAGGTAACTAAACTCCTTACAAACTGAGTTGTCGTCCTCAGTCTTCAGTTTAATTAGGAAATCTAGATTTTAATAAATATAAACTTGTTTCAATATCGTAAATAAAAAAAAGTGTGTCAGGGAAGAAATTTTGAACCCGTTGCCTTTTTAGTGAGGTTGTAGTAAAAAGGCTAAAAGGCCTTATGTGCTAGACACTAATTAGCACGACCAATTAAAGTCCTGGTAGTCTCAGACTGTTTTGGGATTCTTCACGATGTAAAATGTAACGGTTACTTGTTTTTCGTTAAGTCCATTACCAATGCTGCTACGTTTTTAAACACCAGTCCAGTTAAAACTGCGACTGTGGGCGTTGCAACACCTTCGAAACGTCTGCATAAGAAAGAGTTACATTTTTAAATTGAAAACCCTCTAATCAGTTTTATAAAGATGTGAAAGTTTCAAAATAAAATTATTCGATTGTCTTTTATGGTAAACTGACTTGCTTTTCTTTCGTTTCAGATAATATTAAATTTGATGGGAGTGGTTGCTGTCATATTGATGACTGACGTATCATTGCTAATACCGATCGTAACCGCACTTATAATATTCTACATATTCCGCGTAATATACATAAGAACAACCGGCGCTGTAAAACGTTTAGAGGGAATCAGTAAGTGCCAAGATTTAGTTTGTTAACATCACCAGATCATCATCTTTGAACAATATTTACTCAACATGTTTTAATATATTACTAATATAATGTATACTACGTTTTGACCGCCTATAGGGCAACTACTGTCATTTTCGACGATTCCTAAATACATAAATCACTCTTCTTCCGGAAATCCCATCTTGTGGAGATGCTGCCAAAGTCTATTCCAATCGACAGTCTTTCTGTTGTTTAGAGTCCAGATATATATGTTTCGAAGCCTGCAATTATACTGGGGCAAGGGGCATATTAGGAACATCGTACCCATACTAATATTTTCTTTTTTACATTAAATTTAAAAACATTGTGACGTTTATGTTGTTGCCAGCTCGCAGTCCTGTCTTCGGTCACGTGAACGCCACCATTCTAGGTCTCGCGACAATTCGTTCATTCGGCGCGGAATTCCTTTTGGCAGAAGAGTTTGACCGTCATCAAGACTTACACAGCGCGGCCTGGTACCTCTTCATAACGTGCAGCAGAGCGTTCGGATATTTCCTTGACATTATTTGTCTGCTCTTTATTATATGTGTGACATTTAGCTGTATTATGAAAACTGGTGAGCAGCGCATACGTTTTGTTTTCAAATGTTTGACAGTTTATTCTCATCTTAATCCGATGCTCAAAAAAGCACTCGTATTCCCGTAGAAGATAACTTAGTGTTTTGTACCATTACCATTTAGCGTTGGCCCAGGATGCATAACATGGCGGTCGTTAAGCTAAGTTGAAGGCCTTATGTACTGAAAAATTTCAACGGCAATCCGCCACAATCTGCGCCTGTCCATTTCAACGTGGCTATGGGCTAACCACCTGTTAAGTGGTACAAAAATGCATAAGATGAAATGTGGGTGTATAGTATCCTGTTGCCACCCCTTCGGGGATAAGGCGTGGCTGATAAATATCCAATGCTCAACTTTTATGCGTACGACATAAAACCGAATGTTGTTCTAGAGATCCAAGTTTGTTAGCTCTATGTACAACAAGTTTACTGCAGAACTTTACAAGACTTCCCCTTACTTTACTTATACCAGAACATACTATTCAGGGCAACTAGTATAGACAGTACTTTAATAATTTTAAGCTTGTTTTGCCATCATAAATCAAGCCCAGGGGTTAGATTTATGAGGAAAGGAACACCGATTGTTGGTCACGAGTTTCAAATTGGCAAATAAAAGATGTAGGTACTGAAACGTTTGTACCTATCAAGTCCCAATTATTTACGAATGACATCTCAAATTCTCAACCCGGGCACGTAGTCATATTAACGATAATTGTTTTTCTCAATTTTTTGTTACAAAATGATATATAATATTTAATTCAGATATGGATGCCAGTAGTGTAGGACTGGCGATCACACAGTCGATATCTCTAACGGGAATCTTCCAATGGGGTATGCGACAGTCGGCAGAAATGGAGAATCAAATGACCAGTGTTGAAAGAGTTCTAGAATACACTAAGTTGCCAAATGAACCTGCCTTACACAGTGTACGTATATTTTACCGATACATTTTATAAATGCAGACCTTTGAATCGGTGACTTTATTATTTAATCATGCAACAACGCATGCACCTTATAAGCTAACATTCCGTATGGTTTTGTCCTGGAAGAACTTATAATCACGGTTTAGCCGGTAATGATAATCGATAGTAATTAGCGTAAAGTAATATCGTCAACACACACTTGTGCTGTATCAGCCCTGCCGATTTTTTTTTAAGTACAAGGAACTTAGAAAAAATTTAAATGTTTTTGCAGAACTGTAAAGATTTGATGAAAATTGAAATATTACTGCAATGATATGTCCAGAAATTCCATTGCATTGGCAAATATAATAAAATTTCTATTACAGGCAGGAATACTGTTTGGTCTTCCAACTTCGAAAAGGTCATCGCACTCTTTGTTTGATGCTTTTAGATGTTAGCTAGGGTCTGAGGAGGATACCTACAACCTATCATTTGGTTTAAAAACAAAGATGGCAATCTGAAGATAGAAATAAATATTTTTTTAGTTGATCGGCAGTCAGCCGCGCGAGTGCTGCACCTCTGGTGTTGCAAACGTCCATAGTGGTATAAAAAAAAGATATGCCCACTAGCCACTATAAATTGCGGCGTAGCTTTATACTCGTAGATCGATCAAAATACGATTAACAGCCTGCGGCTCTTATAATCGGAAAGTGGTTTCCAAGAGATCGATTGAATGTGCTAAACGTTTGTTAATTTCAGGAACCTGACAAAAAACCTCCGCCCAACTGGCCAAGTGAAGGTGCGATACATTTCAACGACTTGACTTTAAGATATACCCCGGACGGAAATTACGTGTTGCATAAATTGCAATTTCACATACAGTCTGGAGAAAAGGTTTCTTTTATTTAATAACAAGTATTTTGTCTTGCCCGGGTTATGCGCATATCGTCCCATTCGCAGTTAGTCCCATTCGCAATTCGTCCCATGCAAGCAGTTGGTAAGGGAAGTTTGGTTTTGGTCCAAAGTTTATCGAACTGTATTATTAAAAACAACATTTTATTTTTCGGAATTTTGAGTAGAGGTTGTCCCTTAAAAACTGCTTGCATAGAACGAATTGCGAATAGGACGAAATGCGCATAAACCCTTTAGAATCATCCATCTGTATATAAGAGCTTGATGAATATAAAATTGGTTTTCTATACATAGGCTACCAACAAACATTCAGTTCCACTGCTCAAAAACCTAAATTTGCAGATTGGCATTGTGGGCAGGACAGGCGCAGGAAAGTCGTCTATAATACAAGCACTATTCAGACTGGCATATCTAGATGGCTCTATCACCATTGATGGAATTGATATTACAAGCATCGGCTTGCATGACTTGAGAGAAAAGTTATCTATAATTCCGCAGGTACATAAACTTTATATTTCTACTAAGCCGTTATCAAACATGCGGAGGTAAAGTAAAAACAAGCAATTTATTGTACAAAATACTTAATGTATGATATTGCTGTGTTAAATTTTAGGAGCCAGTATTATTTAGTGGGACCATGAGAAAGAATTTGGACCCATTCGATCAGTATTCGGATGATGTTTTGCTGAATGCTTTGAATAATGTGGAAATGCAATCGGAAGACGTCGGAGTAGGTATGTTTTGAAGATAAGGAAACTTAGTAGTTAATTCACGTAGGAATGTTTTTTTATGAACAAAACTCGGCAATCAAATGTAATGTATATTGAATGTAATTCACATGCAAAGTGTAACTAAAATTTCGACATCTTAAACGTTTCAGTAATAATTCTGCTGTGACTTTTTGGCACATTCCAGATGCCTTATACAAAGACGTACAAGAAAGCGGGTCTAACTTCAGCGTAGGCGAGAGACAGCTGGTATGTCTAGCGCGAGCGATAGTGCATAACGATAAGATTCTAGTATTAGACGAAGCAACTGCCAACGTGGATGCGCAGACCGACGCGCTCATACAGACCGCCATCAGACTACACTTCCGCGAGTGTACCGTACTCACGATAGCGCATAGACTCAACACCATCATTGACTCCGACAAGGTAAGATTACCGGACTTAGTATGGTTAACAATTCATAATTCTGAGCAAATATAGAGTGTTCGTAGATATCGAACCATAGAGGCACAAGACCACGGCCCGTGTTGGCGTTGTTGAGTCATTAATGTTGGGGAATAATATGTGCAGATCATCTTCTAGATAAATAAATATTTTGTCTGGTACGATCATCATCCGAACGTCTGTCCCAGTTGCGTCTCGCGACGCCCGGGGTCCATTTTTCTACATTTTCTTCTCCACTTCGCACTTTCGTCGGCATCCCCTGTAGTGAGACCATTGGCACGCATGTCATCCCTTATGAGGTCAAGCCAGCATTTTGTCTGGTACCTGTTATACAATATTAATACATGAACAATATACTATATGATACGATATGAAACGACCTATCCGACTGCTGCGCCAAACGAGTGCTTGTGCCTCGGTATACAAAACTTCTGCGGCAGCGTCCCTACAGGCAGCGTTAATACTGATTGAATGACTTTTTTGCCGGACTTTTTATTATCCACTGCTATGTAGCCCAAATGAATGTAGAGCTTGTTCTATGCGATGTAGAAACCCGTAAACATAGTTATTTATTTCGAAATACATAATATACAAAGAAAACACCAAAATCTCAGTGCTGAGATAGGACCTTAGTGAATTTATTGGGACGAATTATGCGCAGCAACGGGTCAACCCGCGAATGCCGATAAATACCCCCAAAATTTTTTATTGGATATTCTTAACAAAAGCAAACTGAAGAGGGTGATTATAATATTATAATGACCACAAAAACAGATTTCAGACACGTGCAAAGTTGTTAATAATAAACTAATGGCATTTATACATAGATACTGGTTCTCGATGCGGGTCGCCTCATGGAGTTCGACCATCCGCATATACTGCTTCAAAACAAGAAAGGACATTTCCGTAAGATGGTGGCCGAGACGGGCCCAACTATGTACGCTCTGCTTCAGAAACAGGCAGCTCAGGTAAAGACTTTTTTTATTCAAAAGCAAAACATGGTGGCGAGCTTGTATACTCTTATCTATATACTACGAGTCATATTTAAAACTTAAGAGTTTGACTGTCTGGTTACACGCGCTATTTTCAGGAACTACTAGTTCTTATTGAAAATTTATTTACGTGTTGGATAGCCCATTTATCGAGAAAGACTATGTAGGCCATCACGCTACTACTTAGGAAAGCGGAGCATAAACCGTAAATGATTATGGTTATGATGGAAAAGGACCCATGGGAGATCAAAATATGAGACGCGCAAAACTGCGGCGCTCAACTAGTTGTTCGCTGTTCTCTACGCACTAAAACTAGGAGAGAAGCGCATTTAGAGATTTGAATGAATTGAAGCTATAATATCGGTTTCTTGTAGCACACTCGTCAACGGTACGAAGGCTTCTGACCATTTTTGCAGATTCCAAAGTGATGGCACACATGTATTGTATCTAAATAAAGCAGGTCAAGAGTACCCTAAACCAGTGTATGAAAACACTTATGAGAGACGCGAAAGTTGTGTCAAGATCGTAGCAAGTGGAAAACCATAGTGTTTACCTACCCCGATGGATGACAGGCGTGAATATATGTATGTATGTAGTACATATATGTTACGTTATACCAACATTTGATTAGCCACGCTGCAGTGCGCTGCCGAGTCCAGATGGTACAGGTTTGTTTAGAATTTTCTTTCATTTCACTATGACATCCTCTGTTAGTCAGTAGGCTACACACAGATCAGCTGACAACTGGTATGGGGTCCAAAGGTAGACATTAGTTACATAAGTTTATATAGTTACGCCTTTATCCTCGAAGAGACGCAGATTGTGGCTGCCTTATGTTGAATTTTTTTAAGTCCATAGGCATACTTAATGTGTCTTCCCAAGTACGATACGCACTTAAATGGAAATGCCACAAAGCGGTCACCCATTTGAGGACAGCCTTAGCGAAAGATACTTAACACTGTGATCGTTTACAAAACAATAAGTTAGCAGAACTGCGACCGTTTGGTTTCATATGAACTATGAATTCAAATTAACATATTTCATGCGAACGGAGCCGTAAATAATTTTAGTAATGTGTGTGTATATTTTCTGCAGAGCTACAAGAAGGCCGCACGAAGAAAAATTGAGCCAGAAAATAGATCATAAAGAAAGAAGGAATTTTGATAATAAAATTCATTTATTTAGATATTTATTATATAAATGCTATTTTATTTTATATACAAATATATTAATGAAATAAACTGATTTATAAACTATGAATAACTTGTTGTCTTAAATATAATTCAGCATACTGAGTTCAGAGGAAAAATAAAACGTTAAGATTTCTCTGAATATAAAGATAAATAATAACAATAACATACACTTATATTGATTTAATCAATACTTGCTATCTGTACTCTACGCTATTAACAAGCAATTAATTCAGAGATACTGTTATTTTAAAAACTCTAAATGTCTAGAAATGAATATGTCATTGCACTGCAGATTAACGCGCCAAAAATAATTCAATAACGAAAAATTTGCAAAAGAAGTTTAATCCAAGACTTTGAAATGTAGATAAATTATTCGGTGTACACTGCAGCAATTGTGTTTTATTTATTCATTCAATTTCAATGCATTTCATTTTCTAGAATCGGTTTACATATGTATGGCGTAATACGATTCCCACTATTAACTGTATTTTTTATCATTAATTTGTTAAGTTGTGGACGAATTTTATAAAGATCATTTCAACAAGTATCATTTAGTAAAGTGTGTACAAAACAGACTCTACAACTTTATATGGTCCTTCGAGCCGGATTTCAAACAATGCTTTGTATGATCTATTATATCTGCGGTGCTGACTAAAACAATGTTTTCCTTCAACGCGCTTTCAACACGGTTGCTAATAAAGTGATATAAGTGTTGAATTTTTATTAAAACAAATAATAAAAGGTTTGCTTTAGTGACTGATAATAAAAACTAGGGATCTATTAAAGCAGTCTCAAGGCCAAGAGCTCTTATTCCATCGGAATAATTTATACGATAAAATTGTACAGTACTACTAGTACTCTATCTACTATACATTACACAGTCTCCATGTGACAGTTTAAGCTAGCGAGCTGGAGTTCCATCTTCTTCTTAAATCCCTCCACTATAGAGTCCATTCGCCTGAAAATTAAGTTCGAATTAATTGGTGTTAATTCATAACTGACTACATCGGTTGCGTAAGTGGTAATGTATGCGACTGTAACGCTGAGGTCCCGGGTTCGATTCCCGGGCCGGAAAAAATATTGTGCTCCGCAAAAAAATTTTTCGAAGTTTAGGTGTCGTCATAATTCTAGCGTTTGTCCCAGTTGCGTCTCGCGACGCCCGGGGTCCGCTTTCGTCGTCGGCATCCCCATTCGACCATTGGCACGCATGTCTGGTCATCCCTTACGACGTCAAGCCAGCACTTCTTGGGTCTTCCCCTCTTACCGGGACCCGGCGGGGCTGACATGTCCAGACATTTATTTCCCACGTAGCCCGGCGGTTGCCGCAAGACGTTACCGTGGGTGTGTTGTCCTACGTATAATGTGTATGTTTTTAGAAATATATAAGCATGTTTATCAGATGTCTAGATCCCATACCAGAAGCTTATATTAGCTTACTTTGGGCTAGACGACGTTGTGTAAAAAAATGTCCTACAATATTTTTTTAAATAACATCAGAAAAGCTGGGGGGGAAAGAGAAAGAAATAAAGAGATCGGTGTCTGAAACCTAAGTTCAAATTAATGTATCTGGGTATGTTGTGGTTTGTTGTGGTGTATTGGCATCCGGGACTAACGGCTTAACGCGCCTTCTGAAGCATGGAAATGGTAATATCATAGCCGACTGTGTTTACCGGTTAACATTTATTTCGTTATTTTTAAACTTACTTCTTTTCTTCTTCACTTTCTAATGGCGGTATCCCAGCTAACGCCTCCATTATATAGTTTCTGAAAATGAAATGATTTATTAATTTAAAAAATTAAGAATCATTATAAATCACAAGTCATCTAATAAAACAATTAACATTGATGTTTTCACCAACGACAAGTTTTCACCAATGCATAAAATTATTTAAATATAAAAGGCTTTTTCTTTAGTTTACTAATACTCGACCCAAACTCATAAAGATTGATATAATACGACAAGACAATAAAGTAATGAAAAAGTCAGAAAGAAGTAGACGCTTACAACGTAACAAAGAACCAGATGTAAAACAACAAAATCCGAGCTCTGGGGAGCTATGTCAAGATACAGATACAAATAGTAGACTATTTTACAAGTGCATCCTAATTTATGAGAAAGGATTCTTATTATTATTATCAATACTGGCAACAATTCAATAGTTCTTAGAATTTGGAATTTGTCAGGGAATGAGAGAATAATATAGAAGGCATATCATTACCAAATCATAAAAGTCAATCGATAAATATTCGGGTTTCGGTGGATAACCTAAGATACATATACCATAAGCGTACAGGGAAAAATTATGCATTATTAGTAGTAGACTTTAGATAGAGGCTTTATTCCGCGAACGCTTAGATTGTGGAATGAACTCCCTGCCTGGGTTTTCCCGAACATCTACAGTATGGGGTTCTTCAAAAGGGGTCTTAGAAGGTTTATAGGGGTCGGCAGCGCGAGTGATGCACCTCTGGTGTTGCAAACGTCTATAGGCTACGGTGACCACTTTCCATCAGGTGGGCCGTATGCTTGTCAGCTACCTTAGTGGTAAAAAAAAATAGGACGTACTCGGCTTTCCTGCTGAGATGTTCCGCTGTAGCGATGTGCAAGAGGGTGTACTCGAGACGCGCTTGGAAGGCCGCCTGAGGGGCGAGCGGGTCGGCGGAGGGGGCACAGGCCGCCAGTCGCGCCAACTCCTCGCACACCGTCTCACAGATGTCACGCACGTAGCGGGACGAGGCCGACCCGCAGACACCGTCCACCTACAGTTACCGTTCATCGTTAACTTTAGGGAAATTTCTGAGTAAAGGCCTATTAGCACACAACAGATTGTGGAATGCGCTGCCATTAGATATACGTAGATATACGACGTGCGAAGTCGCTTGCCATCTTGGATAAAGTTAAAAACCACTTTCTATCCTCTAACTAAGTTTTACTTGTATTTCTTTTCTTTTATTCCTTTACTGTGTACAACTTAACTATTATCCTCGCTATTTAATTAATCTGTAGTTATATATTATGTAAGTGCGCCATCAACTACCTCTTTCTGCCTTTCCTGATCATCTCTTTCCATACTAAAGTTATCTGGAAGATATCGCTTTTAGCGATAAGACCGCCCATTGTACTCTCATTTGTAGTTTTAAGTCCTGAAAACTGTATGTAATGGTGTGCAATAAGGAGTTATCTTATCTTAACAGTGCCGATCAGTAACGTATACATCAGTGTTAGTGAAAAATGATATTGTTGCCTACATTTTGTACGACGCTATCCGCACTTGATCCGCACTCGTCAGTGACAGTGACTGTCAGTGCGCACTAAGCGTAACTGTCAAACAACAGTGCCGGCACGTGCCGGAACTGTTGTGTGCGGATAGGCCTTTAAGCTATGTCAAATTGAAGTATCATCACCATCCTCTTGCTCTTGACCCAATTTATTTGGGGTCGGCGCAGAATTTCTTTTTTCATTCATTCCTATTATACATCATCTGATAATTCACTCCTTTCACATTCATATTTTTATAAATATTGATTCAGTTTCTCCTCGTCGAAAGTCACATAACTAAAAGAACGATGAATATAAATGTTGAAGGATGGAGAAGAAGAATGACAAAAGAAATACAATCAAAGAGTATGTAACAACCCCAGCGCGCCGTTTCATACAACATTGCTGCAGTGTTGTAACGTTCCAAATTCAAAAACGCTCCAGCAATGAATTTCAATTTCTTTGTCCGTAAATGCGATACTTCGCTCGCGTGTTTGTTTTTCGAAATAATGACAGTATTTCAATGCATGTTTGAGAAAATAGTACATTATTGCAAAGGCCAGGAAATATGCAAATGTCATTCCGGCCGAGGCATATAGAGTGTATTCTCAAAATAATGCATGGAAATAAAATAAAAGCTTTATACATTTAATTTAATTTAATTCATTTTGGTTACATTAGCCATATTTGGCAATTACCTACTAGAAAAGAAGAAAATATTTTTGATTTTCCTTCAGTGGAATATATGCAGCAAGATGGAAAATCTAATAAAAAAAATATTAGTATATGCGACTGCCGCGCTGAGCTCTAGAGTTTGATTCCAGGGTTAGAACAAATTTATGTGTGATCTAAAAAAGCCTTGTTTTTGAGATTGGGTGTTTCCTATGAATCGTTATATGTTTATATTTAGAAGTATTTAAGTTTCTTTATCAGTTGTCTAGATCCCACAGCACAAGCTTAGTTTGAACCCCATTGGGCTGTGTGAAAAAGTTATTTTATGTTCCAGACCACCAATTCCACCCATTAAACAAGATAAATGCACTTATTTCGAAAATAATATACTTGCAGTAAGCGTCCGCTCAAGAAGAATGATAAAAGAAATCCAATGAAAGAGTATCTAATAACAGCACGCAGTTTCATACAACATCGCTGGAGCGTTGTAATGATCCAAATTCAAATGCGCCAGCAATGAATTTCATTTTCTCTGTCCGTCAATGCGATACTTCGCGTATTCATTTTTCGAAATAATGACATTTCCATGCATGTTTGATAAAAACATTTTGTCGACGTTCTAACTCTGTACTAGCAGGGGGTACCAATGCGAACAAAATATTTTTAATAACATTAAATTATCCCTAGATGGCAGTAATGGTATCAAATTCAAGATTACAAAAAATAATAATCATATTTAGCTGGTAAAGTCCGGTAATTGATTTCTAAAATAAAAACCATATTATAATCTGTGATATTAACATATTAAACTCGTTAATAATACAATTAATGTAGATTGCGTAAATAATTGGTTCTAGATACTGTTCATTCAATAATAGATGGCGACGTAATAAGTTGAACAGTTCTCCACCAACATTCATCTCTCTATGCCAATAGTACCTGTAAAAAAAAGAGCGTTCTATCTCTTTCGGTCGCGCACGTCACAGCTATGCACGCTAGAATAATAAACTTATTTGTAAAAATATTGTGATATCGATGACGAGGATTGCTCCGCAAAAATCAAGCAGTAGATAAATTCATCACATTTGTTACCGTGTGTGTGGTCTGGTGGTTAATGGCGAGAAGTAGTCGTTAGATTCATTGTATTTTTCCCAAGTATAGAGTCCCAACATCGAATCCTCATTGTTTTGTTTTTTTATTGCCTTTTAAAAATAAATATTAACAATTATGAATACAAAACACCGAAAAACTAAGCTCTTTTTTTGGTTTTATAGAAATTTACTAAATATAGTGTTTATTACGAACTAGCATGAGTAAAGTTTCATTAAAAAAAATGACTATTACTGCCTTTCTGGCCCACTTAACTTTTTTATAGCAGAAAATAAATCATTTTATTTTATATCAAAACGCGATGTGGCATCTAAATTGTAATCAAAACAAATCCATTGATCCGATCCGCCAAAGTAAACGATATATCACTAAAAATAAAGTTCAAAATAGAAGCGCGTAATAACTGTCGGTCTCTGTCAACCTGCTAATAAGGTTCCAAGTGGTCTGACCGCCGGCACTACTCTTACGTCAAAATATTATTAGCGCTGCATCGTATACGATGATACATTGCGCTTTGAAAAGTTAAAAATATAAAAAAGGTAGTTGACGGCCGCGGCTCCGCACGCGTGATGGGAACTTGTTCCCGTTATAAAAAGTAGCCTATATGTTGTAAATCCATTCGGTAATTTTTACGTGAAAGAGTAACAAACATACATCAAATTTTACAACTTAATAATATTTATATCTTATAAAATTTATATTAAACTAGTTGACGTCCACGGCTTCGTCCGCGTAGCGAAGTTTTCCCGTTCCCGTTTCCCACAGGAACTTGTTCCTGGGATAAAAAGAAGCCTAATGTTATTCTGATGTATAAGCCACATTGTAAAGTTTCATTAAAATCCGTTCAGTAATTTTTACGTGAAAGACATCCATACAAACTTTCACATTTATAATATTATTAAGATAAAGATAATCATAATCTATCTAGGTACTTTCTTTTATTTTGCTTACATTAATTATAAATTTCATGTTCATGGACCTGATACAATAGATAAAAAATAAAATAAATATCCGTGAAAGTTGCGTAACTCAGTGATCGTTTACAGAGCACTGAGACCGCGAGGCCACGAGCGCATCCGACGATTTTTTATTACCAACTTAATCACGTTAATTAAATGTTTTACGATTCCATGATATTTCAACAATAGATTATCTACTTATATTATAGAACTTTGTTTATTTGACCCCTGGTTTCGGTCTCTGTAGCCTGCACTGTAGACAATAGGTATATCTTACAACCTAAACCCCGAGATCTCGACCATAGACTTAGCTACCCCGGAGCCAGGGGCTATAGACATCCATTGACTCTAGACTTTTGACCATGACCTCAGCATCTAAGGTCTCGGGGCCCTACCGGCTCTAAGCCCACAAACTCAGATTCTAGCCCAGAAGCCTGGGCTTCGGATCTAAGACCCTGAAATCTTGACTCAGGACCCTGGACCCCGGATCTCGGGAACAGGATCATGAACCCTAGGCCCTTAACCTTGGATCCTAGCCCCTGTACTGTGAGGTCTCTAGAGCCTCTACTGCATACCCTCAGTGGAGAACCCAACCCTTGACTCTAAACAGAGGATCTGGAGTAGCTGACTTTGGACTCTCGATCTGAGACACAGAAGCCGGAATTCGGGATCCCAGACCCCGGGTCGGGAATATGGGCTATACGTCCTCGAACTTGGATCCTGGCCCCTGAACATTCATGAACCCTGGAATGGGTTTATCATGTTTATTTTAGAAGTTCCTATGGCCACCTGTCCTCTACAAACAATCTCCATGCATGGAAATTACAAATGGTCATATACAAGTACCTACGTAACTAAAAAACACGGAATGAACTAATTCTAGTTTTATAATATTAGTACCTATTGATATAATATCCAAAGAAGTAAAACCCCCATTTGTTGCTTTATAACATGATAAACATGCCCAAAAGTGCAGAATATTGATAACGTCAATTAGCTAGAAAAGGCATACGGCAGAGTATTTCTGTGTATAGTGACATCTAGTGTAAATAGTAAATAATAAGAATAGTTTGCCAAAACATTGTCGCCATCTATATACAAACTCCCGTACTGCCTGCCTGCTTGGAAAGTACAGTAAGGCCGTGACCATTTTTTGTTCCTGTGCGTGCATCTGTATAAGAATTTTATTATATTATCTGTGGTACTAGTAACTGAACGCAGAAACTGAGAAATAATTCTGTATGTTACGTGAATATCTCTGCATATTATTAGGCCTTTACAGCCATTCAAAAATTGCCATCGCGGACGGTATTTCACGTCCACAAGGCGGGGTATTGGTAAAGTTTTCAACTAGCAATAATCGCACCTCGGATTAACCTCATTGGTTACGATATTGCCTCTGCGCAAAGTTAAATTTTCAGTCGTTTTCAGTACTACATAAACATTCTTCGCAAGTCTAACGATTTCACGATTTATTTCGATCTTAACGCCATCTATCGAAGCATAGAACAACTTTCACTATTAAAAAAAATGACATGTGCGTTAAGTTATTGATTAATTACCTTTCATCTACTTTCGTATCGGGAAGAGGTCATTGCGATTGTAAGGAATCAAAGGATCAGGCGAAATAGTCTAATAGATTACTAACACCCATACTGGGTACATACTATTGTGTCCCCAGTATGGGTGACTAAAAGCATGCTGTAATGCACACCGTAGAAGAGTTTATTTATTACTTTGATACCAGGGTTTATTCTAAATTTGTGGATAATGTCACCCACAGGGATGAAAAAGGCTGCTGCATATTATTTGTCTAAAAATTTTTGAAGTGTTTTTGTTAATTATGCTTTTGTACTTGTTATAAAACACATACCTCGGCATGTACAGCGATTAAATTGTTGATAATCTCGTACACGTAGGGTCTGGCGTCGTCGATTATCGCGTCCGCATCAGTTTTATGTCGTCCCATGTCCATACTGGGCTCTATAGTGTCTACCAAAGGATCCCTCTTGTGTTCTAGGTAAATTCCCGCTATCGTCGACTCGAGGGAGCTTAATGCTTTTTTCGTTGCTTGTAGAGCTTCTGTTGGCTGTGGGAAACCGAAGCTGAAATAATTGAAACGAAATATTCATTAGTTCGATAGATATTTATGTAGCTACTAATTTGGCAGACAATCATATCGCCCAGCATAGCCTATGGGCGCTTGTAACACCTGATGTCTTATGCTACACTCAGTCGACCCTATTACCGTGTTGAAATAGACAGGAACATGTTGTGGCATATGCTGTTTTTAAGGTGTTTTTTTAAGATGAAGGTCATCAACTTTTCTTCTATGTTACTGTCACCTTGGACTAATGGCTGCCATGCCTTCCGAAGCATACAAATACTCGTTGAAGAAAAGGCCACAAAAATGCCGAAAATTAAAAGACAAATAATTGTTGGTACTAGGCAAATAAAAGTAATGTAGACCCCAGGCTCCAAATTTATATAGAGTTTGGAAGCAACTGGTTAAACACTTAAGATGAAAAAGAAGACATTCGTCTTTTATATACTTCTAAACCAACGTTTCCCAAAGTGGGCGATAACGCCCCCTTGTGGGCGCTGCTGGCCTAAAGGGCGGCGGTAAGAGTGACTCTTAGACATCGACAGAGCTCTCGACTCTCGGCTACAACTTGTGAACATCAACTAATATTAATTAAGAGATTGCTCAAACTCGGTTCGATATTTCTCTCCGCGTAGTACATGTATCTGTCCTGTTTTATTCAATAAATAGAAGAAAAATCATGTCAATCGGTAGCTCCGTTTCCAAATGAAAGTAGACACAAACAAACAATGATTCATTCATAGAATACTTATCAAACGATTCATAGAATACTTGTTCTTACTTGTTGAATACAATTGAGCGTCGAATGAGATAAACGAGTTAATGCATGTTTGTCTTATTCCTGTCGGTGCGTGCTGCTTATGTTTATATAATCCTATATAAACAACGGAATATTTATTTTATTTTAATTTGCGGTTTCGCGCGTAATAAAAATAAATAAATAAATATCCATCACGCCTTATTCCCGAAGGGGTGGCAGAGGAATATTATACGCCCACTTTTCACCGTGTGGATTCCTGTCCCACGTAATAGGTGGTAAGCCCATTGCCGTGTTGAAATAGACAGACGCAGGTTGTGGCTACCTGATGTTGAAATCTTTCAAGCCGCCCATAAGGCCTTCAACCAGGCTTAACGACTGCCATTTTACTGGCAACCGGGACCAACGGCATAACGTGCCTTCCGAAGCACGGAAACGCTCGCAAATCTAAATGCCACAAAGTGGTCACCCATCCGAGGACCAGCCATAGTGAAAGTTGCGTAACTCAGTGATCGTTTACACAACACTGAGACCGCGGGGCCACGAGCGCTTCTAGTAAAAAAGAAGAGACGGCAATACTCTGTGGAATATATTAAATTCGGATTCATTGAAAATCCCACAAACCTATCGTCGCCTCAGTGCCTTCTATGTCTAAAAACATTTTCGAATGAAGCAATGAAGCCTTCAAGACTGCAAGATCATTTGAATAAAATGCATCCAGATAAGAAAGACAAGATAGATGATAATAATATAAAGATTATAGAAGGGGAGTAAGGGGGAACGGAACTACCATCTTTTCCGACCCAATAGTCAACCTCACCTGCACGCGCTTCGGCGGCGGTACCCAAGCGGGTACCGGGTGCTCCCTGCTAGACAACAAACGAGGCTCTGGCGACCGAGCAATGGCGGTTATAACCATACCCCCGACTGGATATCCGGTTGGAAGAGGCTACAGCGAGCCTTGAGGATTAAATAACCTCAAAAATGTCTGGTGCAGAAGGTCACGGGAAACCACTGCACTAAATTTCCCTAGTTGTCAATTTGGACATATAAACATGGATAAAGTTAAAAAGAAAATGGCCCCGAGTGCCCGGCGTACCTTAAATGGAATAGGGGTGCGAAGAATCCCCGGGTGGAAAAGTAGGAATAAGCAGGAGTTTGAGTCCAGGTAAAGTCCATAATGTAAGCAAGGAAATGAACAGGCTTGGGATCGCGGTACTGGGATTGAGCGACATGAGGTGTAAGGGGCGAGGTCGTCATAACATCAATGATGAGCATGTAATATATTACTCTGGCTCGGATGAGTCTACGAATTTGAATGGTGTGGGCATAGTAATTAATACTAAAACTCTCAATACCTCCGTGGAGTTCATCCCTCAGTCTAATCGGACTATGATGCTGCAAGTACAAGCTAAACCGAGAAACATCAACTTAATTCTGGTGTACGCTCCTATCAGGGACTCTTCTCAGGAAGATATTGATCAATTTTATGAAGAGGTACAACAGCTCCGTATGATCACAAAAAAGCATGACATAAATATTTTAATGGGAGATCTGAATGCTAAAGTGGGAGAGAGTGATGTTCCAGGGGTGGTGGGTAGACATGGCTTGGGAGTGAGAAATGATAGAGGTGATCTACTAGTGCAATTCTGTCAAGACAATGAAATGGTGATCATGAACACTTTTTTTCAACTACCTCCTCGGAGACTATATACTTGGACATCTCCTAAACATACACCTAAACATATTATGCGAAATCAGATCGATTTTATTATGATCAATAACCGTTTCAGACACTCCTTTAAAAGTGTCGAAACTTATCCCGGTGCTGATGTAAGAACAGATCATAATCCAGTGGTCGGTGTCTTATTATGTCAGTTGAAGTCAATTAAAAAGAAGTCTTGTTCCGCCAAGTTGAATATTAGAAAGCTCACTGATAACGACATTAGATCCAAGGTTTCCAGGGGGATTAATAAGTGGGCGCTTACCACCAGGGAACAGTCATCAAAGTCCATTGAGGAAGGTTGGTCAGATCTGAAGAATGTCATATCTGATCTAAGCAACAAGTACCTTAAACTAACCTTTTTTCCAAAGCAAGCATGGATGACGGATAAAATATCTAATTTGATGGAAGAGCGGCGCCTCTACAAGAATGTAGATGTCACAAATATAATAACATCGATAAACGGATAAGAAGAGAGGTTCGCTATGCTCGTAATCAATGGTATTTGGATAAATGCAGATATGTGGAGAGGCTGTTCGATAAACACGACGCATTCAACTTGCATAAAGAAATAAGGTCTATGATCGGCACAAATTCTCTCATAAATAGACTCGTAGATGAGATGGGTCTTCCAATACTAGATGTTCAGAAAAATAAACTTATGTGGGAGCAATAAAAGCTCTGCTCAGTTTGGAATCAAATGGCGTTGTGTGGGTTGTCCCAAAAATTATTATTATAAATATTATTAAAAAAAAAAAATACATCAGGACTATGTTTGCAGACGATACCCGAACTTCCATAACAACTAGTAACACCTGTGAGGGACTCTCGATATTAAAGGAAGAAGTTTGGAGTGCTTTACGTAGAGCTAAAGTTGGGAAAATTGCTGGACCGGATGGCATCCACATTGAAGTACTGAAGTTACTAATGGAAGATAACATAGACGCCCTGGTTGAGTTGATGAATCTGGTGTATGAAACAGGGGAATTACCAAAAGACTGGTTAGTGTCAGCTTTCGTTACTCCGCCGAGAAAGAAAAATGCTAAGAAATGCGAGGAATTTTGAACTATAAGCCTAATGAGTCAAGTACTCAAACTATTTCTTAGCATTATACATGAACGCATTAAAATCAAATGCGATGAACAGCTTTCCGACAGCCAATTTGGATTTAGATCTGGAGTCGGCACGAGAGAGGCTCTCTTTGCTTTACGAGTTCTAGTGCAAAAATGTAAAGACATGCAACAAGATGTCTACCTGTGCTTTATTGATTACGAGAAGGCGTTTGATAGAGTACTACACGATCGACTCATCGCGCTATTAGTAGACATGGGTTTGGACAACAGGGACATCAGAATCATCCAGAACTTGTATTGGAATCAACGTGCTACTGTCCGTATAGATGGTGAGGAATCTGAAGATGTTGAAATCAAAAGGGGCGTACGTCAAGGTTGCATACTATCACCTACATTCATACACTCTTTATTAATTTTTGGCTTTCGTCTCAGGGTCACATTCCTCCTTGTTGTACTACTTATCGGTATGCTAGGAGCGCCAGTGCGAATTCGAGGTGTCGCTATTGTAACGTCTTCAAATAACGCTTTGCTATGACTCGATGACATTATTATACTCTTTTAATATCAAAGTGTTGATGGAGTATGCGAATTAACAAAACTAAATCACAAAAAGTATTTTCAAATTTCTCAGATCCGAACCCCACTGATTTTGACATTTACATAAAAAGGACCTTGTATTAACCACTCGTCTTTATAGCCAACTGCAAAACGGTTGAAATTTGTGTATGCGTTATTGAGACATTAAACAAAAATCAAGCTCAAAAACAGGATAATGACCTCTACCCAACTTTCACTTTTTTGTTCAAACTTTTGTAAATATACCGGTCGTTCTAGATTGATTTCTTTTAATTTTTCTAAACCTTAAAGTCAAGTACGCAGATCGTTAAAACATTTTTCTAACAGAGAATCTCATCTGCAAAGTCAGACACACTGCATCATTGAGATATAATGTATGTAATTTGTTTATTTATTTATCACGTTTTATCCCCGAAGGGGTGGCAGAGGCATATTACATGCCTACTTTTCACCATGTGTATTTCTGTCCCCCGTAATAGGTAGTGAGCCCATTGCCGTGTTGAAATAGACCGACGCGGGTTGTGGCTACCTGCTGTTGAAATTTTTCAAGCAGCCCATAAGGCCTTCAACTTGACTTAACGACTGCCATGTTACTGGCAACCGGGACCAACATCTTAACGTGCCTTTCGAAGCACGGAAACGCTCGCAAATGTAAATGCCACAAAGTGGCCACCCATCCGAGGACCAGCTATAGTAAAAGTTGCTTAACGCACTGATCATTTACAGTGAGTCCGCGGGGCCACAAGCGCTCCAATATAATTAAAAATAAAATAAAACGTACTTCTGAAACACTTCAGATATTTTGGTGAGAGTGACGCGCCTGGTGTAGTGAGCGTTGGTCCCGGCCAGCAATAGCCGTTGCTGCCAACTTCGGCTGTTGCTTGCGCCTTCCTCTATGCATTGTTCTAGGGTAAATGATAAGTTATTGTTGTTGAACTCCTGGAATTTAGAACAGTTTCATTTTCATGGTTTTCATAAAGAAATAACAAGAGAGAAAGAAAGAGATAAATATTTATTTATTTGTAAATAGCTTCAAAAAAAACATGTCGTAAGAAGCATAAACAAAAACACCAAACAGTCATCTAATAAACTCTGTGCCGCCGCGCCAAAATGAACTGCGGAATGACATGACAGCTGACATTGAGATGACAGCTGACACTTACAAGACAGCTCACAGAAAAAATCTAGATCAGTGGTTCTCAAACTTTTTTGGTGACGGAACCCTTTTAGGAAGCAAAATACTTTATGGAACCCTACAATAAAACAATAGTTTTTAAAAGTGTATTATTTATTAATAAGCATAATAAAAGTACAATGTAACAGTTACTAATTATTACTTACTTTACCACATGGCAAGTACAATAATAGAAGATATTAAAAAATAAAAAATCTAACTAATGGGAGGTATTGTAATAATAATAGTGTGTTATTAATGGCGATGATGACTACTAGGTCCCTGTATATAAAATAAATTGATATACAGCCAATGTAGTTTAAATTACCTTAACAGTACATCTAATCATGAAGGGAAATCTTACATTGTCTCATTACGGAGACTTGAACTAACAAACAAACAAAAGATTTAACTCGGTTCAGGCGCCAGGAGGATAAGTCCTACCAACTTTATGCATACGGATATCGGCGATAGAGATTGAGCTTCTAATCATAAGAGCAGGAACCAAAAATAATAGAATACATCTCTAGACGAAAGTTTCTGAATAGGCGAATTGATTGAATATACATTATCACTATTGGTATAACCTATTCAAGTGATTTAGTAAGCTAAAGATTGACTATTCACAGGGTTGAGGCGTGAAATTTAGAATAGTGAGATCCAGCATAATGCCAGCTTATGAGTCACAATATATATCGTAACATGATTCAAAACATGAGCCAAATCATTGATTCGTAAATCGCTGAGTCTAATCATGGACTCATTACATGGGCCTAATCATTGAGTCGTGCATCATTACTAGATTAATCTACACAAAAGAAAAACAATTTTAGGTACCTGAATCGTAGTTACATTACCACGGGATTCGAAATCACATCTGCAGACCGCGACAGGTGCCGTCTCCACGAGAATGACGAGCCCGTAACCACATGGTCAGCATTTATGGCAAATTTCATCCAACCATAAAGTTAATATAAAAAAAAAAGTGCTTTTTCAGCTGCAAATAAAAGAATTAGTTCCATTAGATTTTGAAAAACAATTGGAGATTTGTTAGTGATTCGAATACATAAAGAGAACTTACCACTTTTTTAAAGAAAAACCAATAAATCTTGAAGAGCAGGCAAATATTCCATTAACGCCGCTCTAATCATCGTAATAAGCTGTTAACAAGCGAATAATCTTTCGTCAAAATACTAAAGATCACCAAGGTTAGAAACGTGGTTTCAAAAATCAAAAGTTCTTACCGAAATACATAGTTATTTTGGAATAACCATTTATAAGAATTCACAGGCGTGAACTTCCATATACAATTTATAAAAGATTACTTCTTTTTAGCAAAGTTTAAAAAATATATTTACAATCGACATCTTTTTGACGTCGATGTAGCTAGGCGAATG
Organism: Thumatha senex; assembly: GCA_948477245.1. Lineage (NCBI taxonomy): Eukaryota > Metazoa > Arthropoda > Insecta > Lepidoptera > Erebidae > Thumatha > Thumatha senex. Next base: position 24,561,599 of record OX419726.1, read on the forward strand.
CTTGTACCGTCACCATAGAGAAAAGGATTTTTTTTCTTTTTTATTCTTTCCAAGTCTACCCTATTGCATTGAAACTAAGGCAGGCATACAGCCTTAGAGAAATCGCAATTTGTTTAAAATCGATGACACACGGAGCGAAAGAGTCAACAATCTACTCACTTCTCTCTCTAAATCTCAAGACTAGCAATGATATTCCAATGTGACGTTTTACAGTATGAAACTGTTTTTTTTATTTTTCATCAATTGGTTGATATCAGGTTTGATAGAAGACAGTTGAAGTCTCATATCAGGTTCGGCGTCCAGTCTATTGCGATATTTTGTTTTCGTGGCTGCATAGGTTGAGAATGCTGTTTCGCACAAATATGTTGTTGGGAACGGGAGAAGAATATTCAGAGCCATTTTTCCAAGCATTGGATATTCATCACGGATTCTGCACCAAAAATCATTGAGAGGCGTCGTTTTGAACAGTGACTCCATACTTGTGTCTGATGACATTTCAAAAAGAGATTCATATATCTCGTTTGACTTACTTACCGGGCTTTTGCAAAGTTGGGTAAAAAAGGATTATGAATCCATGAATTCAGGTTCATTTTTGTATTCTGTTCTTCGGGAAAATACTTTTCAAAAGATGCGCGCATCGAACTGAGATATTGGACCAATTCTTCAAACACATCATCTTGAAACATTTCTGAGTCGTTATCGCTAACAAACTCACTGAGTGACGTAAAGCTTTCTATTTCTTTCTTACCAACGCAAATAATCCAAAAATCTAATTTGCTTTTTAAGGCAGTTATTTTATTATAGGCCTGAAACACTGTTGTCTGTTTACCTTGCGTTCAGTTTTTGAAAGATATCCGCCATAGAATACAATCGGAACAACCAAGTGTTATCATACAAACGGTCCTTCAAATTAAAAGAAGTATCTGCTGAAAGAAACATTTGTAACTCGGCTCTAAGTTCAAATAGCCTTGTTAAAGTTTTACCCCGAGACAGCCATCGCACTTCTGCATGGAGCAGCAGTGTTTTATGTTAGCTGCTATAATCTTCACACAATAATGAGAACAATCGGGATTGTAGTGGTCGTGATTTGATAAAATTAATGATTTTTACCGCTTCATCCATAACTAATTTTAGATTTGACGGCATTTGCTTCATCGCAAGTGCTTGTCTATGCAGAATACAATGGCTGGAACTACAATTACGGTCTTTATTTTTTATTCGTGACACTGCTCCTGCTGTTTTACCTGTAATCGCCTGGGCCCCATCTGTACAAATGTCAATACAATTGTTCCAACTGAGAATATTATCTTCAAAAAATTTCTTTCCCGGTAGTGTTTGTGAGCAGCGGTAAACACATAAGCATGTCTTCTTCAAAAGACTTTAATATGGATATCTCACAATAACCAGCAAGATAGCCAAACCAGCGACATCAGTCGACTCGTCCATTTGCAAGGCGAATCGTGTTTTTTTGTAGACGTGTAACTAGTTCTTGTTTGACGTAGCTTCCGCTGTGACGATTTCACGGCGAATCCTTGATCTGGGATTCGCCGTGAAATCGTCACAGCGGCACAGTAGAAAGATGCTTTGCAGATTTTTCATCGAGCATACATTTTGTTATGTCTAATACACATGGCTTTATTAAATTCTCAGCGATAGTATGCGCTTCACCTGCTTGTGCAATGATAGCTAACTAAATATGATGCCTCCGTTGCCTTTTCGTTGATAGTTTGTGTTACATGCATCATATTTTTTTGACTTTCCAATAACTGATCTTTTTTACAAACATAAAATTATTTATTCTTGTCTTTAGACTCGGGGTGTACAGTTTCTAAATGTCGGCGCAATTTGGCAGGTGCCATGGAACTAATAGGAAGCAGTTTACTACATAGCTTTCAGAGAGGTGAGCCGTTGCAATTAACAAATCCGAAACTGATATAATGATTCATCATACTTTCTTTTTTTCGTCTTTGAAACCGTCGAGCTTGACGTCGTGGCATCATCGTCTGGATCGGTGATCCTAGCTGCTGGCCAGACTGTTGTTAACAGGGTTTTTCTTTCAAGTTAACCTTATTTTCACCAAGACAAGACTACGTTTAGTGTTTAGTCACCGGATGACATCACACTTGGGTCCGATGTATGAACCTACTGTTTTCTGTTGTCCCGATTTCGACTATTACTATGGTGCTTTCCTTTTCTATAGGATCTAAACCTAGTTGTCTTGCTGGTATCCCGCTTTGCAGTGGTGTAATTTTTGGAAAAACAGATGATTTTCCCTCTCTGTCGGTCATACGTTTGTTTATAACGGATTCAGCAGACACAATACCAATTTGTCCTTCCTACATGCCTAAGAGATAGGTATAAAACCAATGTTTTACTACAAATATGTCAGTTACCTGTGTATCATCGTGATGCAAGGCGAGGTATTGTAGTACGGTGACGTAAGCTAGTAGTATACTCTGTGTTTGTTTGTATAGCGCCATAGCCGGCTCTCTATTCTCCGCTAACAAAGCTGTTTCTCGTCGACCGCCGCTTGCCACACATTTGTGTATTGCTGATAGCGCTTCCTGCATATATGTCTCGAGTAGCTGTGGCTGAAATTTTGATTATTTCGTTTGTAGTCAGCGTGCTCGGCTCGAAGGACCAATAAAATGAGCATTTGTCTGTTCAGTACGCTCAATTTGTGAGGTGAAACGATACTCTTGTGATATCGCTTTAATCAGTTATATTTACGAAAAAAAAAACATTTGTGTGATCCACAAATGTTTGTTTCAGAGTTTGGGTGTTTCCTATGTATAATATGTATGTATTTAGAAATACATAAGTATGTATATCAGTTGTCTAGATCTCTTACTTTGGGCTGAACGCCTGTGTAAAAAAAACGTCCGACAATATTTATTTATCGCTTATCGTGCCGTCCGAAGCATGGAAACTCTGTACCGAAATCCGTCAAAATCAGTTCTGCAAAATGTAAAAAGTAACCTCCCTATCTGCCTTATAATATTATAGAGAATTTCATTCAGTATGTAATACACTTACAAGGTGAGTGATGGCGCCATAGTCCGTAAACTCCTCAATCTTCCATGTCTCCTTTTCATCAAGTCCCTTGACTCGCTTGTGGGCTCGCTGTAGGAACACCGTCATGCCGTAGACGCGGTAGTCAAAGATCACTTTCTCCACTATACTCAGAGGCTGAAAAGACACATAAAACAAACTAATAAATATAAAAAGGCGATGAAGATGCGAGATTACACATAAAGATCTGATAGTTTAGGTAGGATTTTGCAAATATTTCTAATATGGGGTTAATTTAAAAAGCTACCTTGATGTTGCAAACGTGCATAGGCAACGGTGATGACTTTCCTTTAAGGATTGGGGCGTATGTTTGTTTGAAACCTTGCATAGTATTTTTTCCCAAAGTAAACTTTATTGTCTGTCCCGGTTAGATCCAAAATTCCAACATCGGTGTGGTCTGCTTTGACAGGCTGCTTGAGGTAGCAGTAATTGTTAAAACACTACGTATCATTCAAGTACAAGGCCCACATGTTGGAAAGGGAAATTTGTCTATTTCATCGGCAATTTAGAAGAATCTGCCATTAAACCAATGGCCGGACACTCAGGGTGTAGATAGCAAGTGTTGGTGTTAGTAGCAGTTAAGGTTGTCTTGATCCAGGTCTAGCTTCTTTATTATATAAGTATGTTTATCAGTTATCTGGTTACCATATTACAAGCTCTGCTTAGTTTGGAATTAGATGGCATTGTGTGAGTTGTCCAAAAGATATTTATTTATTTATTTATACATATAACTAAATCTTAATAATCTTTAAACTCATACTTGTGAAGGCAAGTCCAGTTTTATAAGCTCATCGTAGGCGTCTCTCAAGTGACGTAAGTTGGCAACGATACGAACACGCAGCGCGTCCATCGGCACTGTCTTGCTAGTACTGCCTGTAAGCAGGCAGGAGCGCATATGGTCAGAGAATAGCTCCACTGCTGCTATTATCATCTCCTGTAAATGGTTAAAAAGTATTTAAACTGTAATTGTAACTGTATTTGGGGATAAGGCGTGATGGATATTTATTTATTTTATTTTTATTTTTTAAACAATATGCAGACCGAAGTTTCTTTTTTTTTTTCAAATTTTACTTTAAAAGCGTCATACTATAAGCGCGGGATATTTTCCTCACACTAAACAGTAAAAAGTTAAACTGACATCTATCCGATGTCTCTCTCTTCCCAGCAATAAGATAGCTATTAAAGCGTCAAAAAAAAAGTAGAATGGCCAATGTCTTGTCAACCAGTTGGAAAGTATAGTTTTTCTTATTTAGGCGATATAAGTGACAACAGTATTTGGCAATATAGCCAGTAAGCAAAAATCCGATACAAAAACTGATGGCAGGACTTCATTAATCCTGCTGATGTCTGTCTAAATACTACACTAAGCTCGCGACATATAACGTAAGATACAAGTATCTTGGTAGTTTATGGTATGGCGAGCTGTTCCGCAACTCTACGTCAAGGCGCGGTTTTTGCGTGAAGGTGGATATTTTATTCGATCCACACGAACTCGTCGAAGAACGCCAGCAAGCTATTGCAGCACTGGTGGTGATTTCTGCAATACCGTGTTGTAGGTCCCCGACTTTACTTATTATTGATTTTAATCAGGAAGATCCAAACGGCTTATATAACTCCTTATTTAATACAATTAAAGCTGAGTACAACAATATATTTAAATCAAAAACATTTTATAAAAACAAAACCCTGCAATTTTGTGAGTGGGCAACTACAGGTATTTACAAAAGTAGGGCTAAGTTGTACGAACTATATGGTATGAAGCAATTTCATTTTGATCCTGCTTTTATTCAATATGTAAAAAAATATTTCAAGACCTTCAAAATGACCTGTGCTGCTGCCAAGTCATTACATATCAGTAATAAGATTAAAGATTCAAAAAATAAGGTAAAAATGACTTGGAATGTAATCAATACTGAAACCGGTCGATTACCACCCCGTGATAATAACTTTGAGTTAATTATAAATAACAAGGTGATTAATAATAAATTAGATGTAGCACAAACTTTTTACAACTATTTTATAGACATACCCGCGAAAACAACTAGCTCTTTAAATTCTAGTCCAATCAAAGCTCAACGCATGCTTGGGGGCAGCGTAGATCAGTGCAATGTCTTATTTAGCTTTAAATGTGTTAACCCCAACGATATCATTAAAGTATTCAAGTAGCTTAACTCAAAAAAGACAGCTGACTTGTGGGGTATTTAAAATAAATATCCATCACGCCTTATCCCCGAAGGGGTGGCAGAGGCATATTATATGCCCACTTTTCACCGTGTGGATTCCTGTCCCACGTAATAGGTGGTGAGCCCATTGCCGTGTTAAAATAGACAGACGCAGGTTGTGGCTACCTGCTGTTGAAATTTTCAAGCCGCCCATAAGGCCTTCAACCAGGCTTAACGACTGCCATTTTACTGGCAACCGGGACCAACGGCTTAACGTGCCTTCCGAAGCACGGAAACGCTCGCAAATGTAAATGCCACTAAGTGGTCACCCATCCGAGGACCAGCCATAGTGAAAGTTGCGTAACTCAGTGATCGTTTACAGAACACTGAGACCGCGGGCCACGAGCGCTTCCTGTGGTATTTCTGTGAAATTGATACAGTCTATTATTGTTAATTTATCTCCACATCTAGCTGAAATATTTAATAAATGTATCGATAAAGGAGTGTTTCCGGATTTAATGAAACACAGCAAGGTAATACCTCTATTTAAGTCTGGATCCAAAACCGACCCTGGTAATTTCAGACCTATTTCAATATTACCTGCCATTAGCAAAATTTTTGAAAAAATTATATTGTGTATATACTACTACAAGTTCATTTTAATTCAAATATGCTACTACATAAAGAGCAGTATGGGTTCACAAGGGGTCGTTCTACCATTCATGCAGGTGTGACACTTCTGAATCATATATATGACGCCTGGGAGAATAGACAAAATGCTATTGGTATATTCTGCGATCTCTCCAAAGCATCTGATTGTGTTGAACATAAAACACTATTGTGAAAACTCTTTTATTATGGTATCAAAGACTATGCACTAGACCTTGTTGCCTCTTACTTAAATGATCGGATACAATATGTTGATGTTAATGAAATTCGCTCCTCTGGAGCGTCTATAGCTATGGGCATACCGCAGGGATCAATTCTAGGTCCGTTTCTATTTTTAATTTATATTAACGATCTGCCATTCTACCTAGTCAGGTCATAAGTATTGTCACACAGTAAAAACTTTTCTTTTAGAATGCTGGCCACAAAAAAGTTTATTGAATTCGAATTTCGAATTGTTCATGAAAATTAAAATATATACTTTTTAGAATTTTACGCATTTTTAAATATGGAGTGGACGTTTAAAGAAGACCGTGTTGCAGTTATTGCGTTGCATCGTTGCGGTTACGCGCCAATTTAAATTTTTGACATACTGAAAAATTTGAATATAACCAAAAGATTCGTTTATCGTACCATCAAACGATACAATGAAGACTAGTGTAGATGACAGATCAAGAAGTGGTCGCCCTCGGTCTGTTAGGACTCCAGCAGTGATAAAAGCTGTGAAGGCGCGAATTCAAAGAAATCCCAAACGTAAGCAGAAACTGTTGGCCCTTCAGATGGGGTTAAGCAGAACCACGGTGAAAAGGGTGTTAAATGAAGACTTAGGGCTTCGGTAATATCGAAAAAAAACAGGACATCGTTTAAAGCTCGTCTAATGGACCTGAGACTGAAGAGATGCCGCGCTTTGATGAAGCGGTACGCGGGAAAAAAATATCAGGAAATTCTTTTTTCGGATGAAAAAATTTTTACCGCAGAAGAGAGCTACAACAAACAAAATGATAAGGTGTACGCACACAGTAGTGAAGAAGCGAGCAACCGTATTCCGCGTGTCCAACGAGGTCATTTTCCACCCTCGCTCATGGTATGGTTGGGAGTTTCTTATTGGGGCTTAACAGAGGTACATTTTTGTGAGAAAGGTGTAAAAACTAATGCAGTTGTGTATCAAAATACAGTCCTGACGAACCTTGTGGAACCTGTTTCTCATACCATGTTCAATAACAGGCACTGGGTATTCCAACAAGATTCGGCGCCAGCTCATATAGCGAAGAGCACACAAGACTGGCTGGCGGCGCGTGAAATCGACTTCATCCGGCACGAAGACTGGCCCTCCTCCAGTCCAGATTTGAGTCCGTTAGATTACAAGATATGGCAACACTTGGAGGAAAAGGTGCTCAAAGCCTCATCCCAATTTGGAGTCACTCAAGACATCCTTGATTAATTCCGGGTTCCTATAATCAACGAATCGTTAATCTCCAATTGCTACCATTCGTTTTTGAAATACGGATAACGAACCGTAAATGACGTTCCTATAAATTTTAGGGTCGTCTACCTGCGACGAATGGTTGTTGGTTCTCTGCTAACCGAAGCCCTCTTTGGTCACTCATTGCGTTTCGTAATTGCTATACAGCATAATTAGAATTAAAATAAATTTGAATGTATATTTGTGTTATTTTAAGTATATTATATATTTGAATACATTTTAAGTCAGAAAACTTAATTTTATATTCAATTTTTACTCTACGTTGGCATTTATAGAAAATAATTGTTGTGAGTCTTTTTGCTGAAGGAGAAAACGAAACGTTAACGTCAAAAACGCGCGTCGCCGGCCTCGCGCCAAAACATTCTTTGTTGAACTTTGTGAGAAAGAAAGTTTTGTTTTATAATTCAATACATATTTTAAGTAAATTAAAATGGATAACAGTGTGACTTGTGTAAGTACTTATTAAGTTTATAATGTTATTATATTAAACACGAATACTCGGTCTTTTTGGTAGTAAATACATTGTTTTGTTGCAGAAAACAAAAAAGCCGATGACAAAGGATGAAGTGTCTATGCTATTAGATCTAGTGCAAAGTAAACCAATTATTACTAGCAAGGAGACTAATGCTTCATCAAATAAATTAAAAGATGAAGCCTGGGTCTCCTTGACAAATAATTTAAATGCTAGGAATGGACAAATTCCGCGGCATAAAGATCAGCTGAAAGCGAAATGGGACAATTTAAAAAAGGCAGCACGAAAAAGATGCCAACAAATACGATTAAACAATTTAAAGGTAAAATTTGTATATTTTTTGGTGATATGCTAATGGGTGGGTGGTTATGGTGCATGTGTTAAGCTCACTTTAAATAATTTATTTTCCAATATAGACTGGTGGTGGTAAACCAGATTTCATACCCCATGATGAGATTCTGGAGAGAGTGGCAGGTCTGTTGGGATCAACATGCACTGGGTTTGAAGTGCCATTGGGTGGTGATGGAGTGGAAGTGGGTTTTGATAAAGAGGTGGTATTGCTTGATGGTGTTGGAATCAATGTTGAGATTTCCTCCCCAATTGAAAAACCAACAACTAATGTAATTGAGTATACAACACCAGAATCAGAACCTAAATACATATCAATACCTATAAGTGAAGGTAAAAATTATGTTTTCATTTTGTCCTTAAATTAAACAGACTAATTATCTATCAATTAATTAATATTTATATTTTCTTCATCTTGCTTTTTACTCTATCCTTATAATTTCCATTACTATCCTGCATTGAAGCCTGAGGTCAACTTTTATCAGCAATGATTAACCTTTTATTAGCGCGGTGGGAGCGTATCCGACTGCTACGCAAGATGTAGTGGGTTTGGTTGCCGCCCAGGATAAAACTTTGTGTGATGGGCACAATAGTTTATTCTGTGTCTGGGTGTTATTTATCTATATGTATGTATTTAGAAATATGCATATTGCACTTTATAATCTCATTTTTATTTTACAGCAAAAAAGAGAAATGTGGACGGTTCTTTAAAACCTAGAAGCCTTTATAGAATGACAAATATGTCTAAAGAGTTAAAAACTGCGAAAGGTTCAATATATTTATTTTCCTTAATTTTGCCTGTCTAGTAAATTTAAGAAACTATTATTACTTAACAATTGTATTTGCTTTACACACAGGAAAATCAAAAGTTTATGAGGACTCAGGCTGCCGTGAAAGAAACCTAGCAATCAAAAAATACTATGAAGCCAAAACAATAAAAATTAATTTAGAAATAGACTTACTTAGATTAGAACTAGCTAAGAGAACGAGCGAAACATCTAGTAGTAGCACAGAGTAATCTAGATTGCTTATTTGATCAAATAAAACAGCATTTTATGAACATGGTATTGGTTTTATTCAAAAATCTACAATTTACACTACGTTCTTCCACCTTTTAACTGCAATTATGTAAACATGGATAGCATCTTGCAAATTCATCATGTCTTCATTATCATTCCAAGCTAAAAATAAACAAATTTTTAATCTTTCTGATGAAAAGTTTCCTATATTTTTATTAAACTTATTCATATTAGTATATTCACAGTTTCTGCCAAACTGTCTGGATTTGGAGCCTGGGGTCCGCTTTTATTTACTGCTAGTTAATAAAACAATTGTCAATACCTAGCAGCTATGATTGGTTTTTACTTTCAGCGTTGTGAGAAGTGACTGCCATAATATAGCATTTCAGATCAATATTTTCAGTGGTCTCATCGCTTCTGCTTGCTGGCAGGTGTCACTTGCAGGTGAGGTTGATTTGGGCCCTGAATTTCTGGGTAGGGCCTAATTTACTAAGTTTATATAATATCACATACTTATTAAAATAATTAGCAATCAAAGTTGCTCGTTCTGTATTGAGAACACCTTCGTTGTTGTTGATGGGTAGCTCTGCATTCTCCTGAGGTTCATTTATGTCCTCCTCGGGTGGTATGTCCACCTCGGGAGGCACATCAGCTATGCTGCGCATCCGACAGATATTATGCAATACAGCAGTTGCAATTATGACTGCATGTGCATTTAAGAGGTTTAACCTCATAGTTAAAGAAATTACTGGAAATCTCCTTTTCCAAACTCCAAAACACCTAAAATAAATTATAATTAGTGGGCTAAAAGGCTTACGGTATCAACAAGGCTTCGTTAGAGAAATTTAAAATAGGCTTGCCTTTCAATGCAATTTCTAGTTCGTATCTGAGCTTCATTGTAAAGTACTTCTCCTCTGCCTTCTGGGTTTAGTAGAGGCGTTAGGAGATATGGCTTTAAAGGGTATGCACTATCTCCAAGTAACCACATATTGCCAAACATACCACTTTCACACTGAGCTAAACAAAAATACGGGAATGTTATATTAATGCATGATAGTAATGTACAATCTACTTTGACTGGGCTGAAGTTGGTGTTTGTGGTTTTATTCCCCTCATGTAAGTAGTGACAATACAGCCCAAACAACTTAGATTGTGCCATGTAACTGTAACTACATACTAGTGAATAGTGTTTCTTTACCTCGTAACTCAGAATTATTGAAGATTGTGGCATCATGAGCTGAACCTGGCCAACGAGCCACTACATTCATCAATAATAAATTGGCATCACAAAGTGCTTGCACATTAATAGAAAAGTACCCTTTACGATTTCTAAATTCCTCTCCTATTTGTGAATCTTAAAAAAACAGAAATTAAGTAAGTCACAACAAGGAAATTTAGACCACCACTGTTTAAATATAATATAATTATGGTTATTTTAGTTGAGATATGTTGAACAATAATAATTTATACACACGTTATGTACTTACTAGGAGATTGTATTTTAACATGAGTTCCATCAATTGCACCTAGGACACGCGGAAAGCCAGCTATTTGGTAAAATGCCTGCTCTGTGTTACTCCTAATTTTAATATAATCTTGGTACAGTTGTGCTATTGCAAAACTGACGTCGCGTACGATGCGACTGGCCGAAGACTTGGCGACACCAGTAAAATCTGCAACTGATAGCAACATAGTGCCCAAGGCATAAAATCGTAGCGTCAGTAGCAGTTGATGCAGTGGAGATATTCCATGATTCCTAAAACAATAAAAAAAATGTTTATTGATACAAATATCAACATGCAATTTTAGAATTCGATATGTAAGCTAGCAAATTATGTATGTACTTACCTGGCTCCTGTTACTCGCAAATGGGGATAAATTTCCCTCAGAAGTTGTTCTACAGCCGGCTTATCAAGCCGAAATCGCATTTGAAATTCATATGCATCTAATATACATAAATGGTTCACTCTTTCCTTGTAAACTCTTTGAGTTACTTCTTCGTCGGATTCAGATTCAGAAGTCCAGTCCGACAACTCGTTTAACATTGCAGTGTCACTTTCCGAAGACGACATTGAAATTATTCTTATTTATTTTATATAAAATAACAAAACTTATGTCCAGTCCAGTGTACCAGTCAAAATCTAGCGGTAGCGAAATGAAGTACGGATGGTAACTTTGACAGTTCACTAACATTAACTTTTTAATATAGGAACACCAAAATCTGTCATCTCCATACAAATTGCTTACGAACCGTAGTTGGTAACCCTCCCATCCGTTGGTAACGAACCATTGGTAATTGGTGTTACGAGTCGTTTTTTATAGGAACAGTTTAGGCTTACGTAAGGTTGAAAATATTACTATTCGTTATAGAAACGAGTCGTTTTATAGATATAGGAACCGGGCATAAGGCAGCCGCCGATATTGACATGGACCTCGTTCGTACTGCGATAGACGACTGGCCGCGCAGATTGAAGGCCTGTATTCAAAATCACGGAGGTCATTTTAAATAAACTTTATTGTCATAAGAATCTATGTATTGTTAAGTTCATTTTGGTATATAAATGGTTACATAATGAATAAACTTGTTTCAATTATTTTATATTAAACATGTGACAGAATTTAAGACCTGACTAGGTATATACAGAACTTGTGCGACACTGTTCTATTTGCTGATGATACGTCACTTATTTTTAAAGTAGATCGTACGCTTACTGATTTTAACGGCGTAAATAGTTCACTTGCCTAAGTTGTAGATTGGTTTACGACCAATAATTTGCTACTAAACGCTAAGAAGCAAAAATGTATCAGATTTAGCATGCCTAATGTCAGGAATTGCGGTACAAATATAACATTGAACAGTGATACCCTTTATATTGTAGAATCAACAGTGGAACGCCCAAATAACGTGTCTTGCAGGTAAACTCAGCTCGGCAGCCTTTGACGTTAGTAAAGTCAGGCAGCTCACTGATGTAGAAACTGCCAGGCTAGTATACTTTAGTTATTTTCATAGTGTCATGTCTTACGGCATTTTGCTGTGGGGCAAAGCAGCTGATCTACAAGTAATTTTTGTACTCCAGAAGAGAGCTATACGTGCAATATATAAATTGAGTGCTAGAGTGTCTCTTAGAGAGAAATTTAAAAAAATTGGCATTTTAACGGTTGCATCACAGTATATATTTGCAAATATCATGTTAGTTAAACAGAACATACATTTATACAATAGACACAGTGACATACATTCGATAAATACTAGAAATAAGCATAAATTAATTGGAACGCATCATCGTTTACAAAAGGTTCAGGACTCTTCTGCAGGGATTGGCGTACGCCTATATAATAAAATTCCTTTGGCCATTATGAACCTGCAGTTACATAAATTTAAGGCGGAAATTAAGACGTGCCTCTTGCAAAGGGCTTATTACACAATTAATGATTATTTGAATGATAAAAATGAATGGAAATGAGTTGCTTGTTCTTCGCTCGAGCTATTTAGGATTCGAATGAATCTTGTGTTATATTATCTACTTGTCTTGAATCTGCATATATATTTTGTATTTTTTACATTATGTTTTTTTACATTCTCCAGTATAAATAATTTGAAACGCCAGGCAACTAAAGGTATGGCTGCGTTTAGTCCCGGTAATAACTAATATACATAATTATATGTAATTTGACTTTGTTATTGTGTGAGCACTATGTAGACTTATTTATTATTATGTATGTATCGGGTCGCCTTTTTCCCTACAATACGGTTGAGTAGGGCGATGGCTGATATATGCGTCATACCCGTGAACGGGTGCCGTCTGTTGGGACTGGTCAGCTCATAGCTGTTATAGCAATTGTTACAAATAATATTATTTAAATTTAAGGCAAACTAAGTTTAGTCGACTGTTCTCACATAAATTCAAAGGAACTATTAATTTCAATGAACACAACATTTATTTTGATCTTTTTTTTTTGTATAAATTCATTACTGTATAATTGGTCAAATATCATGTTAATCAAACTGTGTCAAATGGCGGTTAGAAAAGAGTGGCCATGATGTTTTATTGCCAGGTTCTTCCTCTGGCTCTACCTATTGCTTTGCAAATGTGGCAGTAAATGTAAATGTAGAAGCAGTAATCTTGACGTTCATAAGTGTTACTTTGTGACCTACATGAATAAAGATTTTTGATTGATTGATTGATTGCTTTGATCCGAGATGTGTTGCAAATTTCACTAAGTGCGATGGTACTTATATATCAACAGCATAAACAGTCTATAAATAAATTGGGATTATTATATGTTGTGTTACCTTAAGCTGAGCATGCCGGCCCTGATCCGTAGGTTCTCCGGCCAATTCACCCGCGAAGTACCGGCGAGCAAGCGGCCACAGTGCATGCAACTGCGCTGATAGAGCACCACACGCGGCCGAACACCATGCACCGCGGACATTCCATGCCCCGTTCACCCCACTCTCCCCTTCTATGTCCTTCTGTTTACGCTTGCCTATAATAATTCAAATATTATGCTTTACATCTGCTCTTTAAAAACAGATTTTGACTGGATCCGAAACTAGTTACTATCTGGCAGGGGGTAATCCTACCGTACGTTTGCCGACTAGCAGTCACAACTCCAGAACTCTGCTCCATCTGCCATATCGGAATGATAATTAAGAGGAGAGCTTGAGCTCTGTTGTACTAGACGCGCTGTACGTTCTAGAGGTCAAAGTAAAATGGTTGTTAATAATTACGAGGTTTCTATTACATGGCCAATTTTAATTTACACAAATTATATACCTACTGCAGATAAAAACAGTTACACTTACCTTTATCAGAGCATTCTAGTTCTTCTTTCTGCTTAAAGTGGTCTTTCACTTTGTTCATGAGAGTCATTAGGTAGTCTTTGCGACTGGTGATAGCGTCCCACGCTGCGTCACCCGACCAATTCAAACTTATTAGTAATCTAAAAATCATAGTTTCTTAAAGGAAGAGTTCTTTATCTTATACAATTTTATGACAATGTGTAAAATGTTTGGTAGTATGGTTTTTTTAACTACTATGCTATATAACCCAAAGTAAGCTAATTATAAGATAAACGTGTAATACATACATAACAAACACCCAAACAACAAAACAAATAAATTGCGGAACACACAAATATTCGTTCCAATCTGAGAATCTAACGCGGAACCTAAGTGACAGTCGCAAACACTGCCACGAGGCAGTCAAATTATGCAATTAATTTGTATAGAGTTAATCAATTTATAGCAACTTAAAGAGTACCTGATATACTTGGTCTGCTCCTGCACATTAATGGGCATAGTTTTCATTCTGTTATACAGTTTGTCTTTCAAATCCTCTATTTTCTTATCTATCTCTGCAAGAATCTTTTGAAATAGCTGAAAGTGGAAACCAACTTAAAAATAGATGTATGTAAAGTCCCAAGCAAATTAAATAATCAAAATACACAAAAGCCTGAAATAGTAAATGGCTTTAGCGATTACTGCAAACATTTCTAAAAACCACCTTTAGAAAACTGACTCTCAAAATAACTGCATCTAAACCATTTCACGCGTTTAATAGCTATGGTATAATATTCACGTGTATGGATAGACACGCACAAAACACATAAAATTCATAAGATCCTACACAAAAGACACTAACCTTCACATCAGTGTTTCCAAACAAATTTTTGACTCTTGTGTAGTCGTTAACTACAAGATCGTACTCCTTTTTCCTTATATTTCTGTCAATGGAAGCGGGCAGTTGGAACAAAAATTTGTGTCGTGTCAGAAGTGATAGTGCCTCGCGCGTCTTATCAGCATTCTCCTTGCGAGATAAAATCTCAGAGAACAAGGAATCTGCTAATGTTATAGACTCTGAAAATAGTTTAGAAACCTGACATAAAAGTAGTATTTATACTTTTAAACTAATATTATAAGAATACTATAAAGCTAAAGACTTTCTTTGTTTGGTTGAACCAACAAATCTCAGGAACTACTGGTTTGATTTGAAGAATTCCATGACTATAGGTTATATACTATGTTATATCATCAAATTACGACGTAGCAGAGCGAAGCAGTAATCATAAATGTCAACAAATCAAGCAATTTTTATAAATTAATGCAAAATTTACAAACAATGGGGTTTCGAGGATGTAATGGGTTCAGCTAGTTCTAAATACTGGCTTAGCTAAGTCTATAAAGAGATAAGAATTATAAAGAAGAATAAAGAGAGATTTTATATCAATCCTGACCTTCTATAGCAGCTTGTAAACTTGGTAATGGTTCTTTCCCATTCTTCCTCTCATCTTCCTCATACATATTTTTGAGTAACACAAGTCTATCAAGCTGGTCCATAACTGCACCTGTATTAGCCTTTAGAAAACTTAGTTGACCTTCCTTTTGACTTTCTACCTGGAATCAGTTAATAAAGATAAGTAAACCATAAGAAAAATTATATATAGTACTAAATGTAGTAGTAGTAATAATAAGTAGTAGTAATGAATATGTACAGCACCATCTTCATTTCAACACGGCAAT
This sequence comes from Thumatha senex, assembly GCA_948477245.1. NCBI lineage: Eukaryota > Metazoa > Arthropoda > Insecta > Lepidoptera > Erebidae > Thumatha > Thumatha senex. Next base: position 24,577,344 of record OX419726.1, read on the forward strand.
GGGCTCACCACCTGTTACGTGGGACAAAAACCAAAGCATACGGTGAAACGTGGGCGTATAGTAAGCCTCTGCCTACCCCTTCGGGGATAAAGGAGTAAAAGTATGTTAAGTATGTTAGCACCATCATCATCATCCGAGCGTCTGTCCCAGTTGCGTCTCGCGACGCCCGGGGTCCGCTTTCCTACATTTTCTCCTCCACTTCGCACGGTCGTCGGCATCCCCTGTAGTGAGACCATTGGCACGCATGTCATCCCTTACGACGTCAAGCCTTCTTCAACACTTCTTGGGTCTTCCGCTCTTACCGGGACCCGGCGGGGCTGACATGGCCAGACATTTGTTACCTACGTAGCCCGGCGGTTGCCGCAAGACGTGACCATACCAACGAAGGCGACACTCTTGCAACTTGTCTGCAATGTCACGGACGTGAAGGCTGCCGCGGATTCGAGAGTTCCTCACGCGGTCCATCCGCGTGACTCCACACATCCACCGCAGCATCTTCATTTCCGTAAGTATGTTAGCACCATCTTGGAGTGTTTTGTATGAATCAAATGAAATCCAAAAATAATACAATGTGTCATGTAGATTTTCAAATTATTAAGATTCTGAACGTTCTGATATGGGTTAATAAAAAGCAATGATTGTAACGTTGTAAAACGTCACATTGGAATGTCATTGTTAGTCTTGAGATTTAGAGAGAGAGGTGAGTAGATTGTTGACTCTTTCGCTCCGTGTGTCATCGATTTTAAACAAATTGCGATTTCTGTAAGGCTGTATGCAAGCCTTAGTTTCCATGCCATAGGGTAGACTTGGAAAGAAAAAAAAAAAGAAAAAATGTCTTTTGACTGTGGTGACGGAACGTCATTCGTCTAGCTACATCGACAAAAAGATGTCGATTGTAAATATATTTTTAAACTTCGCTAAAAAGAAGTAATCTTTTATAAATTGTATATGGAAGTTCACGCCTGTGAATTCTTATAAATGGTTATACCAAAATAACTATGTATTTCGGTAAGAACTTTGGATTTTTGAAACCACGTTTCTAACCTTGGTGATCTTCAGAATTTTGACGAAAGATTATTCGTTTGTTTACAGCTTTTTACGAAGCTTGGAGCAGCGTTAATGGAATATTTGCCTGCTCTCCAAGATTTATTGGCTTTTCTTTGAAAAAATGGTAAGTTCTCTTTATGTGTTCAAATCACGAACAAATCTCCAAATGTTTTTCCAAATCTAATGGAACAAATTCTTTTCTTTGCAGCTGAAAAAGCACTTTTTTATATTAACTTTATTCTTGGATGAAATTTGCCATAAATGCTGACCATGTGGTTACGGGCTCGTCATTCTCGTGGCTACGGCACCTGTCGCGGTCTGCAGATGTGATTTCGAATCCCGTGGTAATGTAACCACGCCTTCAGGTACCTTTAATTATGTAGTTTTAATTATTTTTGTGTAGATTAATCTAGTAATGACGCACGACTCAATGATCAGGCCCATGTAATGACTCAATGATTAGACTCCTGTTTTGAATCATGTTACGATATATATTTTGACTTATAAGCTGGCATTATGCTGGATCTCACTATTCTAAATTTCACGCCTCAACCCTGTGAATAGTTAATCTTTAGCTTTCTAAATCACTAGAATAGGTTATACCAATAGTGATAACGTATATAATGTATATTCAATCAATTCGCCTATAAGAATATAGAAACTTTCTTCTAGAGATGTATTCTATTATGTTTGGTTCCTCGCCATTATTATTATTACAATTGGCGCGTGTGAACAGAGACTTGAAGGATTGATTTGAATATACATTTGCTTGTAGTGAGTGAGTCGTGCATCTTATAGTGGTATTGTTATTGTTACATTGTTTTGCTCTGAAGTATATATCTGTATATTTTGCTAAGAGTATAATAAACTATTTTGTTATTGAAACATTCTCAACAAATGAAAAAATACTGTTCTACTGGTATAAGTAACTATGATTTCTTAAAAATAACCTATAACTTAACTTTTTAATAATACAAAGTAATTAGTTAGTATTTGCTTATTATGATATAAAAATATGAGTGAATTGTTATAAATAACATCACAATGTTTTGAATGATAATTTGTGTTTACATAATAATGCATTTTGTGACAAACATAATTATATAGCCTTACTATTTGTACGAGCCATGCATCATTAATGGTTTAACATTTTTACAGCATATTGCTTTACAGCCTATTAATAGGTTTTATTAATATAAATAGAACATAACCATTTAAATTATTTATCTGAGATCTTTCCAATCACACTTGTATAACTTTACAGCGGAGTCACAACATACGATTTGACCAATCTAGCTGGACAATAGGTATTTAAATATAATACTTAAAATAACGATTTACTGATCTCCTTACATCCTTGAATATATTACATAACTGACAATAACAGTAAGTCATCCCTAGGCCGCGCGAAACCGGTTATAACAAAGGGCGAAAGCGCCCAAACGCTGCAGGTAGTCGGCCGACCCGCTCAGTGTGACCTTTAACGTTAAAGAGTGTACATGTTTTTTTTGTGTTTTGAGCGACTTCGAGTAGTTTTTTTCATGGATTCGTCAAATAGAGGTAATTATCTGTATATTAAGATATTAAAATAACCAATATTTTACTTTGACGAATGTGTGGCATTTGTGTAAAAATACATAGAAGATTTCTTATTTTTTTCCTCTACTTAATTTTGACTTGGAGTTTTACTTGGTAGCCAAACGCAGTCAAGCTGTGATAATAGTCTTAATAGATTACCTGTTTATTATACTTTGATGATATAGTATTCATTACTTGCGATTTTTTGCGATTATAATATATTTTTAATTTTCCTTCATAGATGCCCGAATGCAGCGAAAATCGATATTCGATTTTTGGCATTCTACTCCGGCCAAAGATCGATTAAATGAAGTAATTAACTTCGTAAAGGTGCAGTTTGGTGTTTCAGTTCAAAACGAAGAGCAAGACGAAAAATTAAAAGCATTCTTGAAAAAAGAATGTGAAAAAATTCGCGTCAAATGGGTTCGCAAACAAAGAAGGTTAGACTTATTTTTAAAAGAACACGAAGATTGGTTGAACGAAGATTTGAATTTCAATATGCTTGTGGCACCTGAAGACTTATCACAACCAAGCACTAGTGGTGGCAGACCACAGAAAAGTTTTAAAGAAAGGTCCGAAAAATCAAAAAAAAGAAAAGTGCAACATTTGTTACATAATTACAGCAGCGATGAGTTAACTTTTGCGACGCAAGTAAGTGTCAGAGCCAGTGGGAAGCGAGATGCTGCAACAATAATACAGGAGCTGTCTACATCCTCACCAAAGCGTGCCACCAAGTATAAGAAAGCTCGCAAAATTTTTAATACTCCAAAAGAAAAAAGACCGTATACTCCGGATGAAGCCTTAGCCTTTTTTATATCAAATAACTTGACAGTCCAAACTTATAAAAATATTCAGCAAGAAGCAAAAGAAAGGGGATTCAATGCATATCCTTGCTATGATCATGTGGCCAAAGTGAAGAAGCAGTGCTATCCTTCTGTTGAAAATATAACTGTTACGGATATATCAGCTGAAGTGAAACTGGATGCTCTTTTGAGCCATACTGCATTGAGAATATGCAAAGATATTATTGGAGAAAGGTTAGACATAAGTTTATTGAATTACACTTTAATATATAAATGGGGATGTGACGGGTCATCGGGCCATAGCTTATACAAGCAACCATTTGATGATCCAGATAGCACAGATGAATATATGTTTATCATCTCGTTGGTTCCAATAAGACTCGTAAATGATGAACAGAAGATCATATGGGAAAACCCTCGTCCATCATCACCAAGATTCTGCAGAGTGATAAAATTTATTTATAAGAAAGAAACTGAAGCATTAATCAAAGAAGAGTGCCAAGTAATTGAAAAGCAAATAATGGAGTTGGAACCAACTCGCGTAGAAGTAAAGGGTGTAGCCATCTCCATAAAACACGATTTGATTATGTCAATGATTGACGGAAAAGTCTGTAATGTTCTTACAGAAAACAAATCAACACAGAGGTGCTTTATCTGCAAAGCAACATCCAAAGAGATGAATTCACTTCAACCAATGGTTAGAGAAGTAGACGAGAGCATGTACGGATTTGGCATATCGAGCCTACATGCATACATTCGGACAATGGAATGTTTGTTAAACATTAGTTATCGCATGGACATTCGCGAGTGGCAAGTAAGGGGAGAACAGAATAAGAAAATAGTAAAAAAAACTAAAGAAGAGATCCAGAAAAAGTTTAAAGGAATTGGCCTAATCATAGACAAAGTAAAGCCGGGTTTTGGAACCAGCAATGATGGTAACACTGCGCGAGCCTTCTTTTATAATTATGCCACAACGGCACAAATCACAAACATTGATGAAAATCTAATCCATCGATTTGGCACTATTTTAGCGGCCATAACTTCAGGCTACGAAATTAATACCGAAAAATTTCAAGAATTTTGTCATGAAACCAGAGTCATTTACGTGAATTTATATGCTTGGTATAATATGCCAGCCACAGTGCACAAAATTCTTGTACATGGAGCAAGCATAATAAAAAATTGTATAATACCAATTGGACAAATGTCTGAAGAGGCTTCTGAAACCAAGAATAAAGAAATTAGGAAGGCCAGATTAGGCCATACAATGAAAACCTCAAGATACAGAACCAATTACGATTTAATGAAGCATTTACTGATATCTTCAGACCCCTACATCACGCTATTACGAAAACTTCCAAGAAAAAGTACATTGAGACATGACAAAGATGTACTTACTTTGTTAAAAGATTGAAATAAATATTGTGTACATTCCATTTGGCCTTTTATTTATTAATCATATTATTGTTTTAAATGTAACAAACAAAGCATTCTTTTAGTTCCTGAGTTTTGTCCACCTAGATTTGTCAAATCGTATACTGTGGGAGTGTTCGAAGCTTTTGAAACTTGTTTGAATGATAATATTTTGCTTTGTGACAATCATCATCTGAGCGTCAAGGCCTGGTTGTGCTTAACTATAGCAGTGATTGATTTAATTGAGTTTTCAGTGCTTTCTTTGGTTTCGGCTTTTGGATGTTAATGGCTGACTGCTGACTATTACTATCATCTTACCATTCGGTCTTGGTTGCCTTTGGATATTTTTGCAATTAATTGTTTTAGCTTTTGAATTTCTTTGATCTTTTACTTGTCAACTATGGACAAGAGCGTGCAGTTTCCACACTTGCTAGATGATAAGGAGGAGTAATAATTATAACAGATAAAAAAAAACTAATTAGGTCCCATCGAGCACAGGTTTGTGTAAAAACTGATAGTGACTCGATGTTAAAGAAATTTAGTTTTGGCTAAATTATTTAAAAGTTTATTTTATAAATATAAATTCTGCTCCTATTTTGTTTGTTAAAAGTAAAGATACTAGACCTTACTTAGAATTTCTTATAAATAATAGAACTTATTCTGGTCATCGATATATACTTTCTGTTGTAGATGTTTTTACTAAATACTGTTGGTTATTCCCAATGATAAATGCTACTACTAATGTAATTTGTAAACTTCTTGAGAAGGAGATTTTCCTTGCTCTACGCTGGAATCGTGCGGTCCATGGCTCTATATGGGGCCCCCGTATGGGTGAGAAATCTGACTGCCAGTAACATTACAATATTGCGACGTCCATTACGGCTGCTGGCCGTCAGGGTTATAAGAGGATACCGCACGGTTTCTTTTGAGGCGGCGAGCCTCTTAGCTGGTACACCTCCATGGGACCTGAAGGCGAAGGCCCTTGCAGCACTGTACTTGTGATGCAAGGAGGCAGTGGAGCGTGATCTGGAACCTGGCTCAGGAGAAATCGAGGGACAGCGGTCCCAGCTCCGCCAAGTGGTCCTGGAAGAGTGGAGGGAGCGACTTGGGCAACCAAGTGCAGGGCGCGACATAGTCGAGGCGGTAAGACCCGTTATGGGGGATTGGCTGGAGAGACGCCACGGTAGCCTCTCCTACCGGGTGACGCAGGTGCTCACCGGGCACGGCTGCTTTGGTGTGTACCTACATCGGATTCAGCGAGAGCCAACGCCTCAGTGCCACCACTGTTTGGGCTGCTCGGAAGATACGGTGCTCCACACATTGGCAGTTTGCCCCGAATGGAGGGAACAACGGCGTGGCCTTGCGGCGGCTATAGGAGCGGGGAACCTCACATTGCAGGCCATAGTTTCTGCTATGGTCAGTAGTGAGAGCGCCTGGAATGCTGTCGCCTCTTTTTGTGAGGAAGTGATGGGCACAAAGGAGGCGGCGGAAAAAGAACGGGAAAGGAACAGTACTCTCCCGTGCCGCAAGAGGCGCACTAGGCGTCGGAGATCCCGAGACGATCTGCGACCCCCATAACCATGGGCCTGGAGGCGACACTCCGGGCTAGCGGTCGCCCTAGCAAGGGAAGGCTCAAGGTGGTGGCGCATTCGCTGCATTCTTGCACGCGCTGCTATTGACAGGCGTCGTCAAAGGTTGCAACCAGGGCTGGTCAGGGTTCCTGGGATTTCCTTTCGAGGTTACACCAGGTTCCCTGGCTACATACAGCTGTGAAGGGAAAAAAAAAAAAAAAAAAAGGAGATTTTCCTTAAGTATGGAACTCCAAAAATATTTGTTTGTGATAATGGAACTCAATTTACTGCTAGACAGTTTGTTACATTTCTTAATGGTTATAATATAAATAAAATATTTTATAATTCCTTGTATACTCCTCAAAATAATCCAGTTGAAAGATATAATAAAACCGTTGAGACATGTATAGCATGTTTTGTTAAAGATGATCATAGAACGTGGTCGAAGTTTCTACCTCATGTTCAACTAGCTTTGAATAATAGTGTGAATCTTGCGACAGATTTTACTCCTAACTTTTTGATGTTCGGTAGAGAACTTATTTTTGATGCATCTTTGCACCGTGTTAGTACCTCTATTGATAATTTAGATCAACTAGAGGTAGGAGATTGAATTTCTTTTGCAACTTCACTCAATTCACTTAGTGAAATCTTTGTTAAAGTACAATCTTGTTTGTTGAAAGAGTATAAGCGAAATGCTAGTTATTATAATGTAGGGAGGCGAATCATTTCTTTTGGTGTTGATGATATTGTGTGGAGGAGAAGCTTTGTGCAGTCTAATGCTCCTGCATATTTTTCTGCTAAACTTGCACGTAAGTCGTTAAGTGTAAAGTAGTTTCTAAAGTTTCACCTAATGTTTACCTTCTGGAGGACCTGAATAAAGGATCGACAGGTCGCTACCATGTTAAAGATATAATTAAATATTAAATTATTTTGTTTAAATTATAAGCGCTCGTGGCCCCGCGGTCTCAGTGTTCTGTAAACGATCACTGAGTTACGCAACTTTCACTATGGCTGGTCCTCGGATGGGTGACCACTTTGTGGCATTTACATTTGCAAGCGTTTCCGTGCTTCGGAAGGCACGTTAAGCCGTTGGTCCCGGTTGCCAGTAAAATGGCAGTCGTTAAGCCTGGTTGAATGCCTTATGGGCGGCATGAAAAATTTCAACAGCAGGTAGCCACAACCTGCGTCTGTCTATTTCAACATGGCAATGGGCTCACCACCTATTACGTGGGACAGGTAAATCCACACGGTGAAAAGTGGGCATATAATATGCCTCTGCCACCCCTTCGGGGATAAGGCGTGATGGATATTTTTAAATTATTTTGTTCTGAAAATTACGGACTTTGGTCTTGGTTCTGGTATTAGTTTGGGAGAAATTGCTCTTTGTTAGAACGATGTACGAGAGGGAATTAGCATTTGAAAGAGATGTATGTTAGGTTACTTCACAACTTTTTATTAGAATCAAGTTCTGAATCTTTAGAAAAAAATAGGACTTAGGATATTACAAATTGATTAAAAATTCATCAATTTACCTTTTGGAATTATCAAAATTAACCTTTTAGAAATAACACTAACTTTTTCACACAAATAACGGTCATACACATCGAAAGATCTTATCTTTTGTTTGTTTGTTGGAACCTTAATTGGTTATTAAAACATTATTATTCCACTTATATTATGCAATGATATTGTTCTGTTTTGTAGGAAATTTTCCTAGTTTTGTTTGTATGTTTAGGTTATTACTCCTAAATTTTATTTTGTATATATAGTATTCTTATATTGGGATGATGAATCCTTAAGAATAGTTATGATGTTGCGTTTCTGGGCTAGTGGAAGTAGCTGTATCTCAGTTCTTCTAATCCCGAGGCCATGTCGTAGGGCTGACCCACGCATATTGTATATATTTTGTTTGTTTGTTAAGTAATTCAAAGTTACGCGGATATGACTTTTGAAATACCCTTTGATGTTGATATCTGTCTCTTTGGACTATAGGATCACATCTTTATATATGCATTTGTGTTCGGAAAGTCGGTAGCGTTGTGCCGGTCACATTTGTCATATTGGTTTTGTTACAACATTTGTGTTCAGAGAGTCGGTGGTGTTGAGCCGATCACATCTGTTTGGTTTTGTTACAGCATTTGTGCTTGGAAGTTCGGTGGTGTTGAACCGATCACATCTATTTGGTTTTGTTACAGCATTTTTGTTCGGCAGTTCGGTGGTGTTGAACCGATCACATCTGTTTGGTTTTGTTACAGCATTTGTGTTCGGAAGTTTGGTGGTGTTGAGCCGATCACATCTGCTTGGTGTATTTTTCCACAATATTTTTTGTTGGAATAATTTGTTCGTCACGGTACTAACAAGTTACTGTTTGACTTTGAGTCTTTGTCACAGCCACGTTGGTGATGCTGTTTGATATTGAAGTTGTTCGTTTGTCACGACACTTTGTACAGTTGCTGTTTGACTTTGTAATGATTACAAGTTACAGCACAGTTTTGTTTGCTGATATTTTGATTTTTATATGGGATTGTAAGTGAAAGAAGTCGGTGGCGATAGGGCTCAACCGCATCTTCAGTATATATAAGGATAAGATTGGATGAAAGAGTCAGTGGCTAGATAGCTTAACTGAACTCCTAGTTTGAGAACTTGGTTGGATTTCTTATTCTTTAGTACTTACGTTAAGTCAATGCTTTGACTTTGGGGTTTTTGTTGTATGAATTTTGATATTCTTATTTGTAAAGAGTTGGATGATAGAGTCGGTGGCTATGGTGCTCAACCGTACTTTCGTATTTAGTTTAGTGTTGGTAGAGTCGGATGTTTTTCTGAACTCGTGGAATGTGAATGATCTGGTTTGTGTAATAGATTTTTATTGGAACTATACTTATGGTTAGTTGGTTATTTATTCTTGTTACAGAATTTTTGCCATAAATGCTGACCATGTGGTTACGGGCTCGTCTTTCTCGTGGAGACGGCACCTGTCGCGGTTTGCAGATGTGATTTCGAATCCCGTGGTAATGTAACCACGCCTTCAGGTACCTAGTTTGAATTATTTTTGTGTAGATTAATCTAGTAATGATGCACGACTCAATGATCAGGCCCATGTAATGACTCAATGATTAGACTCCTGTTTTGAATCATGTTACGATATATATTTTGACTTATAAGCTGGCATTATACTGGATCTTACTATTCTAAATTTCACGCCTCAACCCTGTGAATAGTTAATCTTTAGCTTTCTAAATCACTAGAATAGGTTATACCAATAGTGATAACGTATATAATGTATATTCAATCAATTCGCCTATAAGAATATAGAAACTTTCTTCTAGAGATGTATTCTATTATTTTTGGTTCCTGCTCTTATGATTAGAAGCTCAATCTCTATAGCCGATATCCGTGTGCATAAAGTTGGTAGGACTTATCCTCCTGGCGCCTGAACCGAGTTATATCTTTTGTTTGTTTGTTAGTTCATGTCTCCATAATAAGACAAATGAAATATTAATATTATTACATCATCATCAGTTAACACAGGGGCTCATAACCAACAGAACTCTAAAATGATTGACTTTGATAAATAATAAATAAATAATTTACCTTTCTTTGAAGAAATACCATTCCAGCTCTTAGATCTTCATATGACGTGTTACTATGATGTTCCAGCAGATACCAACCAGGCTGATAATTATCATCAGACAGCTTTCCAGAACTGAAAGTTGGGAGATAAACTGCTTAATAATTACAGAACTTATGCCTCCTGTCCCAATCCTAAGACCCACAGAAACTTTACTTATTACAAAGGTTAAACATGGTGTATACTCATACTTTAAATAATATTCGGGATTTCACACGAAATAATATTTACTTACAATCAAAGTATCCTATTTTTCAATTTAAATTATCTGTAAATTTAATATCAACCTGTGTTTGAATAAATCAGTATAAATGTAAGCTGTGTAAAAAGCAACATAAAGAGCAGAGAACACTTATATTTTAGCGCCATCTCTGCCTGCTAAGTCGAAAGTGCATAGACAATGTAGGATAGGATAGGACAATGTAGGATAGGAGGAGGACACACTTGAACTTGAGCAGGAGCCATAGGGTAATGAACCCTTTTAATATGAAATTGCTTTCATGCATTGGCTAAATTACTTCTACTGCCTCTTTGTCACATTTCAATTCACACATGGTTGTTGTAGACTCTAAGAGTCGGTAAGAGCAATTGCCAATATGTAGAATGAATCTCTTGATAACAGTCATGGTGAAATATACTAATTGTGTTGTCTACCAGAAATTGGTCATGTAGATTAAAGATTACTTGTCATTAATAAAAATAATCAGAATTCTGTAATCCATGGACCTAAAAAAAGGGGACCTTGGATGTACCATCCCATGATAATTACATGAAGCTGCAACTGTCACAATTTTTCATTTGTTCACAAGATCAAGTTGATTGACAAGATCTAAATCTCACAGACACTGCTGTTACCATTACGGCCATTACCTAAATGCACCATTATGGATAATATATAGCTATTACATATTGGTAGTCACTTTCATGCTTTACCCCTGATAGAACAAGACTATATTATGGATAATAATATAGCTGTTACATATTGGTGGTCACTTTCATGCTTTACCCCTGATAGAACAAGACTATATTATGGATAATATATAACTATTACATATTGGTGGTCAATTTCATGCATTACCCCTGATAGAACAAGACTATATTATGGATAATATATAGCTATTACATATTGGTGGTTACTTTCATGCTTTACCCCTGATAGAACAAGACTATATCATGGATAATATATAGCTATTACATATTGGTGGTCACTTTCATGTTTTACCCCTGATAGAACAAGACTATATTATGGATAATATATAGCTATTACATATTGATGGTTACTTTCATTCTTTACCCCTGATAGAACAAGACTATATTATGGATAATATATAGCTATTACATATTGGTGGTTACTTTCACCTTTTACCTCTGATAGAACAAGACTATATACAAATATTTAAGTCTTGTGAATTGGGTACTGTTATATGAACAGTAAAATATATAAATTACAAACCCATCAGGAAACATCTCATGTAGTTCTTCTTCAGGAAATTTGCAATCATCTCCTTCAGTTGACAGGCCCAGAGGATCTGGTGGAATGTAAGCAGTAGGGGACATGGGTCTCCTTCCCCAGGGTAATGAGGGAGGTGCAGCTTCTTCCACCCATACTGCACTTTCTTTCACAGGTCCTATTGACTCATGGTAACCTGAAATTGATTTACAGCAATATGTAAAATCACTGCCACAAAATCATGTAAAATACATTCAAAAACAAAAATGTGATTGTAATTAAGCTATATTTTTAATATTATTTTGTATGAACTCCTGAATCTATACTAATTATGAATGGGAAAGATTTGTAATGAAAAGGGTCAGATACTACTGGGCAGATTTTAAGAATTCTTCCATAGAGTAACATAGGCTATATTGTATTTTCAAAAAGTTTAGGGTTCCGTACAAAATCTCGTAAAGAAAAACTTCACTATGCAGGCGAAGCCGCCTGGATCAGTAAGTAGTTTATAAAGCATGAAGCAAATTTTTTATATTAGCTATAGCTCCATCTACACAACCTTTGGGGACCTTAAAGTCGGACAAAGAGTATTCTACCTGTGTAATAATACCCTTCCATTGAAGTTTTATTATCCCTTACACTTAATTTCATCCCAATAAATCACCCAATGACATGTGATTAAGTAACACATCATGTCCATACACTGAAACTTTTCTATACTTAACAGTTACATTACATAACAGTTTTAGCATATAAACAACTGATTATGAAATGTGAGTAGATGGAAACACAAAGTTAGCATAAGCCACTTAGAAAGTAGTGGCCTAAAAGCTCAAAAATGAAAGTAAAACAAGTTAAGGTAAATGGAGAAAACAAGAAAACAAAGGGGTCAAAATATTACTGTCAAATACAGCTCTAACTTGAGCATAGCGCATGTATATTACATTCGTTTTTATATCACTTCAATACATGCAGCTTGTGTTGTTGTTGTGTTGTGTTCAATACATGCACAGTTATAATGATGAGAAGGATTAGTCCTTTTTTTCAATTTCCAGGATAAGGCGTACCCATTATAAAGTCACAGCCTCACAAAGACTGACAAGGCGCAGGGCGACGTTTGGGTTCGAATGAGAGTGCGACGGTTAAATGAGCAGGGTTGTGACATATACTCACGTTTGATTGTAAATATTTTAGCCAATTTTTTTTATATAAAAGAGTGAAAACACCATTTGTCTCATATATTTTTGTAGATTTATTTAGCATTTAAAGTAAAACATGCTTTTATCAGATCCTTTGAATTTCTTAAAAATCATGCATACATGCATTATAAAATTTTTAACCTAAACACCTTAGGTAAAGATGTATTAACCATTATATTTTTTTTTGTTTAGTTTTATTACTTATAAGAGTTTTTTATTTATCTTTTTTTATTTATATTGTTGTTATTGTATGTGCCTAATAAATGTGTTTCTTTCTTTCTTCAGTATAATTCTTATACTAAACTTTGACCCAAACCTGAATAGCATTATACTATACCTCTAAACTGCACGGTGGATGTCCCTTCTCCTCCAGACCTAGTGGTAACTATAATATCACCTCTTCCTTTACATGGCCCTGAGCGAGCGACTATTTTATTTTTACTTTTCCACTCGGCGGACAATAAGCAGTCACAGCCACATATTTTTAGACCTGTAATTTTATTCGTTAATAATTTATTTACGCCCACTGAAAGTGATGGCTGCTACTGTTCAGCCTGATGAAAATGGCAATATTATGTTATGCTCACCTATCAAATCTGTTACTGTAGTACCCAAAAACTCTCCACGTATCGTCACTCTAGTGCCTGGAGGACCTTCTTTTGGAGAAATTCCTGTTACTACGGGTGGTGGACCCATCTTTTCAAGTCTGGCACTACGACGTTAATATAATTGTAAATAATTTGTATGGAAGATAGTTATATAAAAGAGCCGTATCTGAAAACGATAATCAATAAACACTCTGAAAAGTTTAATTAAAAAAAACCAGATATTATGATTTTGTCTCGTCTTGTTTTGTTTAATGGCCCCGTCGATCGTTTACCGACAATTCCGCCAATGTCAAGGTAGAGAGTAGATTTAATAGATTGAGGTCTAGTTGCGAGATAACTTGCTCGGTATTTAAAACGTGTTTGAGATTTTAATAAATTTACGAATTTCTGTGGCAAAATTGAAGACAAATAATTTTTTTTAGTTATTTCGCTTATCTTGGGCAGGCAAAGGAAACTTAGTCCATACAGTCTAGTCATCAGTATTTATTATTTTCTTGTTTTAGTCCCGTCTAGTCGTTCGTCGATGTCAAGTCCTCAGTCCTAGGTCCTAGTCCGTGATCCAATAAGGCAGTGGATCCCTTATTGCAGCTAAATTTACAATAAATCAGTAATTAATTAATGACTAGGCAGCTTGCTCTCAGACCTTAGCCTGTTCTAGTTCTACCTGAAAAGAAGGTTTGGCGCCAACGCGAGCGGTGACGCACGTTTGTTGTATATTATTTTCAAAAACTAGTGTAAAATTCGTGTTTTTGTGTTTAATAATGGTGGAATATTATACATAAAGAGTTCGGAAAAGTGCATTAGTGAACGAAAGTGATATATTGCAAAGAATAGCGGTGTTGTTTGTGTTAGTGCCAAATTTCCAAAGAGAGTTGCAATAAGGGATCCACTGCCTTATTGGGGCAGGGACTAGGACCGAGGACTGAGAACTTGACATCGACAAACGAATAGACAGGACTAAAACATAATAACAAGAAAAATAAATACTGAAGACTAGGCTGTATGGACTAAGTTTCCTTTGCCTGCCCAAATGGGCGAAGACAACAAAAAAAAATCTACCTGAAAAACTTCATACTGTCATTAAATAAATACGTTGAATGAAGTTTGATATTTGTTTGATTTTGAAATAAGTTTAGTGTTTTCTTCAATAATTTATTGTTCTTTTGTTCTAGTTTAAGAAAATCTTAATAAAAAAATGTATGTAACGTAAAGAACCTTATTTAAGCACAAGACAACCTGTCAAGATGACTTCAGAGGCTGAAACTTTGAAAACAAATGAGTTTCTTCGACGCCGAAAACTTAGACTTCAGCAGGTTTAATTTTTTGATAGCAGTGTTTCTTTATATTTATTATAACTTAAATTATATATATTGAAAATGTACTTTGAGGTTTACAAGTGTAAAACCGTTGTAGGTTCGTGAGCAATCTAAAGATATCGCAAAAAGAATACGGCAACGCGCTAAGGTTGAGACTTTACGACATGTTGTTGATTTAGATGCTAAGAAACAGAAGGAGTACTTCGATAAACAAGAAAAACTGGTCAAACGTCTAGAGGTGCTTTATGCGAGAGGTATAAATAATATAGGTGCTAGTCATCAAAGTGCTTCTGAGTTAAGACAAGGTAAGAATATGATGTATAAAATGTTGCAAAGACATACCTACTGATGGCTCTGTAACCATAATACTAATACATATATTACTTTGTTCAGATGTGAGTGTGCTAACTTTTAAATAGTAGTTTTAATGTATTGACTTTTCTTGTCTTCTTATTTTCATAATTAAATTTCAGTAACATTAAATATCCAGTAATGTCTAAGTGATAATAATTCATAGTTATATAAATTTGACATTTGCAGATGGCATAGTTAAAACAGACTTATCCAAATCAAGAGGCAAAGAGGCAGCTGCTGAATTGAGAAAAAATCGGCAACAAAAACTAGATCAACAAAAGAAACTTTTAGACAGAAAAGTTCAGGCTAGGTAAAAATATGTGTTAGCACCTTTACAATTTTATAACAATTGTTTTTTTTGGAACTTAACTATCTTAGGTTGTATCCCTGACGGGGTAGTCAGAGAGGGTAGATCGCAAGACTTAGCAATCCATGCAAACTTCTTTTGCTCCCTGCAGATTCATCAATAGCATAGGGCCTTGTTCAGGATCACATTAATTGACCTTGAAAATATTTAGTAGTGTGGCCAGTTTCTTTATTTATTTTAATACTTTGTTATATCTGCTATATTACACTTATTTTCTTTAACAGAGAAAATGCTAATATAATAAGCCGTGAAAAATCATCTGCTGCATTAAAAAAGATTACAAAAGTGATACCTAAACATTCTGAAGAGGCTTCTCTAAAAGCTACTGAAGCTGCTGATGTAAACACCTGCACACCTGTGGTCAATCAAGATGGATCTGAAGGAGTGACTAAAAATGACATGGCGACACAGTGTAATTCTGAAACCGTACCAAATGACTGGCAGCCAGCGGTGCCAGCATTAGTGCTTCCTAATGATGATCAAGTCAGCTTAAATTTGGATGAACAACAATCTAAATCTGACAAGAGCAAACGGTTAGACCTATTTGCAGTAAGCAAAGAAATGCCTACAGACTTGTTTACCCGGCATGTGCATGTTTCTGGTAAAGGAGATACTCAAAGGCCTTCATTAACTCTGGTCTCAGAGTACCTTGAAACGAGGAAACTTCGACTCCGTGAGAATGAACCTATAAGAAAAAATAAAAGAGCTGATGATATTCCGAGTTTAAAACAAACCATTATACGCACGCGTACAACAAAGGCTGCAGGTAGATCCAATGATGTTTGCCGTGTATTAGATGAACAAATTATACCAGTGCCATCTTGGCATGCTGAGAAAACATGTGAATGCTTTACAAAGCATACATTTCATAATAAGAGTGTTAGCCAAACCAAACAATTTACATCTGTCACAAATTCTCAAATTAATAGAATCTTTAGTTCCATAAGACCAGCAAAACATTGCGGAGCGGGACCAAGCCCACCAAGCCCTGTTTTGCGGTCATCAAGTCCCTTTAGAAGAAATAAGTTGTGTCAAAGATTTAGTAAGCAATTTATTTAAAATATCACTTCATAATTGGCACTTGTTAAATGTTTGTCTTTGTAACATTGAAGTAAATTGCACCACTTTTAGTATACATCCATATATTTTGAAGCATTTTGTGCTTGTGTCCATCTAGCAACTAATTTAAGGAATCACCTCAATGACGTTCACATACTATCAAGAAATACGATCATTCTAGTGTCATACCATGTTCTCGCTCTAGTTGCAGTTTTTTTTATTTGAATGCCTCTGTGGCGCAATGGGATGTATCCGATTGCTACGCAAGAGGTCGTGGGTTCGATTCCCACCCAGGATAAAACTTTGTGTGATGAGCACGATGGTTTATTCTGTATCTGGGTGTAATTTATCTATAATATGTATATATTTAGAAATATATAAGTATGTTTATCAGTTACCATAGCACAAGCTCTGCTTAGTTTAGAATCAGATGACTTTGTGTGAGTTGTCCTAACGATATTTATATTTATAGAAATTATCTGCACATACAAGTATAATTCAGCATATAAATTTATTAAATAATTCCCTTATTCACACCTCTTTAATCACAGTAAAATTATCAATATCAAGTAAAATTAAAGCGCTTGTGGCCCCGCGGACTCGGGTGTTCTGTAAACGATCACTGCGTTAAGCAACTTTAGCTATGACTGGTCACTGATGGATGACCACTTTGTGGCATTTACATTTGCGAGCGTTTCCGTGCTTCGGAAGGCACGTTAAGCCATTGGTCAAGCCAAGTTGAAGGCTTTATGGGCGGCTTGAAAAAGCCCCTTCGGGGTTAAGGCGTGATTGATAAACATTTAATAACATTTCCAGGTAAGGGCAGCGATCGTGTAGATAACTTGACAGCAGATCATGTGCTAAATAAAAAGAGCTCAGTGACCATGTACAATCACAATACCAGAGACTCTCGAGACTTACCTTATAGTGATGAACAACTTGTAGTAAGAGATTCACAGACTGAAGAAGATGCATATGCACAAGCTTTAAGAGAGTCACATACAAACGATAAAGACCAGGAAACTCAGAAAAAAGTTAAAGACATAAGGAGTAGAGTTGCCATGACTAAGCAAAACGTTGAAAGAGAGTACAAAGACACAATAAATTTCTTGAACTCCTTACCAAAAGATAATGGCAATAAAGTTACTGTAAGTATTGAAACCTGGAGTGTGAATATGTTTGTTTTTTACTTGACTGCCGAAGCAGTAGTATGAATATGTCAGCTTCACATGGTGGCTCGGCATGATATGCATGATATACTCACTTTGAAAATTATTATGTTAAATTAAATAAAAATAAATAAATAAATATCCATCACGCCTTATCCCCGAAGAGGTGGCAGAGGCATATTATATGCCCACTTTTCACCGTGTGGATTCCTGTCACACGTAATAGGTGGTGAGCCAATTGCCGTGTTGAAATAGACAGACGCAGGTTGTGGCTACCTGCTGTTGAAATTTTTAAGCCGCCCATAAGGCCTTCAACCAGGCTTAACGACTGCCATTTTACTGGCAACCGGGACCAACGGCTTAACGTGCCTTCCGAAGCACGGAAACGCTCGCAAATGTAAATGCCACAAAGTGGTCACCCATCCGAGTACCAGCCATAGTGAAAGTTGCGTAACTCAGTGATCGTTTACAGAACACTGAGACCGCGGGGCCACGAGCGCATACTGGTCATTTAATCAAGAACAGTTTTACAAACGTGACAGCGCTATGTAACGCCTTCATTATAAACTAACAGAAAATTACAAATGTACTACTGTTAAAATAGCATTGATATGCTCTCGCGTCTGAAGATATCTGACCAAGTTTTTTACCGGTTATTGCTTACTGCTGACTGGGTCAGCAACAACTATCGTAGTCTTGTTATTCCCGAATAGTAGGGAAGGTAGCGTTAATTTTCACAAGGAATTTGATATCAACTGATATTAATAACACTAATAGTTCTTTACCAATACAGAACAGATTTGACCGTCAGTCAGTCTGGTAGTGGTGGAACCAAAAGTTATAGCATGTCAATTAAGCTAGACCTCAAAATTGTATAAGCGCCCATTCAACTCAAAGGTCTATATTAATTGGTATAAACTGTGTATGTATGGGGACCTAGAATTATCAATTTTGGTTAAAAGCGTAGTCTTAACGGTACGGACGGTATCCAATTCCTTGTGAAAATTAACGCAACCTCCCCTACTAGTATATACTGTCGGAAGTATCAAGGTCACGAAACTATCTTCTTCATGGTAAGTTTTACTTAGTTGCTCAATAAGCCTGGACTGGCTACTTGGTAGACTTCGTCAATTCAACCATGACACGAAATTAGTTCTAAGAGCACCGCCTTCCACCCCTGCCCCCTCAAATAGGGTGTCTTCACCAAAGTCTCTGGCAGTTAACAGATGTATAGGATGGTTCACCTGATGTTTTCCGCCCACGTTTCACCGTATGCTTTGCTTTTTGTACAACGTAACAGAACAGGTGGTGAGCCCATTGCCGTGTTGAAATGGACAGGTGCAGGTTGTGGCGACCTGCTGTTGAAATTTTGCAAACCGCCCATAAGGCCTGACCGCTGCTGACTTTACGACTGCCATGTTACTGGCAACCGGGACCAACGGCTTAACGTGCCTTCCGAAGCACGGAAACGCTCGCAAATATAAATGCCACAAAGTGGTCACCCATCCGAGGACCAGCCATAGTGAGAGTTGCTTAACACACTGATCGTTTACAGAACACTACGTCCGCGGGGCCCCGAGCGCACTTATAAGTAAAGTAGACTTTAAGCAATTAACTTCTTAGTGAGTTATTTTTTAAACCATAAAGGAAAACAAAATGCATTTACATTCAACATTTCAGAAAACTGCATACATGGATGAACGTCGACAACAGATTCATAATGAAAATCGTCAACATAAGCTACAACAGGAATATAGGAAAATTGAGAAAGAGTGTAGGAGACATCACTCCTGTGCGGTAAATGTTATATTTATTTTTATAGTTTAATGTTGCACTAGTAGTTAAGCTGACTTAATATTATAAAAAGGAGTAAATGAACGAAGCATTTGTATTTTCAGAAAAAAAGTCACAACAAATCCTGTTCAATTTCAAAACAAGATATAGACGACGATTTCGATGTAAGAGACTTCCAGTACTCTTGGATGCCGGTACCAGAAGGTGATGGAAACCTCGCCATTCACACAATCCCAAACACAGTCAAGGAAGGAAAGTCTGGCAATACCGTGAAGTTCAGCAAAGTTGATAGCTATCATGAATACAGATCTCGCCATAAACACACTCCACCCACTAAAGACACTTCTTCTCACGACAAGGATACACATAGAAACCGACCACAGAGTGTTATCATAGACAAAGATGAGAGTCAATCTACTGACTCTTCTAGTGCGTCAGATACCAGCTCAGTTGAAAATTTGAGACTTGAAAAGAAAGAAAAGAAAAATAGACAAGATGCGAAAGTAGATCAAAATGCGTCAGACGCTGAAAGAATTATAATTTACAAAATACTAGATACAAAGAGTGAAAAACAATCAAAGAAGAAAAATAAATTGCTCAGTGACATAGCAAAGTCTTTAACATCTATTGAAAAAGTACAAAAATCAGCTATTGCAGATAACATAAGCGTACCTGTAAAGAAACAACATGTTGAACAAAACACAGATGAGAACCCAGTGTCTTTTGGACATATTAATGAAGGTACAAATTATCTAATACATTTCTCTCTTACACATTTGTTTATTGCATTATTTCCGTATGCAGTATCGCTTTTTAAATCTTATCCGTTCACATTACCTATAATCGATTCATTGAGAGTTTAATCTTCGTTTGTCTTCTGAAAGTTGTTTTCGTGTTACTGCGACAATCAAATACATAGCAATGTCGAACAGTTGTTTGTCCTTTCCGTCTCACCTCGCGGAAAGTATTTCTAGACTCTAGAAAAGTTGACGTCACTGGTCTTGCTGCAAATATATTCAGTCGAAAAATTTCGGATGCAATACACTAACGTTCTGATGATAATGTACCACCATATTTCCTCTTTATTAGCTAGAAAAAAAAACTTCTGTGAGAGTTACTTTGTAAAATGAATATTTATTGCGAGATGAGAGACCTTAAAAGCAAAAAGCAAAGAAATGAAAGTGAATGTAAATAAGACAAAAGAAATGGTTTTTGAAAGAGAGGAAAGTATGACAGATTGCTCGATTTTTGTGGAAGGAAAACGAGTGGAACAGGTGAAAGAATTTGTATATTTAGGTTCAAAATTTGTGAGAGATGGAAAGTGTGATTGTGACCTTGAACGAAGAGTTTTGGCTGGAAATCAGGTGAATGGAGCCATGCACGCCTTTATGAGCAGTCAGAACGTGTCTGAGAAGTCAAGACTGGCTGTGCATAGAGGAGTACTTGTTCCTACACTCATGTATGGTAGTGAAAGTTGGGTGTGGCAGAAGAAGCATAGAAGTAAAATTCATACAGTGGAAATGAGAAGTCTGCGGAGTATACCTGGAGTGAAATTGATGGACAAAGAAAGGAACAGTGTGATAAGGGAACATTGCGGTATGGTAGAAGAAGTAGTGACTAAGATAGAAAAAGATATGCTTAGGTGGTTCGGACACGTGGAGAGGATGGATGAAAGTAGACTAACGAAACAGATTTATCAGAAGAGAGTGAATGGGCAAACTGGTAAGGGGCGACCTCGACGTACATATGTCAATCAAATAGAAGACATTTTGGAAAAAGTTCAGGTCAAGAGTACCCTTAACCGGCGTGTGTGTATGAAAACACTTATGAAAGTGGAAGAAGCGAATGTTGTATGCCAGGATCGTAGCAAGTGGAAAGCCATAGTCTCTACCTACCCCGATGGGAGACAGGCGTGACGATATGTATGTATGAGAGACCTTAGTTGTATAAAAAAATAAGGCCTAGATCCAATAGCGAACTGCGATAGAGTTATTTTATTTATTAAATTCATGGCATTTTAGGAGGTCACGCTTTGCTGCCGCTTTTTGGGCACACCATGACATACATACACTATGCGTGAGTTCATACAATAACATATACTAATTATATTGCTTTTGCTTACAGGAATTTACAAAGTAACCGAAAAAAACAAGTGAGTCTCTGAACATAATAGTTGTCTAGCAAACCTTAACCCGATCTGAAGTCCTATATCATAAACCTAACTCCTATTTATTCCATTAACCTATGTCCTATCCTATCATAGGGGAAGCTACAAAGTGATGAGTTGTTTCTCTACTAACTATGAGTACTGGCAGACCTCTACCCGATGCAAACCTTGGTGGTAATTAAAAGTATGATTTAAATGTAGTAATATCATAGTCTTCTTCATGTTGAGTTGTATCCTCTAATGCTAGAGACCCAGGGTCTATTTCCATTCAGAGTGTATCTATAACAATTATCACCATAGTTAATATATCACTGTATGCACATCACTTTTTATCATCTTCATAATAATTATGTAGATTTTGGTTACCACACCCTATCTAAGTAACAATCTTTTTTTACAGGGACAACTTGAATTCTGTGAATTCACTTATTGACCATATTGAAAAGCCACCCGCCACAGAACACAATGAACAATGTCAGTGTAGAAAACTAAGCAGTGACAAGAAAAGAAGTAAGTATGTACTTATATAAGAACCAAAGCATATGGTCCATGTAATGGTAAGAAGTTACTGTTGGAAACGAATGTCGTTCACGGCATACTAATAGTAACGAAGCAGGTAATAGGAGTACATAGAAGCCCGGAGACTGTTAACAGTTAATCAATTGATACAAAAGATTATCCTTGGATGGGTGACCACTTTCTGGCATTTATCTTTGCGAGCGTTTCCGTGTTTTGGATGGCACGTTAATCCGTTATTTCCGGTTGCCAGTAAAATGGCAGTCGTTAAACCCAGTTGAAGGCCTCATGGGCAGCTTGAAAAAAGTTAACAGCTGGTCGCCCCACAACCTGCGCCTGTCCATTTCAACACGGCATTAGGGTCACCACCGTTACGTGGGACAAAAACGCATACGGTGAAATTTGTGCGTATAGTATGCCTCTACCTACCCTTTCAGGGATAAAGGCGTACAATATTATTAGTGTATGCAAATATTTTAGATATGTAACCAGTAAAATTAAAATAAAATTTAAATGTTTTGCTATAGATTATTTTCAACTATAATGTTGTTTTCTAGGAACCATTCCAGAATGGGAGAGTGATCACGTTCTTCAACCACAAAGGTACTGAATTTTATTTAAGTCAAGGATTCTTCTATTCTTTGAAAACTAAAAACTATGTAAATACGTTTATATTGCTTACAGGACGCCGAAATGTAGCCATTGTTCAACTTCATGCAGAGAAAATGATTATACTACAGAATTTGATGCACAGAATATTGCATCTACATCAAAACTTCCAAGTTCATCATCATCATCGTCTTTTAAAACTGCCAAAAACGATAAATCAAAAAGCACATCTCTCGACTGTGGCTATATCAAGCTAGTAGATGAAATAGGGCAAGAGTCTGGTAAGTTCTTCTTAAAGAACAATGCTTATGAAGTTGTTATTCAGCTTCGAAAGAAAGATACTTCAAAAGATGAAGAAAAATCACAAGAATCAACAGAAAAAAATAAAGAGTCCAGTGCTGAAAACAAAAGTTATCAAAATATCCCTACAAGAATACAAGAGCCAATTCAATTAGTAATATCAGAATCAGATAACAATTTACGCCAAAATCTTGAATCCGATAGTAATTTCTTTAATAAAAATCTTTCTGGACAAGACTCAGTAAGAATATCACCCCAAAGTGCCAGAAAAGTTGATATTACAGAAGTAGAAAATAGAACAGCTGATAAAATGAACTACAATCCCACAGTACCTAATGGCATAGAAGATATGGATAAAAAAAGATCAGAACAGAAAAAGAATGTCTCGGACAAAGCTACTTTAACTAACTTACAAAATGAATATCACACGATAACGCCAAGCCTTGATCCACCATCTAGACCTGCCACTACTACATGTACGCAGACAACAGGCTCACCACTACACAGACCTGTATATAGCCACATGAGCTCCTCAACCTCTACAGCCTATATGAGCCCACCTGATATGATCTTGCCAAATTTAATGAGACACGATTCTGGCTTGAATGAATACGAAAGAGGTGAATTTAAAAATAGAAACTACACACATAAACCAGTGCATAGTAGTCGATCTCTAAAAAAGTGTAGGCATGCCAGAAAATCGTTAGGCAAGGTTGGTCTGCAACCTATGGAAAATAGAATAAATAAACTGCACAGTACGCCACCAAACTCTTTAAGAAGTTCTCCTATCAGTCCAAATAGTTTACACAAAGTTGATTCAAAAGTTAAAAAATGTAGATGTAGTAAATGTGCTGTTTCTGCCAGTGATCCAGTGAAACGAATCAATACAAAAAATGAAGCTTTTGACAGTTTACAATCGTCTCAGAATTATAATCTTTCTGGTACGAAAGGCACTGTAAAATATAAATACCCTACCTCATGCTCAGCATGTAGTAGGAAGACTAGAGACGCTACGTTAAATCCCACTGTAAAAGGTTATATCAATAAATTGTTGGCACTAAACAAAGAAGGTTTGAAAGCTCTGGAAGTGGCAGATCAAGAATGTAGTTCAGTTGGTACCCCTGGTAGTTCAATTATTAATGTACCATATAATATTGACGACAGAAAAGCTTCCATACAAAATAAAATATCTTTAGAATATATTAAAAATGCTTTCATGCGGCAAATTATGGATGAACATCTAAATAAACATTTAAAAGACCCAGTCATTCCACCAATACTTCTAACTGCTAGCAAGAAAGCCTTATTACGGAAACCTCGTAAAAAGCCTGTGCATAAAGTAAAATCTTTAAATATATCCAAAAATTTGCTTAAATGCCATAAACACCATGTATCAGTTTCAACAACGACAGACGATTGCAGTAAAACTTTTGCTAGTTCTAATGTTAGCAGGCCACGGCCACGTGGTTCATTAGCTTCCGGAGAGGGACAGTCGCCGAGAACATTATCGGCATTAAAACAATATATTTCAGCAGCGAAACCTCTTTCACAAAAGACCAGGCATGTGGATAGCCAAATTAAGAATAAAGCGTATCAAAAAGATCTTCGTAAGAATTATATGTCAAAAAGAGCTGTAATAACTGACACCTCACAAGAAACCGAATCAACGAAAGACTCAAATGATTACTACAGAAAGAAACCAGATATTCCAATTAGTATGTCTACACAAACTAGTCGAAACAATGACAGCGACTTTATGAAATTGGCGGAAGATAAACTTCAGAATATGGAAAAAATTGCTGATTTAACTGAAAAGTGTACTAAAAGATTGTCAAATCTCGCCAAAGTCCTTGAAGAAGTCAGGAAAAATAAATCTTTAGTTTATAGTCAGATTTCTACTTCTGATTCAACAGATTCAAATTCTGATCAAAAATCTGATAAAGTGGCAAAAACTCCTGTACCTGGCGAATTAGATTATGAACCAAACACGTTAGACACAACTGACCCGGTGCCAGAAAAAGAATACACCCCTGTAGATGACAAAGCGACACCGCCCCAATTTATTTCTTTTTTGACGAACATTCCAAAACCAGCAGTGTATAAGCTGCCAGAACAAACTGCAAGTAATTCAGTACCATCAAATATAAGTAACGTAGTACGACCGATACCTGTGTCATCACCTATAACTACAGATACAAACTCAAACGAGATTATAAAATGTAAACAGAAACCGCCTCCTGCATTATCACGAATTCATTTAAAACACGGCCAGGAAGATATAGTGCCTCATGAACTCTCCACTGTCATAGAAGTAGATTCTCCAATGAGCGTAAAAAACAAAACACATTCTTCTCGTCGTTACGATCCTAATACGACTAGCAAGTCGTCCAGTGGGGATAGAGAATCAACAAAGACTAATAAGAATAGTGAATCCTCAAAAAGCAAAGAGTCCGTTGCCAATCCTGACTTACTACAAAGTAATCTGAAGCTACCCTTACTACCAAAATTAATTTCTACTGAATCTTCAAACAATTCGAAATTTCAAATGATAGATCTAAAACAATTTAACGAAATTATGTTAGAACCTTTTATTAGTATACACGAATATGCAAAAAAATATAACGCAGAAGCCCCCGAAGAAATGTCTAATGTTGAAGAATTACCTAGAGATGAGATAAGTTCGTTACACTCCGATGGCAGCCTACCAGATGTGATAGCCGAATTGCTGAAACGTAATATTATTACGGAACCTTTCAAGTTCGATACTGCTTCCAATGTAAACTCCACAACTGTTTCATCTGAGTCCACACTATCTATGCTGGCTTTGTCGAAAGCACGAAAGGCGAAAAAGAAGAGTAATGTAGTATTCAGAAATAAAGAAAACATTGGTGAGACATCTGACACACTAAGCATTTCCTCGAATCCTGATTTGGAAAACGCATTTAAAAAACTTGGAATGGGATGGGCATCGTCAACTCTCAAAAAGACGAAAGAGCGCTTAGCACTATCATCTTCATCAAATACTTCTAGCTCCAGCATGTCACAATTAAAAATTAAAACTCTACACCAAGACATACCAGCTCTTGTAACTGATTCAGTCTCCTCGGTACTATTATCTAAAAAGGGCAATGATCTTAAAAATGTAGCTGACAATTCGAAAGATGCTAAACATCAAACGAGTTTTCCCAATTCCATGATTGTGAATGAGTTTTTAGCTAATGAGCTGGCGAATAAAATAACCTTCACCTCTAATAAGTCTAGCATTAATGAGACAGAAGAAGAATTTGTTTCTTTATTTGAGACAAAGATGCCAGAAGGAATGAATCAGCAAACCCGTGAAAATTGTGATGAAAATTCAAATGATAGCGCACGCAGTGGCGTTAACAGAGCGCGAACTTCAACTCCTGTCCAGATATTCAAATCAATGACTTATCATTCTAGTTCTGGATCAAACATATCTAATGGTTTGTTTAGTAATGCTGACGACTTGTCTTCTGTAAAAATGACTTCCAATTCTATAAAAAACCATTCAACGTCTGATAGGGATGAATTGACTATACCCAATTTTAGTCTTAAAATGAAAAAGGGTAGTGACAGTAGTAAAAGTGACTAATATTGGTAGTGTTCTTGTTGATTTGTAATAATATTTATTTAAGATGTTATTTAAAAGTGAAATTAAATTTAGTTTGTGATGATGTTTCAGGTTATATGTATATTATGAATAAATCAAAACAAGTTTAAATTAAATCTTATATTTTTGTTTTATTTCAAAAATATTTTAGTTAAGTTTGATTTACTATTATATACACATCATTAGATCTATATATTTGAGAATTCTCATAAACAATATAGTAAAATAATAGTATGTTTTCATACATCATCACATGACATAAAACATTGGTGGCATAAGAAATAAAGGTTTTTTATTCATATTTATTTACTAAAGCTGCAGTTTCACTACAGAATATAATATCATCTTTAACTTAAATTATTGCTGTCAATGCTTTTGGAACCCCAGACTATATTTTAGGATCCACGGATTGTATTTTGAAGAATTATTTTGAGAATAATAACTTTCGTTAGCGTTGTTTATTATTACTAAGTAAACGGTTGTCATCATCCGAGCGTCTGTCCCAGTTGCGTCTCGCGACGCCCGGGGTCCGCTTTCCTACATTTTCTTCTCCACTTCGCACGGTCTTCGGCATCCCCTGTAGTGAGACCATTGGCACGCATGTCATCCCTTACGACGTCAAGCCAGCACTTCTTGGGTCTTCCCCTCTTACCGGGACCCGGCGGGGCTGACATGGCCAGACATTTGTTACCTACGTAGCCCGGCGGTTGCCGCAAGACGTGACCATACCAACGAAGGTGACACTCTTGCAACTTGTCTGCAATGTCACGGACGTGAAGGCTGCCGCGGATGCGAGAGTTTCTCACGCGGTCCATCCGCGTGACCCCACACATCCACCGCAGCATCTTCATTTCCGTGACACGCAGCTCCTGCTTGTGTCGCTCCAATATCGGCCACGTCTCACTGCCATGTAAAAGGACAGGTCTAATAATGGTTTTGTAGACCTGTCCCTTCAACCGGATCGGCATTTTAGGGTCACAAATGACACCGGTCATCTCCCGCCATTTGGCCCACGCGGCAGCAATGCGTGACTTGACATCGCAATCGATGTCACTGGACGTGTGAAAAACAGATCCCAGGTATTTAACCTGGTCCGTGCGCTCGACCAAATCACCGCCTATGCGGACGGATGTGGGATCTGTCGAGTTTAGTGCCAAGTACTCGGTCTTCGCCACATTTAGTTTCAGACCGCCGTTCTCAAGCGTCTCCTTCCACGCCTTTACACGTCGCACCAATCTGCCCCTGTCCGCGTCTGCCAGCGCAATATAGTCAGCATACATGAGCAACCATGGAGGCTGCTCATGTGGGTTTCTGATGCTGTCCGACAATTCGTCTACTATTACACTGAACAGAAGCGGACTAAGGACCGAACCCTGGTGTACCCCGACGGTGATGGGGAAAGGTTTCGTGTCGCCTACAGCAGTCCGAACCATTGAATCGGAGTCAGTTTGTGCGGTTCCTCCAACGCCGTTAGTTAACAACACAGCAAGTATCACATCTATGACTCAGGCCGAGGCACTGCACCAGGCGCATACACTGTCACAGCGTGCCCTTCGCCAGAGAGGTCGCTGGCGACGCAGTACCAGCGCAGCTTCCGACGTGGCTTGACGCTTCTCTTGAAAAAGCAGCTCCTTTAGGTCCGAAACTAGTTGGGCGATCCCGAAATATACACGAGTACAACCGTTTACTTAGTAATAATTATTTTGAGTACCGTTTCTATGTTCCTTCAATCTCCAAATGTTCCAAAATTAAAATTTTGAGTAAACTAAATTGAGTCTGGCTTTAATATATATTTTATCTCATAGTCATAAGTCACCTCAAGCATTGTTGGAACACTGACAGCAGCAAAAACTGTTTTTGACAATGCTCCAATAGATAGGTATTTAGAGCTATGAAAATTGTTCACTACCTAATAACTTAAGACAATAAATAATATTACATCTAAGTAAATTAATACCTGCTAAAGATCACAGCACAATTAGGATCTAAGCTATGCTAATATGGAAACAATAATTAAATATAGTAAGTAATGACAATATTTAGATTCAGATAGTTACAATGAGATACATTTCACCTAACATTCAATAAACAAGATTTACTAATAATGAAATCGTACTATTATTTTTTATCATCTTTTAATAGTCTATCCTTTATTAAGGTATATGCTAAACCTATAGTGAGCGCTGACACCACCGTGCCTTGAGCTGCCACTCGCAACTGCATTAGAAATACACTGGTGCTCATTTTTCCTTTAGTCTTATATTTGTATGCTCCTAGTCCACAGACACCAATCAAACCAATTATTCCTGAAAAAAATAAAGCTGTTAAAACTATATATTACAGCTATGAATATGAGAGTATGGAAAAAGAACACTACAAAGTTTCACATGGACACAAAACAAATTGAGGGATCATTTAGCAAAGACCCATGATGGTTCTGGTTACTGAATTAGTTAATTATTCTTGTACACACAGTCATTCACCTAGGTGGACTAATGCCATGTACTAATTAATACCGTTAGAAAAATACAAGCAAATCACTACATAATATACCAGCTGACAAGGTGTAGGACTATATGCAAAAAAAAAAACATTTTTGGAGTTTGACAGTTTTGATGTTTGCAACAACAGATAACTTTAATGTTTCTTACCTATTATCATGAATGGGGAGTCCTTAGACTTCCTGGCCAATCTATCAGATTGAGATTCATCAGTGTAGTCAAATATTGGCTTATTCGACATAGTTATTGATTTTGTGCCTGCAAAAGAATCCACACTGTTAGTGCCTTCATAATTTCATACAACTCTACATACTATAAACTAAATCACTTCAGCTGTCTGTTCTCTTAGATCTTTTGAAATATTCAACCAGTTTTAATGTAACAGATATGGTTTATATGCTTAATACATGCCCGGCCCGGATCGATGTTGGTTAGATAGATTTTAACTATCTTTTAGATTTTCTTTTTATTTGTAGTATGAAATGTGGTAAGGCTGCGGGAAAAGACAGAGTTACTGCTGAGATGATCAAGTACGGTGGGTCGCGTGTCTGGGACACACTATGTCTGTTATGCAACTTGTGCTGGCGGACGGGTGAGGTCCCAGATGACTGGCGAGTAGCAGTTGTAGTACCTATTTACAAAGGGAAAGGCTCGCGCCTAAACTGCTCCAGCTACAGGGCGATCAGCTTGGTCAGCTTAGCTAGTAAGGTGTATGCAAAGGTTATAACGGCACGAATGCAAGAAAAGTCTGAAAGGTATTTATGGGAGGCTCAATGCGGATTCCGACGTGGAAGAGGTTGCATGGATCAAGTGTTTTCTCTCCGCATGATCGCGGAAAAGTTTCTGGCTCTTAGCCAGAAGGTTTTCTGCGCTTTTGTGGATCTAGAGAAAGCATTTGATAACGTTGTGAGAGAAACGCTGTGGGACTTGCTGCCAGGATATGGTGTGGACGGCTCGCTACTGCGGGCAATACAGTCGCTTTATAGGGACTGTAAGGCTTGCGTGCGAGTAGGGGGGGATGTGTCACCTCTTTTTGATGTCTGTACAGGCGTCAAACAGGGATGTGTCATGTCCGCCTGGCTGTTCATAGTGTATCTGGACAGCTGCCTACAGAAGTTGAAAGATTTTAATATGGGTGTAAATTTGGGTGACTTTACAGTAAACTGTCTGCTGTATGCTGATGATGCGGTGCTCATGGCCTCATCAGAAGCCGACCTACAGGCATTAGTCACTAATATGAAAGAGGGGTGTGAAAGTAAGGGTCTCCGCTTGAATGCAAGTAAAACTAAGGTTCTAGTATTTGAAAGAGGTGACGTAAGAACTAAATGCGAGATTAGAGTAAACCAGGAACGTCTAGAGCAAGTGAATGAAATTGTGTATTTAGGAAGTATGTTTAGCGCGGATGGAAGATGTGATTCGGATGTAGAACGGCGAGTAGCTGCCGGAAACAAAGTTAACGGTGCTTTGTCCCAGTTAGTAAAGCGACAAAGCATCGTAAAAGAAGCACGAATGGCGATTCATAACGCAGTGCTAGTGCCAACTTTGCTTTACGGTAGTGAAACCTGGGTATGTCAGCAGATGCATGAAAGTAAATTAAATGCTGTGGAGATGCGATCACTTCGAAAATTGTGCGGCGTTACCTTGGCCGACCGAATACGTAACGAAGTGATACGCAATATGGCAGGTTTGAATGAAAGTGTCAGCGTTAAGCTGGAAAAGGGCGTGCTCCGTTGGTTTGGACACGTCCAACGAATGAGTGAGGAACAATTGACGAAGAATATATATCGTTCAAAAGTAGAGGGTAGAAGGAGTCAGGGAAGGCCGAGACTTACATATGAAGACCACGTGAGCAGATTGCTCAAAAACGGAGAGGTCAAAAGTACTCGGATACCCAGACGTGCGTGTATGAAGCGATTGATGAATCTCGAAGAAGCGAAAGAAGTATGCATGGATCGCGAAGCCTGGCGATCTGTCCTTTCTGACTACCCCGTCAGGGATACAGCGTGAAGATAGTTAGTTTTTTTTAGTTAGTTTTTTTAGATTTTATATCTCAAAATATTCCACCAAATATATATGTTTATTGAATAAGGTTATATTCATCTCTGTAAGCCGTACAATTCTAACTTGGTATTTAACTGACAAAAAAAACAAAGCGAAGATATAGAATGAATTTACCTAGATTATTTTTACTTAATATTCCACAAACAAAATTATGTAATAACTAACTAAAACCTTTCATAACATTGCATCAGAAAATGCAATCTCAAAATATGTCAGTTATGTCACATTCACATTTTTTTAGTTTTTTTCGCCCATCTTGGGCAGGCAAAGGAAACTTAGTTCATACAGCCTAGTCATCAGTTTTTATTATTTTCTTGTTATTATGTTTTAGTCCTGTCTAGTCGTTTGTCGATGTCAAGTCCTCAGTCCTAGGTCCTAGTCAGTGTCCCAATAAGGCAGTGGATCCCTTATTGTGGCTTTCTATGGAAATTTGGCACTAACACAAACAACACCGCTATTCATTGCAAATTATCACTTTCTTTAACTAATGCACTCTAAAACTAACTAACACAAACTTACGAACTCTTTATGTATAATATTCCACCATTATTAAACACAAAAACACGAATTTTACACTAGTTTTTGAAAATAATATACGACAAACGTGCGTCACTGCTCATCTTCGCGCCAAAAGTTCTGTCACATTCACATGTGACATGTTTGTTGTTAGTTGTCTTCGCCCATCTTGGGCAGGCAAAGGAAAATTAGTCCATACAGCCTTGTCTTTAGTGTTTACATTTTCTTATTATTTAATTGACATGTCTAGTCACTTTGAAGATGTCTAATCCACAGTCCTAGATCCTGGTCCTTGCCCTCAGAATAAAGGTGGTTCTTATACTGAGGTTTTCAGTATATTTGACGCGACAAGATAGAAAATAGCATTTCATTGCATATATAACATTGTCTTTCACTATAGCACATTAACACAACTTTTATGACCAACAAGATAGATGCACTAGTTTTAGAAAATAATATACAGCAAGCGTCCGCACTTCTCAATGTTCCCGAGTAAAGTCCCATGTGACATGACATCTGACTGACATCTTTCTTTTTCAAGAGCAAAGACCATACCTAGTCATCAGTATTCTTTGCTTAGTATTCGTCAAATCCAGTCTACGACTCCTAAGTCTTATTTCAGTAGAAACTTCTTCTGGAGCTTTCTTTGATGATTTGAGAGTAATAAAAAAAAACATGGTTTAACGCAACATATCACTTTCCTACTTCCTAATTTGGAACTATGACGATTGAAAGAAGTCTGTGACTATAAAAAGCACTCGCGCCGAATTGCGAGTCTCGCAGTCCCGCTAAGCCAGTGATCTGTAAACGATGACTGCATAAAGTAACTATTACTATGGCCGGTCCTCAGATGGGTGACCGCTATTTGTGTGGCATTTCCATTAACAAACGTTTCCGTACTTCAAATGACAGTAGCTTATGCATAGGTAGGTACTATGGGTGGAAATGCGTGATATAAGTTTAGAATTTCGAAAGAAAAAGTACAAAAACAAATTTCTATGAAATGCATTTATTCACTTGCATTTGGTCCTAATGAAAACCCCAGCTATCGGCCTTACTGTCTAATATGTCAGTGCTACCGGCACTGTAGACATTCCAAATCTTAGAGTATAAATAAAGTTATAACGTATCTACTAGTATATATACTTAACGACTAATGCACCGTGGTAATTTTATTCTCTTCTATCTTTATCTTCCCTCTCCTCTGGGGTTAGCAAAGGTTGAGTATCGCCCTTAATGTAATCGCTGAAATCCCTGTCAGGAATACTCTTATCAGAGTAGTCTTGATCGATGTCAGACACAAGTTGTTCACAACTTTTATTCCACTGCGGTCTGAGGAACGTGTCGGCACAACGGGTGTATAAATATTTAAAAAAATAGATCTGCTGATTTTCTCACAACAATTGGTAAGTAAGTAAAAATTCTTATCAGCAAATTATAATATAAAAATAGATATCTTCAGTCAAAATATAGCTTATTTTAAACTTAAGTCACAAATACTCGTCGTTATACATAAGTAAGTAGTTGCGTCTGATCTTGGCTCTGACTTAACGTATTCCAGATTATGTATTCTTGATACAATAAGCAGCTATATAGCAATAACATTGTTTTAACTTAACGACAAAGATGCCTATGAACTGACAAATCGATAGAAAATCGCTCGATGCAACTTCTATGTTGTATTGTGGCAGTTGAGCTATTTTCTATGAATTCAAGTGATCCCTCATTTCCAGCAGGAGATGGCCGATGCGTCGTTTATTGATCTAAAAAGCAGCTTAAGTCACTACAATATTTTTTTTTTTAAAGTGACCATTGTACTTGTGATCAAATTGTCACCAAAACTTGTTTTACTTAGACCATTTATCATTATTATTAATCATTAATAGTTTTAATAGGCTGATACATTTTTAAATCATCGGCATATAATGACATTTTACAGTGTTTAATGAATGAACTTATGTCATTAATGAATATAAGAAAAAGTAAAGGTCTTAGATGTGAGCCCTGGGGCAAACCGGAAGCTGCAATATAGGATTGTGACTCAAATCCATTGATAACTACGTTTTGAGATCTATTACACAAGTAAGATTTAAGCCATCTCAACCATGAACCTCCTAAGCCATAGGCATGAAGTTATTGTAGAAGAATAACGTGATTAATTTATATTTAACCTTATCAAAGGCACTACTAAAATCGGTGTAAACTGCATCTACTTCTGATTAGCATCTACTGACATCATCTACTGCCTGAGAAATATCAGAAACAAAAGCCACTAAATTTGTCAAAACAGAACAGAACACTGGACTTGCCTTAAGTGGCTCAGCGCATACAAAAATATTCTGTGTGTCTCCGAAGGAAACACACCCATACACTATTTATTACTTCACTTCACTATCATCACGTAATTACAAACAATAAGAAACTAAAATGCATTACAGTGCAACAAAAATGCTGTCGTTACTTATTTTTATATTCTCGCACACTAATGTGCAAAAAAAATCTATCGAGGCTACACCATGTCGATAAATTCAACGATAAAAAATATTGTATCATGTATGTAAATTTATACTAATCGGATTAATATGTGCCTTCTTATGATTTTACTTTTGGCAGACTCATCCAGAGTTTCAGTACTAGGATTGATTTCATAATTAACAAATGAGTTATGATATAAAATAACATAATGTATATTAGCAGTACAAATAATATAAGTGCAATTTTCATATTTCTGTTAAAGACAGTGTAATGTCTTTACTTATTAAGAAGAGGGGATATTTATGAATAGAATCGTCTAACCTCAGCTAGTATAGTGTCATAAGAAGATTCATCAATTAGAATAAATCGTTTAGCTCGCCTACTAAAATAATAAATATCTCCAGTATAAATGTCAAACCATAACGCATGAATATGTAAATCATGTTTCTCCAACCTTTTCTTCAGCATTCCGTAGGACGCAACATTTTGTAACTGTTGAAGAGTATTCACCTGGAACGAATAATTGTTGTTCTTTAGTAACCTTGTTAAGTCAGGTGAATTCAGTTCGAGAATTTAAATTGAAGTTATAAACACTGCCTGAACTCTAACACTCTAACATTTAACTGACCAGTACCTTTTCTATCTATTTATACAGTATTATGCAAAAAGCAACGATGAGATAGATGTGGGGATGTGGACAAGAAAGTGGGCCAATGCAATCCGAAAATGTTTGTATCCGTTCAATGGAGATTGCCGTCAGTTACTCATACTCTGCCAGCCCCTTTTCCCGCGTCTCCCTCATCGTTGTCTCTTGCTAATACTTACATAATTCTATTGACTGTCAGCACGGTAGTGCTCTTGCTAAGAAGAAATCTTTTTTTATCATGTGTAAATTACAAAGTGAAATTATAGGAGCTATAATTGAAAAGTAAAACCTTCTTCAATATGTGGGGCAAATTCATTTTATAGTCAGATTATTTTCTGAATCTGGAGAGTTCTGAGACATAAAATGTTAATGGTATTCGCTGTGAGAGAGTGTTAGAACTCGTGAGCATCACAATCAATCACACACCAGTTACGATCACTCGGTAAAGGTTAACATGTTTGATGCAAAAAATACCGTGCATACTGAATTAATTAGTAACATTTCAAACAAGTCGGTACGGACTATTGTTATAAGGAGAAAAGGAAGAGAGAGCAGGTACCTGTGATAATTTGTCTTCTATACAAAATTTGTTATCAGGATCTATATATGCTACAAATTTTCGTTGTGGTGTCTCTGCTGTGAACAGCATAGGCTTTGTAAAATCACCTTGCATGTTGATAAATTTATCTAAGCTTGTGTGGGCGTGTGTACATAGCCATGATTTCAGCGGTGATAGTCTTCTCTGCTCCTGAAAAAAAAAATAAAGTTTAATAAATGTGTGAGCCATCACGGGACGCCTGGTGGATGTAAAACATCGAAATGATAAAAAATATATAAATTATTATTATATATTAATTAATTAACAAAAAATATTAATTATAGATAATATTTTTTATTGACTTATTAAGAGAAAAATATAATTAATGAAAAAAATATTTTATATTAATTTATTAATAATAAATTATAATAAATTTATAAAATAATCATAATATAATATTAATTAATTATAAATTATTTTTTTATTAATAAATACAAAAATAACGCTCGTGGACGTCGATATCCTTTTATATGTTTAACGCAACCCTATGAGGGTATAGTAGATTAGTTCTTTGAATCATCCACTTTCAGATATCAATAAAAATATATCAGAAAGTTAATGAAAGCAAACATCCACAGGGCAGCTTGTAGCGAGCTGAATGTGCGTGGATAGGCATCAGTCCCGATTCTTCAGTTTTGTTGTCCTTCTGCACTTCTCAGAGAGATCCGGAAGTCCAATATATCTTAACTCTGGTTTGCCTTAATTGGCCGGTCAGAGGGAAAAAAAAAAAATCTTTATTTTGCATAGACCATTTTAACGGCGCTTACAAAATGTCATACACTATTTAAAATATTTAAAGCGACCACCGGTTCGGAACGCGGCCCACCTGAGAAGAACCGGCAAGAAACTTAGGAAGGCTTTTTTTTTTATGCCAGCAGATCATTTCCAGGCGTCCCTAAAATAGTAGGCAAATAGTCTGTAACGGAGTAAAAACCTTTTTCACAAAGCTTGTTTTTAATAAACTTTTTAAATTTATTTAAAGGTAAATTTCTCAGGTCACAGGGAAGCTTGTTGTAAAAGCGTATACAGTTACCCTGGAAAGAATCGCCAATCTTATGTAGTCGACTGTGGTGGACTGAAAGATTATTTTTATTTCTAGTGTTTATATTATGTTTATCACAGAGTTTAGAAAACTGTGATAGATTTTTCTGGACATACATAAGATTGGCAAAAATGTATTGTGATGGTAC
Source organism: Thumatha senex (assembly GCA_948477245.1). NCBI lineage: Eukaryota > Metazoa > Arthropoda > Insecta > Lepidoptera > Erebidae > Thumatha > Thumatha senex. The sequence continues at coordinate 24,613,910 of OX419726.1, forward strand.
GGTTAGAATATTTACTTCTTTGAATTTTTCTCGGAGAGAAACTCTGGGGCCCAAATTATAAATAGCGCGTACAGCCCGCTTTTGTAGAACAAAAATAATATTTAAATCTGCAGCACTCCTCCAAAGGAGAATACCGTAAGACATAATACTATGAAAATAGCTGAAGTAAACCATTCTAGCCGTATCCACGAGGAGGGGGCCAGAGCTATATGCTCGGGGGTGGAAGTGTCCTTTTCAAGAGTATAACTACGGGGAAGCCCGCTCCAGGTCCGACCCACGATGGTGAAACAGGCACCGCACCGCCCTATACCCCTAGTCGCTCACACCGGTGTTGCTCTCTGTCGCCTTACAGGCTTATCATGCATATGGTGATTGTCTCCCCTCCCATCTAGTGAGTTGGCGAGTCACCGTCTGCCAACATTTTGATAAAAAGATATTAAAATGGCAGACGCCGCTTTCATCCTTAGTTATAATCACCCAGTTCATCTATCCCCAACCCAATAGCCCATTTCATAGTTAGCAAATTGTACAATAGTTTAACTCCCATCGGAGGTGGTCCATTATCGTTTTTCTACATAAGGCTGGCGTGGATTGTCTGCAGTATGAGATTACAATTCTCAAGGGGCCTCTGCGTGTTGGACTAATATATCCCCATGTAAGTCTACCCAAAGACCGGGTATATTCGTAAGAAAAAAAAGAAGATACCCAAGAAGATCGAGACATTATGATGAAAAAATAATTATTACGAGTATTTATAAAATATTGGACATCGTACATATTATTAAACTAATTACCATCTTATTGCGTTGAAATGTGCCGCCACGGCCATGTTCTCGCCACGCCAAAAACCAAGTGTACCCTCACCTATAGATGTTGCTATTAATTTTAGTAAATAACTGTAGGATAGATTTTGTTAAGAGTCTTATAAGAGTTCATAAAATACCACTCTCATATAATAACGAGTTTCTTCAACGTGGTGACTGAAAGTACTAGCCAGATTCTCAAAATCTTTTTTCATTGTATTGACCCTTTATCAAAGTTGGTGATGTATTTTTAACATTGAGGTGGCAGACAAGCGTACGGTCCAACTGATGGAAAGTGGTCACCGCAGCCTATGGACGTTTTCAACACAAGGGGTACAGCACTCGTTGCCGACCCCTCATAAACCATAAGCCCCATGCCGTAGACGTTCGGGAAACCCAGGCAGGGAGTTTATTCCACAATCTAAGCGTACGCGGAATAAAGCCTCGATCGGATTTAACCGTATGCGAGCGCTCCGGACGCAAAGTGTGAGGGTGAACACTATGTCTATGGCGAGCGGTGCGATGATATAAGGTAGCCGTAGGCGTCATATCATACGGAGCCTCTGATATCTGTTCGTCATTAATATGGCCGAGGGATTTAGTCTCTACTAAAACAATTCAATTCAACTCGAACAATCAAATTTCTATTCATAATAATTATAAAATGACTTACTTTGCTGGATTCCTTTTTACTTCTTAATGTATACAGTAGATTCATTGCTTTACAATCACTGTGCCCACACACTATAATGTGCCTTATATCATTTACAATACAACCTAATTCCATTGCAGCTGGTTCACAACTGGTCATCTCATCCACGAAGTATTGAGAGTGAGGTATGACGTTGCCCGCATTTCTGACTGAAGTAATACATTGAAAAATAGCTTTAAAAAAAATTGTTAATAAATCATAAAAAGAAAAATTAATTAAATAAAATAAATAAATTAATTCACACAGGACGTAATACTTAATTTTATAAGAAATGAAACATGGCCATCACTAAAGGAATAAAAATAAGTCAATATTGTCTACAAACCAACGAACATATCTCCCACACTTGTCTCAGTGAATCTTGTAGGAATCATCCGACTATCCATGCAAGTGTAGAAAACGGCTTTGGGCTAAAAAAAGAAAATGTATTTGAATATTATTATTCGTCGGCCATAAAATAAGTAATTTTATTTAATCATTGGTAGTTTTATTTAATTACACGACACTGAAAAGTTTATGGGTAAATCCACACGATATAATATTAATGTGTTTCCTTCTTTGACTTGTCTGAGGTAATTATGAACGTTTATTGAGTGTGCAAAAGGGCTAAAATTGGGGCAGAAACAGTATTGACGTTGCTGCTTTTTTAGAAGTCATAATTGTTGATAATTTTACGTTCTTCTATCTGTATCTTAGTATATTCTCAGTTTGCAAGCCCTACTCTACCACTGCTACTGAAGTTTATATTGTATTATCACCAACTTATGACATGAGGTGCCAACCTATCGAATCAAATGACGTTTTCAGTATCTAGGAGAAAGGAATCCACACGGTGAAAAGTGGGCATATAATATGCCTCTGCCACCCCTTCGGGGATAAGGCGTGATGGATATTTATTTATTTACTTACCTAGATTATTTAGTATAATACAAAATAAAAACACAATAAATAATCTTAATCGTGGGTTCGATTCCCACCTAGGATAAAACTTTGTGTGATGAACACAATGGTTTATTCTGAGACTGGGTGTTATTTATCTATAATATGTATGTATTTAGAAATATATAAGTATGTTTAACAGTTATCTCGTATCCATAGTACAAGCTCTGCTTGGTTTGGAATCAGATGACGATTTAATGCTTTCTATAACTAATTAACTTAAAGCTATTACTGTAAATTCACTCAGAGTGCAATAAAACCAGTCTATGCAATCCACTATAAGGCTAAGAGTGCGCAGTGCCCGCGACAGAGGTCCCTAGATAGAGATATACTATCGCAGGTAAGTATATGTGTTCCGGATGGATACGTTTGGCGACGGCGGTGGCCTCCGCTTACGGCTGTGCCGTGCGCGCGTTCTCCTTTCCGCTGAATTACCTGCGCTAGTTTATCCGCATTATGTAGCCCCTCTCTGAGTACTCTTACTATGTAGGAGCCGAGTGTGTGTACCCAGGATAAACAAAGTGACATTAATGGATAAAATGGATACACTCCATAGTATCTCATATACAAATATCTAACAGATTTATTTTGTACTGGCTTCAACATGAGGCTATATTTAGCTTCATGTGAACCCCAGATGACTGCGTTACTTTCTAGCTGACCAATGCGTTGTAAAAAGTTACAATTGTTTTTTAAATTTATAACTATAACTATAACTATCTTCACGCTGTATCCCTGACGGGGTAGTCAGAGAGGACAGATCGCCAGGCTTCGCGATCCATGCATACTTCTTTCGCTTCTTCGAGATTCATCAATCGCTTCATACACGCACGTCTGGGTATCCGAGTACTTTTGACCTTTCCGTTTTTGAGCAATCTGCTCACGTGGTCTTCATATGTAAGTCTCGGCCTTCCCTGACTCCTTCTACCCTCTACTTTTGAACAATATATATTCTTCGTCAATCGTTCCTCACTCATTCGTTGGACGTGTCCAAACCAACGGAGCACGCCTTTTTCCAGCTTAACGCTGACACTTTCATTCAAACCTGCCATATTGCGTATCACTTCGTTACGTATTCGGTCGGCCAAGGTAACGCCGCACAATTTTCGAAGTGATCGCATCTCCACAGCATTCAATTTACTTTCATGCATCTGCTGACATACCCAGGTTTCACTACCGTAAAGCAAAGTTGGCACTAGCACTGCGTTATGAATCGCCAGTCGTGCTTCTTTTACGATGCTTTGTCGCTTTACTAACTGGGACAAAGCACCGTTAACTTTGTTTCCGGCAGCTACTCGCCGTTCTACATCCGAATCACATCTTCCATCCGCGCTAAACATACTTCCTAAATACACAATTTTATTCACTTGCTCTAAACGTTCCTGGTTTACTCTAATCTCGCATTTAGTTCTTACGTCACCTCTTTCAAATACTAGAACCTTAGTTTTACTTGCATTCAAGCGGAGACCCTTACTTTCACACCCCTCTTTCATATTAGTGACTAATGCCTGTAGGTCGGCTTCTGACGAGGCCATGAGCACCGCATCATCAGCGTACAGCAGACAGTTTACTGTAAAGTCACCCAAATTCACACCCATATTAAAATCTTTCAACTTCTGCAGGCAACTGTCCAGATACACTATGAACAGCCAGGCGGACATGACACATCCCTGTTTGACGCCTGTACAGACATCAAAAAGAGGTGACACATCCCCCCCTACTCGCACGCAAGCCTTACAGTCCCTATAAAGCGACTGTATTGCCCGCAGTAGCGAGCCGTCCACACCATATCCTGGCAGCAAGTCCCACAGCGTTTCTCTCACAACGTTATCAAATGCTTTCTCTAGATCCACAAAAGCTCAGAAAACCTTCTGGCTAAGAGCCAGAGACTTTTCCGCGATCATGCGGAGAGAAAACACTTGATCCATGCAACCTCTTCCACGTCGGAATCCGCATTGAGCCTCCCATAAATACCTTTCAGACTTTTCTTGCATTCGTGCCGTTATAACCTTTGCATACACCTTACTAGCTAAGCTGACCAAGCTGATCGCCCTGTAGCTGGAGCAGTTTAGGCGCGAGCCTTTCCCTTTGTAAATAGGTACTACAACTGCTACTCGCCAGTCATCCGGGACCTCACCTGTCCGCCAGCACAAGTTGCATACCAGACATAGTGTGTCCCAGACACGCGACCCACCGTACTTGATCATCTCAGCAGTAACTCTGTCTTTTCCCGCAGCCTTACCACATTTCATACTTCTTATCGCTTGTTCTATTTCTTTCATACTAATGACTTCAATGACATCGGGATCCGGAGCATCGAAGTGAGCTCTACTTCCCGATGTGGCATCTCTGTCTTTTCTTGCATACATCTTTCCATAATATTCACTCCATCTCTGCAGGACGTCACTTTGGTCTGTTAGGACGTCATTGTTAACACTAAGCACTTTATTCATACTGCAGATTGCCGAACAACTTCGGGTCTTGCCTACCTCTTTCCAGAAGAGCTTGGCATTAGCCCGAAAATTGGACGACAACCTTTCATCCGCTTTTATTCTGCACCCTTCACGAGCTTCTTCTATCAGTGCCTTTGTGTTAACTTTCTGCAGCTTGTATCTCTCTTTCATATAAAAATCATTCCGCGAGGCTAAGTAGTCTAGCCATGCTTTCTTCTTCATTCGAACTGCTTCTTTCACTTCTTCATTCCACCATGCATCACGCTTATTACTACTGCCTCTTTTCGTTCCTCCACACATTGACTACCTAACGACTCAAAACCAGTGTATAAGAGCTTTATGAGAGGCTCGTCTCTACGCGTAGTGATTACATTCCCGTTGCTTCTGTCTACAGTAATTTAGTCTTAGACGCTGATGCAAAATTTAGTCCTGAATTATACGTCAAATTCAATGAACCGTCAAGTGAAATGTTGCAGTGAACAACGGTGTTCTTTGTATTAGTGCCAAATTCTCATAAAAAGCCCTAGTAACGGGTTTACTAATTTACTAGGGCAAGAACTAGGACCTAAGACTGAGGACTTGACATCGACATAGGAGTAGACAGTAGACAGTAGACATGACTACATCGAATTAATATGCAACTATAAATACCGAAGACAATCTGTATGGATTTAGTTTCCTTTGCCTGCCCAAGATTGTCGAAGACAACTAACAACAACAACAACAATGAACCGTCAATGTCAAATTTATTGAAAATAATTCAATTTGTTTTTCTTTTCAATTTGATTTAGTAAAGAGCTTTTAAGATAAATATTATAGATCTCTTGAGAATATATAACCTTATAACAGTAGTTCAACCCTATAAATTGTAAGAAAATTTTGTATTTTCAGGAATATTAAGGTCAGTCTGATTTACACTTACCGTTGGGTTATTTTTTACTTCTTGAAATTGCTTGACCATACTAGCTCGATCCAATACACGATATCTCATTATACCTCTCAAGATTTTCTCCATATTTGTATTTTTTTACACTCACATCAACTTAAACTAAAAATAATCAATATAAACAAGTAGGTAGGGAATGCGGTTAGACTGAGATTGACATATGTGACCTTCATTAGCGAAGCTTATCGTATCGCTGCGGACCGTTTCATTGAAGTAAAGCAAAGTTGTGGGTCAACATACACGCGCCGCAATTTGTTATGAAAATCTGATTTAGTCTATGTTATCATATTTGCTCAGATAAATTTATACTAAATAGATAGGAAACAGGCATTTAAAACTAGTGGAATAAATTTTTCATGCCATCACATGACAGAGTTTGTTTATAATCACCAAGTTTAATTATTTATTTTAGATGGCATGTGTTATTGGTGATGGAAACCAAGAAAGTACTTCAAAGACACTACCAGTAAATCACCGTTTCTTGGAGCCAGAGAAAGCTGTTAAAACTATCACAGATATGGCTATTTGGGAAAAATCTGAAGCTTACATGGAATATACTGGTTTTATAGCTACACTCAATGAAGCCATCAAGGGCAAACCTTCATCTGTAGATTGTAAAATATCTGACAATGTAAAAAATATATTAGTTTTACTTGATAAACTAGATAAATTTATAGATGAATTTCCACCTGTGGAACAGCCACAGAGATTCGGTAATGCAGCCTTTAGAGAGTGGTTAACAAAAGTAAAAGCTAACACCACCACTTTGCTCCAAGATGCCTTAGTACTCAATTTACATGTAACAATATGTGAAATTAAAATATATTTAGAGGAGAGCTTTGGTAATGCCACTCGAATAGATTACGGGACTGGACATGAGATGGCATTTGTCATGTTCTTATGTTGTTTGTATAAAATTGGTGTGTTGGATGCCGACGACAACATTGCTACTGTGTTCATTCTCTTTAATAGATACATACAAATTGTAAGAAGGTTGCAGCAAATATACAATATGGAACCTGCCGGCAGTCATGGAGTATGGAGTTTAGACGATTATCAATTCATACCCTTCATTTGGGGCAGCTCCCAATTAATTGATCAACCAAGAATATATCCACCTGTTAAGTTCTTAGAAGACGAGATTATAGATAAATATTGTGATGATTATATGTTTCTATCATGTATAAAGTATATAAAAGAAGTCAAAAAAGGTCCATTTGCAGAGCATTCTAATCAGTTGTGGAGCATCAGTGCGGTTGGCTCTTGGACAAAAATTAATCAAGGACTTATTAAAATGTATAAAAAGGAGGTACTGGCTAAGTTTCCAGTGGTACAGCATATTTATTTTGGATCTTTGCTTCCGATAAGAAGATTCCCATTGAATTAGGCAGGTTTTGAGAATGTGATTAAGATTTTGTATATATTTGATGTCATCAAGCTAAACTTACTAACTATGAGCCTTGTTCTGTTAGCTTAACTACAGGTTATTTGGCCTGATATATAAAGGAAGCTAAAAAGCAATGAACTTTGTCAGTGATATTTTGTTTACAAATATGCAATGCCACAAGGCTTGTGGATATGCTGACACAGTAATCCTGATGTTTCTCTTTAAAAACTAACAAGTTTAGTAATCAATAATTTCTATATCTTAGATAAAGGTGTTAATACATTTTAATATTTTCACTTTTAAGTTACTGTAACAACAGCAGAACAATGTTTTACTTTTAATTTATTTTGATTATGTTAATAACATATTCTCATGTGTGTGTATGTGTTTTACAAATTTAGTATTAGTGCTGTGTACATGGGTAAAGTCAACTTCCAATATTACTCCAAAATAGTAGAACAAGACCTATATTGTCTAGACTGGAGTTGAATATACTCTTTGTGAGTTATTCACATTAGTTATGATTTTACTTGCACTGCTATACACCACCCAAATTAAAAACATATTCAACTGTAGTATTTTACCCATGAATACCGAGTTAACTATGATTGTAAATAATCATTTAAATGTGATATTGAAGTATGTAGATTTTGCCTCATGTTTTTTTTTTTTTACTGGGCCGTTTCCGCACTTAGCCACTTGATTGGGCCATTGTGCGTAGATTTTGCCTCATTTACAGATTTTAATAACGTCACATGAATCACGTAACCAGTTTTTACAATATATCCATCTTATCTCTGGATTCTTTCTTGTGATAACTAGAGATAACGTTATGATATCAGTTTTCTGTATCAATCATATTACGTACTAGTTATGGCATTCAATATTTAATTAGCGCCTCCAGCTCATATGCAAGTAGTGTTTTATAGCCCTCATCTGATCAAGAATGCGATAAAGTGATACAATAGGCATATCTTTGATGAAAAAGGTTTCACAAAGTACATAATTGGTGTAAACGTTATTAATGTTTTTTTTTAATAATATACCCTTCAAAAGGGTTTTTTAAAAGGTCGGCAGAGCGAGTGTTGCATCTCTGGGGTTGCATACGTCCATAGGCTATAGTGGCCATTTTCCATCAGGTGGTCCGTATGCTTGTCGCCACTACAGTGGTATAAAAAATAACCCACAGCTGCAATATTGTATAAATACTATGAATTGAACCTAACAGCTTCTTCAAGCTAAAAATTGTAAACTACTATGTATATACGTATCTTAACGTGTGATATTTACCACATACCCCTAGGTGGTGCGATATTGTGATATGTTACTTACAGTAAACACAAATTTAAGCATATTTAAACATAAGTTTTGCTAAATGTAGAAACATGCAATAAATTACGTATGTATAAACAATTGCTGTTTTATTAAACTGATAGAGATTCAGAGGAGCAGGCACTAAGTATAAGTCACTGGTCCAGATCCGGCTCGAAGGACCAAATGGTGCAGTGTGCACCATAACTAAGATAGCGGCATCTTGCTAAGTGTATATATCCAATATTCTTCTTCTTCCAGGATTCCTTGATTCTTCAAGGTACCTACATCGTTGGACTAATACGATTTTAAAATACAGGGTCTTTCATTAAGCGTGTCCTATCTTTAAATTTAAATAAAACAAAGTGTGTGTGAGATGAGATATCAAAATTATTTAGTTATTTGAAAGATGTAGTGATGCCATTATGTGTGGAATATGACATCATTCAAATGTCCGCCACGGCTTCTCTGGGTGGAGCGCATGCGAGATATCCAATTTTCCACGGCTTTTGCGCATAAATCAGGCTGATTTGACCTATGGCATAGGTTATGTTAGCTTTGAAGGCCGCAGTGGTTTGTGGTTTATTCGCACAGACCTGCGACTTAAGAAAACCCCACAAGAAAAAGTCTAGCGGGGTTAAGTTAGACGATCTCGGTGGCAAGTTCACATCAGCTCCACGTGAGATGACCATGCCCTCAAATCTCTCATGCAGAATATTCAATGTGGCATGAGCTGTGTGGCACGAAGCGCCGTCTTGTTGAAACCACATGTGGTTGGTGTTCAGATGATCCAGTTCATGCCAAAAAAAGTTGGTAATCATCGACCTAAGGTTCTCAAAGAAATATGGCCCAATGACGCCGCCAGCCCAAAACCCACACCAAACTGTAACTTTTTCGGGATGCATTGGACGCTCTTGGATCTCATGTGGATTGGTATCGTCCCAAATTCGACAATTTTGTTTGTTTACGTACCCATTCATCCAGAAATGGGCCTCATCGCTGAAGAAAATTTTTCTATGAAAATTACGGTCAGTTGCTAACTGCTCCAGTGCTCAGCGAACACACGTCGTTGTCTATGGTCGTTTACCTTCAATTCTTGGGTGAGTTGAATTTTATACGGGTGCAGGCCCAAGTCATGACGCAAAATTCGCCAAGTTGTGGTCTGTGAAAGGCCGAGTTCTTGTGATCGACGCGAAATCGACTGCCTCGGTTTCTCCTGCACACTCTCACGGACAGCGGCGATGTTTTCGGCAGACCTTGCGTTTCGTTGACGTACGGGTGTTGGTCGATCATTTACCGAACTAGTGGACTCAAATTTATCCACCACACGACGAATAGTCCTCTCGGTAGGACGATTATGGCGACCGTAAAATGGGCGAAGCGCGCGGTGCGTTGCCCGAACAGAACACTCATTTTGATAAAACAATTTTATCATCTGCACGTGTTGTTGAATGCCATAGCTATCCATGATGATTTGGCAAAACAGAATGAATAAATGACAACTAATTTGACGGATACAGATGTAGCTTCAACAAAATGGCCGCTACCAACTGCCAAAGTTCAGACGTGCCTATTGGAAGACCCTTTACATTGAAGAGAAAATTGACAGAATACAATCTAATGGAATTACTTAAATTATAATGTTTATAAGTAGACGTGTTCTGTCCGTTTTTGAAACTTGCCTTACCTTGGAGTTGCAGGAGGGAATCGTTACCATCTGCGCCGTATTGTCAAAGCTTACATACCAGCAAAGGGTCCCATGGTCTCGAAAGAATATGGCAGCGCCGTCGGCATTCCACAGAGTACATAGAGGGTCAGAGAGGCTTCTGGGATCAATTCACTGTCTGCGATATTTACATACACTGCGATATTGAAGCGCTCGTGGCCCCTCGGTCTCAGTGTTCGGTAAACGATCACTGAGGTACGCAACTTTCACTATGGCTGGTCGTCGGATGGGTGACCACTTTGTGGCATTTACATTTGCGAGCGTTTCCGTGCTTCGGAAGGCACGTTAAGCCGTTGGTCCCGGTTGCCAGTAAAATGGCGGTCGTTAAGCCTGGTTGAAGGCCTTATAGGCGGCTTAAAAATTTCAACAGCAGGTAGCCACAACCTGCGTCTGTCTATTTCAACACGGCAATGGGCTCACCACCTATTACGTGGGACAGGAATCCACACGGTGAAAAGTGGGCATATAATATGCCTCTGCCACCCCTTCGGGGATAAGGCGTGATGGATATTTATTTATATTTACCAAGATTATCTTTGGCAAGGACAAAGACATGCCCTCAGCCCTTAGCATATCTATGGAAAGGTCATAGTTCCATCCTCCAAGTAATGTTATAAATCGGTAATTGTATTTGGTTGTTTGTCTGTCCTTAAATCACGCCTTAACCACTGAACCGAAAATTTATATTCATGTAGATGACATCCTGAACAGGTTCCAGTGTGAAACGCCTACGGGAAAACTCGCAACGTCCTTTACTTTATTCATGCCATACTTCTTTGAACGGTGATGGGTGTTTGGGTTTGCTAGCGTCGCTTATGCGTCACGCACGTATACTGCGTTTACACAATGTAAAGTTGCTGTGGCGGCGGCGGTGCACCGCTGCAAGCGCGGCGGCGTCATCGTCGTATACAAGAAACCTTATGTAAGTGACTTCTAGTGTGTATACTAGTGAACTAATTACTATTTAAGATCATTGTACACCTATGTTCTACAAAATAAAGATTATTATTATTATTTTCTGTATTTATTTATACTACATATCAATTACATTTTTAAATATATAAAAAAAAAAAAACTAACTATCTTCACGCTGTATCCCTGACGGGGTAGTCAGAGAGGACAGATCGCCAGGCTTCGCGATCCATGCATACTTCTTTCGCTTCTTCGAGATGCATCAATCGCTTCATACACGCACGTCTGGGTATCCGAGTACTTTTGACCTTTCCGTTTTTGAGCAATCTGCTCACGTGGTCTTCATATGTAAGTCTCGGCCTACCCTGACTCCTTCTACCCTCTACTTTTGAACAATATATATTCTTCGTCCATCGTTCCTCACTCATTCGTTGGACGTATCCAAACCAACGGAGCACGCCCTTTTCCAGCTTAACGCTGACACTTTCATTCAAACCTGCCAAATTGCGTATCACTTCGTTACGTATTCGGCCAGCCAAGGTAACGCCGCACAACTTTCGAAGTGATCGCATCTCCACAGCATTCAATTTACTTTCATGCATCTGCTGACATACCCAGCACTAGCACTGCGTTATGAATCGCCAGTCGTGCTTCTTTTACGATGCTTTGTCGCTTTACTAACTGGGACAAAGCACCGTTAACTTTGTTTCCGGCAGCTACTCGCCGTTCCACATCCGAATCACATCTTCCATCCGCGCTAAACATACTTCCTAAATACACAATTTCATTCACTTGCTCTAGACGTTCCTGGTTTACCCTAATCTCGCATTTAGTTCTTACGTCTTCTTTAAATATATCTATAAAATAAAAAATACATTTAAAAATATAAAAAATAGTGACCCACCGGTATCGGGTACAGGGACCAAGATACCGGTGGTTAGGGCTCCAGAGAAAGGAATTTCCTCACAATACGTGCCGTGTCGAGAAGAACTGCTTTCTATATCAGGCTCTTGATCCAGCTGTTTAACGCGAGCCTTTGTAGGTGTTGGTCAAGGCTCTTGGCTATAAGTCCATAGACAGATATGACTATCGGTACAATGATCGCTGAATCCACATCCCACACGTCGACAACCCCATGAGCCAAGTCTAAATATTTCTTTTGTTTGTCTACCTCGGCTTTCATGAGGTTCTCGTCGTGAGGAATGGTGATGTCAACAATCATTGCACAGCGTTCTAATCGATCTATTACCACTATGTCAGGCTTATTCACATGACTGCAGGAAAGTACAAAGAGTTGCATCCACTTTGTACAGCTCCAGCACCCTCAGAAGCCACGTATGAGGCACAGAGTCAAAAGCCTTTTTATAATCAATCCAACATGTCGCCAGACTGCGACGATTACGGCGTACCTGTTGGTTAATGGTCATATCCAGGTCATATCAATAACAAGGAGCTCTTTAGTGCCTCGGGTCCCACTTCTACATCCATTTTGAGATAAAGACAAGACTGAACTTATTATACAATGGCATAATGGGACTACCTATATCAGTTAGCACTTCTGTAAACCAGCGTCTACAGTAATCGAACTCGGACAGATGTGAACAGGAGGTAAAGGTAACAGTTTTGCGAGTTCGTGTTAGTTATTTAGTGTCACGAATTGTTTTCCATACAACAATGCCCATTGCGCCTAAAGAAGTTAAAAATCGTCGTGTTCTGGCATTCAGTGTAAATAAAACTGCAACATTTTGTGAATAGTTTTATGCTCATATCCTTAATTATAGCAGCAAAATATATTAACTAACTATCTTCACGCTGTATCCCTGACGGGGTAGTCAGAGAGGACAGATCGCCAGGCTTCACGATCCATGCATACTTCTTTCGCTTCTTGCAGATTATAATAATTGTTTATTTAATCTGCTCACGTGGTCTTCATATGTAAGTTACGTATGGCCTTTTTTTTTTCCTTTTTTTTTTGCCATGAAATAATGTCCCTTCCGCACTGTCCCGGGAGCAGGGTCCCCCGGGGTGTGTGTGGGGCTCCCACCCACTGAAATAACCTGCCGTGTGCCTGCTCTGCGCATAAACAGTGATTGTCGTCGGGGGCTGTGGCAAAACTTTAACGACCCACTCAACGCTAGCCCGCGGGTGGCATGCGGACTCCGTCTTCTAGGTCTATTCTGCTAACTGGGCGATGTCCTGGCACACACGGTCATCACCCCTTCGCGGGAGGCTGTTTTGCGGGTGGAGGACTAACCCCGCTCCACCCACCCGCAGCCACGCTCAGGGCGGCATAAGGCGCGCGTAAGAGCGCTCTGTTTCTTTGTCCGTCTTTCACGGCTAAACGGAGCGAATAATTGACATGATTTTTTAAGTGGAGATAGTTGAAGGAATGGAGAGTGACATAGGCTACTTTTTGTCTTTTTCTAACTGCTACTTGCAATAGGGGGTGGAAGTTGTATGGAGCATTCAGCAATTTTTAAGTTGGAAAGCTTAAAATTGGTATGCGGACTATTTGTGACTAACAAAAATATCGTGCATCATGTTCGCCTGTGTCCAATGCCCAGAATCTTTACATTCTATCCCCAAATGGAAAGACTCATAATATCGTCTACAGTAGTGTATTAAAATAGTATTCTGTTCAGAGTTCTCTTCTGTGTTCTAAATCAGGTAAGGAGAATCGTGTTACCCCGAATTTAACGCGGGCAATAGCTAATCCTGTATATGTTCGAACGGAAAAGACAGCGGGCGGCTTTAGTAAAATCGCTTGATCGATTAGCAAAATACGATGCTAATTAAAGGCCGGTAGGCCAAGTTGCGTAGGCATCACAACGCTTCCTCAGCCCCCGCCATGATAGTTCGACGATGTATTTTCTGCTGGCACGCCACAGTAAAAATGATTGGCAGTAGCAATTGAAATGGAACGTCTCTGTTATTGTGTTGGATTTTATTTTAAGTTTATGATATACTAGTTGACGCCCACGGTTCCGCCCGCGTGATGAAGATTTTCCGTTCCCGTTTTCAAAAGGAACTTGTTCCCGGGATAAAAAGTAGCCTATGTGTTATTCTGATAGATAAGCTACTCGTATTATATATATTTATATTTTATTAATTTGTTTATAGGTAAACATACATTGACCGGCCCACTGGCTCAGTTGGTTATATAACTGTCTTCTAACCTGTGGGTACCGGGTTCGATTTTATACTACTTACAGGGATAATTCTAACGCTTCTGTGAAGTGTAGGTACTTTATATTAAAACTCTCATATATTTTACTTATCTGTCACGCCTTATCCCCGAAAGGGTGGCAGAGGCATATTATTATATATGCCTATTGTATATAACTCTCATATATATACGAGATACTATATAAAGCTAACTCCGGGCGTCGCGAGATGCAACTGGGACAGACGCTCGGATGATGTTGGAATGCTTACTGCTCTCATAAATATACTGTGCCATTGCGAAAAAATAGCAAGGGGAGCGCAACGAAAAAACCTAACACAGGTCCTACCTCAGTAAGCGCCAGCGCGCGACTGATCAGGCCTCAGCGTCGCGAATCTAATATTATTTAAACATTTGTTCTATAAAATCAAAGTAAGCCATTATGTCTATAAATATTCAGTAGCTATAGTTGTGTATAAAAAATCAATAAAATTATCTGCAGTTTAGATTTGGTTTTGAGAAAACATTTCGAAAGGGGGCAACTTTGGGATGTTTTTCTATCAAGTGCAGTTTATTAGATTTTGTAACAGAAAGCCATTTTGGCTATCTTAAATCCTTAACTAACATATATCTCTTTTTCAGAATCAAAAACCCTTTCTTCTACGATTCGCATTGTTTTAAAAAACTCAAAAGCGTGGCCTCGGCAGGAATACCAAGCCTTAAGTGAAACTTGTAATAAAGTTCAGGACGCAACGAAAACATACGCTTATCAATAACATCAACGAACATGGGTATTTATTTTATTAAAGTATTTTTTTATATTACATAAAAAGTAGGCAGTAGGCTATGTATAATTTATAGATTTCAACTGTCAATTTACATACAAATACAATTGCAACTAACCACTCTACTTAGTCCTATTAGTTATTAGGTATTTAGCTGCCTGCCTACTTCAACAACTAGGTTAGGTATAGCTAATAATAAACGGCTTTTTAAGCTTTTAGTTACATATTTTCTTGGTACGTTAAAAAGTATATACCTAGGCTAGATACTGGTACTAGGTACTGGATTTGTACTACATACTTAGTATTTGGAGTTACAAAATTTGGAACTGAGTCGTTCATTTTTACATTTCAGCATTTTTTTAAACTTTAATATTTCCTCTAGTAGGTATTCTCCAAACAGTAACTAGCTAAGTTTTATTCGATAAATAATGTTAGGTAAAATGTGACATTCGATAATGAAAGGAGAATTAAACCAAATGGTTTAATGCGTAGGAAAATGTAAAAATTATTCCAACTCTTCCTCAATCACAGTCGCAATATAAATCTCCAACACTTCGATCTCAGATTTTAATATAAACAAAGCACATAGGTATTAAATTTCTAAATAAAATATACGAGTACAATACGATAGGCTCTCCCCACACGAGATAACCTACTCAATTACCTACACTGAAGTTATCGTCACCGGACTTATCGGATATCTCATTGGTAAGCTGTGGAAACAATAATAATCTTAAAAAACCTTACGAGGATAATTAGGTAATTTTAACTACTCGTATTATGAAGCTACCCTACCAAGTTAATATCTTACACTCAATACTTAAATAATTCATTTAACTTTCATAAATAAATCTATCTTAAATATCGTTAAATAAAATAAACATAGGTACCTATTGTAACCATTATTCATCATAGGTTTTTTGCTGCGTAAAGATAGAGGATTTTTTAATCTATGCCATATGACGTCATAGCTACCTGCATGCAGTCCAGCGCTAGCCAGGAGCGGTGTTTTGCTCTCGCCACCTTACGTCCTCCGCAGCACCTTATATGTATAAGGGGCCACACTGGCGGTCCTCGGCCCTTTTTCTGCTGTACCTTCTTGTTCAACATTTTTCTGTCTTTCACTTTATCTTGCATCTCAATATCTCACCTACTGAACTCTTCTACCATCATCTTAGCGTATCATAAAACGTAAATCTATTGATTTTTATAATGTTGAACTGGCGCAATAAATGCTTATGTTTTTGCAAGTGCATCTTTCCTTCATCTCTGTGCGTAACTCAAAGTCATCATAGATTCACTCTCAGTTCTAGTTCAACCTTCAACGTCACAACCATTACTAAAGATATCTGAAATATATGTTTAAACTACCTACCGACAAATTTAGGTACCATCTCACCCACGCAAGGCCTAGTCTAGGTCGAGGTTTACCTCACTTGAAATCTGGTGCACCGCGCTAGCTCTCCATCTTTTCTTGTTTCAGAGTGGCCCTCAAGAGAACCAGAACTTGAAGGATCGTCCATCTGAACTTCCCGAGGTGGGCTCAGTTTCGAAACGTCCCTTTGCCGAGTAACGGTGACTTAACATTTGGACTATCCTGCGATTCGGTACTGAAGAGACGGAAGAATTCGGTACAGAAGAGGTGATAAACCACCATGCATTTATTTCACCAAGTCATAAAACCTTTCAATTTCAAAACTACCGCCTCTAGCATTCAATCAAAGCGGACCTCAGAAGCTTTTGAATGCAATGCAATTTAAGTTGAAACAGATTCCTGTGTTTGACACTAGATGGCGCTTTCTCGAATGCATACAATGGCGCTCGTAAAAACTCATACTTATAAATTCAGAGTTTTGATATCTACTATATCTACGCGTATTCCTCTCCTCACGTGTTGAAATTGATTTTTAACCTAAGTTCGACGACGCTATTGGTTGTTTGTGTTCCTTGGAATAGATAACATAAACCGTAGGGTGTGAAGTAGGCTCGGCTCCTTCTTAATTATCTTTCTACAAGTTTTTTCTAACTGCAGTTTTAACGCTTGGTCCTCCTATTCGTTATATTTTTGATAGTATCTCCTTTTTCTATTTCCTGGTGTCAGTAACGTGGCAACACTAAAAGGTGCCAGGCAGGCATTAGGCAGGCTTATCTAATGTTCACTTGTTTTCGATACCACTGATGCAATCGGTACATTATCTTGTTTGTTGAAGTGGTTGGTGTATATGTGATAGAGCATGCCAGCAGTGAGGGCACCAACAGCCGTGCCTTGTGCGATTACTCGGAACTGCATGAGGAATACGCTGGTGCTCATAGTACCTCGACGTTTGTATGCGTACGCGCCGTAACCGCAGGCTGCTAGCAGACCTCCAATACCTGAAATGCCAATATAAAAAGTAATTAGGTTAATGTTTCGAACAACCCGACTGATCGTAAAATACCTGCTCTAACCAAAAAGTATGAATCTAATGCAACACATCTACACTTTACAAAATTAGTCAATCTCTTTTCAGATGGTAGCGTTTCGAGCGGTTTCTATTGATTTGTCAGTTCGGAGCGCATCGGTTGTTCTGTGCTTCAGGCCTTAAGGTGCGCGAGGCGTATTTACTTTGTGGTGGTCATATTATACGCCCACATTTGTGTGCATAGAAGTAAATTAATAAAGTAGAAATGAGAAGTCTGCGACGTTTAGCTGGAGTGAAGTTGATAGATAAAGAAAGGAACAGCGTGATAAGGGAATATTGTGGTATGACAGAAGACGTAGTGACTAAGATAGAAAAAGGGATGTTTAGATGGTTCGGACACGAGGAGAGGATGGATGAAAATAGACTGACGAGGAAAATTTTAGCGCGAGAGTAAATGGGCAAACTGGTAAGGGTCGACCTCGATGTACATATGCCAATCAAATTCAATATCTTTTAATAAAAGGCCAGGTCTTGACCTACTGGCCTTTGGTCCCCGGCCCTTAATCGGCGAGCGTGTATGAAAACAATTATGAAAGTTGAAGAAGCGAACGTGGTATGCCAGGATCGTAGCAAGTGGAAAGCTATAGTCTCTGCCTACCGATGGGAGACAGGCGTGATGATATGAATGTATGTATGTATTACTCTGTGTACATTTTTTATTTGACATCATACCGATTACTCAACTATCCAGCTCAACGGACCATTTTTGGTTAGAAAATATTTTAAAGATTTCAAAATTTATAATTACAATACGTACCAACAACCATAAAGGGAGATTCTTTGGACTTCCGTGCCAATTTCTCACTCTGGCTTTCCTCGCTGTAATCAAATGTTGGCTTTTCTTGAGACATGCTTGCAGCTGTAATTGAGAAATTGTATATTGAATTGTAATTTTTCTTGCATGTTTACATCGAAGAATCTCTAACAAACTTAAGAAAATTCACAGAAAGCAACTACCAAAGAGTATGAAAGTAAACGAGGACTCAGCTAATATTCCTAATTAAGCTTTTAATGTAATTGAATGAGTGGAAACACGTTACGACTGGAAGGAGTGAGCGTGAATAATCGACTCGTACACCCACCCCTTTGTTTGCGATCAAAAATACTTTCAAATAAATTACTTAGAGTGAACTCGGTGCGCATACAAATACATAAACTTGTTTTTATACTTTTTTTTACGAAATTGTGATTAATTCATTAATGAATCACAATTTCGTGTTTTCATATAACTCGATATAGGAGATACATTTAATAATGACGACTAACAAAATATATTATACTAGTAGACGCCCGCGGCTTCGCCCGCGTAGAGAAGTTTTCCCGTTCGCGTTTCTCACAGGAACTTGTTCCCGGTATAAAAAGTAGCCTATGTCCGTCTCCTGGGTCTAGGCTACCTCCTTGCCAATTTTCAGTCAAATCGGTACGCAATCGGCCGTTGTTGAGTTATAAATAGTGTAACTAACACGACATTCTTTTATATGTATAGATTTATCAATTACTCCTTTATACCGAAGAAGTGGCAAAAGCATATTATAAGCAGCCACAATCACATTTCACTTAAGCATTTTTGTCCCATTAATAACCATCTATAGTTTATCATATTATTTAACAAGATTATAATATAGAAAATGAATGTTAGGACCCATGTGGTGACGTTTATAGAATACAAATATCATCATCATTTCAGTTGTCTAGATTTCATAGCACAAACTAAACCATAGTTTAGGCTACATAGCACTGTGTGAAAAGTGTGCTATACCTAATACATCTAGGTACCTACATATTTTATTTTATATCGGGGATGCTGGATGCTATGCACGTATATAGGCAAAAGTCGATTTACAGTTGAAAGACAAATAGCGTGCACACAAATCATCTATCAGGGTATTATGTAACTGTGTGATTGAGTTTATTGCGATATTTTTTATTCACTGTAATTCACAAGAGGAAGAAGAGTTGTTAGCTTCCTCGCTCGCGCCATAATAAAGACAAAAGTACGTACTAATAATACCACGTGCTAGTGTAGGAATTATTAGGACTAGCAATCATATTTCATTGTTAAAAATCCATTCCGTAGTTTTTACGTGAAAGAGTAACAAACAATGACAAACATCCACACAAACTTTCGCATTTATAATATTATTAAGATTAAGATATAGAGTAGGTAGGTACTAAGGCGCGCGACTGACATTGATTCCTACTTGCTCTGAAGTAACCTGACTATTACAGCTGATGTAGACTCAGTCAGCCTCACCTGCAAGTGGTGCACCGATTACCTGAGAGATGAGGTTAATGGTGAAGATGAAATCTCAAAACATAACCTATCAACCCGCCTGGCCAAGTGTGGCCGTCTGTCCAAAACGACTCTTAGGGCCGTATTCCAGAACGTTATCAACACTCAAGAAACGTAAGAGTAGATTTTATGAGGCAAAATCTAGTCTCAAGCGTTGTTTGAGTATTGAGAAACGTTCTGGAATACGGACCTAAATATGTCAGTGGTAGGGCCGTATTCCAGAACGTTTCTCAATACTCAAAAAACGTTTGAGGCTAGTTTTTGCCTTATAAATACTACTCTCAAGTGTTTCTTGAATATTAAGATACATTCTGTAATAGGACCCGTAGAAACAGTGCCCATGCAGACAAACTCAAAAGGGTTTTCGGTCACTTTGATTGAACGGTAGCCAACAGCTAGATCTACCTATTTGCCGCCTTGTACCTTGTACGCAGGTTAAGATGAAATCTACTACTAGGTAATATTTTTGACTGTCTGTTACGAACAAGACACTGACTAAAACCAGAGATAGCATCAGATTATAAAAGATTTGAGTTACAACCTTGACCTCGCGTTTTTATGACTGGTATCTACCGATTGCTACCGATAACATATCGGCGCGTTACCAAGTTGGTTCTATTTTAGATAGGTACTGTGATTTGGCTGAATAAATATTAGATGACTAGGTCCACCGGCTTCACCCGTGACATACCTACTTTGAACTCCCGTCGCACCTATTTAATCCCGTCACTTATAAATTCTACAATAATTCTTAAAAAAATGCCCGATTTGTCGACATTTATAGTTACTGCTCCGCTCACCAGGGTAGTAGCGTGATGATATATAGCCTATAGCCTTTCTCTAGGGCTATCTTAAACAAAAATATTTTTTCAAATCCGACCAGTAGTTCATGAGATTAGCGCGTTCAACCAAACTCTTTAGCTTTATATCTCAGTATAGATAAGAAATTAATTTGGCACCTGGCGGATATCTGCATATTGAAATGGGATATTTATCTTTAGCCTTTTATGTTACTCGTATATATCTATGAAGGTATGTGTATTAATAATTATTAGCATATGGGTTGTTTCTGAAGGTTCAAGAACATTCGGACGACATACTGTACAGTACCTCAAAGGTAAGGTACGAATAACCTTACTCTATGGGTCTACTTCGTATGCATAGGTACCTAAATAATTAACGTCACGTCTTCCTTATCTACAAAAAGTGATACTCAAACTTTTTTTGCTGTTATAATTAGATTTTTTTATTTTCTGCACTGTTCGGAACGATTTAAGTCTTTCTGACACACCTAAGCCTAGGCGAGAGGCTCGTACGTTGATCAGCAGGTGCACCATTTTCACGTAAACTCATTGGGCCCCGATGATCCTGGTGAGAACCCAGTAAAGTCAAATACCTAACAAGCGACATTAGCACGAAAATCTACGGAGGATAATAGATAATTGAAATCGGTGCTTAACCTCAGAAACATTAATGGAAAAGAAGCTTCGAAATCAGTTTAAAGACAGCGAAGATATCGTTGTAATAATACACATAATAGCTTATGTTTTTTTTAAAAGGAACTATGTCATATCATACTACTTTGATATGAAACGAGAAATAAATTCGACTTTCGTAGCTGGTTACGAAAGTGGATGAAAGGTAATTTCAGTACTAAATATTGTTACAAAACTTATATATTTACCATAAATTTTTATTCAGTAGTCACGTAATCAGCTCTAAACAGCGCACTTTGTATTACAAAGTCAAGGACGCACTATAAAAACGTATTTTCACAGCGGCTATACGTGATAAACTGCTTATTCTTGCAAGCTCGTAAACCGTAAACGCTCGAACCGAGCGAGCGATGATATCACTGCGATACGCTACTGGGAATTTTTTGCAGTAAGAAAACATTCATGAAACGTAATTTCAGTAGGTAATGTACCTAAACATTGTAATTGTGTCATATTTTACAATTTTCAGTTATCCTATCTTACCTTTATATAATGGGTGACTTTGAGAACGTCTAATTAATTATTTATATCTTTAATTCTACAATCGTGTTACACAGGGTCCCTCATATAACCTACTTAACCTTTACTGCGTATAAGGACAAATGACGTCATAGATGTCGCTTGTGACGTGACATTTCAATTTGTGAGAGTTTCCGAGTTTCCGTCTTTCATAGTGCGCGTTCGCTGAAAATGATGTATGACGTCATAGATTTTATGCGAATAAAGAAGATTGGCAGATCGGCACAAACAAATAATTACGTCACACTACAAATGAATTTTAATAGAATTAGAAGATACAAGAACAGTATCTACAAATTATTTTTGTTCTTCTATTTGAAGCTACATTATAAAACAAGCAGTATGTATCACTAGGTGACCTCCACGGCTTCGCAATCTCTTCAGTTTTATAATATTAGTAAAGATATCACTACAACTATTGTTCTTTTTAATCCATTAGGTAGGTATGTACAATACAACATAGATTATCCTGATAAGCTTGAAGCCCTCAGTAAGCGATCACTGCGTTAAACAACTTTCGCTATGGCTGATCATTGGATAGGTGATCGTTTTATGGCATATCTATTCACGAGGGTTTCCGTGCCTCGGAAGGCGTTGATCTAGCAGTCTACTGTAGGTGGACTGGAGTAGAGCATTGGGCTCCAAAATCAGGTTTGGAAGCAACTGGCAAAACATTTAAGATGAAGAAATCATAAAAAAAGCCTACTTGGACCCACCTATATTTTGTGGGCGTTCTCAGTATATACAAATGTACTTTGCAGTGGGTCTAGTGGGTGTCATGCGGTCCAACGACCACGAGCCTTATGTGGAAAGATACTTTGGTTGTTACGATCGTTGCGGGCGTTTAGTGGAACGTAGCCTTCGTCGAACGACATTTTCACGAAAACACTTCCTCGAAACAACAGTATAGGGTTCTGCAAATGAGGTCTTAGGAGGGCGATTTTCTGCCATCTCAGTGGTTTAAAAATAAAGGTGACCATTTCGATTTAGGTTTGTTTTAGGTACGCTCGTCTGTCATTTTACCTATGTATCTTCACGCTGTATTCCTTTACAGTGTAGTCAGAGATGACAGATCGCCAGGCTTCGCGATCCATGCATACTTCTTTCGCTTCCTGCAAATTAATCGCTTCATACATTATGCTCGTCTGGGTATCAGAGTAATTTTGACTTTTCCGTTTTAGAGCAATCTGCTCACGTGGTCTTCATATGTTAGTCTCGGCCTACCCTGACTCCTTCTGCCCTCTATGTATGTCATTTTAATGGTATAAGTCATATTAATAAAATAGTTTTTAATTTAAAGTTCAAAGTTTATAAACAAATCAACAACTGTTGATGTATGTACACTTGTGCAACATAAATTATCGGATAATCTAAACTCGCCCACGTGTAATAAATAATTGAAATAAATGAAGTGAAAACTCTAAGCATAATTTGAATCACAATTATAAGGTACTTTTTTTTTATTAAATTCAGTAAATGATACAACTTATTAAAAGTATTTAACATAATTAAAAAAATTACAATAATCCCCGACATTTCAAATAAACTAGACCACTCATAGACTACAAAATCTTACCCCTATGTAATTATTAGAGCAGAGCTCCCATTGATCACTTTCAATGACGAAATGTATTACTCATAAATGACTGCCTCTGAGGCGCGGTGGGAGTGCATCCGACTGCTACGCAAGAGGTCGTGGGTTCGATTACCACCCAGGATAAAACTTTGTGTGATGAGCACGATGGTTTATTCTGTGTCTGTGTGTAATTTATCTATAATATGTATGTATTTAGAAATATATAAGTATGTTTATCAGTTATCTGGTTACCATAATACAAGCTCAGCTTAGTGTGGAATCAGATGGCGTTGTGTGAGTTGTCCCAACAATATTGATTTATTATTATTTATTATGCTGTTCCAACCAATTTGCATATTTTTGGGTAAATTCGAATCAATAATACAAGGTCCAGATCGGGCCGGAACCCAAATTTTGAATTTCACGAATATAAAAAGCTTATTACCAAAAATCATGGGATTTCCCCTTGTATCAAATAGCGCGTCCATATTAAAACTTTCACGAATCAATTAATCTTAAACATACTTTTATAAAAAAAATATCTGCTTTGAGACTTTAAATACCTAGTAATTAAATATCTCTCGAGGTTATAATATAACTATATGATAATGTATGACGATGACTCAAAAGTGAAGACAAACGTTTGAGAGTTATTTTCTAAAGCCTTTTAGTATTAATTCATGCTAGATCATTCCACAGGGTAGTTTTGTGCATCGATATTGTAGTCATTAAAAAAGGAATAGATAAATGTATTTAGTAGCTACCACATACTGTAGTAAATGCCACAAACAGATACCAGTTTGACTTAACTCTTTATGAGTTGGGGATTGAAAACAAAACGCGGGCTATTCCTGAATATAATGAATCAGTTAATTAAAAATATTAACAATGATATTGTCTATGAACATTTTTAACGATTGCCACTTATTTTTAACGTTAATTAATTTAAATCCGGGAGTTTTTAACGCCAGACTTCTTAAACACCAGGTGTTTTTTGATGGTCGGGCGTTGTAACGATGAGCCCTTATTGCTTTAATGATTACAGGCACTTTTTTTAAACCGGGTTTTATTTTAACGCCGGGTAAGATGTAAAGGATTCTATGAACGTTGACATTTTTAAACGCTTTTGGGACCTAATGCCAAGATGAGATGTTATATTAGAACATGTTATCGTGAACTGAAATAAATCCTTGACAATCACTGAAAAAATAAACTAGACTTAAAACTACAATATAACGCGGCAACGTTATTATAATGAAGTCGACCAGATTGGTGTCAATAATATTGACATTACTTGAATGCCAACATCAGCCGAGTGTTATTCCGCAAGGGCTTCGAACGCAAAGGGAATTGGAAGGAGTAATGTAGGAAAACTGACCCCGGACGCCCTGGGTCAACTTTCCTACATTCGTACGGTCAGCAGCTACGATATTTTTTGTATAGTGAATTTTTTTCATGTCATTTTGTTTTTATTTTTATGTTTGCGTTACACTTGGGGCAGGCGGAAAATCCGACAATGATCATAATAGATTTACGCCGACTTTATAGAGTGAGAAAGAGAGAGGGAGTGAAACAGCAGGCCGCCGAGTCGACGACATGCCCAGATCCCGTTCTCTTTCTGACTTCTAAGAAACAGAAAAGGATAGAAACATAGAAAAGTGTGATAAGATGCGCTCAGATGTAGTTCAACCGAAAATTTAATTATAAAAAATATACTGCTGGGTATGGTACTGAAGAAAAAATATCTAAATAGAATTGGATAGTGATCTATATAATAAAACAGTAAGCAACGTCTTTTCCACGGAGGACAGAAAGAACGGAGATGTTGCAAGCAAATTTATCTTTAGTCAAACGCGTGCCAAACAAGGGTGGGAAATGGGACCGCGGGGGGATAAGGGGCGGTTAACCCCGTCTTTAACTCGTCCCTAATAGTAAATCCATCTAGCGACATAATCGTGCAACACATATCGAACTGAAAATCCAATGAACATTTTAGTTTGTCTACTCGCAACAATAGCGCTACCTACTTTTCTAGAACATTCTGTACTCTGGGTCTGTTTATGATATTTACCCATGCATTTCTAGTTTTTAAATATTATATTTTGTCACTTAGCAACAAAATAAATTTTAATTATTATGTACTTCTATGAAACTCCAAATAATGCTCCCGCTAGAATAATGTTCAATGTGTTATCAATAAAATTGTTGGTTTATGCGCCGGTAGATGGTGTTATTCTTATTAAAAACTTTCGTCATATCATGTAAATACGCTGCAGACTTACGAAATAATTGTCGCTTTGGGCAGAAATATGAACTAGCATTACGATGTGGCGTATTTACAAAAGTATACATTGAGTATTATTTTTTCTATTTTTTCTTCAAAGCTGCATCTCAAAAGTTACTTGCATCTATTGTCTCATAGATGGCTCTAATTAAAATTTTTGATGGAGATCCGAGAAAAATAATTTATAAATTGTTTTTATTAAGTAAAAATACTTCCAAATGAAATGTTATACCGTCACTATGTTTAAAATAAGTTTCTGAATCGTTCTTGCATCCATGAATACACACTTCATGGTGAAAACCGTCAAAACCTATAGAATTTAGCGAAAATAAATTTCGGACTCTCAACCGAGCACAGCACGATTTATAAGGGCCGTATTTTAAAACGTTACTCAATACTCAAGAAACACTTGAGAGTAGTATTTGTATGGCAAAACTAGCCTCAAGCGTTTCTTGAGTATTGAGTAACGTTCTAAAATACGGCCATAAAACTGTGACGTTGGCTCCGCCCACTCTGTGACGTAACAACTCCCTTGGTTGGCACACAACTTAGTTCTCCGGCATCTCCGCTTTTATTCTCTACTCCGTGGTCTTTTCCCTCCTTTGAAAAACCGGGATACCAAGGCCCCAATTCTCGATCACACGACTTGAAAGCGTAGACATAAATTTACTGGTTAAATGTCTTTGGTCTCTCGTTTTTCGCCGTTTCTAAATCACATGACAGAAATGACTATTCACCAGCAAATTTTCCGTCTATGTTTTCAAGTCGTGTGATCGAGAATTTGGGCCCTGGAAGGTAACTAGGTGAACATCCTATAGAAAAACGGAAGCATCACCATGGCAGGATTTGAATTGAGCAAAGACAACGGAAATCTCAAACTTTCCATTTGAGTACTGCAATATACAAAAAAAATACTTTGGCAATTGACTGCTAATAAATACAACATCATCTTAAACTAGACAAAGTTAAAATTCACACGAGTACTAACTGCTGCGTCCATATTTAATTTTCTTTATTACATCGTTGTACAGTTGTAATATATTCAACTATAACATGAATTTTAACAAATTATGTTATTTTTATTAAAGTAAAAAAAAGAAGACAACTTGGTTCGAGACGGGGATTGAATCCGTGACCTTTGCCTAACCAGGGCAATGCAATAGCCACTGAACTACCCGAACCGTACCAAAACACTTGAAATTCTTTACTATATTTCAATCGTCATTTAAGAGTATCAATCCCCGTCTCGAACAAAGTTGTTTTTTTTTTCACTTTAATAAAAAAATAAATATATAAAATAAATAAATATCCATCACGCCTTATCCCCGAAGGGGTGGCAGAGGCTTATTGTTTGCCCACTTTTCACCGTGTGGATTCCTGTCCCACGTAATAGGTGGTGAGCCCATTGCCGTGTTGAAATAGACAGACGCAGGTTGTGGCTACCTGCTTTTGAAATTTTTAAGCCGCCCATAAGGCCTTCAACCAGGCTTAACGACTGCCATTTTACTGGCAACCGGGACCAACGGCTTAACGTGCCTTCCGAAGGAAACGCTCGCAAATGTAAATGCCACAAAGTGGTCACCCATCCGAGGACCAGCCATAGTGAAAGTTGCGTAACTCAGTGATCGTTTACAGATCACTGAGACCGCAGGGCCACCAGCGCTAATAAAAAAATATGTGAAAGTTAGCATACTAATTGCTTTAAAAAATTATCCAAATAATGTTTTGTTCGCAGTACGTAAATACACCCACGTGTAAAGGTTCCTGCATCTTGAGCATCCTCGATGTGAGCGTACTGACTTGTAATCTATACTAATATTATAAAGATGAAGAGTTTGTTTGGTTGAACGCGCTAATCTGAGGAACTACTGGTCGAATTAGAAAAAATCATTTTGGGTTAGATAGCCCATTTATCGAGGAAAGCTATAGGCTATATATCATTGCGCTACTACACTGGGGAGCAGAGCAGTATTCATAAATGTCGACAAATCGGGCAAATTTTTATGCATCATTGTAGAATTTATAAGCGACAGGATTAAATAGGTGCGACGGGAGGTCGAAATATTCCACGGGCGAAGCTGTGGGGGTCATCTAGTATATATATAACGCTAGGCGTTGGTTAGTTTGAGATAGTATACACATTTACGGTAGTGTATCAAAGTCCCATATAGGAAGTACACTAAAGAAAAATAAAAGTTATTAATGAGGGAATTCGAAATAATAATAACAACAAATGTAAAGATTAATAAATATGCAAAGCAGGTTATTAATAAGTTTCATGCCTCCGATTGAAACGTCGGAGAACGAAAAGGTATAATAATCATTTCGATCGAAACGTCGGGAAACGAAAAGGTATAGTAACATTTACGATTGAAACGTCGGAAATGAAAAGATATAGTAGCCTTATGGATCGACACGTTGGAAAACAAAAAAAAAATATCGTAACTTTTAAAATTAATACGCGATCAAATCCCGCTAGTAACCTATAAGAATGGAGAGATTTAAAATATTTTACCTCTAGAGTTTATAAACATATTGCAATTTGGATCTATCCATAATATTAAAGCCTGCTATATGTGCCTCACTGCTGAGTACACACCAAAAGTGAAGATAAGGAACGGGAACGAACGAAATGAATGAGTGTCCTCATGTAGTGACAACTTGAAACTTATTAAAGCATGAAACAATTCTAATAAATATTCATAATCTACAATTATAAGTGAAAAATGAATCTAAGAAATTAGACTTTGATAAATAGGCGACAATGCCCACTTTTTGTTACAATCTTAGGAATTAATTTAAACATCATTTATGATGTACAATGGGCATCCTATTTTAATTGGAGAACTCGCTCTCTAGTGGGAATCAAATGAAGAGTTCTGGGTAAGTAGATGAGTGCTACTCATTAGAATTACATAATAGTAGTAGGTAATTCTAGTCAAGAGACGAAACAAATGTTTATCATAAGATATAACTTACATATTTGAATTTGACCTTTGACCCCAAAGAGAATGGAATCAAGTAAAAGTGTACAATAGTAGTCGAACAATCTCATTCATTCATTTCATTCTACGCAGTTTAGTGTGTACACAGCATTATAACAACAGTATATCTTAAACGCTATATAATTATATGTCAATATTGTACAATAGGTATGTAAAACATAGCAAATCACAGCGAGTAGACCTCATAGGTCAACATGAAACTTGCTTAGGCAAGACAATTTGCCCGAACAGCACTCGGGCTTTCCATTATATAGAAAATTTAGCTATATCATAGTCCACTGAAGTATAATTTTCATTGGTACTGGCTCGGGGCAGTGGAGGACACTTTTTCGAGTTTCTCGAAGTGTTTCCGCGCGTTTCTGATGTTGATTAATGTGGCTTCCGAGGGTATTTTTGGGTCAGACATCTCAACCAAAACGTAAGTATTGCTTGTGAAGCCGTCGATGAATGCTGCGAATACGCTGTTGCGTACCTAGAACAATGAGAAGGTATATATATTTATTTAAGTTTATGTGATTGTTACTCTTGTATAATCAGATACATACATGGTAGGGTCTTAAGGTATTGTTAAGGTTTACTGCAATTCTTTGCAATTATAATGGTAACTTTTGGTTGACTGCCTCGGTGGCGCAGTGATAGTGTATGCGACTGTAGCGACTGAGGTCCCGGGTTCGTTTCCGGGGTCGGAAAAAATATTTGTGTAACACAAATGTTTGTTTCGGAGTTTGGGTGTTTTCTATGTATAATATGTATGTATTTAAAAGTAAAGAAGTAGGTATGTTTATTAGTCGTCTAGATCACATAACACAAGCTTATAGATGCACTGTGTAAAAAAAAGATGTACCATAACATCATAACATCTACAACAATAAGGGATTAGTTATGTAAAACAGTTTCAAGTTCATGGGGGCTACTACATCTCTTAATGTAATATAATTTCAATATTAATATGACTTCCACATTGTGAATTGGACAGTTCTAAGAATTGAATCTACATACATGGTAATGTTAAGGTTTACTGCAATTCTTTACAATTATAATTTCGGTTTAATTTCTTGACAATTTAGATTCACACTGTGAAAGTTAAAGTAACATTGAAATATTATTCCTTTAATATAAATTACAGACAATAGATTTTATAGAATAGGTTAGCTAGTGTTTAAATTTTAGGTTCTTCTGAACTGGAGGGATGAGATCATACCGGAATCCAGACTACTGACACACTGGCAACAATAGAAGGGTTGGCAGATTAGTACTAGTCTATTTTAAGAATGCCGAAAGCGACCTCTCGGCTCTAAAGCAGTGATGTGATCAACCTACGGTGTTGATTTCCAGATCAAGTATTGTCACCTCCGTGCTCTGGAATGCAACAAGGAACTGATGATGATAAGAGTCTTCTCGAAGCGATGCACCTGTATGAGCACTTCTCGCTAAGATATCTCACCTCCATGCTCTGGAACTGCGCTGCCAGCTTAGAGCAGGACAGCTTAAACTGCTTGATGATGTTGGAGACCTTCTCGAAGCGATGCGCGTCACGGTGTGGCCGCTGCTGGCAGTGTGACACCACCAGGAAAGTAGCGCGTTCGAACAGGAGCACCTGCGGAAGTAGTGACACCGTCAACACCTGACCTACACCTGCTCTGAAAAATCAACTTTTCTTCCATCGCCTCAATTCTTTTTGGTCATCTATTGCATGTCATAATACGGCAGCGCTCGACTCCTATCAGCTGACAGTGAAGTATCATGCATCTATCTTCTTTTTATCAGTAACGCCTTTATTAGAGTGGCAGAGGCATACTATACGCGCACATTTGGCTGTTTGAATTTATGTTTCGAGAAACAGGTGGTAAGCTCAAAATGTGTGTTAAAATGGACAGGTGCAGGTTGTGACGATAAGTTATTAAATATTTTCAAGTCGCCTATAAGGCCTTCAACTGACATGTTACGGTCAACCGCTACCAACGGTTTAACGTGCCTTCTGAAGTACTAAAACGCTTGTAAATAGAAATGCCAGTGGTCACCCATTTGAAGATCTGCCATAGTGAAAAATACTTAGACTAGTGATCATTTCACATTTTAATTAGTAAACAATTTATTAGAGAATATAGTCGTCTTGTAATAGAAATCGGTAGTATTAACCCTGACTTACCTCATCAGCATCCACGATTTCCGCAAACTGTTTCAATGAAGACTCTAATGCTTTGACATTAGGTATTAATTTGTATACTATGCTCGACCATGCTCTAAAACATGACACATACACTGTATTAACCTCTAGTGTGACACACGCATTATGATAATATTCATTAATTAAAATTAAAATAAATTTCATTTATTTATACATTTTACATTTTGGTAAATGTCATTTATTTATACACTCATTGATATTATAGTTAGATGGAGTTTAAATCCTAGTGGTATGTGCATTTAGTGATAAAAAATTGAATGACTAACAGCTTATGGTACAGCACATTGGGGAATTTGCCATTCTCTCTCTCCAGAGTTTAGTCTAGTTTAGTTCAGACGCACCATTAGTCCAGAAAGGGTGGCAGGGACATATTATATGCCCACATTTCATCATATGCATTTTTGTCTCACGTAATAGGCCCATTGTGCCCACTCCAGTCAGTTTAATATTTTTTTTTAATCTTTTGTTTTACGAAACTGCTTTATCAGAGCTTCATCCATACATTATATTAGTTGCATCAGCTTGCATGGTCTCGGCGGGGATGACCTTGGGAAAATATCGCTAGTTTATGAGTCCGTCCAAAACCATTCCTTCACTATACTTTCGAACTTACTTAACTAACTAACTATCTTCACGCTGTATCCCTGACGGGGTAGTCAGAGAGGACAGATCGCCAGGCTTCGCGATCCATGCATACTTCTTTCGCTTCTTCAAGATTCAACAATCGCTTCATACACGCACGTCTGGGTTGAGAGAGCTCAAAAACGGAAAGGTGAAAAGTACACGGATGTACCTTTCCGTTTTTGAACAATCTGCTCACGTGGTCTTCATATGTAAGTCTCGGCCTACCCTGACCTCTTCTACCCTCTGCCTTCGCACAATATATATTCTTCGTCAATCATTCCTCACTCATTCGTTGAACGTGTCCAAACCAACGGAGCACGCCCTTTTCCAGCTTAACGCTGACACTTTCATTCAAACCTGCCATATTGCGTATCACTTCGTTACGTATTCGGTCGGTCAACGTAACGCCCCACAATTTTCGAGGTGATCGCATCTCCACAGCATTCAATTTACTTTCATGCATCTGCTGACATACCCAGGTTTCACTACCGTAAAGCAAAGTTGGCACTAGCACTGCGTTATGAATCGCCAGTCGTGCTTCTTTTACGATGCTTTGTCGCTTTACTAATTGGGACAAACCACCGTTAACTCTGTTTCCGGCAGCTACTCGCCGTTCTACATCCGCATCACATCTTCCATCCGCGCTAAACATACTCCCTAAATACATAATTTCATTCACTTGCTCTAGACGTTCCTGGTTTACCCTAATCTCGCATTAAGTTCTTACGTCATCTCTTTCAAATACTAGAACCTTAGTCTTACTTGCATTCAAGCGAAGACCCTTACTTTCACACTCCTCTTTCATATTAGTTACTAATGCCTGAAGGTCGGCTTCTGATGAGGCCATGAGCACCGCATCATCAGCGTACAGCAGACAGTTTACTGAAAAGTCACCCAAATTCACACCCATATCACAATCTTTCAACTTCTGCAGGCAACTGTCCAGATACACTATGAACAGCCAGGCAGACAAGACACAACCCTGTTTGACGCCTGTACAGACATCAAAGAGGTGACACATCCCCCCCTACTCGCACGCAAGCCTTACAGTCCTTATAAAGCGACTGTATTGCCCGCAGCAGCGAGCCGTCCACACCATATCCGGGCAGCAAATCCCACAGAGTTTCCCTCACAACGTTATCAAATGCTTTCTCTAGATCCACAAAAGCGCAGAAAACCCTCTGGCTAATAGCCAGAAACTTCTCCGCGATCATGCGGAGAGAAAACACTTGATCCATGCAACCTCTTCCACGTCGGAATCCGCATTGAGCCTCCCATAAATACCTTTCAGACTTTTCTTGCATTCTTGCCGTTATAATCATTGCATACACCTTACTAGCTAAGCTGACCAAGCTGATCGCCCTGTAGCTGGAGCAGTTTAGGCGCGAGCCTTTCCCTTTGTAAATAGGTACTACAACTGCTATTCGCCAGTCATCTGGGACCTCACCCGTCCGCCAGCACAAGTTGCATAACAGACATAGTGTCCCAGACGCGCGACCCACCGTACTTGATCATCTCAGCAGTAACTCTGTCTTTTCCCTCAGCCTTACCACATTTCATACTTCTTATCGTTTATTCAATTTCTTTCATACTAATGACTTCAATGACATCGGGATCCGGAGCATCGAAGTGAGCTCCACTTCCCGATGTGGCATCTCTGTCTTTTCTTGCATACATCTTTCCATAATATTCACTCCATCTCTGCAGGACGTCAGTTTGGTTTGTGAGGACGTCATTGTTAACACTAAGCACTTTATTCATACTGCAGATTGCCGAACAACTCCGGGTCTTGCCTACCTCTTTCCAGAAGAGCCTGGCATTATCCCGGAAATTGGACGGCAACCTTTCATCCGCTTTCATTCTGCACCTTTCACGAGCTTCTTCTATCAGTGCCTTCATGTTAACTTTTTGCAGCTTGTATCTCTCTTTCATTTTAAAATCATTCCGCGAGGCTAAGTAGTCTAACCATGCTTTCTTCTTCATTCGAACTGCATCTTTCACTTCCTCATTCCACCATGCGTCACGCTTATGTACTGCCTCTTCTCGTTTTTCCACACACTTCCACAACGGCATTTACCATACTATCCCTAAGGTTCTGCCATACACTTTCCACATTCTCACTACTTACATTGACGTCGCCAAGCTTTTCGGCTACCCTTTCTTTATATTTATCCCTAATGGATGCATCCTGCAGCTTCCAGCTTTTGATGCTATGAGTCGGCTCAGGTTCAGGACACTCGGTACGATGACGCCAACCCGCGAACAGACCCCTTATCCTAGTACCTGTGTGAACCTGGCACCCTACTTGCAAAAATCAAATTTTTTTTGCGTATTCTTGATAAGGTTGGTAAGTAGTTGATTGTAGAAAAAAATTTTTGTTTGATAGTTGAACCGAAAAAATTTTATGGATAAACCAAAAATAGCCAACCCCCGGATTTATAAAAAATCAATTCTATCGGTTGATTTGTATGAAGAATCGTTAGTAGTTGATTGTAGTGAACGAATTTTCGTTTATAGTTAATTATAAAAAAAAAATGTTTTTTTTTTTTTACAATAGTTACTTGTTATTAAACCTTTTACCTGATTTGAGGTTTGTAGTGAAAGAACTTTTAAGTCTGTTAGAAGAGAAATTCATTAGAATCAATGAAGTTGAGTAAAACTCGTTTTCGAGCGATCTTCACTGAATTACTCCGGTTGTGAAGATTGGACGACTACTACAAACGTCAAATATGACTCAAACATGCACGTAGAGGTTTGTAGTGGAGGAATTTTCGATTGTAGTAGGACGAAAATAGATTGAGATCGATTAAGTTGAGTAAAACTCGTTTACTCATAATCTGGACAGAATTACTCCGGTTGCGAAGATTGGACGACTACTACGAACGTCAAAAATGCCTCAAACATGCTCGTAGATGTTTGTAGTGGAGGAATTTTCGATTGTAGTAGGACGAAAATTGATTGAGATCGATCAAGTTGAGTAAAAACCCGTTTTCTCAGAATCTGGAATGAATTACTCCGGTTGCGAAGATTGGACGACTACTACAAACGTCAAAAATTACTAACATGCTCGTAGAGGTTTGTAGTGGAGGAATTTTCGATTGTAGTAGGACGAAAATTGATTGAGATCGATCAAGTTGAGTAAAACTCGTTTTCGAGCGATCTCGACTGAATTACTCCAGTTGTGAAGATTGGACGACTACTACATACGTCAAAAATGACTCGAAGATGCTCGTAGAGGTTAGTAGAGGAAGAATTTTCGATTGTAGTAGAACGAAAATTGATTGAGATCGATCAAATTGAGTAAAACTCGTTTTCGAGCGATCTCGACTAAATTACTCCAGTTGTGAAGATTGGACGACTACTACAAACGTCAAAAATGACTCGAAGATGCTCGTAGAGGTTAGTAGTGGAAGAATTTTCGATTGTAGTAAAAAACAAATTGATTGAGATTGATCAAGATAAGTAAAACTCGTTTTCGTTTTAAATAGATAGAGTGATTCTTATAGAAGGTTTTTATGTATATTTTGTTAAGTTTTTGTATACATTAACTTAATTATAACGATATATGTAGGCGGTGTCGGAAAATATGAGCCGTCTGGGAGCTTTTAACGAAAACGCTGCCTAAACCCTTTGAGATATAACAAAATAATGTATTGTGGAATTGTGTATCTAATATAAGTCCACATAAAAGTCCGCGACGCTATTTGTCTATCTCTTAAGGATAACGTACTAAATCCATTTTAATACTTAAAAAAAACAATAATAATAAAGCGGTTATTTAAAGGCTATTTACACAAATAGATTATTAATTCTTATCATTTTAATATGTTAGTTGGTTTTATGCAGATTATTTTGTCTCTTTACACTTTGCAAATTAAATGAATATCTTCGGCGATATCAAAAATTGAGCATATAAATTAATTTCGTGTAACAATAATTCGACAGGTCCGTGCGTGCGCGGGCGTAGGTACTTGAGAAACAAAGTCGGTTTTGGCTGTATGTCCCAATGTATACTTGATCTTTAAAACTACGCTACGAATGTCTATGCAGTTTCTTTTTAATAGATAGAGTTATTCATAGAGAAGGTCGAATCGGTCCAATCTTCACAACTGGAGTAATTCAGTCGAGATCGCTCGAAAACGAGTTTTACTTATCTTGATCGATCTCAATCAATTTGTTTTTTACTACAATCGAAAATTCTTCCACTATTAACCTCTACGAGCATCTTCGAGTCATTTTTGACGTTTGTAGTAGTCGTCCAATCTTCACAACTGGAGTAATTTAGTCGAGATCGCTCGACAACGAGTTCTACTCAATTTGATCGATCTCAATCAATTTTCGTTCTACTACAATCGAAAATTCTTCCACTACTAACCTCTACGAGCATCTTCGAGTCATTTTTGACGTTTGTAGTAGTCGTCCCATCTTCACAACTGGAGTAATTTAGTCGAGATCGCTCGAAAACGAGTTTTACTCAATTTGATCGATCTCAATCAATTTTCGTTCTACTACAATCGAAAATTCTTCCACTACTAACCTCTACGAGCATCTTCGAGTCATTTTTGACGTTTGTAGTAGTCGTCCAATATTCGCAACCGGAGTAATTCAGTCCAGATTTCGGGAAAACGAGTATTACTCAACTTGATCGATCTTAATCAATTTTCGTCCTACTAAAATCGAAAATTCCTCCACTTCAAACCTCTACGAGCATGTTTGAGTCATTTTTGACGTTTGTAGTAGTCGTCCAATCTTCACAACCGGAGTAATTCGGTGAAGATCGCTCGAAAACGAGTTTTACTCAACTCGATCGATATTAATCAATTTTCGTCCTACTACAATCGAAAATTCCTCCACTACAAACCTCTACTAGCATGTTTGAGTCATTTTTGACGTTTGTAGTAGTCGTCCAATCTTCACAACTGGAGTAATTCAGTCAAGATCGCTCGAAAACGAGTTTTACTCAACTTGATCGATCTCAATAAATTTTCGTTCTACTACAATCGAAAATTCTTTCACTACTAACCTCTACGAGCATCTTCGAGTCATTTTTGACGTTTGTAGTATTCGTCCACTCTTTACAACTGGAGTAATTCAGTCGAGATCGCTCTAAAACGAGTTTTACTCAATTTGTTTGATCTCAATCAATTTTCGTTCTACTACAATCGAAAATTCTTCCACTACTAACCTCTACGATCAACTTCGAGTCCATTTTGACGTTTGTAGTATTCGTCCAATCTTCACAAATGGAGTAATTCAGTCGAGATCGCTCGAAAACGAGTTTTACTTATATTGATCGATCTCAATCAATTTTCGTTCTACTACAACCGAAAATTCTTCCACTACAAATCTCTACGAGCATGTTTGAGTCATTTTTGACATTTGTAGTAGTCGTCCAATCTTCGCAACCGGAGTAATTCAGTCAAGATTCTGAGAAAACGAGTTTTACTCAACTTGATCGATCTCAATCAATTTTCGTCCTACTACAATCGAAAATTCCTCCACTACAAACCTCTACGAGCATGTTAGAGTAATTTTTGACGTTTGTAGTAGTCGTCCAATCTTCGCAACCGGAGTAATTCAGTCCAGATTCTGAGAAAACGGGTTTTTACTCAACTTGATCGATCTCAATCAATTTTCGTCCTACTACAATCGAAAATTCCTCCACTACAAACCTCTACGTGCATGTTTGAGTCATATTTGACGTTTGTAGTAGTCGTCCAATCTTCACAACCGGAGTAATTCAGTGAAGATCGCTCGAAAACGAGTTTTACTCAACTTCATCGATTCTAATGAATTTCTCTTCTAACAGACTTAAAAGTTCTTTCACTACAAACCTCAAATTAGGTAAAAGGTTTAATAACAAGTAACTATTGTCAAAAAAAAAAACTTTTTTTTTTTATAATTAACTACAAACGAAAATTCGTTCACTACAATCAACTACTAACGATTCTTCATACAAATCAACCAATAGAATTGATTTTTTATGAATCCGGGGGTTGGCTATTTTTGGTTTATCCATAAAATTTTTTCGGTTCAACTACAAACAAAAATTTTTTTACTACAATCAACTACTTACCAACATTATCAAGAATACGCAAAAAAAAAAATTATTTTTGCAAGTAGGGTGGG
The DNA here is from genome assembly GCA_948477245.1 of Thumatha senex. Taxonomy (NCBI): domain Eukaryota; kingdom Metazoa; phylum Arthropoda; class Insecta; order Lepidoptera; family Erebidae; genus Thumatha; species Thumatha senex. The sequence continues at coordinate 24,651,623 of OX419726.1, forward strand.
TGCCAGGTTCACACAGGTTATCCTAGTTATTACTAGGTAGTGGTCTGATCCTAGCCCAGCGCCTCGATAAACCCTTGTGTCCATCACCTGTTTACGGAGCCGACTATCCATTAGGAATAGATCTATCATGCTTCTCTTTGACTTACATGTCGTATACATATAAATTTGTTTGTGGTTGAACATTGTGTTCGCCACAAACAAATCCTTTGTCCCAAGTCTCCACATACTATAAGTTTTTCATTTCCTTCTATCACATTTAGAGCTTCTCTCATACTCTCCCAGAAGTCCTCTAGCTCACTCGCGTTCGACGAAGATACTGGCGCGTAAGCAGCTACCAGGAAAATCTTCGTCAAACCAAGTTTTAGACGGATCCAGAGGATTCTAGGACCTACCAGTTTGTACTCATACATACCGGAGGTAAATCGCGAGGACAACAAAATTCCAACCCCCCGACTGCTTCCGAGGAGTTACCCGGGGCGTCCAGCAATAGACAGTTAGGCGGGGACTGTGTGGTTTTAGCCGGTTCGAGTCCGGCATGACATTCAAGGGGATTTCCACACGTAAAAAAAAAAAACCCCCCCATCATCATAACATCCATCAACATCTTATCTGCCATTCCTCCCCTAACATTCCACGCAGCTACCCTGCACTTCATCCTCCACTTCCCGCCGTGTCGGGCCGCGCGTGTAGGGTGGCGGTCCCCTACGCCGCTCTGGCTCACACTTTTCGCACCAGAGGGGAGAGGGGATGAACTGGTGCGCGTCGCCTCGGGGGCACGCCCTAACATTGTTCGTCCTGGTGGCACTCGTGTTGGAGTAGAATTGCAGCCGTAGCTGGCAGGGATGGCGACGTGCACGCTTCTACTCTTCATCCCCAAAACAAACTTACTTAATAGTCTATAACTTATTACTGAAGACAATGGGAATGTAAAATTTTACAGATTGATAATGCAGAAAAGCCTTAAATAGTAGTTAAATATTCACATACTTGTATAATGTCTCATCCCAAATACTAGTCCGAAAGCAGGTGCACTCAAGTGGCTTAGATAACATTTTCAGTTCTTCCTCTCGTTCCTTGAATATCTCGTCACGCTGCTCCTCGGGTAACAAGTCCATTTTGTGTACTAGACAGAATATTCGTGCTTCTGGAGAATTCTGTAATGCGTAATGGAATGAGGTTGTACTATATGCACAGTTTATGGTGAGATGAGGTTGTTAATATGATATTTGGAGCCTTGTTCGTGTTGCATGTAATCTTCATATGGTGGGAAATAATGTGGTAGACAGAATGAATTAAAAGGAGTTCGAAAATCTAAAGGTGCATAAAGATCATGCACTAATGCAAAAAGACAAATAGATATCAGCAGTCAGATTGTGTGTGTGTGGCTAAACAGCTGTCACCACTTAATACGAGTAGTAAGAGTTTTTATAAGAAATGGTGCAGAAAGATCTTAACTAACACACACACACAGGTAGGTTCTTCCACCCTTTCACCAATGTTCAACCTCCCCCACCCATTATATTTATAATAACACTGCTAGAAAAATTAAGGGCAGTTAGCATTACTTAACTAACAATATTACAGTTATTTAAGTTTATGGTTATGTAGAGTTAGAGATGTAGTAAGATGATGTTTACACAAAACAAGTGGTAAATAGACTTTCTGCCCAGTAATTAGAGATAAAATAGTTGACGCCCACGGCTCCACATGCATGGTGAAGTTTTCCTATTCCCATTTCCCACAGGAACTTGTTAGCGGGATAAAAAGTAGCCTATGTGTTATTCTTATGTAATCTAAAAAAAAAGTCAAGTTTATAATCCATTCAGTAGATTTTCAGTGAAAGAGTAACAAACATCCATCCATACTTACAAACTTTGGTGTTTATAATATTAGTAGAATGAAGTTATTTGATATTTTAAATAAACAAACTTTGCCTGTTCAATAGTTTCTTTAAATGGCTTTTACTCTTTATAGTCCTTTTTTTGAGGGTGAACTTGCATAAATAAGCAATAAAATATTAATTTTAAGGAACTTCTAACTTTAATTTATCTTAATTATTATAATTCTGATGCTGTACAAGTATAATAAACAAAGTGAGTCATCATTCATTGAAGTTTCTATAGAAGAATTTGTGCATAAAGTCAATTATAAGCATTATAATAAGCATGTCAAACCTGCAATATAGCTTCTAAACAGGACTGATAGTAGTGACTATCTTTCTCCATCTCTCTGCTTTCAACGTCAAACACATATATCAATACTTCTACATTTCTAAAGATGTTGTCTCTTTGTGATGCAAAATAGTTTTCCATGAACGCTTCTTGTCCGCCACAGTCCCACAGGTTGAGGACCAAGTTACCGAGGAAACGGACATGGGAATGTTCAACGTCAACTGAAAATATCAAATATTTTATAATTCTATTGAGCTTAGTCCTAGGTTACACATGTGCTGTCTAGTGTGTGTACTATCTAGTGTGTGAACCATCTAGTGCACGAGTTAGTCACCTACATCTAAGCACTAGATCTGAAAGTCTGGTACCTTGACCCTGACAAAGAAAATATATTGTGTCTATTAGGATTGGTTAGTTTGTGGAACTTACTTGTAGCACCAAGCCTTCTGGTGTCTCTTGCTATGTAATTGGCAAATATAATAGATCTCATACTAGTTTTGCCTGAGCCACTTTTCCCCATTAACAACACCTACAAATAAAGCATTGACAAGTGAGATAGTTAAAGTAGAAGCGTCATGACCTTTTTAATTGATTATTAACAAGGAAATCTAATTGAAATGCTCACCTTTTTCTTCATTGTGTCTAAAATTTACGAAAAATTTAATACAATTTTTTTTTGTTGGAAAACTTCACTATATTGTAAATTATAGTATTCTTGTAAATCACAAACTTATATTGGTAATAAACGAAAACAATTAAATTATATGGTAATGCTTATTGATGGACCTCAAATGTTTCAAAATAAACCAAATACATAAAAAGAAAGTAGGCGTATTTCTCTTTCACAATCGCAAATAATCGCATTGTCGCCTCGCATCAGACTTGGAAATTACTGTCAGACTGTCTGTCACTGTCTGTCACTGCTGTCAGTCAGTCATTCTGTCAAATTTTTTTTTTTATTTATTTCATGACTATAGAAACAGCGTCTTTCAGTCGCATACATAGATCAATTTTATTTAATTATTTTATGGTACCAGACCATAAAATAATTAAATAAAATTGACTAAGATCCTTTAAGCCAAATTTTATTTTTTATATCATACTAGCTGACCTACCCGGCTTCGTCCGTGACATACTTCCAACCCCGTGGCACCCATTTAATCCCGTCGCTTATTACTTTTCCAAAAATGTATGAAAGTTTCCCCGATTTGTAGACATTATGATTACTGCTCCGCTCTCCTGTGTAGTGGCGTGATGATATATAGCTAAGAACCTTCCTCAATAAATGGACTATCCAATACACAAAGAAGTTTTCAAATCGGTCCATCCGTTCACGCGTGATGGCGTAACCAAGGGAAATAGTTTTTCATTTTTATATATTCAACAATGTGTTAAGAAAACCCTGTCCGGCACGAAAGGGACACATAGGCACTTTAATAACATAACCAAAAAAATTTTTTTTTATTGTTTATAAGTATGAAATAGTTATAATTTTTATCAGTTTTATTAGTGTTTTTGGTATCAAAATTAGTCCAATTTCCTAAAATATAGCAAATTTTCAAAAACTGACTACATCTTTGTCCGCACAGGGCGACGAGTGTATGTGATATCAAAAGAAACCGCCGGCAGGTGTAAACTGACCTTTTGACCTTACATTTCCGAACAGCCCTTTGCCTGTGTTGCCATGTAAGCTACTACATAATATACTTACTTACTTCCAGGCTTCGATGGGGACTCCATCGGGTCCGACAGCTTTCCGATTCTTCATGCGACGAAGCGCAGTCAGGACTTCTCCAGGCGTTACCGGTGGCACTAGTCCCTGATTCGGAGGGAGGTCCGGAGGCTGCACCTCTTTCTGCTGTTTATTAAGCAGCTCGTGGAAGTACGAGCGCCATCTCTCCTTTACCGCGAGGTCTTCGCTTAACAGGTTGCCCTCAGGGTCTTTTACACAGCGACACTTGGATATATCCTGTGCCGCTTTGACCCTGGAGCGCGCCAGCTTATAGATGAGCTTCTGCCCCTCAGACGATTCCAGCTTATCATACAGACGTTGTAAGTGGTCACGTCTGGCTCTGGCTACAGCTCTCTTTGTGGCGCGCTTGGCAGCCCTGTACGCGTCGCGGTCTTCAGGAGATCCGGTCGCTTGCCACTTTTTAAAGAGGGCTTTCTTCTCCCTAGTCTCCCTCTGGACTGCGTCGTTCCACCACCAAGTTTCCTTGTCACATTTGCGTCCACCTTTAGACTCACCGAGCACCACCTTCGCCGCTCCAAGGATGGCCGCCTGAACTTTGTCCCAGTAATCTTTAACTGGTTCGCCTTCAGTGTCGGTGCACTTGTCACCGACAGCTGAGACGAACTCCTGGGACCTAGTTTCATCAAGCAGCCACCATCTGATGCGGCGCTGGCACCGCTCGATGCGTTTGCCTTTGGGCTTCACGCAGAGGTCCATGATAAGGAGACGGTGTTGTGCAGTAAGACTCTCACCGGGTATGACCTTGCATTTGGCCACCTTGCCGATGCTGTGTCGCCTAGTGAGTAGGAAATCGATCTGAGTTGTACGCTTCCCGCTCTTGTAGGTGATGAGATGTTCGGATTTATTTTTGAAATACGTGTTCACAATGGCCAGATCGGCAGCCGCATACGTTCTGAGGATAGTTTCTCCTTCAGCGTTGCGAGTGCCGTACCCAAAACCACCATGAACACGCTCAAACTCCTCACACCTCTCACCCACATGACCGCTTAGGTCGCCGCCCAAAACGATTCCCTGTGACAACGGAATGCTCCGAAGCACTCCCTCGAGTTGACCCCAAAACGACATCTTATTGGCGTCGCTACAACCGGCCTGTGGCGCGTAGGCACTTATCAGGCCCACCTGATAAGTGCCTACGCGCCACAGGCCGGTTGTAGATTATTACCCATAATAATCCCATCGATAAGCACCCTGACGATCATAAGCCGGTCGCTACAGCGTTTCACCTCCAAGATGCCACTCTGCAGCCCCTCGGAGAGCACAACGTTCTCCCCACCAGGCGCACCCGTGTAATACAGCTTGTAGCCGTTCTGCAAGGGCCGGGCTCTGTTGCCCTTCCACCGAGTCTCCTGCAGTACTTCGGCCAACTCTACCGCACGCCCAGTCAGCGTGCCAATGTTCCAAGATGCGAAGCGGATTCGGGTTGGGGCAAACTTCTTTAGCCGTGCTGGCCCTACACACGGCAGCCCTAGCCCACTTGCCACAGGAGTCGGGCGGGGCTCCTGCGCGCCGTTTTGCGGCGGCGCCCTATCCCTAGCAGCTTTCCTATTATACTTTTCCATTATGTTTTGGCGGGTGGCTTTTATGGGAGCGACGCCCTCTGACCTCCCAACCCCAGAGGGGAAAGCCAGCGCCAGTGCCTCGTCCGTTAGTCAGCAGGTGCACGCACTAGCACGGGAGGTTGACTTGGGCCCCGAAGATCTTGGTGGGGCCCCTTACACCCAACAAGGGTACCTTGTATAATTATACCTTGTATAATTAATTCTTTTTTGTTTGTCTTGTTAACTGCTTAGTGTCACCACACTATGGCCCCGTGCAGTTTTCTGGACGTCTGGACTTCTGGACATACACTTAAAGGTTTTTTTTAACCAGGCCATAAAATAATAGCAAAATAAAAAGAAGGGTCAGTGTCAACTGTCACGTTCACAAAATGAATGTATGAAAACGTGTTTTGTCCTGTTTATTGCCATTTATCCAGAAGTATTGTTAACAATATGTTTACGTTCTGCTCTCATGTGAGTAATTAATCTCTACTAGTTTTTCTACATAATGGCACGACACCGAGATGTGAGAAATAGGACATTTTCCGAAGATTATGACTATGACGATGTTTACGGTAATTCCGTGGAAGATGAGAGTTATATGTCACCGAGCGATTCATCACAATGGCTTTACGACCGAAGTCGTAATCAGCAGGCAATAGCCCACTTTATTGAGAACCACAATGACATTCAAGAAGAGGCGGAAGAAGATTTGGCAGACTTGAATCACCCAACACTTGAGAGGCGAGAATCGATTGATTTTCGCAGTCTCAATCTTAGTGAAGAGGATGAAGTAAAACTCATGTCATGCTTAGATGAGCTAAGAAATATTATTGGTGAGACAGTTGCTGAAAATATACTTATACAGACTATTATTAAACACAAGTTCGATTATAGTAAAGCCCTTGACGACATCCTTAATAAACAAAGTAATGAAGCTGACATGCGTAAAGGGGAGCCTGTGAAGCCCCAACCGATTGTTGTTGTTGATTCTGTTAAAGTTCCTGTTATTTCAACTGGAGAGAATGCTCCGAAACTTATTACTATAAACAAGGAACCCAAGAATATTGGTGTCATCAAAGGGTTCAAAATCGATCAAGACTGTGGCTCAGGTAGTCGTCCTCAGACTCCTCGAGACCAATCCCCATCTATGGAAAGAAATTTGAAGACTGAACTAACCGATGAAGGTAAAACAACACTTAAAGTGAAAGAGAACAAGCTTGATGCCAAAACACAATATTTGAATGAAAGAGGGTCAGATAAAGACCATTTGTACATAGTTATTATTGGTCATGTTGATGCTGGCAAATCTACACTTATGGGTAGATTACTTTGTGATCTGGGGGAGGTGAGCCAAAAGACATTGCACAAGTATGAGCAAGAAAGTAAGAAAATTGGTAAACAGAGTTTTATGTATGCTTGGGTGCTAGATGAAACTGGTGAAGAAAGGGTTAGAGGTATAACTATGGATGTGGGACGAGCACAATTCGAGACTAAGACAAAGAGAGTCATCATTCTTGATGCACCTGGACATGCAGACTTTATTCCGAATATGATAACAGGTGCAGGACAAGCTGATGTTGCATTGCTTGTTGTTGATGCTACAAGAGGAGAGTTTGAGTCAGGTTTTGATCTCGGAGGTCAGACAAGAGAACATGCTCTGTTGGTGAGATCTTTAGGTGTAAGTCAACTTGCAGTAGCAGTCAACAAATTAGACATGACTAATTGGTCAAAGGAGCGATTCAATGAGATTACTAAAAAGTTAAAAGTCTTTTTAAAACAAGCAGGTTTTAAAGACTCTGATGTCACTTATATTCCCTGTTCAGGTCTGACTGGCGAAAACTTAACGAAACCACCAGCTGAGGCTGAATTAATAAATTGGTACAATGGACCCTGTCTGCTAGATGTTATTGACAAATTCAAAGTGCCAGAGCGACTTGTATCAAAGCCTTTACGTTTATCTGTTAATGATGTTTACAAGGGTACAGGATCAGGGTTCTGTGTTTCTGGACGTATTGAAAATGGCATTATTAATAAAGGTGATAGAGTTTTGGTGTGTCCAACAAAAGAAATGGCTGAAGTTAGAGGTTTAAGTATCAGTGATCTTTCAACCAACATTGCATTTGCTGGCGACCAAGTTAGCGTGACGTTATCTGGAATAGACATGCAAAACGTATTAGTTGGATATGTGTTGAGTGACCCAGTACATCAAGTTCCTGTAACTACAAAATTTGAGGCAAGAATCGTAGTATTCAATGTGAAAACACCTATTACGAAAGGGTTTCCTGTCCTTATTCATCACCAGTCCTTAGAAGAGCCTGCAAACATAGTGAAATTGAAATCATTATTGAACAAAAGCACTGGAGAGTTAGTGAAGAAGAAGCCTCGTTGTCTCAGTAACAATTGTGTAGCTCTTGTTGACATTGAAGTTGGCCGTCCTATTTGTGTGGAGCGATATAAGGATGTGAAAGAGCTTGGACGTGTAATGCTTCGTGTCAGTGGAACTACAATTGCTGCTGGTCTTATTACGGACATTCTTGATTGATCTGATATACTATTAAATTGTTCAACTTGGTAAGGACATATTTATAAGCACCATCATTGTCTGAGAGACATTCCCTGTTGCATCATCAATAATTCAATAGCCCTTGCTTCAGAGGCCAAAGTTCATATTAAGTTTCTTATAACTATACCTATACAGTACATATAAATATAAACAAAACAGTATCACAACATTTTAATATCTTATTATATTTATTTGACTGCCTCGGTGGCGCAGTTGGTAGTGCATGCGACTACCGCGCTCAGGTCTCGGGTTCGATTCCCAGGTCGGATCAAATATTTGTGTGATCCACAAATGTTTGTTTCGGAAATTGGGTGTTTCCATGTAAAATATGTATGTATTTAGAAATATATAAGTGTGTATATTAGTTGTCTAGATCCCATAGTACAATCTTAAAGCTTAGTTTGGTCTGATGGCGCTGTGTAAAAAGTGTATACCCACAATATTTATTTATTATTATTTATTTATAGAACACAAAATAAAAAATGTTTTACATTAAAGTTCAATAAATAGACTGAATTTTATCATTAAAATATTAATTATTATTTGTTGAAGTTCAATGTACAGTTGCTCTTAATAGACAGTTTAGATTTAATGTACAATTCATTAAATCCATTAAAACTATATATAACAGTTATTTATTAAATGTACATATCATTATATGTACTATGGAATTGTGCTTATAGTAAAATAAATACCTTAAATTATTTTTTTATGTCTATCAGTCTCATTAGGACTGGGTTGACTTGGTTGACTGGTTTTTAGGAAATTTTCACTCACAGACTTTATGTTATAAGGAATATATGTGAAACACCTGGAACTGGTAATGAATTACTGTCACTATCTTTTGTAAAATAAATGTATGACTTTTGCAAATTGTCAAAACATTAGACGTTACAAGTTGAGCTGTGAAGTGCGCTTTTGCATATAGTTGAACAATAAACACACTGCACTTATCAACCAGTGCTGCATCCATGTATAAAATTAAGTAATTGTTATAATTATTATCCGTTATTATTATTTATAACATTAATAAATATGTTTAGATATTTAATTGTTTTGTTTTACATCAATCCAGCTGATACCCACAGCTACACCCGCGTGGGTTAGGAAACAGGGTACATTAAAACTGAAGTTTTCCTGTACCCTGTTCCCTAACCCACCCGTTTACCCTAGTATTATAGTAAGCTAGTTGTATTAATGTCATCCTTAAGAGATAGAAATATGCCATTATAGACCCACTTATATTAGATACACAATTTCGCAATTTAGTATTTTTTAATATCTCAAAGGCTTCAGGCAGCGTTTTCGTTGAAAGCTCCCAGATAATATACTATTGCCTGCACATGAGGCTGCCGCTGAGGAACATAGGAACGAGTGGCAGTCGACAACAGGCCAGAGACATGCAAATATGTTTCTGGGAGACATTAGGGCAGGCTGGTCCAAGAAGATGTGGACATACATCAGAGAGCAGCTCCGGGAATCACTGGAGCATTCACAGGGCACTATCCAACAAGGCAGCAGCTCCACAAGATGGGACTCGCGGAAGATCCGACGTGCAGGCCCTGTGAAGATGCTGGCGAAACCGTGCACCATCTGCTGTGCGAATGTGTGGCACTTGGTGCAAGAAGAACGACTCTTCTGGGAAATCATATCCGACACCTGAAGACTACGTTCACATCCCTCAAAATAGAACATTGATATTATTGAAGGTACTGTATGAGCGCTGGGGGGGGGGGGGGGGATGAGTAACGGGTAGGGGGCACAGCACAAAAGACCTTATAGGGTCGAAGTACTTGGGCAAGGCCGATCCCAAAAACAAGATAAGATAAAGACAGCCTGGGTAAGTGGTGGAGTGGGTATGCGACTGCCGCGTTGAGGTCTCCGGTTCGATTTTCGGGTCGGAACAAATATTTGTGTGATCCGCAAATGTTTGTTTCGGAGTTTGGGTGTTTCCTATGTATCTATTTAGAAATATCTTAATTTTCAAAACAAAGTCGAATATGAACGAATGGAAGAAGAATTTAATTTTCCATGAAACTGAATTTTAAGGCAGCATAGCTGCCAACCTGACTCACATGCGCAGCCTCCATGGTTGCTAACGTAAGAATGCTGATGATATCGCGCAAAGACGTGGTTAGGGAAAGGTTGGTACAATGTTTGAAGTCGTGGAAGGAGATGGTTGGGAACGACGGTCTGAAACTTAAGCGAGTACTTGGCATTAAACTCTAAAGATCTCACATCCGTCCGCATAGGCGATGATTTGACAAGTGCACGGACCAAGATAAATACCTGGGATCTACATTTCATGCGTCCAGTGATATCGATTGCGAAGTCATGAGACACATTGCCGCCGCGTAGTCCAAGTGGCGGGAGATGACTGGCGTCATTTGTGATCCAAAAATGCCGATCAGGTTGAAGGGACAGGTCTATAAAACTATCATTAGACCTGTTCTTTATGACCTTGGAAGCGCTCGTGGCCCCGCGGACTTAGTGTTCTGTAAACGATCACTGCGTTAAGCAACTTTCACTATGGCTGGTCCTCGGAGGGGTGACTACTTTGTGGCATTTACATTTACGAGCGTTTCCGTGCTTCAGAAGGCACGTTAAGCCGTTGGTCTCGGTTGCCAGTAACATGGCAGTCGTTAAGCCCAGTTGAAGGCCTTATAGGCGGCTTGAAAAATTTTAACAGCAGGTCGCCACAACCTGCGTCTGTCTTAGCCTTAGCGGCCGTGACGTTGCAGATAAGCTGCAACAGTGTCGTCTTCGCTGGTATGGTCACGTCTTGTGGTAACCACCGGCCTACGTGGGAAACAAATGTCTGGCCATGTTGTGACCTAAGAAGTGCTGGTGCAATGACGTCGTAATGGATTACATGCTTGCTAATTGTCACTACAGGGCATGCCGACGACCACGCAAAGGCGAGGAGAAAAAGTCGGAAAGCGGACCCCGGGTGTCGCGAGACGCTACTGGGACAGACGCACGGAACATGATGTTGATGCATAGCTAGCCGGGGCCACTAGTATAAATATGTAGGTAAATCAGTTTTCTAGATAGACTTTGTACCTATCTATGACAGACATTTTAAACGCTCGTGTTTGATATGATTATAAACTAAGTTGGCATTCACTAGGTGCCGTTCCTGTCTACTTATCTACATCAAACCAAATCCTCTAGACGGCAACTAACGTTCCACCAAAGTTGGTTTCAATTCACATAACAAGCTGTCGTCGGCAAACTGCTTATCTAAATTAAATCTCTTCGTCCTGGAAAACAATTTCCTTGTCGCGACGTTACGAGTAAATGTTTATCCCTTAGCTCTAAAACATCAACTGGATTTTAGTAGACTAGATCTTATATCACAAGCTACTTTAAGCTTGTGATTTAGATAGACAACTGATAAACATACTTATTTCTAAATACAACTCCCAAACTCTGAGACAAATGTCTGCGGTACACAAATATTTTATTTATTCCGACCCGGGATTCGAACCCGAGATCTCAGCGCGGCTGTCGTATACACTACACTTACGCCACCGAGGAAGTCTAATGCTGATGTCTGTTAAGATATCAAATTTCTACAATTTGGCGGGATAGTCATTAGGTCAGTCATAAGTCATTATCGGGACCTTAAATTGAGGGCATCTTAGTAAGAAGGTACATGTGTAGGTATCTACAAAATTTATGTGAATAACAAAGGCTATATAGCGCAAGGAATGTTGCTCGCTCCCTCTCGCTCAAACTAATAATACGAGTAATATCGCGTCTTAAGTTTATGTAAAACAAGAATTATATTTTATTATCTGTGGTAAAACTGTATGCAAAAATCACATACGCGATCTGTCAGTTGCCTACATTCGTCTGTAGAAATTAGTGAAATCGGATGAGAAAAGGGTGGCCCCTGAACACGCTTGGTTGTGTGAAATATAAAGAGTGAGGCGTCTCTATAGAGCGCGCACGAGTTCACATTGATTCCTTGCGCCCCCGCCGTGCTATTGCAGCTACTAGCATAGGTAGATATGCCATGTTATACGAGCTAACATAATATGCAGGCGCGATATCCAATCGTACCCTCACTTTAAAGTTCGAGGCACACATCTTACATTTCTCACCGCCTTTGGATGCAATGACCAATCACCGAAACTAGGAATTTTGTAATTGCATTGATGCGATTGCAAAAAAGAATTGCATTTAAATGATGAAAGTAAGTTGGTAATGTGTAGTGCAACATTGAGCAGCTGTATTGCCGGTTTGCAGCAAGAACGCCGCATTCTGGTCCTCTACATCAAGTTTCTGATCTTAGGGGTCAATCCTGCGCTGTAATTCACAAATCTCGAATTCAAATCCTCTACTGCGCAAATGTCATCCATTTTCATAAAACTCTAATATTGATGACATTTGTGCAGTAGAGGATTTGGATCCGAGATTTGTGAATTGCGTTACTGGAGTCCGTTTTATCGCTCACCATCTTTCTCTTGCATACAAGTATTATATTGTCGTCCCTCGACAACCTATATGTTGCTATGCATTTAATGAGGTATTTTGGTGTACGAAACGGATTGGCGAAACTTTATAGATCAGCTCTACCTCCCGACCCTGTAAAGATATCTGCGCTAGAGCATCGTCCATTAGTCAGTAGGTGCAATACTTGCAGGTAGGCTGGCTTGGATCCCGTAGATAATAGAAACAATTTTGAAAAGCATTAGTATGGAATCTATATCCTAAATTTAAAGTGGAAAACTTTCGGTCTCGAGCTGGACTCGAACCAGCGTCTTCTGGTTTAACCATAGATAGGTTTAACGCACCAGACGCGTTACTACCCGTAGATAATGGTAGAGCCTCAGTACACTCAAATATATCATTCTTGAATCCTCTCCTTAGGATGAAACTACCACAGCACGGTAATTTGTAAATTGTATAAAAGTATTGACTGAATCAGATTGACCTCTCGTAAATCCCAATTACATATAAATGTTTAGTAGAAGAATAAGCACTAGAACTGCATTATAGATGGTTTTACCTAAACGTTTATTCTTACACGTTTCGTAGATTACTGTTATAGAAATAGTGTCGTATCGTATGTACAGTAAAACTGGAACTATCTAACGGTATTTAATTTCAAGTCAGTATCTAACCTAAGTTCAAACTAAAATATTATCTAGATAAAAGACTTCTAGTACATTAATGTGGTAGTAACTCACAAGTAAAACGCTCGTAACAATTTTGCTAAAAGCATTTTAACAGGGGCTTCATAACACTTACTATGGGGTTAGTCAACAAAGTTACATTTGCTGCATAACGTCCAATTTAACCGAACTTAGCAGCGGCTCAAAAGGTTCCAGTTTTTAATTTATGGAAGACTTACAAATCACGAAAACATTAACGTATACTAAATTGGATCGCTCTTTGAGAATATATTTAGTTTAATTCGTTCAGTCACTAGGTAGGTACAGGTAGCACTAACTAGAGCAATTGAATGAAATTGTGTATTTCTATTTAGGGTGTATGTTTAGCGCGAATGGAAGATGTGATTCGGATATAGAACGGCGAGTAACTGCCGGAAACAAAACAAAAATGGTGCTTTATCCCAAATAGTAAAGCGAAAAAGCATCGTAAAAGAAGCACGACTCGCGATTTATAACGCAGTGCTAGTGCCAACGTTGCTTTACGGCAGCGAAACCTGGGTATGTCAGAAGATGCATAAAAGTAAGCTGAATGCTGTGGAGATGCGATCACTTCGAAAATTGTGCGGCGTAACCTTGGCCGACCGAAAACCGATACGCAATATGGCAGGTTTGAGTGAAAGTGTCAGCGTTAAGCTGGAAAAAGGTGCTATGTTGGTTTGGACACGTTCAACGAATGAGTGAGGAACGATTGACGAAGAATATATATTGTGCGAAAGTAGAGGGCAGAAGGAGTCAAGGTAGACCGAGACTTACATTTGAAGACCACGTGAGCGGATTGCTCAAGAACGGAAGAGTCAAAAGTACTTTGATACCCAGACGTGCATGTATGAAGCGATTATTGAATCTACAGGAAGCGAAAGAAGTATGCATGGATCGCGATGCCTGGCGATCTGTCCTCTCTGACTACCCCGTCAGGGATACAGCTAGCTGACCTGCCCGGCTTCGTCCGTGACATACTTCCAACCTCATGGCACCCATTTAATCCCGTCGTTTATTACTTTTCCAAAAATGTATGAAACTTCCCGATTTTATTGACATTTATGATTAATGCTCCGCTTTGCTGTGTAGTGGCGTGATCATATATAGCTAAGAATTTTCAAATCGGTCCAGCCGTTCACGCGTGATGCCGTGACCAAGGGAAATAGGAATTCATTTTTATATATATAGATTATGACATTTATTATGAATCGTTTTTGTGATATTTATGGATTATATCTGAACTGGCAGACAATTATACATGTCACCGGCGCGGCATGTCTACGAAACAAAGCTACGACGTGGCGAGACGGTGACGTCGCGATGTAGGTACAACACGCCTAATTTATGATTGCTAAGCACTAACTGAAAAAATTAAAAAATAAAAAAAAACTGGCTCTAACAGTTCCTACACTTTGTTATAATTAGGTATATATTCATTTCCTCGACTCATATTGCTGAACTATATTACTATATTAATGTTGAACTATCAGGTATGTCACAGAGCAATGAATCAATGTCACTCACGCGCTCTTTCGCCTTAACACTAAAGACGCCTTAACACTATGTATTTTATACAACCAAGCGTGTCAGGGAGTTTTTATGATGGATTTATTTTACACTAATTACTACAAACGATAGTAAACAACTAACAGGTGCATGCGATTTCGTCTCTAGAGGCCGGCGAAAGCGAGCCAGCAATATTAAATAAATAAATAAATTCCTTGTTTTGTGAGGGAGGTAGGGAGGCCCGCAGAAGTCACTGACGGATTCTTAGAGCTCCTCTGGACTAGGCTGAAGTTATCCAGTTTGGTTCTTAGTACACCCCTCACGATAAAAAGGGATTCTATAGTTTAGATACATACTCAAAAAAGTCTAAAACATCAAGCCCCGTTATTCATTTTAAGTTGTAGTAATAGGGGGTCGTTTTATGTTGGGTATTCTTGAGGGTTATGTAGAGTATTTGAAATGGTTATTACACGAATTGTGGGTTCGAATAAATCAGGGTCGGGCGGGCGGTACCGCTGTCTGGCCTCACCTGCCGCTCAGCCTGTCTTCGGTTTCAGACGGTTATATTGTTACCGAAACATTCTACCGCACTACGCCTTTTGTCGTTCAGTTTGAATTTGTGAAAAGGGCTTTGTTTTCCCAGATGTTATTTTCACAGACAAAACAATGTATCAATCAGGATTATGTATGGTATTAGATGAAAAATGACGCAAAATTCGGCGTGAAAATGAGAGTGGCAGTGGAAATGAGAAGTCTGCGAAGTATAGCGAAGTGAAATTGATGGACAAAGAAAGGAACAGCTTGCTAGTGGAATATTGCAAACAATGTAGTGGCTGCATGTATGAAGCGATTGACGAATCTTCAAGAAGCGTAAGAAGTATACATGGGTCGCGAAGCCTGGCGATCCGTCTTCTCTGACTACCCCGTCAGGGATACAGCGTGAAGATAGTTATAGTATTTCTTTATGTAGTGGCTGATAGAAAAAGAGATGCTTAGATGGTTCGCACACTAAAAATTGACTGACGAAACAGATTTATCAGATGAAATTGAATGGGCAAACTGCAATGAAATAGGTAGGGGTGAACCCGTGAACCTCTGCGTACGTCATCATCATCATCAGAGCGTCCGTCCCGGTTGCGTCTCGTACCCGGGGTCCGCTAACCTCTGCGTACGTATGTGAATAAAATCGAAGAACTATTGGCAACAGGTCAGGCCAAGAGTACCCTATACTGACGAGCGTGTATGAAAACACTTATGAAAGTGGAAGAAGTGAAAATTGTATGCCAGGATCGTAGCGAGTCATAGTCTCAGCCTACCCCCATGGGAGACAGGTGGACTTATGATATGTATGGGATACTTTCTCCTTCATTTCCTATCCCCACTCCCGCCATAAAAAATCATACATGCGTACATACATATTGTCACGCCTTTATCCTCGAAGGAGTAGGCATAGGTATGCATTTGCCACGCTGAGGGTTCGATTCCCGGGTCGGAACAAATATTTGTGTGATCCACAAATACAAATGCTGGTTTCGGAGTTTAGGTGTTTCCTATGTATAATATGTATGTACCTATTTAGAAATATATAAGTATGTACATCAGTTGTCTAGACCCCGTAGTACAAGCATATCGCTTAGATAGGGCTAGGTGGCGCTGTAAAATTTATTACTATACGCTCACATTTCACCGATTGCATTTATGTCCCTCATATCAGGTGGGAAGCCCATTACCGTGTTGAAATGGACAGGCGCAGGTTTTGGCGAGCTGCTGTTGACAGTTTTCAAGCCGCCCATATGACCTTCAACACGGCTTAACGACTGCCATTTTACTGGCAACCGGGACCAAAGGCTTAAGGTGCCTTGCCAAGCACGGAAACTCTTGTAAATGTAATGCCACAAAGTGGTCACCAATCTAAGGACCAGCTTTAGCGAAAGTTGCTTAGCGCAGTGATCGTTTATAGAATACTGAGTTAGCGTCTCCACAAAAATACTAAAATAATGCGGACCTGTAGAGGAGAATTGGTTTATGAGGAGAACAAACAAGCACACAAAAGCAAAGCAATACAAATTTGGCAAATCTGACGACGAAATACTGTTATTTAAAAAGGATATCTTTTAATTTTTTTTCGTAAAATGTTTAATTTGAACTCGACGCTTGTATGGCTAAAACCTACCTTTTGTTACTGTAATGTATGACGTAATCCGATGCAAATATCTTTTTACTAACGATTATGGCCAACCCTTTGTAACAATAGTATCATAAGAGTCCCTTTACACAAACCACGATAAGCTGCTTAGCGAGCTATTTTAATCATAGGTGAGCGCCGAGTGTCCGGTCCAGGGCCTCGGGTACACAAATGATTACCTGTCCCTTCCCTGTGCGTTAATTAATCACTGTTTCCGGACATAATATATAATGACAAGCCTGAATGGGCAATTGTAAAAACAGGCAGTAAATTATGAGCCTGAAATAAGATGGAAAATTCTGTGGGTGATTGCACGATTTATTAGGGTATTTTGTAAATGCCATCTGGCCTTAAACTAAGAGGAGATTGTCTTAAAAAACCATCAGGGCTAAATTTTTTAAAATAATTTATTGTGATTGTGACGACACATCACACACATTAAACAGCTGATATACAATTTTTTTTCCATCTCTCTTACCGGCAAATCAAGGCATGCCAGAGTTGAGATTTGCTGTACTTCTGGAAGTAGCACAATGCTCACACGCTGGACCATGCTCAGCATTCACAAGAAGTCGGGCCCGATGTTTAGCCACGCAAATTCAGCTCGCTCCAAGCTGCCCTGCGGTTGTTTGCTTTAAATAAAGCTGTTTGTAATTTGTTTGTTGTTATCAAAAAGTGGATTATGTTCTGTGGTGGAAATTATATTAATTTACGTATCATTTAAAAAGAGCCCATTTCGGGGCGTCTGTTTGTCGGATCGTTGTGATCCAGCCTCTGTTCTATCCTGCGACACGGATGACTCGAGGCGGACCACAGTTGTGTGGTCTAGTGGGTAATTTTATCTCTCTCCAGAGCTGGGATTCCCAAACTACTATAATATGCTATATACTACGACCCTGGGATTTTTGGTGCCGATTCTGTCTATATGATGTCTATCACAAATCTTATGTGTTGCGTGTAGAGAAGTTTAAGGTTCATCCAGTTGACATCGGAGGTTTAGAGTTTTACATTACACGTCCACAACAATGAAAAGTTACCAAACCCGCTTGTCCCCTTGTTATCATTGCCGATTTCTCTCTTGAGGTAGTCTTTCTCTGTCTGAGAAGTGTCTAGAGGTAATCAACAAGGTTGTCAAATATGGACAAATTCAGCCTCGCTACAACTTTGGCTTTGTAGCAACATCAAACAGAGTTATTGCCAAATCCAAGTAGCACTCCATACGCTTGTGCCAAGGTGGCCAATGCGCCTTGTCTTACATACTGCCTACATCGAATACCGTGAGTCTATTTGTGAAGTTTAATATAATTGCTAAATTTGAATCACAATAGCTCGAAATGGAACTAATATTTTTCATGTTGCTCAAATTGTCAAACCGCTGCGCTGTAAACGTAATTTTTTTTGCTCAATCGATAAACAAAAACAAAATAAGAACGAAAAGATATGTTATACAAGATACCAGCTATGTAGTCGGTACCTAGAATAATGTTTTTTTTGCTAACTGTATTTGTGTTCTCTTGTGTGTATATACCTACAATGTTTGTTTATATCTTCGTGACTCGTAGATCGAATGTGAATGTAATATAAACCTTATTGCTCTGAAATTTAGTTCAAAATACATTTTAAGGCTGTTCCATTCTATACATGATACAGATAATATGCGATATGTTAAACACGCTGTCTAGCCGTCCAGCCCGCATTTCCGCATGAACAATACAAGCCGACAAATTGAATCGAGTTCAATCTCAGCACAGTAAAGATTGAGTGGACATCAATCAAATGTTCAAGAGACCATGATGAAAACAATACTCGTAAATTAAAGTACTTTATTTGAGGCGTGGGAAATATTGAGGACTCGCCTAAGCCGTTATACCAACTGTCAATCTTAACTAAGTCCTTGATCATAAAGAAGTGGACATAATCTCTCATCCTACTTTGTACTAACTAGAACCACAGAATAAGATTGATTGATAAGATTGATCCCAAAACAATTACATATAGGACTATATTGCCTTATTTTTGGTACACATACTTATCTTTCATTCTCATTCTCACACACAACACACGACATACAAAACACGACACAAAAACACACACACACACATATACACAAACACACGCGAGCAAACATGATCTCTTAAAAACTTTATACTAGGCCTATGTAAAAATTGTGATATGCAGAGCGAGACCTCCTGCCACAGGCTTCTTATAATCTTACTAGGAGGAGCTCAGAAATATATATATTTAGTATCCTAAGGTTTTTGAAAAATAAAGATTATTATGGAAAATCTAAAAAAATTGTACTATGTACTAGAACCAAACCTTCAATTTGATTTGATAAAGGTTGTTCCTTATATAATTTAGTCTAGGTAAGGACTATGTGGTTCTAGTCCGTTCGAGTTCGGCATGACATCCGATTTTCATCCGGGATTACACCCAAAAAAACATTGGTTGGAAACGATTATTCTCTCCCAACTTCAATAAGGGTAGCAGTTGCACCTGCACCAAAGCTTCGTCCATCGGCCAGCAAATGCATCCTTTGCTTGTATTGTGAGATTAGATTGGATTCCATATTTAAAATAAAATATATATTGTGGAAAAACTTTCACATTTTTTTTTATCATATTTGTATCGGCCAGCAAGTGCACCATTTGCTTGTGAGATTGGATTGAATTCTATATTTACAATAAAATATTGTAGGAATCATTTTTTGTTTTTTCATTTTTTTTTCATATTTATTCCAGTGGCTCATATCATTCGATAAATTTATACACGGCATACATTTCAATGAAAGTACAATAAGCCCCGATTTTTTATAAGTACTGCTTAGTTGGCAGACAACCATATGAGACCCGCCTGATCAAAACTGATTACCGAAGTCTATGGGCGTTTGCAACACCGCCCATAAGGCATAACTAAATTTAACGACTACTATGTTACTGGAAACCGGGACAAACAGCCTAAGATGCTATCTGAAACGCGAAAACGTCTGTAAATGTAAATGCCACAAACGGTGATCCATCTCAGAAAAGACTTTAGCATAAGCTCACTTAAATCGAGCCGAGCGCCTCGCGAAAAAATCTATTATAATATTCAGGGAGCTGAATCTGCTAATTCAATCGTGTTGAAATAGAATCGAAATCCTCGCTCATTAGAAAACCACCGGTACAATTTTGACAGTTTTTCGTAGTCTACTATTACAATCGTACTCCAATAGACGTCTATAGGTCGGCCAAAAGAATTCTACTAACACGTACCGCGCCAGTAGCCGCTAGTCAGTTGCATTTTTGATAGTCTACTAACATTTTGACAGCTATAAACAGCGATTCTGATTTCTGATTCTATTCTACAGCTTGTCAATAGTAGACTCGGCCCCCAGGATAGGAACGAATTGGGGTCTCGCCGTTCGCCGTCGTCATGTTGGTCTCTAGTCTTCATCTAATCTGTTATAATCTGCGCGACACTTAAGGCTAAGGTCAGACGAGGCCATGGACAACGTATTTAAGTAGGCAGACTTGGGAACAGCTTTTATTCATGTCAAAAGGTCGCCATAAAAAAACCGTCGGCGCCTGCATCGCATCGGCTCCGTTAGTGTGCCAGTCATGCGATACTCTCTAGATTTAACGATCGGGCAAAATTACCTTCGGCTTATAAACTCCCTTCTATTTTGGTCATTTTCTCTTAAATTAGTGTAATATCTCTGAGAATATCCAGTTTGAAATCCGCGGTCTGCCTGTTTGTAATGTATAGTTTAGCGTTTCTTACCATTGTTTAATGCCGCTTAACCTCTTAACCCGAAGATAGGGTAGGCCCAAAAGGCCGACACCCTTTTCCGTCAGTCAGTAGTATCAACATTTGCAGCAGACTTGAACCTATTAAATTTTTTCACCTCAGTTCTTAGCTAGTGTTTAATTAGGTGCACGTTTAATCATTTTGAATTTGGGGATGGTGCATGGTTTTTCTTTTGCGACTGCGTCAGAAGTGCAGTGGTATGTAATAGTATGTGACTGTCTTTACTAAGGTCTCAGGTTCGAATTCGGACCGGAACAAATGTTCGTTTCGCAATTTCGGTATTTCATTTACCATTACTTTATGTCCCAGTTATTTTATTATTAATTTCGATCGTTGTGATTGACGAATCCAGGATGCCTGATGGTTCTTTTTTTCGAAATTATTACGTGAAATAAAGTCACATTCAAGTAGGGTTGGCAGCGTGAGTTCTTCACCTCTGGTGTTGCGAACGTTAATAGGCTACTGTGACCACTTTCCACCAGGACTTACGCTTGTCTACCAACTTATTGGTAACGAAATAGTGCAGAAATAGTAATTGCTAAACGTCAGCCGTATCTTCTGATCAAATACATCATGATACTTATTGTTACAAACTTACAAAGCCGATTGCGTGTTAGATTACAGAGGGCGGTACCGGCGCGAGGCGGAAGTTAGCTGAACATATAAAGCGGAAAATTTATTGTCGTGCCCATAGGCTGTTGTGCCTAGTTAGCGTAACGGCTCATGCCTTCCCCAACAACGCTTCTGTATTGATTTAGCACTCTTATCTACCAAGGGTTAACTGAAAATTCAATAAAGAAAAAGTTTGGCAAGGTGTAAAAAAGCAAATCTGTTAGTTCCGTTTGGGGTAAAATAGACACCCAATGATATAGATATAAAAAAAATGTATGTGTACCAGACAACACAGGTGAAACTTCTCTACGATATATCATTTTTCTATTATTTACAACTTCAAGGAAATTGGCTAGAAAAGGCACTAAATTCTGAGTATAGTGTTAGCAACAGCCTTGAACGTTTACCAAGTAGAATTTACTGTGAAAATTAAATCTCTAAACAGCTAAATTTTCTTTACACAGCCTCTAGGTATGTAGGATATTGAACAGGAACATAATATCCGAGGGCTCCTGCGAAAGCGATTTGGGAGCCACTTTCTAGCGGAAATGTGAGACAATTTTGATGGCGAAGATTAAAAATATATATAGGAAAATGTACAACAATATCAGGACGTGCATGTATGAAACGATTAATGAATCTGCAGGATATTCATCGGAGGATAAGAAGTATGTATGGATCCTCTCTGACTACCTCGTAAGGGATAAAGCGTGAATGATAGTAAAACTTGTAAGTTTATATTAAACCGCCTCAGCTTTTCATAACACCGCTCACCATTAATAAGGTGTTTATCTTCATACTTTGCGCCCGGAGTGTTCGCAAACGTTAGGTTTTCTTCCGCGTAATCATGAATGAACTCCCTGTCAATGTCTTCCCGAACGTCTGCAGTGTGGAGTTCTTTAAAAGAGTTCTCTGTTCATGTGGAAATTCCGTCGGATGTTATGGCGGACGCGAATCGGCTTAAACCCCACGATCTCTGCCCATCTGTATCTTACTGGGCGCCGTCAGCAACGAAAGTCACTTAGCATAGCAGAATCTATAAATACACGATTAAGTTTATCATGATCTGACTGTTTTAAACAAGTAAGAGTTCTTAGGGCCGTATTTTAGAACGTTACTCAATACTCAAGAAACGCTTGAGGTTAGTTTTTGCCTTAAAATACTACTCTCAAGTGTTTCTTGAGTATTGAGTAACGTTCTAAAATACGGCCCTTAGACAATTTAACATAGATAAGAACAACTAACTATCTGTACGCTGTATCCCTGACGGAGAGACGGAGAGAACAGATCGCCAGGCCTCGCGATCCATGCATATTTCTTTCACTTCTTCAAGATTCATCAATCGCTTCATACACGTAGGTCTGGGTATCCAAGTACTTTTGACTTTTCCGTTTTTGAGCAATCTGCTCTCACGTGGTCTTTATATGTAAGCGTTAAGCTGGAAAAGGGCGTGCTCCGTTGGTTTGGACATGTCCAACGAATGAGTGAGTAACGATTGACGAAGAATATATATTGTACGACAGTAGAGGGTGGAAGGAGGCAGGGTACGCCGAGACTTTCATATGTAGATAAGAACAAATATGCAAATTTTCATTGTCAAGTCTATTCTATAACTTTGAATTGTGTTAATCTACTTCTGAGGCTGACTGTATCGGAATCAACGCATCTTCTGTACCCGTACCAGGCATGAGTAGAATGTGCAAATAATTTCCCTATATACTCCTTTTCAGCAATGAGAACTGAGGCTATATTAAATTTATGGTAAATTAAAAAAAATAATATATTTTTTTGTTTGTGCGTAACCTTTAATCGCGTCAAGGGGAGACCCAGGATGTTAAGGCTCGTCTTGGAGGGCCGAATGAGCGACCCTCCTGGAGCTCCCTAAGTAGCTTCAACTAGCCTACACTTCCACCGCTATCCAATGTTGGATTTAGAATGACGTCAAACAGCTATTTACCATGCATTTATATTCTAAAACGAAACTCAACTAAACGTATATTTTAGTTCAAGACTACCTACCTCAGAATTAAGTTGCAATATTCTACCCTAACAAACATAAAGGTGATTGATACAGGGCAAGTTTTTTTATTTATTTAGGTATTTATTCTACCAATATTATATACGCGAAAGTTTGTATAATAATTATGGATGGATGTTTGTCATTATTTACCGCAAAATCTACAGAATGGATTTTGATGAAACTTTACAATAATAATGCTTACACACAGGCTACTTTTTATCCCGGGAACTACTTCCTGTGGGAAACGGGAACAGGAAAACTTCACCACGCTTGTGGAGCCGCGAGCGTCAACTAGACATACACACATCATTACATGTAGGTAATACATACATATTGTCACGCCTTTATCCCCGAAGGGGTAGGCAGAGGCATATTAAATGCCCACATTTCACCGTATGCATTTCTGTCCCACGTAACAGGTGGTGAGTCCATTGCCGTGTTGAAATGGACAGGCGCAGGCTGCGGCGACTGGCTGTTGAAAATTTTTAAGCCGCTCATAAGGCCTTCAACTTGGCATAACGACTGCCATTTTATTGGCAACCGGGACCAACGGCTTAACGTGCCTTCCGAAGCACGGAACTGGGGTAGGTCTAAAGGTATAACAGTAGAAACATTACTATTATAATAACATACAATTCTAAGTACATATACCTATATTTTCATTTCATATTTAATAATATTTTTAAATTAAAGAAAGAGAGAGCTTGTAAAATGTTATTTATCGAGTTCCATCTTCGTTTTAACACTTATTCATTGTCATTTTAAACACTATTTGTAACTGTCCCATACCGAAATATATGAGGTTACACAGTAACTTTTAATATATGAAAATTAAATACATGAGATGCTGATGCAAGGTACGCATCGTGAAGACACATCTATTAACGTTATTTATACATACATATGGGTATCGATATGTGTGGGCAGCGGAAACGCGATAGCTTAATTGAATATGAAAGAATATTGATCAATACTTAACCCTGTTTTCTTTTCTTTTTTTTATACCACTAAGGTGGCTGACAAGTATATGGCCAACCTGATGGAAAGTGGTCACCGTAGCCTATAAACGTTTGCAACACTAGAGGTGCAGCCAGCACTCGCGCTGCCGACCCTGTTATGTTCGAATAGTGTTTTTTTCGATTCATATAAGGTTGGACCATACATTTTATTGTGGTTGTTGTTATTTGTCTTCGCCCATTTTGGACTGGCAAAGAAAACTCAGTCTATGCAGCCTTGTCTTCTTAGTATTTGGTTTTCAATGAAACCTATAATTTGGTTACAAGTGAATGGATATTAATTAAACTTTACAGTAACATTGCTTAATCAGAATAAGACATAGACTAATTTTAATCCCAGAAACAAGGTCCTGTGGGGAACAGGAACGGGACAACTTTAGAGATACATTAGTTTTAGAATACCTAATGTATGATATTTTTGTCCGATATGACATATTATAAAACATAAAGCGCTCGTGGCCCCGCGGACGTAGTGTTCTGTAAACGATCACTGCGCTAAGCAACCTTCACTATGGCTGGTCCTCGGATGGGTGACCACTTTGTGGCATTTATATTTTCGAGCGTTTCCGTGCTTCGGAAGGCACGTTAAGCCGTTGGTCCCGGTTGCCAGTAACATGGTAATCGTTAAGCCAGTTGAATGCCTTATGGGCGGCTTGAAAAATTTCAACAGTAGGTCGCCACAACCTGCACCTGTCCATTTCAACACGGCAATGGGCTCACCACCTGTTACGTGGGACAAAAAGCAAAGCATACGGTGAAACGTGGGCGTATAGTACGCCTCTGCCTACCCCTTCGGGGATAAAGGCGTGAAAGTATGTTATGTTTGTTCGATATGTTGACCTTTATCATAACAGCTCCGCTCACTTATGTAAGTAGTAGCGTGAATTTACATATACCTATATGAGATGCAGATTCAAGACAAATAAACATCCAATAGCCTTTCTCGGTAAATGGGCTATCCAATACAACAAGAATTTTCAATTCGAAACAGTACTACCTGAAGTTAGCGCGTTCAGCCAGACTAACAAACTCTTCAGCTTTATAATATTAGTATCGATTAAAAAAAAAACAAAGACGAACGGTCGATCAATACGGCATCAGCGGTGCTGCTCGTAAATACCGCTGACACCACATAATGGCCATTTATCAAGTGTACCTCACACGTTGTAGATACTGTTTTTGGTAAATAAATGTCGAGAAACAAGATGGATGGAAAAATATATCTCAGTTCATGATATTTAATAGAGTTGTCCCAAGTTGTTGGATAGGGTTGCGTGCCTCGCTTTGTGTCTATAGCGCGTGTCGACAGCTAGTTTTGAGTCTAAACTTTTGACCCGGTTTGAGAATTAGGTTATAGTTATGGCAAATCCGCCAATAAACATAAAAAAAACAAGATTTCATATTGCACTTCAACTTTGAAAGCAACACTATATTACACCATATGTTAATTTGGTTCACACTCAAAACATTACAATAAAACTATATTGAACGTACATACAGAACAAGTATATCGCGATGTACCTTGTACATACAGTGCCCTCTCTCGAGCGTATTGGCAACTCACACTATACACGCAATAACATTATCTGATGTAACGACCTCTATCGAGCACAATGATAATATACACAATATTTTAACAATTTGGACACCAAATATGGTTTAATGTCTTGTCTTAATAATTATTAGTTGTGCCACAGATAGTCTAAGTATATAATTATAAATGTGTTGAATCGCAAAATATGTTGCTAAGCGCCAAACTTAAAGACGGCTGGACCAATTCGTGTTATTTATTCCTTAAAATCTAAGGAAGGTTCTTGCATGGATGGGCAATGGGAAAGCTTCATTGCGCAGGCAGAGCCGCGGGCATCAACTAATATAACATAATCTTATAATTGTGCTTTTACAAACATAGTACCTACTTATAAAAATTACATATACATACTGTTACGGCTTAATTCTGTAGTCTATCTAGCTCCCTGGGTGGTATTGGACCCTACCGAGTGCTTCAGGGCCCAAACCACAGCAGTGTGTCTGTCAGTGGTGCACCTGCTAACTAACGACGAGGTCATTGAGAGAAATCTAACAATAATAACGTATAGTTGGTAAGAATGAAAGTGTCAGCAATAAGTTAAAAAAGGACGGGGTTTGGTGACGTCCAACGAATGAGTGAGGATAGATTGACGAAGAAGATTTATGGTGCGAAAATTGAGGGTAGAAGAATTCAGGGTAACCCGAGACTTACATACAAAGACCACGTGAGCAGATTATTAAAAAATAGATGTGCCAGACAGAGGTTGCAATAGAAAGGAAGGGTCGCAAATACAGGCGATTTGTCCTCTCTGACTATCCCGTCAGGAATACAGCGTGAAGATAGTTTACTTAGTTAAAATAAATAAATATCCATCACGCCTTATTCCCGAAGGGGTGGCAGAGGCATATTATATGCCCACTTTTCACCGTGTGGATTCCTGTCCCACGTAATAGGTGGTAAGCCCATTGCCGTGTTTGTAATAGACAGACGCAGGTTGTGGCTGCCTGCTGTTGAAATTTTTCAAGCCGCCCATAAGGCCAACGGCTTAACGTGCCTTCCGAAGCACGGAAACGCTCGCAAATGTAAATGCCAGAAAGTGGTCACCCATTCGAGGACCAGCCATAGTGAAAGTTGCGTAACTCAGTGATCGTTTACAGAACACTGAGACCGCGGGGCACGAGCGCTTTACTTAGTAAATAATATACTAAGTATTTCATTTTCCTATTCATCTGCTTTGCTAAAGAAAATATGATATTACGAAGTGGCATCTAGGTATTATAATATATATAAATTATTATACCTTAGATTATTTAAATGTGCATATAATGCATAAAACATGTTTATATAATCTAAAATCTAGACTAAGTTAATACTAAAAGGGTCGTATGCTCACGTATCAATTTGTATTCCAGTTAGAACTTTAACGAGAAGTCTAGTAAATTTATGAGGTGGCTGGAAAATATATGCACTAGACACGAGACTAAATGTCACTAACCGTGTTCTATGAACCTATAGTTTAGCAATTTTACATAGCGGCAGCAATAATTCAGCTTGATATTGCAAATAGAATTAGAAACGATTGCAAATTATATATTTGCAAAGCGGCTAGTTTAGGATGTAAAGTAATAATAGATACGTGCTTTAATTTAGGGACGCAGTTGAAGAAAAGCATAATTATGTATTACTAGCTTTTGATCACGACTTATAACGCGTGGACCAGTTACTTTGGGTACCTAATTCTTTAAAATTTCAGGAATATTGCAAATAATAACATACAGAAAATTATTAAAGCAATGTCCTGGTCCACTCATATGTATGTATGATTATTAGACCTGAATATTCTTAGAATTCAAACAATCAAATGAACACAAGATCTTCACATTTTTCACACAGATTCAAGACATAAAAGGTGCGACAATGTGCAATACTTTAGTGTAGGTATGAATAAATTATTAAGAAATAAAGATTACTTCTAAACTATTCCTTATGCTTCCTTCTTTTCTCTTCCAGAGATTTATTAACTTTCGATTGCATCAGGACGGTACGATCTCAGAGTGTCATTATAAGTTTCGCCCTATTCAAGAAACTATGAGTGAAAGTCCTCACGAATTTCACCCTGTTAGGACTGAACTCGTACAGAGTCGTTATTAGGTATTATTTCATTATGTCAGGTAGCCTGGGTGTGCACTAGAGAACTCACCAGGAGCTCTAATAGGTTAGTCCGACGTCTTTACCTGGCGACGACTTTCTGGGACGTGGGTGTAGTCACCATCGCTTTGAAATTATGCGCGCGGAGTACTGAGCGCCGCCGTCTTAAACCTGCTTTAGCTACGGCAATGGTATGTTGCTCTACGACGACTATGGAAGGAACTAGATGGAAGACTATAGAATATGGAAGACTATGGAGATGATCAAGGAACCATGGACCGTAATGCAAATACATTAAGGACTGTCATATGATGGATAAAAATCTATTTAGTTCGCGTCACCAACATACTGTATTCATATTATGATAAATACTAAACAAAGAATGCGCCTAAACTGTCTAAAGTTTTGATCACACCGTCATCGTCATCTGAGCCTAAACGATACGATGATTGTACACACAGTATTGTATACCGTTGCAGATTTTAATGATAAAAAAGTAATACTGAATAACAAATAGATATTTTGCTGTATATTTGCTAGTTTTTTATTTATTGATTAAATTTTGATAGGTATATATGTTGGCTTTTATTCGGATTCACACACATATAATTATTTGAGTATACCCCATTTGACATAGTCATTGACAACTCCATTCATCCTTTCAGCGTATAGTTCACTAGTTTTCTCCACGGAAAACGATCCAATGTCCAAATTTTTATCCACTTTTGGAGCATTCTCCTCTGCCACTGTTATGACTGGTAGCCCAAACACAGCGATTGCTAAACCAAACGGCAGTTTCTCTTTTAATTCATAATCAAAGTCTTCTTTAGAGTACACAGCCTCAGGATTAAGACCGAGTCTCTTCATGGCTGCATGTAACTCCTTATAGTAATGATCTATGGCGTCGATATAGTGCTGCACTCGGAAGTCTTCATCGGACCCAATGAAGAGGAAATATAACAAATCTATCACAGGAGTAGTACCTTGTAAAGTTTGGAGGTCCACAATCTTGATGTCTAAGGTACCATCGTCTAGCTTTTTATGCATCAGGTTACTAGGTCTGAAATCCCCATGACCTAATACTTTCCTACGGCAGCGTGCATAAAAATCAAGAAAGGAGTCCATTTCAAAGTTTTCGTAGTAATTCTTCAGTTTGTTTTTGTTTTCCTCGTGCGTTACTTCAAGTGCCTTTTCTAACATCATTTTGAAGATAAATCCCATGGAACCATCAGCATTCCACTTAAATATGCGATCTTCAAGAACTTGCTCAAACTCTTCAGGGTTTTTTTCACTATATGCAAATGCTAGTGCATGCATTTGTGCTAGTTGGTTCAGAGCAGCTTTCGCGTACTCCCAGTCAATAGACTTAAATCTATTAAAAGATTCATAACCATTTTTAAGAAGGTTTTCAAGAACTATAGTTTCTTCATATACTGTAGGTATATAGCCATAAAATTTTGGCAAAGCTAGTCGGTTTTTCTGGGGCACTTGATGCTCCTCTTCTAAACGTTGGTAAGTCTTGCTTAGTTTCGTGTAGGCAAATATTTCGTTTTCGTAAATCTTTGGAGTTTGTAGTCGCATCTGGTTTCCTGCAGATGCAAGTTTTGCAAACAAATTGAGAACTTTATTACCTTCACTGAGAGTTATGGAGAAGAGAGTAGTAGCATAGTTTGCACCACCACTAGAAATCGATTTAACTTCCGATTCATACTTGACAAAATTCTGTTCTTTTGCTATTTGAGGAATTAGTTCGTTTAGGATTTCATCCGCTGACCGTGCCATATTGATTTGTCGATTTGTATTCGCAAATTATGACATGTGTCCTTGCTTGGCACGTTCACCACACTGTTTGAATATCGAACTCACCTGTTGGTTATAAAGGTGTGATGTGATGTGATAAAAAATATTCACATAATCTATGATTCACAGATAATGTTTAATCGTATCTTGATACAGGATTTCTTTTTATCTGTTGGAAAAAATCGATAGATGTATCCAATAGTGTTTTGCAAATTATTATTATACTAATTGTGCCTCTCGGCTTCATCCGTGACATACAACGATTTACTTAAATCCCCCGATTCAATCGCTTAAGGGTGAAATATTGAAAAATTCTCTCTCAGAGAGTGTCTACTTTGTAAGAGTAGATTACCCCAAACAAAACAAGTTTCTAGGTGTAAGGGAGGTTTCGATCAGTGACTGAGTCCACCTGGTTATTTCATTCATATTGATTACAAACTCAGCACAAAGGCCATAAAAATAATAATTGAATCAAATTTGATTGCGTCTTGTCAAATTTTCGGGAGTCAATATTGTAGTCAGTAAGTAACCTGCGCTGCTGAAAATTCTATGAAGCCAAGGTACCTACTCCGCCACACTTGGGAACAGCCTCATTAAGACGTCCACTGACGCAAGCGTCCAACCTCTTTAGTTGTAGAAAAATTATTGCCTCAGATATCGATGTTCCATTTGCAAAACTCATTGTTGTTTTGTGTAAAACCTAGTTTATCACCTTTTAGAGTCATTCAGTGTCGTGATATACGTACTGAATGACTTTGCAAAGATAACAGTGAAATTGTTTATCTCTGTCCTATTATGGTAGTAACTAAGCATTTGACAGCTTGACGTGCTTAATATGTATATTAAATATTAAGTACGACGAAGATATAATATGATAAAGAAAAATCGATGCATCTCTCCTTATTTGTAGTTTATAGAATGATCATGGGCGTACCTAGGAAGGGGGGCAGGGGGGCACCTTATGCAAATTTCATTACACGAACAGGTGATAAGTCCATTGCCATGTTGAAATGGATAGGCGCAGGCTGTGCCGACCTGCTGTTGAAGTTTTTCAACCTTTCAACCTGGTCTTTAACTGGGCTAACGACTGCCATTTTATTGGCAACTGGGACCAACGGCTTAACGTGCCTTCCAAAGCACAGAAACGCTCGCAAATGTAAATGCCACTAAGTGGTCACCCATCCAAGGACAAGCCATAGCTAAAGTTGCTTAACGCAGTGATCGTTTACAGAACACTGAGTTAGCGAGGCCACTAGCGCTTCAACTCAAGAACTGAAAAATGTGAAACTAAAGAATAGGATAAAATTTAGCCTAAGTTACTTATAGATGTTATAAGAGTGCCAATGAAATGAAAGTCCCGTGAAAATCGATCTAGCCGTGTCAGAAATTAGCCTGAACAAACAGACAGAGAAATTTTTTTTTTTTGTATAAGTATCGTATTTATTGAAAATCTGTTAATTTGAAGTTACAAACACTTTTAATTTTATTTACCTGTTTATATATGAACATACTCTAATAAATAAATAATTTAAAACAAACTACCACTAATTAGAAGCTTGTAAAATCTGTAAAAATAAATTAAGGTATCTAAACCCCCCCTGGGTCCGGAACCTGGGTACGCCCATGAGAATGATAATGTTATTTAAATAAATCAGTTTTTATAGTAATTCTTCAATTTTTTGTTCTCCTCCTGCGTTACTTTAAGTGACTTTTTTAACATCATTTTGAAGATGAGGACTTTTAATTGACTCTCTGATGACTAATCTTGTGAATTTCTCAATTATTGATAGCTGTTAGTCTTCCATGTAATAGAGAAATAAATCCCATTCTTTAGGATCATCATCATCATCCGAGCGTATGTCCCAGTTGCGTCTCGCGACGATCAAATTCTTTAGGATATTTTATTCTATATGTAAACGCTAGTGCATGCATTTGTGCTAGTTTGTTCAGAGCAGCTTCGGTGTACTCCCCGTCAATAGAATTAAATACATTTTAAGATTCATCACAACGATTTTGTGAAGGTTTTCCAGTACAATACTTTATTTATATACTGTTGAAATATAGCCATAGATTTTTGCCGAAGATAGTTGATCCTGGCACAGACATATAAGATTTGTATGTCTGTAGATCATGCAATACCATTGCATGATCTACAGACGTCTGATCTCTTTGCTAGTAGAACATTTTGCCTCAGATTTTAATGTTCCATTTGCAAAAGTGATTATGGCCTTGTACAAAAACTTGAAGCGCTCGTGGCCCCGCGGTCTCAGTGTTCGGTAAACGATCACTGAGGTACGCAACTTCCACTATGGCTGGTCGTCGGATGGGTGACCACTTTGTGGCATTTACATTTGCGAGCGTTTCCGTGCTTCGGAAGGCACGTTAAGCCGTTGGTCCCGGTTGCCAGTAAAATGGCAGTCGTTAAGCCTGGTTGAAGGCCTTATAGGCGGCTTAATAAATTTCAACAGCAGGTAGCCACAACCTGCGTCTGTCTATTTAAACACGGCAATGGGCTCACCACCTGGGACAGAAATCCACACGGTGAAAAGTGGGCATATAATATGCCTCTGCCACCCCTTCGGGGATTAGGCGTGATGGATAAATAAAAATACAAAAACTCGCTATTCACCTTTTTCGGAGTTATTCGGTGTCGCTATTTGGGTAATAATTAGGCAAAAGATAACAGCGACATTATAATTAATCTCTGTCCTAATATGGTGGTAATCAAGCACTTGACAATTTGACGTGTTCAATATAAAGTACGTTGAAGATATAACTAACTATAATATTATGATAAGAAAAATAGATGCATCTCATCATAGGATTTGTTTATTTGAATTGACACAGAAATAAATGTTCAAGCAATTCAATGATGATGACCTTACTCGTCATTTAAAAAAATGTTAAAATCATGTCAGTATTATTACAGTGTCGTTGCATTGAATGTGAAACCGATGGTAGGTGGGAGTCACTCGTTTTAAATTTAGATTTATTTTTTAAATAAAGTTGACATGCTATAAAATGGTGGCCATTACAGTTAAATTCTTTGTAATAATTATGCCTAATGAATATAATTTTGGCATAAATTCTACATATTTTTTTATTTTCCAATAACTTTTTTTTAGAGATAATAATTGTCATCAAACCTGACGATGTTGTGTAAATTTATCTTTTACATTTGGTTACCTGGAATTCTTTTAATTCATTAGATACTAAATTAATGTCAAAAATAGGTTTATACATTTTCGAAGGATCTTCAACCCCTACATCTCGTAAGTATATGATTGGCCGAGAGCCCAACCACATATTTGAAGCCCAAACTTTGGAAATGCATTTAAAAGCTCAAAATGTAAATGAACTTGGGGTATATACTATAAATTAATATTAATTTTCAAACGAATTCATAGCAATTCTTCATAATAAATTTCTTCTAATATAAGTAAGTATGTAAATGTAACATCATCATGGACAGTTTCATAAAATATACAGCATTATATTACGAGTTTCGATCACAAAATGCGAATACAAATCCGAAATGGCAGGTCCATTACGTTTTTACGATCGGGTTGGGAATTGAAATGGATAAGTTTATTGTAAATTCAATACTCTGGTACAGATGCAGTACAATAGATAGGTAGGTACTGATACAGTCCATCCAATATTATAAAAGATGTGGATTTGCATTTTTTACGTAAAATTGAAGCGCTCGTGGCCCCGCTTACTCAGTATTCTGTAAACGATCACTGAGTTAAGCAACATTCGCTATAGGTGGTCCTTGGATGGGTGACCACTCAGTGGCATTTACATTTGCGAGCGTTTCTGTGCTTTGGAAGGCACGTTAAGCCGTTGGTCCCAGTTGCCAATAAAATGGCAGTCGTTAGCCCAGTTGAAGACCAGGTTGAAAAATTTCAACAGCTGGTCGCCACAGCCTGCGCCTGTCCATTTCAACACGGTAATAGTCTCACCACCTGTTACGTGGGACAAATTGCGTACAGTGAAATATGGTCGTATAGTATGCCTCTACCTACCCCTTCAGGGATAAAGGCGTCGCAATTTGTATGTGTATGTACGTAAAAAATGCAAACTACCGACTAAAACCATAAGATGCTCTTCCATCTCAAGATAACCCCAGAACTCCCGACACAGACTTTCTCCGTCTTTAATCACGTGGTTCTCGTGGTTCACGTGCTATCCTACTCTTTTGAGGAAATGAAGGGCTAGCGTCTAAATTTCACGGCACTACACCCTCTAGGGCCAGATTCTGTAAGAGATACTTAGTAGTAAAGTACCATGACAAAACATATGCAGTAGTAGTCTACTGCATATGTTTCGTCATGGTCTATAATTATTACATTGGTGGGTTTATCAGAACTCTATTGATACGGTTTATTAGGCAGCCATGTTCGCACCTCTGAAAACGTTGTCATAGCTGAAAAACGTGAGTAGGTAATCCCATTCCCATGGCACCCCCAGCCCAGGGGTATCTTTCGGGGAAGAGTAAGTACACTGAATATAACATCGCGAGAGTCACGACATTACTAACTGAATGTTAGGCAGGCGCCATTTTGAAGCATCTGTCAATTATCGGCATTCAGTTCTTTATTTACCAGTTTAAAAACAACATGGAGTATAACATAATTGAATCAAATTCCGAACTACAGACACTTGCTCAGAGGCATTCGGCGTGGGTTGAATATATGAGGATAACGACTTGGTGTCCGTTTTTTGGCTGAAAACCAGTTCTATCGTGCCGCCAAAGATGCTATCTGTTGTCGAAACGCAAAATAGATTAAAAAATATGTCTGTTTGTATTGCAATTTTGGATGTGTGCAACAGTAGATGTATTATGCCACGAGACCGACAAGTGAATCACATCTCAAATGACTCCAGTGATTTTCCTTTTTTGTTCTGGGTCCAGCCAACTTTGTCCGACATCCGGATTTCGATAATATTTATGGCTGTTGTCTATAAAAATCCCACACATTGTTAAATATTTTTTTGGATATTGGTTACATTGTAATAAAAACTTAGGAAAAATGAGGCTTCCTGACTTGCCAATAATAATACAGTTTGAGAAAAGGCGGGGCTGCAAATTAGGAAATATCAAATTATGAAAGTTCGAGTCAAATTAGATTCCATTAAATCTAACTAATCATTTTTTTTTATATCCTCCAATCATATTCATTCGTCCACATGACATAGTACATGGTAGAAAGCGGTTATGCTAAGCTAAAAACTTAACTTAGTTGATTAGAAACTACTGCTGTTGACCAACGAACTCAGTAAATTATGATCTGATGAAACAGAATACAGCATTGTTGACGTATTATTTTTTGTGTTTCCTTACATTTTTGGCCTTGCTACGATAGATAGATATATCCTATATTTATATTATAGGAACGGAAGTAGACATCTACCTTGCAACAGCGTATATTTATAGCTCATTATATTCTCTCTGCTATGTAGCTTTGGATCAGTGGAAACGGACACTTTCTTTATCTCCATTTTTATGGAGAGTTATAGTTAGTTAGTTAGCATAACATCTCTGGTGGAAAATCATGCTAAAGAGTATATAGATTCCGAAATCAAAATTTATAGAGATTTTTTTTTTCAGGATCGAGTTCGACTCTATACCAGCGTCTTCTGATTTAACGCACCAAACGCGTTACCAATTAGACCATCGAGATCTACTCGAAACCGACGAATTAATCTACCTCTTTCGGTTTTAACGCGACGTGTAATTTTGCTAAGTGCCGGTAGATGGCGTTTTACGTCTCTTAGACTTGCTTTTCAAAATTGTTTCTAATATTGATTTCGTTTATTCCGTAGGTGATATAGTTGTAGTAACTATATCATAACGCGTTAGGTTTGTTAACATAAATTTAAGTCGGTATTTAACGGGCCGTTAACATATTTTACTACTTAAAAATATATATTAATCGTAGAAAAGCAGCCCACGTGCTGCGACACAGCGAACATAAGTAATTTAATATATTATCTACAAGAACTTATTTATTTGTCTACGAATGAAAAGAGCAAGTTAATGTTCAGCTTAACAGTTAGCTATATATTTTGTTGCTTTATTTCATTGATTGTGTGTTTATTGTGCTTCCGTTTAGAACATATTATTTGTTTTTATTTTCTTGTCATAAGCAAATATAACCAATATTTTATGATCATGTTTGTTATAAATTTCGGTACGTCTATATTTCAGATAGAAGCCCAAAAATATTATTATATGGTTTGAACGGTATAGACATTATTTTTCTGTCCTAGCTGTGTCTCGTGGTTTCGTTTGTTCGTCTTACTACCCTACCAAACCCCCGTTGCACCTTATTACTCCGTAATACTTAACATTAATTTTACAAAAGATATTGATATGAGCGGTCAGATATAGGTATGTGTTTTCAAACGCCTGTAGTCGCTGAACCCCTTCAAATTTCTTTATTTCTTCGATCGGTTCGTCAATCCTAGAATTACAACTAATTGTAACAAAGAGGAAATGACGAATTGAATTCCTGATGGAAAAAGATATAGCACAGGTACTAGTTACGCCAAAGAAACAAATTACAGCCTCTTGCTCTTGATCCCTCAATGTGTTAACGTAAGTTCGTTGACCGGTCGATAAGTTCTAATTTTTACTTGTGTGAGTTATAGTCTATTAATGAGTGAAAACAATAGCTCTTAAACAACACAGATTGCATCTTTTAGTTATAGTGGGTGTCGGTTTGTTCTTTGCGGTTGATGGCTGAGTGGGCGGTTGGTATTATGTATGAAAGGTTCGTTACTGATGGGAAATGGGCATTCATCGCTGCCCACTCAGGATGAGCAAGCGCCTAACATTAAACTGATATGAGAATTTGCAATTTTAGTTGATTGTGTTTGGTTTTCGAACTGCTTCACGAGCATTTTGTGCAGTTGTATGTAAATTTACATCTATACTTATATTATAAAGCTATAGAATTAGTTTCTTTGGTTTATTACTTTAAACTCAAGAAGCACTGGTTCGAATTGAATAACATCTTTTGTGTGAATAGCCCATTTATCAAGAAAGGCTATAGCTGTATATCTTCACGCGCAGGATATAGCAGGATATAGAGCAGAACACTTATCGTAACTGTCTACAAATTTTTCAAAATCAGTATCATACATGTCAACATTTTTCTAGTCTTTCAAATTGGGTTAACGATTGCTTATTACTGGCTACCGAGAACAACGGCTTCACCTGCCTTCTGAAGCACAGAAACGCTTTACATACGAACTATCCTTTTCAGTAAAAGGATAACGCTTACGAGTACATACAAAAATGCAGTGTTTTGTTTAAATTTTAATTTTGCTGTGTAACTATTATTAAAGTTACACTTCTTTTGGCGTGTTAGGGAAATATAATGAGAGTAATTTTTTAGGATGCCCGCGCACACCGTCACTAAAAATCGACGCCCCTCAGTTAACTGACAAGTGTTTCAATTACAATTTATAACTACATTCAAAGTAGTTTTCAAACACCCTGAAGTTAGCTATAGTCAACATTTTAGTTTTTTCTACAAACTTAGAAGGCGAAAGATAAAATTTTGAATAAGATTTTTATCTTGTTACGCCAAAGAAGTTTATCTTCTAACGCGTGTACACACACTTTTTTATGAGTATTTTGGTATTGCAATTTTATTTTGAGTTTCTGTTTCATTTCTGAGTTCCAGATAATTAACTTAACGCCATGAACAACACCCCTGTAGATAGTTTACGAACCACGCTGTTTCCTTTAGTCGTAAACATTGACTCGTTCGCAAGCACTTCCCTCATAAAGAGTAGGAAACATGTTAGCATTAGATCTTATGAAATAAGATTGTATATAGGCGTCCTAGACAAGACAAACATTGTACAAAGTAATTCTCATCACATCTGGCTGAGTCCCAGCATTTTAAATCTTTACTTTGAAGTCCGGTTTTTTAGTTGGGAATAGAATAGAATAAATCTTTATTTGTACATCAAATTAAAGCTAGATTACAAATATTTTAGACGGATAATAAATAATAATAAAATCAAATTATTTCAGACAAATTCCGTCCATAAACAATTATTACTCATATAACCTTATACAAATATATCATTTTTACATTTAGTTAAACATTCCTTAGATTCTAAAATTACATTGCTGATTGAAAAATTAAAATGAATAATAAATAAATATCCATCACGCCTTATCCCCGAAGGGGTGGCAGAGGCATATTATATGCCCACTTTTCAATTAAAAACAGAAAAATTAAAACATAATCAATATGAAATCAATAATCACCTTAAGATATAATTCAAAATATTTCATTGTCATTATAATGGAAGGCATAAGTAACATAAATTAAAAATTAAAAATTTGCAATATTATGAACAAATTCAATACAGAACTTGCAAATAAAAAAAAAACAACATGTAACACATCAATTAACACAGAATATTACTATACAATTTTTTTTTTCAAATAATATAAAAAAAAATGTACTTATGTGCTACTACAGGATTCTCCTAAACTTCTCCACGACGGCATGTCTGTTGCAACAGTGTCTCAATATATAGCAATCCATCCTACCAGCTATCATGGATAGAACTGTGTTGGGGCTACTCCAACCAAACCCTCCGGATAAACGACGCAGCTCGTTTTCGCATAATGGCGTTGAAA
This sequence comes from Thumatha senex, assembly GCA_948477245.1. Classification (NCBI taxonomy): domain Eukaryota; kingdom Metazoa; phylum Arthropoda; class Insecta; order Lepidoptera; family Erebidae; genus Thumatha; species Thumatha senex. Next base: position 24,690,091 of record OX419726.1, read on the forward strand.
CAGTTAGCGGGCCCCTGCGCAAACATACCCAAGGCACTACAGAATCTGGGCAGCCCCATCACAACCCTAAACGCATTATTATATTGGACGCGAAGGAAATTGTAGCATTTTTTACTGTAATCAGCCCATAGACAGAACGAGTAGAGAGATGTACAATATGACTTAAAGAGCGCAACCTTCACCTTAACAGAACATCGTGAGAACCTACGAGTGATCATATTTGCCCTTACTGACAACGCCCTCCGCTCCCTGTCCTTGTCAGCATGATCGCTAAGGCCAACAGTTAGAAAATGCCCCAGATATTTAAATTGATTTACTCTTGTTAGAGGAGCACCATTTAACTAGCAGACCGACGCACTCAGCAGCACTATGTCGTCTGCATAACTTACATTATTGACACACACTCCGTCAATGTGGTATCCTATACGTTGTCTACTGAGCTCTAGGATCAGTCCATTAATATAAATATTAAATAGAGTTGGAGATGTTACCCTGTCTGACGCCGCACTCAAGTTGATACGACTCCGACATTACCCCCGCCCATCTGACTATTCGACTGGTGTTCATACCAGTACTGAAAGATATTAATTATTTCCAATGGTAGGTTGGTGGACCTCAACTTATCCCATAACAGGTTATACCCCACCATGTCAAACGCCTTAGAGAGGTCGAGCAAACACGCATATACAGGCGTCCTACGATCAACGTAATATTTAACGGTCCGCTTAAGGCACAGTATGGCACTTTCAGCGGAAAACTGAGGACGAAAACCAAACTGGTTATCGTGTATTACCGCGTGTCTGTTTAACCGTGAGTTGCAACCCGTCAAACACTTTTGCTATGACATTGGCCAGAGATATTGGTCTATATTTATTCTTATCAGTGAGGTCACCTGTTTTGTTTTTCACTACAGGCACCACTATTGTTTTCATAAAATCGGTCGGCAGATAGGAGTGACAAGTGTTCAATGCTTAGCCCATCAAATCCCGGAGACTTTCCCCCGGACAAGTCATGTATGGCTTGTCGTACATCTTTTGCCAGGAAAGTGATCCCTAGTCTTTGACTGACCACACCATCGCTGTGTACACCTACTCCAGATCTTAAAAGAGAAGTCACTGTAAAATGACTTCGAAAAAGCAATGCCCTGTGGATCATTTACCCCATTAACACACACAGATAGACCTGGTTGCGCATTAACTTTGTTGGTACTTTTCCAGAAACTTTAAAGTCATCTTTACTATGCTTGACAGCGAGTGCATACATCCTTATTTGGTTCTGGTAATTTTGGCATCTCCTCAAGCGCACTTGAAAATTTTTTTGCTTGTACACATATCAGTATACACAATACCTGCCCTAGGCCTACCACATAAAACCCAGTCTCTGAATTTTGACTTAACCTCCCTATGTGCGTCACTTACGTGCTTATTCCACCCCGCCACGCGCAAGCCCCTACCACACTGCCTCTTGCGAACCCGACCTACCAATAATGATGAGTCACGAAGAGCGGACACAATGTCAGAGTAAAGTGTATCCAGAATATACCTGTGGCCAAGGTCTCCACACATAATGTACAAAGGGCAGCCATATCGCTAAAAAGAAATTTCTTCCAAGCAACCTTGGGATGGACAGAAAAGGATGTTAATTCTTAGAAAGATGGGTAGCATTTTGCTGGGATGCTTTTTTCGTTACGTTTCCACTACAGTTTGATGTCACACTCGACTTCTCTATGATTTCTACACCAGAGCGTCTTTTTGATTTAAACAAAGTTATATTATTGTTATCTTAATGGCTAGTCCTCAGATGGGTGACCGCGTTACTTTAGTTTGACATTTACGATTACTGCTCACCTCTCCTGGGTTGTAGCGTGATGATAGCTTATATCCTTCCTCGATAAATAGGTTAACTAACATTTAAATATTTTTTCAGTTTGAACCAGTAGTTCTTGAAATTACCGCATTCAACCAACCAAACAAACTCTTCAGCTTTATATATTAAAGTATAGAAGTATTCCTTCTAATATTGTAAACGCGAAAGTTTGTAATAATGGATGTTTGTTTTTCTTTCACGTCAAATACTACTGAATGGATTTAAATGAAACCTTACAAAGACATAGTCAGAATAACACATAAGCTACTTTTTATCTCAGGAACAAATGCCTGTGGCAAACGGAAACGGGAAAACTTCTCTACGCGGGCGTCAACTAGTAGAAGTATAAATATAAATAAACAGCACAATTAATGCAGCATGTAGTTATAAGTCCCACAACCGGAAAAGTGACATTGCGTTGTTTCATTATTGGCGCAAGCCGCAATTACAGGACGGATCACAAAACAATCGCATGCCAGCGCACCCCGCAACCGGTCTAAGTGCGAGATGCCAATACCCTTATAAACTGCAACTTCCGCAACTTGCCCAAGACAGATGACAACACTTTAATCCGATATCAAATTTAGTCCAATGAAAGAAGTCATATAATTCTTTTTTTTATTTTTTTATTTACCGTGGAAAAAAATGTCTGTCTTGAACTGGACTCGAACAAGAGTCTTCTGGTTTACCGCTCCCGACGCGTTACCAATTACAGCACCAAGACTACTAGTGACTACTTCTGAAGGCGACGTAATATAATTCCTCTTCTTATTTGATTGTATACCTATAGTCCGAGACTACCAGGACTTTAATTGGTCGTGCTAATTAGTCATCATCATCCGAGCGTCTGTCCCAGTTGCGTCTCGCGACGCCCGGGGTCCGCTTTCCTACATTTTCTCCTCCACTGCATTTTAGCATTGGTCGTGCTAATTAGTGTCTAGCACATAAGACCTTTTAGCCTTTTTGTTACCACCTTACTAAAAAGGCAACGGGTTCAAAATTTCTTCCAAATTTAACATCTAAAATATACACATTTTATTAAATTATTTAGCCCTTTAGACCCACCCTACTTACTACGTGCTTCGGAAGGCACGTTAAGCCGTTGGTCCCGGGTGCCAATAAAAGGCAGTCGTTAAGCCAAGTGGAAGGCCTAATGGGCGGCTTAAAAAAATTTCAACAGCGGGTCGCCGCAGCCTGCGCTTGTCCATTTCAACACGGCAATGGGCTCGCCACCTGTTACGTGGGACAAAAATGCATACGGTGAAATGTGGGCGTTTAATATGCCTCTGCCTACCCCTTCGGGAATAAATGCGTGACAATATGTATGTATGTATGTTATTTGATTGTAAAATCAAGTATCAATCACGCCTATATCACCGAAGTGGTGGCAGAGGTATAAAATACGCCTACATTTCACCGTGTGCATTTTTGTCTCACGTACCTAACACGTAGCGAACTCATTGCCGTGTTGAAATTGGCAAGCGCAGGTTGTGGCGACCTACTGTTGAAATTTTTGTTTCATGCTAAAGAATGTTAAATCCTGGTTAAATTGAGCTGAATCAAGATCTTTTGGACCCAGATCTTCGAGGCGCAAGCGACTGCCGTCTGACCTCTTCTTTGTGTCTGTCTGTCTATTTGTTCCGGTACATCTCTGAAACGGCGAAAACTCCAAAAAACAATGTAAATTAATTATTATAAGTCATTCATTATTATCATCCGAGCGTCTGTCTCGCGACGCCCGGGGTCCACTTTCCTACATTTTCACCTCCACTTCGCACGAGCGTCGGCATCCCCTGTAGTGATTGACACGCATATCATCCTCCCGACTTACGACGTCAAGCCAGCACTTCTTGGGCCTTCCCCTCTTACCGCGACCTGGCGGGGCTGACATGGCCAGACATTTGTTCCCCACGTAGCCCGGCGGTTGCCGCAAGACGTGACTACACCAACGAAGGCGACACTCTTGCAACTTATCTGCATTGTCACAATGTCACGGAAGTGATATTATTGTAGTCATACATACATTTCAAAAGAGAGAGATTTCCATGGAGTTTATTTCCAGATTCTTCTCTATGAAGGGTAGGCTGCCCTTGCAACTGGCAACTAGAATCACTCTCATTAATTTTTTTTATATTTTGATAATGGAAATAACATAAGCCATCATAAGTAAATACCTAATGTTAAAAACCGCAATGTTTTAAGTGATAAATTGATAATACACACAATGATCACGTACCGGATATATGAATCAATGGTAAGTGTTGATTGTCTTGTCATCTCAACATCATTACGGCATCCGTATCGAATAAAACAAACCGTATTATGAAATTGTTATATAATTGGTTTGAATATTGAAGTGAAACTTCTTTATCGACGTTGAGATAAATTTTATAGCTGTACAAAAAATCGTAACGTTTTTCGGTTAAGCGACATGTTGTTTTGAAGTGAAACTTCTTTATCATAAGTGAAACTTTATCGACGTATGAGTTAAATTTTAAAGCTGTAAAAATAATTTGTAAAGCAGTTACACTTCTTACCTGTGTACTCTGGTACACACACATTTTTTTTTATGGGAGCACGCCGTAGTCACTAATTCAGTAGTGTTCTGTAAACGATCACTGTGTTTAGTTAAGCATATTTCGCTATGGCTGGTGACCGATTTTTGGTATTTCCATTGACGAGCGTTCCGTGTTTCGGAAGGTACGTCAGTCCCGGGCCATTAATATGGTAGTTGTTAAGCCACAATCTACGCCATTTAGTTCCAGACATGGAACGAGTGGAAATAGTATATTATTCCCGTAGTTCCGTGTACGTAGTCAGTTCCACATGGTACTTTTTTAACTTATTAGTTCCTAACATGGAACGAGTGGGAAGAATTTTTAACGAACTTATCATTATCTTGTCTTCTGTAATCAATATAAAGCCGTGTTTTTCTGATAAGTACAGACAGAATAAATATTAAATATATTACGGAGTATCTGATTGATTATATTGTAGAATAACATAAATTGTCAAAGCCATTATGTTAATTCCCAGACATTTTTATCGTCCCCGGCGCTTCCACCGCGTTTATTAGCGATCTAGAGAAATAATTATAATGTCTGCTAAAGGTAAAATAACACTCTGCCATCAAGAATACCGTTAAATCAAACTTTTTTGTATGATATATAAGTATTAACATTAGTGGACGTTCGTATTGTACTTTTAACGTCTTTTAAACTATTGACGAAGAATATATATTGCGCGAAAGTAGAGGGTAGAAGTCAGGGTTGAGCGAGACTTACATATGAAGACTACGTGAGCAGATTGTCGTCGTCAGGGATACAGCGTGAAGATAGTTAGTTAACTTTTTTAAAACCCGGTCACGTTGAGACAGACAAATATGTTGGAGGACTTTATATAATTTATGTAAGGATGGAAAAATACACAAAACGCTGCAAAAGCTCATCCAACTCATTTCCATAAAACTTTTAGGTACCAATTTTTTTTTTATATATTTGTTACGTCAAATGCCACCGCCCTCTTGATGGAAAACAAGGACTTCGACCTGTGTTTGAGGGCCACTATTTTAACCTACACAGGTCCGACAGTGACCCTCAGGTTAAAGACTCAGAACTATGCATTTTCACACTTCTCTTTTCTTCTTAACACGCTGTAAGGGGGACAAAGAGACCATTAGGACAGACTAGAGATTGCCTCCGTATGCGTTTTCTACGTTTGTACAATGGTTATTTTTTATCATTGCTCACTTGGGTCACTCTCACCAAAGACAGGTTTGGGACCAATTCTACCCGCCATTGTAATACTATGAATCCTATAAACCAGGATCTACAGTCAATGAACAACACCAGAAATGTTACACCGAGCACGATCTCGGTAAGTCCCAGAAGAAGTTAGAATGTGTTGAAATCTGCAGCGAAATTAATTAGAAGATAATTTTGCTTTTATCCGCTTCCTGCATCAAATTTCCCTACGTATGGAGTTCAAAAGGTTATTGCAGCGATGGCAGCGTGAGTATAACTTTGGCGAGACTTGTAACCAATTTAGATCATGTTTGCCAATTTAGCGGTATAAAAAATAAAGTAGGTAGAAAATAAGCATTTAGCTTAACATGTTGCAATGTTGGCCAGGATAAATTAATGTTTTCGAAAAAGGCTAGCGTGTTAGATATTAAAATTGAGAAATCGACATTTTGCAATCGGAAACGATTAAAAATAACACCTGCATTAATAGATAAAACAATTCAAAAACTGGTATTTCCTTTTTAGGCGATTCGTTGATTACACATGTTGATACCGTACAATCTATACAGATAAATAAAATTGAAGAGTTTGTTTGTTATTCCAAATCATCAGCTTTTTACTAAATGCATTTTGGGTATTTAAATAATATTAATAGTATTTAACTTTGTTCTCAAAAACTAAAAAGTCAAAAGTACTCGGATACACAGACGTGCATGTATGAAGCGATTAATGAATCTACAGGAAGCGAAAGAAGTATGCACGGATCGCAATGCCTGGCGATTTGTCGTCTCTGACTACCCCGTCAGGGATACAGCGTGAAGATACTCAAGTTTAAGTTAAATAAAAAAAACAATACTAAAATTATTTCTTTGTCTGTGCGGGCAAATTTCTGAAACGCCTGAACCGATTTAAACGGGACGTTCACTGGCATACAGCTGTTTAATTAGAAGATAAACTTGAGCGCTTGCAAAACTTGTGCATTCGTTTTGTTTTTAATCTACGTAAGTATGATCATGTCTCGCAGTTTCGCGAAAATCTCAAGTGGCTCCCAATCCGACTTCGTAGGAATACTCGGATATTGTTACTTCTATATAATATCCTACACAATCCCTCTTATCCTTCTTATCTACGTGAGCGTTTCTCTTTCATGATTAAGTCTGATGTTCCATGTAGGTCACACCTCACTTTTCGCTTAAATTGTCCATCTCACAAAACGGACTTTTATTCTAAATCCTTTACTGTTCACGCGGCCAGGCTGTGGAACTCACTTCCTGCTAATATTCATAAGTGTCGTACCATTACGACTTTTAAGAAAAAAGTGCGAGAACACTACCTATCGTCTATACTATAGAAAGTAGTACATGTGTATGTTCATTTTCCAATAATATGTATTTACCCAAATGGTATATATATTTATATATATATATATATATTTAGTTAGGTACTATGTATATATGTAGCTATAGCTTATGTAAGTTTATTAACCTGCACACATCATTTTTATTCTTTGTTTACTTCTCTTATCCCAGGCCTACTGGAAGAGATTTCTTTAGAAATAAGTAGTGTCTTTGTACGTAATTTTAGTTGTTTATCTGTCATGTTCTTTGTGTGTATGTACATAAATAAATAAATAAATAAATAAATAAATAAATAAAATTAATTTTATCCCCCGTATCCCCACGGGAACGAGCACTACGTGGGTGAAACCACGGGGCTTCCGCTAGTGGTATTTTCAATATAACAGTAGAGGGTCGAAATGTTTTTTTTTTAATTTCTCAATCTTTAATTGACACTGCCAGAAATGTATTTTTTTAGCTGTCTGTATCACGAAAGAGCATCACGCTAAAACTACTAAATCAATTGAAAATAAACTTTTCATTATTTGAGTTGTATAACTCAAATAATGAAAAGTTTATTTTTTATCATTGCTCACTTGGGTCACTCTCACCAAAGACAGGTTTGGGACCAATTCTACCCGCATTTGTAATACTATGACTCCTATAAACCAGGATCTACAGTCAATGAACAACACCAGAAATGTTACACCGAGCACGATCTCGGTAAGTCCCAAAAGAAGTTAGAATGTGTTGAAATCTGCAGCGAAATTAATTAGAAGATAATTTTGCTTTTATTCGCTTCCTGCATCAAATTTCCCTACGTATGGAGTTCAAAAGGTTATTGCAGCGATGGCAGCGTGAGTATAACTTTGGCGAGACTTGTAACCAATTTAGATCATGTTTGCCAATTTAGCGGTATAAAAAGTAAAGTAGGTACAAAATAAGCATTTAGCTTAACATGTTGCAATGTTGGCCAGGATAAATTTATGTTTTCGAAAAAGGCTAGCGTGTTAGATATTAAGTCTTCCTCGGTGTATACCGAGGAAGACTTTAGGATAATTTTGATCCCAATTTTGGGATTGGGAGAAGGGATAAAAGACAAAATATGTATTTCGTTGGTGATTACGCAATTCAATTAAATTCAATTTTTTTTTTTTAATTATAATAACCTCTTAAGTGACCAAATCTAACTAATGCGCATAATAATCTACACTAAGATTACACTTACACATATAACACGTAGGTACGTACACATCCAGATTTATTGATACTAATAAGATTGAGTGAAAAGGACAAAGAATGACTGAATAACATGATAAAGAGAGATGCTAGACAGGATTTTGATTGACGGTCGTGAAACAACATGATTGCTTTTTTTACTGAAGAGAAACACAAAACGTATTACAGCAAACAATCAGGAGGCCAAGTCTGCTATTTCAATCGTGTCGAAATCTTCGCTGAACAGAAAGCCACCGGTACAAATTTGACAGTTTTTCGTAGTCTACTTTTTCAATCGTACTCCAATAATTTCAAGAATTCTACTAACACTTACAGCGCCAGTGGCTGCTTGTCAGTTGCATTTTTAATAGTCTACTAATATTTGACAGTTAAAAACAGCGATTCTGGTTCTATTCTACGGTTTGTCAATAGTAGACTCGGCCCCCTGCTAACACTCGATACGTGTGCCCATAAGCTCTTTATCTACTAGTGCTTGTACAAATTACTACGTACTCGTGGGAATAGGTACTGGATTTAGAGCCGTAATTACTGCTGTAGTAAATAGTTGGTCCGAGTAATAGTGTGAGAGCTTTTCAATCATTCTATACCTCACTGTGGACACAGATAACAAATTCGTGATCGCTACGATCGATTCTCGGAATAAGTACTTATTGTACGTAGTACGTATTCTAATCTATGGTACTTATGCCGAGAATAACAGCTGTCAAAGCAAGAGATGACAAATACATCATAACTGACATTTTACAGTATTATCCTATTACATTATCCTTTAATAGAAGCGCTAATGGCCCCGCGGTCTCAGTGTTCTGTAAACGATCACTGAGTTACGCAACTTTCACTGTGGCTGGTCGTCGGATGGGTGACCACTTTGTGGCATTTACATTTGCGAGCGTTTCCGTGCTTCGGAAGGCACGTTAAGCCGTTGGTCCCGGTTGCCAGAAAGAGTTAGAAGAAAAGAGAAAGAGTTAAGCCTGGTTGAAGGCCTTATGGGCGGCTTGAAAAATTTCAACAGCAGATAGCCACAATCTGCGTCTGTCTATTTCAACACGGCAATGGGCTCACCACCTATTACGTGGGACAGGAATCCACACGGTGAAAAGTGGGCATATAATATGCCTCTGCCACCCCTTCGGGGATAAGGCGTGATGGATATTTATTTTATTTTTATTATCCTTTAATACTTATTTAATTATTATGACGTTTCAAGTCAAGATGAAAGAAATAGTAGTACGCGCCACGAGTCATGAAAGAAAATGGCGTCGACTGCGCATGTATATTCGAAAAGAAAAGTGTACTATAAATACGATAAGTTGAGGCTTGACCTCTGTGACCTCACAGTAATAAGTTGGAACAGATGTAAAAAAATGTATAGTTATTTGTAGTATTCTATATTATAATAATTACTCTTATATTATTAAATGTTCTAATTTGTAGACTTATTATTATAATAATCGGGGAACAACATTTCTCGCAGGTCTCAACTTATCGTGCGCGTGTAGAAAATGATATTCAATATAAATTCGCTGTGTATAGGATAGAAATGATTAAAACAATAAAAAATTGTTGTTATGTTTATTTGATACATAACTACACATACACTTGAAATAAAAGTTAATCAGTGTCACTGTCACTCAACGGCATTACACCTTCCATTGGTGGAAACTGCAGTTTGCTTGGGCTAGCAGCTTGAGCTGGATCGGATGGCTCTCCAGAACTTGGGCCTGGGAACAATTCATCCTCTTCGGCAAAATCTTCCTGATCAGAATCACTGTCGTCGCTATCTGAGTCTTGTCCCACCCGTATTATTAATTCGTCCGTCATGTGGTCGACTATATAGTCGCTTTTGATATATTCTTCTTCAATCGACTTTACTTTATTGCAGAGGTTCTGCCAATCATTAGCCCCCATTGCCTCTACCTTTTCTTTTATCAAATCTGTTACGCTATGAAACGCGTCCATCTACTCATCCACTCTACGTTTTTACTACTAATTCCGTCCTTAATTGCGGCCCAAGCCATCTCAATAGGATTGAGATCAGGATGGTATGGTGGCAAGCGGAGAACTTCGTGGTTACGTTCGCCTAGTATTCTATCAATTTTTTTTTTTGTGTGTCTCTTTATTTAATTTTACTAACTCATACAACTGAGGCTTATACATTTCAGGCCTAAATGATATGCCTTTGCTTGTCAGCCAAGCTTGCATTTCTGACTTCCTGCTATTGGAATTTGGTGCAGAATCGTATTCTTTATTATGGTAGGAGGCATTGTCAACTACCACGACGGACCTTGGTGGGAGGTTAGGTATTAGTTGTGTTTTTAACCACTTTTCATAATTTTCATAGTTCATACCGTCGTGGTAGTCACCAGTTTTTGTACCGGACTTAAAAACTAATAGACAGTTTGGTACAAAACCAGCCTCAGAACTTGCATGCACAATAACCACACGGTGACTCTTTGAAATGGGTTTTTTTAAACCTTTTGTTGACCCATCAGACCAGGATTTTGCTGTAGCGTGAGAGGAATGGACATATGCTTAATCCGTGTATATTATAGGTCTATTTTCTTGTATATACTTTCTTATTTTTTCTAGATAATTTATACGTAACAATCTTTTCTTGGATTTTTCAATAAGGACTTTTCTGTTGTTTTAGTGGCTTTCCAACTAAAACCTATATTTTTAATTATGCGACGTAGACTTGTCTCCGATCCTCGAAAATTTATGTCATTTTGTAATTTTGATAAAAGTTTTTTAATTGTGGGAATCTCATTATTTGTTACGTGAAAATTGTGAATAGCTCGTTTTATCACCCCTTGGTCAAAATTATCTACACCTGTTATGAGAAATGCCCGACTTCGTATTTTCCCGGGAGTTCTTAAAACCGTTAGTAAATCTGATTGGTTAGCTTGCTCTACTGTCCTGTATATAGTAGATTTAGAAACTTTGTAGCTTCAGCTACCTCTGCCATCAACTGAACGTAATTCAGTCCACTGAATTTATTTTTCATAAAGCAGTAAACGTCATACACCATTTTTCTCGCTTGTCTATTAAGAGTACATTTATATTTTTTACTCATTGGCAGAGACATTGTAGATACTAATAAAAAATCACTTCTTTCAAAATAACACTAAAAACACTATTATATATAACCCCTTTACAACACTGTTTACAAAAACACTAAGTTCAAATATATCTAACACAATGTACACTTACAATACCTTTTAATTATTTTTAATATAAACACATAAAATTGTCGTTCTAAACAAATAATTTATAATAAGTATTGTCCGATTAATGAAATTACGTGACACTTGTGTTAACGCTGGTACCCAAGGCGAGCCCAGTGCGTGCGCGGGTCGAGAGAGGCAAGGAATCACGTCGCACGTCGCTCGTTGCAATGGTTACTCGTCCCGCCCCTCACCCCTACCTCAACTGACACCTATTTATCGTCGTCTGCGCACTTTCATGACTCGTGGCGCGTACTGTACCTACAGATTTTTTTTCCGATTATACATTCGTTGTTCATCATTATTTTTAAACTGCAGAATAACAATACCAAGTTTAACGTAAAGCTCGAGTAATTTGGAAAAACGTAAACGAAGTTATCTCAAGGGTAAATTCAAGATGTTAAATTATTCCCGTACTAGTTACACTCGTGTAACTTCGTGTTTGGACGAATCCGGCCTTAATCCGTCGTTATTACTTTTAGAATGATGTATGTAAATTTGACCAATTCGTTGACATTTATGGTTACTGCTCCGCTCTCCAGGGTAGTAGCGTGATAATATATGGCCTTTAGCCTTCCTCGATAAATGGACTATTTATAACAAAAAAAAAATTATCATATTAATAAATTTCAACATAAATATGGAATGCTCTGCCAGTCTCTCCCCCTCTTATAATCCAGGGTTCTTCAAGCGGAGCACACATCATTGGGCCGCCAACTTGAGAGCCACTGTTAATAGTCCTGTGTATTGTGACAGTGGCTTTCAATTCGCTAGATGTCGCCATGGCTTTCCATTAGGCGGGCGGCGTCACTTTGACAACAATCTCTTCAGCTTTATTAGTATAGAAGATTAATTTATTTGTGTACAGTAGTTAACTATTATCTGACCCACTCTATATACGAACATATATGTATAGGAGAGTGGTAATTCAAAACTATAACTAACTGTACTTAGCTCGTAGCCCCACCAGCTCAGTGTTCTGTAAAATATCACTGCGTACATACAATACTGTCGGTTTTGTGACGACAGACCATTTGTTGCGTTGTCCATTTATGATATCCGTGCTTCAGAAAGCATGTAAAGCAATTGACCAACTGGACCCGGTGGCCAAAACATGAAGTAGTTAATCCAAGTCTGAAGCCTTATGGGCGGCTTGAAAATCTTCGAAAGCAGGTAGCACATCCTGCCCTTGTCGATTTCATCATGGCAATAGGCTCACCATTGGACAAAATTTTGACAAAATAAGCACTTATGTACGTAACGCTTAGGCGAATAACATGTGACTATATATATATTTTAGCTAAAAGCAGTACTTACATTGAGTTTGCTACCGAAGGAGTATCTAATACTAAGGGAGGTAGCGTTAATTTTTTACAAGGAATTTGATACCGGATGATACTTATAACTGGTTGAGCGGGCGAGATAAATAAATTCGAAGTGGACTGTATTTGCGGGGTAAGACAAACGAAATTTACACGCGGTTGTCGACGAAAAAGAAATGGAAACATGAATGGGTACGCTACCTTGCTGCTGCTGCGAGATGCTGAGGTGGAGGCTGCAGGGGGCGTCCCTGGACTTGAATTCCTGGTTTCATTGCACGAATACACTATTTATCCATGGAAAACACAACTATTGCGAAAAGTTTGTGTGAGCTCGCGCGCGGCCAATGCAGAACTAATTTTCAATCCGTCCTTGCTGCCTGTGAGTTGACAGCGAGTAATACAGCGGTCTCGCTCTTCTTTTATGCGAGACAAGGTAGGTGCGAAAGAGAAATGGAATAAACTCTTGAATCGTATACCGGCGCAACCATTTCCCCCCCGGCTTGAAAGGTTACCTTCGAAAAAGGAACAACTGACTATAAAGTTGCCACTAAGCTTTAGCTGCTACTAAACAAAATGCTATCGAACTAAACTAAACTAAACCTAATCGAACAAGCTAAATTTGTTATTGAAGTTACCGTTGATTAGGCAAAGGACAAAGACGAATAACTGGTCTCAAGTACGAACCAGTTGCGGTTTTAACTATACGGGTGATCCCATTTGACCCAGGGAAAACTTCTTCTACTACGCCAAGAGGCCAATGTAATGAAGGCAAATTCTCAGTTAAAATAACTACGACAGTACCGACAGTAATAGGGGTCGATGGAGTATTCCATTTCTGACGTGACTGTAGCGTATGCAAATAGTCTGTCCTCCAACGCTTCCAAAACGATTGAACGAGTTTATCCAATAAGGCATGATGCGAGAGAAGATGAAGTCGATCTTCCTCTATTTCAAAAGCGGGTAAGTATTTTAACGGTGTAACATTCAAAAAGTGCGCTGGAGTCAGTGCAAGCGGCTCCGAGAGATCACTAGACAAGGTTCTACAAAGAGGACGCGTATTCATTGCGGCCTCGACTTGAGTGAGCACGGTGCTCAGCTGTTCAAACGTTAGTATCTGTTCACCTATAACGCGAAACAGGTGCGACTTTATGCTTTTAATATTAGCCTCCCAGTTGCCACCAAAGTGGCTTGCAGCGGGCGTATTGAACAACCACTCAATGCGGTTTTCAGCTAAGACGTAGGCAAATACCGTGTTAAAGTGTTTGGAACGCAAAAAATTATGTAGTTCGGAAAGGTTACGACGAGCTCCGACGTAATTTGTACCGTTGTCCGAATACATTCGAGATACGGAACCCCGACGCGACAAAAATCTTTTAAATGCAGCCATGAAGCATGGCGTGCTCAAATCACCAGCTATCTCTATATGAACGGCGCGAGTCGTCATACAAACAAAAAGACAAACATAAGCTTTTGTAGAGCGTATACCACGACCATGAGAAACTGTTACCCTGAAGGGGCCAGCGTAATCTGTACCCGTGTGTACAAACGGTTTAGCAGCCTAAACAACACGACAAGGACGATGATCGGCCATTTCAGGCGCGATTGACTTCGGGCGAAGTTTGAAACACGGTATACATCTATGAACTATCGAACGAATCAAATTGCGTGCGGGAGAATCCAGTATTTCTGGCGCAAAATTGACATTAATAAATCTGGACCAGCGTGACAATTCACCCTATGGTGATATTCAACTAAAAGATCAACGATATGATCCTTGCGCGGGAGAACTACAGGATGCATTTGATCGTACTCTAATGCGGACTGGCTCACACGACCACCAACACGAATGCGGCCATCCTTCAAAAAAGGTTTCAAATGTTGAAAAGCGCGACTACAAGGTTTATTTAATTCCAAATTTCTAATTTCAGACGAAAAATAAAATCGCTGAAGTTCACGAAGCACGATTAACTCAGCCTTGTTTAAGTCAAAGGCGGTAACATGCTCGCGACGAGGAAGGATTTTCAAAAATCGACAAATAAAAACAACACTGCGTAAAAGAATCGACCACGATGAAACACGGCTAGCCAACTCTAAGATAGGCGATTTTTCGAGCGGTGCGGTAGTAACTAAAGAGGTTTTCTTTACCTCTGGCGGCGTGGACACAGTAGCGGCGTTGAAAGGACTAACAGGCCATCCATCAGGTGGCTTGGCAACAGGAAGAGCCATGGAACCACAACGGATGATACGAAATCTGTGCAGGTGTTAACCCACGAGAAAAACAATCGGCAGGGTAGTCCGTACCTAAGACGTGATAAAAGTTTTGCGGCGCCAATTCCGACTGAATTTTTGCCACCCTATTTGCGACAAATGTATCCCAACGATGGGGCGAAGAATGTGCCCAACACAAAGCGACGGTCGAGTCCGAGAATGCGAAGATTTTATCTATATTAATGCGGTTGCGACAACTACTAACAATCGAACTAATGAGCTGGGCTAGAACCAATATAGCGCACAGCTCGAGACGAGCGAGAGAGACTACCTTACTAGGGGCTACTTTAGATTTAGCGCTGATAAGGTGAAATGAAATGTCATCACCGTTACGAACGTGGAAGTACACAACACCCCCATACGCTTTCTCACTAGCGTCAGCGAAACCTAAAACAGTTACAATACTATCATCGGAGATGCCAACATGGCGCGGTATTCTAATTTGCTCTAACACAGGAAGCTCGGCTCTAAAGCGGTCCCACAATTTAATGATGTGGTCAGGAAGAGTGTCGTCCCAGTCACAGTTGGACAGCCAAAGTTCTTTTATGAGAAGCTTTGCGTACAAGACGACAGGTGCTACAAATCCCATTACATCCCATATGCGTGCGACACACGACAATATGGCGCGCTTAGTGCAGGTTGACGGTGTAGGACAAACCTTCAAACTAAACATGTCGGACGAAGGTGACCAACGCAAACCGAGAACCTTGTGCGTATCATTACTATCAAACTTCTTGACAGTCGAAAAGTGATGCGACGGTGGAATCGAATCCAAGACCGTTTGCGAATTACTAGTCCATTTTACGAGATCAAAATGACCAGCCCTCATGAGATCAATTACTTCAGCCGCAGTTGCGACAGCTTGATCTTCGGTCTGCACAGAATAAATATAGTCATCCATGTACAGACCAGTTTCTACAGTGTCCTTAGCCTTCGAGTAATTGTCGTCCTCATCGGCGGCGAGCTGCTTGACAGTGCGAAGAGCGTGGAAGGGACTGGATTTAAGTCCAAAACAAACGCGATTAAATTCGTAAACCTGTAAAGGTTCCTGCGGCGAAAATCTATTCAAAATGCGTTGAAATCGGCGATTCGCGAACACCAATACAAAGAAACATTTGTCTAATGTCAGCTGAAAGCGCGACAGCGAATAAGCGAAAGTTAACTATAATTTCGAACAAATTACCTTGTAGATTTTGACCACTGTGCAAAATATCGTTTACCGAGACATTCGAACTAGTTTTGGCACTGCTATCTAAAACAACGCGCAACTTGGTGGTTAGTTTATCCTCGCGGACAACTCCATGGTGCGGTATGGTATACGAAGGAGAGTGCTTCGTCTCTTCGGTTTCGGGAGGCGCGGGTGAAATGAAACCTTTATCCAGATATTCTACTATTACGCTATCGTAAGCCTCCTTCAACTTTGGAGATGATGTCTGCATTTTCCGTTCTAAACAAAAGAAGCGTTTTTTCGGCTGACTGAAACGAATCTCCAAGCGAATTAACATCACCCCTAAAAGGGGAGTGCGACAACATAACGACCATCACTATCGCGAGTAGTCGTGCTACTATAAAACTCTTCACAAAGTTTATCATCCGGGCTGACAATAGGAGGGACGTTCACCTTTTCTATCTCCCAGAATTTACGGACAGCGGAGTACAGCAGCTCGACGTCGCAACAATATGACACTGTCGAGTTACAATCAAAACAAGCGGGTGCGGAACCAACAATAACAAAACCAAGAACCGTCTCTAAGGCAAGCGGCGCGGGGTGCGATGCGTGACCTTGAACCTTATGCTGCAACAGGAGGTGCGGGAAAATCGAAGCGCCAACTAACAAATCAATATCTCCTGGAACAGCGTAAGTATCATCGGCCAACGGCAAATCTCTAAAATTAGTCAATAATGAGGTATTGACTGCGACAGTCGGTAAAGGTTCGGTAACCTTATCGACATCAACATCACATCGACAAAACTAACATCAAAATCAAAACGCGAGTGGAATTTAATCCCTACAGAACCTGGAACGGCTTTAGTGGAACCCCCAATACCTTTCACAACATTACAGGCGGGGCGGTTATTTATATGCAAACCAAGACGACTACAACAATTTTTGCTAATAAAATTACTTTGAGAAGCACTATCTAAAAGTGCGCGAACACTATGTCCCCTAACATGCGAATCGTAAACAACAACTTGAGCGGTTGCCAGAAGTACCGTAGTAGGGCTTGTGTGCAAACTTGATAGCGAGCACAAAGTGACATCGTTCGGCTGGAGGCGCGCGGCAGTGGCGCCGCCGTCGCTAGGCGCAGACGGGGACGAAAACACGCGAGAGCGCTCCCCGTCGCACTCAACGGCGCGGGCAGCTGTGACGTCACAGCGGACGGACGGTTAGGCACTGAGTTCGCGCAGCTGGAATCGACGGACGAACTACCGGACATGGCGTTTGTAATAATGAATGGTGTTTACCATTACACTTGCGACAAAAAATATTCGAATTACAGAATGAAACACGATGTTGCTTACTGAGACAATTGATACATAAATTACTAGAACAAACAAATTTGTAGCGATCGCCAGGAATGAGTTTATTGAACTCCAAACATTTATAAAGTTGGTCATGGTGACCTTGACACAAAGAACAATTTTTCGAATGCAACACTTGCGATTGCGAAGTTGTGGGTTCAAAATTAACAAAAGAGTGCGTGGACTTCGTGGGCTTACTACTATTACTACTACGATTAGTCGGACTATTTTTCGCTACTCCGTGGTTTAACGAAGTTTGTTGCAAAATTCGAATATGTTGACGAACGAAAGTTTCTAAATCGTCGAACTTAGGTATTTGATGGCCACGTCTATCCATTTCAAATAAGCGAACGGTTTCGGAATCTAATTTCTTTAGACCGATATACAAAAACAAAAAATCACAGAGGTCATTGACCTTGACATTCTTTAGGGCGCGAACAGCTGATGCAAAAATATCTAAGAATTTTTCCAAGTCGTGTTCATTACACGATGAGCTATTTTTCAAATTAAATATTTGATCCAAATAAGCGGTTGTTACTAAGCGTTTGTCTTCGTATTGGACCTTCAAAATCAAACTATAATTATCGGCGCAAAGCGTTATACCGGCGTAAACGGTTTTTGCTTTCCCGGTTAGTTTACTAACTAAGTAATGTAATTTTTCGTAATCCGATAACGAATTATTTTTATGGATCGTATTTTCGAAACTAGCGAAAAAAAAAGGCCAATTTTTAATATCGCCATCAAATTCGGGTATTTGTATGGGCGGTAATTTAGGTCGGTCCCGTTTCAGCAAATCAAAACCGGCTGGCCCGGGTTTCGAATCGGTGACTACTACGGGCACGGGCGCTTGTAATGACTTAGCGACACATTTTATGCGACAAATTAAATCTTCGAAAGATGACATGGCGTCATAACTTAATAAGAAATCGGGATTTAATTTTAATTCAAGCAAGTTAATTTTATCGAGAACATTTTCGAAATCTAAGCGCAAAGTATGTACGGTTTCGATCGAGGATAAAAACAATTCTTTTATTGATTCATCTGCGATCCTCGATGAATAATCACAAATTAATTGCATACGCTTAAAAAGGCTATCCTTCTTAGCGTGTAATAGTTTTAACTGTGGATCCGGAATCTTTCGGAGGCATTGTTAAAACAAAACAACTATAGCTACCTACAGTGCAAAACTAACGAACGATCAAAACAGCGAGACGCGGCGCGAGCGAGCGTATGTAATTGCGCGCGCGGGCCTAGGTACCTGCCCACGTAGTTTACCTATTACTATGCGGTGCAGTCGAAATTACCAACTATTTAGTACCTACCTATGCGAAAAACAGTAGGTAAGTATGCGTTTATTCCCTAATGGAATAAAACTATTATCTATGCGTTTATTCCCTATAGAATAAAAACTATTACCTAATCTATGCGTTTATTCCGAATGGAGTAAAAACTATAACCTATACCTATGCGTTTATCCCCTATGGAATAAAAACTAGTGAAGGAAATATTAGCGTTAGCAATCATATTTAATTGCTAAGACTCCATTCGTATTAATTTAATGAACAGTACTTGTTAAAATTAATTATTGCTAAGAGACATCGATTACGCAATAATTGACAATTCGTCACGAACCCACAATCTCCCTCCAATACATGACTAAGCGCATCGACGTTCGCGCCGCTACTGAGTGGCGAGTTGTGAATGCTAAATTAAATTGCCAAAACTCATAATTATAATTCACGACAAATTCATATCGCAGGCGAGCTGTGAACGCTGCGTCGCTGCGACGACTAAATCATGAGGCAGGCGAGCTGCGAATAATGCGTCGCTGCGATTGCTAAAATGAATTTTCACGTCTAATTCATGAACGGATCGTGTCATTGTGCTATTGCGAAATACGGAGTGTGTGAATGAAAAAGTGCATGGTTGATGTTTAGCCCATTATTTTTAACTATTAAATGCTTGTGTTTGGGGTTATTTATTCCATTTTAGTGTACATTTTTTTGACATTTAAGACTCTTTCGGTGTACAATTTTTTTTATCATCATCATCATCATTAACGTCGATCCCGGTATTTTTTTAGTTTTTTGGTAATTATTATTAAATTTGCAGAGTGCAACCCTTATATTTTTTCATAATGTCCGTCTGGACGTCAGTTCGTCTGTCTATCCATGTGTCATCATCGATTTTCTCAGAAACGGGAGGACCTAGCAAGTTGATGTTTACTTCATTGATGTTCATATTAGCATAGCAATAGTACGTCGCATGCTAAGATATAAAAATTAGCACGCTAATGAAATTAACAAAAAATAGCATTCATTTCCATCACTAATAAAAACTATTACCTAATCTATGCGTTTATTCCGTGGTGGAATAAAAACTATAACCTATACCTATGCGTTTATTCCCTATGGAATAAAAACTATTGCGTTTCTATTGGCAAACTACTAAAGCGAATGGATGAAAATCCGGATCGTGAGGACCAGAAAATGGTTGAGCGGGCGAGATAAATAAATTCGAAGTGGACTGTATTTGCGGGGTAAGACAAATGGAATTTACACTGATGCTGAGGTGGAGGCTGCAGGGGGCGACCCTGGACTTGCATTCCTGGTTTCCTTGCACGAATACACTATTTATCCATGGAAAACACAACTATTGGGAAAAGTTTGTGCGAGCTCGCGCGCGGCCATTGCCGAACTAATTTTCAATCCGTCCTCACTGCCTGTGAGTTGACAGCGCGTAATACAGCTGTCTCGCTCTTCTTTTATGCGAGACAAGGTAGGTGCGAAAGAGAAATGGAATAAAGGGTAAAGGGAAGCGGGGTGGGAGTGTCGACAAGATCGGCGATGCAACATAGAAAAAATAACGCGGCTACTCTTGAATCGTATACCGGCGCAACCAATAACACTAATATTCTTTACTATTACATAACAGATTTGACCGGCAGTCAGTCTGGTAGTGGTGGAACAAAAAAGAAGTTATAAAATCCAATTAAGCTAGACCTCTAAATTGTTTAAGCGCCCATACAACTCAAAGGTCTATGTTAATTGGTAATTACTATGCATATATGGGGACCTAGAATAGTCAATTTTGGTTAAAAGCGTGGTCTTATTACAGAGATTAAGATAAACTTCAAAAAAAAATAGAGTTGATTAGTACTACAATAACGTTGTACTTTCTGCTTGGTATTGAAGACAATAGGGAAGAAAACCATCAAATAACTCATTGTAGAGGGTTTGTTACACAGCAACCGTCAATCTTCACACTATTTCGTTCGATATATATGTTTTAAAAAAATCTTCACGCTGTATCCCTGACGGGGTAGTCAGAGAGGACAGATCGCCAGGCTTTGCGATCCATGCATACTTCTTTCCCTTCCTGCAGATTCATCAATCGCTTCATACTCGCTGGATATCCGAGTACTTTTGAATTTTCCGATTTATTTTATTTTAGTTAGTTTTTAATGAACAATAAGTTGCTGTGTGATTTTCATTATCTCGATTCCTCCTTTTAATTCATAGACCGCCCGGTAAAACACATGATGTAATGCTTTTTTCCCCACAAAAAAGAAAAAGAAAAAAGAGCAAATACAAAACGCAAGATGAAGTGGACCTATAGGTTTTGCTATGAAACTTCACGTTTCCTTTGTAACAAACACACAGCGCCCTCCATATAAAAGATTAGCGTTTTCTTCCCCATTGTTTATAATTATATATATATATATATCCCCGCCTTATCCCCGAAGGGGTGGCAGAGGCATATTATATGCCCACTTTTCACCGTGTGGATTCCTGTCCCACGTAATAGGTGGGACACGAATAATTATATAAGGGATACATTTTACGTAACATATACTTACTGACAACAGTTGCTGTCTACCGTAGACGGAGCTGTCTACAGTGTAATTGGGAATAGAATAGCGCCTATATATCATATTTTAAAATACTTAGTACAGAGACGTACGATTCGGCGTAGTTCCAAAACTTGTGTGTCATGCATCGAATATCTTTTTTTCTATCAATCGTAATGGAATAGTAACAGAACGTCACAATAGCATATGGATTTTTGCAACACCAGCAATGCATCTGCGCTGCTGTAACTGCAAAAACCTTTTAAGATCATTGTTGAAGGACCCTATATTAGAGACGTTTCGGAATACCGAAGTGTCAATCTGCACATAAAAAGAAAGTGTTATGCCTCTCAAATTGGTTATGTCAGGTCAGGTACGTTTCATATTGAAGTGGTTAATGGGCTGTTTATTTCCGTGTTGTCCGCAGTCTGTTTTGTTGCAGTGACATTAAGATGACAAAATGACGTTTAAAAAATAATTGTGCTCACCAGGGGGAGGGGGGGGGGGGGGGAGGTCAGTTAAAGGAGGCCGCTTATTTGTAAAGAAAGTTACACCATCTTCTTTTCCTAAAAGGAAACAAGTTTCTAAGTGATTCTACTATCTCGGATAGATGTCACTGATCAATATAAAGATCACGATAATAATACCTAATATTAATTTAACTATTTACATTTTTTTATTATCTATTAACATTAATTATTAATGATATATCAATTTTGTTAATTGATTTATCACAATTATTTATGTTACCTATATTGCTCATCATATTTATATATTAGAGTATTTGACATTAGCAACAAGGCCATAAAAAAAGAACATGACACGTTACTTCATATCATGAAAATTTTTACTTCAATATTTCAATTCGTTGTTTTGTTGCTTGTTTAGTGGAATTTCGCGAAAAATATGTTTTGTGTGTGTTATAATAATCCTTACGATGCCTCACCGCTGTGCTTTTGCTAGTGTTACTTTGTTACTGTATTTTGTTTGTGTTACTTTATGACCTATATGCATAAAGATATTTTCAATAAATAATGCATAATTATTATATTATTATTTTATTTGTTGTCTCTTTATCGTGTTTAATGTTTTAGTTGTAAATTGTGCAGCTATTCTACGTCTAAGTACGTGGGCAAAGGATATAAGTATACCGGGCCGCCCTATAAGGATCGTCTTTTTTCAGAAACTTTTAATTTTTTATGACATTTAATTGGTTATTATATATGAATGTAACCATACAAATCCTTATAAAAGTATATACGGGTTTACTGAAAAACATCAATCCTTATAGTGCGACTCGGTATACTTATATGCTTGCATACATTTACATACAAATAATAATATAAATATATATATGTAGATAACAAGTACGTTAAGAAATGTAGATAGCGCTTCAAATTTATTGGCACAAATATTCCGAAAGATGGCTCTCTATTTCAATATATTTATTATTATTATTATTTATCTATCACGCCTTATCCCCGAAGGGGTGGCAGAGGCACATATTGTATACCCACTTTTCACCATGTGTATTTCAATATAACTTATTATACTCTTTGGTGGTCACTTAATGTCAAGATATTTGAACAAAATGTTGTTGTAGATGTCATTTGTACTGTAATGGAGCCAAGCTAAAATTGTGCGAGCGCTTTTTTTTCACACATTTTATAACGTACTTATGTAATACTTAATATTATTTAGGTATGGTCCCAGATTCGTTCGTATCATTCTTATTATTTCTATTGCACCACACGCCTCACCCATTCTTCTTCAAATATAATAGCTTTCAAATATTGTCATACAAACTTTTAACCCCTATATTTCCTATATAAATTTGCAACCCCATTCTACCCATTTTTAGGTAAAATTTTGTAAACCCGCAATTCGCTTGTCCTTTTATTTGTAATCAGAAAGAATTGTACGTTATCATAATATCTAACTTGGAAATTTCCAATTTCTTAATAAATGTCTGCATTATAAGGGCAGTTATACTACAAAAATTTAGGTGTCTAGGTGTAACGTTTTCGGTTAGGCATTAATAGAAAAGGTAACCCCGTAATTTTATTGATATTCTAGCGGACGCCTTGCAGTTTCACCCGCGAAGTATCGGTTCCCGTGAGGAATACGGGGATTAAAATGTAACCTAAATTATTTCTTAAAACATCTGCTATCTGTCAGTGACAGTCATGTTAAATTCAGTCCATTCAGTAATCGCACTTACTTGCTGTGACTTCACAGAATATAATAATACCTATAATAATATTTAAGATCAGAATAATAACAGCACTACGAAGCCGCAAGTTCAAAATACAAAAAAATCCAGGAAAAGTTAATCCGCCTTGAAAACCGTATTGAAACTATTGGAAAGAAAAACTTTGGGTATTGGAAATATAATAAAAGGAGGGACTTGACTAAGGTACCCGTAATTTCAAGTCGAAGGAAAAACATTTTTTTTATTGGGACTATATCCCACCAGCATTACCATTACTGTGACTCCTGTTAACCAGGACTACAGCAATGACCAAGACCACAAAAGTTACACCGAGCTCGATCTCGGTGAAGTCCCAAGAGAAGTTATCATGTTTTGGAACCCGCAACGAAATTAATCAGAAAATAAAATGAAGAAGTAGAAAAAGAACGTAATGCCTCTGCCTTCCTTTGCAAAGCGGGAGATCTGGAAAGCAACTAGGTGTAAATCCTATAGAAATAGGGAAGCAAAACGGTAATAGTATATTACGCGTCCTATGTGAGCTAAGTTCGATTCCAGTAATATATATGGCAGAAACGTTTAAAAGCACGACAGAAGGACACACATATATCTACCCTCATGCCTAGCTACTTATAAGCATGAGGCGCTTTAAAAACGATGAGCCGTGTGCAAACGATATTAATTAAATATAATGTCATATAAATTAAAAATGCCCAACGATATATTATGTTAATTTTATTACTGATCGTTACAATGTCGTGGGCGGTTCATAATGGCTGTAGCATAGACAAAACATGATAGGTTTGACCCCGTGGTGGCTCGTGCCGGTATTTCCCAACAGTAGTCTATGATTCTATGCCAATATATTCTACTGTAATATAATGAAGGTGAAGAGGTTGTTTGTTTGGTTTCCGTAGTAAACAAGGAACTTTTATAGTTTCGTTATGTCTGTACGTCTGTCTGTTTGTCCGTAGTCTAGTTCAGAGATCACTATTAGTGGAAATCTGTAATTTAACACGGATAATTTTCACTTGAGTCACATGTTTTGATATTTAATAGGTTTTTAGACAAGGCTTGATCTAACACACAACAACAAGAACTTGTTTAGATTTAAGTTAATGCGAATTAATCCATTGTTTCTATTATGAGGATTACTTATTACTTCTGCGCCTAACCTATTTATAGTATACCTAAGTCAAGATTTTAGTAAGAGAAGTTACGAAATATCGCGTTCTTTACCGGTATTTATAGTATATTATATATACCTACTTACAGAAAATAAAAAAATGGGTTTAACTATTAGCGCTGGGATTTACTGGAGCGAGCAATATGAGACAGATGGGCTGAACTTATTTTAGTGAACGCTTCAACAATAAAAGCTTTCTAAGGTGTAGGTACATGAAAATAAATTTTAAAGTGGGCATGAATGACCAAATCCGAAACTATGAGAAATACTGAAAAGTACCTAAGATTTAATATATTGTATGTAAGAATAACCTACATATTGCAATCATCGATGCAGGTGCAGCCGCGGGTGTCCACCAATATCAGTTGTGGTGTTCGTGATTTAGAAAACAAATTAGGTTTTATGGAAGTTATACGGAGATTTTGATGATAAAATATAAATTTCGTTATTGACCTTTGTAAATTAAAGTGATCTGGGTAATATTTGGTATTTTGTTTATCTACATCAAAATGGAATGGAATTCGTTTTAAATAACTTTAATATATAAATGTTTTTAAATCGTTTAGGTTCTACAAAAATAAATGCCTTAAAGAAATAATTTTAATTTATATTTGCAATTTATTTGATCGTACTACAAAAACAAACTATTTCTGTGGCGCAGTGGATAGTGAAAGCCATTAAATGAAGATAGTAAGTATTTTGCAAAGGTAAGTGTAAAGATAAGAGCGACATGTAAACAAATGCATCAAAATTATTGTATAATTAAATAAATAAATATAGTTAGGACAACTCACACAACGCCATCTGATTCCAAACTAAGAGCTTTGTACTATGGTAACCAGATAACTGATAAACATACTTATATATTTCTAAATACAAACATATTATGTATAAATAACACCCAGACACAGAATAAACCATCGTGCTCATCTCACAAAGTTTTATCCTGGGTGGGAATCGAACCCACGTCCTCTTGCGTAGCAGTCGGATACACTCCAACAACGGATGTCGGATGTCTCACAACAACATTTTCATGAAGCGCTCATAGCCCTGCTAATTCAATGTTCTGTAAACGATTACTGCGTTAAGTATCTAAAGACCAGCTTATTAGATGGGTAACCGCTTTATGAAATTTTCATTTATGAGCGTTTCCGTGCTTAGGAAGGCACGTTAAGCCGTTGGTCCCGGTTGCCAGTAACATGACAGTCGTTATGTTTAAAGGCGTTTTAGGTGGTTTGAAAAATTTCAACGGCATATTGCCACAACCAGCGCCTGTCAATTTCAACACGGCAATAGGCTCACCACCTGTTACATGGGACAAAAATGTAGATTGTGAAATGTAGGTTTATAGTATGTCTCTGCCTACGTCTTCGGGGATAAAGGCGTGGCTGATAAAAAATGCCAATATTAAGTTATTTTAGATGTCATTGATAGCATTAGTCCGAGACTACCAGGACTTAAATTGGTCGTGCTAATTAGTGTCTAGCACATAAGACCCTTTAGCCTTTTTGTTACCACCTCACTAAAAAGGCAACGGGTTCAAAATTTCTTCCAAATTTAACATCTAAAATAGACACATTTTATTAAATTTATTCGGCCCTTTAGACCCACCCCAGTTCCATGCTTCGGAAGGCACATTAGGCCGTTGGTCCCGGTTGCCAATAAAATGGCAGTCGTTAAGTCAAGTTGAAGGCTTTATGGGCGGCTCGAAAAATTTCAACTCACCACCTGTTACGTGGGATTAAAATGCATACGGTGAAATGTGGGCGTTTAATATGCCTCTGCCTACCCCTTCGGGGATAAAGGCGTGACAATATGAATGTATGTATTGATAGCATTCTCGAAATCTAATACTTCCTCATTTAGCGTTAGTAAGTTCAGGTTACATTTATTACTATCTGACCCCTGCGGCCCGTGACATATATTTCGAACTCTCGTCGCATCCAGTTAGTCTTGTCGCTTAATACTTTTACAAAAATGTTTGAAAATTTAATGACATTTATGATTACTGCTCCACTCTCCTGGGTGTACTACCCACCGTGATGTTATAATATAGCCTTCCTCGAAAAATAGACTATCCAACACAAAAATATTTTTTCAATTTAAGCCAGTAGTTCCTGAAATTATCGCCTTCAACCAAACAAACAAAACAACACTTCAGCTTATATATTAGTAGATATAGATTACAAGTTAGATATTACTGCTACAACCGCAAAGTATCTCGACTTAATCGAGTAGAAAATACAAGTCCTACCTAACGTTTGTGGTCTTACCGGTATCGGTAACACATGTACCGATAATGAGATAATACCACAAGCCACAACACTCTTAGGCGTTCAGTTAATTTGATAGCACCACTACAATAGACCCATTTGATACAACAGAGTGAGTTCAAGTTCGTAATGTCTTTACTAGCATACAACTATATGTTTTGTACTTTATTTCTCGAAATATAAAGACATTTTTCGAGAAATACCTAAATTGGAATTTTTACTTTATTTAATTTTTGAATTAATAATAAATGTTTTTTTTATTATATTCAATTATTATTAATTATTTATATCCTTTAGAATTTATTTTTATTATTAAGATTTCTTTTGTTTTTAATTTTATTTTTTTTATGTATCTTACCCTATAGCATTACATTGGCATAAAGCTGTAATAAATGTTATAGATGTGTGTTAAATAAATAAATAAATCAAATGTATTTTTGATTGTCATTTATAGAAAAAATATCGCTACGAATCTTATTTGATTCGCTATTTGCATAGTATTTGAATAGTTATAATCGAGTAAATTGGAGAAATTGTTTTTATCGTTACTGTCAAAGTATTTTTTTTACCTATATGGAATTCGACTGTCTACTCCTTCGGAAAACATAGGCTTGATGTATGAATCTCTGTCTTTACTCATCTTTCATAGTTATTATCATCACTACATTATTGTAAAACAAAGTCCTCTGCAGCGTCTGCCGGTCTGTTCGCGATATACTCAAAATTACTGCACCGATATTTCTGCTGCTGTGCACCAATGTAAAAAATGGTTCTCGATGAATGTTTTTGTATATAATTTGTATTGTGTATTGAAGCGTTCGTGGCCCCGCGGTCTCAGTGTTCTGTAAATGAGTGGTCGTAAACAGAACACAGAGACCGCGGGGCCACGAACTCTTGGCCCACGGCCACGAAAACTCAGTGGTGAGTTACGCAATTTTCACTTTATGCTGGTCCCCTGATGGGTGACTTTGTAGCATTTACATTTGCGAGCGTTTCCGTGCTTCGGAAGGCATGTTAAGCCGTTGGTCCCGGTTGCCAGTAAAATGGCAGTCCTTAAGCCTGGTTGAAGGCCTGGGCGGCTTGAACAATTTCAACAGCAGGTAGCCACAAGCTGCGTCTGTTTATTTCAACACGGCAATGGGCTCACCACCTATTACGTGGGACCGGAATACACATAGTGAAAAGTGGGCATATAATATGCCTCTGCCACCCCTCTGGGGGATAAGGCGTGATAAAAATAAATATAAATAAATATAATTAATAAGGTTTTGGTACATTTTGAAAATATAACCATATTTGTTAAAGGCGTCGTAAAAATATACGAGTAAACCGTCTGAGAGGTTTCAATGAAAACGCTGCATAAACCTTTAAGGGCCCCAAGATTAATAGTTCGCCTGCAGTTTCTGATCGTATCAGGCGGCCCAACGTTCTTGGGTAATAACATCTACACACTAAAGCGATTATTGCCTGCCAGCAATGGCTTGGCACAATTTCTGCGACTACACACTTGCAGTTGCAAGTCCGCAGTTTCCCATCGTAGCAACACGCATCGGCAATAGTCTGCTACAGGTGTGCGCGTCCCCACACTAACCGGCGGTAGTCGTTCACAATGCAACAGCACTGTAGGACTGTAGCGCATAGTTGTCAGTTTTAGCGTCATTATTAAGTATGTTTCGTAAAAACCTATGCGCTCCTTTTCTATGTGACGGTCAGGCCTCAGACTACTTGCAGATAAATGCTGGCGTGCCGCAGGGATCCGTTTTGTCGCCCACTCTCTTTCTTTTGCATATCAATGCTAAGTTGTCCCTGGGCACCATACTTTACTATGCAGATGATAGTACATTGCATGGGACATATGTAAGTTGCCCGGCGGCAAAGCGGACGGATGTTGACGCCATGAGGGGACAAGTTGTGGCGGAACTCGATCGGAGTCTGGACCGGATTCTTCAGTGGGGTTCTGATAATCTGGTCAAATTCTTTTCATTAGTTAGTTCCAGTTTACTGCTAGATTATCCTCTTTTCTTCGCGTTCGAACTCTTCAGAACACAACACTACCGCTGCAAAATTAACTCAGCATACTGGTGATAGACGATCGTCGTGAGCTTAACAATAAAAATTAGTTCGAGGGGTACATAAGCTTGGCTTCCCGCAAGTTCGTAGTCTTTAACAGGGTAAAGCGCTTTTTCACGCCGGAACAGAGATACTTACTAAATACGTGTCAGATTCGTCCGTTCGTGGAATACTGCTCTCATCTCTGGGATGGTTCCGCCAAGTATCTGCTTGAAGCCCTCGACGCGTTGCAGCGACGTGACATCAGCATAATAGATTGTCCAGAGGTCACTAGCAGTCTTGAACCGTTGGGAGTTTCTCAGAACGGTCACCAGCTTAGCTGCATTTTACCGGATCTACCATGTGACATTTTCTTCTAAGTTGAAACAGTTAGCTAAGAATTAAAACAACAGGTTACAAAAGCATTACTCAAAATTCCAAAAAAAAAACCAAAAATAAGTATAGGTTTGTAGCTAAAGGACCTAAAAATCCATCACAGGATGATGTTTCATGACCCAGTGGTGTTTTTTTTAAAAAATATTTTAATTTAAAAATTACATGCATATATTTACTAAAAATATTTCTGGTAACTATTATGATTTGTCCTATCACCCGATTCTTGCTTGACGCAGACTTCTTCGACACCTAGTAAAGCCTTTAGCCTTCTTCGAAAAATGGGCTATCCAGTAAAAAAATACTTAACGCAACAATGAGGATCGTAATTTGAAACCGCGAGATTGTTGCAAATTCTAAAATAGATATACATCGTATGTTAGGTAGATATAGGACAGGCCCTTGCGTCGTTATTAGCGGCAATTAATCCCTACAAATGGCATCCTTAATTAAACTAATAATATCAAGTGACGCTTTCCTTTCCGCGTTTAAACTAACTTCAAAAATGGATAGTACTACCACAGATAATATAAAATAATTCTTCTACGTACTACACACTGAGTTGTTATGGTAGGTATAACAAAGTAATATATTACTTCAATGACTAGTAATATTATCCTATACTATACACAAATATTAGAATTAAAACCTGGGGAAAGTAGTTCATCATTTTACTAGCTGAACCCTGCATCTTCACCCTTGACATACTTCGAGCATTCTGATATATTATATTAAAATAAACAAACACTTTAGCTTTATAAATTTTACTTAGTGTGAAAGTTTGTAAAGATTTTTGGATGTCTTTTATATAATCTCGCTCTTACCCGTGATTCAATTTTGCTGAAATTTGGCAAACGCATAATCGATTGCCACTATTCCGGGAACAAGTTCTTGTGGGCAACGGGTATGGAAAAACTTCACCACACAAAGTTGTGGGAATGTGCTATAAGTGTAAGAGTTGTCCACTCAAACGTTAAGGCGATTAGAGCATCCCTTTTTTTGTTGGCACCCGTGTTCTTTCAAAATGTATTTAAACTGTTTTGTCTATGGTTTGAATAAATGAACTGAACACAAGTAGAATCTTCGATAAATTACCCGTCTAATGCAGGCATAATAACTACATGTGTCAATGTCAAAATTATAAGTAAACTCAGTATATATAGTCTTGAAGCGCTCGTGGCCCCGCGGTCTCAGTGTTCTGTAAACGATCACTGAGTTACGCAACTTTCACTATGGCTGGTACTCGGATGGGTGACTACTTTGTGGCATTTACATTTGCGAGCGTTTCCGTGCTTCGGAAGGCACGTTAAGCCGTTGGTCCCGGTTGCCAGAAAATGGCAGTCGTTAAGCATGGTTGAAGGACTTTTGGGCGGCTTAAAAATTTCAACAGCAGGTAGCCACAACCTGCGTCTCTCTATTTCAACACGGCAATGGGCTCACCACCTATTACGTGGGACAGGAATCCACACGGTGAAAAGTGGGCATATAATATGCCTCTGCCACCCCTTCGGGGATAAGGCGTGATGGATATTTATTTTAAACTCAGTATAAACATTGACGGCTGTCTTTTCCCGCCATTTTTATTGGCTTTGTGATTCATTCTTTTGTTTAATATTAAATTAATTGCTATTTAGAATAATAATAAGTTATTAGTTTCGTATATCGTTGCAATCGTTATAATTCCAGGATTATGAATAAGTGAAAAAGTTAATAGTGATTTTTATTAGATTTTCATGTAAGTAGCGAATTTTTGAATAATAACATTTATTGAAATTATCTGGTTTAACTAACTAACTGACTGACTTACTAACTCTATCTAACTCGGATCGGATTTGAAAAATTCATTTTGTGCTGGATAGCCCATTTGTCGAGGAAGGCTATAGGATATTTATCATCACGCTACTACCTTGGAGAGTGGAGCAATAATCATAAATGTCAACAAATCGGGCAATTTTTTAAGCATTATTGTAGAATTTATAATATATGTAATGGGAATAAATAGGTGCAACGGGAGTTCGAACTATGCTACGGGCGAAGCCGATGGGGTCACCTAGTAATTAAAATAAAATCGCATATCGCATTTAACCTGTCCTTTTACATGGCAGTGAGACGTGACCAATATTGGAGCGATACAAGCAGGAGCTGCGTGTCACGGAAATGAAGATGCTGCGGTGGATGTGTGGAGTAACGCGGATGGACCGCGTGAGGAACTCTCGCATCCGCGGCAGCCTTCGTGACATTGCAGATAAATTGCAAGGGTCACCTTCGTTGGTATGTTCATGCCTTGCGGCAACCGCCGGGCTACGTGGGACACAAATGTCTGCCTATGTCAGCCCCGCCCGGTCCCGGTAAGAGGGGGGAGACCCAAGAAGTGCCTGGTTGACGTCTTAAGGGATGACATACGTGCTAATGGTCTCACTACAGGGGATGCCGACGACCGTGCGAAGTGGAGGAGAAAAAGTAGGAAGGCGGACCCCAGGCGAGACGCAAATGGGACAAGCGCTCGGATGATGATGATGTTCACATCTAACCTAGATGCGATTATAAATAACCTACAAATTGATCACGACTTGTTTAATATTAATAATTTTTTTCTGTAAATAAATAAGATGTTATGAAGGAGCATCCTATTATTATGGTAATACTAAGTCTACAATTTATTGTAAATTGTAAATGACAGCTACTTCTATAAGGCGATGTTTATTATGCCGATAATTTGGTTTGGCTAGGTAATGTTGTTTACTGAAATGAACTAAACATCCATCACGCCTAAACATTATAATTTATCGAATAAATTTAGAAAAGAAGAATTATTGGGTTCAACTTCACTATATGTAGTTTCAATCGTAAACATTAAACAGACCATATTTTCAAAGCTATTTTTAGAAGTTCGAAATTCATGTATCTGCCAAGAATTCTAGATGCTCTTCAGTCAGGATGTCGAATGACGCTTATTTTTTGTAGGTGGCGGAATGCATTTATAATTAATACTACCCTCATGTAAAACTACCAAGGCGGCATATGTAGGACTCCTATCCCCGGAAAGCGTCGGAAAGGGATACAGACTTTCATCTCTGCTGTGCCGCAGGATAGGTCAGACTCGGCAAAGAGACGTCCCGAAATAGCGCTGTCCTCCATGGCCCAGAAGGAGGAACCCAAGTTATGTCCCCCATCTCTATTGGGTAATGGTCATAACGTAGCAATGTAATGCTTGTGTGAAGAGATGAACCAAATAAAAAAAAGTAAGACACATTGCATCACTGCTGTAATTTTTTTTTTGTCGTGTTTTTTTTTATTATTATATAACTGTTTGGTTACCTCATAACAATTACAATCTAGCCTTGAGGCTAATAAGTAATTTAAATTTAACTTAACTTGCTAAAAAAACTTACTGATTAAAGAATGTGTCCATTGGCACATTTCTTATGGTCTCTATTATAATGTACACATTTGTTCATGACATGTGTTCTTCAGGGGTAGCACTTCACTGCACTCCATAACTACTATTTTTACTAAACTAACCCAAAAGGCTTAGTCCTTTTTAGTCTTCTTACAATGTCCGTGATTGACGATGTGAAGAGGCGTGTTCGAGCTCATCATCCTGCCCCGCAAACCATGCAGGAGCTCAAAAATGTAATTTTGGAAGAATGGGAGGACATTCCTCAACATGTAATAACGACATTGATTAATTCTATGCCAAACCGTATGAGAGCTGTCATAAATGCACTGGGAGGCAATACAAGTCACTAAATAAACATTTATTTTCATGTAAAACATGTATTTATTTAAAAATCGATTAGATTTTTTTCTTTGAAAAAAGCAAATATGGACTTGTTTCAACGTAACTCGACTTTTTTAATAAACTGTAGTTCAAATTCAGAACAGTGGCACTCTAAATGAATGATGAGTATACCAGCTCCAAAACTGCATCAAAACATTTTCCTTCTACATACATCTTTTATAAGTTACAGTACTCCAAACCAAAAAAAATCAAGGTGGCTCGATTTAGGTGTCCGGGAGTGTATATAAGACCTTTATGCCACACCTTATCAAATGCCTGTGCTACATCCAGGAATACTGTAGAACAAACTTTCTTTTTTTCTAGGGCTTTTTCTGTATATTTATATTTTCTATGTATTTGGTCTATCGTGGAGTGTTTTTCTCTGAAGCCGAATTGACAATTAGGAATAAATTTTCTGTCTTCTATTATAGGTTTTAACCGTCTTATAAGTAATTTTTCAAATAATTTTGAAATGATTGGTAGAAGTTATATTGGTCTGTATGATGTTACTTCTTGAGGGGATTTTCCGGGTTTAGGGATCATTATTACTTCAGCAACTTTCCAAATAATGGGCACGTATTTCAATCGGAATGCGGCATTGATAAGTGTTGTAAGTTTTATAATGGCTTTATGTGGTAGATTTTGTAGGAGTTCACCAGTGATGAGGTCGTATCCAGACGATTTCTTTTTAGCCAAGTTAAAGATCATATTTTAACTTCCTTTGGAGTAACTAATTTGATTTCTAAGTTGTCGTGGTAAATTATATCAGTTGCTATATTTTTAGGACTTTCCTCAACGCTTGTTTGAAAAATTTGTTCCAAATGTTCTGCAAATA
Source organism: Thumatha senex (assembly GCA_948477245.1). Classification (NCBI taxonomy): domain Eukaryota; kingdom Metazoa; phylum Arthropoda; class Insecta; order Lepidoptera; family Erebidae; genus Thumatha; species Thumatha senex. The sequence goes on from OX419726.1 coordinate 24,724,189, forward strand.
TAGTCGCTTTTTGTTCATTGCTCATGGCCCATTTGCCATCTGTTTGTCTAATGGGTGAAGCATGAACAATAGGCTTTTTTAAACTTTTAGTGACTTTCCATAGGAAATATTCTGATTTTCCACTACTTGTTAATTGGCTTAGGTAATATTTTGTAGCATCATCATGAACTTTCCGTATTGCTTTACTTAGTCTTTTTGTAAGTCTGTTTAATATTGTTTTATCAGGTGGATATCTAGTTCTTTGCCATTTTTGTCTCTGAGCTCTTTTTATGGCAATGAGATTTCTTATTTCTAACGGATATCTGTGGCTCGCGTATTTTCTTTTCAAAATTGGTGTATTCCCCAAGCGCACCTTTGGATGTCTGTCACAAATTTTGATACTTCTTTATCTAATTGCTCTTTGTTTTTGAGAAATACTCTCGGGTCAATAATGTTGTCTAATTCGAACTTGAAGCTTTCCCAATCAGTGTTTTTATTTACTAAAATAGGATTGCTTACTTTCTGGATTATAGTATCACTTAAGGTGAGAATGATCGGAATTCATATCAAATCCTTTTTGTATGTTAAGATATGTAGCTGACAGATTTTTATAAATGAAAAAGACGATCAGATCTCGGGTTTTTTTTTCCTGCTAAAATTGCGTTGCATTTGGTTTCTCTGATAGCACCAAGCAATTCCTTTCCTTTAAAGTTAGTCAGTCTGGATCCCCAGTATGTATTTTTTGCATTAAAGTCTCCTCCTAATATAAATGTGTTGCCAAGAAGTTTTAATAGGTTAAATCACCAAACAGTCCACCAAAGCTGTCCATGCTTTGGTGGACTGATTATAGCAGCTACAGTAATGTGATGAAGTTTAGTTTTGACCCTAACTGCTACTGTTTGTATGAATTCTTCTTCATATTTATGTTATAGGTAATGGTGGATGGTCTGTCTTATTATGAGAGTGCTTCCCCCTCTCGCAGTATTGACAAGGTGCAGTGCATGATATATTTTATACCCATTAATGTGAATCTGAGATATCTTGTAAAGTTAGACTCTGAGATGAGGCACACATCAATTTCTTCTGAGAAAAGGACAGCCTGAAGCTCGTTTCGATGCTTTAGGAGTCCGTTAGAATTCCACGCCATAATTTTTAGAGTATTTTTCATTTTTGCATCACATGAGGTAGCTGTGAAGCACTACTTTCTAGGTAAGAAGAAGTTAAATATTTAAAATTTTATTTATATTTTCATTTGTATCAGAGTCTCCTGTCTTGAGGGCTTGTGGAGCGTGTACCTGTGGCAGGGAATTTGGTTGAATAGCTTTCGTTACTTGTGCATAAGATACATTCTTCTTAGCAATAGGGGCCTGAGTAGTAGGTAATGATCATAACGTAGCAATGTAATGCTTGTTTGAAGAGATGAACCAAATAAAAAAAAGAAAGACACATTGCATCGCTGCAGTAAATAAAAAATTTGAAGTGAAACTTCTTTATCGACGTATGAGAGAAATTTTATAGTTGTTAAAAAAATCGTCACGTTTTTCGTTACGCGCCATGTTGTTTTGAAGTGAAAATTCTTTATCGACGTATGCGTAAGTCTTAACTACCCAATTTTCGTAAAGTTGTAAATAGTAGGAAAATTATATGTCGTAAAGTAGTTCCTCTCCTTACCTGTGTACTCTGGTAAATACACTTTTTTTTTCTGGGATTGTACTCAACAACAACATTTGAACCAACATTGGCACCAAAGTCTTCCCTTGTCATATTCTTCACAAATCTGGTACAAAGTAACGTTCGTGATATGTTATTTATTTCTGAACACGTCTTCAAAGGTGCGCGGAACGTGACAATATTGCAGAGCACGTGGTGGAAAAGCGAAAGATTTCATACAACTAGAGTTTCTTTCTGCATGTAATAATATTACTTGTGTGCTTCTCAGTTTACAAATTTGGCTCTAGCGAGAAGAATTTAGATGAAGGCATTCGTTTCATAGCCATAAAGAAAATGTTAAAGAATGAATCACATCGGGTAAATTCAATTTAAAAATGAATCCAATTATTCTTCTCTTAGAAATTGTCTAAATTGAATTTATGTACATGAAAACACTTCTAAATTCGTTGTTTAAAATTCAATGCAGACGTGATGTGGATATTCGAACGTTATGGGACGAAGCCTGTCATACAGCTGTCAAATGAATGGCGGCTTGTCACGCTTTGGCTCTCGTTACGCAAGCAGTACCTAGCCATATTAATCTATATTTGTCTACGTCTATATTATAGCTGCTCTACACGATGGGCCATCGTCATGGTCCACTATGATGGGCCAGCGTATGGAGGACGTAATGGTGTAGGATGGCTGATGGCGCGAGCGATGGTCGTGGGATGGCGTCGGTGTCGGTTTTTCGGCCGCACATCAAAGGAAATGGGCCAGCGATGGCGGTACGCATCTACACGTGGCCCATTCCACAGTCTGTGCTCGAACGCAGTTGAGTGTGGACGTCGTATACCGACTACGAATTTTATTAAAAATGAAGAGTACGTGGCCTCTTAATGAAGTAATAAAATTTTTGGAAATATACCGGGGAGAAAGCGTGATATTGAATCCCAAACACAAACACCACAAAGATAAAAATAAGGTAAGAACGTAGTTTTATATTTTGATTTTATGCGCGTTTCAAAGAATAGGGTTATTTTATTTTTAAGAAGGTAGGTAGGTTATTGTAGGTAAAAAAAGTAGCTGTATTATAAGTGTAGCAATTATGTTTGCTATATATTTTTTTCATTTATTGAGAAACATAACTAACAATTGTAAAATGAGATAGGTTCAAGGTGGGTTCGGGGAACGTTGTTGGACTGTGCCGTTGATGAGGATAGGGCCAGACTTCTTGCTGTGTCACAGCCAGAGTCTGGGGCATGGTTGCACGCTCTTCCATCGCCTCACCTGGGCACTTTGTTAGATGATGACTCTCTGCGTGTGGCGGTTGCTCTTCGCTTGGGCTGTAAGGTGTGTGAACCCCACAAATGCACCTGCGGTTCCATGGTGGGGGCCGATGGCCATCACGCTCTGAGTTGTCATCGTTGCAGGGGAAGGTTTCCGCGTCACCATGCCCTCAACGACATTGTTCGGAGAGCTTTTGTCTTGGCGGGTGTCCCTTGCGTCCTTGAGCCACCAGGTCTCTGTAGATCTGATGGTAAGAGGCTGGACGGTCTGACCTTGGTGCCTTGGAGGAATGGCAAGTGCCTGGTGTGGGACGCCACGTGCGTTAACACCGTTGCCGCTAGTCACCTAGGCCACACCATGCACTCTGCTTCAGCAGCGGCGAAACAAGCAGAGGAGAACAAAAGGAAGAAATATGCCGAGATGGAGGCTAGGTATTTGTTTGTGCCCATTGCCGTGGAAACCATGGGATGCTGGGGATCCGAGGCAAAAATTTTAATTGGGGAAATAGGACGCAGAATAAGGGAGAAAACAGGTGACTCCCGCTCAAGATCGTTCCTGGTGCAAAGGTTGGCTATAGCTATTCAACGTGGAAACGCGGCTAGTATTATGGGCACCTTTGGGCCGGGAGCGGTCAGGGGCGGGTTATTTGAATTTGACATGTAAATATTTTTTGAGTTGACATTGTACTTATTATAATAGTTTTTTCACTCTATTATTTATTAACATTTCTTGTATGTAACTAGTTTAAGTTATAATAATAATAAATTCAATAAAAATAATATATTCAATAATAATATATATATAGTTAAAAATTATTGTAAAATATGTTTTATATATCTAGAAATACACAACATAGGGCTTTTATAATAGTACAACCAACACCGTTATTCACAGATTAAAAGAAGAACAATATTAATACCTTTATGATCAAGAATTTTACAATATCTGTGTATGCACACCTTCCCATTGTACCTTAAAGTTCTTTTCTTACATTTTTTTTCAAATTCACGTTTTAACTACACTTTTACGACTTAGCGCTCAACCCGCGAAAGGATCTCGAGTACACGTATGTTTATGAGTAAATGTAATATGTATGTTTAAAGTAAATTAATTTGTTTTTAGGTTTCTGATGCATGGAATCGCATTAGTGATGCCATGGGAATGTCGGTAAATGATTTAAAGAAAAAAAAAGAAACGCTGATGACTGCGTTCCGTAACAAATAAAAATAAAATAAATATCCATCACGCCTTATCCCCGAAGGGGTGGCAGAGGCATATTATATGCCCACTTTTCACCGTGTGGATTTTTCTGTCCTACGTAATAGGTGGTGAGCCCATTGCCGTGTTGAAATAGACAAACGCAGGTTGTGGCTACCTGCTGTTGAAATTTTTCAAGCCGCCCATAAGGCATTCAACCAGGCTTAACGACTGCCATTTTACTGGCAACCGGGACCAACGGCTTAACGTGCCTTCCGAAGCACGGAAACGCTCGCAAATGTAAATGCCACAAAGTGGTCACCCATCCGAGGACCAGCCATAGTGAAAGTTGCGTAACTCAGTGATCGTTTACAGAACACTGAGACCGCGGGGCCACGAGCGCTTCTTAAATATATACGCCATCATGGCCATTTTTTGATGTCATGAAAAGTTTTTTGAAAGATATATACCAATGCAACAGTGTTATAAACACCGAAGATGGAGTAAGTAAATAAAACAAAATTGTTTTTTTTAAGTGTAGTATTTTTATTCTCTATTAGTATACAAATAGTTCATAAAATTGTGTCGTATTTGAATAGCATCATTGATTGCTCTACGAGGTTGATTTTGTAAGGGAAGAAAACCGTTAACACTATAATTTCTCCAAGTACCAGAGCTTATTAAATCTCCATAATCATTAAAGGTGTCAAATGTACCTGGAGGTGTGTATAAATGGCAAGACGTTTGACGAAAATTATGTAATAAAACGCATGTCATAGTTATTATTGAACATTGAACTGGGTGGAATGGCATAGCTGTCTTGAAAACCCTAAAATTGTTAGCTAGAATTCCGAACGTATTTTCAACTACAACACGTGACTGAGAGAGTTTTTGATTAAAAACCCTTTCAGCAGAATTTAACGCGTGACGGTCAGGAAATGGTTTCATGAGATGTTCACTTAAACTAAATGCTCCGTCACCCAGAAATACATAGGGCAAATAAAATTCACATCCTGGCACCAAACTAGGAGGCGGCAAATTGATGCTGTTTTCAGATATTTTTCTTAATAGAATACTTTAATTTAAAACGCCGCCGTCACTAATACGCCCTTGAGCACCAATTTCAGCAAACATAAAACAATAATCACAGTCTACAAGAGCTAGGAGTACAATGCTAAAAGTATGTTTATAATTATAATACTCTGTTCCGCTATGAGGAGGTGGAAGTATTGTCACATGCTTGCCATCTATAGCACCGACACAATGAGGGAACTTGAATTTTCTAGCTTTGGATAGCCATTCTTCTGTTGTCGCGGGTATCTGTAAAGAAAATTAACTTTAAGTTAACATGTTTTAATTTTAGTTGCGTCATGGTAAAAAAAAACTTATAAACTAATTACCTATTTAATAAATAATAATAAGAAATGTTATACTTATTACGTGGGACAGGAATCCACACGGTGAAAAGTGGGCATATAATATGCCTCTGCCACCCCTTCGGGGATAAGGCGTGATGGATATTTTTTTTTTTTAATGTTTGTTTTATTTTTTAAGGCTACCACATCGTTACAAAATGAAGATTCAATGACCCAAAGGGATAATGTCGAGAACGTAGATCCGAATACACATGAAAATTTCAACATAAAATTGCCTACTCAACGCCGTCGCTCTAGGAACCCACCAGAGCTAGAAGAAACAAATAAAGAAATGAAAACGGAGTTTACAACTATGAATAATATACTCAATAAGAAGGAGAATAAAGATTCAGAAGACGATTGCGACCTGTAAGGCAAACTGCTCGCAAAAAAATTAAGGCAGTTCACAGAAATCGTAAAACAAGAACTGATGTATAAAAAAAAAGATGGAATGATATTGAAAAAACGACAATCAATAAATAGACAAAGGGTCTGTCAGTATGTAGTTCCATGTCCATCCCAAATAATTTTATCCACCAACCGTCCTGTCAGTGGCTGCACCGCCACCGCCAGCATCCGCTGCATCTACTCCCCTATATATTCCCCGTCCTACGTCTTCTTCAAGAACGTATTCTGTCACCACAACTGGATATAATACTGAACGGCCTCTATCTGTAGCTTATTTTCCATTTTATTTCTCTCCCAGCGGTAATGAAGACACCTTTGAAGAGGAGTTTCCTGTCCAATTAAGTTTACCAGAAGAGACGCAATCACAAATTATTTTGCAACAAGCTTACACTAATGCTAATATTAATGACTCTTAAAAACTAATCAATAAGTACCGTAAGTACCTACATAGGTGCTAATTAATTAAGAAGCACTTTAATTTTCTACATTAAAGATGATTAAACTAAAATAAGTAGTATTATTTTATTACCTTCACAAATTCTTTTAAAGTTTAGTTGAGTGCAAGACATACTTTAGGAATAATTCTTGATATAAGTTGGCTTGAAACTTTAAATAGGTAGTGCAAACTTCTATAGCTGTCGCCGGTGTCTAAGTACCTTAGGGTTATTGTGAGACGAATTTTCACAGGTTCCCGCCAATCAGTGTCTTGTTTAGAGACTATTGGCGATATTTTCTGTATGAAAATCTCAAAATCACTGTTTGACATACGCACGAAGTTATTGAATAAACCTGATGGTTCTGCAAGAAGTTCATCAAGCCGATTATCCATAGTTTGCCTGAAAAAAGTTTTAGTCTTAATCATAGAGCTACTAAAATCAGAACATAATATATATCTTCATAATTAGATAATCAAATTTAAGTACATACTTAGTTCTATTGCGATAAATAGATAACATCCACCATCTTCTTCTACGCCATTTCCTTTTAATAACTAGATTTTTTGTGCACATTAAGAAAATGACGGTACGTGCTGTATAGATATATTGCCGCAGCGGCTAATGCTTCCACGTCCATCTTGCAAGACGTTTAGATCACAACTGAACGTGGCCATCATGTAGATGCGTTGCAACCATTGTATAGCCATCTCAAGGGCCATTTGATGGGCCAGCGATGGCCCATCGTGTAGAGGAGCTATTAGAATGAAAAAGGACATCGTTAGTTCCGAAACTAGTCGGGCTATCCCGAAATTTACACGTGAGTAAACCCGTTTATTTAGTAACATATTAATCTATACTAATATCACAGTATAAAGTAAGTGTCCTCTTTATAATAAGAGTAAACTATTATTATAAAGAGGACAGATTTGTAAATTTGTTTGTAATGAATAAACTCAGAACTACTGAGCCGATTTTAAAAATTCTTTCACCATTAGATAGCTACATTCTTCGTGAGTAACATAGGCTCATAGGCTAGGATTTTCAAAAAGTTTACCACGCGAGCGAAGCTTCGGGCATCAGCTAGTTGATAATAAGATTTGCAAAATATTGGCATGCTCTTCGAATGCTGCCGTGTTTAAAAGTTTGTACACGTCAATACTTTTTATACCGGACTATGAATATTTGCATAAAACACGGATGTTCCTAACTAAGGACATCCGTATACGAGTATTATCGAATAGTGATGTTTTTTGCTAATGTAACTTTTTTTTTAAAATAATTCTTCTATATCTTAGATGGCATTTTTTTTGTTGGTGTGAACGACTTGCTTGTCTGTGTTACTTAATCTGCTCTGTTACTTTGTCAGTGTGTACCTTTTAATCTATCTTCTATACATACATACATATTGTCACGCCTTTATCCCCGAAGGGGTAGGCAGAGGCATATTAAACGCCCATATTTCACCGTATGCATTTTTGTCCCCCGTAACACAGGTGGTGAGCCCATTGCCGTGTTGAAATGGACAGGCGCAGGCTGTGGCGACCTGCTGTTGAAATTTTTTAAGTCGCCCATAAATCCTTCAACTTGACTTAACGACTGCCATTTTATTGGCAACCGGGCACAACGGCTTAACGTGCCTTCCGAAGCACGGAACTGAAGGGCCAAATAAATTTAATAAAAATGTGTTTATTTTAGATGTTAAATTTCGAAGAAATTTTGAACCCGTTGCCTTTTTAGTGGGGTGGTAACAAAAAGGCTAAAAGGTCTTATGTGCTAGACACTAATTAGCACGACCAATTAAAGTCCTGGTAGTCTAGGACGGACGGATATAGTTGTGTATATAATATATAAATAAACTAGCCGACCCCCGCGACTTCATCCGTGACATATTTTGAACTCCCGTGCGTCGCATCCATTTAATCCCGTCGCTTTTCATTTTGAAAATTGTCCCGATTTGTTGACATTTTTGATTACTGCTCTGATTTCCTAGGTAGTAGCGTGATGATATATAGCCTATAGCTTTCCTCGATAAATGGACTAATTAACACAAGAAGAAATTTTCAAATCGTACCAGTAATTTCTAAGATAAGCGCGTTTAACCAAACAATCAAACTCTTCAGCTTTATAATATTAATATAGATTTGTGTGTTTTCTATTTCAATTCAAGTATTTTGTTTTAAGATGACAGTTACACATGTACTTAATCACTCTTAAGTCAAACAAAGAAAAATTAAAAACTAAACTCCATAACTCAACCAGCTTAACTCCTCAGTGGGCGTATGCTTTTTACATGAAACCTGAACCGCACGAGTTTACATTTTTATCGATTATGCATCATCAGACATGTCTCATTAACTTCACAAAGGCATTAATCAGTTAGTTTCACGGATTAAGTGAAACAAATTGAAGTGTCTATGCCCGTGGGCGAGAAGAGACATTTTTACGACTCGACTCATTTCTATGCTTTAAAATTCGAATGTCAATTAACATCTCTTCTCTGTCTACGCTGGTATACTATTTATTATCGGATGCAATGGCGGTCGGCCCACAACGCGTGCATGACATCACAAAATGTCATTTCGTCATTGTTACAATTTAGTTTTAATTAATATTTTTTGTAAGCTTTGTGTCTTCATCTTACACAGTTTATTCAATTAGGAAAAATAAACTAGCGACCTGTCTGAGTGTACCGTTACGTAGGACAAAAGTGCTTACTGTAAATTGTGGGCGTATTATATGCCTCTGCCACCCCTTCGGGGATAAACGCGTGATTGATGTTTGCGTATTGGATTAGATATTCGTTGGTGTTAGTGTATCGTTTTGGAAGGAGGTTAAGTTAGGTTAGGCCGGAATTTTAATATCGTTTTTTTTTAATATGGCTTGGACAATTCACACAACGCCATCCGATTCCAAACTAAGCAGAGCTTGTAATATGGTAACCAGATAACTAGTAATCATAATTAAATATTTCTAAATAAATATTATAGATAAATAACACCCAGACACAGAATAAACCATCATGCTCATCACACAAAGTTTTATCCTGCGTGGGAATCGAACCCACGGATACACTCTCATCGCGCCGCAAAGGTATAAGTTTTCAGCAAAGCGAATTCTATTGTATATCTCTTTCCGAATGAAAACGCTGTCATGAAGTCATAATTTGAGTTTAGGAAAAAATGGAGTCGGCTGGAGGCATATCTGGCGAATAAGGTGGTTGCTGCTATTTGTTGGGTTTTTGACAAAAAGTTCGTTCACAAGAATGGCCAGTGCGCAATATCTTGTGCAAAATTCAAAAATTTTCTTTTTATAATTCTGACCTTTTTCATCGTAAAATGGTAAGGATTGACTCGTTAGACTTACAAAGATCTGAAGAGAGAAGGCTATCTATTATTTTCATATACCATATCCTTCAGATATGAGATGGTAACTACAGTTGAAGACAACGTCTCAACGTCTGACGATCAGAGTGGCGAGATTAATCTCACATTATACTCGTATATCGGTCGGTTATGATTGCTTTGTAGGCAAAGTCGAATCACCGTAAGCCTTCTTAAGCACAGGGACTCTAAACATGAAATTTCAATGACAGATGTGCGAAAATTCATTTTCGCCAAATTTAAGTAGTTACATACATACATATTGTCATGCCTTTATCCCCGAAGGGGTAGGCAGCGGCATATTAAACGCCCACATTTCACCGTATGCATTTTTGTCCCACGTAACAGGTGGTGAGTCCATTGCCGTGTCGAAATGGACAGGCGCAGGCTGCGGCGACCCGCTGTTGAAATTTTTTAAGCCGCTCATAAGGCCTTCAACTGGGCTAAACGACTGCCATTTTATTGGCAACCGGGACCAACGGCTTAACGTGCCTTCCGAAGTACGGAACTGGGGTGGGTCTAAAGGGCCGAATAAATTTAATAAAATGTGTCTATTTTAGATGTTAAATTTGAAAGAAATTTTGAACCTCTTTTAAAGTTGGTACTTACATAATGTCAATACCAATCTAACAACGACAAATGAATAAAAATTGAATTTGGAACCATAACAAGTCATTGAAATCCCCATACTTTTTTAAAAGTTTATTTTTCGGGCCTAATACAGGCTATGTGTAGAGCCGAAAAACTACACATAGCCAGACGGATGGATGTAAAATATGAAACTATAAAGGTTTAAGTAATAATCAACTAGTGGAGGCTCGTGGAATCTATGGTACCTATAGATGATTTCACGTTAGTGAAGAGTGAAGACCGATAATTACAATACAAATTAACAGTTTTACTCAACGCATATAAAACTATGTTCTGTATAAGAAAATATTCAGTATAACAAATAAATAGAACAATTTTAAAAAAGTCTTTATATTACTGTCTGATTTCAACGGGACTTTTAGTTAGTTCTCTAAATTCCTGGTAGTCTGGAATTGGTACGGTGACCAACAGGGGTAGCATTGAAATATCGCACGGCTTCCCACCTTCATTGTCCCAGGCAGGTCAGAAACAGATTTCGAACTTGGCTCGGAACGGATCTTGAACCAGAAAGGAACCTTTTCCACTGTTCAGAAACAAAACCATTCCCTTTTATTTGAGCAGGTACCTAGCCTTCTCATTAGGTATTTTGTCAGATAAAAATATTGAATTTGGCTATGATTTTCCCAATTAAATACCAATAAAATTATAAGAAATTTAAGCTTTCGTTGACACTGTGTAGGCTGAACGAAGCGCTATCTTAAGTCATTATAAATATGTACAGATAGCGACCAGAGACAATAGACTGAGCTGTGGGTGGTGGCGCGGACTACCAAATATAAAGACCCCGCTAAGACACAACGTTTGAACAGTTTGCTATAGAATTTCCTTTTGATAGAGATCTTTTAAAACCGGTATTCCTATTTCAACTGGTGGGTGCATGTCAACTGGCTAGGAAGAATGGAGTTGTGTGCGGTTGTGATCCGAACAAAGTGCATTTAAGCATTTAGATATAAATGAATTGTTTTCGTTAGATATTAATCTTATTAAGTGTTTAGAGCGTTTAAAGCGTGGGTTATAAGCATAAAAGTTTGTAGTTTTGATAATCTTGATACTAAACGACATTAGAGAACGTTCTCAGTGAGTCTATGACTGATATATTTTATTCTTAGCCATATACCGGGCGGTTCCTTTCTTTTCATATTAACTGAAATGCCTGATAACACTCCCCATAGAATAATATATTTGAGAAAAAAATAAAAATGCATAAATAGAATAAAAATAGTCGAAAGTTAGAACACCCGTTTTTGTTTATTTATAATGAAAGTACTCTCACCTTTGAGAAAACTGGCAACGTTACGGTTGCCATAACAACGCGTGTTTATGTTGACAAAAGGCGGCAGAATGATCAAAACAATACCTAGTTACCTACTGCACTTTTATTTTTCTAAATGACTACTTGCCACTATAACAGTTCTAATAAAAACACTTCACATTTATACCTAAATAACTTAAATTTTTATGTTCTCAATATGTTCACCATTTACGTCTATGCACCGCAGACATCGTCGTATAATATGGTATCCGCGGTCTCCTTGGCACCAAGTGCTGGTTATCCTGCAATCTTTGCACAACTATTACTTACAAAGATTCGGGATTCAGAAGGACATGTGCGACTGTTTCCGAACTTCTCACGGTATACCTTAACGCTAAGGCCGCATTTGCCGTAAATGAGGATCATGCCAGTGAACTAAGAGGCGGTATAATTCACTTGCGGCATCGTGTCAAACAGAAAATAAACAATAATCTAGTCAAATATCAACTAGGTAACTAATAACTTTTTCGGTACCTAATAATCACACACTTCACTGTCACAACAACAGTGACTTTTGTATCGATATTTTATGCTTGAGGTAGAGATTTTATTAGACGGTGATATTTTAATAAATATCCAAATATCGATATTTGTTTCACTGCTGCACTCCCTAGCTATGCGGCTAGGTCAGATAGAGGAAATTTTTTTTTTTCCTTTTCGCACTCTCTAACGAACGACTGAGAATTGTCAACTTTATTTCATTGAAATGTGGTTGAATTTTATTTAAAAATATCTTAGTAAGAGAGGCAACGTGTCAGGTCGATGTCCGAGGTACTGCCCTAGGTAATGTAGGTATTGCCTAGGTCAGTTCTTTTCTAAAAAACACATGATGATGAAATAAATTTAACAAACATGAGCGAATCCTGGCTAAGCTGATCAGTATTTTTGGTTCATGTTGGGGTATTTGCGCAGAAGACAACATGTACTGTAGGTGGTTCAAATTAATGTGATATCCTCGGCACCACTCGGTATAATTATGTATATCACTTAGCAGGGGTATGTACTTACTTTGGGAATTGGTGGTACCTTTATTTGATACTTCGTTCAGAATTAGTTGAGCTTCTTACTTGATACGTTATACCTATATTTAAAAAAAACCTTATAAAAGAAATAATTGGTGATTTACAATTGACCTATTGCCATAATCTTAAAGTTTATAAGTGTTATATTGTGACCTACATGTATAAACATATTTTCTTATTCCAAATTAAGCAGAGCTTGTACTATGGTAACTGATAAACTTACTTATATTTTTCTAAATACATACATATTATAGATAAATAACACCCAGACACAAAATAAACCATCGTGCTCATCACACAAAGTTTTATCGGGGTGGGAATCGAACCCACTACGTCTTGCGTAACACTCCCACCGCGCCACAGAGGCAGCCATTATTCATTCATTTCATTCATGAGTTAGTTTTCAATTTATTTTACGTTACTTTTTTTTGTAGAGGTATAAAACTACTTAAGTACCTAACCCCCGCCCAGTTTTCTTTAAGCAACTGTGCGGTGTAGTCTACAGAACATTTCCATTGGCTACGTTTCCCCAACCGATGGTGACGGTCTCAGCTCAAGTTATTATGGGCAGCTTGAAATTTCAAAAGCAAATACCGGCGCTGGATTTATTAAATATGGACCGCTTTTTCGTCGGTTCAAGTGTCTCATAATATCCGTGGGGATTTTATTTTGTTATAACCGATATCCCCACGGATGCTAGGTACAACATGACATCACTGTCCACTTCAATACGGCAATGGGCTCAGTCAGTCAGACCTACTAGGTGTAGGTACTACGTTTGATTAAATACAGTGATGTATGAAAATGTATTTGGAGAAAATGGTCCGACTGTATGCCAACGACTTAGCGTGTCTTCCGAAACACGGCACTATAAGTAAATAAAAATGCCACAAATGGTCACCCAACTCAAGAGTAACCGTATCGAAGGACGTTTTACGCAGTAACCGATTACAGTACACTGAGCAAGCGGTGCTCCGAGCTTATTAATAGCGAGAATACTATTTTTTCTATAGTCAATACCAGTTGAAGCCTGCGGCTCCGCCCGCGTGGTGAAGATTTGCCGTTACCGTTTCCTACAGAAACTTGTCTATGCGTTATTCTGATGTGTAAGCTATATTATTGTAAAGTTTTATTTAAATTCATTCAGTAGATTTTTGTGCTAAACACACATAAAATTATTTGCGTTTTATAACATTAGTAGAATTTGGAACCATAATACAGTATTGTACCTAATAACGGATTTCCGTTTCACTAATGACATCTAGTGGCGAATCTCAATTCAATCCGCCTACAGACACGTTCTATTTATGATAATGTCACTTCCGTCGCGCTTATTTAAGCAATATCATGACATTTAGAAACCATTAAACGATTTTAAAGTATACTGTTCTAAATCTTACTACTTAATATTATAAACGCGAATGTTTGTAAAGTAGATGGCTGTTTTACTCTTTCACGCAAAATCTGATACTTTACAATAATATAGCTTACACATCAGAATAACACATAGGCTACTTTTTATCCCGGGAACAAGTTCCCGTGGAAAATGGGAACGGGAAAACTTCACCACGCGTTTTTAAGTTCTTATAGAAACGTTATAACAGACAGATTTAATGATAATCGTTTGATCTCCATTGGGAAAATTTTCATATTAATCAGCTTGTTAACGAGTTGAGTTGTCACGGAAAGGGGATACAAGTAAAACTATTTCACTGACTTACAAAATAGACTGTTTGTTATTCACAATTTTTCAATATCTGATCAAACTGTTTCTACACTGTGGGCCTTATCAAGTTCGAGGTACAAGCCAGTCCAAGATGCAAGTAATTTTTAAATATTTTAAAAAAAGTGATGCTCTAGCTTAATAACGGATGAGGTTGTGGCGATGAGAAGACAAACTAAAAACAAAACCAATCCCTGTTCCAACCCGTCTGGTCAGCGTGACCAGATTTGTCATAATTGGTCTATGTCTATGGTAATATACTCACATAGCCTACCTCCTATTAACTTACTTAATGTGCCTCCCAAAGCACGGAAACGCCAATGGAATTTATCACTGGAATCACTGGTATGAATGGAAGGCTGTCACTGTCAGGAATCACAGGAGCGACCGTCATGTAAGTTGCTGTAGGCATTGATCGTTTACAAAACACTGAACTACAAGCTCTTCAAATATTGTCAATGACACAACATTTAGTGAGTAAGTAATTCTTTATTGAACCCAACATTATGCATTAGCAGACTTAGGTATCATAAAAATATAGAGATATAATAAACACATTGTCACACCTTTAAAATCCCCGAAAGGTTAGGTAGGGTAGGTATACTATACGCTCATATTTCACCGTGGTTCAGGTGGTGAGTTCATAGCCGTGTTGAAATGGATAGGCGCAGTTGTGGCGAAATGATGTTGAAATTTTCCTGCTACCCGTTAGGCCTTCTACTTGGCTTACCGACTGCCATGTTACTGGCAACCGGGACCAACGGCTAAAAATGCTCGGGAGTAGTAATGCCACACAGTGTTTATTCATCTGATAACCGGCTATAGCGAATGTTGCTTAATGCCGTGCTCATTTACAGAACACTGAGTAAGTGGGGCTACAAGCCCTTATAATATATTATACTAAGTGACCCCCCCCCCCCCGGATTTGCCCATGACATTCTTTGAACACCCATCGCACACAATATTGCATTAAATTAAAATTAAATTAAATTCAAAATAAATTTGCCCGATATTTCGATATTTATGGCTACTGCTCCGTTCTTTAGGGTAGTAGCTTAATGATATATAGCCTTATAGCCTTTCTTGATAAATGGGCTATCTAACACAATTTTTTTTTCAAATCCGACCTTCCTGATATAATTGCGTTCAACCAAACAAACAAACTCTTTAGCTTTATAATGCAGATCTGCAAATCCAATTTTAAGGAGGAGGAAATTTGTAGTGGCAAGGCATTGCTGTACCAATCGGTCGGTAAAACTGCCTAGTTGCCGTCCCGCAGGAGAGATGGAGGGGAAGGAAGTGTGCAGGACATCATCACCCTGCTGAAAGAAACCGATCCTGATGATGTGCCCGACTTCGTCGCAAAGGAGTTGCACAAGCTCCCATCGGTGGGATTTGACCATGTCGACGTGACAAGACTGCTGAAGGATATCACGTACCTGAACTCCAGCCTTGCCAGTGTGATGGCAAAATTGGAGGCCTCTGATAAAACTATCAGTGGGCTACAAACTGAATTATTGTTACTTCGTAGCAGTAATTCGGTTAGTAGATCGCCAAACGTGGCCTCTAATAATGTCAATGTACGGCGAGGCGCGCAAAATGCGTCACTGTGCAGTTTCGAGTCAGCAGAATTTGACTCGCCCGACGCTCCGGTGACCGCGGCGTGTGCCTCGAACACGAACCCGCGCTCCGCCGCCGCCTCTTTCCCCGTGAAGGTGCCGACTACTGTCACGTTGCCAGCTCCTGAGCCACGTGACTACGCCGCTGCAACGGTCAGCAACCCAGCAACAAAGTGGAGGAAGCAGAGCAGTGTCACTCAGCGCAGTACTGCACCCGTTAAGGCTTCGCGGAAGGAGCCTTGTGACGCAGAGGGTTTCACGGTAGTGGTGAAGAAGAAGAGGAAGCCCTCCAGCAAGAACCAATGTGGTACTGCTTCAAGACCTATCGAGCAGCACTTCCGCGTGAAGAGGTACCGACTACGTTGATCTACGTATCGCGAGTTCACTGCAGCGTGAACGTCGTAGACGTCGTGGACTACCTCCAGAAGAAAACCGGGTTGGTTTTGAGGGTGGAGAAGCTGGACTCGCGTCACAAAGTGAGTTTTAACTCCTTTGTGGTGAGGGTTCCTACACAACGCATCGCCACCTTCTTGAGTCCCGACTTTTGGCCGACAGGGGTGAAGTTCCAGCCCTTCAAAGGGCGCCTGCAACACGTGACCCCTTGTCCCGCGATACGTCTACGTCGCGTGTGAAAACTATTGGGCTATTGAGTTGGAGTTTAAATGTACTGGGTGACTTGAACTATGGATGAAAACTGCGTCTGCCATTTTAATATAATATCATCAAAATATTGGCAGACGGTGACTTGCCAACTCACTAGATGGGCCCCCTATACAATCGCCATAGGCAAGATAAGCCTGAAGGCGACAGGAGGCAACACCGGTGTGAGCGGCTTGGGGTGTCGAGCGGTGCGGCGCCGGTTTCACCTTCGCGGGACAGGCCCGGAGCGGGCTTCCCCGTAGTTATGCCCTTGAAAATGACACTTCCACCCCCGAGCATATAGCTCTGGCTCCCTCCCTCTGACTATTATTATTATGTCTCTTCTTTTCTCGGGTATCTTCTTTTTTTTTCTTGAAGATACCCGGGCTTTTGGTAGGCTTACATGGAGACATAGCTCCAACACGCAGAGGCCCTTTGAGAATTTTAATCTAATAGGGAATGGGACCCTCACTGCAGATAGTTCACGCCCGCCTTATGTAGAAGAACGGTAATGGATCACCTCCAATAGGAGTTAAACTATTGTGAAATGTGCTAACTATGAAATGGGCTATTGGGTTGGGTGTTAAATGGATTGGGTGATTTAAGCTATTGATGAAAACGGCGTCTGCCTTTTTAATATATTTTTATAAAACTATTGGCAGACGGTGACTCGCCAACTCACTAGATGGGCCCCCTATACAATCACCTTATTATTATTATGTTTCTTCTTTTCACGGGTATCTTCTTTTTTTTTATGAAGATACCCGGTCTTTTGGTAGACGTACATGGGGACATACTGGTCCAACACGCAGAGGCCCTTTGAGAATTTTAATCTGAAAGGAAATGGGACCCCCACTGCAGACAGTTCACGCCCGCCTTATGTACAAGAACGATAATGGACCACCTTCAATGGGAGTTAAACTATTGTAAAATATGCTAACTATAAAATTGGCTATAGGGTTGGGGGTTTGATGAACAAGGTGATTATAACTATGGATGAAGGCGGCGTCAGCCATTTTAAAATCTAATTATCAAAATTTTGGCAGACGGTGACTATTATTATTATTATTATTCTCTTTATTGAAATAGTTATAACATATTGATTTATATTTTTAAATACATTTAAATATATAAAAAAAAACTATTTCAAAACATAAAAAAATAGTGTCCCACTGGCATCGGGTACAGGGACCAAGCTACCGGTGGTTAAGGCTTCAAAGACAGGAACCTCCTCACAATACGTGCCGTGTCAAGAAGGACTGCCTTTTGTATCAGGCCCTTGATCCAGCTATCTAACGAGAGCCTCTTCAGATGGTTATCGAGGCTCTTTGCCATCAAACCATGGACCGAAACGATAATCGGAACAATAATTGCCGAATCAACAGACCACATGTCAACAACCTCATGAGCCAAGTCAAGGTATTTCAGTTCTTTTTCCTTTTCGGCTTTTATGAGGTTGTCATCATGAGGTATGCTGATATCGATAATTATTGCGCGGCGTTCCAATCGATCTATCACCACTATATCAGGCTTATTGGCAACAATAGTCCTGTCAGTGATGATAGATCGATCCCAATATAATGTAACGTGACCATCTTCAAGAACTGGGTCGGGCACATACCTGTAGTATGGTACTGGCTACTTGGTTATGTCTGTGCAAATATTCTCCATTGGCAAGACGAGAACAACCTGAAATAATATGTCTGAGAGATTCTCCGGGACAATGACATGCCCGACAGATGTCAATTGTGCCATCCTTCAGAATATACTTCCGGTAATTGTTCGTCATGACAACTTCATCCATAATTGCAAAAACAAAACCTTCAGTTTCTCCGAAAAGATTACTGAACCGTAGCCAAGATACGGACGCTTTTAAGTCAATATCGGACCTATATAAGGCCCCATAAAATCGTCCATGTAGCTCTTTGCTCTTCCACACCTCTTTGCGATCTTCATACTAAGCACTTCGGGTTTGCGCCAGTTCCCTCTGCCCATAGCAAGCGGAGTTAAACCATTGTCCACTGCAACCACATCACGGTGCAAAGGAGTATCCATTTTAAAAAAAATACTCTCTAAGGTTGCATATCTCGCGGTTATGAAGGGCCTTAGCATTTAAAAAACCACGACCCCCAAATTTCCGCGGGATATACAACCTCATAACAGATGATCGGGGATGAGGCATCCGAAATGTGGTCAGCAGTGTTCTTACCCGTCTATCAATCTTATCAAGTTCAGTCTGAGTCCATCTCATCATCATCATCCGAGCGTCTGTCCCAGTTGCGTCTCGCGACGCCCGGGGTCCGCTTTCCTACATTTTCTCCTCCACTTCGCACGGTCGTCGGCATCCCCTGTGGTGAGACCATTGGCACGCATGTCATCCCTTACGACGTCAAGCCAGCACTTCTTGGGTCTTCCCCTCTTACCGGGACCCGGCGGGGCTGACATGGCCAGACATTTGTTACCTACGTAGACCGGCGGTTGCCGCAAGACGTGACCATACCAACGAAGGCGACACTCTTGCAACTTGTCTGCAATGTCACGGACGTGAAGGCTGCCGCGGATGCGAGAGTTCCTCACGCGGTCCATCCGCGTGACTCCACACATCCACCGCAGCATCTTCATTTCCGTGACACGCAGCTCCTGCTTGTGTCGCTCCAATATCGGCCACGTCTCACTGCCATGTAAAAGGACAGGTCTAATAATGGTTTTGTAGACCTGTCCCTTCAACCGGATCGGCATTTTAGGGTCACAAATGACACCGGTCATCTCCCGCCATTTGGCCCACGCGGCAGCAATGCGTGACTTGACATCGCAATCGATGTCACTGGACGTGTGAAAAACAGATCCCAAGTATTTAACCTGGTCCGTGCGCTCGACCAAATCACCGCCTATGCGGACGGATGTGGGATCTGTCGAGTTTAGTGCCAAGTACTCGGTCTTCGCCACATTTAGTTTCAGACCGCCGTTCTCAAGCGTCTCCTTCCACGCCTTTACACGTCGCACCAATCTGCCCCTGTCCGCGTCTGCCAGCGCAATATCGTCAGCATACATGAGCAACCATGGAGGCTGCTCATGCGGGTTTCTGATGCTGTCCGACAATTCGTCTAATATTACACTGAACAGAAGCGGACTAAGGACAGAACCCTGGTGTACCCCGACGGTGATGGGGAAGGGTTTCGTGTCGCCAACAGCAGTCCGAACCATTGAGTCGGAGTCACAGTACATGTCCCGGATAGTGTCAATATAGACCTCTGGAACCCCTTTGGACCGCAGTGCCCACCAGATCATCGCACGAGGAACACAGTCGAAGGCCTTCTGCATATCTAGAAACAAACAGTGCAGAGGCGTGTTCTTCGACCTGTATTTCTCTGCGACAACCCTCAGGGCAAAAACAGGGTCCGTGGTCCCATGACTAGGGCGAAACCCATATTGACACTCCGAGAGAGTACACTCCTGCCGGATCCGAGAGTCTATAATCCTCTCGAAGATCTTCATGGTGTGGGACATCACCTTAATACCGCGGTAGCTCCCGCACTCCTGCACTGACCCCTTACCTTTGAAGACTGGAGTAATAATACTTAGTCTCCATTGGTTTGGGATCTGCCCGCTGAGGAGTATGCGGTTAAAAAGGTTTACTAAGATGCCCACACCGCGAGGACCCATCGCCTTCCAGGCTTCGATGGGGACTCCATCGGGTCCGACAGCTTTCCGATTCTTCATGCGGCGAAGCGCAGTCAGGACTTCTCCCAGTCTGAGTCCATCTGAGTATATCAAAAGAGTACATTAGGACTGGCATGACCCAACTATTGCAAGCGTGCAACTTGTTACCACCTGAACCTGGCCATAGAAACGTTCCAGCAATGCCTGTTTCATACCAGAATCAGAAATTCCTAATGCCTGTGATAAACCCAGATATTTGTTCGTCTCGGTTGCAGAAAGAGAGCTAAGCTTAGTGGAATCTGAAAGTTCTACACCATCAGATTCCACAATCACACCTCTCTTCACATGCATGACTGCACATTTGTCCACCCCAAATTCCATCCTGATGGCTTTACTGAAGGTTTCTGTTAATTTCAATAAACCTATCAGCTGCAAGTTGTTGTGAGCAAATAATTTGAGATCATCCATGTAAAGGAGGTGGGATATAACTCCACCATCTTTACGCAACCGATAGCCCAGCCCTGAACTCTCTAGCATAGTACTCAGAGGATTCAGAGCTAGACAGAACCACAACGGACTCAGACTGTCACCTTGAAATATACCCCGCTTGATCCTGATTGGTACACCATTATCGCAATGCTGACGACATCCTGCATAGCAAAGGACTGTTCTCCACTGCCTCATACATGTCTTCAAGAAAGTGCATAGAGTTGTATCAATTTTATACAACTCTAGGACCTTCAAAAGCCACGTATGTGGCACTGAATCAAAGGCCTTTTTATAATCTATCCAACATGTCGCCAGGTTTTTACGACGTACCTGTTGACTGATGGTCATATCAATTAACAGGAGTTCCTTAGTGCCACGGGCCCCTCTTCTACATCCATTTTGAAAGATAGATAATATCGAATTCGTCTCTAAATGTTTAGTAATTTTGACTCTCAAAATGGATGTTAAAAGTTTATATATAGTCGGTAAACAGGTAATCGGTCTATAGTTTTTGGGATCCGCAGTACTACCAGACTTATAGAGTAAGTGAGTTGTACCAGTTGTCATAAAATGGGGAAGTGAACCCACATCTAGAGATGATTGAAATTGTGAAGCTAAACGGGCGTATGAGCTTCGAAACCATTTCAGCCAGAAATTGTGCAGTCCATCCGGTCCCGCTGATTTCCAGTTCGGCAACGAACGAACTGCACTGGCTACATCTTCTACATCAATGGATGTTGGCTCCATAACCTGTATATTCTCACATGCCCGTTCAACATCTTTCATCCATACAACTGCCTTATGATCTACAGCTACCGACCAAATGTTGCGCCAAAACGCGTTAGTAGTATCAGCATCTGGGAGAGTAACGCGATTTTTATCTAGATGTGGGTTATCCCATTTCTCATCTCTTTGAAACATACGATTCTGATTATATCGATCAACACGCTCTTTGTAACGCCGGATTCGATTTGCCCATGCATAAACTTTTTGTTTTAGTAGATCAATGGGCTCTGTGACACATGATGCGTACAGTTGTGAACTTATATTAGTGTCCAAGAACGCCTGCTTTACAAAGCGCATCACCCTCGGACGATTATTACCGGCTTTATAACATATTAGTTTTCCAATGAGTGCCCTGGTCTCGGAAATACGCCTCTCAATTTTACACTGCCAGGCTGGTTTTGCAACCCTTGGTCGATTAGCTTTTTCATTGTCATAAAATTTAACCTTAGCTACTCGACAGGCTGCAACCGCCCCTCTATACAGAATTGAGTGGGTATCACCGAGATCTTCACTATTCTCTAGATGTTTTAAAAGTATTGTATCTAGGGCACACACCAGGGCCATATTTCTTTTATGCATGGGCATACGAGGAAGTCGTGGTCTGTTATTTGATACTGAAAATCGATATTCCAGAAGCGTATCCTCCAAAGCACTCCTTAATCGTTCGTTACATTGGGTACTTACGGATATAGTCTCATTGTCAACAACTTCCTCATCAACAATGACATGTGGCGTATGAGATCGCGACGAGGTCACAGTTTGTGACGAAGTAGTAACAAGAAGGCTATTCTGTACGTCAGAACGTAGCCTCTCAAGTGTGGGACTATCAAGCATATTACAACGCTGAATAGCCCGCACCTGATCCGACAATAGTTGTGCTTACACGTTGATAGCCGGCTTAAGTTCCTGAAACACAGACAGTAAACGACAATGGTACGCAGTAAGGTTAGCAACCAGCTCTGTAGTCGCATAATATGCCCGCATGACGTTTTCATTAATTGCTTTAGTCCACATCATGCGGTGAACATCACCACCGGCAGTGGGGGCCCTATTCGAGGCCGGCGGGCCTCGGGGTCCTAAGCTTGCAGGTGGCCGGCCTCTTCCCTGCCGACGTACAGGTGTTGGCGAAGTCGGTGGGGAGAAATACTCGTCGCTGCTGGTGTCGGTGCTCGACGCTTCGATGGCAGGCGGTATCGCTGGAGCGGTTTCTGATGACTGCGAAGCGGAGTTGCATGACGAGTCCGGTGATGGTATTTGTGCTATTTGTCGTGTTTAGGCTCTGGTCAACATCATTTATATACTTATTTTATAGAATAATATTAAGTACCTTTGTTGTGACATTCTCTGTCATGTCAATCTGTAAATTATTAATGTGTATTTCCAAAACGTTCATATTTTATATTCTATTTCTAGTATTTGAAGGCTTTATTGCTGTTTTTATTACTTGATAGTAATTTTCGAATAAGTATTTGTGTTAACATTAATAAAATGTAATTAAAATATATTGGTAAAAAATGTGTTGACTTAGATACAGTGTTGCCAATTGTTATTATTATTATTATTTAAATTGTGAGTTTTATCTAAATTTCTGAATAGTAAAAAAGTTACAGTTACCGAAAAAGTTATTCGTTGTTCAACCCTGCCCAATATCAGTAACGTTATAAGCGGTTAGGACAGCCGCAAGCGGACGAACTTCAGGATTGTTATGTCAACAGAATTTCACTCACTAGCCGTTTTATTGTTGTCATTATGACGTTTACTGCTAACTCGTGATTTAAGATTTATTTTACGATGCCTCACGCTTTGTATTATCCCGAAAAGAGTAGAAATGAACTAATTTTGATGAAGTTTTCTACGAAAGAAAGTTCAGAAACTTAAACGAAATCATGTAGGTACATTCTATAAAAATATTTCCTGAAATTTAATCAAATGGTAGGTAGTATAAGTTGAATAAATGAAGCGCTCGTGGCCCCGCGGTCTCGCAAATGTAAATGCGGTGGCATTTACATTTGCGAGCGTTTCCGTGCTTTGGAAGGCACGTTATGCCGTTGGTCCCGGTTGCCAGTAAAATGGCAGTCGTTAAGCCTGGTTGAAGGCCTTATGGGCGGCTTGAAAAATTTCAACAGCAGGTAGCCACAACCTGCGTCTGTTTATTTCAACATGGCAATGGGCTCACCACCTATTACGTGGGACAGGAATCCACACAGTGAAAAGTGGGCATATAATATGCCTCTGTGTTGTAAAACCTCTTTTGGATGTTTTTCTTTCTTTAATCTAAAATTTTGTATTTTTTCTGATTTAGAACTATCAATTACAAAACTCTGATCTCTCATCAAGCTCTTTTTATTTTTCATGATAAAATAATTACAACAAACGTTATCAGCATGAAGATCTTTTTATTTTTCATGATAAAATAATTACAACAAACGTTATCAGCATGAAGAGTGAGAATATTTGAAATAATTGTGTAAATAGTGTTATTATTTCGTGAGTAGGCAATATTTAAAAGAAATGCCTGGAGACGGAGATTTGTCCATACCCGGCCATACAGGTACGAGTAAGTCTTTGCATAAAGCAACGGGTAGTATGTCTCAACAAATAAAACTTTTAACAAGTAGAGAGGGTTATTCAGACTGGAAGTTTAAGATGAAGATGTATCTTCTTCACGAAGACTTATGGGAAACAGTAAATGGATACCCAGAATGCGATACGACACCTGCACATATCAAAGCCTTTAATGATAAGAAGGCCTTGTCCAAGATATGTCTGACCTTAGAGGGATCTGCCGTTACACACGTCAGGAACGCAGAGACTGCTAAACAGGCTTGGGATGCGCTGGCCGCAGCTTTTGAGGATAAAGGCATGGGTCGTAGATTAGCATTGGAACGTAAACTCTACCGTTATAGTCAGAGTGATTTCAATAACAATATTGAAGAATACATTGATGCCATAATGAAAACGCATCAAATGTTGGTGGATATTGGCGTTAAAATAGAGGATGCCACTATTGCTGCAATAATGCTTGGAGGATTGGGACCTCACTATGAACCTTTGATTATGGCATTGGAAAATTCAAACGTCCAGATAACAAGTGAATTGGTCAAAGGTAGATTATTGAACGAGATCTCTAAAAGTATAGAAGATCAACCATCTACTTCAGTTTTCTATATGTCACGTGGAAATAAATGTGGAGGAAATAATTCTAAAAAAAGAATTCTAAGATTCAGAAAAAGCCAGTTATTTGTTATGATTGTCGAGAACCTGGTCATAAGAGACCTGATTGTCCTCATAGAAAAGGTAAACAGGCTAATATGACATTAGTGACTGCGACTGCATTAAAAACTGCAGATGAATCCAGATCAAAATGGTTCATTGACTCTGGCGCCACAAACCACATGAGTTGTGATTCAGAATGCATGAAAAATGTGCGGTATTTTGATAAGACTATCGAAGAAACAGTTACGATAGCTAACGGTAACAAGCTGAGATGCACAGGTATCGGAGATGTCCAATTTGATCCTTCGCAATGCAAAGGTAAAATTAGTGATGTTGTAATTTGTCCTGATTAGAACTGCAATTTAATTTCGATTAAGAAAGCTGCTGAAAAAGGTATTATTACTGTTTTTGATAAAGATAAATTTACTTTTATAAAATTTTTTCTTGTACTGGTGATGTATTATTGCGATGTTTTTTTTTGGAGGGCTGTACACTTTAGATTGTGCTGTTAATATCCCCCAAAAGTTAGTTGCTTCCCCTGTGCTTCTTGACCAGTCCTATGATCTTTGGCATAGACGTTTAGGTCATCTTTGTAGGATAGGTATGGATCAGCTCAAAAAGGGTAAGGCTATTATATATACACTAGCTAACTAACTAACTATAGTTAGTTAGTTAGTTAGCTATTGGTATTGAATATAAAGAAATCAATAAAGAGCCGTGTGTCTCCTGTGTCGAGGGAAAGCAAGCTAGAAAACCGTTCAAGCGTATTATGTACACGAAGGGTACTAATATTTTAGAATTGATTCGCACAGATTTGTATGGTCCAATGTCTTCATCTTCATTTCAAGGTAATAAATACATTTTAATCTTTGTTGATGATTATTCAAGGATGATATTTGCTTATTTTATTTCATCTAAAGCTGACGTAAAAAGGAAGTTTTGTGAGTTTCAAACTCTTGTAGAAAGACAAATGGACACTAAAATTAAAAGAATACGGTCCGATAACGGAACTGAATTTGTAAATGGGGATTTTGCAGACTATTTATGTTTACAGGGTATTAAACATGAAACGAGTGCCCCATATAGCTCACAACAAAATGGAGTTGCTGAGTGTACCAATCGTTCCTTAGTCGAAAAGGCACGTTGCATGCTCTCCGAAAGCGGGTTACCTAAGGCTTATTGGGAAGATGCTATAGACACAGCCGTCTATCTGAAGAATAGGTGTCCTCATCGTGCAACTGATGGTCGTACTCCCTATGAGATGTGGTATGGCTCGAAACCTAATTTGTCTCATTTAAGAGTATTCGGTTGTAGAGCATTGGTCTATATTCCTGACAGCTTAAGAAAGAAACTTGATGCTAAAGCTACTGAAAAAATATTTGTTGGATACTCAGAAACTCCGAGTAATTATTATTTCAGAAATGCTAATTGTCCGAGAAATAGGATTAAATCTAGAGATGTTACATTCTTTGAGAATAATTTTACTAATTTGAAAAATAACGCTAATGTTTTTGAAGATTGTACACCCCTACTATTAAATGGGTTGGCTGATACCCATTCGGGTGAAACTGTATTAGTTACAGGTGATAAAGAACCACGGCTAGTACTAGTGGTCTTGATGATATGATTTATGAAACGGCCGTAGTGGCTCAAAATGAAGTTTGTGGTAATGGAGAAGCTAATGAAGAATTAGAACGTTCAGATGTCGAAGTAGAAGATGTTCAAAATGAACTGTATTGTGATGCAGAGGCTGATGAAGAATTAGAACGTTCAGATGTCGAAACAGAAGATGTTCAAAATGAACTATTTTATGATGCAAAGGCAGATGAAGAATCAGAACGTTCAGATGTCAAAGTAGAAACTGCAGTTCGACGATATCCATTAAGACAAAGGAAGCCGAAAGATTTTGGTTCTGATTTTATACTTTATAAAGATTGTATGGAGGTCATTAACAAAGAGCCTTTCAGTTATTTTGAAGCTATAAATTCAGAAGATAAGGAAAGTTGGCAATCTGCAATGGATGATGAATACAGTTCATTGATTCAAAGAAATACTTGGATGTTAGTTAACAGACCAAATAATAAGAAAATTGTCTCTTTCAAATGGATATATAAATTAAAAAAGGACGCCCATTGAAATGTCATCAAGCATAAAGCTAGATTAGTAGCAAAAGGCTATTCTCAACAAGCCGGTGTAGATTATTATGAAACGTTTTCTCCAGTTGTGAGAAACTCATCGTGCGCACGCTACTGGCTTTGGCAGTTGATACAGCTTTCCTCAACGGAGATTTAGAGGAAGAAGTATATATGGAGCAACCTATAGGGTTCAGTAGAGAAATACTATTTGAATTTACGTGTTTACATTTAAATTTCAAAAAATATCATTTTCTTAGCAAAAATAAAATGCTGACCGCCCGACCGCGCATCGCGTCTAAAGTGTATCTCTTTCACACTTTAGATAAATATGCAAGAGTAAAAGAGAAACAAATAGTGTCGCGTCCGAGAGTGACTTGCAAATTGTGTTCTAACGGAAAGCTATGGAGCGGATTGACACTAAATATTTTTTGAGTTTATGAAGTAAATATTTAAACTTATGTATTACCATGTTGCTGAATGTTTTATTTTTTAGTTTTTCGTACTAAAAATAGGTCGATTGCGTTTTACTATTTTAAAGTATACTAAATTAATTTATAAAGGTGTTCTTAATAGTGTTCTTAACAAAAATGTTGTTTAGGTTTTTTACTACACAACAATACAATTTAGAAAC
Source organism: Thumatha senex (assembly GCA_948477245.1). NCBI lineage: Eukaryota > Metazoa > Arthropoda > Insecta > Lepidoptera > Erebidae > Thumatha > Thumatha senex. The sequence goes on from OX419726.1 coordinate 24,751,828, forward strand.
GTTGTTGTATTTATCCTGCTATGTTTATGAAAAGTATTTTTCCTATCTAATGTAATTATTCCAGATTTTTCGGTTCATTAATTAAAGTTCTAATCATTGAGTTATAATACTATAGAGTCACAATCAGACAAATAAAATGTCCGCGCCGAAACTCGGCGCACGCTGCGAAGTGCGCAGAGTTTTTGTTTAGTTGTAAGGCGACCGCAATCCTCGTACAACGTCCGTGATGCCAAAGTGGTCGGTTGTTTCCTGCCCAAATAACAGCAGATACGTGACAAAAAAGGATAGTGTCTCATATTTTAGGTAAGTATTAAAACGAATTTACGTATTTATGTATCCACAGTGCGTGTTTACATTTAAATTTCAAAAAAAATCATTTTATTAGCAAAAATAAAATGCTGACCGCCCGACCGCGCATCGCGTCTTAAGTGTATCTCTTTCACACTTTAGATAAATATGTAAGAGTAAAAGAGAAACAAATAGAGTCGCGTCCGAGAGTGACTTGCAAATCGTGTTCTAACGGAAAGCTATGGAGCGGATTGACACTAAATATTTTTTGAGTTTATGAAGTAAATATTTATACTTATGTATTACCATGTTGCCGAATGTTTTATTTTTTAGTTTTTCGTACTAAAAATAGGTCGATTGCGTTTTACTATTTTAAGGTATAAATATTAAATACAATATTTTTGTTTTTAGTTTTCCTCGAAACCCCATAAGATGCTCAGAATGGACAGTTATTATAGCAAAAGCCCGAAATGAATTAAACTTCAAGCCATATAAAGGGACGGTTGTATGCTCCAATCACTTTCCTCTTTCAGACATTTATACAACAACGAAAGGTTTTAGCAGGCTTAACAAAAATGCAAAACCTACTTTATAAGTAAGAATTTATCCTTTTAAATGAATTTATTATATTTAACTGACGATTTCGATTCAATTTGAGTTTCTAAGTTCTAATACATAAAACCTTTATTCCTCATATTAATTTTGTTTTATTCTGCTCTCTGCTCCACGCATAACCACTACTTACTTAATTTACTAGTGCAATAATATGATAGGTAGATGAAATAAAAATACTGAAACCTTTTTTGAAATCAGATGGTAGTTTCGGAGTTCTTCTAGGTATATTTTAACTCACTCTTTTATACAGTCCAATTTTGTTATATATTACTCTTTACATTTTCCATTATACACTCCTTCTAAACAAGTGCACTACATCTAGGAACACTGCATTGCTTACCATCAGGCAACTAGTGGTCAAGCGCTTGCCTAATTTGATATAAAAAAAAATATAATAATTTGAGTATCAATAACGTCTCCACTGCTGACTTGTTCCCTATTCGTACGCAAGCCCATAGTGAATGATGATGACAATGCATACAAGCGATTTTGAACATTATGCAATCGGCCTAACGCCTAAATTCGAGCAAATGTCATTTTGAACTTTGTTATATTAAATGTATAGGCACAGTATAAAGAGTAAACCTATCAGTAGCGTTACGCCTTTGAAGTTGACAAAAATGCCGACAACGTCTAGACAGTGATGCTTGTAGGGTTGTCACAAGTATACAAGGCTGATGTTATTTATAATTTATTTATTAACTCGTACTCGCAATCAACTATCAACATTATAATATAATATCTTAATCTTAATAATATTATAAATGTGAAAATTTGTAGAGATGTTTGTTACTGTTTCACGTAAAAACTACTGAATAGATGTTAATGAAACTTTACAATAATATAGCTTATACATCGGAATAACACATATACTTTTTATCCCGGGAACAATTTCTTATTGGAAACGGGAACGGGAAAACTTCTCTACGCGGGCGAAGCCGCGGGCGTCAACTAGTATGTATATATAATAAATCAATAATATAAATACCGGTTTAAAAATAAGGATCTGAGATTTCACCAATTGCCGCACACGGAAGTAAATAAGGGTCATTTCATGTCGAATCGATAGTTTTTTTTATGAGAAAGCGTTTACGAAATGGCTGCCGCGTAGTAGATATAAAATTATGGGGTTTCTAGCAATCAATATGCCCGCCGAACTAGTCTTATAAAATTTCATGTTGGGTATCGTATAAAGGGTTTTTTGGTATGCTAAAACCACGGCGCGGTGGCCATATTCGATTGCAAAATTAACACTAAATTCGTACTCAGCATACTAAAAAACCCCTTATATGATACCCAACATGAAATTTTAAAACCACGGTGCGGCGGCCATATTGGATTGCAAAATTAACATGAAATTCGTACTCAGCATACCAAAAAACCCCTTATACGATACACAGCATGAAATTTTAAAATCACGGCGCGGCGGCCATATTGGATTGCAAAATTAACACGAAATTCATACTTAGCATACTAAAAAACCCCTTATACGATTCCCAACTTGAAATTTTATATCCACGGCGCGGCGGCCATATTGGATTGCAAAATGAACACGAAATTTGTATTTAGAATATTAAAAACCCCATGAATTAAAGAAATCTATACAAAAATTCAAAAATCATAGCAATGCGTCAGCCCTGAAAGACTGTCCTGAGCTACTAACAACATTTTGTTCGCAGCTCGGGACAAACCCTCCCGCGTCTCGTCCCTTGTCCCCCGCACGATTGCTCTATCTAGACAGCTTCGTCGACCGACTGTATGTCTTTCGGCTGTGGTATAGGTATGTAGAACGGCGCTCGGACATTTTTTGAGTGTTGTCTGTTTATGATTGTGACTATAGTATTGTAACTCAATGCTTATACTGAAGGTGAGTTTTGTGCACATGCTGTAAATACGAGGCCTGATATAGCTTACACGGTAAGTTATTTGAGTCAATTCAATAACAAATATAGCAATACACATTGGACTGCAGCAAAACGAGTATTACAATATTTAAAGGGTACTATAGACCACTGCATTACCTATAAGAAGACTGGTAAATACCTTAATGGTTTCGCAGATGCAGATTGGGCAAATAGTATTACTGATCGTCGTTCGTACACAGGATTTTACATGGAATTGGCGGGTGGACCGATTAGTTGGGAGTCAAAGAAGCAGCCGACTGTGGCACTCTCTTCGACTGAAGCTGAATATATGTCTCTCTGTAGTGCGGCAAAATAAGCCATATTTTTGCGCAGATTTTTAGCGGAATTGACTGGTAAGCTTGACCAAGTAATTATTTCTAGAGATAGTCAGGGAGCACAGAAAATAGCTTCTAACCCGGTCCATCACAATAGGACTAAGCACATTGATGCAAAGTTTCACTTTTTGTTTCACAAGTTCACAAGTTGTTAATAAGTTTATTTGATTGAAATATTTGCCTAGTAAAGAAATGCCGGCCGATATATTAACAAAACCTCTAGGAAGATTGGCACATAATAATTGTGTTAACAAAATGAGGTTAACTTAATTTATTATGTTATGTCACATATTATATGATTATGCTATGTAATTGTTTTATGTAATGTGTTGGCAATTTGTTTTTCCTGTGTTAAATTTTAGATAAAGTGGGGCTGTTGTAAAACCTCTTTTGGATGTTTTTCTTTCTTTAATCTAAAATTTTGTATTTTTTCTGATTTAGAACTATCAATTACAAAACTCTGATCTCACATCAAGCTCTTTTTATTTTTCATGATAAAATAATTACAACACTCTGCCACCCCTTCGGGGATAAGGCGTGATGGATATTAATTTATTTATTTTATTTAGTATAAGTTTACGCATTAAATGTTCATAATATTTGATAAAACTCTATTAGCCATTAAATTTTAATATTTATTTTATTGGTCTTTATTTTGTTCAGACCTTAATGTGGACATTAAAAAAATATTGTACGAGGATGAAAGTTTCTAGTTTTAAATAGATTTTCAATAGCTTTATTAAATATTCACTTATTTTTTCAGTAGCAACCACTTTTTAATTTCTCATTTTAAGCAAAGATTTTAACTCGGTTACATTCAAACATGTCTTTTAGTTCGCCAAAAGGAATCCCCCTCTTGGCAAGCCTTCTAACTTGCAAGACGTCTCCTCACTTCCTTTGACCCTCAATAGACAGTAGCGTTTATATTAACTTTTCACGCTCCGCTAGAATAAAAAAATATATTATAAACATCTATTCATTTAGGTCACCTAGTAACAATTATGACAGTTATTACGAATGATTCTATATTTACATTTTCTGCCACATTCGCAAAGCAACAGGTAAAGCCTGTGAGCAAAAATATGGCAAGAAATCTCAGACAACTCTTTCCCTATCGCCAAAAGTATTTGCAAATTGTTGTAACACATTATAGTGATCCTAAGTTAATTTACTTAATAAAAGGAAATTTTAAACTGAAGAATCTGAGGTTGAAGAAGAAGGAAACACGTGTGCCTTAAAGCGTTACAATACTTTATGGCTTTGCACAGAAAGAACTTGTGAATCCCAAATATAGATATTACAACCTTTTATAAAAAGTATTACCGGACAACCCATAACAAAAACTGTTTCTTCAATAATATACAAAATTTCACTTCAAAACGCTGACGTTGACTAAAAGATAGAAGATATGGGAACCTAAGTAAAATACTTTCGTCGCTCTGAAAAGTTCAATCGAGCAAATCTATAAAGTTTTCATTATTTCCCTCGACAGACTTGGAACACTTGGAGACACGAGAATTGAATTCTATCGGTGAGATTAAATCTTTGTGAAAGGGTTGACTTAAAGTTTTATGTGCGCGATTATACTTTATATCAACAACTTCGAATCCAAATTACCAGGTGAATTTAACTTTGAAATAATTAAAAAGTAATACTTACTTATTCAATTTGCGATCTATTGTCGTACTTGGTCGTAATTCTACTAATTTTATAAATTTTAAAGCTTGAAAAGACGTTCGTACTTTTTGTTGTTGTTACTTTACTCATAGCAATAAGTTGGCGGATAGAGTTTGTCAGGAGCCCTGGGGCTATATTTTTGAGGGTTCACCCGGAACCCTGGCCATAGGTAGATGGAAGGGTACCATATAATTTTAGTCGGTAGGTGCCCGACATAGCCATGAAAAATTCCACATGAAAAAATAATGGGATCTACAGAATTAATAAACATATTTACATTTTTAAATACAAACAAATAATGAAGCGCTCATGGTCCCGCAGACTCAGTATTCTATAAAAACGACAACTTTCACTATGGCTGGTCCTCGGATGGGTGACCACTTTGTGGCATTTACATATGCGAGCGTTTCCGTGCTTCGGAAGGCACGTTAAGCGGTTGTTCCCGGTTGCCAGTAACATGGCAGTCGTTAAATCAAGTTGAAAGCCTTATGGGGGGCTTGAAAAATTTCAACAGCAGGTAGCCACAACCTGCGTCTGTCTATGAAATAGACAGGCACAGGTTGTGGCACAGGCAATGGGCGCACCACCTTTTACGTGGGACAGGAATACACATTGTGAAATATGGGCATATAATATGTCTCTGCCACCACTTCGGGGATAAGGCGTAATAGATAAATAAACAAATATATAAATTGCCCAACAAGTCATAATGAACAGGTTTACCCTGAGTAGGGATTAATAATAATAATAAAAAAATTTGGCAACGTCAAGAGCAGTTATATTTTATAAAATCATTTTACTTTTTCAGAAATATTTTAACAAAAGTAACTATTCAAGCTTTACCATAGAATATTACAACAATACAATCAAACTATATTATAAAAACCGAAATATGCAATAAACAAGAAAATAAACAATGTTTGTGAAGAATGACATGACGTTTAAAGTCATGTCAAAAGATATAAATAAGAAAATGATAAAATTATAACATGCTCACTAGAGCCAAAAGTCGCCAAAATGCACACACAACACCACCGGACTCGTCGCATAGCTCCGCCTCGCAGCACATGGAAACCTTGGAACCGATTGCTGCTGAGACGTTGAGCTCCTCATCGAGCGACGAGTATTTCTCCCCTCCGACGTCGCCATCACCTGTACGTCGACAGGGGAGACGCCGGCCACCGACGTGCTTGGAGCCCAGAGGCCCACCGGTCTCGAATAGGGTCCCCGCTGCCGGTGGTAATGTGCACCGCATACGATGGACTTCATCTATGAATGAAAACGTTATGCGGGCATATTTTGCGGCTACAGAGGGAGGAATTAACCTCACTGCGTACCGTGTTCGTATGCTGCCTTTGTTTCAGGTACTTGAACCAGCGGTCAACGTTTCGGCACAACGGCTATCGGATCAAGTGCGAGCCATTCAACGCTGTCACATGTTAGATAACGCCGCACTTAAGAGGCTTCGTTCAGAAATACAATGTAGCCACATCATCCCTTCTTCATCTCAACCTAGTGTGGTTATTCAAATGAATAATGACGTAGAACCTGTCAATTCCATTGACGAAGAACTGGATGATGTTGCTACAAGAGTAAGTACCCAGTACAGTGATGAATTAAGGAGTACTTTGGAACGAACGATTACTGAGTATAGGTTTTCTGATCCTGAGAATCGTCCACGTCTACCGCGTTTGCCTACGCATAAAAAGAACATAGTGCTAGTGTGTACCCTGGACTCGGTTTTATCAAGTTATTTTGACACTTGTTTAGATTTAAGTGATGCACATTCAATTCTGTATTGTGCGGCTGTTGCAGTTTGACAGGTAGCTGGTGTTAAATTTACACAATTTGAACCAGCTATTCGACCAAAATCTGTTCCAGCCTGGCAATGCAGAATTGAGCGTCGTATCGCCGAGACTAGGGTGCTCATTGGCAAGCTGTGCTGCTTCAGGACGGGTAATACACGCCCAAAAGTAATGCGTTTCGTGATTCGGGCATTCGCGGGGACTGATATTAGTCCTTGCGAATACTCTTTACGAGTCACGGAACTTATTTACCACCTGAAGCAGAAAATTTATGCGTGGGCAAATCGTATACGACGATACAAGAAGAGAGTGGATCGCTATAATCAGAATCGTTCGTTCCAAAAAGATGAGAGGTGGGTGTATAGAAGATGGGAGCAGCCTGATTTTCGTGTGACTGACATGTGCCTGCCTGATACTGAAGCCACAAACACATTTTGGCGAAGTATTTGGTCGGCGCCTGTTAGTCATACAGAGGATGAGTGGATGCGGGATGTCGGATTGTCTTGTGAGTCTATACTTACAATGGAACCAATAATCATAACATCTGATGACGTTGCCAGTTCAGTTCGTTCGTTACCCAATTGGAAGTCACCTGGGCCGGACGGACTGCACAATTTTTGGCTTAAATGGTTCCATAGCTCACATGACTGTTTGGCATCTTGCTTTCAAAAATCACTTGAATCTGGGTTGCTGCCATCTTTTATGACCTCAGGTATCACTCACCTCCTTTATAAATCAGGTAGTACTACGGACCCTAAAAATTATAGACCAATAACTTGTTTACCTACGGTCTATAAGCTTCTCACATCCATTTTGAGAGTCAAATTAACAACTCACATTGAAAATAATTATATTATGTCCAACTCTCAAAATGGATGTAGAAGCGGGTCACGTGGTACTAAGGAACTCCTTATTCTTGACATGGCCATTAATCAGCAGGTCCGCCGTAATTGGAGAAATCTGGCAACATGCTGGATTGATTACAAGAAAGCCTATGACTCAGTGCCTCATATGTGGTTGTTGAGGGTGCTAGAGTTGTATAAAGTTGATACAACTCTATGCACCTTCTTAAAGGCGTGTATGGGGCAATGGAGAACGGCTCTTGTTTATCCAGGGTGTCGTCAGGTTCTTGGGAATGGTGAACCTGTGAAGATTGAGAGGGGTATTTTCCAGGGTGATAGTTTGAGTCCCTTATGGTTTTGTCTAGCGCTGAATCCTCTCAGTACTTTACTGGAGAATTCAGGGCTGGGGTATCAGTTTCGGAGAGGAGGTCAAGTTGTGTCGCACCTTCTTTACATGGATGACTTGAAATTATTTGCCTCCACCGAATCCCACTTGACTGAGTTACTAAAGGTCACTGAAACTTTTAGTAACTCTATCAAAATGGAGTTTGGTGTAGATAAATGTGCTGTTATGCATGTTAAGAAGGGGCGGATTGTGAAATCTGAAGGAGTACAACTTTCAGATTTTACAAAACTTAGATCCCTTTCTGCAACTGAAACCTATAAATATCTGGGTATGTCGCAGGCATTGGGTATTATTGAGACTGACATGAAACGAACGTTGGGAGAGCGTTTCCTGGGCCGCCTGAAAAAGGTACTTAAAAGTCTTTTATCAGGCGGAAACAGGGTGCGTGCTATCAACGGGTGGGCTATGCCAGTCTTAGTATACTCCTTCGGCATACTTAGATGGACTCAAACCGAATTAGATTCCCTGGATAGGAAAGTTCGCTCACTATTGACAGCATATCGAATGCATCACCCGCGTTCGTCCGTAATGAGGTTGTATATCCCACGGAAATGTGGAGGTCGCGGCTTTTTAAATGCCAAAACTTTGCATAACCGTGAGATATGCAACCTTAGAGAATATTTTCTTCGTACTGACGTGGGGATGCATAGGGATATGGTGGCAATAGATAATGGACTGACCCCACTCGCTCTTGCCAAAGAGAACTGGCGCAAACCACTAATACTAAGTACTGACGATCGCAAGGAGATATGGCAGAGTAAAGAACTGCATGGACGGTTTTATCGGGCTTTACATAAGCCCGATGTAGATTTATTAGCTTCTGTCTCCTGGCTACGGTTCGATGATTTATTTGGCGAAACCGAGGGTTTTGTCTGCGCAATTACTGATGAAGTTGTTATGACGAATAACTATCGGAAGTATATTCTGAGAGATGGTACGGTTGACATATGTCGGGCATGCCACCTACCTGGTGAATCTCTTAGACATATAATATCTGGTTGTTCTCGTCTTGCCAACGGCGAGTATTTGCATAGGCACAACCAAGTAGCCAGGATTGTCCATCAGCAACTTGCACTGAAATATAACCTTGTCGATTCAGAGGTACCGTATTATAGGTATGTGCCCGACCCAGTTCTAGAAAATGGTCGTGTCACATTGTACTGGGACCGATCTATTATCACTGACAGGACTATTGTAGCCAATAAGCCTGATATAGTGGTAATAGATCGGTCAGAACGCCTCGCATTAATCGTTGATATAACCATACCACATGACGAGAATCTCGTAAAAGCCGAAAAAGATAAACAAATAAAATATTTGGACCTTGCTCACGAGATTGTCGACATGTGGGATGTGGATTCAGCGATTATTGTTCCGATAGTTGTATCGGCACATGGTCTGATCGCCAAGAGCCTCGACCAACATCTTAAGAGGCTCGCGTTAGGCAGTTGGGTCAAGGGCTTGATGCAAAAGGCGGTTCTTCTGGGTACGGCACGTATTGTGCGGAAATTCCTGTCTCTGCAGCCCTGACCGCCGGTAACTTGGTCCCTGTACCCGATACCGGTGGGATACTATTTTTTATATTTTTAAATAGATTTGTTTTATATAATGTATTTAAAAATGTAATTTATATGTGTATTTATTTAATAAAGGAAATAATAATAATAGACAAAAATAATAATATAATAATAATAATAATATATGGTCTTATATGTTTATAAGACCGGGTATCTTCATAAGAAAAAAATAGAAGATACCCGTGAAGAAGAGACGATAATAATAATAAATCTTTATTCATTTAGGTCACAAAGTAACACTTATGAACGTCAAGAATATTGCTTCTGCATTTACATTTACTGCCAGATTCGCAAAGCAATAGGTAGAGCCTGAGGAAGAACCTGGCAATAAAACTCATGGCCACTCTTTTCTAAACGCCAGTAATTACATTAGTTTGATTAACATGATATTTGACCAATTATATATAGCAATGAATTTATACAAACAAAAAAACAAAATCAATGTTGTGTTTAAATCATATCAAAATTAGAGCGATTATAGTTGCCGGTTCCAAGCAAGATTAAACCCACAACCTCAGGATTTGTCCAACAACCATTCGATATTTTTGATGGGATGGTATGGGAAATGGGTTTCGAGAGATGGCTGCAGTAGGTACGGGTTTTTTGCCATATACCAATATTATACATGTGAAAGTTTATTTGGAAGTGTGGACTAATGTTGTTACTCTTTCACACAAAAGCGGAATGAATTTTGGTTACATAAATATATAAGCTAAGATATCAAAATAGGATTTAGGTTACTACCTGATCCCGGTAAAAGTTCCTGTGCCGCTGGGCTGAGCCGCGTGCATGAACTAGATTTCGATATTCATGAAGAGTGACACCAATGAGTGACACTGACAATGTACAAGGCGACCAGCGACACACAATCAATCATATCTTAGTTAATTTATGACATGAGCTGTTAAACGTGTTGATATTCCCATGTAGAGGTCAATGACATGTTCGAATATGATAAAGAAACGTTATCATTCTTCAAGGTCGTGATGCATAGTAATGGCAATACCGGCAGTCTCTATCATCTGTTATATACTTCGAAACTTGCAAACACCTTGTAAAAAGATAAATAAATAAAATAAAATAAATAAAAATATCTTTATTTTGCATAGACCATTTTAACGGCGCTTACAAAATGTCATACACTATTTAAAATATTTAAAGCGACCACCGGTTCGGAACGCGGCCCACCTGAGAAGAACCGGCAAGAAACTTAGGAAGGCTTTTTTTTGATGGCCTATTTACAATTTAATATTATTTCACTTTGCCAGCAGATCATTTCCAGGCGTCCCTGTCCTGCAAATAGTCTGTAACGGAGTAAAAACCTTTTTCACAAAGCTTGCTTTTAATAAACTTTTTAAATTTATTTAAAGGTAAATTTCTCAGGTCACAGGGAAGCTTGTTGTAAAAGCGTATACAGTTACCCTGGAAAGAATCGCCAATCTTATGTAGTCGACTGTGGTGGACTGAAAGATTATTTTTATTTCTAGTGTTTATATTATGTTTATCACAGAGTTTAGAAAACTGTGATAGATTTTTCTGGACATACATAAGATTGGCAAAAATGTATTGTGATGGTACGGTTAGAATATTTACTTCTTTGAATTTTTCTCGGAGAGAAACTCTGGGGCCCAAATTATAAATAGCGCGTACAGCCCGCTTTTGTAGAACAAAAATAATATTTAAATCTGCAGCACTCCCCCAAAGGAGAATACCGTAAGACATAATACTATGAAAATAGCTGAAGTAAACCATTCTAGCCGTATCCACATCTGTTAGAGTCCTGATCTTTTTTACAGCGTATGCAGCCGAACTTAATCTAGAGGCTGTCTTTTCTATGTGTGGGCCCCACTGCAAATTGGCATCAATAGTTATACCTAGGAACACAGTTGATTCTACAAACTCTAACACTTGTCCATTCAGTTGAACATTGGCCGCAACTTGTTTTACATTTGGTAGAGTAAATTTTATACATTTAGTTTTATTTTCATTAAGGCAAAGATTATTTGAGCTGAACCAATGAACTACTCTTGCAATTGCATTGTTTACATCGTCATAGTTATCTAATTGTCTTTTAATTTTAAAAATTAATGAGGTGTCATGTGCAAACAAAACAATCCTATTCCTGTCCCCTACATAAAATGGTAAATCATTAATATAAATGAGGAACAAGAATGGCCCAAGTATCGAGCCTTGCGGCACACCCATTGTAACCATGGATCCTACAGAACGTGTACCATTAATATCGACCCTCTGTATTCTATTGTTCAAATATGAAGACAGAAGGTCGAGAGCTTTGCCTCTTATTCCATAGTGGTGTAATTTTTTGTACAGCGTTTCATGTTGAACGCAATCAAAAGCCTTTGATAGATCGCAAAATATACCTAATGCATCGTGCTTGTCTTCCCATGCTTCATGAATACATTTTAATAACTCAACACCAGCATCGGAAGTTGAGCGCCCTTTCGTAAACCCAAATTGATTCGCATGGAGTATTTTATGACTATTAAAATGGGATAGCGTTTGATTCAAGATTATTTTTTCAAATACTTTGCTCAAAGTTGGCAGCACTGACACTGGTCGGAAATTAGACGGCTCTGTAGCGCTGCCAGCCTTGAACAAGGGAACGACTTTGCTGTGTTTCATTAAATCAGGAAATGTACCACTAGAAACACAGTCATTAAACACAGTTGCTAGATGGGGCGCATATTAAAAAAGGTCTAAAAGGTTAGTTCAAAATCTGACAAGGTTCGGAAAAAGAAGTACCTAATGTCTTCGATATTAAAAGGAGAGACGTTTAGCAATCCCACACAAAAGTCCCGCACTCCACTCCCGTAAAATCATGAAATGTAAATTACACACACCACGACCAGACTACGGTAACAAATCGTAAGCAAAGTACATGACTAAAATAATAAATAAGATAATATTTATTATTATTATTTATCTATATATCACGCCTTATCCCCAAAGGGGATTAGGATTATATGCCCACTTTTCACCATGTGTATGCCTGTGCCACCATAGGTGGTGAGCCCATTGCCGTGTTGAAATAGACAGACGCAGGTTGTGAATACTTGCTGTAAAATTCTTCAAGCCGCCCATAATGCCTTCAATTTGACTTAACGACTGCCATGTTACTGGCAACCGGGACCAACGGCTTACCGTGCCTTCCGAAGCACGGAAACGCTCGCAATGTAAATGCCACAAAGTGGTCACCCATCCGTGACCAGCCATAGCGAAAGTTGCGTAACGCAGTGATCGTTTACAGAACACCGAGTCCGCAGGACCATGAGCACTTATAAAAATAAATAAAAATAATAAAAATAGCAAAATATTCTATCTAATAGGTGGACCTGTACTGTGTCGTAAGGGTGACTCTGCCGCTGCCTCGTCCGTTAATAATGCTTTTTTTTAACTTTATTAAATTATGCCTATTTCTTAAAACAGTTCCAGTTCCAAGAAATAGCAGTCACGCCATGGAAGCTCTTACGTTAGGAGAATCTTCACAAATTGACCTGTAGGTCGCCAAATATCAGTAACTGGAACTGGTAAATTTATTACACGTTCGCGAATTTCTGGGACATCTTTCCGAGGAGTTACCCGGGGCGTTCGGCAATAGACAGTTAGGCGGGGACTGTGTGGTTTTAGCTGGTTCGAGTCCGGCATGACAACCGAGGGGATTTCCACACATAAAAAAAGAAAACGCTCTCGACTTCGTCCGCGTAGAGAAGTTTTCCCGTTTCCCACAGGAACTAGCACCCGGGATAAAAAGTAGCCAATGTGTTATTCTATCTTCTTCGTTCGTTATTCTATCTTATTAGTCCGAGACTACCAGGACTTTAATTGGTCGTGCTAATTAGTGTCTAGCACATAAGACCTTTTAGCCTTTTTGTTACCACCTCACTAAAAAGGCAACGGTTTAAAATTTATTCAAAATTTAACATCTAAAATAGACACATTTTATTTTATTAAATTTATTCGGCCCTTTAGACCCACCCCAGTTCCGTGCTTCGGAAGGCACGTTAAGCCGTTGGTCCCGGTTGCCAATAAAACGGCAGTCGTTAAGCCAAGTTGAAGGCCTTATGGGCGGCTTAAAAAATTTCAACAGCAGGTCGCCGCAGCCTGCGCCTGACCATTTCAACACGGCAATGGGCTCACCACCTGTTACGTGGGACAAAAATGTATACGGTGAAATGTGGGCGTTTAATATGCCTCTGCCTACCCCTTCGGGGATAAAGGCGTGACAATATGTATGTATGTATGTGTTATTCTGATGTATAAGCTATATTATTGTAAAGTTTCATTAAAATCTATTCAGTAGTTTTTACGTGAAATAGTAACAAACATCCATACAAACTTTAGCATTTATAATATTATTAAGATTAAGAAAATTACTTGCATGGATTAGACTCAAACCATCATTACTCATAAATTTTTATTAAAGTGAAAAAAGACAACCTGACCTTTGCCTAACCAGGGCAATGTTCCAGCCACGGAACTACCCGAACCGTACCGAAACAAGTTGAAATTCTCCACTATATTTTAATCATCTGTTAAGATCATATTCATCATTAATCATATTCCAGTGGTAAAGCACTTCAGTCAGTACTGAGATAGGTGACATTTTGTTAAACTAAGTAACTAACTATCTTCACGCTGTATCCCTGACGGGGTAGTCAGAGAGGACAGATCGCCAGGTTTCACGATCCATACTTCTTTCGCGTCTTGCAGATTCATCAATCGCTTCATACATGCACGTCTGGGTATCCGAGTACTTTTGACTTTGGTGACATTTAGTTGATATTTTAAATTACTTACCAGAGATTCCGTGCTTCCGAAGGCTCTCTGCCTTTGGTCGCTGGTTCTAGTCCTGATGTTACTTACAGTAAGTCAATTAACAGTGTTCGTTTTTACACCGATAACAACCCATTACTCACATTTCTTATATTATTTTTGTCCATTCAAAGGTTGCGTGTAAGAAATTGGTTTAAGCGATACGGTTTGGTTGCCATTTGTGCTCGTATGTATATTTCTTTTTGTTGTTATCTAATTCATACTGGTGTACAGTCACCTCCAAAAGTTCCTTAACGTGTTTAAATTTACAAAACGCCTTAATATCCGAACTACCATATGTCGGTGTCGTAACAAGATTCCAAATTAAACTTAACATTACAAACGCCCATAAAACGATGATAGAAGTCCTTTCATTAGTCACTAAACATCTTTCATACCTTAAGTCGCTGATAGCCGTTCATTGCAAAATTAGATTAACAAATCGTATTTTCAATGTTTTGGAGATTGAATCTACTTTTGGCGGTCGGAATGTTTCTCGATTTTTGAATTTTAAGACTGGGTCAGTATTCAAGTTGGTAAAAAAGTAACATATTTGTTGAGAGTTTGTAGGGGTAATATTTTAATCTACTGAACCGATTTTGCACATACTTCTACTGTTATCAGTGAAAGAAGTTAAGTAAAGTTTTTTTTTTGGTGACGCGGGGAATGTTTTTTCGCACCGTCATCCCTGCTTCGGGGGCAGCAGACTTATGTTTACAGACAAGCGACTTTTGAGGCTGACTGTATACTAAGTTTTACTTACTTATAAACCTCCCAGTCCTGTAAGGAAGCCAGCTTCAATACATGATTGGTAGGTGAGTCTGTCGGTCGGTGCGACCGACTCACCTACCAATCATGCATGAACGATGCCGAAAATTAAAAGCCAGACGATAGCTACTCCTAGCAGTTAAATAAAAGGGAACCCCAGCCTTCAAATCCAAGTTTTGCCACAGACCTTACTCTTAAGACATTGCGGTATTTTGGACAAAAAAATATTCTGTAGCTTTCCGAAAGCTGTCCAATTTCCTATAAGTTTCTACTGAAAATATACCAATCGAATAGAGAACCTCCTCCTTTTTGAAGTCGATTAATTGCCAACAGGTTTTCCCGTTTACCCCTACGGTATACTCTACGATAAAGAATACTTATCTACTTACTTAATCGTTTGTTAAATAGATGGCTGTTGACTTCAGTTGTGTGACATGATAGACATTGCTTTTGAATAGATACGAAGGCCAATAAGCGAGTATTGATTGTGGATAAGACAGTATTACCCTTTTCATGTAAGTAATTGTACGAATCGAACAAAGTCTTCCGACCTCTGGGCTAATGGTCCGTTAAAATGGTCGTCGGATACAACTCTTGACTTATTCTATCTAATATACGATTCAATTGACGGGGTTAGACATTTTTTCGATGGCTAACGGTATTAAATGCATTGGAAAAGTACCTAATGTATCTATATACATAGTATAAGTCAAAGTTAAATAATGTCTCACTCTGGCTGTCTTTGTCTAATGCAGAGGTTCCTAAACTTATTTTGTCTACTGCCCACTTTGAGACTAAATCAATTTTTAGCGCCCCAATTTTTTCACCTACTTAAATAAATAAATAAATATAAATATCCATCACGCCTTTTCCCCGAAGGGGTGGCAGAGGCATATTATATGCCCACTTTTCACCGTGTGGATTCCTGTCCCACGTAATGGGTGGTGAGCCCATTGCCGTGTTGAAATAGACAGACGCAGGATGTGACTACCTGCTGTTGAAATATTTTAGGCCGCCCATAAGGCATTCAACCAGGCTTAACGACTGCCATTTTACTGGCAACCGGGACCAACGGCTTAACGTGCCTTGCGAAGCACGGAAACGCTCGCAAATGTAAATGCCACAAAGTGGTCACCCATCCGAGGACCAGCCATAGTGAAAGTTGCGTAACTCAGTGATCGTTTACAGAACACTGAGACCCCGGGGCCACGAGCGCTTCAACCTACTTAAAAACCATTATAACTTCAAATTAAATTAATTAATTGTTGTGAGTGTGAGCTATATTAGCGGAGATTAAACATTCATTCTAAAATAGACTTTTACTATAATCCGCAAGAGTTAACTTGAGACCTGAGCACAGTAGGTAGTACATAACAACGCTCAGGTCTCAAGTTAACTCCTACGGGCTACACCTGCCAATGACAATGATTATTGAAACGCAACTTTATAGTATTCAAACAGAGTATCTTTTATTCAAAATAAAACAAACATAATCGATTCTTATATAAAAACGAATGTGAAGGATGAATCTGATGCTGTTTATGTTTTTTGATATCAGGTTCCAATTTACTCAAGAACAGCCGCAAGTCGCCACGTTCGGTAATATGCAAACGATTTCTCTTTTTAGTAAGCAGCGTTGCCACAGCACTAAATCCACGTTCACACAAATATGACGATAGGAATGCTAAAAAGAATCGTTGAACGATTGACCACAATCCAGGGTACAATTGCGGGATCGGTTTTTGTAGCCAAAATTCTTGATAGCTATTTTTTAACTTGATTTTTATTTCCTCGTTTGTTGTCAATTCTATAAATTCTTCTTCCAGCTGAGGTGAGATTTCTGTGTTGACATTTGAAAACGGATCTAACACCCAGCCTGGTATTTCAAAGTTCAAAATGTCCTGGTATCGTTCGGTGAAGTCAATGTGGAGGTTTTCCAAATATTGGCAGTAGGCAAACAAGTCGTCGTTACTGCAGGATACTGATAAATTCGGAAAATTTTGAAACTCACGTCTGCCCATATTCTTTTTTTGTAGAAGCAGTTTGGCTGCGAAAGCGGAAATTTAGTTCATCGCCTTGCAGTTGGAGATTCATATCGTTGAACAATTTATACAGGTCTGTCATGTAAGCTATATCATTTTTTGATGTAATGAGCTTGTTGCGCAATTCTGTATCTTTGGTTTTCAAGAACTCTATCACAGAGTCAAACAGATTGTAAAATCGAGTCAGACAATTGCCACTTGATAGCCAACGAACCTCAGTATGAAGCAGCAAACGGTTGGAACCTTCGTCATTAGTAACACAAAGCTGATGAAATAATCTATCATTTAAAGAGCTGGTACGGATTTTATTGACTGCTTTGATGACATATTGCAGTGATTGAAATAGTCGTTCACTTAAGTTTCTAGCAACCAAATGTTGTCTATCAATAACGCAATGTACAGCGAGTACATCTGGAATTTTATTTTTTAAGTACCCTATGAAGCCTTTATGGCACCCTGTCATAGCCGGAGCGCCATCCGTAGCAACTGATATAATATTTTTCAAGGGAATCTCTTTCTCATCACAAAACTTTTCCAATGTATTGAATATGGTTTCGCCTTTTGTATCGGTCTCTAAATTTCTAGCAAACAATAGTTCTTTATATATTTTCTCATGTTTAATAAACCTTACGTAAGAGAGCAACAATGCTTCATTAGTAGGTTAAATGGACTCATCGAGCTGAATTGAGAATTGACTAGTCTTCAGATGATTGCACAATGATCCTTCAATGTTTTCAGCCATTTCATCAATTCGTCTTTGCACAGAATTATTACTCAAAGTAATTTTTCGGATAATATCTGCGGCCGGTTTATGAAGCACAGTAGTTATTACTTCCTTTATTGCTGGCAAAATTAACTCTTCTTCGATGTTGTGTGGTTTGCCTTTTTTAACAATTAACAAAGAGATATTGTACGAAGCTCGAAGTCCGTCGTCATCTTGCTTAGCAGCTGCCGAAAATAGTTTTGCTACACTTGGCTGAGTATTATGCTTCATCTCTAGGTCTTGAAAATATGCTACATTGTTATCTTTTTTATCTGGATGCATTTTATTTAAATGATCTTGCAGTCTTGAAGGCTTCATTGCTTCATTCGAAAAAGTTTTTAGACATAGAAAATGTTTTTAGGCAACGATGGGTTTGTGGGATTTTCATTGAATCCGAATTTAATATATTCCACAGAGTATTTCCGTCTCTTCTTTTTTACTTCCGACATTGTTTTGTTTTAAGAAATACGTAAGTAAGTGTTGAACTTAAGTACTGCTTATCTATTACGCGCGAAACCGCAAATGAAAATAAAATAAATATTCCGTTGTTTATATAGGATTGCATAAGCAGCACGCACCGACAGGAATAAAACAAACATGCATTAACTCGTTTATCTCATTCGACACTCAATTGTACTCAACAAGTAAGAACAAGTATTCTATGAATCAGCCGATTGATACAGGAATGAACAAATCGGGTTATTTAACAAAAACTTGTTAAAACATGATTGCCCGCGGGCATCTACGAAAATTACCTATCTAGGAATACTAATAACTATTAAAATGCGAAAGTGTGTCTATTGCCTTTTTATTTGTTTGTGTCTACTTTCATTTCGAAACGGAGCGACCGATTTACATGATTTTTCTTCTATTTGTTGAATAAAACAGGACAGATACATGAACTACGCGGAGAGAAATATCGAACAGAGTTTGAGCAATCTCTTAATTAATATTAGTTGATGTTCACAAGTTGTAGCCGAGAGTCGAGAGCTCTGTCGGTGTCTAAGTGTCCTCCTAGCGTGATGAAATTACAAATCGCCCCCCGAAGCCTACACAACGCCCCCATTTTTTTTCTGGGTGTCTTACCGCCCGCCTTTAGGCCTGCAGCGCCCACAAGGGGGCGTTATCGCCCACTTTGGGAAACGTTGGTCTAATGGCTTCTACCTTTTTTTTTATTTGCAACAAACCTTTTTTTTATATTTCAGTTACCGTCAGTTGCGTAAAACGAATTGCATTGCAATTATGTAATGAAGGGCGCTGCTGCATACAATGGCGGCATGAATAAAGTATAGACTGAAATGTGGCCGATAGGTGTGTACGTGACTAAGTTCACCGAATGATGTGGAATTAAAGTATTGTCATAAATAATAGGCACATTAACAAAACGTAGAAATGAAAATCTAGAAATCTAAAACATATGAAAGGTTGCTACTCTATCCGAAAATAAGTGACAGCTATATGCCTGCACTTTTGAGTGGTACCAGTGATTTTACCATACGTACACAGTACAGGATAGTCATCATATTTATACGAGTCAATAGTCCTGGTTGACACTGAAACCCTCCCCTCACGGGATTTTTCATGCCGAGGGCTCTCTTGCGTCTCTCAACCATAGGCAGATGGTAGGGCGTCGTGTGGTTAAAGTGGGTGAAAGACCGGTATGGCACTATATGCTTTCCACTCTACAGGCCGGAAAATATATTCGAAATATATTTTCGTCTGCCTCTCATGCCGCGACCCTGAGGGGGCCTCATACATCACACGTATCAGGGAAGGTTTCTTAAAACATGATCATATGAGAAAAGATGGATCTTCCCTGGATGCGAATTGTCCTTACATTATTCCTTAAAGTATACACGCCATACATCCATTGCAGCAAGTTCATGGGTCATCTAACCACCGGTCACCTTTATATGCTTATACGCAGTAAATGGCACTGAGCTTAACAGGATTCAGGCCACTAAACGTAATTATTTTTGTGTCATTATCCAGAGTAATTTTCTTCAAGGGTATGTTGTTTAGTAATCTTATTGCAGCCTAGACTTACTTACACACTTTACGTGAAATAGATAAATGAGATGAAATGAGTGACCTTTTATGAACGTGTGGGAATACTGGGAATCCTAAGGGATATTATGCCGGGCTCGAACTAACCAAAACATACACTGTCCGTACCTACCTGTATAGAGCGAGGCACGCCGGGTAATTCCTCTGAGGGAAATCCAAAAGAAAAGAGCTACCTCTTGATAATTTCTAGGCTTATTTCGACCCCCGCAACTTAAGACATTGTTTATAACATTTTCTGCACGCACCGTCATCCCTGCTGCGGGGGCAGTAAGAACGGTGTGTGGGGCTCCCGGCCCGTGAGAGAGTGGCCGTCCTACCCACTAAACCCCGCGGTGTTCCGCCTCACCTTAAACCGACTCGCAGGGTAGGCCTGAGGTTAAATCACTGCGTGCCGGCAAGGAGCACCCCAGAATGGAGTGGTCCGTCTCGGGGCGGTCGATAAGCGACCACCCCGGATCTGCTAAAAGAATAACGAAACACTTTTATATAAAATATTGTACAATAAAACAAATGAAAATATATAATACAGAATTTATTTCCATTTTATATACTCATATAACAGCAATCTTCTTTTCACACGATATATTTCTCCAACAATATTTACATTAAACTGTGGGTATCACGACCTTCCACATGATCATACGAACTTCCGAATGAACAGTATTTACATGTATAATTATTGAAACTGCGAGGTGAATAGAAACTTACGGCGTTTAAAATGAATAAATATCGGATCGTGGACAAATAAAAAAAAAACATTTTTTTCATATTATATGGCTGCTGCTGACGTAACGTATCGCCGACAGACGTAGCGTGTCTGCTTGAAAAGGGATCTCCCATAAATCGGAAAGTAATCAGTGACCTCGAAATAGACACTTTTTTTGAATTTTGAAAATTATTGGCCGGTTTCAATATTCCATCTTTAGTTAAACATAGATCGCTACCACAGATAAACAGTTGATTTTTAACTTTTGTGACAGATAGTTCAATGTCGTAGGTAAATATTTCTATCTATCTTTGGTTATTGAAACCAAAATTTTCGTCGATAGGTTAGGTTAGGTTAGTTACCATCGGTACCTATCGACGAAAATTTCGGTTTTAATATTTTGACATAATTTTAGACAATAGTAAAAGATAAGTAGGTTATTGAGACCGACCGTAAACGTAGCGTAGAAACAGTAAAAAACTCAACGAATCGTTTCTATTCAAACCATAGTCTCTATTCGCCCCCTTGTTCTTTTTCACAGTTTCTTTTTTACACATTCGAAATTCAATACAAAATGTCGCGATTTATTGTACCCATGCCATGCCTGGTCCTCACTCATCAATTTCTCCGTATATATTAGTAAATGATTTCTGTATATAATTCTAAGGAAACTCGGAATCCAGTGGTGTATTTATTCTATTAAATATAACAAAAATATTACATTATAGTATTTTTGAAATGGACGTGGTCTAAAAGATTGAGGGTTGTGAAGTCTTCACTGATGAGACTAGTCAACAAGTGAAAGTGAAACACCTTAGAATATATTTTTTATACCACTGAGGTGGCAGACAAGCATACGGCCCACCTGATGGAAAGTGGTCAACTTAGCCTATGGACGTTTGCAATACCACAGGTGCAGCACTCGCATTGCCGACCCTTTATAAACCTTCTAAGACCCCTTTTGAAGAACCCCATATTGTAGACGATCGGGAAAATCCAGGCAGGGAGTTCATACTACAATCAAATAACTTTAGTTATTATTTTTATTATATTTTTATTAAACTCACGTATCTATTTCGGAATGACAAACTAGTTTCAGATCTAAAGAGGTTATATTTCAAAGAACGTCAATCTACGTTGGGACCTGACACCTCATTGTGTAGCTCGACGATCCTTGAAAAATGTTCTCCGTTAAATTCAACTAGTTGAGACTATTCCGAAATAATTGACATTAGAATACAATAACCGTTTAGTTCAAGTTTAGTTAATATTATCACGTATATGATTTGTTTATAGTACGTCAACATAACATCAACGGTCAATATCAGAACTGTAAAAATAAAATTAAAGCCCTTATAAAACAAAAAATGATGACGTTTCATTAAAAACTGATCATGCTCTTACAGAAAAAAAAATCATCTCATCGTCTTGTTGTTTAAAATTAAAAACATCATTGCTGTAGGATATATATATATATATATATATATTAATTTTAACCCTACTGAGGTGGCGAACAAACATACGAGGTACTTTTATTTCACTTACACTGTTGCACTCGCGCCGCCACTGAGACCAGCAATTTTCATAACATTTTTTGATTTAAATATTATACTGGTTCCGAGTTTTAAGGAAATTATAAGTTTTGGACTTCCATGAATATAATATACACTTTTTAATATCGATAAATACAAACTGTCATGGCTGTCATTAAATGGCCGCCGATGACTTTATGCACAAAAATATTCAAGCAATTTACAGTCATATTTACGTAAGTATACCTGCATTGCTATCTTTTAAATACATTTTGGTAACTGAATCTACAGTGAGATGAAGAATTCTTATGTAGACGCCTCATTGCAAATTCAATCTTGTCTTTTGAATATTTTTTTATATTTCATAAAAAACGCCGCCCGCAAGATAAAAGTCATGGCTTCATCCAGACATTAAGAGCTGGTAAGGCTATTTTGACCTTATTGATAGGTACGTCTAATGAAAGTGACTCTCCAACTGAAAGCCCTAAGGGCCTCCGCACACTGGCTTCTTTTACAAGCCGAAACCGGCGAGTCGCCGAAACCCGAAACAGTTTCAAAGTTGCCGGTTTTAGCTTCTAAAAGAAGCTAGTGTGCGTAGGCGGTTAGATTTGTGTTTTTGCACTCAGCTTGAGAAACCCGAGATCGTAAAGTTCTTATAGAATAGCATTGCTGATATAACTTATTTATTTTATATTTTCGTGTAGCTTTTGTATCTACTTGCTAAGTTACTTTCTATTTAAATTAAAACAAAACGTGTAGAACTTAACATTGTTTGCATAAATACACAATCACTCATTTTATTCAGTATTTAATGTTTACTGCAATTTTTTTTCGAGATTATTCAATTTACATTAACGACTTCCTTGTAATAAACAAAAAATATTGACGTTTTTACAGTTATAATACAAACACAAAATTTCGAGCCTAAATCATTTATTCAATCATGGCAACACATTAAAAGGAATAGATTAATCAGGAGATCAATTATTTTTTTTATATATAGAACTAATTTATTTTCCTGCCAATAGAAAATACTTAAAGAGGTTTAATTGGCCAATTATTTCAAATATATTTCGTCTAAAATCTTTGCTAAACATCTCATTACCCTAACTTAATCGATCCAACCTTTCAACCGTCAATCTCGTCAAATTTTCTTTTAAACGTCAAAGCTACGTAGATTTTTAAAAACATCGATTAGTATAATTTAATTTACCACGGCTATTCTAGATATAGCACTGTCAAATATTTTGTGTTAAATCCAAAGACGTCACACTTGACCACACAATTACCACTAATGAGTAAATTACTTAACTAAACTGTATCACATAACATAATATTAGTTTAAATAATGACTTAATTAACATTATAAATAATAATATCCGTAATATTAGTATGGCAACAAAATATATTTACTAGCTAAGCACCTAGACCAGTAGGATTTCAGATATTTACACATTCTGTACACACACCATCCTTAATTTTAGAGTTATCACTCGCTTCTAATCGTTATACATTTTTTATCTTAATAAAATTATTGCCCTTCAGCTAGTGTCAACAACGGTTAAAGATTTCTCAAATAATTAATTTATTATGACAATAAATTTTGACAATCCACTAGAAGTATTTAAATGCTGAAGCATCATAAAGCTTCATTATAATAGTTATATGTATATTAGCTAATTCTAAGCAGAATCGTCAAAACAAATATATTTACAAAATAATATAATATACAATTAGATATTTTGAGAACGTGTATATACGTTTGGATATGATTTGTTTCACAACAACATTATAATTGATTTCACAGCATTATTGTTTTATTTTTATTTGCTTATGCAGCTCTTTCTTGGTAGAGAAAAGTGTAAAATTTCACCTACATAGGACATAGGAGTAAAAGTCTTACTGAATACTATTTGAGTAAACTCGAACTCTAAACTCGAACAAAAATGATCATTAGCACATCATGATGTTAGAGAACAATGACATTTAACCATTTTCTTCGAAATTGCCACAAATTATATCACAGAATGAAAAGAGTTCTCACAAATTTGTCTTCAAGTAGCCACACATCTAGTTAAATGTATTGTTCTTTTTCGAGCACATTTATTATTGGTTGTGAAAACGTTAGAGACAAAATATTTTAGTAAAATCATTAAAAGTTTAAATAATTAATATAAATGATTAAAATTACAGGAGTTACACATATAATTTATACAATTATATTTGTAATATGTCAAATCAAAATCGGAATACGTACACAATATTCATGCAGTTCAGGACTAGCTAAAGAACGATCGCTCTAGACGTCTATAGGCGTCATAATAATGTCTTTTATAGTCACTACTGTTCAGCAGTTCAACACACGTTCACGCACACAGTTTTTCTAAAAAATGATATGATTATTCTTACGTTGAGTGCGGTTGGTCGCTTAGGCAGTGAAAGTCATGGCAAGGTAAGCGAAGAGAAGTGCAGCAAGTTTTGAGGGAGTAAGCGCCACGCTTGAACTTGTTCGAGGCGTTGAGGTGTCTGAAGATGACTCAGTGATGTCTGGTCCGTTTCCTGTTAAATAATACGAGGGTTTAGTTAAAATGTAACCATATTTCGTGTTATAAACATTAAATATATCCTTTTTCATATTGTTTTTTAAACAACTTGTCCTATAGGGAAAATTTTCCCCTTAGTCTCAACGTTAGGGTTTTTAGTAAACATTGAAGTAAATAAGGAAAAAATATAAATAATAATTATGAACGTATGAGGTTGGTTGTACCCACTCCTACTCAAATAATGTGGTTGAAAAGTCATGTCCTTGGAAGTAAAAGAATAAAAAAAGTGACCTGGATGACATTGCTTTAAAAATTAACAAAATTTCACTCTAGTTGTTTCGTTTACTAGACTAAAGTAATAAATAAAAAGGTTACAAAATACAATTTTCACAAGCCAAATCAACTCACCACAAGATATTCTATTTTTAAACAACGATTGTACTTACGTCCTTGGATATCGCCAGAACCGTCGTCCCCAGAGCCCTCCATATCGTAATCATCGGAGTAACTCCTGCCAGAACCAGAACCTTCCTCACCCGCCTCGTCACCTTGCATAAACGCGTCTGCCGTGACCTCATTATTCCGCGAATATGATACAAGAACCTACAGAGAAAAGTTAAATTAGAAGTGTTCCTCTATTGTCTATTTTATAAATACAAAAGAAAGTAAAATAAAAAGAGCTAGTTTGCAGCTCTACCAGGATTTAAAAAAAAAAAATTGTCCTGAAGTCTAGGACTAAACCCTGACTGCTCAGGGGTCTTGGTAAAATCACCTGGCAGCAGCCAAGGAGGCGATTTTACAAAGCCGGAAGTTGCGATTCGGCCAGTCTTTTCGTTGATGTACCAAAGAGACGGCATATTTTTTTCTCTCCTCTGTAAGAGATGCTGTATTCTTATGTCGGATGTGAAAAGGTATATATCTGGATCGTCAATTTGATCACTGATTAAATCTTGCTGGCCCTCAAACGTCGCTAAAGCTTTCCATCAGGAGAGTGTTGCGAACGTTGTTTTTTGCCGTCTGATCTATCACCACTGAAAAGTCTACCAGGTCCAGAACCTTATACCAGCTACCAGCGAAAGTTAATTAATTCTCAATGAATTTTGATGGGGACTCTTACTTCCGCATATTTTAAAACAATTTAAGAAGAGTCAACTTCAACCATATTTAGGTACGCATAATGATACATACCTGCCGGGCCTGCTGAAGAGTGTCAGCCAGAGCGGTCACTCTTGAATCCTGTGGGAGACTACCAGTGAACGTGAACTCTGGGTTATACTTTTGGTCTATAAGTGAAGCTGATGGCACTAGCGGTTTTGTGTACCTGTAGGACAAAGGAGTAATAGATTATTTTGACTGTAGGCAAGTCCCACCTATTGGATTGCTGCTGATTTTGGATGGGAGAAAAATATTTGGATGATTAGCAATTTGGACGTATTGGATGTTTTCCATGTTTTTGTATTGGCATTGTTATTATGTTAATTTTTATTAGTTCTATTTATGGTATGATAAAGGGTCCATGTTTATGAGGTCTTACGACAGCATGTGACAGAAAACAGTATAAATTAATAAATAGGAATATCAGTAAGGTTTCATTCTTAACGTTAGTTTTTAATCCAAAAACTAACCTGCACTCTGTTAATCTCTATTTATGTATTACTTTTTACATTAATTATGCTATGTTGTTGTATATATATTTTGTTCTCCAATTCACAGTCATTGCGCGCTAACGAAGACTGACAGTGGTGCTAATTCTGTTGTTGAAACCACTAAACTAAATTTCTCTAAAATTTTCTTATTTTTATTAAGAGGTTGCCAAATGCTATTCTGTTATTACGTCGAACTAAACTTGTTGATATTATAAAATGCACAAAATGTGTATCTCGCAGCACTAAAATTCCATTTATGTGATAAAATTCAACAAAACATGTATTTAGATGCCGACTAACTTAGTGATTGAACTGTCTAAGTACATTTTTCACTTTTTGTTCAATTTTATCACATAAAATGAATTTTAGATCACTAAAATTCATTTTATGTGATAAAATTGAACAAAAAGACTAAATTTTGTGTGACGTTAAATTTGTATCTGACATCAGTCAGATACAAATTTAACGTCACACAAAATTTAGACGATTTTAGTGGGACGTTTATTAATTTGGGTCCGTATTGAGTTGCATAAATTTTAGAGACATAACCATTGAGTTACAATTGTAACCCAATGGACATAACTTAAAACTGCTAAACGTTTTTTGGCATACTCTTCGTTTCGCATAACGTTCAAACAGAATAAATCATTAGGCATACTTTATTTTCCCATAACTTTTTTATAATAATGATATACCCGCATAAAATGTTTACGCATATTTTTTTTTACAATTTCGCTCGTCGTCTTACCTATTTACGACTTTACTCAAGACTAGCCTAAAAAAATAACACTTAAAATATCGTTTTATATGTTACAGCTTAAAAACTTCTCTATGAGTGAGATGATTATTTACAATGGTGTCTTATCATTTCTTAAATATTCTTAGTCAAATTATTATTCATTTATGATTTAAACGGTTATCCATACCTCCATTTTGCGTTTCGTATTTTATGATTAGTTATCTTTAGGCGTATAACAATTATACCCTATACATTTATGCTGATTAAAATTATGATAAAAAAATTAGAGTAAGTTAATGTTATGCCAATAAAACCATTATGCGTTTATAACACTCTGCTTATCATAATTTATGCGAGAAAACTTTATGCTGAAACTGTTATGCCAAACTACATTATGCTGAAAAAAATTATGCGATCGAAAGGGCACCCATTAATTTTAGTAACCGTTTGAAACCTGAAATCTTTTAAAATGTTGTAACGTGAAAAATGTACATAGGCAGTTCAATCACCAAGTTAGTCTGCATGTATTTACATTCGACTGTCTATGTACATTTTTCACGACTTGTTCAATTTTATCACATAAAATGAATTTTAGTGACATCAGATACAAATTAAGTGCTATTTATGATATCTCCAACTTTAGTTCGAAATAATAACAGAATAACATTTGGCAACCTCTTAACAAAAATTAGAAAATTTTAGAGAAATTTATTTTAGTGATCTCAACAACAGAATTATCACCAGTATAGACTAATCTAGACTGAACGAGGAGTTTATAACTACCTAAAACCCTCGTGCGAAGATAATACCCGCCTTTTTCTGATGTCAACTTATTTCACAAATCCACTAAAAAAATGCCGATACACGGATCTATGGGCGCCCATTATATTAGGACCCATTCAAGGTTGCAGAACATCGTCGTCATGTGAAGACACGTGCACGGTGAAGCGAGTGAACCACTAATACATCGACGTTAATTGCATGGGAAGTGCAACTCGTAGTAGAGCATTTGGTAGGCATTGGCCTATATAATCCATTTCAAACGTTTTTGGAATTACTTACTCTGCAACAGCATTTCCATTCCAGCATCGCTCTGTACTATCTTCCACAGTGAAATCTAGCTGATCACATAATCCGTCCGCAATACCAGCAAACAACTTCTTTTTAGACGCAAGAGTTGCAGCAAACAGCAGCAGTTCCGTATCCGGGGGTGGAGGAGCCTTATGGTTGTCTCTCCGCATTGAACCAGGTGGCGGGTATTGTGATGATAAATTAGAAGACTCCGTGGAAGGTAGACCACACTCTTGGCGAACCTGTGGACAAGGCATTTAGTGTTATAGTTATTTTATACTCCTTGTAAAGTAATTTTTATTTTCCAATTAAATATAGTTAGAAAATATAGTTCACTAGCAAGTTTGGCGCCAAAGGTTAGTCTAAATTTGACCAAATGTTTACTGTTATTATACTCATCTATACAATATGTTAAGAAAACCCTGTCTGACCCCAAAGGGGCCCATAGGCACTTCAATAAAAAAATCAAAAAAAAAATCATATTATTTATAAGTATAAAAAGTAAAGTACTCGGATACCCAGACGTGTGTGTATGAAGCGATTGATGAATCTTCAAGAAGCGAAAGAAGTATACATGGAACGCGATGCCCGGCGATTTGTCCTTTCAGACTACCCCGTCAGGGATACAGCGTGAAGATAGTTAGTTCGTATAACTGATCTATCAATGTACTCAGTTTCATTTGAGTACAGGTCAAACCGCTATAAGGTGATAAATGTAAAAAATGATTTATGAAAATTCTCCTATCAAAAGGAATGGTTATAAGCAGAGTTCGACATAATTATATCCTGGGGAATAACATAGTAGTCTATGTATGGTTATTATCGTCCTCCTGTGTCATAAAGAGGATATTGATTATAAAACCTCAGCGTGAAAATAGCAAATATCAGTGCAGTGTCGCGCTCTTTAGTGTGAACGTCCTCGCCGACGCGCGACTAACGCAAATAAACCTAAACGACACAGCAAGACGCAAATACGTGCATAGCTCCAACGTAATTCTTGCAAAAACCTCTCATAATACCACTCTAACTTCTATAAATTTCTATTTTTGTTTTGGTTTTAATGCAGTCTTGATGGATTTGTATTTTAAACGTTTCTAAATATTTATGCTTTTGTACAATCATGACGTTTTGAAACTATCATCGAAAAATTGTTTCGCAGAATGAAACTGAAGAATTCATCGAAATTAGGCAACGTAAATTAGGTTCCCGGAAACGGATGACATAAATATTTTCTTATTTCCCTTAAAATGAAATTAATCCTTTAAGAACGACTTTTAGTAGCACAAAATAATTGATTTGAGGCAGTCGGGGCGTTCGCCGAGATATCTCATTCGAATATAATACCTACACATTATAAGAACACGGAACCATAGATAGATATTTCCGTGGAGAGGTGAAGAAAGTCGACGAAACTTGCAACCATATCCCCGTAGAACACAAAACTTTTATAACGACTCTGACATGTGTCGTGAAAGGAAAAATTGCTTTTGGAAAGGATTTGTTGAAATCAGCAATATTCCTATTTTTAATATCGAGTTATATTCCAATAAATCCCGTATGAACTAGTTTGAAAACTTAAATCAGATTCGATGAGTGGTCGCTATTAGATACCGACAGATGGAAAAATGTTGAACTAAGAAGACTGACTAAATGACAACGGTTTATCACAGACTATATAGAAAGATGTATTTGATTTTTTAATTTTTTGCGAGACAACACTCGAACACCCAAAAGAGAGGCGGAATAACCCTCAAACCCCTTGAGACAAGGCCGCAGTAGTGAACAAAGTCTGTCGGGAGCCCTGGGGTTATCCTTTCAGGGGCTTACTCAGGACTCCTGGCCATAGCAGATCAAAGGGTAACGTGTGGTTTTAGATTTACATACGCAAAAAATAAATAAAAAAAGTGCTTTTTATTCGATATAAATTAGGTTTTTTTTTCCTACAAGAATACATCAAACCCATGGTACCTCATGCTGTACTTAACTGCTAAAAATACATAATATTTACCTATTTTAAATCAAATCGTAAAGAGCGGATAACAGTAGGTAGTGAGTTACATAATGGTATTTCTTATATGGCTATGTTAGTGGTACTAAGCGGTAAAATGCTTAGGCTACTTCAGACATAGGTACTTAAAGCTTTCAGTATGCCACCTATATTGCACCTATTAATGGTAAATTTAGTGCGTACAAGTACTGCCTCCTCCTCTTAACCTCGTTCCGAACACATTCTATCATACATGCTTGAAGAGTAGTTTGCTCAGACAATACGAGCTAATAGAACTTAGATATCAAAATCAGAATCTTAGAATATATCTAAGCATAACATTTAATAAGTACATTTTCACTTACTAAAGTTTTGTTGTAAGTTCCTTAGAAAATTTACGAATGGTTGTGTAAAAGGGAGTTGATTTCCAAACTGCATTGCAGGCATACCTACAATATAGTCATAATAATTACTTCGCTAAGTTTATTTGCATTACTGAAGAGATACTGCGTTTATTATAATTAACTACAATTATATTGTTTGTTTGTACTAAAGAAAAATGCATGTGTAACACGAGTATGCGCTAATTACATACATGTTTAATGGAAGAGTCAAGATAAAAAGAACCGACTACTAAATACGGTAAATATTCACTACACTTGTACCATTGGATCATACGATCAGCAAGAAAAGTCTTTAAACTTATCAGTTTTATTTCATTATTAGAGGGCGCCCACTGCTCGCGTTGTCAAGTGTTCCCATACCCGTTTCCGGATAAAAAGAAGTCTATGCGTTAATCCACAGTATCAGCTACCTCCACATCATCCTTTAATCCAATCTGGTTCAGGGTTTGAGCGTGAAGAAGTAATAAACACACACACACATACACACACAAATACGTAAAACTTTCAGAAGAAAAGCGTACGTCACGAGAGGCCTACGTCCAGAAGTAAACTAGTGGATGTAATTATTTATATAAAGAATTCTTGCTTAAAATATATCACAGTAATAGTCTGAAAATGCTGTGGTAGCGCAATGGTAGTGTATCTGACTGCCGCTGCGCAGGTTTCGGGTTTGAATCTCGGGTCCAAAACGTATTTGTATGATTCGCAAATATTTCTTTGGGAGGTGTGGCGTTTTCTATTTATAAAAAATAAATAAAATAATAAATATCCATCACGCCTTATCCCAGAAGGGGTGGCAGAGGCATATTATACTCGTATGCCCATTTTTCACCGTGTGGATTCCTGTCCCACGTGAGCCCATTGCCGTGTTGAAAAGACAGACGCAGGTTGTGGCTACCTGCTGTTGAAATTTTTCATGCCGCCCATAAGGCATTCAACCAGGCTTAACGACTGCCATTTTACTGGCAACCGGGACCAACGGCTTAACGTGCCTTCCGAAGCACGGAAACGCTCGCAAATGTAAATGCCACAAAGTGGTCACCCATCCGAGGACCAGCCATAGTGAAAGTTGCGTAACTCAGTGATTGTTTACAGAACACTGAGACCGCGGGGCCACGAGCGCTTCTATTTATGTCTAGAAATATATGATAGGTATGTTTCTTAGTTGTCTAGATCCGTAGTACTAAGTTAAATTGAATTAATATGGACGAGATGATGCTATGTCCTGCAATATTTATTTATTAAATAGCAAATTTTTACTCACAATTCTGAATCTATTCCGAAATTATGGAAGTGATAACTGACTGTACCGCCGCCGCTCGACGGTACTTAGGAAAAAAGGTTTTATGGTAAAGAATTCGTTTGCCCCGGGTGGTACTCTGTAATTAGAGTCTGAGAAACGAGATATACTCACCGATTTAAACTTAGCTGCAAGGAGTTATTATTGCTTTGAAGAAAAAAAATAAAACATTATATATTTTTTTTATGTGTAGTTTTTTAATTTTCATGAAATTCTAAATTAATTAAGTTGAATTAATTCGGTACAACTTTAAAAGTTTTGTTTTCTTGTTAAACTAGTAGGTAGTTTTGACGTGAAAACTTGTTTTAGCGCGGTACGCATATTTTAAGATGAGATAATATCTCTGGACTCGCGACACTGTTACGAGACGCAGCAGCTATAGCAGCCATAGTGTGTGCAATGCATGTTTTTTTTTGTAAGTAATTATTAGATTCAATACCTTGCTACCACATAATATAATCATCATCATCATCAACGCTGATCCCGGTCATCATCAGGTCTTATTAAATTGTATTGTGTAATCAATTAAGGCTCTTTCAGTGTAGAATTTTTTTTTCACCATTATTAATGTCAATCCCGGTCAATTTTTGAAGTATGCACTTCTTTTAGCGCGGTAGGTACGCATATTTTAAAATGAGATGAAATCTCTGGACTCATAAATTAATTATTATTAAATCTAGTTTTCACTTTTGTCGGCACTCCCGAAGTGCAACCCGTATTTTTTTTAGATTTGCACATTAAACAAACAAAACTCTGCAATATTACCATTAGTATAGATATTTAGGCCCGTATTCCAGAACGTTTCTGAATACTCAATCAACACTTAAGAGTAGATTTTATAAGACAAAATCTAGCCTCAAGCATTGATTTAGCATTGAGAAACGTTCTGGAATACGGGCCTTAATCTCTGACGGTGGGACACAGTACATAAATGATACATATCATTATACCTGATGATACATATCATTTTGATAATACGCCAACAACTACAAACAAGTTTACTCCTACCAATTTACTTTTCTATCCAAAGGTTGCCTGGCAGAAATTGCTTTAAGCGATAAGGCCGCCCATTGTACACTTTTCGCAATTGTTATACTATCTCGGCGTACAATAAAGAATATAATAAATAAAATAAATAAAAATAATATTAAATTACACACTACGTGAATCAGCTTGTATTAAAAAAATCTTAAATATTTTCTCAAGTCTAACTCAACTCCGGTAACTCGTGAAGAAACAGCTTTAACTTACGAAGCCTTTTTAAAAGTCTAGGTAGTGCTATGAAACTTTGCTTCGCATCGTAACGGAGTTTAAGTAAGCATAAAAAGTTATCTTAAAAGAACTTTAAATATTCCGATAAGGAAGCAATTTTATGAGAAAACTGCAGTAAGTACTAAATAATGTGAGAATACAGGGCGCCAAGTCTACCAACTCAATCGCGTCAGAAGAGAATAAAAATCGTCGCTCAATAGAGAGCCGACGGAAAAAAATTCAGTTTTCGTAGTCTCGTAGTTTTCGTAAATCATAAATCTATACTATTACGTGGGACAGGTAAATCCACACGGTGAAAAGTGGGCATATAATATGCCTCTGCCTCGGGGATAAGGCGTGATGGATATTTATTTATTTTTTATAAATCTATACTAATATTATAAAGCTGAAAAGTTTGTTTGTTTGTTTAGTTGAACGCGCTAATCTCAGCAACTACTGGTCGGATTTGAAAAAATATTTTTGTGTTAGATATCCCATTTATCGAGGAAGGCTAGAGGCCATATATCACCACGATACTTTCATTATTGTAGAATTTATAAGCGGTGGGATTAAATAGGTGCGACGGTAGTTCAAATTATGTCACGGGCGATGCCGGTTGGGTCACCTAGTATATAACAGTTTTAGTAAACTACCTAGTTTTGGACTAATCGCATTAGAACCGCTATAGAATAGAACTATAGAATGGAACGACTTTCCTTTGGAAAATAGTAGACTCGGCCCCCAGGTGTAATGAACATTTGCGGTATACGATAAGTTGTAACTCTGTTTTATAGCCGAAATATTTGCTTAATAGCATTTGTATATGAATCTGAGGCCTGGAAAGTATCTGCGCAGAATGTTTAAGACAGAAACTTGTATTTCTTACACATTTTCTTTTATATTTATAAAATACTAGGTAATATCTGCAGCTCTGCCCGCGTGGTGAAGTTTTATCGTACAAATTTCTTAAAAAATCTTGTTCGCAAAATAAATAGTAGCCTTATGTATATATTTTTCGGAATTTGCGAATGACGTACTGACATTAATAATTTACGATGTTCATTTACCCCGTACTAACAATTTCAATGGTGGATTTTTCGACTATTGTCCGCGATTTTTATGGTGAAGTGGACGATTCGAAACCTATTCTCTTATTGAAGTGGCCGTTCGTCTTTTCGAGATTTTTCAGTCGAGTTGTGACCTAACCTCTATGTTTATCCAATTGAAGCACAAATTGACATAGTTTGTAAGGATATGTTATATATTTGTTATATTAAACAATAATATTATAATGAAAGAAGATAGTTTTGTATCAAAGGTATCTTGTTTTCATAACTTCATCGTGTTATTAATAATTGTAATTGTAATACATAGTTGCATGTCTCATTGTCTGATTATTTTGTGAATTGGTAAGTTTATGTAAAACGCTAGTAGCGCTGACTTCATAATAACTGATCCTACTATCCTACCATTTAACAATATTATAAAAGTAATAGTTTGTTTATACGAGTATGTATGAATGTTAATTAAATTTTCATAAAAAATCTACTGAACGGTTTTTAATGAAACTTAGAGCTATATACACACCTAAGCCACCGACCCTACCCCGGTTGACGTTCGCGAACAAATGATGTGATCATCATGTGAACTCTTAGAGCACTAGTACTTACTCAGTGTTCTGTAAACAATCCCCGCGTTAAGCAATTTTCGCTATGGCTCATACTCGGATTTTGTAGAATTTCCATTCACGAGCGATTCTATTCTTCGGAAGGCAGGTTATTAAGCCTTTGGTCCTGGTTGCTCGTAACATGGTAGTCGTTAAGACAAGTTGAAGGCCTTATGAAAATGGCGTTATTGAAAAATTTAACAGCAGGTAGCCACAACCTGCGCTTGTTCATTTTCAACACGACAACGCTCTCACCACGTGTGGTCATCGTCCATGGTCCCCCATGGTCCTAATAGTACAAAATGCTTTCGGTGAAATGTGGGCCTGTATAGTATGCCTCCCCTTCGGGGATAAAGGAAAAAGCACATTTAATTCAGTGTGATTAAGACCGTTACCCTAAAACGAATATGTATGTGGAGCGTGCGTGGGTCGATAGCTTATTGGACTAAAGTGGTGCTCCCGGATTAAGCAAAGATTAATAAGTAATAAAAAATGTGATGTAATTAGCATTTATAGCTTTAAATGCTGGAAATCAGTCAATTACTCATTCTTTTTTGTCCACAGGTATAGATACATATCGTCCGAGACTACCAGGACTTTAATCCTGTCGTGTCTGGACGTGCGTAATTAGTGTCTAGCACAAAGGACCTTTTAGCCTTTTTGTTACCACCTCACGAAAAAGGCAACGGATTCAAAATTTCTTCCAAATTTAACATCTAAAATAGTATAATACATAATACATTTTATTAAATTTATTCGGCCCTTTAGACCCTCCCCAGTTCCGTGCTTCGGAAGGCACGTTAAGCCGTTGTTCCCGGTTGCCAATAAAATGGCAGTCGTTAAGCCAAGTTGAAGGCCTTATGGGCGGCTTAAAAAATTTCAACAGCAGGTCGCCGCAGCCTGCGCCTGTTCATTTCAACACGGCAATGGGATCACCACCTGTTACGTGGGACAAAATTGCATACGGTGAAATGTGTGCGTTTAATATGCCTCTGCCTACCCCTTTGGGGATAAAGGCGTCACGATATGTATATATGTATGGTATACTTACAAGATAAATGTTTATTACACCTTATTATGATCCACCGACTAGCTTTTATCGCCATTTTTAACCGCTGATCCCTTACTAGATATACTGCGGGAAATAAATAATAAATATCAGCTTTATAGATACTTAATACACGACTGTAAATATTTTAAGGTCCAGCACTCTCCGATTATTATTAGAAAAGGGTAATATAAATCCGTTCTGTATAAACTTGCTTTAAGTGATAAGGCCACCTATTGTACTTACTGTTATTTTGTATCAAATTTCTTATCTATAAATAAAGGTTTCATAGGTATTCCACTTCAATCTAGAGCTACATACTTTAAGAGTTGCTAAGAATAGGCGAACGAAATCGATCTTTCAAAATACATGCATGGTATAATATGACCTATCGTATGTTGATTTCAAAGATATTAAAGTTTAAGATTATAGAAGTTTTAGATTTTAAAATATAAATATCATAAAATAAAAATAATAATAATCATAACCGGCAACTTTATATCTTCTGTTATAAACTCTGTACAAAAAATTGCTATATGTCATTATCAGGACTCAAAACATCATGAAGCTGGTGCACTTTTTTGCCGGTTATTTATTATTGTCGTAATATGGTAGTTCGTTTCTTCCTAGTTCTTCAGGAATTCAGAGACGGATTATATTAATGTGGAGTCTTGCTGAACTTGCGTGCAAAAGGAAGTCCCAGGAGAAAGTTGTTCTATTCGATAGCTTCGCCAATTGTTCTCTTCTCTTTGGGGTTTTCCACAATGTTAGGACACGCACATAATCACGATGTTTTTGCGAGTGCATGGAGTACAATCTGCTTCTATTGTTCTTGTAATAGCAAGGTCCTGGTGGTGTGGTGATGATATTTTCCCACTAGAACCGTCAGCTTATCTTGAAATTGGAATTATCTTCTTCAAAATCAGCAGCAGTCTTCTTAATTTTTTTTTCTTGAATCTTTTAACACGTGGATTCTACTCAGGAGATCGGATGGTGAGGTTAATTTCAGTGTGGTAACTATCAGTGCAGTCACTCTAATCCCAGAAATATTTTATACTAGGTGACGCCTCCGGCTTCGCCCGTGACATACTTCGAACTCCGGTCGCACCTATTTAATCCCATCGTTTAAAAATTCTAAAAAAAAACCGTTTTATCGATAGTTATAACTACTGCTCTGCTCTTCAGGGTAGTAGAGTAATGATATATAGCCTATAGCCTTCCTCGATAAATGGGCTATCTAACACAAAGAGAGTTTTCCACTTTCGATCAGTAGTTTCTGAGATTATCGCGTTCAACCAACCAAACAAACAAACTCTTCAGCATTATAATAGTAGTATAAGTTGTTCTTAACGTCTACAAGCTGTAAACTGTAACATCTTCATCTTAAGTATTTTCTCAGTTACTTACAACACTACCTTGGTTTAAAGTCTGGTGACCGCTTTTATTGACTACTGGGAGCAGCTACGTTTGACTTTTTATTTTCTGCAACGCTGGAAGCGACTGCCGTTTAGCCCCGTAAGGTGTGCATCGTTCGTTGTCGACACTAGCAGTGGATGCTTGGGCTCAGGAGATTGGCTTACGGAGTATGAGGGGCCATTACTCATCACCTATTTTGTTTATTACACCTAGTTTATTTATTATTAAACATTCCACTTTGACATTTAGTTAGTAAAATAGTTCACACTACTGTTTTAAACAGTTTGTCTGCTAACTCAGATAAGTCTCATTCTTAAAATTTTGTTTCTACTTGCATGTTTACTAAACTGAAAGCATTTATTATATATTCTCTAACAGAAATTTCTTGAGCAGTCTTTTAAATTTATTTTTATTTATCTATTGCCTGATATTCACAGGCAAACTGTTTAGTACATACGGTATTCGCTTACTCAAAGTTCTATCTCCATAATTTTTGTTTAATTTGAATTACGTGTGACCAAATACGTAGTGGCGTGTAGGCGTACAGTAGTCATCAATTTGTCCATCTTTTAAAAAGTAGCCAATTACGATTCAGTGTGATCACGTTTAATGCAGTCACTTTAATACTTTTATCCAATTTTCTTAAGTGCCAGTAACGATCACAGTTGAATAGTTCGAGAATTAATTTAAGTTCGCCCACCGATTTCCTATCAGTTACCTATCTTGCACCTCACGTGTCGTAAAATTAATACTACAGGTTAAGTTAATAGCGTAATTCACATTATGACGCGTTACCAGACTAGTAAGTAATTAACATTGCTCAAAATACATAAAATGAGCTTAAATACAGGATTTATTTTGTTCGATAGGTTCGTTTTCCACAGAAATTATAGCCACCACTACTGTTGAAATAGTTGAGCAGACTTTATTCCCTGGAATATTTTGGCTTTTACAGTTTCAAAGTAGTAAAAACTTTTCCATTGGTCTCGGAGGGGCCATAATTTCTTCGAGGTTTCACAATAATGAATTGGAAAAAATTGCTGCAAGAAATTGGTGGGAATTAGTTTTTATTGAATGACAAAATAAAAGCCACGAGTGTTTCCGAAGATTTACGATGGACAAACTTTATGTGATAACGAACACATCAACACCTTCGGCTCCCACAACAATGGTAATGAAACAGTATCTTTACTATCCAATGAATCATCATCCGATGGAGTCCATATACTCGTACGAGTAACAAATGGCCCCCAATCATAACCTCGGGTCCGCCTTAATTTAGTTCTCGCTGATAAATTCATACCTATTCTTATATTTGTCCTAAAAAACCTACGGAAAATTTACACTCTCACAGTGGAGAATTAGATCACAACATTTTCAACCTTTCTCGTCGTATTTGTTCAGCCCAGTGGGTTTGCAACACCCTTTCTCAAGATGTGACGCAATTACACCCGAAGAGCTCTCGGAAAAGTTTATATTACAATTGGTCACTTGAAAATAATTATACCAAAAGTTTTCCGGTTACTGAAATGTTTAAACATTTTTGGATGCTGTGATTACAGTTTTGTAGTTAGTTCTGTTTATATAGTAAGATGGCAAGGCTACTGAAAATTAGCTGCTTTATCTCTAAAAAGCAATTGCTTACAGGATTATTAATATTTTTACTAATATTTTAACTTTCAAAATTTGAGATCGCTGATAGATATATTTTCTGGTCTTAGTAGTGGCAAAAACTATAATAAACAAAGCTTGCTTATGATACGGACTGCCATCTGACTCTAAGTAACTACAAGCAATATGAATAATACCTTTTTAAAGGTTATTGTCAAGTGAACTCATTTTAACATTTCGATCGCTTTTAGCACAAAAGAAAATTAAGTTTTATTTAGTTACCAATATTTTGCTTGAGTCTCGACAAGGAGCCCGTTTTCCTCCTGATCTTATCAAGTCTACAAGTACCTACTTTAAAACCTGAATTCTACTGATCTGTAAAATTTGAAGAAGCTTCGGCAACTCAGGGTAAATAACTTCAAACCATTTGTGGTTATACATGGCCGGTGTATATTACCACCCCAAGATATAGGTACATCTTTGTAGGGGCCTGTATTTACCAAGTTATTATTTGCAACCTATAGGCTAAGAAGGTAGTTTGGAATAAATTAGAACCCTTTCGAAAATTGAAATAAC
Source organism: Thumatha senex (assembly GCA_948477245.1). NCBI lineage: Eukaryota > Metazoa > Arthropoda > Insecta > Lepidoptera > Erebidae > Thumatha > Thumatha senex. Next base: position 24,791,246 of record OX419726.1, read on the forward strand.
AAATAACACACGTAAATACTGCACCTCATATGCAAACGATATATTTGGTAATCGACGGACGAGACTCTGATACTGGTGCCCGTTTAGAGGTTCGAAGGTCTGACAGCAAACGCTTATAACGAAATCGAGAAAAAGGAAGAAATAAAGCTGGTTCCGGGTGACTTTGAATATTACCAGAAGATGAGATTTGCATGTAACTGTAACAGACCACTGTGATTAGCATTTTATGTTACCGGTATCACCGATTAAGGTACGTACTCTACTTGGTAAGGTCATTGCTAACAGATGTATCTACGAGCGTTCCTCACCAAAGGCTGCTATAATACCTGATCCTCTAGGCCATCCTATCGTCACGGGTTCCCATACAGTCAAATGTACTTAATACTCTATTATATTATGTAAACTTACTAAAATTAAATACATAAGTATATTTGCTGGCCATTAATAACACGCAAATAAAAAAAAACGTGCCGCAGACTATTGAGCACAGATTATCAAGTAATATCGTCAAAAGAGGTTTTTGTTTGGCGGTCTATTATATATTATATAATTGACATATTAAATGAGGTGTTAATTCTGCTTTTGAATCGGTGATAAGTCAAATAATAATCTATCAGAAGGTCTTATGATACCATACAAAGGGCCACCCTTATGACTTAGCGGTATGAAAAATAGATTACGACCGATTTTCAGACCTATCGATTATACATATAAAAATTGGAGCACGAGGGCCCCTATAAGATTCCAGGAATCATTGGTATGCATGTGTTACAAGGAGGTAATATACCTTAAGTAATTATATTAGACGGGAAATCTTTCTCATAGATACCCCACCACAGAACCAGTAGTTGGCATGGCATCATAAACACATGATATTGTGATACAATAAATAAGAGAAATGTAGGCATTCGTCAACGCATGGGATTGGTTTTATTATCGTCGTGTCACACCCACACAGGCCTCGACCCAAGCTACGAGAGAACTTGTGATATATCTACATAAAAACATGTTTCTTGTGATTTAAAGTGTTACACTTTTGTACCTATTTTCTAATCATCTTAAATTTATACTTATTTTTTGCAGTTTTCTGTTTCTTTAATAAAAGTTGTACAACAACACGTACGTATCGATACAGATTAATACCTACCTTAAAATATAAATCCAACTTATTCTACTCTACTAGTACTATTATTACCACAGTATATAGAGAGAAAACCTACCTATGATCTTTCGGCTGTGCTATTACGATAGTTTGTATATATGGTTGGATGGATGTTTGTTACTCTTTCACGCCGAAATTACTGAATGAAAGTTTTTATACAGTTGATACATTAGAATAAGACACAGGCTACTCCCGACAGCAAGTTCCTGTGAGTAACGGAAACGGGAAATCGTTTCCACGCGCGGGTGTCAACTAGTTTTTAATATTTTGTAAAAAGAATATGTGTGTACCAGAGTACAGGTACAGGTAAGAACTGAAACTTCCTTACGAATTTTTTTTACAACTATAAAATTTCTCTCATACGTCGATTGAGAAGTTTCACTTATGATAAAGAAGTTTCACTTCAAAACAACATGGCGCGGAACCGAACAACGTGACGTTTTTTTACAGCTATAAAATTTCTCTCAACGTCGATAAAGAAGTTTCACTTCAATCATTAAAGTCACAGGTAAAATTGGAAGTAGGGCAAAAGTAAAATATATTAACTTACAAATTAATTAGTTACCTATAATATTTAGAGTCTTAGATGTTTTGTTTCGCAGACATTTGGCTGGTCTGGCTAGATAGGCTTTCTAACTCATTATGAGATGTTTAATTAACATAAACAACATAAAAATTTAAGATTTATAATGTTTTTTTTTATAAGCGCTTCATAATGGGGTATAATAAATAACAACCTCATTAGTTTCTCCGGTCATAATTCGCAAAATTTAATAAAAAAACAAGCTTTTTTATGCAGATAACTAAATATCATAAAGTGTTGTGTTGACTGACATTTATAGAAGGCGGTAGTAGCTTTACACCGCGTAGGCGCATAGATAAAATGTATTGAGTATTTAATATTAATGGCTTTACGAGTTGCATGTTATCTTCTTTGTATGCAGTAAATTTTCGGATCGGATTTCGTGACTCGCGGTTGTAAAATAATAATCTAGTGTTGTATTTGTCAGTTTTCAAATACTTATTGTAATGTTTATAATACTTTCTTAGTTCTGTATAAATCAAAGGGCTATATATACATTGAATATTCTATTATCTGGCTTGGAAACTCTTTGTACAAAATTTTTTTTTGGTTGAAAAAGAAGCGATATTTTTGGCACCTACATAGTAAATGCCGCATGGTTGTTGTATATTATTTACCAAAATTAGTGTATAATTTGCGTTATTATGTTTAATAAAAAAAACTAAACTATCTTCACGATGTATCCCTGACGGGGTAGTCAGAGAGGACAGATCGCCAGGCTTCGCGATCCATGCATACTTTATTTTTAATGTTTTTCGTTTATTATACACGAAGAGACATCGTAAATATGTATACTTAAATGAAGGAAAGTGATATGTTACAGTGAACACTGGTGTTCTTTGTGTTAGCGCCAAATCTCCATAGAAAGTTGCAATTAGGATTTCATTACCTTACTGGGGCAAGGACATAGCTTGTAACAATGTTTAGATTAAGGTTTGCAAGTCTGTCACACAAAACTACCTAATGGATTTTGATGAAACTGAACAATACATAGATTTTACATCAGAATAACTAATAGGCTACTTTTTATCCCGGTATCAACTTCCTGTGGGAAACGGGAACGATAAAAACTTCTGTACGCGGGCGAATCCGCGGGCGTTAACTAGTTTCATATAAATCTATTCGTAACATAGTAGTATGTAAATTTATTTGAAGTTTCTAGTATATAGGTATATAATATTAATTGCGTAGAAGATGCCCGCTAACGCCCACTGTTTGGGTCATAATTTGCGAGGTGAAAGCACGGGGCACGCGTAGGCGCCACTTGATGGTATATGAGATGCAACGACGCGACGCTAAGCTCAACGAATATACCTCGGCTGTTTGAAATAAAACTATATATCACTAAGACGCAAATGCTTTGAAGGTATTTGATAAATGAATATTGTGGAACACATTTTAACACAGTGCCATCTAGCGCAAACTAAGCTATAAACTTGTGCTGTGGGATCTGAATAATTGATATAGTAGTCGCATGCGCTACCACTATGCCACCGAGGTAGATGGTTGAAATACGATGCTTTCTTGAAGGAATATTTTAAGTATTGCATAGTTTTTATCGCGGGCTTTGAGCGGGCTTTAATCAAGAAATTCCGTCGTAACACAAAAAACCTAAGACCCGAGGTCACACGAAGTTCACCGAGCACGGCCGAGCGTTAGCTTAACGTATACATTATATGGTACTATTGTACGAAGCTCGCACGGATCGAGACGTGATGATAGTGAGTGTGAGTATGAGGGTGAGGATGAGGGTGACTGTGAGAGTGAGGGGTGAGGGTGAGGAGTGAAGGTGAGGGTGAGGGTTTTTTTTTGTGTTTTTAGTGTAACTTGAATTAATGCAATAGCTTTACCGCGCCAGTCTCCGAATGCGACACGACTTTTTTACCTTTGTCTGAAGATAATCATACAGGGTTGATTTTTGAAACGAGGCAGCAAGAGCAGGTACATTGCTGAATTAGGTACCAATTTGTGTGTACTAATAATTAGATTTCTGTAATTTTAGGTAATTTTAGTTTATAGTTTTAATAAATAGAAGTAATAATAATAATGCTTTATTTATCTCCCACAGTAACATTGATGTTTCTTTCTTTCTTTAAACGTTAAAAAGTTCCTTGGAGACGGTCCTTTTTTTTAAGAGATTCTGAAATAATGACCTACATTAACCGATTTATCAAAAATGTCAAAGTACGTACTATATTTTTTTGTATCTTTCGATCCTATTCAACGTGGGGAACAAAAAGTCAATTAAATTGTTTAAGGTATGAGTACCTATACCTACTAGAAATTGCGCACGCCCAGGAAGCCATTATTCACAGCGTATTTTTACGAGATACACAAATATATAAATTGGACGCCATTTTTTTGACAACCATTATAATTCGAGGTTATTTTTCCAGATTTATGATTTTTCTTAAACTAATTTTGAAAATTACAACCGTACCGTATTTTCAAGAAGCGCTCGTGGCCCCGCGGTTTCAGTGTTATGTAAACGATCACTGAGTTACGCAACTTCACTATGGCCGGTCCTCGGATGGGTGACCACTTTGTGGCATTTACATTTTCGAGCGTTTCCGTGCTTCGGAAGGCACGTTAAGCCGTTGGTCCCGGTTGCCAGTAAAATGGCAGTCGTTAAGCCTGGTTGAAGGCCTTATGGGCGGCTTGAAAATTTCAACAGCAGGTAGCCACAACCTGCGTCTGTCTATTTCAACACGGCAATGGGCTCACCACCTATTACGTGGGACAGGAATCCACACGGTGAAAAGTGGGCATATAATATGCCTCTGCCACCCCTTCGGGGATAAGGCGTGATGGATATTTATTTATTATTATTATTTATTTTCAAGGATAGGACTGTAGCAACATTTCTATCCTTCTATCAATTCCAATGAGCACAAAGATTAAGTATTTATATTCTACATTACAAGTCTAGAAAATGAAGTTATGCCGTTACTTCTATAGGTACCTTCGTGTTTCAATTGTGGGCAGGGGATTAGACGATGCACGAAGAGAGATATACGTGTTGTTCAACAAGAAAATTACGCTCGTAGGAAGCGCTGAGGGGGCGACCATTACTCGCTCTTGACATAGATACGTGACATCAACAGCTCAGCGTGACCCTTTAGACTTATGTTCATAACTTTTGCTATAGAGATGATGGTGTGAGATTAGCGTACTTGCTTAAAACATTTATTTATCTATCACGCCTTATCCCCGAAGGGGTGGCAGAGGCATATTATATGTCCACTTTTCACCATGCGTACACGGTAAAAAAGGAATTGTCCCATCAACAAAAAAAATATTGTTAGCAATACCAAGATAATATTTACTTAATTTACCAATATATAGTTACTTTGACAATTTCCATTTCCTTCAAAATACAAAAAAATATTGTTGATTTGCTGTCTCAAATCAAGTAAATATTGTCAGGTAAACATTTTGAAAATTTTAGTATAAGATAACGATTAATCTAGTATTAATAATGCTAGATTTGTTATCCGGACGCTATTATATTGTTAAATTGACGATTTACATTTTCCTATCGAGAATATAGTGAACTTTGTAACATTAAGATAAATTAATTGTCAAAGTAACAATGTCGTTGTTCTTCCGAAACACTACAAATGATTCGATCAATATTTCACAATTGCTCATATTAAAACATGGACTTTTTCATAAGATATCTGACAACTTCTCAGACGAAGATTAAACATTTTCAATGCGAGAATATGTTCAATTGTTATTAGGAATAACAAGTGGTTTTGATTGAAGATCGATTATTTCTTAGAACAACAATATCATTTGTTCAGTCAAAATTTATCTAATTTTCAAATAAGTTTTTACATATACTTGTTTTAAAACAAGAATATTATAAAATATTGCGACAAATTATTTGATGAAAATACAACATTTTCAATGCGAGAATCTGTAAAATGGTTATTAGGAATAACAAGTGCTTTTGATAGAAGATCGATTATTTCTTAGAACAACAATATCAATTGTTCAGTCAAAATGTTTTATATTTTGTAATAGATTTTTACATATACTTGTTTTAAAACAAGTATATTAAATAACAGCGCGACAAATTATTAGATGAAAATTAAAAATTTTCAATATGAGAATGTGTTAAATGGTTATTAGGAACAACAAGTGATTTTAATAGAAGATCGATTATTTCTTAGAACAACAATATCAATTGTTCAGCTACAATGTTTTTTATTTTGTAATAGATTATTACATATACTTGTTTCGAAACAAGAATATTATATAAACAGCGCGACAAATTATTAGATGAAGATTAAATATTTTTAATGCGAGAATGTGTCAAATGGTTATTAGGAACAACAAGTGGTTTTTATAGAAGATCGATTATTTCTTAGTATAACAATTTCAATATTTCTGCCAAAATGTTTATACTTTGTAATAGGTTTTTCACACATTCCTATTATATATATTATTGTTATATAAATAGCTTGCCCCGCGGTTTCACCCGCGTGGATCCAATATTCCAGGATTATCTGGGATAAAATGTATAAAGTAAACAGTAAAGAAGGAAAGGATCCAGGAGTAGGTATCATATATGTAGCTAATTCAGGATCTAAACTATCCGTTTTATATCAAAAAGTCCTGCGCGAAAAAAAAAGGAAAATCTTTTCCCGTTCCCGTTTCCCACTGGAACTTGTTCCCGGGATTAAAAGTAGCTTATGTGTTATTCTGATGTATAAGCTGATATATATTATTGTAAAGTTTCATTAAAATCCATTCAGTAGTTTTTGCGTGAAAGAGTAACAAACATCCATTCTTACAAACTTTCGCGTTTATAATATTGGTAGGATTTTGTGCCTGAACTCGACAAGTTGAGACATGTAAAGTACGGTTAGCGCAGGTACCTAAGTATCTATTAATATTATTCCCGACAATACTGTAAGTTCTTCCGTTAAAATTTTGAATATTCAATCAACAATATTTTATTTTCAACGAAAAGATAGTTGATTCACAAGAAAACATGATTTTTGTTGATTCAATAAATAATATTGTTGATTTCACCGACGCGTCCATAGATTCACAGAAATATCCCAAGACCCTTCAGTGTTTGCATTTTCGGGTATTTTCCCATAATTCTGGGAACTTTTTTAAGTATCAATTAAATTTTTATACCTATACCTATAATTAAACAGTAACGAGGCCGCGTCTGTACATCGAATATAAGCGCATTAGCGTTATTTTGAGGCAATACATCACTACTTATCATTCTTCTTTGGTGTTTCTGCAAGTAGTCCGATAAACTTTAGCGGATTTAACACTACACTATTATTAATATAGGCTTTGTTTCAACAACATCGTCTCAAGAACAGCAACAACGATACAAAAATGTCGTTGCATGTCTCCGCGCTCAAGATGAGTTGGGGAGGTCAAAGCAAGCAATAAAAAATAGATTTTAATGTAAAACAGGTGGATATTAGCTCATAACCTTGAATGACATTTAGATCCCTTTTTCCAAACGCTCAAGTGCGTATGGCACCAAAGTATGGAAATAACTTCGTGATCCCTTTACCTTCATTTTTATACACGATTAGATACGAAAATATATCATTTCCTAAGCGTAAAATAATTAAGCTCGTGAAATGGCAAGGTGAGTCGGCTAATGTAGAAAATGAAATCAAACTAATAGTTATTTGTATAAAACAAAAGTATTAATCGACAAAAAGTAGGTAAATAGTTGGTATTGTAACTTGAAAAGTATTTGGGTTTACGGAGATTGGGTGTTTTCTATGTATAATGTGTTTATTTTCCTACAATATTTTTTATATATTTATCTTTGTTATAATTAAAGATAAGTCAGCGTCAAGCTAGAAAAGGGCTTGCTCCGTTGATTTGGACACGTGCAACGAATGTGTGAGGAACGATTGACGAAGAATATATTTTTTGCGAAAAAAAGTAGAGGGTAGAAGGGGTCAAGGTAGGCCGAGACTTACATATGAAGACCACGTGAGCAGATTGAAAAGTCAAAAGTACTCGGGTACCCAGGCGTGCATGTATGAAGCGATTGATGAATCTGCAAGAAGCGAAAGAAGTATGCATGGATCGAGAAGCCTGGCGATCTGTCCTCACTGACTACCCGTCAGTGATACAGCGTGAAGATAGTTAGTTTTTTTAGTTTAGTTTTGAATTAAACCCCTGTTGGGGAAACATACAGCTAGAAGGCTTTTTTTTTGGGCTTGAATCACAGTCATGGTGAATATCACCCATAAACGGAAATAGTCAAATTAAAAAGAAATATTTAATTTACCTATAACTATATTAATTAAAAAAAATGTTTTTTACATGAACCCCAAACAGGCACTTACGAAAGATAATGACTTCAATTCAAGCACTATTCTAACCTCTTCATATTAATAAATATAAAGAAAAAGTACTTTTATTAAACGGGTAATTTCTTGTGATTCGATTTTGGACTTTAACTGTTTGACAGTCGGCAACACTGACACACGACGACTAGCCTATTAGCAGTGCACGTGTGGTGCGGTGCGCGGTGAGGATGGGATAAAACGAGTTTATGTGGTGTGTTTGCAAGCATTATATTGGTGAGTTATAGGTTTTATTAAACTAGATCTAGATATATATTAGCTAGGTAACTTTATTTACAATAAGTTCTTCTTTTATTCTCATGTAGGCTGGGCTAATCTAAAATATAAATGTGGACGCCGGCGCCGGCGATCGACATCTTGATGCAGAAGAATATGTTGATCAGAAAGCCATTCTGGAATTGCATTCTAAATGGCAAATGCCGTTTGATGACTCACGCGCCCAGACAATAACTTTATAAAGTAAAAATCAATCAACTAAGTAAGAATTTTTAAATGTAGCTTATTATTTATTCATATATAAATAAATATATTAATAATTATGTAAATTCCAGGTATTAATGAAGATATTGTTTGGCTGAAAAATAATCATGAACCATGGGATGTTGTAATGCAGAAATGGATGAACACTAATGATGAAAGAATATATTGCGCGCAAGACAACCTGAGAGTTTCTAGCTAAATGGCCAGTACTAAATGACTTAAGGAGTGTATTGGTAAGTTTCTCTTGATTATTTCTGTCTACCATAGAATCATAAAAAATTATGATTGTTGTCCTTCACTTTATCCACTTATATGTGGCTGGTGCTGAAAAGATTAGTCTCCTATTGTTACTGGTTGATGGTGGTGAAAATTGTAGTGGTAACCGAGACAGAACCTTATTTATATTGTAAGATTTTGGTATCAGTCAACATATTTTTTATCCTTTAATTTTTTTTCAGACTGCATGTGGTCCATACTAAGGACACACTTGGGGCACTTAATCCCGCCAAAAGGACAGGATGTATTGGAAATAAATGAAAGCTTTCAACAGCTGAAGCCATTGATGGCTTGCTGATACCTGTTAAGGTAACACATTATAAAGTTATTAAAGACACATACTCTTAATAAAACTCTAAGTTTCTTTCAAATTTCCATTATTATTTGTTCACAGAAGCCGAGCGAAATAGAAGACGCTATTACCTCTCAGCAAAAAAAGGCACTCAAGAAAATACAAACAGTTTAACATTATGTTCTCGTACAGGGTTCAACATTAGACAATATATAAATAAATTAAGCACTTTCATAGTTGTGGATAAACTTAGATATTCTTTCACATCTACAGGCAAAACTTTTGACGCTTTGTTCAAATTGTATCACACGTAGGTACCCAGTGTCTTATGAATACTTGTATTAGTTAATTCAACATTCAGTTTATGGAATCACAACACAGCACGATAAAGTGATTCCATACATTGTTGATGTGACGAATCTTACCTAAATCTATAACTATAGTTAAATATAAAATTGAAACGATGGAACTTAATTGTACTGAATGTGGTATTTCTTTTTCTGAATTCAAATAATATGTATTCCATATTGAAGTTCTTCATAATATCTCTATTCGTGTGTTCAATTTATCATACTGCTCATTTCTTAAAATATTATCTTACAGCATCCTTTAGGGGAACAAAAACCTAAAAGTACATTTACTTGTATTACCTAGTAGGTATTAGTACTGATTTCTCTGATACAAATTCAAACAAAGCTGCAGTTGCCCATGTTGTTGTTAAAGTAGTAAGTTTTGTAGTAATGTTTTTGTTAAAGCCGATGGTCTGACTAATGGCGCCAAATTCTTGCAAGCATTGTTTTTGACTATTTGAGTCTCATTATTCCATTATCAGGTGAATCTATTTCCCAATAATGCCAAGGGTCGGTCCACTCGTCTTAAGAATGGTTATTTTTAAGAGATATATATATAATCCAGTAAATGAAATATAGCTAGACATATAAATAAGTATTGAATTGTAAGAAATTAAGAATTTATTTAAACCTACAGCTTTATCAATCTTAGTTATCTTACGGGAAGCGCTTACGAATGGCTGGAAATTCAAATTTCAGTTCAAACAGTTCTTTGTCGTTATAGCTACGCTATAACTCTCAATAATGATGATCAAAAGATCTCAATAATGGTGGGGGTGTATGATCATTATTTAATTCTTCACATTATGAAGTAGACATTTTATTTTAATGAATAATAATTGTTTGACAATTGATTTAGTATTTAATATTAATATTATGAAAAAGAAAAATATTTAAAGTTTAATAATTAATATTAAATATTTTTCTTTTTTTCTTTTTTGAATTATAATCATTGCCTCTTGTGTGCGCTTTTCCTTTAGGGACGAAACGAAAATATGCCCACAGCAAGCTCAATGTTGGCATTTATGGCGCAATTAGCATTTTTTTGCTAAGTCTAATATATTGTCGGTTCAAATAAATTATTCTTAAATTACTGGCAATTCAATTTTGTTATTTCAAGCTATGTTTCATTAACAGGACAATAATACTGTTTTGAAGTAATAATGTAATTTTTAAAGGAATAAATATATATTTTTAAATGCAACAACCGGAGTTTTAATTGAAGTAAATATATTGTTAGATTAACACAACTTTAGTTTCAAAACGAAATATATTATTATTGTAGGTCTAATTGAACTATATTGTTCAAACAACATGTCGTGTATTCTTATACAGACAATAAAAATTACTGAAACAAGTAAAACAAATGGTTTGAACGGAAATATCTGTTTTTGGTTCAAATAAATCATAATTTTAAAACAAGCTAAGTGTATTCTCCTAAAGAGAATAAATATTCTTGAAACTAGTAAACCATGCGTATGATAACAAAAATCTGTTATGTAGAACCAAGTAAATCTTAAGTCTTGAAACAATAATCAGGTATTCTCAAACTAGCTGCCGCAACAAAATATGTATATTGTTGAAGCAAGTAAACATCTACTGTTATACGAATAATATGTTTACACTCAAACTAACTAAAGCATAATTTTCAAGCTAATGTAATTCGTGTTGTTAGAAAAACAATATCGATATTGTTCCAATAAATAAACCACTGGTATCAAGTTGAAACAATATTTTGTTGGTGTACAAAAATCTATATTGTCCAAACAATCTAATGTATATTATTTTAAAGACAATATACATATTTTTAAAACAACAGAATATAGTGTGTTGAAATAAAATTTTAGATTTGTTTATCTAAATAAACTAAAGTATCACTTCAAATCAATAAGAATGCATGGCACAAGCAAACTATTATTGTTACAACAACAAAACATTTTTTTTTAATCTAGCAATATGGTTTTATTGAGTGAATACAATTTTCTTATCAATATCATATTGTATGTTTAAGTAAATATAGTCTTCCTCGTATGGAAAACACGATTTGCCTTGAATTAAAGCAATTTGCTTTAATTTGACAATTCCTTTTTTTCCGTGTATTTCTGTACCACGTAATAGATGGTGAGCCCATTGCCGTGTTGGGATAGATAGATGCAGTGTGGCTACGTGCTGTTGAAATTTTTCAAGCCGCCCATAAGGCCTTCAACTTGACTTTTTCTTTCTTTCGGACCAACGGCTTAACGTACCTTACGAAGCACGGAAACGCTCGCAAATGTAAATGCCACAAAGTGGTCGCCGATCCGTAACCAGAAACAAGTCCGTGACAGAAAGTTGCTCAACGCAGTGATTGTATACAGAACACTGCATCCGCGGGACCACGAGCCCTTCAAACATATTAACGTTATACTGAAATATATTTAGTAAGCTGTAGCAGTCAACTTCGTACTGCCTTCAGGATCCTTACACGTAAACACTATAGGAAAAGAATCTACAATTTGGTGAAACCGTTATAAAGTTAAAACATTGCATATAAATATCAGTATGGAAGGGCGTACTAGAAATTCATTTTACTCTGTGATTCTGAGTGCTCCTTAACAGCATTGTATTGACTTGTGGCGTTTCTGAACGCACCTTATTTTTGTCTTCAGTGCGTTGGACAGACTACTACTACTTCGCGCCTTTTTTACGAGTGGTGAGCTTGTTACTATTGCTCTGTAAATAACTGCTCTGTATTTCATAAGTTACTAAATTACTTGTATTGTAACCTGATGTTGCGAATTACATACACAAAGCCTTTCACAAGACTGGAGTTTGATTAACCTACTCGACCCATGAGCGAGGACTTCTAGTTTGGCGCTAGTTGAAGCGTAACAATATCAAAACGGGAGAAAGAAATAAGCCAAGGATCTTCCCCCTAAGATTTATTAAAGAAGTTTTTACACTTATAAAGAAGGGAAAACTAAAACACATCTTACTATCCATTATTGAAGTAAGCCATTAAACCAACTGCCCAAAGAAGATACTAATGAAAGTAAACTTAATAGAGAAGGTATTTCTATTAAGTTTACTTTAAAATGCTTCCTCTATATTGATGTTATCGTAGGTATTTCGAATCAACCGCCTGCAAATCAAATCATCAAAAATAAATCAAAGACAGAAATAAGATTATTGATATTGTTAATATTGCCACAGTTGATTACGGATCAAGATCGAAAATAGAATATTTTCCCCACAAATTGAATGTAACTAATAAATGAAAACGATGGTTTCCTCGAAATTTTGTAACACGACGATATGAATTAAAAGATGTTTTTAGAAAGACGAATATACGATTTCTCTTACCAGCCCGTTTGTCCCATATTCTTAGAGCCTACCGCCTGGACATGAGCTACGAAGAAAGGACAACCTGTTTAGGTGGGGCTTTTCGGATAGCTTGAATCTGGAGTGCATATGTGGGCTGTACCCCAGACAATGAAACACCTGATGTCTTTTTCTGCATGCCCTTCCAACTGCACGCAGGAGGACCTAATGAATGCTACTGAAAATGCTGTTCTTGGAGGTAAGTTCTGGGCCGAAACTCACTAGGTTTGCTAGCGACATGAAAAGAAGAAGATGCTGTGGAGATGAGATCACTTCGAAAATTGTGCGGCGTAACGTTGGCCGATCGAGTACTAATTAAGTGATACGTAACATGGCAGATTAGAATGAAATTGTAAACATTAAGCTGGAAAAGGGCATTCTCCGTTGATTTGGCCACGTCTAAAGAAGAATTCTACGAAAGTAGAAGGAGTCAGATTAAACAGAGACTCGTACTAAGACCACGTGAGCTGATTGCTCAAAAACGAATAGATCAAAAGTATTTGAATTCTCAGACGTGCATTGTATGGAACGATTATTGAACCTGCAGGAAGCGAGAGTAGTATGCATAAATGGCGAAGCCTGGCGATCTGTCCTCTCTGACTACATCTTCAGGGATACAGCGTCTCAGAAACATGTCATTAAATTGCTTGAACAATTTCAACAGCAGTTCGCCACAGCCTGCATTTCTTCACGGCATTGGGCTCACCACCTGTTACGTGGGACAAAAATGCATACGGTGATATGTGGGCGTATAGTATCCCTACCTACCCCTTCGGTATAAAGGCGTGACAATATGTATGTATGTATGTTCATTTAGCAAGCATGCCAACCATTATAGTATAGACTATAGCATAGACATTTTCATTTGCTCAGACGGAAACGCCGGCCTTGATGATTTCGTTGACACATTTTGACGAAATGTTACGTCATTGGGTCTATGAATAGCTCTCACTATTAGTATTAGTTGAACTGTTGTGAGTCAACGGGATGTTTAGTACGTGTGATGGCAAATTGTTCCTAGTACAGCATTCATATCGTACGTGTTTTTAAAAGGATAGTGATTTGACCTTGTATGTAACAGTTGTGGGAGAAGGAAGTCTTAAACCGCATTTCATGGTCTAAAAGATTATCTATCTCTCTCTCGTATTAGGTGGGAGAGTATGTTGTTTTAGTCTGTATTGGAAGTGACTGCCGTCTGAACTCTCGAACTATTTAGGCGTTTGTGAGTCCCTAAGAGATAACCAGTTAAAAGCATTGTCTGTCAGTTGCAGACTTGGGTCTTGAGGTAAAAAAGGCAACAACGACATGCACCTTAACATATTTAGAGCAATTCATTCCGTAAGCTATTACGTAACGCAGATTGCTCTAAATATGTTTTTCATGTAAACTTCTAAAAGAATGGCAGAGCACAGCTAGTGCTACTAATAATATAAACCCAAAAGTTTGTTAGTATGGATGTTTGTTACTCTTTCACGGAAAATCTACTGAATGGATTTTGATGAAACTTTACAATAATATAGTTTACACATCAGAATAACACATAGGCTACTTTTTATTCCGGGAACAAGTTCCTGTAGGAAACGGGCACAGGAAAACTTCACCTCGCGTACGGAACCTCGGACGTCGAAAATAACAGTATTTATACATACGACTGCCATGTGACTGGCAACGAGGACCAATTCGAAAGAATTCCTAAGTAATAAAGTTCAGAATAATCAGAACGAGGAGTAAATGATGATGATAATGAGATTGCTTAATGAGAAAACAGTTTTCTATAGATGTGGGTAGAGTGAGTGTCAGATTCATGGAGCCGATGAACGACCCTCGCCCACAGCTGACCCATGCACTCAGCCTACGATATTTTATTAGCAACAGCTTATATTAGATACTCGTAGTAGGCCGGGCAGGTGGCAACATTGTATGATGATACTAGATAGGAAATCATTAGATAAAACAATAATAAGTAGGTTTGTACAAAATTCTATATGATTTATGACTGCCTCTGTGGGGCTGCCGTGCTGAGATCCCAGGTTCGATTCCAGGGTCGGAACAAATAATTGTGTGATTCGTAAATGTTTGTTTTAATATTTAGGTGTTTCCTATGTATAATATGAATGTATTAAGAAGTATATAAGTATGTTTATCAGTTATCTATCTCAAGGCACAAGCTTAATTAGATTAACTATGACTAGACTGCGCTAAGTAAAAACAATTGGTTCCAATATTTTATTTTAATCATTATTAAAAAAAAAATTGAATAATCAATTTGAATGTTGTTAAAACATCGACAAAAAAGTTTTGTTTGCAAATAAAATTACCCTCACCTAATCTTCTTTAATAATAAAAATGATTTTATACATCTCATACATTGTCATACACATTAAAGATTGAGATAATCCCAGTAAGCTATAAAAATACTTGTGACGGGGTTGACTCGCTTCTTCCCATATTTATATCTTATTAACAATGACGAGACCTTAATATTAAAAAATAGTCTTGTTAAATTAATTAGATTTAATAAGAACTACAGTGTAGGCAACAATTTTAGCACACATATTTTTACAACATGTTTTTAATATGTAAAACAAAAGTAAGGGTTTGTTCGTACAAGGGCTAAACTGATTTTCATAGCCTTTGATTTGCTGTATTTATCTCCGACCCTAATAGCAAAATAAATGAAATGAAATATAAAAAAAAGAATTATGTAATATAATATAACTTTGATTTTCTTATACATTTTTCATAAAGCAGATTCTAAGGCGGTGTAAAGCTCGCTGGGACTAGAATAGTATATTTATACATAGTCCGCTGGGACAGCTCGTTAAGGATAAATCTTAAGTGGAATCACGTGTCCAGGCAATTCAGGATGCAAATCACAGACAGTGGCAATTTCTCTTCAAGTTAGTTCACCGGGGAATAATTGAAATATCTCACTATCCAACCAAGTATGGCGGTTTGCCAGACTTTAGACATTCACGAACTTTATTTTATTCCATTTCCAGCTAAATTGGAATATATTTTCACCGTTTTATAGCTCTGAGGTGCAGTAGTAATGTGCGGTGCTAAATTTGATAGCTCCGTGGTTGAAACAGTAATTTCATGCTAAAATAGCGTGCAAAATATATAAGAGCCACTGCACACTCACTTCTTTTAGTATCCGCAACCATAAATTTTGAGACTGTATCGATGTGTCTATGCTGCGTTGCGTTTGGGCGATTTTCTGGCAACCGGGCGCAACATCGGTATTTTACGTCTTGGCGACTACTCGAATTCTGTTTCGCTATTTGAAAAGTGATTGTGCGTCACTTTTGGCAA
Source organism: Thumatha senex (assembly GCA_948477245.1). Taxonomy (NCBI): domain Eukaryota; kingdom Metazoa; phylum Arthropoda; class Insecta; order Lepidoptera; family Erebidae; genus Thumatha; species Thumatha senex. The sequence continues at coordinate 24,807,429 of OX419726.1, forward strand.
TTTTAAGTGTGCGGGGGACAGTGCTCGGTCTCTGCATTTGGCTTCTAAAGGGCAATTCACACATCAGTGAAGTCACAGTTCGGACACAGTACCGGCACAGTTCAGTATCAGTGCTACAGTGTTCCGTTAATGATTCAATTCACAGATGTCAAGTACCTGCTCAGTTCACGGAGCTTCAGTGAAAACGTGTCCGTCGTCAATCGTGATTGTTGCTATGGCTCTGTTCAATACAACGGAGCTAGCAATGATAGTGTGAACGGAACTGTGGTTTCACTGGTATGTGTGAATCGACCTTAAAAAGCTACAAGTAGTCGGTTGCGGTTATTAAAAAAAGCTTGTCCGCGGCGGCTCTAACTTTTGCTAGTTATCTGATATTTGGTGTAAAACTAAATACAACTGATGAAATCGGCGTATAAGTGCATAGGAAATCAGGCGTTAACCAACCGTAACCTTAGCGTCTTCCCATAATAAAAATCCAGATGGAACTCGGGCTCCAAACCCAGTAAGAGAATACGGGGATAAAATGTAACCCAAATAACTCCTTACAACATCAGCTATCTATCGGTGATATTAGCATAGATACTAAAGAACAGATGAATTCCGTTAAAATCGGTTCTGACTATTCAGAGATACAATAAAACAGACAGAAATTACACAAAATATTAAAAAAAAATGTTTCGATATGTAAATACCGTATTTACTTAAATACACATTTACTAAAAAGCTGTTAATTTGTAATTAGGTACAAACAGACATTTCAATTTATTTATCTGTATAGATATTAACGAGTGGCTTAGTCAAAAGCTTTTAATACGTCAATTCTACTTACCGTTGTGTCGGACAGACAGGAACTTGTTAATTTAGCAGCGAACATTTATCAGGCTGACCTCTTCAACAAGGTGCAATTAAGTCATATCTGTTTGTGGTTGCTATCTTAATCTTGTTTCTTATAGTTGGCAAAAAAAAGTTTCTATCCGTCAGCATTTGAAGATGCGTGGTCTATGTTAGGCTGTATGGTTAGCTTTCTTACTATCATTGTCTTTTTTAAAATAAGAAGTTCAGTTTGATTTTGGTTGGTTCGAAATTTGAATTGATTTTTTTATGAATGTTATTTTGAAATGTTTAATTTATAATATATTTTTCGAAGTCAAAGTTAGTCTTGCCCAGTAAAGTAGTGAAACCGTTACTCATAAAGCTTCCACTACTTTTTTTTACATTCTATTAGGTGAGCCGTATGCTATTCTTCCACCTCAGTGGAATTAAAAATTGATGATAAAATAGGTACAGCAAGCGTCCGCCATTCGTTTTAAATTACAATTTTTGATCAAAAGAAATAGAGTATAATGCCTAGCTGCCACATATAAATATGCATATTAAAAACGTGTCGAATCGAATCCCCAAATCTGAAACTGTGAATAAATAAAAAGAAAAAGCTTACCTTATTTTCTGACATCGCTCTATTCTCGATCGCATACATGATAGCCTTAGAAACTTTGGTTTCCAGCTCTCGAAGCGCTATGTCTGCATCCACCTTTGTGAGTCTCTCCACGCCCGTCACATATCCAGCCCAGGGACCATCCAGTTCCGATAGTAGCGATCCTATGCACCTGTTGATAAATTATGAAATATTTTTAATTCAATTAACCATTTTTTATTATTTCTGCGTGTCTCTTTAGACCGGTAACTATTCCACAAATATATATTCCACTATAGAAGAAGCTAATAGAATGCTCTACATTCAAGCTCATAAATAATTTTTTTTCCAGAAATTTTAAAGGACGAGTGTTTTTTGGTGTCTAAACAATTGATCAGTCGGTCAGGCCGCCTGGTGAAATTCTTCATGTCTCATGTTTTGCCAGTTCTAAATATACGTCAAATGACATTTCACCGGTAAATTTCCGTCTGCTATTTGAAGTTAATGACAAAGAATTATGGCCTAGGATGCGCAACGTAGGTATTTAAATTTATAGACAAGTTAGTTGATAACTATAATAAACTCCTTATAATTCTTATGATTATTCGACTCCCAGATGATACGTAATAAGAAGTAGCGACGAATAAATTACAGAAGATTATATATGCGAGCCTAAGCTTAACATACATGATAAAATACGGGGTCAAATAAATAAATAGCCGTTCCCAATTGGCTTATATTATTAATGATCAGTTTCTTAGGTCTCACTATAACTGTAAGAAACAAGTTGTGAGCCATGTTCCATGATATTTTTTTTATAATTGTTTTATGGCCTGGTTACTAAGACCTTTTAGCCAAATCTAATTTATTTCATATTTTTTAATTCTTATGTTTTAATTTAGTCCTTTGCAGTCCTATGTGGATTTCAAGTCCTGTCCTAGGTCCTGTGTCCTTGCCCCATTAACGTGGTAGAGCGTTATTGAGGCTTTCAGTAGAAATTGCGCGGCAAGGTGTAAAATACCATTTCACTGCAATATATCACTGTCTTTTACTATAGCACGTTTACACAATTTTTATGTCTAAGGAACTACCATTTTTACACATAAAATAAGGTTAATGCACTAGTTTTAGAAAATAATATACAGCAAGCGTCCGCCATTGACAAGATCCCGCGCAAAGCAAGCATGCAGTTTCAATTTCTTTTTTGCAGTTATAATACAGTAGGAAGGTTTTATGTGTAAATCCTATCGAGCAGGTAAAAGAGACATTCGAAGAATTCATATAAGTTCCGTTCGTACATTATCATCTTTAGTTTCTCTTTACCTGAAGAAAATATAATAATTTTGTAAATCAATCAAATAAGCCCATGGCAATCCAATGCTGGACGTAGGCCTCTCCCAATCTAAATAAATGAATAGTTAAAAAATCAGAATATATGTCTGAAGTTAAGTATATCTGACTACCCCGTCAGATATACAGCGTGAATATAGTTATTTAGATAGTTAAGTTGTTATCTAGTATTACTAAGATAAGAAAATACATAACAAAATATTTGGAGCGAAACGAACGAAGTGAGCGTACCTCCATTCTTCCCCGATTCAGATTTTCGCTTTGTCCTTGAACTCCTCCCAAACCACTCAAAACTTTTTGATCAAATTTGACTCATTATACGACATCTAGCCATAGATGGTTTAAAAATATAACGATTCAAAATTAGACAATATGAAGGAATAATTACCGAAAGGAAAATATACATCGACAAAAGATCTCGAAAATGTACAAATAGAATTTTGCATTTTGGGATGCACGTGCTGTCCTCCTAATGCGTTACTTGGTGATCGGAAATGGGATGGCTTACCGAGGACTACAAGCGCACCTAGTTTACATACAAATTTATTATAGTAATAGGGTATTTATTATTATGTAAGAGAGGCTGTGGCAGGCTAAAACTAGGCACTGCGACCTAAAAATGTCTATTGTTCTCGCCTAAATCTTAGAGTTCACTGCTGATTCCTGTGAGAGTACGAGGCGTTTCATAGAAATAGGGTAATAACGTGATATTAGTCACAGGTGCAGGCAAGACCATTTGGACCTACTTTGATCGCCATCTTCGCTTAGACTTTTGCACGCAAAGGACCAATTATTATATTCATTTATTTAAATGAGTAACTAGAAATTGCCTCCCGTGACTACACTGCATGACACTACATTATTACCTATACTAGTTAAAGGAAATTGCATTCCACAAACAACCAGTTTTACTGTATATTTCTACTTATTTGTTCACTTTTCATCCCCTATGTATTATTATAGGTTGGATATAGCAAGTTGAAGTGTCTTGGATCCTGGATTTGGAATCTAGGGTTCACTTTTTTTTTCTTTTCTTATTTGGCACTTATAGCAGGTGAAGTCACCTGTGCTCCGGATATCTTAGAAGGACCCTTACACCACCACAAAGATTTCATGGTACCCACTTATCAAATAGAAAAGCTGTCTTAGAAGGTTTTACAGGGTCGGCATCGCGAGTGCAGCACCTCTGGTATTGCAAGTGTCCATAGGCTACGGTGACCACTTTCCATCAGGTGGATTTTTGTATGCAACGTTAGTGGTATATAAAAAAAGTATGTGTGTATTTATGCACACGCGTTACAAGTTATACTGCTTTAGTCTAATAATATTTCATCATATATACTTTTTTTTGTAACTCAACTATTTGTTTTAAAAAAAATTAAGTATGAAAAGTACTTGAAGGTTGTCATGGAAACACTTATCAGCTAACTTCAGGGTGTTTATAAGTTGTCATGGAAACCCTTATCAGCTAACTTCATGGTGTCGGTTTTCCGTGACGGTAAAAATTTACTCTCATCATTTTTCCCTAACGCACCAAAAGAACATTTAAAAAAAAAAAAAAGCTATGCTTGTGTAACGTAAAAAAAGTTTTGCCTGCCAGTTTTTCATTTAAAAACATGACCATCTTTGAATTGTAATTGACTTCTCTTCATGACAGTTAGAAATCTCCCTTATGTCACTGATTTACAATCTCTTGTGATACAGCCTGTCAATTCCATTCATTCATTCATTCATTCCATTCCATCTACTTACCCTCTAGCGACGTTTAAGCAGTAGTTCCTACACGGTGGTGCAGTTTGGCCATGACACCGCGCACACCCAGCTGCTCGTAGCAAGCGGTCACCGCATGCGGTACTTGCACTGGACAGCACTTGCTCTGTAGTTGACAGCACTTCTGCACCGACTGCTAACATTTGCAGAAGCGCACGCGCCGCTTCCAGTGACCGGGATAATGTGGACCCCAACTGAGAAACAAAAATGGAGGTATTAAAATTCATTATTAAAAATCAACGCATACTTTTTAAGCAATAACAATATCTAATTTTTATATACACCAGGTTTTAATTGATCTAGTAACCCAAGACAAAAATCATTGCACATGCGTGATAGCTCTCAGTTCACACTAACGTCTTGGGGCTGCTTCTGTAAGACTACCACGCCACTGGCAATTGGGACTGAACGTGCATCGGTAAATGCTCGTTAATACGAATAGATATGCCGTAACGGACACCCATTTCAAGCTCGACCATATCGAAAGGTGCTTGATCCAGTGACAATATACAGGACATTGAGCTAGCAGGGCTCCGAGCGCTTCTATATATCCATAGTATCCGGCAGCTAGATATTCATTATCCCTTCTCTTTATCTGAATGTATATCTGGTTGCTTCTAGACCCTACGTACCTGGATTTAGAGATGCAGTCTCTAAATCCAGGTACGTAGGGTCGTACGGACTCTACGCGGGTAAATTGAAAAGTGGGGACGCTTAGTGTATATTATTTTCTAAAACTAGTGCTATTATCTTGTTTTATGTGCGGTAGTGTGCGGTGGTTTCTTGGACATAAAAGTTGTGTTAACGTGTTATAGTGAAAGACAATGATATATATGCAGTGAAATGCTATCTTGCCGCGTAAAATCTACTGAAAACCTCAGTATAACAACCCCATTATACTGGGGTGAGACTGGCCTTGACTTAAGATTACACTTGACTAAGACGTAGAGGACAGGGAAATTTTAGATAATAAGAAAGAAGATTGAAGAAATATGAATTAAGATACGGCTAAAAGGTCTTAGTAACCAGGCCTAAAAAATAGAAAGAAAATACTGCAGTACACTTAGATTCACTTTATGTGGCTGCTAGAAGCAGCGATTGTGAGGTGTACCTATGGTTTTGTATTTTTGACATTGATAGGTGCGATTGCTGTCTGACCAAACCCGCAAGGGCGCTTGCGTCATTGCTTCTTCAGTTGATCTGCAGTACACCGCTACCAAGTGAAGTCGTTTTCGCTTGGAGGTCTTAAATAAAAAATAAAATAAAAATATCTTTATTTTGCATAGACCATTTTAACAGCGCTTACAAAATGTCATACACTATTTAAAATATTTAAAGCGACCACCGGTTCGGAACGCGGCCCACCTGAGAAGAACCGGCAAGAAACTTAGGAAGGCTTTTTTTTTTAGCTTAGTGGGGTCCTTTACACCCTAAACTTCTAAGACTGTAACGGTAAAGAAAAGATTTACCAAAAAGGTAGAGGAGAATTCATATATTTCGTTTGCGATGACTAGGTAGGTACATATTATACGAACGCCATATCCGCACGATAAATATTGGTTTATATGTTGCCACACAACTAATTAAACTACTCTTTTATTACTGTTCTATAAACCTATTAAAATGTCAGCGGACATGGGTTTTGAGATACAAGATCAAATATATGTAATATATTTAGATTTGCCAGTAAAGTTGTAAAAAAATAAAGTCGGAAACGATTTATAGCGAGTGTTGTAGGCGCAGAGAATGCTGTGGTGTAAATCTTGGTTCAGCATTTTATAGCCGGTCGCCGACGCGTTAGAAGATTCACCCAATGGCTCACGACTGTCCTCAATTTGATTAATATTTAATTTATTAGCAAACAATTTGCTAATTTAATCAATAAATTATCAACTAGCAATTTGCAATTAATTTCGTAGGTGTTCATATATATATATAAAAACAATAAAGAGTTTGCTACCAAAAATGTTGAAAATCATAATCAAACGATATAACTCCTAGAAGCTAAATTCAAATTCAAATTCAAATTTTACTTGACATGTGTATTGTAAGGAGACGCAATTAAGAAAAAAAGTAGGTATAATGGCATGCGGATCTCGTGGCATCAGTGGTAAATTTTCGTGCTTTTACACGTTACTGCCATATATATTACTGGAATTAAACATAGCTCACATAGGATCCGTAATATGCCTACTATTACCGTGGTGCTTCCCTATTTCCATAGGATTTACACCTAGTTACTTTCCAGGTCTCCCGCTTTGCAAAGGAGGGAAGAGGCGTTACGTTATTTCCTACTTCCTCAAATTATCTTCTGATTAATTTCGTTGCGGGTTCCAATACATGCTAACTTTTCCTGGGACTTCACCGAGATCAAGCTCGGTATAACTTTTCTGGTCTTGGTCATTGCTGTAGATACTGGTTTAAAGGAGTCACAATAATGGGAATGCAGGTGGAATTAGTCCCCTAAAAAAATAATAGCATTGGTTACTTGTAAAATAAATCACTTCTAGCAGGCAGGCGAAAAGAGAGCATAGGTCAAAACAATTGAAGAAGGTAGAACTGTGAAAGGGTCAAGTATTTTACATAAACTAGCTGACTCGGCATACTATATTTTGCCACAATTATCAAAGAAATTTAACAAAAAATTGTAATAAAAACTATCCTATCCCTTATATTTTTAAAGATAATTAAATTCGGAAGTTATCCCGGACACAAATCGTAACACGTGAATTCTGATAGATATCATCATTTCAACCCGTTCGTCGCCCACTGCGGGTCAAAAGCCTCCCCCAAAGATCGCCACAATATTCGATCTTGTGCCGCCTACATCCAGAAAGCTGCCGCGACCTTCACCTGGGGGCCGAGTCTACTATTGACAAGCCGTAGAATACAAGACAATCAAAAATGCAACTGACTAGCGGCCACTGGCGCGGTACGTGTTAGTAGAATTATATTAGCCGACCGATAGAAGTCTATTGGAGTACGATTGTAATAGTAGGCTACGAAAAACTGTCAAAATTATACTATATATATATATAAAACTTTTTCGAATTGAAATAGCAGACTCGGCCCCCAGGTCCACCTCGGCCCCCAAATCCACCTGCGGGAGCATGTTCCTAAAAGTACAAACTGCGTAGACAGAAAATAGAAATTAAACTCTGTAAGTACCAACTCGTCTGGCCAGTGGTACAGAGTAAGGCAAAATACCCCCAAGAATGAAGTGTTATGGGTATACATATATCTAACTATCTTGACGCTGTATCTTAGACGGGATAGTCAGAGAGGACAGATCGCCAGGTTTCGCGATCCATGCATACTTCTTTCGCTTCCTTTAGATTCATTAATCGCTTCGTACATGCACGTCTGGGTATCCGAGTACTTTTGACTTTTCCGTTTTTGAGCAATCTGCTCACGCCCAACTAACATTAGGCGCTACTATAAGAGTTAGAACAGATATATAAAAGAGCTATAGAAATCCTAAGGTCATCAATAAGTGCTATCACATAGGAGTTATAGCAAGCTATAACTCTACTATACCCCCGGATTGGGCACAAATTCTTATGATCTTAGGTTCCACTATAGCAATGTAGTGTAGTTATAGAATGAATTTAAGAGGTATAAAAGAACAATTGTGGAGGAACAGTAGCGCTAACTGAGACCTAAAGCGCTGTAAGAGCAGTATTTTGGTGACCATTAACTCCTTAAGCGGTACGGTAGAGCTACGTGCAGCTTACTGACTTACGGTTTTAGCGGTTAGAGGGTGGTAATAAGGTAAATTGTAACGCCTTGAGTTGCAGTATGGATCTACAATAGGAAATTACAGCGTCTAAGGATATATTTATCCTTAGTTTTTTCTTATTATTTGTTAAATGAATTAAGAAAGATATTCCCTTTTCAAAGGGATCAAATAAACATAGTGTAATGCGTTGTGTTTACGAAAATAAATGGCGGAGTTGAGTGCAAAACTTTTAACTGATTTTTAGTGCAAAATGAAGCGGAATTTTCATTGCGAAGGTAAGTAAACTGTGAATATGTGTATATTATTAGCAAATAATTGAAGCGCCCACTCTTTGCGGTGTATTTATCTAAAAAATATTTTGCTTCACATGGAGCAAAACATTATTTTTAGTAAATTTGTAACAAGACTTTGCCTATTGACTTAAAGAGTCGTGACCCTGTTATTAGAATGCTATAAAAATAAATACCTTCATTGTATTATGTTACCTTTTAGTCCGTTTTACTGTTTTTTATTAACTTCATAATCTAAAAATGGTGGACCCATGAATTTGGAGATCCGTAGTAATTTTTCAAAACCACTACCAAGCCTACGCACGACTTTTACACGTAGGTATCTCCTAGTTGCATGAGTGCTAAATTGTTTTTATTGTTTGATTTTCCAAAATTGAAAAGATTTGGAATTAAATACCTACATATTTCTGTCTACAAAATTACATACTGTAATATACTGCCAGTTAAAGCCTTTGAATATTTGTAGCAATGGAATGTTATTTTTTTAATGGAAGTTTGACTTTATTTCCAGCATAAACTCCTTACGTTCATAAACGACTCGTCAATTGTCTAAACTTTGCATGTGATACTAATTAGCTTTTTTGTACCTACACAGCGAGAGCAAGTCCGGGCGCAAATAAAATATGTATCAACCATCCAGTCTCTGCCCTTCACTAAGTTCGACGTGACATTTGTTGTTTTTAACGCTGTGGTCGGACACCGCGTAAAAACTATGTACCTACTGCTATACTCGTACCTTTGTTCATGTAAGTAGCTTTGATTACGCTGTTTTAAAAGTGTCACTCTGTAAATTAGCACTAAATAAAATAAAATAAATCAATATCCATCACGCCTTATCCCCGAAGGGGTGGCAGATGCATATTATATGCCCATTTTTCACCGCGTGGATTCCTGTCCCACGTAATAGGTGGTGAGCCCATTGCCGTGTTGAAATAGATAGACGCAGGTTGTGGCTACCTGCTGTTGAAATTTTGTCAAGCCTTCAACCAGGCTTAACGCCTGCCATTTTACTGGCAACTGGGACCAACGGCTTAACGTGCCTTCCGAAGCACGGAAACGCTCGCAAATGTAAATGCCACTAAGTGGTCACCCATCCGAGGACCAGCCATAGTGAAAGTAGCGTAACTCAGTGATCGTTTACAGAACCACGAGGCCACGAGCGCTTAATAATGCACTAAATAATATCGTAAATAAATTGTAATTGGGTTGCTAAAATAAATAGGAGTACAAGACGACATAAACGCTACTATATTTTATTTGATTCTGTTACAATTATATTTCAATTTCAGAATGCCGTTCAAAATAATAAGAACATTAGAGAAAGGACAATAACAATACAGCCACTGCATTGCACGCGGATATTAATCGATCGTGATGTAATAATTTTGTTTGTAAATCGATTGTGGAGCGTACAAATGATCTAACTTATAATAACACATAATGCTCGCACTAACCTAGTGTTTTATTTATGCCAATATTCACTATCGCCACCTAGTATTTGTATTAAAATATTTTTTTGATGTTTGTAAAATAGTTCGACGATCTTTTGTTACAATCCAAATCTCATCATCATCAGATCATTCAAGATCAACATCAAATCTTTCATAGCAGTTTGTTTAATATTCTTAATAGCTCATGTCCTCAAATTTTCACTAAAATGAAAGATTCTTAATATAGTCACTGGTATTATTCACATCATCACTACTCAATGAGTAATAACTGTCTCCTTCAGATTCATTTTTCTTCTCTCTTCGATTTCATTTCATTACATACGGAACCATCATGTTAGAAAATTTTGAAAGGAGCTCTGTTGCGGCGCCATTTTTTGCTTTCATGACCGCTTACATGACCAATTAGGGGTACTAAGGTGGTAACGAACTCAATAATTCAACCTTAAATAATATAGAGGCTATACTTGATACTATACGTTCTATTTATAGGGAGAAATATCCCTACTATTCAGCCCTAAACTATACAAGGGACCTTTGTATCTCTTTAAGAGTTAAGTGTTGTAAAAGATTTATAAAACACCATTGTAGAGCTAGTAGTGTTGATTGCTCCTATTGTGCAACTATCAGTGCCCTAAAAGAGTTTATGGTAGCTTGCTTAGAACTTTAGAAGTCAATAATAAATGTTAATTTCTAATATAGTAGTAAGATTCACTCAAAGCTATAACACAGAAGCTTTGGTCTGTATTGTAGGGATAATAATCGCTGCACTACGCGTTTAACCTTCACAAATTGCTCTTATAAACTTGCATTGTCACTGTAAGCACTTATCCTTTTTTGCCGTCGCAAGCTATAATTGCAGCTACTACTCTACCTTCATAACACTTAAGGTTATATGGTAAGCTCTATTTGCAGCCAAATTGTTTGTTAGGCGTGGTCTTCATATGTAAGTCTCAGCCTACCCTGATATATACCCTATACATATACAAATGTACAAAAAGGATATAGGAGAAATGGCGGCATGAGATGTTAAAACTGCATTTAATTAGCGAGACCACTTGTTTAGTCAAATATTAAATTATGTTAAGCCAACCTTAGGGAGCGTCACGGTGTAAACGTGACAACACATGTGCCGGTTAATCCATATAATACCCGGGTTATCTCCCAGCTAACTTAATTGTAACGTCCCAGTGCTCGAGTAAGTGATAATGGAACCATAATTTAATTATTTAACACAATTCAAATATTCTACTCTCACTTTAAGGGCTAATGAAGGTTCCATCACTACATAGTGTTAAACAAAGTCTGTCAAATAAAGCTGTCTGTCCCTATGTATGTTTAGATAATTAAAACTACGCAATGAATTTTAGTGTAGTTTTTTTAAGAGATAGAGTGATTCAAGAGAAGGTTTAAACTATATCACTATATAGAATAAAACAACGGCGCTTCCTGCTGTCTGTCCCTATGTATGCTTAGATCATTAAAACTATGCAACGGATTTTGATGTGTTTTTTTTAATAGATAGAGTGATCCAAGAGAAAAACTTAACTACATAATTTGATATGTTTATGTATACATTGGCTAAAATATTTGTTGGAGGTGTCGGAATAAAATAATCCGTCTGGGAGCTTTCAACAACAACGCTGCCTAAACCCTTTAAGGTATAACAAAATAATATATGACAGAATTGTGTATTTTATATAGGTCTACTGAAAAGTCCAGGATGGTATATGTCTACCTCTTAAGGATAACATACTAATATCCATTTTAACACTTGAAAAATAGTGCAATTATAAAGCGGTAAATGGAAAGCTATTTACGTATATACGGTATTAATCTTTATCAATTTAAATACGTTAGTTGATTTGAGAATTTCATGAATTTTTATTTCCCTTTACACTATGCAAATTAAATAAATATCTTAGGAGATATAGCAAAATCAAAATAATGCGCAAATAAATTAATTTCGTGTAAACATAATTCGACCGGGCCGTGCGTAGTACTGGGAAGCGGAGAGGTAATCAACTAGTTTGGAAAATGTTCATACATCATTGTGAAATTAATAAACGACGAGATTAAATGGGTGCCACGAGGTTCGATGTATAATCACGGGCGAAACCGGGCCGGTCAGCTAGTTTTAAATAAGTCGTTGAAGGACATATGCCCATATCTAAGTAGAGGCTTGAAAAATTTCAACAGCAGGTCGCCACAACTTGCGTCTGTCTATCTCAACACGGCAATTTGCATATTTCATGTTGGCACATGGAATAGAGATGCACACGGTGAAATGTGGGCGTATAATATGACTCTGTCACCATTTCGGGCATAAAGGGCGATAAAATAATACAGTATTTAGAATTACAATAACTAAATAAATATTGTGTCCAAAGTAGCTTAATATAAGTTCTGACTCGAGAATCATACCCCATAGCGCGGCAGTCGCATATATTACTACAACTTACGCCGCCGGAAAAAAAATTAAAGTAATAAATGAACAGTGAAACAATCAATTTATCTACTTATTCTTTAACTGAAAAGCTTACCGTCTTAAGATCACCGTAGGATCAGTCGAGCTTTGGAGCTTTGGACTGGAGACTCAGCAAATGTAAATGTACTAAAGGATGCATCCTGTATTGGACTCACTTAAAGAAAGTTGCGTGGTGGCGCTGGATGTGGAAGGCAGAGGAATTGATTGATTTCATTGAAAGGATTATGGGCAGATATGGTAACAACTAGTATTGTTTAGGAAGGATTTCATAGCGGTAAATTCCATCCAAATTTGATTAGATGTGTCGATAAAATCGTAAACATGTACACATGGAACGAGTATAGAATTTATTTTTGAAGTCGCTTAAAAAGAATGATTTTCTTACTTAATCGCGACCTGTCTTCTCTGACTATCCCGTCAGGTATGCAGCGTGAAGATAAATAAGTTAAATTTTAAGTTTAATTTCTTACCTGCTGAGGAACATCTCCAAAGGGTTGGACAACATCGTAAGCATCTTTCAAACAAGCTGAATACTGTGGCGTGAACTGCTTAGATTCCAATTTCAGAACGTTGTGATGGGCCACGGGGAATATGTCCCTGAAGAACTTCTTAGTACTGGACGCCAGGTCTTTTGGTGCTCTTGCACTGAAACTTTCAGGATGTGTTCGCTCTGCTCGGAGTACTGTTCGTATGTCTTCGTAAAGAGTCGCGAGGGGAAGTACCGTTCTTGCTGCGTGTTCTCGATACAATTGTGTGAATAATGTGGTTGTTTTGTTTTGTGACTGATGTGACAGGCGCATCAAGTGATCTGCAACAAAAAGAAATACCTTACATATATACGGGAATATACGCCTTTATATACGAAAGGGTAGGTAGAGACATTCTATTGGCCTAGACATTCTGTACGTCTATTTCCGTGTTGAAACAGACATGGGCAGGTTGTGTCTGGTATTCTAATATTTCAAGCTGATTATAACTACGACTATCATGTCACAATGGCTTAACGTGCTTTCCAAAGCAAGGATACGCACGTAAATGAAAATGCCATAAATGTTCTTTTCCATGAAGTCATCTCAGAAGCCCGAGACTTAAACTGGACCTGGTCATTAAAATATAACCCCAAACGGTTGAGAAATTCACAACAAAACCTACAATAGAATTGAGAATCTCCTTCATTTTAAAATCAGTTAAAATCAAGGAAGTTACGAAACAGCTGTAATCAACACTAAATTATAACTTAATGTTTAACAACCCTATGTAAATACGTCTGTTTTCAAGTAAATATTGGCTTATTTAACATAGTTCGTAGTACCTGCTCGGCGCATAGGACACCGTATAAAGAGGCGCACAGGACACAGTATAAAGAAGTTGCAACACAGTATCAGAACAGTGTCATTAAAACTGGGGGCCAAGTCTACTATTTCAATCACGTTAGAAAAGAATCGTAATCGTCGCTCAATAGAAAGCCACCGGTACAATTATGACTTTTGTTCGTAGTCTAATATCATGTCGGCCGATGAGTTCTCATTTTTGATAGTCTACCAACATTTTGACAGCTAAAAATAGCTATTCTGATTCTATTCTACGGCTTGTCAATAGTAGACCATAAAATAAATATCCATCACGGCTTATCCCCGAAGGGGTGGCAGAGGCATATTATATGCCCACTTTTCACCGTGTGGATTCCTGTCCCACGTAATAGGTGGTGAGCCCATTGCCGTGTTGAAATAGACAGACGCAGGTTGTGGCTACCTGCTGTTGAAATTTTTTATGCCGCCTATAAGGCCTTCAACCAGGCTTAACGACTGCCATTTTACTGGCAACCGGGACCAACGGCTTAACGTGCCTTCCGAAGCACGGAAACGCTCGCAAATGTAGATGCCACAAAGTGGTCACCCATTCGACGACCAGCCATAGTGAAAGTTGCGTACCTCAGTGATCGTTTACCGAACACTGAGACCGCGGGGCCACGAGCGCTTCAATAGTAGACTCGACCCCTGATACTTTGCTGAAGTCGAAATATATAACGTGATCGTAAAGCTACCTATCGATTAAATCAAAGACAGCTATATTAAAGTTGAATGTATTTTCAATTTAGAAACTTGATGACATTAAAGTTCATTTATTTTATAACTATGGTTGTTGGGTCTTTGTCGCGTGTAAATAAGTTTAAATCATCAGTGTTCTCGTGACATTGCAATTCAGTCGAAACGTTAAAATGTGAGTAATAAAGTTTGTCCGTTTGTTTCTACACAAGAATAGTGTCAAGCTACTGGTGTTGCACTAATATTTGTCTGCCACCTTTTTAGTACAAGAAATATAAAATAGTGTATACTTCTACCTACTGTGCTCAGGAGTACCATATAAAAGTGTTATCTGAAAGGAATGCGAGTTCAACTCCTAGGATCAACGTATTCCCACATACCTGACACCACACGTAAGCTCATTTGAATACATACTCAAAGAATCTCTTATCTGTCCGATATGAACAGTGTGTATTTTCTACTGCAAAGGTATTTTAACAAGCTTTTTCTCGCGACTTCTTCTCAGTAAAACATTTTTATTTATTTATTTAACGGTTTATGTACACACATATACATTAAAATAAAACTTAAATAGTTTTTTTTAATATAAGTGTTACTGAAGATACAAAATTTGTCACAGTGCATTGCCATTATTTGGTAATTGAGATGATTCAATGCCGTCTATACAGAGTCCTTTACCACTATTTGATAACTTTTTTTCAATCGCTTTGACTACTGATAACACAGAATCTTCTGTGTCATCATTGTCAGTGAGAAGCATGTACTATCTCAAACTTACGAACTCCTAGGGCCGTATTCCAGAACGTTTCTCAATACTCAATCGACGCTTGAAGCTAGTTTTTGTCTTATAAATACTACTCTCAAGTGTTTCTTGAGTATTAATAAACGTTCTGGAATACGGCTCCTAGACTATTATTATTGGAGCGGAGCTCCATAGAGCAAGAAGGTTGAATATTTGACGTAGAACGCCTCTGTAACGTTTTGACCGATTTAAAAAAAATAAAAAGCATGTAATTAACATAATGAGGAGTAGGTTTATACTTTGAACTATTAAAGAAATTGAAGGTACTTAGTTAACAAATTTTAACGTAAAAAAAAATATCTGTGGGAAATTCCATGTAAATAAAAAAGCACGCGCTTTTATACTCGTATCTTTCATAATTTCGAATTACAAGAAAGAATTAATATTCTAAATATTTTTTTTGTTAAATAGCTTTGTCAAAATAGGTTTATTTATTAAATTAGTATTAGTTAGATGCTTCGCTCCAATTATATGCTACAAACGAAGCAGTATTGCAAGCGACTACCTAGTATTTTTTTGAGGTTTCTCAAGACCTTTATACTCGACACTATTAAGGTTAATTAGTTAGCCGGGTTATCGTTCATGTTTAGCATTGCACTGCACGACGCTATCCTATCGCAACTACCCTGTTGTCTCTCCAGATAGGTTTCGATGTTGTATGGTACACTCACTTCTATGCTTAGCGTAAATGCGATAACATCTCGATAGGCTTATAAAAGATAAATATTTAAATCTGAAGAGTTTGTTTGTTTGGTTGAACGCAATAATCTCAGGAAGTACTCCGAATAGAAAAACTTTTTTTGAGAGAGGAGTAGTAATCATAAATTTGACATTTTTACATTTCTATAAATGTAAAAGCGACGGGATCAAATGGATCTGGCCGGCGTTCAAAATATGTCACGGGCGATGCCGCGGGGTCAGCTAGTAAGGAGATAATGATTGTAAGGAACCTCTACCTACTACTACTACCTATAAGGTATAAGAATGACTCACTACACCTTATCAAACTGTCAAGCTACGCCCTACCCTAGCCCAAATCTCTACTGTGGAAACCTAATAAAGTGCTACGAAATCTGTATAAAACGGAATAAAAGTTCAAATCAAGGAGAGGGGATGAGGGGTGATGTAAGGGTGGAGGCTAACAGTGGTCGATATGCGACTTAATAATGTGTGTGTGTCTTTGATCTCTGCTTCGACTAAAAAGGTAAAAGCTTTGGTCGTCAGCGGTACCGACCGATTATTAATATTATTGTAAAAGGGTTCGTTCGAGATTTATAATTATGAAGCGATAATTAATAACGAAAATATTATGGAACAAAAATATTTGAACAAGAATTGTTTTACTGACTTAGTGACTTTACAAATATATGTTAAAAAAGGAGGCACTTGCTCAAAACTAAATAATATAAATAATGATAAATATCGTTGGGACAGCTTACACAACGCCATCTGATTCCAAACTAAGCAGAGCTTGTACTATGGTAACCAGATACCTGACAAACATAATTATATATTTTATAAATACATACATATTAAAGATAAATTACACCCAGACACAGAATAAACCATCGTGTTCATCACACAAAGATTAATCCTTGGTGGGAATCGAACCACGACCTCTTGCGTAGCAGTAGGATACACTCTCACTGAGCCACAGAGGTAGTCAAAGTTGACTACTTCTCACTATAAGTTAGGGTTGCATGCTTCTCGCCTCTAAACCCGAGGTCGCTTTTGATTGTTGAACTGTAGATTGTAGTCAATCTACAGCCCAACAATCAATCAATTACAGCATTTTTAGAAGCAACTTCCGTCTGATCAGCCAACCCCTCTACGAGAGCCTACATCAGAATTGTAATCAATCAAATCAGCCTATCAATTTAGGAAGGTGGTTAGCCTTACTGTACCACGCAGACTAGACGGGTTGGTATAGTTTGGTTTCCAGATTTCCTTCTATTCGCCAGGATCTCGTTCGTAAGTCAACAGGTGCACCATTTGCAGAATATGCTGGGCTGTGTGGCCCCGAAGTCTCTTGGGAATCCCACCCACCTATGGACTATTTCAATACAATATCTAAAAAATTCCAATGACATGGGCTGACTACCTGTTTCGTGATCCAAAAATGCATGCGGTGAAAAATAAGCGTATAGTTCATACCTCTGCCTACCCCTTCAGAAAGGCGCGGTTTATATCCAATAAGTATATAAACCGTTCTATAGATTAAATATGTACAGTTACTATATTAAATATCCAAGAGGTATACAAAAGCTTTTCAAATGGAATATTCTATAGACAGTATTCCTTCAGGTACTAGCGTTCCTCTGATTTTCCAGACAATAAGGGAGGTATTGAACTTTCACCTGTACAAAGGGGAATTGATGACAGGGTAGGAAGTTTCAGATATAAATTTTCACATAGAAATGTTTGGAGAAGATTGATAGTATTGCCAAGTTGAGAATACTCTCCCTGAATTTTGCGCACACATATATTTGACTTTTCTCAATTTGATTGCAAGGAAAATATTTAAGGTTAGTAATATATCACTGTATTTAGTCAACTAAAAGCTTATAATTAAATTTTAATGCTAAATATGCTTAATATCTAGCGTATAAAAAAGTTGGTTGACATTAACGCCAAAGAAATAAAAAGTATATAAAACATAAAATATTTTTTATAAACCTTATAAAGATATAAAAGCACGCGTTTTTTTATCTACATGGGATTTCCAATAGGTTTATTTAGATTACATTAATTTTCGCTATAACTTTTTAACTAATTTCGTTTTCTTAAATATCTCAATGTACAATATATTACGTATAATCACATGGTTTTTTTAATTTTTAAATTAGTCAAGTCGCTACGTAGGATTTCAACGTCAAACATTCACCCTTCAAGCTCCATGGGAGCTCCGTTTACGGTACGGTACTACGATTACGTTACAACCATATCCTGCCTAGATTTGGAGTTTGGGGTCTATTTTTATTGAC
Organism: Thumatha senex; assembly: GCA_948477245.1. Classification (NCBI taxonomy): domain Eukaryota; kingdom Metazoa; phylum Arthropoda; class Insecta; order Lepidoptera; family Erebidae; genus Thumatha; species Thumatha senex. The sequence goes on from OX419726.1 coordinate 24,825,759, forward strand.
TGTTTGGATGACGTTTTATTTCCGGCATTATTGAAAGCTATTGTCATCTGACTAGCTCCCAAAAATGCCGGGAGCCTGCGATTAACCGTCGTCCATTGGTAAACTATGCATTTTTATTTACTAAAAGGAATATTCCATGCATACTTCTTTCGCTTCTTTCTTTTGCGAAGTCTGGCGATCTGTCATGTCTGACTACCCCGTCAGGGATACAGCGTGAAGATAGTTAAGAAATATTCCATTTAGTTTATAGAGGAAATTAAAAAATGTTCCATGAACCTAAACGAGTTTATAGTAAATCAATAACTTGAGAATAGTAACACTACTAAGGGCCACTTGCGCGATCTTGGATTAACGTGTATAACTTGGAGGTATGGACTAACCTCGAGTTAAATCATTAATTTGTCTCGCATGACCTAGAGTTAAGGGTATACCTAGGGTTAAATCGCAAAAAATTTAACGCACTGATTTTTGAGGGTTAATTCGTCAAACGTAGGGTTAGCAGGTGACAGACAATGAAGTGGCACGTGACACATGCGTGACACGGACTCCTCAAAATGACGCGCCGCGCACACATAATACGATAAAAATAAAATGCACTCGGCTGTCATGTTACATTCATTCGTGTAAGCAAAAAGTCTTGTGTGGCAAACTGTAGTGTAAAAGAGATAGACATACCTGTTTCATTCTTTGTTCAATCATTAATGTTTGGTTGGATGACATAGAGTGACATAAAACACTGGGTTAGTTAACCCGATGATTTTTTTCTATGGTTCAAGACATGATTAGAGTTAAAAAGTTATTTACTTAATTCCGAGTTAACTAACTCTATAATTATTTATTTAACCCCAGCATTCATGCAAGTGGGCCTAAGCAGTATACGCCTGGCAGGGAGACTCGTAGCCGACAACGATGCACGAAGGCGGCGCGCTCGGAGTGGCTCAATAAATAATAAAAGCGACATTTGTCTTTTCAGTGTGGTGCGGGACCTCTAGACGTCCTTTGGTACGGCCCTTAGACGGTGAACTTAATTTTTTTTTAAGTACTTATAAATACAGATATTCTATTTAAATACACTAAGGACAACATTATGAAATGTTCCAGAATGTTTTAAATCTCAATAAGTTCTTGAGTGTACTTATAAAAGACGAAAATGTTATAACCTGAAGCGTTTCTTGAGTATCGATTGAGTATTGCTATGTAAACGGCTTTTAATGTGATAATTAGGCGATAATCGATACTTCAAGTCTTATTAAATATATTAATATGTTAAGAGAAAGAGTTAAGCCTCAAGACGTAAAGAGGTGGATTAATTCGTCAGTTACGAGCAGGTCACGGTGGTGTAGTTGGTAACGCGTCTGGTGTGTTGAACCAGAAGACGCTGGTTCGAGTCCAGCTCGTGACTGAAAAAAATTTCCACTCTATAAAATTAAATTTAGAAAAAGTTAGCATACTAATTGCTTTTCAAAATTGTTTCTAAGAGAAAGAGTTTTACTCCTCTTTAAGAAAACGAATTAACGTGAAATTTAACACATGATATTAAAGTTTATGTGGATAACAAGTGTATAAGTTTTTGAAGTGAAAACTTCTTTTGGCGCGGTGCGCATATTTTTAGATGAGATAAAATCTCTGGACTCGCGACACTCTTTACGAGACGCAGTGTATGCATATATGCATGTACATATATAGGTAGCAGACCGCGATAGTATTCACTTCTGTCGGCACTCTCGGAGTGCAACCCGTAATTTAACATTTTTTTTTAAATATTTAATACTCTGAAGGGTAGACTTTTCATTAATTCTGAAACACGTGTTCATTTACTTTTATAATAAGGTATGTATGTTAAATATGAAAAAAATGCTACGTTTTTCAATCTTTTATCAGATATACATTTTACGAAATCCTTTCTTAGTCGATCATAGTGATGTCACAAAAGAAAACTATTTTCGAAATTTCATGTTTTTATTTTCAGTAAGCCTGGGCTTTGATGATTCCGTCAAACAGCATTGAAACGTAATCCAAAAGGGTATAGGGTTTTTATTGTAAGTAATTTGTAGTGAATGTATTTTAAGCATATTTATTAATCTCGACCTCTCAAAACTATATAATTAACACCGTAATAAGGAAACAAAGGCTGTCGTTGCGTGCCCAAAACAATATAATCGCATCAAATCTCGATTAAAATGTTTTGTGAAAAATTAAACTTAAATTCCTCCATTTTAAATGTAATAAATTTAATGGTCATAAATGTCCCTAAAGTAACAGCGGAAAACTTGAATGGTTTATATGGGCTGCTATAATAACGAATGTTACACAATCAAGAGCGACACGCAACTGAGAGAGTGTAGTAAGAGTTCAGACAAAGTGTCTTGAAAGACTCTTGGCATAGGAAATAAGATGCATGGAATCCCACATTGCAAATACGATCCTTATCTTTATATATATAATTCTACTGCACGTGTGTATGTCACTCCTCCTAGACGACTGGAGCGATTTAAATGATTTTTTTGTATGCGTTTTTGTGGCGCCCTGGATGGTTAAGATTCACAAATCAAAGAAAAAAAAGGCGCTGAAGTCAGTATACTGTAGGACAACGTCATCATTTTCTTTGTCTGAAGCATTTTTAAAAGTATAGTGTTCATAGCTCCGCTATCTCAGTGATCTGTAAACTATCATAGCGTCAGTAATCTTACGAGTCACCTATCTCAGCTCTGAGACGGTAACCGCTTCGTGGCTTTTCTATTTACAAGCATTACCGTGATTTCGAGGGCACGTTTTTAGTCCAGGATATAATAAAGATTGATAAATAATTCTATATTGCACACCATTACATACAGTATTTTTAGGACTTAAAATTACAAGTGAAAATACAATGGGCGGTCTTATCACTACAAGCGATCTCTTCCAGACAACCTTAAGGAAAGAGAAGATCAGGAAAGACAGAAAGTAATAGTTGATGGCATACTTACATAATATATAACTACAGATTAATATAATAGCGAGGATAATATTTAAGTTGTACACAGTAAACTGAAAGAAATAAAACAAAAAGAAATACAAGTAAAATTTATTTACAGGACAAAATATAATATGTCAATCGTTGAGCCAAGTTAAAGACCTTATATTAAAGGGTGGTTTAAAAAAAATCCTTAACAGGTCACTATAACCTGCACTTGTCCATTTCAACAGGCTTACGACCTATTAACTAAGACAAAACAGAAATGTTTAAATGTCGGTGTAGATGCCTACCTCTTTGTAGATAAAAGCGTGACTATAACGCATGTAAAGTTCATAGTACGTGGTGTACAAATATTTGTAAAGTTTTCATCAAAAATAAGTGCCTAAGGATTTACACTACGTTCCCAAGCCTTGTTAAACATCCTGTACAGCATAACTCCTAGCTTATCTCCAACTTGGCACAAATATAGTGGCCTTAACCTTAAAATAAATTAGTTATGGTAAATCTAGTAGATTAAAAGTTCTTTAACAAATGAGTTTCAATGAAAATGCGTTTACTCTTCCTGCAAACACATTTTACAGAGTAATTTACATACAGCTTGGTAAAAGGAGTCTTAAACAATGAGGTTCTAGGTACGAGTACTACAGGGACGCGTGTGGTCCTCAGGACATGGCATTCACCAAACAAAGGGGTAAAGCAGTGCTCTTCACCTGAAGCACACCCTGTTTATTTCCGCTGAGGATCTGGGGGTAAAAGTGGATCTCTTTGTTTCATATTATATTAATAATTTAAAAGGTCATCGCACACGATATTGTATTATTTCAAAACGTATTTTTTCTAGTATACTTGGAGCAAGCAGAAAGGCTTAAACCATATTGTAGGAACTATTTTAACCTTTGTATTCAGATACGTATAAGAGTACTTAAGTGGTTTGTTCAAGTTTAAAGTATACAAAGGAATGAGAAGGGAGGCATAATAGGTTTAGGAGGAACATTGAAATGGAATATTTTAATAGAAATAACTGTAAAGATTAGGTAAATACCTGGTACTGAAATGGTAATTTCAATGTTTGGAGTAAACGAGAAAGTGTCATTCCTAATACATTAATAAATCAGCTTATCACCGACTATCACTGGACGTAGGCCTAGGTTCTCTTCATAATATTACTAGCTGAGCGTCGCGGCTGCGCCCATGACATACTAACAAACGTACTAACTAGACTACCGAAGTGATAATAAATTCCATAGCTAAAATTAATTTAATTATATTTTAGTAATAAAAATTTGAACGCCATATAAAACTAAAAATTAAATATTTAAAAAAAAAAAAAATATAAATCTCCATCACGCCTTATCCCCGAAGGGGTGGCAGAGGCATATTATTTACATAGAATAAAATAAAGTCTCTTCCTCTGTTGTTGCGATAGGTTGTGATTCAAGTGGGCGAATTCAAGGGCGAAGCTTCGTGCGAAGTCAAGCCGGGTTGCTGGTATAGTATAAAAGGGTGTGATCTATATTTTTGAGGTACAAGATAGCCTAAACTATGTAGGTGATGGATCTGCTGACCAGCGAACGAGGTCGTGGTTAAGAGAAGAAAAATCCGTTTGGCAAGCGTGGTACTGAAAGGTAAAAACCTTCTGCGATAGCTGATGTGATTGATCAAGTAATAGTAGAAAAACAGTCAATTATATAGCTGCCACTGCATAATATTATTATCAAGTACTAAACTTAAGTGCGCTCGGGGCCCCGCGGACTCAGTGTTCTGTAAACGTTCACTGAATTACGCAACTTTCATGATGGCTGGTCTTTCATTTACATTTGCGAGCGTTTCCGTTCTTCGGAAGGTACGTTAAGCCGTTGGTCCCGGTTGCCAGTAACATGGCAGTCGTTAAGTCAAGTTGAAGACGTTATGGGCAGCTTAATACATTTGAACAGCAGGTAGCCACAACCTGCGTCTGTCTATTTCAACACGGCAATGAGCTCACCAACTATTATGTGGGACAGGAATACACATGATGAAAAGTGGGCATACAATATGTATGCCTCTGCCACCCCTTCCGGGATAAGGCGTGATAGGTAAATTATAAATTTAAATTAAAAAAATTACTAAACTTATTAATAAGCTTGGACTTTAAAAATATTGCCGCTCTCTACTCTTATACTAGATCCAGTTCTTATACAAGCACTAAGAAAACATGAACCAGTTTTCAATGACAAAGGTTGTCATTTTTTAATGACAAAGGTTTGCTAGTTTAAAGCCTACTGTTATAAAAAAATCTTGCTTCAGCGATTATAAAAACTTTAATATAATCGCCCTAGACTATTTAATGCATGTACATGTACAGGTACCAACAAGAAAATTGCTTTAAGTGAATGAGGTTCGGAATGAAATTGATGTTTGTACATTTTTATTACAAAGCGATCATTTTATTTAGTTGGGTTTATTGACTCTTAAGATACAGAACACTTATTTAGAAACCTTGAATTTTTACGAGAGCATTGCTGCGGAGGTACAACCATTTTATTATAGACAAAGTACCTATATAATATAACTAGTTGATGCCCGCGGCTTCGCCCGTGTAGATAAGATTTCCCGTTCGCGTTTCTCACAGGAACTTGTGTTATTCTGATGTATAAGCTATATTATTGTAAGGTTTCATTAAAATCTATTCAGTAGTTTTAACGTGAAAGAGTATCAAACATCCATACAAACTTTCGCATTTATAATATTATTAAGATTAAGTTCTAATAGCTACTCAGCTCACGTTAAAACAAAAACACTTTGAAATATGTACATCTGACTAGCGGATGCCCCGCGGTTTCTCCCGCGTGGTGCCCGTTTCGTGGGAATACGAGGATAAAATGTTACCTAAGTTATTCCTAATAAAATCGGCTATCGGTCACTGATAACCCCATTAAAATCGGTCCAGTACTTTCAGAGATTAACCTGAACAAACAGAAGACAGAGAAAGATAGAACCTTGTACGATAAAGATGTAACCTTAGCCGACCGAATACGTAACGAAGTGATACGCAATATGGCAGGTTTAAATGAAAGTGTCAGCGTTAAGCTGGAAAAAGGCGTGTTCCGTTGGACGAGTCCAACGAATGAGTGAGGAACGATTGACGACGAATATATATTGTGCGAATGTAGAGGGCAGAAGGAGGCAGGGTAGGCCGAGACTTACATATGAGGACCACGTGAGCAGATTGTTCAAAAACGGAAAAGTCTAAAGTACTCGGATACCCCGACGTGCATGAATGAAGCGATTAATGAATCTACAGGAAGCGAAGTGTGCATGGATCGCGATGCCTGGCGATCTATCTCCTCTGACAACCCCGTCAGGGATACAGCGTGAAGATAGTGAAGTTACATTTAAAGATAGTTACATGTATAGAAAAAAAAAGATATTTATTTATGTAAGTTCCGTAACTTTTACTTTCATATGAATTTAGTAAAATGCTGTTAGTTTGAAATTACAAGCAGACACTTCAATTTTATCTTTATGTATATAGATGAGATTGAAAATAATTATATAAGTACCGCTCGACTGACAGGGTTCTCCTCTCCATCCATCCTCATACATTACGACCGGAGCGCTCATATATATACGGTAAGGGCCGATATGGGCTTCTTTTCGCATACGCTAGATTGTAGAATGGGTTCTGTGCTATCAGTAAGGAAAAACTACAAATCTTTACATAATATGAATGTTTACGAAGGTGTCACTGAAAAATCATTTCGCACTTACCGGTGCAAAACAAGCGGGTTGAACGCTACCCTGTACCTCGTACCCGTACAACATTTGCACCGCGGCATTACAAATTCCTATCACCATATTTGTACAATAAATTGAATGAAATGTACAAAACTACCAAAAATACCAACTACTCTTTTAAAAGAGTAGTTGTATTGACAACACTGTCTCCTGCAACACAGTTTACACTAGCGCAGGAGGCAGGAGATCTCTAACTAAATGTACCTCCCTATAATATGTCAATTATGACTTATCAATAATATTATTAATTGATTCTTAAATTTTAAGGCGTTATTACTAAAACAAGTGTGCTTATTTGTAAATACATCTATCTAATAATAAGTATAACGCTTTAATATTAAACAAACAATTCGTTACAAACGTCTGCTCCGTGCAGACTTCACGTCTCCGCGCTCAATTTGTTGACGTACCGAGTGTTATCAAAACAAGCATCGACCGCGTTATTATAGGCCATAGGCACACGTTCTATATATTTATTGTTACAAGTAGCTTGTGGTGGCCCAGTGTGAATGGTGCGATGCATCTGTATACTGTGTCGAATGATCTTTACTTGGCATATTTATGTTGAGACCAATCCCTAATACATCTTTCAGACCACATCTCTATTATTGGGTTTGATCTAAAACTAGTGCATTTATCTTGTTTTATGTGCGGGAGAGATGGTTTCTTGAAAGAAGGACTTTGAGGAATTTCCCTGCAAACATTGCAACGGAAGATCTACTTCTTTTGCATCTTAGTCGGACCTGGGACAATATACTGCTGCAAGACTTGGATACATACATACGTACATACATACATACATACATAAAGGCGTGACCTTTATCCCCGAAGGGGTAGGCAGAGGCATACTATACGACCATATTTTACCGTATGCACATGCATATGACTTGGATAACTTAATCCAAAGCATGAAAAACCGTTGCAGGTCCGTTATTAACGTCTTGGGTGGTTTAACTGACTACAGATTTTTCACATAACTGTTAAAACAGATTAATTATTTTTTATAAATTTATGATAAATGTTTCCTTATTTTTTATTTTTTTCTTGAGAACCACTTTTATTGTCAGTTTTACCAGTATTTCACGATGTATTCTTTATTTGAATAAAAATTTGATTACACAAAAAAAAAATCTACATACAGGGAGGCCTGGAGTCCCGGAACGAATGACTTTGTCTACCACGACCTTGTCTAGGTTCGCTATTCGTTTGCATCAGGCCGCTAATTCTCCTACATTTGACTTAAAAGCGTAGACGAAATTTTAACGGTTCAACGTCTCTTGTCTCACGTATTGCGTTCTTAAAATATGAGACGAAAAACTTTTCGGCAGTTTTCAATTCAATTCCATTTTCTAGGAATACAGTTTTAACAATTGTTGTATTATCATTTCATAAGTCCAACATATTCTGCCGTATCTAGCGTGGAAACATTACATAAATTCGGTACATTATTGATTATATAATACAAAAAAAAACATTTATTGAATCCACGCTTTCATTTTTAGTAAGTCCTATTGTTGAGAATGACCGTCATGGGCCCTGATTCTCAATCACTTGACTTGAAAGCGTAGACGTTTTACTGGAGAAGTGTCTGTTGCCCTGTGTTTCGCAGTTTTAAATATGAAGCCAATGACATTCATTAGAAAATATCCGACTACGCTTTCAAGTCATATGATCGAGATTGGGCCTCTGAGCTTTCATTACATTTTCGTATGCCACTCCCAGTTATTCCTACATAGCACAGAGCCTACTGCGGAAGCTTGCCAATTTGTTCGATGGAAGCGATGGCATGACATAGTTTAAGGCTGGCACCTTTGATCTCTCTGGTCTGTTCAATTTTCGTAAGTTGCGTTGCCGAGCGACTTGCAACGTCCTGTCCTTTAATCACAAAGGGAGCTATGTAATTGACGATGAACATGCTTCTGGTATTTGGGATGTTATTGGGAAATCAGAGGTACTTATGCTTTTAATATTAAGGTGAGAGTTGATCAAAATTGTGGCATTATTTATTTTAGATTCATCCCATTTATCATTTAACCAACTACCAATACTACCAAGTAGGTATATTTTCGATTGCATTGCTTTCCTAATAGTTTCCTTTAAGTTTAATTTAGTTTAGCCTTTCATGCAATTTGAAATAATTCGTAAATTATTTTACATTTTTTTTCGTATTTTATAAAAACAGTCTTTTATTACAGATTTAATATTATTTCCTCATCTATCTTACGTCGAAATATTACCATAAATTCTCCAAAGCACTTTGTTTCATTACATTTCAAAGCAAATTTGACTTTAGCGTTGAAACATTTCGAAGATATTAGCTATTTACGCTCCACTTAATGAAAGGAAAAGGTAGGCTGGCAAAGTGTTCCTAATTTCAACATGTGTCTGCCGGTACGCATCAAAATGACTTTCTTAATTTCTTCTGACTTACCTTGAAGTAACCGTCTCGTAGACAGCAACAATTCTGCAGTCTTCTTCGTCATAGCTACCGCACTCATGTCTGCGGTCCGCCTTAGTGAAGAACGAAGCCTCTCTTCTCGTCCCCTGCCACAGCACTCTCCACCGCATATCGGACCTAAGAACAAAGTAAGTAAGAATCATGAGAAACATAAAAAAATTAGTAGACATTTGTAGTGCAGTAGAAAGGACCTCAGATTCCAAAATGGATATTTTGGATGCTACTGAGATATAATATTTAAATTGTCTTTATTTTTGTGTAAAGATTTAATATACCAAATTTCACATCAATCGGACTTATGGATTTCAGCTAATGGTTCTCAGCTACAAATTTTGAAGATTATCAGCTCAAATCGCAGCAAAAAATACATCAAAAGTGCTCCATCCGTTAGGGAGCTATGATGCCACAGACAGACAAACAGATACATAATATGTTAAACTTAGAACGCACTCGTTTTCCGGCGTGGGTTATTGAAAACATGCCCTTAATCGGTGGCTAAGCCGGTGTAGCTTGACCAGTGATTTCAATTACCGTGTAACGTGAGTTCAAAGGGTTGTTGTTTGAAGTGGGGTCACGTGACAGGTGTACACTCCACACAACCCTTTAATCTCTCAAATATCACCTGATAGTATGTATTGTAGAAACACGAGCGCAGTAGAAATATTTACTTTACTCAATTTAAATAACTAATTGAAGCAGGCGGAAATCTATCAGTATCCTTGGGTTTATTTTTATTTATCTGATAAGGGTTATAATTCTTTTTAAAGGGTAGGCTTAGAACTGGCAACTAAAATCGCTCTCATTTTGATATGATTTTAAACACAACATTAATTTTGTTTTTTTTTGTATAAATTCATTACTATATAATTGGTGAAATATCATGTAAATCAAACTAAAGTAATTACTGCCGGTTAGAAAAGAGTGGCCATGAGTTTTATTGCCAGGTTTTTCCTCAGGCTCTACCAATTGTTGTGCAAATCTGGCAGTAAATGTAGAAGCAATAATCTTGACGTTCATAAGTGTTACTCTGTGACCTACATGAATAAAGATTTTTCACAAGAGCAGCTATTGATAGACTTTTGATTTTCGGTATTATTGATTGCCGTCAAACCTCCGAACACCGTAAAGGCGCCACCGTTACCTTCTATCATCCACGGCTACCTTTTGTCAGCGCACCGCTCGTCATAGACAGGGTGTTAACCCTCACACTTTGCGTCAGGAGCGCACGCATACGGTTAGTTCCGATAGAGGCTTTATTCCGCGTACGCTTAGATTGTTGAATGAACTCCCTGCCTGGGTTTTCCCGAACGTTTACAGTATGGGGTTCTTTAAAAGGGGTCTTAGAAGGTTTATAAAGGGTCGGCAGCGGGAGTGCTGCACCTCTGGAGGCCGAGTCTGCTATTACAATTGTGTCGGAATAGAATGGAAAAGTTCGATAGAAAGCCAAAAGTACAATTCGACAGTTTTCGCACTCCACTAGATCTATCCGTCGGTCGATCGAATTCTACTAACCTGTGACGCGCTAGTGGACGCAAGTCAGTTGCATTTTTGGTAGTCTACTAACATTTTGACAGCTAAAAACAGCAATTCTGGTTCTATTCTACGGCTTGTCAATAGTAGACTCGGCCCCGTGGTGTTGCAAACGTCCATAGGCTACGGTGACCACACTTTCCATCAGGTGGACCGTACGCTTGTCTGTCTCCTCAGTAGTATAAAAAAAAATGTTGCCGCCTCCGACAATAAGCAGTTGCATTGCTAACAGATGAGATCGCTTGGGTCCTGAAGATATTGATGGAACTCCTTACACCCAAGAGCTCCCTTACACCTTACAAAACTCTTACAGAATCAGGCCATGGATAGTGGCGCAGCGTGAGGGTGACACACACGCTCTTCACTCTCTCAATAGTAGTATAACATCCATACCCCCTCAAAGCGAGATAACACTCGAAGCCCCCAAAGAGGCAGGATAACACCCGGAGCCCCCCTGAACGAGCCTGCGGTAGCGGACAAAGTCTGTCAAGAGCCCTGAGGCTATCCTTCCGAGGGCTCACCCGGGAATCCTGACTATAGACAGATGAAGGGAAACGTGTGCTTTTAGTCGGTAGGAGTCCGGCATAGCATGCATGAGGATTATTACACGAAAAAAACATCTTACAAGACGCCTAACTCTTAGGTACGGCAGGTAACCTCAGTTTGTCCCTGTCCGTTTCTACTTAGCAAGAGGATTGACAAGGCAAGTGCAGCACATCTGGGGGCCGGGTCTACTAATTCAATCATCAATTTAAATAACACGTTTAGCGCTTGTAAGTAGCTCTTAATTTGCATTTTTGGTAGTCTACTGGTGTATTAATATTTTGATAGCTAAAAACAGCTACTTTGTCTCAATTCTGGAGCTTCGGAAGTGCGATTGTAAAATATATAATAGTTTTAGTAGACTACCTAGTTTTACACTAATTGCAATAGAACTGGTATAGAATAGAACTAAAACGACTTTCTATTGGAAAATAGTAGACTCGGCCCCCTCGTGTTAAAATCACCACTTAAAGTTAACCACTTTTAATCAGACCATAAGTTTGTTTACAAGTCAGTAGTAGAAAAAAGAGAGAAATCTATAAATCTAGTGAATCGCTATCAATAACGAACTAACGAGGTACTACTGGTTTAAATTCATCACGTACCACGCGTGGTATTTCAGCTGTCTCTTGGCTACAGTCCAAAGACCAGGGACAACGGACGATCTGCAAGGAAGACGGGACACGTTCGTAATCGTTCCAATACTAATAATATGTCAAAGTATTTACTGTAACTAAACGTTGGCGACTATTCTGTTATCGATTGATTTTACTGTGTCTGCTTTAGAATAGAGACATCTATCTATAACTTTAGTATTTATCTACATTACTGACTGACTCCGTCCGAGACTACCAGGACTTTAATTGGTAGTGCTAATTAGTGTCTAGCATCTTTTATTTATTCATAAGATCTTTTAGCCATTTTGTTACCACCTCACTAAAAAGGCAACGGGTTCAAAATGTCTATTAAGCACGCAAGTATAGTGCCTTACTTAGTCGATTTAGTTTATGAATCGAATCACTCAACTAATGGAAAGATTTAATAAATACTATTCTATTAATACTACAATAATGTTATAAATATTTTTTAACTATTATTTTTGCTCTTGGACGAAAATATTCTCTCGTTGGAGACCATTGGCACTGGCCTTCTTCGCTCCCGATCGGTTATTCGTACTTATACCTATTCCATAAGCTTTGCTACAACATCATGCAAAATACTGCACCGAGAATTTCGAGAGCAGTTATGCCGCCAAGAAAATAAAAATGCCAGGTTGCTTTTAGCGTCAGAGAAGACAGTGGTATAAAACTAATTCTATACTTTATTAGGTGATAAATCAGACAAGCGCCATTATGCTCAAAAAACTTATGAAGTTTCGGGCATTGGTGTTTCCACTGTTTATTGTGTTAAAAGATATAAAAGAGAATGTGATGCTGACTTCAACGATCTGGCCATAGGCTGTCTGACTTAGCGGGGCTGCGGCCGCGCTCTCGCGTCTGCTGCCCAATATAAGGCGACCTGACGCTCCCTGCAGGAGACTCTACCTCGGGATCGTGCGGAGTATGGCCCTTGAAGACGATGGCCGTAAGGGTGTTTAGAGGAGACCATGGTGGGAGCTATGGTCTCCAGCAGAAGCAAGAGAGGGGGCTGGAGAGAACTCTCCCTATCGAGTTCCGCAGTCTGCGGTGAGGACGGCGCATTCGCCCAAGACTACCGTCCTCCATGACCGGGGGCCTGAAGACGGCGGGTGGGCTGCTCGCCGTCCTTACAGAAGCAGGCCCCGGTCGGTGTCGCGGTGTGAGAGCTGCACGCACGCCCTTCACCCCCTCACCTGATCCCCCCAAAGAAGCGAGATAACACTCGAACCCCCCTGAACGAGGCCGCGATAGTGGACAAAATCTGTCGGGAGCCCTGGGGCTATCCTTCTGAGGGCTCAACCGGGACTCCCGGCTATAGACAGACTGAAGGGATACGTGTGGTTTTTGTCGGCAAGTGTCCGGCATAGCATCCATGAGGATTTCCACACGAAAAAAAGACGTACAAGTTTGATGAGTCACATTTTCTGCCATTCAACGCAAAGCTCACAGTTTTTAAAACGTCGTTTATAAACGTCTAGTCAGAGTGAAATCGCATTTGTTGCTGATCCAGAGCGTACCTCTTTTTCTCATGCGTCGCAGACAAGCAACGTGAGAAGCGCCTCAAGCAAGCATTAAGGAAGGAGTTTTGGTGAGAAACATTCCACATGAACAAAGTCGCGTATCTAAACACATATATATCGGCAATATCCGAATAAAACTGCATGACTTAAATTTATAAAATTCTAAATTTCTCACTCAATACTCAATGAATTTGCATAAACACAATTCCAAATTATTCAACTAACCACCTATTATTTTTGGCCACGACACTATCTTTTTTATTGCGATAAAGCAGTAACACTCCAAATGTCATTCTAGTATATAAAGGAAAAAATCAGAGTATACAGGGTGACTTTAAATAGGTGTAATTGTTTTAAGGGGGTAAGAGTACAGCCCATGGGATGTTCAAAAATGTGTGGAACACCTGGTCGAAATCTACTGGTTTCGGAAATACACGATACTTTAACTTTTTTAGGAAAATTACCAAAATTCAAGAGAAATCCTTAAAAATAAAAATAAATACTGGATGCATGGATTTTATTTTTATTTTATCTGATTGCTGGATAAATTATCCATAAAATAAAAACATCAAATGTTATGAATCAGTTAAAATTTTAGAGTTATGAGAGCTAAATCTTGTAACAATAAAAAAAAAAATTGCTTTATCGAAATTTCAATTGATTTTAGTGAAAAATATCCACTCCGAACTGGTCGTACAAACGATGTCATTAAATTCCTTGTTTCCTTAGCTTTCTAAAAAAGGTATAATAAGTGTACAAAATTCTAAGATAGCGCCCAACAAACTCAGTTATTGCCGAGTAGGTAATACGTAAACTGCACATTAATAACATTATTAGCACTTTACCATACTACCCTGCTAAGGTTTTTTCTTTAAGTGTCATTAATTTACCTCGTAACACGTCTCATTGATTTGCTTTAGTGGACTTTATGAATGCATTGTGTATTGTTGCCCATTTGGTTCTCCAAGCAAGTAAGGATGACTATGGTTAATTTTACTAAGAGTAGTATGAAAAAAATATCTAATGTAGATGAAATTTTTTGAATACTGATTGACTGACATATTGGACCTAGTAACAACTCCCGTAAGATCTTGCTGTATTTGATTAGCAGCTGCTATGATTCTAGCTTTCAATTCTTCAACATTATTGACGGGAGTTGTATGTATAATGTTGAATCAATTCTTCAACATTATACATACATAGATATAAGCTAGAATCATAGCAGCTGCTAATCAAATACAGCAAGATCTTACGGGAGTTGTTACTAGGTCCAATCTAAGAAAACGACTACGGGCGTGTATTAGGAACCAAGGAGGTCAATTTGAGCAAGATTTAAAATAATAAGGTGTTTTAATTAAATCAAGTGTTATAAAACGTGTTTTTCCTACTGTGTTTTTGTTATTTCTTTATGTAAATAACTTGAGTATTTTAATTGTAAAGATAACTTGCGTTTTTTCTTATTAAATATTATTATTTTGTATCAGTATGAGTATTATTTCATCTACATTAGATATTTTTTTCATACTACTCTTAGTAAAATTAACCATAGTCATCCTTACTTGCTTGGAGAACCAAATGGGCAACAATACACAATGCATTCATAAAGTCCACTAAAGCAAATCAATGAGACGTGTTACGAGGTAAATTAATGACACTTAAAGAAAAAACCTTAGCAGGGTAGTATGGTAAAGTGCTAATAATGTTATTAATGTGCAGTTTACGTATTACCTACTCGGCAATAACTGAGTTTGTTGGGCGCTATCTTAGAATTTTGTACACTTATTATACCTTTTTTAGAAAGCTAAGGAAACAAGGAATTTAATGACATCGTTTGTACGACCAGTTCGGAGTGGATATTTTTCACTAAAATCAATTGAAATTTCGATAAAGCAATTTTTTTTTTATTGTTACAAGATTTAGCTCTCATAACTCTAAAATTTTAACTGATTCATAACATTTGATGTTTTTATTTTATGGATAATTTATCCAGCAATCAGATAAAATAAAAATAAAATCCATGCATCCAGTATTTATTTTTATTTTTAAGGATTTCTCTTGAATTTTGGTAATTTTCCTAAAAAAGTTAAAGTATCGTGTATTTCCGAAACCAGTAGATTTCGACCAGGTGTTCCACACATTTTTGAACATCCCATGGGCTGTACTCTTACCCCCTTAAAACAATTACACCTATTTAAAGTCACCCTGTAGATACATTTTATTTTATTAAATTTATTCGGCCCTTTAGACCCACCCCGTAGAAGCGCTCGTGGCCCCGCGGTCTCAGTGTTCTGTAAACGATCACTGAGTTACGCAACTTTCACTATGGCTGGTCCTCGGATGGGTGACCACTTTGTGGCATTTACATTTGCGAGCGTTTCCGTGCTTCGGAAGGCACGTTAAGCCGTTGGTCCCGGTTGCCAGTAAAATGGCAGTCGTTAAGCCTGGTTGAAGGCCTTATGGGCGGCTTGATAATTTCAACAGCAGGTAGCCACAACCTGCGTCTGTCTATTTCAACACGGCAATGGGCTCACCACCTATTACGTGGGACAGGAATCCACACGGTGAAAAGTGGGCTTATAATATGCCTCTGCCACCCCTTCGGGGATAAGGCGTGATGGATATTTTTTTTTTAGACCCCCCCCCCCAGTTCCGTGCTTCGGAAGGCACGTTAAGCCGTTGGTTCCGGTTGCCAATAAAACGGTAGTCGTTAAGCCAAGTTGAAGGCCTTATGTCAACAGCGGGTCGCCACAGCCTGCGCCTGTCCATTTCAAAACGGCAATGGGCTCACGACCTGTTACGTGGGACAAAAATGCATAGGGTGTGGGGGTTTAATATGCCTCTGCCTACCCCTTCGTGGATAAAGGCGTGACAATATGTATGTATGTACTGACTGACTCGGTGGCGTAAATCGTAATGTATGCGACTGCTGCGCTGAGATCCTGCGTTCGATTTCCAGGCCTTTACAAATATTTGTGTGATCCGCAAATGTTTATTTCGGAGTTTCCTATCTATAATATGTATGTACTCGTATCTAGAAGTAGGTATAGTATGTTTATCAGTTGTCTAGATCAAATACTACAAGCTTATTTAGCTTATTATGCACCAAATGGGTACCCATTTCAGCATGTGCCAAGTAGAAACCTGGCGCTGGTTTTCAACTGGAATCCATTCAGTTAGTGATACACGGACGCCGAACCGTCAAGACTGAGCATGGTGGAGAGGTGTAGGACGTTTACACATCTATGACACCGGCCCGCCCCGGCAAGAACCCGGCGGGCCGTAGAATTAGTTGACACCGTTAATAATGTATAACTGTTATTTTCCTAAATATTGTGTAGGTACCTGAAAATGTTGGGTAATGATTTGCAAATTTTAACATCTTATAATCCAATCCGAATTTGCTACTTTTTATACAGGGAATAAGTTCCTGAGGGCAAATATAGGGAAATGCAAAATTATATTAAGAATTAAGCTGAAAAAAACTGATGTGTGTGCAAATATTTATTCGCATTCATGCAAAAACTTACAATAAAAACTCGTCAGTTTAATTAAATTATGCAGTAAATGCTAACTTTGCTTTAAAGTGATACCTGGGTAAGTCAGCAGACGCATGAAAGTAAATTGAATGCTGTGGAGATGCGATCACTTCGAAAATTGTGCGGCGTTACCTTGGCCGACCGAATACGTAATGAAGTGATACGCAATATGGCAGGTTTGAATGAAAGTGTCAGCGTTAAGCTGGAAAAGGGCGTGCTCCGTTGGTTTGGACACGTCCAACGAATGAGTGAGGAACGATTGACGAAGAATATATATTGTTCAAAAGTAGAGGGTAGAAGGAGTCAGGGTAGGCCGAGACTTACATATGAAGACCACGTGAGCAGATTGCTCAAAAACGGAAAGGTCAAAAGCACTCGGATACCCAGACGTGCGTGTATGAAGCGATTGATGAATCTCGAAGAAGCGAAGAAGTATGTATGGATCGCGAAGCCTGGCGATCTGTCCTCTCTGACTACCCCGTCAGGGATACAGCGTGAAGATAGTTAGTTAGTTAGTTTAATTAAATTATACGATACGTAGTCGTTTACAGTGATGATTTCGATGATAATTACAACTATTAATTATTCTATGACATTTCTACATTTTCTACACAGTCATATACCTATAACACCTATTCCTTGGGGTAATGCCAAATATTTAAAAAATCCTCTATTATGTGTTGTAAATCTAGTAGTACATAACACTATGTGTACGCATGTGTGACTTTATGTGCATCGTGAGTGACTTTGAAGCAAACATTTTTGAACAGCAGCACCTAATATGTAATAAGAACTAATAAGATTAAGCAGGTATGTATTATAAATATGTTCAGTGATTTTAATCTACGTATATTATATTAAAATATATTTGGCACAAATGTCATGAGAGCGGAGCGTCGCCCGCCGAGCAAGTTCAAGGCTGCGTCGGCGCATTGTTGTGTGACAGCAGCAGACGAGATCACACAAAGACTGCCTGTTGATTGCCATTGCCACAGTATTTCTTATTTAAAAAAAGAATAACAAATTCAAATCTATTCTACGAGTGCTATTTAGAACTGTTGTTTTGGTAGTTTTCGAGTACCTATTATGTAAAGAGACATAAAATGAGGTTATTGACATGGTAATAGCACTTTTAAAAGAAGTACCTAGCAGATTATATATTCACTTTTATGTTATCACTAGATAAACCCCCACGGCTTCGCTCGTGGCATAGTTCGAACTCCCGTTCCACCTATTTAATCCCGTAGTTTATAAATTCTACAATAATGCATAAAAATTTGCCCGATTGGTTACTGCTCCACTCTTCAGGGTAGTAGCGTGATGATATATAGACTTCCTTAATAAATGAGCTATCCAACACAATATTTTTCAAATCCGACCATTAGTTCCTAAGATTAGCGCGTTCAACCAAACAAAAAAACAAACTTTCAGCTTTATATATTAGTACTAGTTGAAGCCCGCGGCTTCGCCCACGTAGAGAAGCTTTCCCGTTCCCGTTTCCCACAGGAACTTGTTCCCCTGGATAAAAAGTAGCCTAGCTAAGTGTTATTCTGATGTAGGTATAAGCTATATTATTGTAAAGTTTCATTAAAATCCATTCAGTGGGTTTTACGTAAAAGAGTAACAAACATCCATTTTTACAAATTTTCGCGTTTATAATATTAGTATGATTTATCATTTGTATAGATCCCATTGCCCAAGCTTGTACAAATTAAACCGTAAAAGCTCATATAGGTATCTTAACTAAAATCTCAACTAAATAATTATGTAGGTAACTACCTAAAAGCTTAATTTGGGTTAGATAGCGTTGAGTGATATAAATATTTTGGGACATTGCATCTGCTAGTTAAAGTTCCGTTAAAATTTAACCCAAACATACTAACAAAATAAAAGATTTTTTTAAATAAATACTTTAATATGGATTAAGTGACAAGCTGATAATATGAAATAACAAAGAGACACTTCAGTTCAGTTTTGTGAATGCTGTGACGCGAAACCAGTCAGGTTTACAAAGTAAAAGTTGTGGGACAGTACAAATGGTGTTATTTAATATGTGTAGCAATTTCCACCATCAATCAACAGTATAAATAATCACTTTAGTTTTATTTTTCTGTATAGATAATATATATTTATGTATGGGTTATTGACATACAGCGAAGTCTATAGCCTCAAAGGTTGATTGAACTATTACATCTATACTCCATCATTATATTGACAAAATCATCCGTAGGTAAGTAAACGACGAAACCATTAAACTAAATGAAAAAGTTTAATAGCATGATAAAATCATCACTTTGAGTTTTAAAGAGCACTGACAATTTGATAAAGTTTAGCGCTCTGGAATAAATTAGCATTAAGTTTGGCTTTAATTAATGATTCAGACATTAAAACGGTTTAGTTAGGACAGAGAACGGACAGACTGCGACAGCCGACGTCAAGGCCACGCTCCCAGACAGAATGGCGGTGCTTCGCTGAATTCACTTCAATAACAAGATTAAAATTATATAAAAATATATTTTTTAATGTAAGATTTTATCTCCTGAAAAAATATTATAAGAAAATTAAACGAGTAATTATAGTTTGAAGGCGATGTCATTACCAGTTAAAAAGTCTTGCGTTATTTTTTTAAGCGCAATGCTTATCTAAAATTTTTAAAAGTTAAAACTATTAAAAATAAAATACTTTCAATATATATGAAATGAAAATTCAAAATAAAAAGAAAAGATGTACATAAAATAACATTGTTGCTTTTTTCGATGCCCCATAAGGAACTCCCGAAAGTAAAGGGTAGAAGGAGTCAGAGTAGGCCCAGAGTTACATATGAAGACTACATGAGCACATTGCTCAAAAACGGAAAAGTTAAAAGTACTCGGATACCCGACGTGACGTGCATGTATGAAGCGATTGATGAATCTGGATGAAGCGAAAGAAGTATGCATGGATCGCGAAGCCTGGCGATTTGTACTCTCTAACTAGCCCGTCAGGGATATAGCGTGAAGATAGTTAGTTAGTTAGATTACACAGATAAATAAAAAATCTTGTGCGAGAATTATGACACATACACAGTGACGAGTCATGATTATGTGGCAAGCTTGGTGCTTTTGGTGCAAGTGTTGATAAGTGATGAGAGCCTTCTTCAATGATAAGCAGACTCTTTTGACTTGACTTAACTTCACTCGGATAATGATGATGATGATGAGATTGCGTAAATTGTTAAAATTATGAGCATCCAGCAAAGTAATATCACACACCTACGCATTTGATAAATTGCGGTACAAGATAAATGTTCAGTGGCGCTTGGAAGTCTTCATAATATGCCCTTATACCAATAAATCCGGGTCGATTTATAGATAAAACTAATTCCGATGATTTGATAAGTGTTTGGTTGGAGATACGAGAACGTGCCTGTCCATTTCAACACGGCATTGGGCTCACCACCTGTTACGTGGGACAAAGATGCAAACGTTGAAATGTGGGCGTTTAATATGCCTTTGCCTACCCCTTCGGGGATAAAGGCGTGACAATATGTATGTATGCACGAGAACGTGAGAATATAGACTTAATGCCAAATAACTAACTTACATTTAAACTTTGAATTTTAACGTGGAAATATTTTTCAGTCACGAGCTGGACTCGAACCAGCGTCTTCTGGTTCAACGCACCAGACCAACCAACTACACCACCGTGACCTGTTCGTAACTGACGAATTAATCCACCTCTTTACGTCTAAATTTTTCAACTTTAAAATTTAAATTTAGAAAAAGTTAGCATACTAATTGCTTTTCAAAATTGTTTCTAACTTACATTTGTTTTCATTTGGGTTCCGTACTTAGTTAATTTAAGAATTAATATCATTAATACATTAATATCAAGCGTTTAGACGTGTTAACACCAGAGGTGCTTCACTACCTCTGGTGTTGAAAGTTTGAAACGTCTATACGCTACCACTATGGTGACTACTTTCGCGTACGCTTGTCTACCACTTCAGTTGTATAAATAGAAAATCTTTATATTTTTTACGATGTCCGTCCGTGGTAACTGTATATAATTGGTATTTTTTATATTCATTGCATTCAATTCTAGCGTCAAAGAGAAACAAATATCCACACATTCATTGCCATTAACTGTCACATTTATAATATTTGCAGTTCTTCTTCTTAAACTTTAAAATATTAGTTTTAAAGTTAAAGAAGCGATAGAGGAGGAGAGTAAACGAGCTTAGAGGAGCAAGCAGAACATTTCAAAGCGTATGTAAATATTCCCTAAGTAGACTTTAACAGCCCAAAATGCAAAAGATCTTTGGCTACGTTTTCTAAAACTACTGAACTCTAAAAATTATAAGCGGGAACATGGAGTCGGTTGAAGGCTGCTATTACTAAAGCTAGTTTACAGAACTTCGAAAAAATTGACGTGACAGAAATTTCTTTGGCACCTAAATCACGAAATAAAATGGTGTTTCTAAATCATACCAGTAGTTCGATAGAGTCATAAATTCTATTCCTACCGTAAGGCAATGATTATCAGGCTATAAAGATGTCTTACTAAATTACTCAGGTCAGTACAAATAGAGGAGTTCATCAATCATTCTATATTATATGTGTGGATAGTAGAAAGTGGTATTATTATCAAAAACATTACTGGCAACACATTAATATAGTAAAGTAGTTTGAGCTGTTCTCTGTACTCCTACGTAAAATGATTAAAATAAAAATGGGCTGTCATGTAATACTATACTAGCGGCAAACTATGATGGCCGTTTTTACATATTACAATAGTGATGATATTTTATTTCTTAACACAAATTACATAAGTAGTCTGTTTTCGACCGTAGTATAAATACCCTCTAATGTGGTCGACTATTCACAAATTTCTACAAATAAAATGTAATTAAAAGTAGGTAATAAGAAACCTTATGAAAGGACAAACGTCAAAACGGCCATCATAGCGTGCTGAGTATAGTATCGAAATATAATTTTTACAGCAATCGAGAAACGCAATTTTTTTTGTGACTCTTCACTTAGACCTGTCTTTTCCGAAAATCATTTCGAAATAACACGAAAGTTTGTAGATAAGTTTAATAATACTTTTTGTGACTTAATAAAAGTCATACCTAGTTTTTAAATAAACTCATAGTTTATTTCCCCGAAAAGTTACAAAAAGTATAACATAGTTAAGAAAAGTTGTAGAGGGAAAGTTGTCAAAATTTATCATCTTATCATCCAAGCATCTTCAAGATGTCTCGTGTGTCGACTTAATGTCACCTGGTAAAGCAGAGTATTGCAAAAAAAAAATTGACAACCTGGAGGGTAAGGTTTCCTTATTCCTATCCTACATCCCTTTCTTTGAGGAGTTCGGATCGTCACTCCTCCGTTACAATTAGTAGAGGTTATTCTTGACCGTTGTGCGTTAGGATTGCCCAATCGAGGGTGTGTGGTGGAATTCTCCTCCCCTCCTTTATTATCGTCAACGATGGATTTCCGCCATGTAACGCCCGATTCAATTAGTTAAAACTAACCTTAAGCAAAATACTCCTTGAAAAAGGATCTCTCTAAAGATTAAGTAAAGCTTATTTGGTTTCGGTTAAATTTGATGGCAATCTGTTTTGCATTGAACTTGATTTTAAGCTTTTTGTGAAAAAGATTACATTTTTTTATTTAACCATCCATCAAAATGCCATGCCTATTGGCAGTATGATCAACGGCTTTATTTGAACCTGTGTTGATTTAGATACGAGTACAAGTGTGCTCGATAAACAGTTACGAGTTACGGCTTGTAATAAATTTGATTTTTAATCAAAGCAGATAGTCCATCCGGCTTAATTTAGATTTAAAACAGACAGGCTAATATTTATATTTGCTTTTTTTTATTAATTCACTGCGGTAGTTGTCTATAACTTTACTTTATGCCTGTCCTGTCTGTCTGAGGATTTTATATTTTCACTATAACCCGTGTACACAGTACGATGTCTATATATAATCTATAAAGAAAAAGAGTTCGGGTAGTTGTAAAATAAAACTTAACTATCTTCACGCTGTATCCCTGACGGGGTAGTCAGAGAGGACAGATCGCCAGGCTTCGCGATCCATGCATACTTCTTTCGCTTCTTCGAGATTCATCAATCGCTTCATACACGCACGTCTGGGTATCCGAGTACTTTTGACCTTTCCGTTTTTGAGCAATCTGCTCACGTGGTCTTCATATGTCAGTCTCGGCCTACCCTGACCTCTTCTACCCTCTGCTTTCGCACAATATATATTCTTCGTCAATCGTTCCTCACTCATTCGTTTAACGTGTCCAAACCAACGGAGCACGCCCTTTTAAAGCTTAACGCTGACACTTTCATTCAAACCTGCCATATTGCGTATCACTTCGTTACGTGTTCGGTCGGCCAAGGTAACGCCGCACAATTTTCGAAGTGATCGCGTCTCCACAGCATTCAATTTACTTTCATGCATCTGCTGACATACCCAGGTTTCGCTACCGTAAAGCAAAGTTGGCACTAGCACTGCGTTATGAATCGCCATGCTTCTTTTACGATGCTTTTTTGCGCTTTACTAATTGGGACAAAGCACCGTTAACTCTGTTTCCGGCAGCTACTCGCCGTTCTACATCCGAATCACATCTTCCATCCGCGCTAAACATACTCCTTAAATACACAATTCATTCACTTGCTCTAGACGTTCCTGGTTTACCCTAATCTCGCATTTAGTTCTTACGTCATCTCTTTCAAATACTAGAACCTTAGTCTTACTTGCATTCAAGCGAAGACCCTTACTTTCACACTCCTCTTTCATATTAGTGACTAATGCCTGAAGGTCGGCTTCTGATGAGGCCATGAGCACCGCATCATCAGCGTACAGCAGACAGTTTACTGAAAAGTCACCCAAATTCACACCCATATCACAATCTTTCAACTTCTGCAGGCAACTGTCCAGATACACTATGAACAGCCAGGCGGACATGACACAACCCTGTTTGACGCCTGTACAGACATCAAAAAGAGGTGACACATCCCCCCCCTACTCGCACGCAAGCCTTAGAGTCCTTATAAAGCGACTGTATTGCCCGCAGCAGCGAGCCGTCCACACCATATCCGGGCAGCAAATCCCACAGTTTCCCTCACAACGTTATCAAATGCTTTCTCCACAAAAGCGCAGAAAACCCTCTGGCTAATAGCCAGAAACTTCTCCGCGATCATGCGGAGAGAAAACACTTGATCCATGCAACCTCTTCCACGTCGGAATCCGCATTGAGCCTCCCATAAATACCTTTCAGACTTTTCTTGCATTCTCGCATACACCTTACTAGCTAAGCTGACCAAGCTGATCGCCCTGTAGCTGGAGCAGTTTAGGCGCGAACCTTTCCCTTTGTAAATAGGTACTACAACTGCTATTCGCCAGTCATCTGGGACCTCACCCGTCCGCCAGCACAAGTTGCATAACAGACATAGAGCGTCCCAGACGCGCGACCCACCGTACTTGATCACCTCAGCAGTAACTCTGTCTTTTCCCTCAGCCTTACCACATTTCATACTTCTTATCGGTTGTTCAATTTCTTTCATACTAATGACTTCAATGACATCGGGATCCGGAGCATCGAAGTGAGCTCCACTTCCCGATGTGGCATCTCTGTCTTTTCTTGCATACATCTTTCCATAATATTCACTCCATCTCTGCAGGACGTCAGTTTGGTCTGTTAGGACGTCATTGTTAACACTAAGCACTTTATTCATACTGCAGATTGCCGAACAACTCCGGGTCTTGCCTACCTCTTTCCAGAAGAGCCTGGCATTATCCCGGAAAATGGACGACAACCTTTCATCCGCTTTCATTCTGCACCTTTCACGAGCTTCTTCTATCAGTGCCTTCGTGTTAATTTTTTGCAGCTTGTATCTCTCTTTCATATTAAAATCATTCCGCGAGGCTAAGTAATCTAACCATGCTTTCTTCTTCATTCGAACTGCTACTTTCACTTCCTCATTCCACCATGCGTCACGCTTATTACTACTGCCTCTTGTCGATTCTCCACACACTTCCACAGCGGCATTTACCATACTATCCCTAAGGTTCTGCCATACACTTTCCACATTCTCACTACTAACATTGACGTCGCCAAGCTTTTTGTTTACCCTTTCTTTATATTTATCCCTAATGGATGCATCCCACCCGGGAGCTCCACGACTTCGCTGCCCTTGCGCTTGGTCTCTGTCAAGCACACTACATCTAACTTTCTCTCATTCATAACATCCATCAACTCATTCATCTTATCTGCCATTCCTCCCCTAACATTCCACGCAGCTACCCTGCACTCCGTCCTCCACTTCCCGCCGTGTCGGGCCGCGCGTGTAGGGTGGCGGTCTCCTACGCCGCTCTGGCACACACTTTTCGCATCAGCGGGGACGAACTGGTGCGCGTCGCCTCGGGGGCACGCCCTAGCATAATTCGTCCTTGCGGTGCTCGTGTTGGAGTAGAATTGCAGCCGTAGCTGGCAGGGATGGCGACGTGCACGCTTCTACTCTTCATCCCCAGTAAAATAAACACCTACAATTTAATTGCTCCATAATTTGATTTAATTTAAAATAGTTAAAACTTATATATAATTCTATAAATGGTGATATTGAATTGTTAACAAGTAATACCTGCCAGTACTGTGTTATCCACTTCAACAAATCCTTTATTATTTGGAACTTACTGTAAACTTGTAACTTGAAAATGTATGAGTCACTTCAGGAAACTATCACTACTATGAAGGAGGATTTCCAAAAACGAATGGCTAATTTTGAGACCGAGCTCCCAAAGGCGCAGGGTACACCTACTCTGGCTGGTTTGATGACTGAGTTCACCCACTTTAAGTCTTTCATCACGGATGTTTTGGGCAACCTACAGAAGCAAGTTGATATTTTGTCTCGCAGTGTTGATTCCATGGAGATGCGTTCCCGCAGAAAGATGTTGCTCTTCCATGGCATTCCAGAAGCGCAGAAAGAGCAAACTACTGATGTGCTAATTAAAGTAATCCAAGATAATATTAAAGTAGATATTACACCTGGAGACATTCGCCGCTGCCACAGAATGGGTCGCCCTTCAATATAACACAAGCCCAGGCCAGTAGTAGTAAAATTTCAGAGTGTTACTATTCGAGACAGTCTGTGGTACGGAAAGACGAAGCTCAAGGGCACTGGAATAACAGCTTCTGAATTTCTCACAAAGGAGCGTCATCGCACGTTCATGGCTGCTCGTCAGAGGTTCGGGCTGAATCAATGTTGGACCAAAGAGGGCTTTGTATATGTTGTTGATCGCGGTGGAGTTCGCCATCGGATTGTGAACTCTTTTGAGCTCAATGGCATTGAACAACTCGAGGTAGAAAAGTCTCTTACTACAGCAAAACAACCAGCTAAAACTAGAAGAGGTGCCAATCACAAAAAAATAATCATTTAATACGAGTATTAGTAAGCTTCTACTTGTGTCTGGGTATGTAATAATTTATTGCTTGTCTGAAATCAATTCAATGTAAGGCCGGTGTCAGGCAGTGAGTTCTTAGAGTATGCTTATACTCCTTTTCAATATTCACTCTGTTACCTTTGAAATAGTAATTATGTGCTTATGGTAAATTAAATGTAATTTTAGTTGTGTTAAGAGTGTTCACTGTTAGGGAATTTGCACATCACATAATAATAATAATTAGCTGTAGCTGAATGCACAAATTGACACTTGATATTTTTTTTTTTTTAGTTGTCTTCGCCCATCTTGGGCTGGCAAAGGTAACATAGTCCATACAGCCTAGTCATTAGTATTTATTATTTTCGTGTTTTAGTCCTGTCTAGTCGTTTGTCGATGTCAAGTCCTCAGTCCTAGGTCCTAGTCCGTGCTCCAATAAGGCAGTGGATCCCTTATTGCAGCTCTGTATGGAAATTTGGCACTTGCACAAACAACACCGCTATTCATTGCAATATATCAGTTTCTTTAACTAATGCACTTCCGAACTCTTTATGTATAATATTCCACTATTATTAAACACAAAAACACGAATTTTACACTAGTTTTTGAAAATAATATACGACAAACATGCGTCACTGCTCATCTTCGCGCCAAAAAGTCCCTGACACTTGATAATAAGCCGCAGACATTGTTGTTGGTTGTCTTTACCCATCTTGGCCAAGCAAAGGAAAGTCAGTCCATACAGCCTTGTCTGTGGTTTTAAATTATTTTTAAATTCTTATTATTTGTCATGTCCAGTCTCATGGCGATGTCAATGTCTAGTCCTAAGTCTTGTGTCCTTGCCTCGCAAAGCCTAGTAAAGCAGTGTGCCTTTAATTACTGCTTTTTCGAAGATTTGGCACTAACACGACGAACACCGTTCACTAGAATATTACCACTTTCCTGCATTTTTATGGTGCATTGGAGCTAGAGGGTCAACTGTGGCTGTGGGTAGTACTGGGTAGTACCCACTTTATTTATACCTCAATTTTACTTTTATGTTTTTTCTTTTCCTTTTGTTTTTAGGTACCTATGTTTTTAGTTTTGTTACATACTATTTAATTTAATTTAGCAATATTGTGTTTTGTCTGCCTAGGCACTTGGTCTTTTAGAACATACCCGATTCGCAAAATAGTATTATTGAAACACAACTGGCGGGTGGTAAGGAAATATTTTCGTAAATACTTGTTTTATTGTAAATTTTTATCTATACTATTTTTAATTTATCTATACTATATTTTAGTATATATTTTTATCTAATTTTATTATTTATTTTTTTTAAATCTAATGTCTGATGATGACAATGTAAGCGACTCTGAAAGTTTTCAATCAATAAGTAGCTCTGATGAAAGTTTCAGTAGTATCCCGTCTTTGTCAGAAAGTCTCAAGTCTCGGTTTTTTGATGTCCCTAAGCATTTCAATGTCGTGAATATCAATGCCCAAAGTATTCCGGCACATTTCACTGAAATGCTGGCCACACTGGCATACGATTCATATTTGGCTTGCGCAAGTATGATCACGTTTCACAGTTTCGTACACAGCTCAGGTGGTTACCTATACGACTTCGCCGGAATACTCATATTTTATCCTTATTGTACAACATCTTATTTAACCCATCTGCACCTTCCTATTTAAAGGAGCGTTTTGAGTTCCTTTACGATTCGCATAATAGATGCTTGAGGCCATCGGAAAACTTAGAACTTAAAATGCCACAACATTCTACAAAATTCTTTGACCGTTCCTTTACTGTAACAGCCAGGTTGTGGAATAAGCTACCAGTAGAAATAAGACGAGCCAAAAATTTGCCTAAGTTTAAGCTTATGGTTAACAATCTTTATTTAACATGAAGTGAAAACGATTCCTTTGATATTTTTTATATATGTTCATTTATGTATGTATGTATGTATGTATGTATGTATGTATGTATGTATGTATGTATGTATGTATGTATGTATGTATGTATGCATGCATGTATAAATGTATCTGTGTATATATTCTGATATTTTATTATATTATACCTAATTATTAATGTAGTTTTATATTTTTTTTTCTTATTAATTAATTTCATTGAACGCCAACAACTACCAGTCGTTCCTACTGACATATTTTTTTCCATCCAAAGGTTGCCTGGCAGAAATTGCTTTATGCAATAAGGCCGCCCATTGTACTGCTTTGATTGTAACAATATTTTTACTGTTATTTTGTATCTTTTCTTGGTGTACAATAAAGTATTCAAATAATAAAATAAATAAATATAAGCAGCGATAATACTATGATTGATTGATTGATTTATCTCTTTATTGTACACCAAAGATATAACAGGATTGGCTTACAATTAAAAACTTATTGGTAATACAATTGGCGGCCTTATCGCACAGGGCAATCTCTTCTAAGCAACCTTTTCTATGTAATATTCTCGGTAACATTTTGAGGAAAATAACAAAGGAAAAAAGAGAGAAACCAAAGGATACTTCTATTTCTTCACAGTATCTTTCCAGTTGTTTCACAAGTCACAACAAAACATTTGTCTAAAGAATAATAACCACATGTTGAAAGGTATAGGGTACGTAGTTACCGGTCGATGCGGGGAAAGGCCTTTAGGGCAGAAAACCCTTTGATTTCAAGTGATATGTTATATGTATAGTCTACTGGAAGTGGAATATGGAATGAAAGAAGACTCTGTAAAAGCGTCTACTACCTCTTTAAAACCAGTAACCAACTAAAATGACGCGCTCTAGCTTCGCTAGAATGATCACTGCATTTCGCATCTTACTTATTACTTTAATTATGGGTCACCGTTTGCGGCAATTCCAATCACAGCGTTTCTGTCGGTGACACCCGCGGCTCCGCACGCGTGGTGAAGTTTTCTCGTTCCCCGTTTCCCACAGGAACTTGTTTTCGGGATAAAAAGTACCCTATGTGTTATTCTGATGTGTAAGCTATATGATTGTAAAGTTTCATCAAAATCCATTCCGTAGATTTTGCGTGAAAAGAATAAGAAACATACATCCATACTTACAAACTTTCGCGTTTATAATATTAGTAGGATAGTAACCACTTTCAATCAGGTGGGCCATATGCTGAAGGTATTAGACCTTTTCATCTGGTTACTTTTTTCGTCTGGTATCCAAAATTTACTTTTGATACTAGGTTTACCTTTTTGCAGGTCCGGTTGAGACTTTCCTTAAATTAAAGCGATTAATCGTCTCGGTCAATTTCCATTCAATGAATGAAAATTGTCGCCTAACTCAATAAATTCAAAGTGCCTTCAGTTACATCCGCCATTCATTACATTATAATTATTTAAAAGTATAAAGTTTTATGCTTTATATTTTAACTGCAAGCTAATGTAGAAAACAGCAGGAGTCTAGAAATTAAAAGCAATAAAATCCTTTACAACTTGTAATTCGTGTCAAAACTAGCGTAGATATAATTCTTAGATTTAGGATGACCATATTTACGTACTTAACGGGACAAGATAACGAATGACACGTAACTTACAATCTTAACTTTCCAAGATGCATCTCTTTAATGATTGGAGTGATGATCATTACAATGGAAAGATTAAGATAGAGTTAGATAGATTAAGTGGTGATGAAATTGAAATTGATTAATATGGTCCTACATACATACATATGGTCAAACCTTTATCTCGAAGGGATAGGCACCCATAAGGCCTTCAACTGGACTTAACGTCTGCCATTTTACTGGCAACTATAAAAAATATGGTCCTAGTTAACTCAAATAGCAAAAAAAATGTCTATTTAAGTAACAGATCAAGTTATCATAGTTCACCATAAATAACACAAACCATGAACCACATATACTAACGCGGTCATGCATCCCTGTTTATCATCATCTAACAGGTCGCCACAACGTGCGCTTGTTCAGTTCAACAAGACAATGGGCTCTCCACCTGTTCTCCACGGTACCACGGTAAAATATGGGCATATAATATGCCTCTGCCACACCTTCGGGTATAAAGGCGTAACTGATAAACTAAACTAAATAAAAAAACTTTGGATGTTATAAGCTCTCAATGTTAATTTCAGCGGGATCAAACGTACGGCACTTATAAACATAGGGCACTTATAATAGACTAATATTAGCTTAGTTCTGTGCTTTGCCTCGATTAACTTCATTAAACAACCAAAACAGCCTATAGCAGTCCACTGCTGGACGTAGGCTTCTCCCAATTCACACTGGTCCTGCGAATTCCGCATCCAGTCCCTCCCTGTGATTTTTTCCAATTAGTCGGTACTTTTGGCAGGGGGTCGTCCTACGGTACGTTTGCCGAGTCGCGGCCTCCACTCCATAACTCGTTTGCTCCATCGGCCATCGGTTCTCCTACTGATGTTGCCGGCCCATTGCCACTTTAACGTGCTTACTCTACGAGTTATGTCGACCACTCTGGTTTTCTGATGGATAACCTCATTTCAGTGTTTATCCCTCAAAGACACTCCGAGCATAGCTCGCTCCATAGGTCGTTGTGCAACATTGAGGACATGGACTAGCCTCACCAGAAGTGTCCACGTCTCGGCACTGTATTCGATTATGTTAAATTCCTAAGTTGCTCATTGCAATTGCAGTTGCCTTTTACATTAAGTCTATTTTCTTTTACACAAATGTTTATTATTTGAGAAACTTGGTTGAATGTTAATCAGGACAATCCTGGTTAAACATTAGCATTTTGATAATCCTATTTAAAATCAAGTAGTGTGTTAATGAATTTGCACCTAACAGACCGAGTATTTTTTTATTATTAACACCACATTTCCACGAATTTATTAAGTTATGGAGTTTATCGACATAAGCAGATATAATGGAATGGCTAAATAATATACTATTTCAAAGTGTAGACATCGTCTTCCGGTTCGAATAACGCAATTCTAGATATGAAATTATATACAATCATATTATGTGATTTAAACACGTAAGTATCACTTAAAAAAGTAAACTACCAATTTCTTTTTCTATATCTAAAATATATAACATTAAAACCTATAATGTGGAAGTTTATTTAGATGTGTAGATGGATGTTTGGTACGGTTTTACGCAAAAACTCCTGAATGAATTTTATTGAAACTTTACAGTAATATAGCTACATACATCAGGTTAGGGCATAAATGTGCTACTTTTTATTCCGGGAGAACTGTAACTGTGGAAAATGGGTACGAGTAAACTTCACCACGATTTTTTTTACAATTCCTAAAAGTATTGTAATACTGTTTTTTTTTATTCGCATCTGTGCTTTGGACAGTAGTGCTAATTCTGTTGTTGAAATCACCAAACTAAATTACTCTAAATTTTTTTTTTTATTAAGTGATTGCCAAATGCTATTCTGTTATTAAGTCGAACTAAACTTGGTGATATTATAAACAGCACTAAATTTGTATCTGACATCATTAAAATTTCTTTTATGTGATACAATTAACAAAACATGTATTTAGATGCCGACTAACTTAGTGATTGAACTGTCTATGTACATTTTTCACTTTTTGTCGAATTTTATCACATAAAATGAATTTTAGTGATGTCAGATACAAATTTAACGTCACACAAAATTTTAACGTTTTTACTAAAATTAAACGTCACCTATTTAGGTGACATCTAATTTTAGTGAAAAGCCTTATTTTAGTGGGACATAACATAACATACTTTCACGCCTTTATCCCCGAAGGGGTAGACAGAGGCGTACTATACGCCCACGTTTTACCGTATGCTTTACTTTTTTGTCCCACGTAACAGGTGGTGAGCCCATTGCCATGTTGAAATGGACAGGTGCAGGTTGTGGTGACCTGCTGTTGAAATTTTTCAAGCCGCCTATAAGGCATTCAACTTGGCTTAACGACTGCCATGTTACTGGCAACCGGGACCAACGGCTTAACGTGCCTTCCGAAGCACGGAAACGCTCGCAAATATAAATGCCACAAAGTGGTCACCCAGCCGAGGACCAGTCATAGTGAAAGTTGCTTAACGCAGTGATCATTTACAGAACACTATGTCCGCGGGGCCACGAGCGCTTTAGTGGGACGTTCATTAATTTTAGTAACCGTTTGAAACGTGAAATCTTTTAAAACGTTGTAACGTGAAAAATGTACATAGGCAGTTCAATCACCAAGTTAGTTGGCATGTATTTACATTCGACTGTCTATGTACATTTTTCACGTCTAGTTCAATTTTATCACTTAAAATGAATTTTAGTGACATCAGATACAAATTAAGTGCTATTTATGATATCACCAACTTTAGTTCGACTTAATAACAAAATAGCATTTGGCAACCTCTTAATAAAAATTAGAAAATTTTAGTGAAATTTAGTTTAGTGATCACAACAACAGAATTAGCACCAGTGTCTATGCGTCTTAACTAGTTACGAAAGTTCGGTTACGTACGCGTTTGAAGAGTTAATTGAAACAGTGTACTAACTTTAAACGTGTGAACAGTTTAATAAATGCAACGCTAAAGAGCTTTTCAAGTAGCAAAGCACTCAAAATAAACAGTAAGTGAGAGATCTTTATCTCCAAATGTTTGAACACCGTCTAGTAATGATAGTGTGAAAAGCGAAACTTGTTCAATGACAAGTAAATACGACGCTCTACAAGGCGGTTTTCCAACTGCGGTATGAAGAGTGATATAGTGATGAAGTGATGTGGCGAGGTGCAAATTGATATTTTAATTTAGTGAATAGGTACATCTCCTACTGTATTTTAAGGTTAGAAGTGTTTTAATTTTTTTTTCGAGACCGAGTCTTTGCAAATTTATGGATAGGATGCCCCGACATCGATAGAAGGATTGACTATTTAGATAAGATCGCAGGAAAGAACTGGACGCGAAAACGTCAAGTCCAGTGGACTGCCGTTAGCGAATTTGATTGATTAATTTTAATCGGATACGGAATAAATGAGATTTTCATTTCAATCTATGTTTGAATAAATTAGAGTTTGGAATTTCTACAAATTACGTTTTGTCATTATGCATATTGTTTGTTTATATTTCTTTTAGGACTTGCTCGGCTTGAGCAATGCTGGAGTCAAATAATTGAATGCCTACTTGACACGATGAAACTACGAATCAAACATTTTAATACAAATTTATAATATTGGATACGTGTCTACTATAGTCATTTTCAAAGCTTTCGAGTTCTCTTCGTAATGACGCTGAATCTTATTTATTGACATTACTAGTTAACGCCCGCGGCCCCTGCGCGTGTTGAAGTTCTTCCGTTCCCGTTTCTCACAGGAACATGTTCCCGGCGACCTGCTGTTGAAAATTTACAAGCCGCCCATAAGGCCTTCGACTGGGCTTAACGACTGCCATGCTACTGGCAACCGGGCCCAATGGCTTAACGTGCCTTTCGAAGCACGGAAACGCTCACAAATGTAAATGGCGCAAAGTGGTCACCCATCCGAGGATCAGCCATAGTGAAAGTTCCTTAACGCAGTAATCGTTTACAGAACACTGAGATAGCGGAGCCACAAGCGCAACTTTAAACTGTAAAAACCAGTACTTACCCGTGGTACTACCGGTGGTACTACTGGTAGTACCACGGGAAATTATTTTTGCCCGTGGTACTACTATGACGTCTGGTAGTACCACGGGAGATTTTATATTACCCGTGGTACTACTTATTAATATTATTTATATTTTAATCTACTTAATTTAATAATATGTAAAATGCAGAAAGTATTTTTATCTTTATATATAATAGTGTTTTACTATTTTTTTTAAATCAAAGTACCTACTTACTGGTTAGTTACATTTTTTAAATTATGTTCAAATAAACACCTGTTATGGCTATACTAGTCATAATATTTGGTTATGAAATGGTAAAGATAGAATTCAATTTAGTTTGTTACTAAGTAATCATATAATCATAAAAATATGAGTCGGGGTGATTTTCTGGTGATTTAGATTATATTCTGCGAGTGTCCCGATGTGCTATAGGTACAGTAATAGGTATTTTCGATGCCTTCGTTTTTCTTTATTCTATACAAGCGGACGCCCGATGGTCTTCCCCGCGTAGTACCCGTTCCCATGAGAATACGGGGATAAATTGTGGCCTAAGCTATTCCTTATAATACCAGCTATCTGTCAGTTATGACCTCGTTAAAATCAGTTCGATTCAGAAATTTTGCTGGAACCAACAGATAGACCGAAAGAGAGAAAATTTAAAAAAATATTTAGTTTCCTTTTTATATAAGTACAGTAAATACTTTCATTTCCGTTTAGTGAAAAGCTTTAGAATTACAAACACAGGGCCCCTGCTTCTGTGAGAACTGCGAGCAGTCAGCCCGCCGTCCTCAGTCCCCATGATGATGACATTATATAAATAGAATGTATTTTCGTTAACATTGAATAAGTTTGTTATTTCATATCAAAGTTAAAGAAAATTACTTTTAAGCGCATATTATTTAGGTACAATGATCGCCTGCATACCCTCCCACTTTTATAACACCATTGCGAAATTGCAATGCGGCATATCGTTACACAGCACTGAATAAAACCTTATTAAAACGATACAAAGTATTCGCGACCGTATCGCACTGAAAACAAAGACTTTTATCCTATAACGTGGAATGAAGTTAGGGTAAATTGGTACAGCTGTAAGGGGTAATTTTATATAAAAGTAGTTTCTCTATTAAAATACTAGTTATGTTTAATTAAACGCAATTTTCGTTTCTGTAATATTGTAGATTTTGCACTTTAAATATAATAAAATTCATCATTTCAGAATTTTCGTTTTATGATCAACTTTTTAATTTGAATCATCGATAAGTTATATTCCGATTACGCGGGAGTCCAAGGTCTCCGGCAAGCAAACTCACCTGGGGCCCAAGTCTACTAATTCAAACGCGTCGGAAGAGAATAGACAATTGCGCTCCAATAGAATTCTATCGGCCGACCGATAGATTGTTATTAACACGTGTAGCGCCTTAAGTGCTCTTAATTTGCCTTTTTTGTAGTCTATATTAATATTTTTATAGCTAAAAGCAGCTATTTTGTCTTTATTCTGAAGCTTGAGAACCTTGTGATTGTGCAATATATAATATTTTTAGTAGACTACCTAGTTTTGGACTAATGGCAATAGAACCGCAATAGAATAGATCTAGAACGGTTCTATTGGAAAATGATGAAGATGGCAGTCGTTCCTAACAATACCGCAAATCAAAGGCTAAGCCGTAATTGCTCCTAGCAACCAAATAAAAGTATACCTCAGGCCTTATATTCAGGCCTAGTTTAGAAGCTACTGGGAATACACTAAGATGAAGAAGAAGTTGGTTCAAATTTATTTAAGGTACTCGTTCTTCGCCACCTTGCATTGTCATCGGCCTTTCTAGCAATGAGCAGTATCGTCCACGCATCCGCCATTTTGTCATCAGTCATTTTGTCATGTCAGTAACAAAAGCAATTTTGGAACTACTTTCTATGAATTGTTACAGTATTGTCCTATTGTCTTCCGTCTGAGATTAATTCTACTCCTATAGCTGCCTATCTAGATCATATCATAAAAGGAATTGACTTAATTATTCCATAAGAACAAAACATTCAAATTGAAAAATGCTTGCTTAATCCCTATACTCGATCTAATTTGAATATCGAAATTGGGAACCGAATCGTCCCGATTCATTTGAAATCTTGACATTTGGCGTTCCTGCCTCAGTGAACACAAGCGTACGATTGGAATTGAATTTGGTGGCAATTTATATAATTAACTAAATCAATTATATACCGACTTCAATTTATATACCGACATCGTTACAATCGTGTAAAAGAAAAGAAAAATTCTCTGAGTCTTATTACAAAGGTAAATCTGTACCCTTGTAAAATAACTCAGAGAATTTCCTGGCATTAAGGTTCGATCGAGATCCTTTGGCTACAGAACACAAAGTAAAGGAATGCAGTAATAAAATGTGCCATTAAGAAATGTGAGAAAATCAATCATTGGAAACAATATTATTTTATAAACCTCTTTCCTTCTTTTATTACTGCTTCAGATCGATAGCTGAAATTATGCTATCGATTAGATGTAACGGAACGTAAATAATTATGCAACGTGAAAAAATAGTGCAAAAT
Source organism: Thumatha senex (assembly GCA_948477245.1). Classification (NCBI taxonomy): domain Eukaryota; kingdom Metazoa; phylum Arthropoda; class Insecta; order Lepidoptera; family Erebidae; genus Thumatha; species Thumatha senex. Next base: position 24,862,267 of record OX419726.1, read on the forward strand.
TCGTTATTTTAATTTGTTGGAATACGCATAATGAATATAAAATAATTTTTGGTGTCAGATGTCCACCATTTTGTGACTATTTTGTTTTGATTAGTACTTTTATTGTTTTGTTTGCACAATGAACTGGTAATTATTCAAAGGAAATCAACTCAATACCTAATATTATATTTTGAGCCTACACACATGCAAATCATAATGGTGTCTAAAGCATAGTACATTTAAGTATGTACATGGAACACCACATGAATAAAACAATTTAGAACAATACTAAGAATTAGATCACTTGTTCGCGTCCTAATAATGAGCTTGGTTAGTTATATAATTATGTTTATGCAAAACTAGTATGCTAGTTATTAATATTTATTTAATGGCCTGGTTTCTAAGACCTTTTAGCCAAATCTTATTTTTTATATCATATTTCTTCAATCTTATCTTCTAATTAGTCCTGTCCAGTCGATGTCGTGTCCTCATTGTCCGTCCTGGTCCTTGCCCTGAGTATAATGGTGATTCTTATACTAAGGTTGTCAGTGGACGTTTCGCGGCAAGAGAGAAAATAGCATTTCACTGCATATATATCATTGTATTTCACTATAGCACGTTAACACAACTTTTATGTCCAAGAAATCACCACTCCCGCACATAAAACAAGATAAATGCACTAGTTTTAGAAAATAATCTAAAGCAAGCGTCCGCACTTGTCACTCTTCCCGCCAAATGTCCCTAGTATGCTAGTGCCTCCGTCGTTGAGTAGGGAAGGGACTCTTTTTTTTTTGTTTATTATTCCTTGCGCATTTCACTTCGGAATTTTTCCGTTTGTGTTTCACATTTTTGTCATTGTTGGGAGCGATAGCCTTCTGACCTCCCACAACTCCATACGTCGTTGCCTCGTTAAACAGCAGGTGCACCGCTGACAAGGGAACTCGCTTGGATCCTGGAGAACCAACTGGAACCCCTTATACCCATTCGGGGCATAAATCTACCTCACCCATGAGTTGGTGCACCTCCCGTGCAAGGTACAAGGGTCAGACAACAATCACTCCCAAAAATTACGAAATTAAAAAGTCTAATCATATTTGAAGCAGTTCCAAACGGTCAATAAAAGTAACAAAACAACATTATGCTTTTAAAGTTAAAGTTTAATACTCCATCTGACATATCCGTATTAGTAACATAGACAGAAAAAAAAACTTTTTTTTTTTTTTATAAAGTATAATACCATCAAATAACTGGCTTAAAGTCTTAGTAACCAGGCAATATAACCCACAAAAAAAACCATCAAATAAAACTGGATTTTCTATCAAAAAAATTGATTCATCTTAATGTCACTTTCGGTATGAAAATCCCAAATCACTACGGAAGGTATAAGTTGTAACAGAAGTGATATTACAGCAAGTAAAGATAATACACCTTGTACTTTTTGTAAATTTTGTAAATACGAGTACAAGTAAAAAGCTGTTCTTTTTTTAATGAAGCAAGGATTTTTGGTTGGTACGAGTACGTAGTAAGACATTTTGAATAGTCAAAAAAGGAATTTCTATGTTAACTTGTAACAGGAATTTCATATTGGTATATTTCTTAAAATATCTATTTTTTTATACAACTGAAGTCGCACACATATACTGATTGAAAGTCGTTACTGCAGCCTATATTCTAAATTTAAAGAGGAAAAAATTGTCAGTCTCGAACTGGATTCAAATTGGGGTCTTCTGACTTGCCGGGTCAGACGTTTAATCAAATAAGGCTACCGAAACCCATGAATTAATTCAACTCTTTACATCTCGTAGTCAGCATATTATAGCTAGCTTTTCAAAACTGTTTCTACCTGTAGCATTTAGTAATTCCTGCACGTAAACTTTGTTCCGACCTTAATTAGAACGTTTCGGGATGTGTTTTAAAAACGAAACCCGATATCAAATATCAAATCTACACTAATAAACATCTAATCAAAATATTAATATAGACTACCAAACGTGTTAATAACAATCTTTCGGCCGGTCGATAGAATTCTATTGGAGTGCAATTGTAATTGTAGACTACGAAAACTGTATTTTTTTTCTGTCGGTCCTCTACTGAGCGACGATTTCTATTCTTTTCTGACACGATTGAATTAGTAGACTTGGCCAACAATACCCATACAGTATACCTGCCTACTAAGGGATGTGGCAAACAGGAATAGGATTTCTGGCCGCAGTAGTTCGTACCAATGCCAAAAATCAAAAGTCAAACGTCAAATAAGAGTGGAACCCAGGCTCCCAATTCAGCTAGGGTTTGGAGCAGCATACACTAAGATAAAGAAAAGATTCCCGTAAATAATAATAATAAATATTCTTTATTGTACACCACAAAAGAACATATTTTAAGAAGAACTTAATTAATTTATGTATGTACAATACGCGGCCTTATCGCTAAAAGCAATCTCTTCCAGGCAACCTTTGAATGGAGATAAATACATGGAACTGATCAAGGTAGTGTACTTACATAATGAACCAAAATTATAAAATAAACATATAAAATACATAATAAACAATATAAAAATACACACACACAACAACAAAAATACACAAGTAGGTACGTATTAGTACCTACTTAGTACACAAAATAATAATATAATAATAATAATACACCTATATAAATAGACAGTACTTTTGATATCTGAAGATACGCTGTGCTAATGTGAGACAGACAGAAAGTGAGTCTTTAACATTCTCTTGCATGACGCTAGTGATTGTGCTCGTCTTATCGATACTGGCAAAGCATTCCACAGGCGAACCGCTTGTACACTAAATGATTTGTCCATAAATTTTGTAGAATGCTGTGGCATTCCGAGTCTCAAATTTTCCGATGACCTCAAAAATCTAAAATGTGTGGCATAAAGGAACTTGAAACGTTCTTTGAGATAATGGGGAGTGCATGGATTGAACAGTATACTGTATAGTAAAGATAGTATTCCGTCGAAGGCGAATTGAGAGCCACTTGAGCTTATTCCTGAATTCAGACACGTGATCATATTTGCGTCGGCCAAATATAAATCTTATACAAACATTTTGAAGACGCTCAAGCTTGTCAAGTTGCTCTTCCGTGAGATCAAGATAGCTGACATCTGCATAATCGAGAATTGGCAGCAAAAGAGACTGCGCAAGCGCAACTTTAGTGGCTGTAGGGAGAAAATTGCGTATCCTACGCCGTGATCCAGTTGATGCAAACAATTTGCGCCCGACCTCCTGCAATTGATGATCCCAGGATTTATTCTATGTGTATTCCCAAGTTTTTTACCGTGTCACTTATTTCGATAGGGGTACCATTAAAAATTACTTGGGGCAACCTTGTGTAGTCAATACGCTGCATTATCCAGGGGCTACCAACGATAATGACCTGGGTCTTAGATGAGTTTAACTGCAGCCCATAGTTAAAACTCCATTCACATACACGTTTTAAATCTATATTCATTGCAGCAATTGCTTCCGGTAACTGACCTAATGGCGCTTGTGTATATATCTGTAAGTCATCTGCATAAAGGTGGTAGATGAAGTTAATTTTTGGGAGATTGAATTTATAAATATAGAGAAGAGTAGAGGAGATTAAATAATAGTAACAATTTAGTTCTCGTAAATACTAAAAATACTAACAATTTAGTTCCTAAAATTACGATTTCAGTTCGCCATATAATATGAACTCAATATAGTAGATACAGGTGTCAAATACAATGCCGGTATCATATAGCCTGTTAGTAACGCGTGCCGTGTTTCTTTGTAGGAAAAATTCGGAGTAACGTTGCAGACACAAGCGTTACTGTAAGTTATTATTTTCTTATTAAATCACTTTGATAAAATTTTATTACAGCATTTTTTCTTAAAAATTCATCCATTCATACTTTCACGCAGATTTAAAACTGTTTATAATAATAATAATTCTTTATTATCAGGCAACACCAGAAAAGTTACAGATCTTATAAACTTATTCTACGGCCCATAGATATATACCTTAATCTTAAAACTACATAGAAAAATAACTTAACCTAAGTTACACGTTGTGACGTCGACGTGTCGCAGGTCGAGGGATCATGCGTTGGCAGGCGTCCTCTGAAGCGCCTGAACTTCACCCCTGTTGGCCAAAAGTCGGGACTCATGAAGGTGGCGATGCTTTCTGTGGGAAACTTCACCACAAAAGAGTTAAAACTCACTTTGTGACGTGAGTTCAACTTCTAACATAGCGAAGGGTTATCGAATTACATCAATAGGTACAGAGGTTTCTGCATCGCGTTATGAGAGTTCTCGCGTTAAGGAATTATAAATGCAACAGTCTATGATCAACGTGATCACCTTGCCTGGTCGGAGGGTCGTCCCTTTGTGTTAGAGGAGACCCGTTTTTCCACATCAAATAGATATCTACAACTGCACCAACCGGGACCAACGGCTTAACGGACCTTTCGAAGCACGGAAACGCTAGTCAATAATTGATGTAAAATAGCTATTTTCTGTTCTCATTTTAAATACCAAATCGTTCCTATTCACGATTGTCAAGGCGAATACAAAATGAACTTGTTTAAAAATTTGATACGCTACAATTTTAATAAAAAACTTTGCAAAAGGCAGCTGTCTATGAATGTACATAAAAAGAAAATAACTAGACAAGAATATGCAAAGGAAATGTCTCCTACAGCTGATATTGTAATATCAAGTCTAACAAACAGCAAATGTGTGTGCTGTTGCGAACAAAATTGGTATCGTTAGATATCAAAGTGAATGTAATAGAATGTATGTTCAAAATTATGCGATGTATAAAACGCTACAATACAATAAGGTTGTAACTTTAGTGAAGTGTTTAAAGGAAAACATACATTAATAGTATTGAAATATGAATAGTCTATACTTACAATCATTCATTACAATATTAACTGATGTTGTTTCTTTGAGAAACTTTTTAGGTATGAAGATAGATTTTTGATGATGACTAACTCTAATGTAAAAGGAAAAAACTCAATATGTATTTGGAAACACATAAAGCCCAAGTGATCGAAAGTGATCACCGTGGCTTATGGACTTTTGCACCAACAGATGTTCTACATTCGCACTGCCAACCTGCAAGGCCCAAGACCCTTTAAAGAATCCTATACTGTGGATTTTCAGGAACATCGTTGTAAGGAACTGATAATATATTATTAAAAGCATCTTAAATCATTTGTATCCACAAAAGCCCAGTGAAAGCCTTATGGTCTGCTTGGGCTCTAATATCTGTGGCAGATAAAATTAGATTGACCCACTCAAAGGATAGTCCCATTTCAGGGCGTTCTTTCGGGCCGAGTCGCAGGAACTTAACCCTTAATCCTTGAGAGGCGTATCACCGTAGTGGTTCTGTGGGTAGCATTGCCTCTATTCAGAACTGGGAGTCCCAAAAACATACATACATATTTGTGCCTTTGTTTGCCTTTATCCCCGAAAGGGTAGGCCGAGGCATACTCATACATAGGTTCGACCACATTTCCCCGTATGCATTTTTGTCCCACGTAACAGGTGGTGAGCTCATTGCCGTGTTAAAATGGACAGGCGCAGGCTGTGGCGACCAGCTGTTGAAATTTTTTGGAAAAAGGCCTTCCACCAGGCTTAACGACTACCATTTTACTGGCAACCGGGACAAACGGGTTAACGTGCCTTCCGAAGCACGAATACGCTCGTGTCAGGAGCGCGAGTGCTGCAAACGTCCAAGGCTATGGTGACCACTTTCCATCAGTATGCTTGTCTGCCACCTCAGTTGTATAAAAATGCTCGCAAATGTAAATTACACAAAATGGTCACCAACCCAAGGACCACCTATAGCGAATGTTGCTTAACGCAGTGATCGTTTACAGAACACTGAGTCAGCGGGGACACGAGCCCTTATGTATAACTCATTTACAAAAAGATTGGCCTACCCTGAGAAATTAAAAAGAACGTTGAAATCTCTTCTTACCAGTAAAACTTAAAATTAATTTTGAAAGTTATTTTAGGTCACTAAAGTCAGAGAGCGCGTGTGGCAAGATAAAAAATCTCACCAAAATTTTAATTTCAAAGTTAATAAAATAATTTCAAAGTAAATTAATAAGCACCAATTGCTACACGAATTTTGGCAATTTTGTCATAAAAGAATAGATGGTTATTATGACATTGGTGTTTGGGCTAAATGGTGCCGTGTAAAAAAAGTATCCCACAATGTCCCACAAATATCCCACAATGTCCCACAAATGTCCCACAATGTCCTTCGCTAGTTGAAGTACCTACTTCTTTGTCTGATAAATGACAATAAACCTAATTTCGTTACATAATTTTTTTTTTAACAGATCAGAAGGAAAATTCTTCACTGGAATTTATACTTTTATATATTTAATATTCTACCCTACGTGTGTATTTCACTGAACTCCTCCTAAACGGCTGGACCGAATTGGATGATTTTTTGTATGCGTTTGGGTGGCGCCCTGGATAGTTTAGATTAACAAATCAAACAAACAAAACCAAATGAAAAAAATACGTCGATAAAGTCGGTATACTGCAGGACAATGTCTGTCGGATCCGCTAGTACATTTATATATTCAAAAGGCAAGCGTGACTAACCTATTTTTGGATGCACAGCTCAAACTACTGAACGAATTCAGCTCAATTTTGGCATATCCTCGTATGTATATATGGTTATTACGACGACTGTGTCGTGATCTATTAAGAAAGGATTTTCTCTATCTTTTTATTTATTTATCTATCACGCCTTATCCTCAAAGGGGTGGCAGAGGCATACATATTGTAAGCCCACTTTTCACCATGAGTATTCCTGTCCCACGTAATAAGTGGTGAGCCAATTGCCGTGTTTTAAATAGACAAACGTAGGTTGGGGCTAGGCTACATGCTGTTGAAATTTTTCAAGTCGCCCATTAGGCCTTCAACTTGACGTAACGACTGCCATGTTACTGGCAACCGGGACTAACGGCTTAACGTGCCTTCCGAAGCACGGAAACGCTCGCTAATGTAAATTCCACAAAGTGGTCACCCATCCAAGGACCAGCCATAGCGAAAGTTGTGTAACTCAGTGATCGTTTACAGAACACTGAGACCGTGAGGCCACGAGCGCTTCACTATCTTAAAAAGCTTTATTAGGAGACAAAGTCGCAGGATTTCAGCTAGTTAATACACAAAATACTAAATTAACGGCAATTAAGTTAACCTGATGTTAATATATCCTTGATTGGCTTGCAAATTAAGCGTTTCTATTCAGGTACATTTACACGAGATTATTCGTAATGCCTCAATTACACTAATTAGATATGCCTGTGTCACGGCTGTAATTGACGCTGAATTCAGAATTTCACCGCGACTACCTGATTACATTACAAAATCATTCGAAATTGTAATGATCAATGATAGGCACGGCACAACTTAATTCTATACTGCCTACTCGTATTGTGAGGCTCAGTTATCTATCACGCCATATCCCCGAAGGGGTAGCAGAAGCATATTATATGCCCACTTTTTACCATGTGTATTCTCCTGTCCCACGTAAAAGGTGGTGAGCCCATTGCCGTGTTGAAATAGACAGACGCAGGTTGTGGCTACCTGCTGTTGAAATTTTCAAAATAACCGCCATAAGGCCTTCAACTGAAGTGGTCACCCATCCGTGATCATAGCGAAAGTTGCTTAACGCAGTGATAGTTTACAGAACACTGATTCCACGGGAACACGAGCGCTTCAATTGTGACTTTTTTATTTTTCACACCACCACACTCTAAATGATAAAGTAATACTTTAGAGTAATGACAAATAATGAGAACAATATTAACAGTATGCTGCCTTTTCTAAATTCTAAGTAATTGCTATTCAGTTTAAAAAAGCTACCTACTTATTAGGCAGAATACCTCAATCTATACTAATTCCCTTTTTCAACAGTAGATAAACCGGGATAAAAAGTAGCCTATGTGTTATTTTGATGTATCTTCTATTATTGTAAAGGTTCATCAAAATCAATTCAGTAGATTTTGCGTGAAAGAGTAACAATCATTCATCCATACTTACAAAATTACGCGTTTATAATATTAGTAGGTTTCAGCGCTAATAAGAACTTTGTAAATAAGAGATACTTCGGGCTTGCAAAGAAGATTAAGAAACCCTCGAGGTACCTAATTCTATTAAGTTGGTACTCAGATCAAATTTTATTAATTAAGGTTCAAAGAGTCAAGTATTTTTATTATCTAAGATTTGAGTGTTAATTTCATAGCATTATAATTAGTTTTTTTTTAACCTTGACTTTGAGTGAAGTTCAATAATTACTCACATATGAGTAGAGCGTCATAAAATACTTTTTGAGTCCTGCTAATAGGATCTATGCCGTATGAAGGAGATAAAATCTTACTAATCTCGGAAAGCACGGGGCTCCACCGACCATGTTACTGGCACCCAGTACCAACGGCTTAACGTACTTTTCCAAGCACAGAAGCGCTAGTAATAGAAGTTCTAAAATCTTCCTTTTGGCATCTAAAAACTAGTTAACTTTGGAAACTGGAGTAATTTAAAAAGGCATTAGAAGAATATATAATAGAAGGATATAGAAATATCCCAGATATTGCAGGTTTCCATACCATTACGATGCCACACATAATCCCCAATTACCTGAAACAAGAATAAAAAGTTACATTACTTTGTACCCAATAAAACTTAAAAATCAATCATCACATTGAACGTTACAATCACTTGCCAAGTGCAAGAACAAGGCAGACTGTTTGGCGAGCCCGTCATTCCATCTAAATTCTAAAGTACTAAGAATTATATGCGTTCGAGACGGCAACGGCCGACAATAGCGGCCCAGTGCCGCATGCGAAATTAGCTCTGAGTCGTTACCCTGCATAGAACGCGTCGCCTCCGCACTGAACACATTAAATTATTTCGAGACCAACATGCCACTTCGCTAAAATTTACACGTTGTAAACTTAACGCTCTCACACACGATGCGATTGCAGTACAATTAGCACGAATGCATCGGTGCCAAATTTGGAGTGTTTGTTTTATTGCGACGCGCTCGTATACTGTACATGTATTCTACACTCTCTTCGACAATCGACAATGAAACTATAAATAACCTCGAAAGACACTTTCTACTATAAAATCCAACACAACAGTTATTACCATGATTTATCTTCAATTGCTCAAAGTTTATTCAAGAATTTAACATGCACATAGCAACTGAAGGCGGCATGTTTGATACAAGAGACGAGTTAAAGTTTTAGAGCGTCAGACTGTGTGCAAAAAAGTTAACTAAGCGATACGAGGCACGCAGATTTATAAAGAAACAAGAAGATAGGAACGCGGCGGGCCTAAGAACGGGTTCCGTTCGTGAGAATGCACGCTAATGTATGCGGCATAAGAACACAATGCGCCGACCGCAGCCGCACGAGCCGCACCCTTGTGCAGTATAGACTTAATATGTGTTCATACATGTCTTTAAACACTTTAGTGGTGCTTACCCTTGCTCAACAACTTTACTCTTAAACAATAAAGTCAACGAGCGACCACAGATGAACAACCGGCCACAGCCACCGGTAGTACAGGATAAATAATAGCCGGTGTGGCTAGCCACAAGTAATCGACATGTTTTTCCGGACATTGCGCAGACGCTTGAGCGGAAGAGGCCACACTTCAGTGACACAAGACTTTGACAGACACAGAGGTAAAAACCGAGTTAGCTGCGTTCACTGAATACCGGTAGTTGTGTCACGGCATTAAAAGTGGCGGTAGCGCGCAAATGTCACATGTGACTGTGGCAGACCGTTCTTTTGAAAGAATTAGGACAATAGAAGTAACTGGTGATAGTAATGATTACAAGTAAACGTCACCAAGGCAGCTGCACGCTCGACCCGCATGCAACAAGAGCTGGGTTCGTTAGAGCTACAGATTTAAAATAAAATTCCTCACAATGCAAACAAAAAGAAAAGCTGCGGTACAGAGTAGGCGCTTGACCTGAGAGCTATAATGACATCATAGTACCGAACAACAATACTTAAATAAACCTTGCGAAACCACAATAAGAACTACTTTAGCACGTCTGCGAACTCCCTTGCAGCTTTTTAGTCACAAGCTCTGTACTGGCGTTTTATTTCAATTGTCTCTGCGGGTGGATTGCCCTATTTCGAGAGTGCATTCGCGAACAAATTTTCGCCCAATCAAACACAGCGTGCTTGTGAATACCGCACCATCCAGTGCGCTATGGACACAATATTCGCATGCAATTCATAATTAGTACATGCACGCTATATGGGCTCGACTTTATTCCAGTTGAAATGTTTTTGTTCGTGTAACTTCCAGTTTTATCAATTATCAACGGTCGCTGATGGGACACACTGTTGTGTCGTTCATTAAAACCTTATATCTGTGGTTACCATCAAGTAGATATCAAGTTATAAAGCTCCGGTGAGTTTAATGAATGGTAATCATATTACAGCCAAGGGCCGTTGTCTGTTGATTGAGTAAAATTAGTCGAGATTGTGGATCAGGTTTCATTGGCAGCAGACAGCCCGATTTTGTAGCTTGCTTTTTTGCCTCGCCAGACGCGAAGGCGCGTGCTCCGTAAATATATTGCAGAGCTACATATGTAATGCACAATTGTATGTTAAGTCGTTTCACTTCCACGAAAGGAATTGATGTTGGTGAGCTGAATGTACTGCACCTCCATTGACATCCATGCAGATATATTAAAGCGTTATTTCAATTCCAAAATTGAAATACTAAGTACTGTCTAGGCGGCGCAGTGGTCGTGTTTACAACTGCCGCGACTGAGGTCCCAGGTTCAATTCCCGGGTGGGAAAAAATATTTGTGTGATCCACAAATGTTTGTTAAGCCGTTGGTCCCGGTTGCCAGTAAAATGGTAGTCGTTAAGCCTGGTTGAAGGCCTTATGGGCGGCTTGAAAATTTCAACAGCAGGTAGCCACAACCTGCGTCTGTCTATTTCAACACGGCAATGGGCTCACCACCTATTACATGGGACAGGAATCGACACGGTGAAAAGTGGGCATATAATATGCCTCTGCCACCCCTTCGGGGATAAGGCGTGATGGATATATATATTAATTAGTACGGTCTTCATTTTATTAAGGACTCGGATACCCGGACGCATGTAAATGATTAATGAGTCTGCAGGAAGCGAAAGAACTCTGTGCTCTCTTTGGGGTAATTTTCTAAACTGGTAACTTGTAATGTCGATATACCTACATTGTACGGTTATTAGTTTTAGTATACTTTCTAGGTCCAGTCGTCATATTGTGTACCTTTGAGAATGCCGTGAGGCGAAACCGGTCAGGTTTACAAAGTAAATGTTGTGGAACAGTACAAGTGGTGTTATTTAATATCTGTGCTCTCTGACTACGCCGTCTAATATACAGCGGCAAAAAGATAGATAAGTAGATAGATATTGTGGTATTTCATACCATCGTAACTTTTCTTTATAAGTTAGTAAACATAACGTAACAAGATCTGAATATCCAAATAATTGTGCCGGCCATACAGCAAAATTCAATAAACGAACAACAATACTGCCACCGCTGCAATATTTCATTAATTTGTACGATTGGTATTTACTTTGAAATGAAGTTGTATTTGTACGCCCACATTTTACTAGTTGTATTTAGTTTCACGTAATAAGTTTTAAAGTCAAAAATAAAACAAAAATCAATTTAACATTAATCTTAGTAAAAAAAAACAATTATAACTATACCTAAATAAAAACTACCTAATTTGTATACCAAAATTTAGACTGGTTCCCCTCGGTAGGATATTCATGATGCAGGCAGCATTCCCACGCTGAATAGCTATGGGAAGCCTTTGCGCGAGAAAGTTACTTGCACGAGGATCGCCCGTTTCTTCCCTCAGACGCTTACTTAATGCTGTGAAAAGACAATGTGCGCCGCGACCCCATGGACCTAGTGTTTTAAAGGTGGTTGTTTAATTGAGTAGAAATTTTTCAATAAGGCCTTGACTTAACTGCTGCTGACTGCCATGATACTGGCAACCGAGGCCAACGGCTCAACGTGCATTTCAAAGCTCGATTACACTCGCAAATGGAAGGCTGTCGCCCATCTGATAACCAACCATGGCTAACGATACATTACACTGTGATCGTTTATTGAACACTGTGTTAGCGGGGCTACGAACGTTTCATTTCAAACTACCAAAAGCTAAAAGTAACCAACAACCAGGGGGCCCAGTCTACTATTGACAAGCCGTAGAATAGAACCAGAATAGTTGTTTTTATCTGTCAATATGTTATTATAGGGCGTAGCCAGGTTTTAATTTTGGGGGGGGTTTTCAAGTACTAGTAATAATGTGGAAATTTTTGGATGGATCGCACAATAATTAAGGCATTCTAAAGCAGATTTTAGATGCGATAAGACCCTACCTCCATCAAGCGAGCCTCACCTGCGAGTGGTGCACGAGCTGACTCACAGATGAGGTCATGGCGAAAAAAAGGAAAATTCGAGACAAAACCCTGTACCAACCCGTCTGGCCTGCGTGTTATAGTAAGGACAAACCCTCCCAATACTAAGGCACAAACAAGAACAAACAAGAAACGGGCTCCAGTTCCCGGCACTTCTGCTGTTCTCGATTACGGAAGCGATAGAGGTGACGGTGGAAGAGGGGATGTTAAGAATCTGCGGGCAACAGAAAGCAGGATACACGATTGACTCTGGCAACCTTTGGAAATACCCTAAGTCAGGACGAGCGCCTTACTGACCTTGAGGAGAACTAAGTAGCATAAACTGGCGCATATTGAGTTTATGCCAGCTCTGAAGAAAGAGGGACACACTAACCCGTGCGTCCATCGAACTTTTCTCTTCCGGAAAGGTGATGAATGACTTTTATAGCAGCGTTGTGGAAGCAGCAGTGCTCACAGATAGGTATTCCTGTATTTGAGTGTATCCCACGAACTCGGGAAGCACGGACGAGGCATTTGACGCCGTGCATGAGGACAAAGTGACAGGATTATACGGTACTACTAGGCTCACTACAACGTTGCTATACTTTACCGCCAAAGTGGGACTACAACAATGCGGTGAAATCGATCTTTATGGCGTGATTCACAGAGCTTATTAACTTTTTCGAATCGCAGGGGCTCTCCTCATTGACTTCTTCTTTAATTAAAAGCTCCACTGAAAATGGACTTGGCGAAGCCCAAAAACGTCACAAGGAACGAAATAGACTTCTTCATAACGGATAGTAAGTGTATATTTATGTTTATGTGTTAAACAAGTTTCCCTATCGGCAGTGATCAAAGACTTGAGCAAGTATCTCTAAATTTTAATTTCCGCACCGAGAGGGCCTTTTATTTTATTTTTTTTCGTGTGGAAATCCTCATGGATGCTATGCCGGACTCCTACCGACTAAAACCACACGTTACCCTTCTATCTGTCTATGGCCAGGAGTCCCGGGTGAGCCCTCGGAAGGATAACCCCAGGGCTCCCGACAGACCTTGTCCGCTACCGCAGGCTCCTTCAGGGCGGGTTCGGGTGTGTATCCTGCCTCTTTGGGGGGTTCGAGTGTTATCTCGCTTCTTTAGGGGGTTCGGGTTATATACCACTACCTTGGGGGAGTGAGCTACGTGCGTGTAACCCTCACGCTACGCCACCTTCCCTGGCCTGCTTCTGTAAGCACGGCGAGCAGCCCGCTCACCGTACTCAGGCCCCCGGTCATGGAGGCCGGTAGTCTTGGGCGAAGACAAGTCTGCGGCGCCCTCGTCGCAGACTGCGGAACTCGGGAGGGAGAGTTCTTTCTCGCTCTTTCTCCGCCGCCTCTTTTGCGAGCATGACTTGCTCGCAAAAAGACGCAGCGGCGTCCCACTTGCTCCCGCTGGAGATCATGGCTCTCACCATGGTCTCCAGCGTGAGAATGTCCACGCCCAGATCCGTAACGAGGTTTCGGCGCTGTATCTCCCACGCTGCACACTCTGCCAGTGTATGCAGAGCCGTATCCTCGCTGCAGTCCGTACAGTGCTGGCACTCTGGTGTTACCTCCCGGTGTATACGCCACAGAAACTTACCGAAGCACCCGTGCCCGGTAAGTATCTATGACATCCGGTAGGTGAGGCTGCCGTGTTGCCTCTCCAGCCACTCCTCCATGACCGGCTTCACCGCCTCAATTGTGGTATGTCCCCAGTTAGGTTGCTCAAGTCGCAACCGAGAGGGCCTGGATGATGAAGTATACTTTCTGACCTACTGCGTTCGAAATAGATTTGGGGTGCGAAAAGTTTAAATCTTAACTTCAAAATTGTTTCGATTTGCTGTTGAACCCCAATTGGACCCGAGTCCGTTTTTGTTCAGTTCAGAGTCAGGGACTCACATGAGCAGCCCCCATATTTAATTATTGTGGCCAAGAGGACCTACTTGGCTCTAAACTCTACAGGTTCCACATTCGTCGGCATAGACGATGATTTAGTCGAGCTCACGGACCAGGTTAAATACCTGGAATCTGTATTACGTTCAATGACATCGATTGTGACGTCAAGACACACATTACTGCTGCGTAAGTCAAGTTGTGGGAGATACCTGGTGTAAGCAAACCCCCGGAAAGCGCACCCCCGGGCGCCGTGAACAGTCTCACTAGCTCGGATGATGATGATTGTTAATATCGGTAACATTGGGGGGGGGGGGGTTTGAACCCCATAAACCCCCCCTTGGCTACGCCCGTGGGTCTATCAAAAATACAACTGACTAGCGGCCACTGGCGCGGTACGAGTTAGTGGAATTGTATGGGCCGACCGATAGAAGTCTATTGGAGTACGATTGTAATAGTAGACTACGAAAAACTCGTTTCTATTTCAACACGATTGAAAGAGCAGACTCTGCCCCCAGACGTCACAAAGCTGTACATAATTGAAACAACAAACACACAGATTCTATTGAATTGGGTCAAATAAATTCCTTTTAGCTTTGATCGGTAACTTAAAAGGCTTAATAAAATAATTGGAAAAGTTTCTCAAAGCCCATTAGCGTACTCCTCTATCCTCAGTAGTTCACACGACTGAGCAACGAGCATATTAAAAGGGTAGGCAAATGAGTTTTAGCCCAATTAGTATGCCGAATGAATTCTGTCTTATTAAATTCACAGGCTGTGTGTTTCTTCACTTTACCTTGACCACGTCTGAAAGTCAGCTGGTGCGCTACTAGCTTACATAATCTAGGTAGGTTCCCAGCGCATCCATTATTTATCTGGTTACTTGCTATTACCCGCGACTCCGCCTACGTGGAGAAGATTTCCAGTACAATTTTTACCACAGCAACATATTCTCAGAATTTGTCCCACAATATTTAAAAAAAGAATAAAAACCTATAGCACTCAGGGATAATACACCTTTCTAATAAAATCGGTTCAGTAGTCTAAGAGATATGGATGTAATATTACAAAGTTACGGTCTATATATACCTCTTTAGTTAGTTAGCTCTTTAGTATAATGACGAAATACATCCTAATACTAGTGAATTTTACATAATTATATTTTACATAAGTATTGCTTTCATCAGGTTTGAATCCCGGGAAAAGCGCTACCTGTTATAAAATTCTGAGCTGCACTTTACGAAAATGCATTCGCATTTTTATACTGTATTACGATAAGTAATAAATATACTAATATATAAAGTTAAAGGGTTTGTTTGTTTGGTTGAACGCGCTAATCTTAGGAATGACTTGGTCGTATTGAAAAGTTTTTTTTATTTTGTTTGATAGCCCATTTATCGAGGAAGGCTATATGCTTTATTATCGCGCTACTACCCTGGAGAGTGGAGCAGTAAGCATAAGTGTCAACAAATCGGACATATTTTCATTCATTATTGTAAAATTTATAAACGACGGGATTAAAAAAGTAGGTGCAACGGAAGTTCGAGGTATGTCACGGGCAAAGCTGTGGGACTCAGCTAGTGCGTTATAAGATCAATTTCGTGAAATATTTCAAGTATACCTATTATTAAAACTGTAAAAACATCTCATCTCCGCTGTACATTCAAAAGTGATAGGCATAATGTGGCCGGAATCGCGATACTTTCTGCATAAAGGATATGAGCTTTGTATACAGTAATGGCAGGAAACATTAGTATCGGTCGGTTAACGAGGACTATTTTCGTCCTAAAATCGCGAACATGTTGCTAGTTTCGACAAATCATCGAAAATATAAATAACAATATAGATGTCATAATCGCTTGAAATAAAATATAGTTTAAAAAAACACGCTTTAATAGCAAATCGAACTAAAAATCTGAAAATTTATTTTTAATTTATATTTTATTAAACTGATATAAAAAGTATACTAACTCAATATGTTTCAATAATTTTCAAATATTCTAAAATAAAATTAAAGTTATGAAAAGAAAAATTAATTTCATTGTGAAAAAGCGTGGGGTGCTCGATATTTATAGTTGTAAATATATAATTAGTAGTTATTTGTAAACATAGTTAGTGTAGAAATTTGATATAAAAAGCACCACACGCTTTTTTACAAAAAAATAATTTTCTTTTTATAATTTCTTTTTATTTTAGAATTTTATTTTTCTAAACCATGGTTTATACTCATCGTTTATTAATTTTACAAAAATGTATGTAAAGTTGCCCAAAGTGTTGACATTTATCTCTGCAGCTTTATAATCTTAAGTATAGATATAGGTATGTTGTATTTAGAAATATATAAGTATATAATTGTATGATGATTTAAGTATGGAGTATTTTAATATGGGGGATATAAGTAATTTAATTTGGGGGATATAAGTAAAATATCTGTGAAATTAGTTTCACCCAGATATTTGTATAAAATATCAACATTAAGCACTTCATGCTAATCAAATGTGATAATTCAAATGGTAGATGGAACGAACATAATTACCGCCATGCCGCCATCGATTTGCAATTAGTACGAGAGGCAAAGGTGTGCGCCCATTCAGCCAATTGACGCTCCTTGGGACCCCTCCATTCATATTTTCTCTTTGTCTACGTTAATGGAAGAGGAACGATGAGTATAAACCACGGTTCAGAAAAATAAAATTCTAAAATAAAAATAAAGTTATGAAAAGAAAATATTTTTTTTGTAAAAAAGCGTGGGTGCTTTTTATATCAAATTTCTACACTAACTATGTTTACAAATAACTACTAATTATATATTTACAACATTCAATATCGAGTACCCCACACTTTTTCACAATGAAATTAATTTCCTTTTCATAACTTTATTTTACAATATTTGAAAATTATTCAAACATATTGAGTTAGTGTACTTTTATATCAGTTTAATAAAATATAAATTATAAGTTATTTTCAGATTTTTAGTTCGATTTGCTATTAAGGCGTGTTTTTTTAGTTTTTTTAAACTATATTTTATTTCACATAACATTCAAGCGATTATGACATCTATATTGTTTTATTGGAATATTTTCGAAGATATATGGAAATTTAAAAAAAGTCAAAAGTTTAATTGAAAATATAAAATTGAGCAAGTACATATTTATCGTAAATATTTGACAAATAAAGTGTAAACTTTTAAAGTGACAGGTTAATGAACATAATTAAGACCCGTTTCTTAAGGATAGTATGCTCTGTCACTTTAGTAGATAGTACTCATTAACAAAATACGATGAACTCACTCATGGCCTAGGTTACATCACTATGAGGCATCATACCTTACCGGTTGCACTTCTCTGTGCATAATGCCATACATATTAAATACCAGTGTTTGCTATTCACAGGTACTTCATACGAGTGCTGTATGAATATTCATTTGGTACATGCTCGTAAATAAGGCGAGAATATTAAATGATTGACGCGTTGACTGGTTCACAGAAAATTAATATAATATTCTAGGCAAGTAGATGATATTCTAGAGGCGATGCAAGTACCTTAGTTAGGTTTGAGTTGCAGCTCTTTACTATGTGTTCCATTCCACCTTATCTTAGCGTGAAAAGTTCGCCAGGTCAATTCCAGTTAAAATAATATATTTTAACGTAGGTATACTGTTGACAAACTGCAAGTAGTTTTTACTCAAAATTAAAGTTTTCAAATGACAATCCTCCTTTCTTAGTGTTTTTTTTCTTCTATACCGGACTCCTACCACATGTTTCTCTTCCATATTTGTGACTCCTTGCTATAGACGCAAGGAGTCACAAGTGAGCCCTCGGAAGGATAGCCTAATGGCTCACGACACACTTTGTCTACTACTGCGGTCTCGTTCCGGGGGGTTTGGGTGCTACCTTGCCTTTTTGGTGGTTCAAGTGTTATTTCGCTTCTTTGTAGGGTTCGGGTGTTATACCACTTCCTTGAGGGGGTGAAGGGCGTGCGTGTAACCTTCACGCCACCGTTCATAGCCTGCTTTTGTGAAAAGGGCGAGCAGTCCCCCACCGTCCTTAGGCTCCCAGGTAAAATGAAAATCTTCTTAAAATTATAGTTCTCAATATATTAATACAAGAAGGAAAATTTGTGTTCCTATTTCTTTAAATAAATGTTACACAGTTGAAATCTATGAAGAAATAGTGCATAAAGCAATATTTTTATATTAAATGCATAAAATGATTCAAACTTAAAAAAAAAAATATGGTCGAATTTCTATCAATAAGCGGCCACTAATAAAAAAATAAACCACTAGGTGACACCGAGTTTATGTGGTTGAGTGTCACAAAGGGCTTTTAGCCTAAAGTATTCCTTATAAAATATATGCAGGCGATTTTGATAACGCTCTAAAGATACTTATTTAATAACAGTGTTATAATTTTCATTCACTAATCTATTCTTTAATTTTCAATTGTATTAAACTGTTTATGAGGCTGACTCTACAATCACAACGAATAGTGCCAAGGGAGCAGCCAACGTGGCATATAACGACATATATAGCAAAGACGCCTGCTGTATGAAGATATAGCTACACTTGCAATACAAGTATATATTATATTCAGAACATTTATTTAACACGACGACCAACGTACGCAGCCACATTAAATTATTCTCCTCACGAAGAACGTTTTGCAGAATCTATTAGCATCAATTAGTAATCTATACAAATAAAAATATGTGTGTGTACGTACCAGAGTACACAGGTAAGAAGTGAAACTTCATTAAGATATTTTTTTACAGCTTTTAAATTTCTTGCATAAGTCGATAAAGAAGTTTCACTTCAAAACAACATAGAGTAACCGAAAAATGTGACGATTTTTTACAGAAATAAAATTCTCATAAATTTTTAATAAAGTGGAAAAAGACAATTCGATTCGAGACAGGGATTGAACCTGTGACCTTTGCCTAACCAGGGCAATGTTCTAGCCACCTGAACTACCCGAACCGTATCGAATCAAGTTGAAATTCTCCACCATATTATAATCGTCATTTTAAGAGTATGACCAGAGCCATCTATCGAGCTAATGAACAACTCGATACCAATGAACAGTGTTACAACCATTTTTAAACATTGATGCAATGGACTCCACTCAGTATATTGATAAATTATTAAAGCAATTATTTTGCTAAATTTCTTATTTAAGCTTTAAATTTAACAAATTTAAAAAAATAATTGCTTTAAAAATTTATCAAGATGTAAAATTACTCTCAACGTCGATAAAAAAGTTTCATTTCAATCAAAATAGAAAAGTTTGTTTTGAAATGTTTAAATAACCACTTTTAACTAAATACATATGAATATGTAAATAAGATACTGACACCAACACAGCAATTTTTAATAAATTGTCTTGATTTGTATTCGTCCGAACGGCTGGAGCGATTTTGACGGGGTTGTATATATGGCTGAAGTTACAGAATGTTACGTAGGCTACTTTTATTTTAGAAAATCGTAAAGGTAAGTTGGGTTACGAGCGCTTCCAACATATTTTTCTTTTTAATATTGTAAGGCATTTTTTTACACTGCGTCGTCTAGCCCAAAGTAAGCTAATATAAGCTTAAATGAAAAGAAAGTATTGTACACATTTAATTAAATTCATTACGGTCAAACAACGATTGTGGAATCTGAAACTCTGGCAGCTATTATGTCGCAAATACACTTGTAGACAGCTGTTGCCCACACACGGCTGCTCCACATATAATAAACTTGCAACATTTATTGGCAATATGTGAATTTGTAAAGTGATTATTAAGCTTTGCTATTATTAACTTTTTCTTCAAATGAATTACTTTAAAAACTATCCAAAACTCTAGACGAACGAACTGATAACGTAGCATGAATACTTTAAAAAAAAAACTTTAATTTGGCTTCTGTGAAATTGAGATATAATATATGTGATGTGATTCAATGAATAATTAAATGAACATGAATAATTTGGGTTATTTTTCCTCAGCACTATTTTGTCGAAATTATGTATGTTATTCCAATGGGATCTAACTAAAACTAACTAACTATCTTCACGCTGTATCCTTGACGGGGTAGTTAGAAAGGACAGATCGCCAGGCATCGCAATCCATGCATACTTCTTTCCTTCCCATGGGATCTAGAAGTTTGAAAAAGTATTTAGACGAGTGAGACAGAATTATAGTGGTATCCTTATCCGCAGTGCATTTAGCCACCTCTAACCCAGTGTTCTGTAAACGATCACTGCGTTGAGCAACTTTCTATACGGCTGGTCCTCGAATGGGTGACGGCTTTGTGGGATTTCTATTCACGAGTGATCCGTGCGTCAGAAGGCACGCTAAGCCATTCGTCTCTTTTGTGAGTAACATGGCAGTCTTTAAGTCAAGTTGAATGCCTTATGGGCGGCTTTAACTTCTTCTGTCCGTTTTAATCCATGGTCTGAACCCTGTTAAGGCGCTACCTGTCGTCTTATAAATAAAACGGTAACTCTTATTACAACGAAAGCTAAAATATTTTCTAAGAAAAATATGTCCTACATTCATTTGAAATGTCACCTTTGCCGAAAAACATTTCGCATCGAAACGTATTTACCTTTGAGCTCACCTTTATATTAAACTAGACTACAAAACACTGTTATTTACTGAATACCTGTGAAAATATTATATATTATATACTATTGAAATTAAACATTGAATAGATCTTTCAAACTATGTCCATTATTTAAATGTATGACTCTGGTGCGCTAAATGCCGGCCGCATGTGTATAATTTTTACTTGTGTATACTTATGTTTCAATGTACAACTATTTAGTTGTTTGTTGAAATCTATATGAAAATGTCTGGATACAATTTTTTAACACATTTCTATAACTAATGCTGAGAACTGAACATTAGGAAAACAACCTTCAATGCAATATACAATATCTCCTTCCATGAAAACTTATTTCAATTGGAGTTTTCCTTGAGATAAACTGTATTAATTTTTGAATAGGAATTCGGTCTAACGTAATTTTTTAAACTCTCTTTTTTGTATGTCTGCCTGGTACTTGAAATTCGGACATAACTCAGAAATGATCGACAATGCATAAAATTTTAAAATAAAAGTATTTTTAATCCTTTTTTAAAATATGGTATAATATTTTTTTCATTATAAGTATGCTTGTTTCTATCAATTTTTATCCTTTATTTTTACCCACAAGACTGTCTATAAAGTATTTTGTACCCACTGCCTAGTTTTGGCACATTGGTAAAATACTGTGAATAAATAAAACAAATCGTTTAAGGTATCTATTTTGACTTAATTATCGTCTATATCTGGATCATCTGATTTCCTATTTTTTATCCTCCATACAAATATAGGATTCGAATTACTACCGGCTGGTATGTCCAATGCTGAATTATTTGTTATTAAATGTATTCAAATGGACTTCAAATACATTATGCAAGTCCTCAATGATGTCATAATACTGACAAGTTCATCACGACGGACGGTCTTACTCTCAACATTAAAATATATTAGAACTAGCTGTCGCGCCCGGCTTTGCCCGTGACATACTTCGAACCCCGTGGCACCCATTTAATCCCGTTGGTTATTAATTTCACATTCACAATAATGTATGAACATTTTCCAAATTCATTGATTACTTCTCCGCTCTCCAGTACCAACCTACCTATTAATAGTAACCTCCAAATTACTATATTGAAATGGATATAGTATGATATTCTTATGAGATAGACATATACCGTCGCGGATTTTTTTGTATATCTACATTAGATACACAATTGCACCATACATTATTTTGTTATATCTCAAAGGGTTTAGGCAGCGTTTTTGTTGAAAGCTCCCGACGGCTTATTTTTTTCGACATCCCCAACAAATATCGTTATAATTTGGTCAGTGTATACAAAAGCTTAACAAATTATACATAAAAACCTTCTATAAGAATCACTCTAACTATTAAAAAAACCGCATTGTAATTCGTTTCGTAGTTTTAAAGATCTACGCATACTTAGGGACAGACAGCGAAAAGCGACTTTGTTTTATAATATGTAGTGATTAAATTGCTCATTATCAAGGAGTTAAATTGAGCGAAATTCACATAGTCGTGACAACAAAATATACAAAGAATAAGTATGTGCTTAAAATCATATCGATATAAATGTGTGTAATAAATCCCCGGTTTTGGTGGATATGAAATTGAAATATGGAACTTTACATACAATACAACAATACTTGGAAAATAGTATACTTTAGGTTTGACTCTCCTTCTCATTTTAGTGTATTTTCATTCGCTACTCGGGTACTCAATCGTCTCCTCGCTGTTTTCAACGTCAACATGTCAAGTTAACCTGTACTACTGTTCAAACCTGAACAGAAGAATACTACATTCAGAACTACAGAAAAAATTAACGTTAATTTTGATATTCATTCACATACTGCACTGAGTCATAACAAAATGTTACAAAACCATGATTATACTGAAACTAGATGACCCCCACAACTTCGCCCGTGGAATATTTCGACCTCCCGTCGCACCTATATAATCCCGTCGCTTATAAATTCTACAATGATGCATAAAAATTTGCCCGATTTGTCGACACTTATGACTACTGCTCTGTTCCCCAGTGTAGTAGCGTAATGTTCTATAGCCTATAGCCTTCCTCGATAAATGGGCTATCTAACACAAATTGATTTTTTCAAATCCGACTAGTAGCTAGACCAGACCAGAGATTAGCGCGTTCAACCTAACAAACAAACAAACTCTTCAGCTTTATAATATTAGTATAGATTGCATTGAATCATTTCACGTAACGGAAAACAGAAAGCGGGGAAACTCTTCAGGAGTTCCAAAATAAACCACAACGTAAACTTTCGCGTTCGCCCATTCACGAAATTATTTTAAGAGTGCCATGATCACCTACGTAATAGCCCACCCACGCTAACGATACGAGCGTTACGCGCCTTCTACGTAAATTGGCGGCATTAATACTCAGAAATTGGAAATTTTATACAGAATTATCGTATTATCTGGTCTATGCTAATATTTTACGCACTAATCTTAAGAATGACTGGTTCGAATTGAAAAATTATTTATATTTTGAATAGCCCATATGAAGGTGTGATTGATATTTATTACAAATTTTCGTAGATATCAACTTAACTTAACTTAATATTAACATTAAATATAACCTTAAAAATATGATACATAACTAAAATATATTATTAAAAGAGGTCCCGTTATGCAAGGTTCCGAAGATACTGGTTTTTCATAGATTATTGTAAAATCAATGAACGAATGTGATTAAATGGACGCCTAAGGGGTTCTAAGGGCCGTATTTTAGAACGTTACTCAATACTCAAGAAACGCTTGAGGCTACTTTTGCCATACAAATACTACTCTCAAGTGTTTCTTGAGTATTGAGTAACGTTTTAAAATACGGCCCTAAGTATATCACTTGTTGCTGACCGTACTTTCATTTATTAGCATGTAAATCCCTATTAAAAATACTATAGTATAGTAATTGGTGAAAAATAAAGCCAGATAAACACAGAATTTTTTGGCTTTTTTAATATTTATGCCTTTTTTATTTTAAAACTCTACTCGGTAAAATGAGCGGCTTTTTCACGCTTCACAATGAATATAACATTAATTCGAATTAATTACTTTGGGGTGTGAATTATTTTTGCAGCTGTAAAATATTTAACACGGCCACACAGACGAAGTGAAATTCGTAACACAGTCTCATTACACGAAAGTCTTCTTTTTTTGAGAAATGCTTTAGAGACGTGCAATAGTATTTTTGCAGAAATAGAGAGTAAAGTCACTGGTTAAAGAATAGAATTTGGATTTTTTATATCTCTCCATAGACAAGGGTAAAAAAGGACAAAATAAATACTTTTTTGTGTAACTGTACAAAGTAATAATAAATAACTTTATAGACAATGAAACTTTTGATACTGAAACGTTTCACAGAAACAACATTATTTTTTTTACAGCATCATTTAAATTTACTTAAAAAATGACACGAAATCACGAATGGCCCCTCCATCACTGGAGTATGAAGTGTGTATAAATAACATTTATACTTACTGTGTTAACAAAGGCAAACTAATATGGTTATTAACAAATTAAAATTTAACATATTTACAGAAAACAATACAAAAAGAAGGGGGCGGGTGAGACTCTCAAGCGGCGCAAATATAATAATTTAATAGGTAATTATATTTTTGAGCCGTTTGGGGTCGAGACACTGGGCTCGTGGGGCACAAGTGCTCGTTCACTGTATAGTGATATCGCAAAGCGACTGGTCGATTCTTCTCGTGACCATAGGGCTGGCCTCTTTCTCGCTCAGAGAATAAGCATTGCCATACAACGTGGCAATGCGGCCAGCCTTATGGGAACCTTACCGGTTGATTTTGATGGGGAGGAATTCTTCGACACCTAGTCGGGGCATCATTGTCAGTCTTGTAATAATTCCCACCACCAGTGTGTATATGTAAGCATACTAGATGACCCGTACGGCTTCGCCCGTGGCATACTTGGAACTCCCGTCGTACCTATTTAATCCCGTCGCTTATAAATTCTACAATAATGCATAAAAATTTGCCCGATATGTCGAAATTTATGACTACAGCTCCGCTCTCCAGGGTGGTAGCGTGATAATATATAGCCTATCTTTCAAACTGGATCAAACTGCACACGGTGTGCAAATTTGACTAAAATCAGTTAAGTAGTTTAGGACTCCATAGCGGACAAACAACGTGACACGTAATTTGTATATATTAAGATGTATTGTAATCGTAGTCAGTCAGTAATAAGTCAGTACATAGTTAGTACATAATAATAATAAGGATTCACTATGTCAATAAGAAAAGCAGTAAGAATTATACGAGTGAAATCCATCACAAGATTTTTCCAATCACACAATCCGCTATAAACCCCATACCCCAAATTCAGAATTTGGGAGCAAAAAAAAAATTCACGTTAAAAAGAAGTCACCAAAATTTCTGTTTCACTCGAAGTCATATCCGAATGTCATTTGATGTGAATACTATTACAGTTCTGAAGCAATTTCGATGGTTCCTGTCATATAATCGGGTTTCGTGACTCTTCAAAACAACGTCAGCTTGAAATGACATTTATAAACGATTTATGGAATGTCTTTTTATTTTGCGTGAGCATGCGAGGTTACGGATTGTCAGAAAGTATCTGTTTAATAAGTAGAATATATTATTTGACATAATTAATATACAGAAAGACTGCTTAAAACAGGACAAGAAGTAGATGATGCTATGAGGTAGAAAACGTCCAAGTCAGTTATATTTAATGCCAAAACAACATTTCGTCTCTCAGTCTTCAAGTACTACTAAAACTAAAACATAAACAATTTAACGATTGAGCGTATTCAAGAGGAAAGTTAAAGAACTGTACCTATCTCAATTTGCTTAAGATCTGATTATCTATTTAAAAATATATCTATGTAAATATTTATATGTATTATGTATCTATTTCAAGCATTTATATGTATGTAAATTTGGAAAAAGGCCAGGTCAAGAGTACCCTTAACCGGCGAGCGTGTATGAAAACACTCATGAAAGTAGATGAAGCGAAAGCTGTATGTCAGGATCGTAGTATGTGGAAAGCCATAGTCTCTGCCTACCCCGATGGGAAACAGGCGTGATAATATGTATGTATGTATGTATATATATCCATCACGCCTTATCCCCGAAGGGGTGGCAGAGGCATATTATATGCCCACTTTTCACCGTGTGGATTCCTGTCCCACGTAATAGGTGGTGAGCCCATTGCCGTCTTTAAATAGACAGACGCAGATTATGGCGACCTGCTGTTGAAGGTTTTCAAGCCGCCCATAAGGCCTTCAAGCAGGCTTAACGACTGCCATTTTACTGGCAACCGGGACCAACGGTTTAACGTGCCTTCCGAAGCACGGAAACGCTCGCAAATATAAATGCCACAAAGTGGTCACCCATCCAAGGACCAGCCATAGTGAAAGTTGCGTAACTCAGTGATCGTTTACAGAACACTGAGACCGCGGGGCCGCGAGCGCTTCATATACATTAATATATATATGTATGTATATGTTGTATTTATGTATGTGTGTATGTATGTATGTGTATTTGTGTGTATATATCTATTTGTGTAATATATGTATTTTATAATACCATCTCTTATTTAAATAAAATTGTGCACTTTTCAGCCCTTCGTTGCGCTTTATCCCATTCACCCCAAGGTTTGCTGGAAGAGAACTCAATTCTGAGTTAAACTCGCCTTTGTACATCATTATATTAGTACTAATTTTATGTAACACTATATTTGTTATGTGCAATAAAGAATAAAAAAAAACTACGGTAATGTTTTTACAAATGGAACAAATATTTTGGCATGCTGGCTACATTATTAAAACGCTATCTTTTTAATATTATTTTATGGCCTGGTCAGGACATCTTTTACCGAAATCCTATTTGTATCTAATGCTAGCAAATTTTAGACAAATTAAGGACTATGTATCCAGTTGCCAAAAAAATAATGAAAATGAAAAGAAGCTGTCAAACAAGTCACTTATATATATCCAGCAGCAGAATAGATTCAAGGGAAAACTTTTGAAAACAGGAAGGAAATCCATTCCATTTATTGTAAATATTTTACTCTGTTTCTGTTGAACTGTCAAAGAAGTTTCCATATGTTTCCAAGTGTCAAAGTTGTTTTGAACTGTACTAATCGCAATAAAACAAGACGATAACATTATTATGTTAGTATAGTAATTGGCACATATTAAATCCGCTACGGGTACCGATTATTACAACCATTTATTATAAAGTGTAACACTAACTACACTTTGCATTAGTTTAATCGAAGTTACCTATTTCTTATCCTACTCTTACCATACCCCATAGGCAATTATACGAATAGCAATAATTGTTCTTAAAATTATAGAAGGGATTTTAACGGGAAAGACGTGGACTTATATCACAATAATTAATCTTAGTATATTCGAGTGTTCATGTGTAAAAATGGTCGATTCCTAAACATAAAACCTTCGATAACGTGTACAAGTGTCTAGATATGATATAATGCAGTACGAAACTTTTTGTAACTATTCAAAACCTACAGATAGCTCCAGTAAAGTTTCTACCACATACTGGATTAATGTAGTAGAAACTTTACTACAGCTATCTGTGTTTGACCAAATCTTATAAATGAAGAAGATTCATATTTTCTACTTAAAAACAAAATATAAAATACCATAGACGTTTTAAATTACTTGACTCTGGTATTGCTTAAGCCGAGAAAGTTCAAGCAGGAATAAAAATAGAGTAAGAATCTACTATCTAATCTACTTTATTTCTTTACTAAGATAATAAAGTAGTTTAGTCCGCGTGGCAAGGTCTCCTATACCCATTTCCCACAGGAATTCATTCCAGTTTGTACTTATATATTATAGCAGTAGATGTAGACATCTAATACAATATTCATCACTAAAATTGAAAAGTTACAAAGCATACTCATTTCTATTTCTTAATACACATCACACAGAAACAAGGCAGTGAATTACGAAAATGCCGGGCAAGTTCCCTTGGGGATCGTCACAATGTTTCTTTTGCTCTAGATGTTGGATTACAATTCGTGTATTTGCGAATAAAATAAATTTGCTGTTGGTATTTTCAAAAGGTGACCACCCGGCTTAGTCCGTAACATACTTGGTCCTTCGAACCCCGAGGCATCAATCGTGTAATTTTACAATATCTATGAAATGAAAATTTGCCCGTTTTGTTTTATGATTGTGAATTTATGTTGATGGCTTCGCTCTCCTTTGTAGTAGCGTGTTGATATAGGTATGTATATCCTAAAGCTGTCTTCAATAAAGGGTCATTCCAACTCAAAAAAACTAATCAATTGGATCCATTAGTTCTAGAAATTAGTGCGTTCAATAAAACAATCAAACACTTTAGCTATATTTATTAATATAGAAGTATAGACTAGTTGTCCCAACAAACGTTGTATTGCCAAAGGACCCCACCCTTATCACTGGTATAGAAATAGCCTACGATCTATTCCCAGACCTACCAAATTAATATACAAAAAAAATCATAAAAATCTTTTCAGAGGAGTTCAATAACAAACACTTTTTACATATAAACAATTTAAGATCAACTAATACATCTAGTACTTCGATAATGAAAATCTTTAATATTTATACGTAAAACAACTTACTATTTCCAAAATAATTTGATGTTGAAATTTAAAGAACAGTAAGTTTACTAGAATTCAAGTTCAAAACCAATCTTTACTTACCGAAATAATATTTACTTTTAGACTATGTCAAAAATCAACTTCTGTCTTTAAAAAAAATAATTTATATCTAATAAATAATGTAGTCAGCAACTCAGACTTTTAATAATTCGTCTCCCATGTACATTTACTCCCTGAATTGGTGACCCCGACATGATTTTTGTAACATGATTTCTTTTAAGACTCCGAATGTTTGTACTATTCATTTATGGCACTTGGTGGAAGTTGCTACACATCTTGATATTTATGTATATAATATATACCTTTTCTATGGAACTTCCTATTTATCAGTATGTACCTTTATAGATAGATTTCTGTTTTGTGAATTACTTCTTTGTTAAATGCTGTAAGGTTTTACGAGTAGTAACCGCACGTTGATACATAAGTAATTAACCTACTTATATTCTTTATGAAAAATACTGCAGGAATCCATTACATTACGATCCACACCTTTTCCTCAATTACCTGAAACAAGAATAAAAAGGTTACATTACTCAGCACCACAGAGTAAGGTTGTGCACTCTCGTTCGAACCTAATACCGCCGGAGTTTGGCGCCAATTCTTCAACATGAGTCACGGTTGCCGTATTATAATTTCCAAAACTTTAATAATGGTGGATTATGATACATAAAGTATTCGAAAATGTGCATGAGTTATGGAAAGTGAAAGGTTGCAGTGAACAGGGGTGTTCTTTGCAGTAGGGGAGGTAGCGTTAATTTTCACAAGGAATTTGATACCGGCTGATAATCATAACACTAATAGTTCTTTACCAATACATAACAGGTTTGACCGACGGTTAGACTGGTATTGGTTGAACTAATGTTATAAAATTCCAATAAAGCTAGACCTCCAAATTGTATAAGCGCCCATACAACTCGAAGATCTATGTGAATTGATAATGGTACTATGTATGTATGGGGACCTAGAATCGCCAATATTGGTTAAAAGCGTTGTCTTACAGCACAAATAAAAGAAAATCTTAAAGAAAAAAGAGTTGAAAAGACCCCATGCATACATAGTTAATATCGTAGTGAGTAGCGGACTTCTACCAACTAAAATCACACGCTGCTCTTCCATCTGCCTATGGCCGGGACTAAAATGTGTGACCTCGAAAGGTTTGCCAGAGCCAGGGCTCCCGACAAACTTTGTCCACTACCGCGGAGCGTCTCAGGGGGTTATCCCGCCCCTTTAGGGGAAATATATATATTCTTTGAAATCATTTGTGTAAGAAATCAATACCAAACAATAGCAGTCAGAAAGAAACAAAAACATATTCTTCTAAGAAAATATATAAGGTAAATCTCCAGGGCCTTTTGCCGTTTACTAGATCTCGTATGATAGTACAAATTTCAATTTGTGCAGTACCATTTTTTAACAAAGAACAAAAGAACGATATTACTTCTGTACGGGTGCTCATAAAATACATAAAGCCTCTGTGTTCCTTTCAGGCAATATAAAGGCTAAGTTACATAACTTTTAGGACAACGTTTTACGTAAAACGTAGAATGTAAGAAACCTCACTAATCTTAAAGTTCGTGTGATTGTATGATTAGTAACTAAAGGCCTAGAGCAAAATATTTTTTTAAATATTATCAGTATAATCTCAACCGATTGATACCACATGCTATTATCTCAACCGATTGATATACATGGACTTTCCACAAAGATTTTCACTAAACGACGTTCAGTCTCGCGTCACCGATTTTCAGTTTTCAGTGTTTAGTTAGGATATATATTTGTGATCTATTTAAAAGCCATCCGTCCAAGCTACAATGAAACTTTCTGATCAATAAGCAGTCAGTTCTTCAAGCATTAAAACAATAATAAAAATAAATTAATACTTATTGATTTCAGTATTATAATGTACTAGATGATACACAGCTTCGCCCGTGGAATATTTCGAACACCTATTTAATCCCGTCGCTTGTAAATTCTACAATGATGCATAAAAATTTGCCCGATTTGTCGACATTTATGACTACTGCTCTGCTCCCCAGTGCAATAGCGCAATTATATATAGCCTATAGAATTCCTCGATAAATGGGCTATCTAACACAAAAATATTTTTTCCAATCCGACCAGTAGTTCCTGAGATTAGCACGTTCAACCAAGCAAACAAACAAACTCTTCAGCTTCATAATATTAGTATAGATTATATTCTTAACAAATATATTGACTACGTTCTTTTAATAAATTGTGTCTTTAACATACTGTACTGCACTATTATAATAAAAGGTTACGAGTACCCTTTGTTCTTGACGTCTCGACAGGGTTGCACCTATGATCGTCCTAAGGTGATTTTTCACAGTCACCTCGGTACGTGGAAAGGTGCAACCCTTTGGATTTTGTTCGCGAATGCTAACACTGTCACATAATTTATTTTTTTAAAAGTAACTTATGTATTTGATAATTAAATGGGTATTTTTAAATTGGTTGTTTTTAAATATAACAATGATATCAAGCACGAAATTAAAAAACTAAAAAGTTTGATAGGCTCTTTAAAACAATAGGACAATGCAGTTATGTAAAGGTTTGTAACATAATTAACATTGCATTTAGTGAATGCGAATTTAAATTCTTTCGTATTGATAATGGCAACATTGAGCTAACATACTGCTAACCTGGGCTAATTGGCAATCAACGCTGTATCGACTATACGAGCTATCAAAGAGTGAACCTACATTATATATCTTGCTAGATAAAGCGCAACTCATGTATTACCTACATCTGCAACAGGAAACTTATAGGCTCTAGCTCAACTAATTGATTCTGTGGAATAGCCCAGCTTAAAGTAGGTTTACAAAGCTGCTATGTTTAGAAAATAAGATTTGTGACGTCATTATATGTTTTTTTAATAGTGGAAAAAGACGATTCGAGACGGGGGATTGAACCTGTGACCTTTGCCTAACCAGGGCAATGTTTTAGCCACTAAACTACCCGAACCGTATCGAATCAAGTTGAAATTCTGCACCATAAATTAAATAGCCATTTTTAAGAGTATGGCCATGATGTAATTATAAAAGCTTTTTACAAGTGACGAAGCACTCATGGCCCCGCTAACTCAGTGTTACTTAAACGATCACTGCGATTTTTGCAATAGCTGGTATTCAGATGGGTCGCCGCTTTGTGGTATTTCCATTTACAATGAATTCCACGCTAAGGGGGGCACATTAAGCCTAATCCCGATTGCCAGTAACATGTCAGTTGTTTGTCAAAGACAATTCCTTATGGGCGGTTTAAAAAAAATAAACACTGCTATTGATTTTGTTATGTAAGGACCGTAATACTTTGAAAAGCATTTAGTGATAAACTGGTAATTTGGATTTACAAACAAACACTTGGATTTTATTTATCTGAATAGTTATAGTTGTCAATCTAGGCACTATGGCTAACCAGCCTAAGTCCAGTTTATCTTTATTAATAACTATAATTCAGGTCACTATGACAGCCAAAACCGCGGGAAATAGCAATAATCAGTTTCAGTACCTATCTACTTAATCTCAATTAAAACATAAATTATTTTTAATGAATAAAAAAGTGATAAACTATGTCGATAAGAATTAATAAGTATATTCGTATCGTGACAAACATACTAATTAATTTTATATAAAATTTATATCATTTAACACATTTGTTAGTAAAAGTAGTAATTAAAAATAATTATGGACATATTTATTTTTAATGTGGTTTCCATTTTAACAAACTGCACACCACTCTTTGATAGGGAAAAAGTGTGATAAATTCATGAAAAAAGAAGGTCAAATCTTTACACAAATCTAGTCTGTTTAAGTTACAAACACAACTAAATTAAACATTCAAAATCCAAAAAATGTTGTAACGTGGGTTAAGCTGGGGGTGATTTAGGCACAGAGGTGAAGGAAAGTTGTCCTATAGTTTGACCACGACCGTGTTCGATTCAAACCCATAACTTTAGAACTAAATAAAAGGCTAGAACAATAAAAAACCATGACTATAAAAAAAAATTGTCATATAAAGTTTTTATAATAATATTTTAGCGCGCATTTCATGAATGTGCGAGAAAGTTTTAGGTTAGTTTTATCGCCGCGTTTCAGAGTTCACAACGCAAACGTGTGAACAATATCGTCAATTATTACTGCAGAACGGGTGCCCAAAGTTAAATATGGTCGACAATTTTACAACACAAATGTACAACTTTCCTCATTTATTGAACTTGTTAAGTTTTGTTTATGGCAATCGTTAAACATTACATATTTACCAAGATATATAACTCAAATTTTGCAAAAATTATGCATTCCATAACCTTAAACCAAGCAAAAATTTTTCAGGCGGTTAGATTATTATTCTTACTAATATCTTGAACCTCGTAGTAGCTCTTTTGGCTCTTTTTATATTAATGAGCATATTGTTACAGTAAAGGAAAGGCATGAAAATTTTCAACAGCCTGCGTCTGTTTATTTCAACACGGCAATGGGCTCACCACCTATTACGTGGGACAGGAATACACATGGTAAAAAGTGGGCATACAATATATATGCCTCTGCCACTCCTTCGGGGATAAGGCGTGATAGATAAATAAATTATAAAAAAAAATTAAAAATAAAGTTTTATAACGCCATAAAAAAGAACAACATAAAAATAAATAAAAAAATAAACGGCATTCGAAATTCACTCTGTCTGCTTCGCTTTCACGCCTAAACTATTCTGTACTACTAGATATAACTAATTTCTATTAAAATTTGGTACCTTACAGAAGTAGTCCATAGTCTGAGAAAGGACGGAGGGTACTTTTTATTCTGGTAACAAGTTCCTGTGGCAAGCTGAAAAATTTTAGTATGCGGGTGGAGCCGCGGGCATCGAGTATAACATAAAAAACAGTATTGAAATCTGTGTTCTCGTTTAAAACCTACAGACACTTAAATAACCAAACATATACATATAGCGGTTAAACTTTAACAATTCTCTTTTTGTGTCGGGGTTTAAAAAGAAAAACACACATCGCACCGTGTTAAAGAGTCTATTGCCTCTTTCAATAAACATACACCCACTCCAATTAATCGCAACTTAGTCATAAAAAGCAGTTATTGAAACCACATCACTATTATTCATATGAAAAGCCTTTGAGGCGTTATTAAGCGTGAAATTTAACCAAACGTACATTCTAAAAGGTCGCAGGTCATATCTAATTAATCACTTATGTGGAGACCTCGCTTTATAGTACAGTTATTGTATCGGTTATTCGTAACGATTATTCGTTCATCGATTTACATAAAAACCTTATAAATTCAGAATACGTGATTTGTTGATAATTCTGGTCACATCATTAAAAAAAATATGTGTGTGTACCAGAGTACACAGGTAAGAAGTGAAACTTCTTGACGACATTTTTTTACAGCTATAAAATTTCTCTCATACGTCTATAAAGAAATTTAACTTATGATAAAGAAGTTTCACTTCAAAACAACATGGCGCGTAACCACAACGTGACGATTTTTTTAAAACTAAAAAAAATATTTCAACTTCGATAAAGAAGTTTCACTTCAACAAAACCCGACTGCAAAACTATACCTATATATATTTAACAAGGTTCAAAATGCCATAAATATTAGGTGGATAAAGATATGTATCCGACCACATGTGAAGCACTGAGTTTTAAATAAAAAAGTTAAGAGGTTACACACATAAAAAATACAGGCGAACTAAATACCTCCTCCCTTTTTGTAGTCGTAAAAATAGAAAAGATCGAGCTCTAGAGTCATAGGCACATGCAACCGTAAAAAAATCCCACAATATCTAACACAAGATATGAAACTCCGGTGGTTGCTCTGGCGCCACGCGGAGAGTCTTATACGATACTAGATAACCCCCACAGCTTCGCCCGTGGAATATGTCGACCTCCCGTCGCACCTATTTAATCCCGTCGTGTAGAAATTCTACAATGATATTGATGATTGCCCGATTTGTCGACATTTATGACTACTGCTCTGCTCCCCAGTGTAGTAGCGTAATGATATATAGCCTATAGTCTTCCTCGATAAATGGGCTATCTAACACAAATATTTTTCAAATCCGACCAGTAGTTCCTGAAATTAACGCGTTCAACCAAACAAACAAACTCTTCAGCTTTATAATATTAGTATAGATTGAAGACAAGCTGCAAAAATTGTTTTTGGCTTTGTTGGTAAACTCCTAAGAAAATTCAGTACACGGCGGCCCAAGTATCTGACCATACAGACTCCTCTGGGTCGGTCGTAGCAGCTGAGGCAGAACCAAAAAGACGCGGCTTGATACGCGTGATGTTAGCCTCATTACAAGGGATGCTGAACACCGTTTTAAGAGGACGAGTAATAGAGTGGGAATGTGTAACGTAAGTATTTTTGTTTAAAAATATGGTATATGTGTAAGCAATTATCTAACTATCTTCACGCTATATCGTATTGTGTGAGTACCATGTAGACTGTTACTAGTTAATAATTATTTACCTTTTTAAAATTGACATGATGATTGCCGCGCAGTTTGAGTATGTCATTCTCGCTTAAGTGTCCTGGCAGTGGTGGCGTATGTATCGGGTCGCCTTATTCCCTATAATATGGTTGTGTAGCGCGATGCCTGATATATGCGTCATACCCGTGAACGGGTGCCGTCTGTTGGGACTGGTCAGATCATAGCTATTATAGCAGTTATCACAAATAATATTATTTACTATACTATACTATACTATACTATCTTCACGCTGTATCCCTGACGGGGTAGTCAGAGAGGACAGATCGCCAGGCTTCGCGATCCATGCATACTTCTTTCGCTTCTTCGAGATTCATCAATCGCTTCATACACGCATACGCGTAATATTATTTACATTTAAGGCAAACTAAGTTTAGTCGACTGTTCTCACATAACTCCAAAAGAACTATGTAAGTTTATAATTGTAAATCATACCTACGTTTTAAAAGAGCATCCATGGAGTTTCTTGCCATATTCTGCTTCATAAAGTACCTTAGAACTGGTAACTAGAATCTCTCTCTTTTTGATTTGATTTTGATTTATTTCTTTTGTATAAATTCATTACTGCATAATTTATAATCTATATTTATGTACATATTTAAATAATAAATATATTATAGTAAAGAAATTATAATAGATTAGAATGAAAATTATTAATATTTGGTAATTTATTATTTAATCAGGAACAACCTGAACCTAAAGAATAAATTACCAATAATGTTGCCAAACTTATAAAAACTCTTTCAAACTCGTATCATATGAAAATATATACAGTATTACATTAATCTAATGAAAATTCGAAGTGGCTAGGTAATCTGAAATCATGAGCGTTCCCTCCTCCGTCCCTAATGACCCGGGTTCTGTGATATATTATCTCGCACGTGTCATTAATTACTATTGTTTTCGGAACGGCGAAGATTAAGACTCGTAAAGTAAATAAAATTTGACAGCAATTCAAAATGAATTTCATTTTAATTGAAATACGTTTGAAAAAAACTTTGTACCCCTTTTTACCAATGGAACCCCTCTTCCCCCACGGGTATCTCACTACCAAGGCCTCAATTAAGCTATATTATGTTAACACTAGGTGACCCCAACGGCTTCGCCCGTGACATACTTCAAACTCCCGTCACACCTATTTATTCCCGTCTCTTAAAAATTCTACAATAAAAATCTCCCGAAATGTCAAAATTTACGATTACAGCTTCGCTCGCCGGGGTTGTAGCGTGATGATATATAGTCTATAGCCTTCCTCGATAAATGGGCTATCTAACACATTTTTTTAATCCGACCAGATGTTCCTGAGATTAGCGCGTTCAACCAAACAAACAAACAAACTCATAGATAAGGCCCTGTAATAATTTAAATGTCACGTTAAAAATATGTGGAATTTAATTTAATCCCTTTTTAGTCGCAATACTTTTCTGTTAGTAACAATTTACAATTATATAAAATCCTTTCTACAATTCATGGCCTTTCATTGAATAAGCTTACTGTAGTAAATTTTAACTTTTGACGGTAGATCAGCTATTTGAAATGAAAATGGTAAAAAATGCCATTACCTTTGAGAATTTATCGATATTACGAAAAGCCATACAGTAATCATAATCGTAGTTAGCTCCACTTGGTCCCACCCTCCCCCTTCCGTTCCCGAACAACACGGGCGGGGCAGAGATGTCATCCTTACACTGTGGACACCATCTTGCCCAGAACGGAAAGATTCCGTAGGTCCTTCTTTTGTCGTACCATAAAAATATGGAACTCTCTGCCGGCGCACGTGTTTCCCTCCTCTTACAATCCTGGGTCCTTTAAGAGAAGCGTGAAAAGGCATATTTCTGGGCCGTCAAGTTGAGGGTCGCTATCCTAGCCCTGTGGGTTAAGATAGCGGCTCAAAATCACGGGTCGTCGTTTATGCTTATCATCAGGCGGGCGACGCCATTTTGACGTGTAAAATATAAAAATTTTTTTTTTTTTTATGTCACACCATAAAATCATGGAACTCTCTGCCTGCGCACGTGTTTCTCTCCTCTTAAAATCCTGGGTCGTTTAAGAGAAGCGTCAAAATGCTTGTTACTGGGCCATCAACCTATGGGTCGATATCGGGGCCCTGGCTGAATTAGCGTCCCTCAATCAAGAATCGTCTTCTCTGCTTTCGATCAGGCGGGCGGCGCAATTTTGTTTCAAACATTAAAATAAATAAAAAATAATGGCAATTCTTTTTTTGAAATAACGGTGGCTTGCGCTAACACGAAAATGCAAAATTGATACTGCTACTTAAATGGTGAGATGTACATATCTGATTGATCCGGGTTATAACCAAATAATACTTATCTCATCAACCAGATTAGCCTCGTCTGTCATCCCTCGATTTCTGCTTGGGCGTCGATTCCCCGTCGATTTCCGCACACATCTCTCTATAAGGGATAGAGAGATGTGTGCGAAAACATGCTGCGCCTCTGCCCTGAGCTTGCTTCTACTAGGTCAAGAGCTAGCCGACAAAATTTGACCTATTTTATGTATTATATGCAAATTTGTTCATGAATCGTAACGTGTACGGAAAATTCAATAATAAATAATGAACACGTGTAGTTTTTTCAAATAAGCTCTATCAAACAGTTTAATACTTTAAATAAAAAAGGAATGATTAAATTGTGATTTTTCAAAATTAAATTAATATAAAAGCGAACAAAACGTTGTTTGACATTGAAACGTCAGTGAAGTTCAAGCTTAATGTCCTTATAGTCGAACGAATTATCGAATATCGATTACCGGCGTACTGAAGCCGTACTTGTAAGTGTTTTAGGTATACATAGGTATAAACATAGAGGCCCTTACTTGTAGGGATTGGTAGGCCAAACAGCTATTGTAAATAAGAATACCGAAAATAAAACGTCAAATGATAGCTGATCCTAAGAGTAACTGTAAATGCAGGTAGGGTTTGGAAACTGGAAAATCGCGAATGTACGCTAACGAAACTCAAAAAAAAAAACTTTTTTGAGATTTATGGACATTGGATAATAAAAGTAAACACAGTATCTTGTTCAAATTTTCATGACAACATTTCCTATTATCTAACATCAACAAATCAAGCTCAACTCAGTGAACCTATATTACGAATAAACAACTTTAAAATATTAGCATGTCTCTCATTTTATATGAGTACAGCATCAGTGATTTTTACGGACAACATACAATAGGAGTAAATACCTAGTCCTAATAACTAAGCGTGTAACTAAACTTCTCTAGGAGTAAATATGAATAAATAAGTAATTAAAGTATACGCAGTAAGCGTGTATTTTAATAGATCTTACTAGGTATGCACGCTGGCGAGATGGAGGGACGGATGTGTAACTGGTGTTTATTAAGTCGCAATTTTAACCATGAAAACAACTTAAGACGGGAGAGTCTTGAGATATTTTTTATTGCTCAGAAAATAATCCGTTCAAAGGGTTGACTAAACATTTGTTTAAACACTTTGGTGTACATGAGATCATTACTAATATCCTGACTGAGTGCAATATGTATGCATTTATCTGTATCATCGTATTCATGGATCTACTGCGTCAATAAAATAATTGAGGGTTCCACGAACGGCTTTGCGATTTACATCTCGATGTAATCGGACAGGTTTTCCTGTCACGCTCAGTGTAATTAGCTACAATTAGAGACATGATAGGGTTGCCAGGACACCATAATCTATATTAAATTTATTAACTAACCATAAAATACGTAAAAGATCCTAAAAATCAATAAACTGTTAAACACTGATCATAACTGTCTCATTACCCTAGCGGAATGTGTGAGTATGCAAAACACAGCAATAATCTCGCCTATGACTTAGGCGAAGTGTGTAGTTATGTTATGTCTTTAGGTATCACTTTGGGGAAATGGACTTGATTGCATTTATGTGTATGGATAAGATCAGTGTTTCAGATTCCAATTAGAGATTTCCAAGATTTAAATACGAAAACCACTTGAGCAGATTGCTCAAAAACGGAAAGGTCAGAAGTAAACCTGACTGCCCCGAAGTGCATGTATGAGAGGATTAATGAATCTGCAGAAAGCGAAAGAAATATGAATGGATCACGAATCCTGGCGATCTGCCCTTTCTCAGTGCCCCGTCAGGTATATAGTTGAAGATAGATGTATATAATATACAATTTTTTTAAATTGTATCAGAATGGTCGCCAAATTGAAATGAAACTGTTGTTTTATTTTAGTCTGCCGTGCTGACAACCCTGGTATTTTTATTTGTAACTGTACTAATCATATTGAACAATCAAAAATATTATTCTACGGTACAAGTAATTACTTTTTTCCATTATATAGCTATTTAACGTAATTACAGTCGTAAAATAGAGTTATTAGGTACATACTTTATGTAATATGGCCATCGAGGGATTAGACAACCGGTAATTGTATGTATCTTTATAATTTATTCTACTATTAGTTTATAATTACCAATAATGTACTAGTAGATAAATTACTATAATTAATTGAGTGGTAACAAATTACGTAATAAAATAGTATCCAATCAAGAACATCTTATTTATGTAGATTGGATTGCATCAATTACACATTGGTATTTTTATTTAAATTTTAATACTTGTAGGGGTAGCACTAAACTTCGCCAAATGCTTTAGAAATAATTTAAAACACAAAAGCAACATCAAGTTAAAAATGAAAACTTTACAAATATGAAAATTTAATATAAATCATGACACATACTTAATTAAAATACCGGCTCCGCGCCTCCATCAAATTAAGATTACAAAATGGATTCATTAACTGCCCTCACGTGACTTTGGCGATACAATTTTGCTAAATAAAGTATGTAGGTGGGATGAAACGAATTGGGTTCTGTAAAAATGTCATTACTCAGAAGGATATTTATTATTTTCTTTTACTAAAGCTCTTGAAGTGCGCGGTTCAGTTGATAAATGTACTTACGAGACATTGGGGCGTTTAAATAGATGGGAAATCGATCGCAAGCCGTTGAACAGTAGCATACGGGAGTTTAGTATCTTTAAATATATTGTAACGCGCTCGTGGCCCAGCTAACTCAGTGTTGTGTAAACGATCACTGCGTTAAGCAACTTTTGCTATAGGTCCATATATGGGTGACTACTTTGTGGCATTAAACATTTGCGAGCGTGTCCGTGCTTCGAAACGCACGTCAACCCGTTAGTCCCGGTTGCCAGTAAATTGGCAGTCGTTAAACCCAGTTGAAGGCCGGCCTTATGGCTTGGAAAATTTCAACAGCAGGTCGCACCAGTCTGCGCCTGTCCATTTCAACACGGCATTGGGTTCACTACCTGTTACGCGAGACAAAAATGCATACGGTAAAAAATGTGCGTATAATATGCCTCTGCCTGCCCATTTGGGGATAAAGGAGTGACAATTTGCATGTATGTATGTTGATACATCGTCATGTAGCGTTTGGCTTTGAACGTTGCCAAAAATCTTACTTAATACTATTAATAAATTATTAAATTTTAAAAAGGACCAAAATATTTGCCAACGAAATACAAAACGAAAATAATAAAGAAAGATAAGATATTTTTTGTAGTTAACAGTTAGTTAGACACTTTGATTAATATTTTGACAGTAGCCGATTTAAAAAGAGAATTCACTTGGTATATAGTCTATGGCTTTAGCCCCAGGACAAACAACCTAACAAACATTGCACTGATTTTCGACTGAAACTTAAGATCTAGTACGTGAATAAAATATCATCCCTTTTTTACTAGATTTAGTCCAAAGATTGCGACAAATATAATTATATCTACAATTCCATCGCTTAATAAGAACTTGCGCAAAATAAATATATTTCTCCCTTTAAAAATCCTTAATTTATTCATGAATAAATAAATCCTCCAAAGCAACCTCTTTAAAATATCAAACGTAAGAAAAAAGACATCTTCAATCTCATTGACTTTGAATTTTTATTTGACTACAGAGCCCTAAAATATTGCGAAAATAAAATAAAAATGTAGCCAATTTACATAAAATACCTCCGCTTGAGTTATCTTTCGTGCGCGGCCGGCGAGACAGTGAGGTGTCGGGTCATCGTGTTGTGAAATATGTAGCAGCCTGACAAGGGTTGTTTTAATTTAATTCAAAGGAAAACCGCCGCTTCTTTTATTAGTTCGCTGATAATGATGAGTGATAATTCTCACGGTGAGTCACAGGCAGGAATTCTGCTTGCTACCTCTCGCTCGCGTCTGTTAGAGACGAATGTAACAATAATACCGCGTGCCAAATTTACTTGTCAGTAATGGAATGCAACCCTAATGAGTCTGCAAATTTATGGCTATTGTAGTACATATTTGATTACTTTTCGCACTCTGTTTAAAAAATACTGTTTAATCTTTTCTATAATGTCTTGCATTAAAGTGTTAATTACTGTCAATCATCATTATTTATTGAAAATCCTTCATTTAGGTGAAACTGTATGCGAAAATCGCATACGTGACTTGACGCAAGTTGCCTACCACTCTTCTATAGTAATTATTGTAATCGCTGCAAAAAAGGGTGACGAACTCTTTTGTTTTGTACGCCTCATAAGCGGAGCCTTGAGGTGGGTACTACTGTCACTTCCCGCATAACATCTGATATTTCAAACTTAAAATGTCTCTATTTATCATATATTGCACTTGTAAAATAATATATACACACCATATCAAGAAAAAACACTATTTTTAACACTCATGATAATTTTGATGCCATTTTTGCTATTTAAACTAGTTAAAAAACTGTTTAAAAAAGTTCCGTCTTGTACGTCCGTTTGTCTGTATGTTACGGATATTTTCTTGTTAACACGATAACGACCGAAATACTTTACTAATCGAGTCTTTTTTTTTTCTCTTACGCTTCAGTATAATTAGGAATAGAACCCTTTAAATTTTCACGGTCCGATTCGATGTGGTTTAATTGTTATTATCTTAATTTATTTATTTCATAACCCCTACGCGATAATTCATAGCAAAGTTTGTAAGCTTGTCATGCTATTTTTTTATAATATTATAAAAGCGTGTGAGGCGTGCACTTTTGGGTTTTCCAAATTTTTCATTTTATTTTATAGACTTTTCATTTTATGTAGGTTTACTAATTTGATAATTTGTTTCAAAAGATGAACACATCAAAAGAAATACCTAAACAAGTTATTTTCACACGTCGTTAAACACCAAGACAATTGAGACTTATCGAAGAAAAAAATCATCATAATCTGCATTATCATTTAGAACTAAAAACTTTGTTATCCATTTAATTAAAACTGTTTAATACATATATTAAAAAACTTGCTATGTTCAATGACAATGCTGAGTAAAATAACATAAACGAAATCAGCTTGGTGATTCAGTCTTTTCACAAGTATTTCAGTACATAATGTACTAGATTAAAAGTCATGATCGTTTATCGAATTAAAATAATGATTATCTGGATATTTTACAATTAAACTTGACTCTTGGCTGCCTTGCCTTATAAGTGGAATTATATGCAATTGCCGGGCTGAGGTCCCGGGTTCGATTATATAGTTGTTATAAATTGTCTGTTTCTGATAAATTTTCAAGCTTAGAAAAATTTTTGATCGGGAAATCGATAAGAATCCCATTCGGTAGATGATTTGATCCAATGGCAAATACAAATATACAACGGTTCTGTTAATTACATTTTCAAATTCAATTGACGGATAACGTACGGATGAGTTGCTGAATGTTCATTGAAAACATCGCGAATAATGGTGAATTGCTTGACAATATAGCTTTTTTAAAATATGCAAATAATAAATAAATACAACGGGCACGATTAAGTATTATTACACAACAGTGTGTTGTGTGTATCCTTAACAGCGATAAAGTATGAGTAATCTAAACCAGACATCTTAAAGTGTTCTAAACACAATTATACAACACTTTAAACAAGTCGATTCAATTGAGTGCGTTCTAAATTGTAATGTGTTAAGTACAAAAACGTTATGTGTTAATAACTGTATTAATAAAACTACTAATACCAGGTTTCAATATTCTATCTTCAGTTAAACATAGATCGCAACCACAGATAAACAGTTGAATTTTTAACTATTGTGACAGATAGTTCAATGTCGTAGGTAACTATTTCTATCTAACTTTGGTTATTGAAACCGAAATTTTCGTCGATATGTACCAATGGTAACTATTTTGACATTATTTTAGTTAGACTACAGTAAAAGATAGATAGGTTATTGAGACCGGCCGTAAGTGACTCACTCATCTATCAACGCCCAGCCGAAACCCTTGCACTTACAAACTTTTAGCTTACCTAAGCTACCTTCATATGTATGTATGGAGTCACTAAGAAAGGATTTATCATCTGAGTTACTGAAGGCACTACTGCTGGCCAGTAACAATCAGCAAGGTAAAAGAATTAGTTCGTGTTGTCGTTTCCGTTTCATTATAAGACCATTAGCTAATTGGGTCTTCGTCGACTGAGACTTAACTTACAGTATTTAAAAACAGTAATGAATTCTTAGCATTAAATGTTTCATCCATTACAGAACCAAGGCTTAGAATCTTTAAAATTTAAACTTGAATATTCATGCGTCATCTAGAACTCAAAGTAATTGTTGTTGTTAACCATACTAGTAATTTAGCAGTATCCCTCCGCAGAGATAGTTATGCTGGGACTTCAACGGTCACTATGTTGATTAGTTGGGTTCTCTGTGCACTGAGTTTGCTTGGAGAGCATCCGTGTTGAGGAACTTCCATACCGGAAATTAAATTCACAGCGGGAGGTCCGTCGAGAGCTTCAGTCCCCCGACGTTCATAAGTAGAGTGGGCCAGACGGTATACCCGCGGTGGTACTCAAGTAGTGTGAGGTGACAGACAAGAATACGGCCGACCTGATGGAAAGTGGTCACCGTAGCCTATGGAAGATTGCAACACCAGAGGTGCAGCACACGCGCTACCGACCCTTAATGAAATATATGAGCGTAATCTCAATATTTATCTAATCAACTGTTTTGATACTTAGATACAATTTTCTCTAGTAATCATAATAAAATTTGATTCAAACATACAAATCAACAGCCTCCAATATTGAACTAAAATAAACAAATTCAGTGTTTTACTAGGCTCGCTAAATGCTAATGAGATGCCTCTGCTCGCTGTATACCCTCGTTTTAAGATGACAAAATAAAACAGTCTAAGACATATCTAAAAGGAAATTCATCAAG
Source organism: Thumatha senex (assembly GCA_948477245.1). Classification (NCBI taxonomy): domain Eukaryota; kingdom Metazoa; phylum Arthropoda; class Insecta; order Lepidoptera; family Erebidae; genus Thumatha; species Thumatha senex. The sequence continues at coordinate 24,906,595 of OX419726.1, forward strand.
TTTTAAATGAGAAATTCTCTGAGAACATGTTTACTTAAAATCGTAAAGAACATAAATTATTAATGAACTAGACGAGAAAAAAAATTGTGTTCAAAACATTTTTTTTATCAGTCACTGCTTTATCGCCGAAGAGGTTGCAGAGGCATATCATATGCACACCACATTTCAACGTAAGCATTTTTGTCCCACGTAATAGGTGGTGAGCCTATTGCCGTGTTCAAATGGACAGGAACCTGCAGCCCCGCCCATAAGGGCTTCAACTTGGCTTAACGACTGCAATATTACGGGCAACCGGGACCAACGTCTTGACGTGCCTTCCGAAGCACGGAAACGCTCCTAATTATAAAAGGCCACAAAGCGCCCAAAGCGGTCACTCACTTGAAATAAATTAAAAGTAATGCATTTTATATAAAAAAAAATATCCTCTCCATATAAAGCTACTGTATCAAATTTAATGTACATTCGTTTGGGTATTTTTTTCTCGGTTTTAGCTCGTAGCCCCGCTGACTCGGTTTTCTGTAAACGATCACTGCGTTAATCAACATTCGCTATAGGTACTCTTTGGATGATGGTTTTCCGTGCTTCGAAAGGCACGCTAAGCCGTTGGTCCCGGTTGCCAGTTAAATGGGATTTGTAAAGCTTCCTTGAAGGCTTATGGGCTGCTTGAAAAATTTCGACAGCAGATCGCCTTTGCCTGTCCATTTCAACACGGAGCAACAGGGAGCCTGTGCCTGTCCATTTCAACACGGACAAAAATGCATACGGTGAGATGTGGGCGTATAGTATGACTCTGTCTACCCCTTCGAAGATAAAGGCTTGACAATATGTATGTAAGAATGTATATTTTTAAATCGATACAAATACGTCAAATCATGTAGGTATTCATATTTAGATCTCTGTGGCAAAGTACCTCATCATTTACATATTTATAACAAACATATTGTTTTGATAGACGCAGCCAAGCCTATCTAGCTCATGTTGAAAATATTCGCATAAAATCTGTCCACACGTATTTAATTTATGATGCTATTCACTCTATGATATCATATGGGATATGTTATATTAAATCTATGAGAAACGAGAGAAATACATGAAATGTGTCAGCTTACCTACTTTTTTATACTAAGACTAGCTAGCTGACACCCGCGGTTTAGCCCGTGACATACATCAAACCCAATTAATTCCGTCGTTTATTACTTTTAAAATCATGTATGAACCTTTCCCCTATTTGTTGACATTTATGTTTACTGCTCCGCTCTCCAGTGTACTAGCGTGATGATATATAGCCTTTCTCGATATATGGGCTATCCAACACAAAAATATTTTTTTCAATTCGAACAAGTATTTCCTGAGATTAGCGCTTCAACCAAACAAACAAATAAACAAAGAAACTCTTCAGCTTTATAATTAGTATAGCCGACACTGGAAAATTCTTTCTGAAACCCTTTTGAAGAACCCCATACTGTAGACGTTTCCGGAAACCCAGGCTGAGAGTTCATTTTACTATCCAAGTGTACGTGGAACAAAGCGTCTTTATGACCTTAGCTATTATAAATCACTTTCCTTTACTACTGCATGTTGTCGAACCTTTATCTAAGAATCCTTTATATTTTTTTTACATAAAATATGTATATTGCGTAATATGATTAGAAAATAATAATGCCAAAACAATAAGTGCCAATGGTCTCACTACAGGGGATGCCGACGACCGTGCGAAGTTATGGAGAAAAAGTAGGAAAGCGGACCCCAGGCCTCGCGAAACGCAACTAGGACAGATGCCCGGATGAAGATGGGGTTTAGAAAATAATAAACGGCATTAACCTGCCATGCTTCAAATTCTGCTTAAATTTCTCTACAATTCACGAGTGTTGCAACATTTGTCTACAGAGGTGGGCCCGGTCGTAAAACTAATGGTGTGATTTACGAAATAAATATACCTTTTTTATTGTCATATTATCTCGAATATTACTTTTATTACAATCGTATAACATTCTATTATTATGTGAAAGATCGATCAACATGTTTATAATCGACTATTCAACCATCGATAATAAACTATGAAAGCGTGGGTGCATAAAGTAATAATGAAGTATTATGATGTTATTCTTTTCTATGAATCACAATTTCACATATATCTTAAAGTTGCCAAGGAAGTGTCAAAATTTATATGCCAGAATTTTTTCAACGAACGCTTTTAGTTGTGCAATAATTGTGACAATAAGCTTTGGATTGCTGTTTATGTCATTCATTTTTAGAAATGGCGAGAACATCCATGAATCCAACTAAAAAATCGTATTACATTTCCGCCATAATGAATGTTATTTTCTTAAATTGTGAACACACTTAAAATTGCTGCCATTTTCATGCTTTACCATTATAAGAAGAGTTATGAATGTTGTCACTCATACATTTTTAGATCTGTGATAACATCATACACAAAACCATCAAAGTCTGTCAAAAGATATCTAAAACTAAAAAGACTAAACCAAACTATCATCACGCTGTATTCCCGACGGGGTAGTTAGAGAGTACAGATCGCTTCGCGATCCATGCATACTTCTTTCGCTTCTTCAAGATTAATCAATTGCTTCATACATGCACGTCTGGGTATCCGCGTACTTTTGACTTTTCCGTTTTTGAGCAATCTGCTCACGTGGTCTTCATATGTAAGGCTTGGCCTACCCTGGCTCCTTGTACCCTCTACTTTCGCACAATATATATTCTTCGTCAATCGTTCCTCACTCATTCGTAGGACGTGACCAAACCAACGGAGAATAAGATATCTAAGCGAAGAAAACGTTACATCTCACACTTTTCAAGGCATAAATTTTGAAATAGGAATACTTATAATCGTAATTCTTCATTGAACAGGAGTGAACTCTAGTAGGGCACCACAAACTATAACTAACCATCTGTGTCAAGGTGTTACCGCGAAATAATTGCACTTGTAAAACTTCGTAGCCGGTGACTTAAATGGTAAGGAGTGCCGAGTCGTGAGCTCAGGACGACTGATGGTAGTGAGTCATCAGTATGACACAGTATATAGAATACAGTAGTCTTTCATACAGTGCGCCCGGATCGATGCTCTTAGACTACATACATACATATTGTCACGCCTTTATCCCCGAAGGGGTAGGCAGAGGTGTACTATGCGCCCATATTACACCTCTGCCTACGTCTATTAAGTGGTCAAAAATGCTTACGGATAACGTTAGAATTTTTGACCACTTAAACAAGTTGTGAGCCCATTACCGTGTTAAAAATGGACAGGCGCAAACTGCGGCAACCTGCTGTTGTAATAAGACCTTCAACTGGGCTTAACCACTGCCATTTTACTGGCAACCAGGATCACTTAACGCAGAGATCGTTTACCGACCACTCTGGGGGCTACGAGGGCTACCAGCTCTTCTTGGGTAGGTAAGGTATTTATTTAAATAAAGATATTTATGTCTTTAGGAAGCGTAGCAGTTACGGTTAGGCGTAGACGATCGAGTTGCGTAGGCTATACAGTATCTACGTAATTGTTGACAAGGAAATCTTGTTAAATTGTATTGTTACGTGTATGGAGTTCATTTTCATATTATTTAACAGCAGAGGAAGTACCAGTTAAGCCCAACTTCTCAATCTTGAAGCCACATCTGTGATTTGGCTATTTTTCGGCTTTTCTTTACTTGTGTAACATTACATAACATAACATACTTTCACGCCTTTATCCCCGAAGGGGTAGGCAGAGGCGTACTATACGCTCACGTTTCACCGTATGCTTTGCTTTTTGTCCCACGTAACAGGTACTTCTGTGTACGCCATACTCGACCGTCAATTAGCAGATGCAATACTTGCAGGTCTAGCGGAATTAGTCTCGTTGATTTTGATTCTCCATACCCATCAATACTGAAGACAAAATTATAATTAATATAAAGAAAATATTTAACACGTACCTAAATAACAAGTATACTAATACTAACAATTTTTTTTTTAGGTTTATGAAGCTGAAGAGTTTTTTCGTTTATATTATATTTTATAATTGTATTATATTTTCGTTAGATATTTAATTTATTGAGGATGGTTTAAGGCTATAAAACATCACGCTACTATCCAGGAGAGCGGAGCAGTAATTTTAAATTTTTGTTATAGTAATAAGTGACAGGAATAAATTTATGCGACAGGAGATCAAAGTATGTCACGGGTGAAGCTTTCAACTAGAAGAAAATAACTACAATATCGACAGTTGAGACGTACTACTGTATTACTTATTCTGTCTACTGTGTCCCTATGACCTCGCTAACACCGAACACGTCAACTTCAATGATCAAATCATCTGTTCATTGGTAAGGCGTTGACCCCGTCTAATGCCGCGATTCATTATAATATGCATGCATACAAAGATTTCTTGCGAATAATGTAGCCAGATCAAAGGATTGAAAATAACCAATTCCCATTAAATTTAATCGTATTATTGTATAAATTTTGTAGAATCTTTATGATGTTCTCTGTCGTTATGTGAGAAGATGCTCTAAAAATATCTATATGTAAAATGTAACCATAACTGACTGTTCCATCATTCCATGAACAGTTCAAAACGTTAAGCGAATTGTGCTCAATTTTGACCTATGCATAATAATAAATAATTAATATTGCGGGATTTTTTTTTACACACCGCCGTCTAGCCCAATGTAAGCTAATGTAAGCTTGTGTTATGGGACCTAGACGACAGATAAATATACTTATTTCTAAATATATACATATTATACATAGGAAACACCGAAACTCCGAAACAAACATTTGTGAATCACACAAATATTATTTCGACCCGGGAATGAAACCCGGGACCTCAGTCGCGGCAGTCGCATACACAACCACTGCACCACCGAGACAATAATTATTTAGCATCACTTTGACTTAGGCATCACTTTATGTCACTAGGGGTTCGAAACTTCGAAGTATGTCACGGGTTATGCCACAAGGATTATACTTTTATAAGCCCACGTTGCCACAGGAAGCTGTTCCCGTAATGAGAACTAACCTATCCTACTAATATTATAAACGCGAAAGTTTGTAAATATGGATGTTGATACTCTTTCACGCAAAATCTACTGAATGGATTTTGATGAAACTTTACAATAATATAGCTTACACATCAGAATAACATTTTTATCCCAGGAACAAGCTCCTGTGGGAAACCGGAACGGGAAAACTTCACCACGCGTGCGGAGCCGCAGGCGTCAACTAGTATGTTAATAAAAGGTGTCAGATACATCCAGACTAAATTTTACACACTCACAAATTTTAACATTTATAGACCTGAGTGGTGAAGTTTTTCTGTACCTGATTTCCACAGGAACCAGTCCCTGAGGTAACTTATGGATTAATTCAGGGTGTTCAGCTATCTGCTCACCAAATTGAACCAGCCTTTTGAACGTATAAAGTAACAAATATACGCAACCATCAATTTCTGCTATTATTTTTCCCATTGCACCCAAAATATAACAGGTGTACATTTTAAACAGATATAAATAGCTTTAAATAAAAATAGTACAAATCTTGCAGATCCATAAATAATGTATATAAATATCGTATTATTTGCCAAGCGGAACGGAATAGAATACATAAATAACGACGAAACTTGGTTACGCTAGGGTTATCAGTATCGAGTTATTGGGAAAAAGTTTAAAAAAATATAATTCGTTGATCAAAAATAAATACGGTGAATTGTAGGCATCTAGAAAACCTCTGCCTACCCCTTCGGGGATAACGGCGTAACTATATGTATGTATGGCAGTCGTTAAGCCCAGTTAAAGGCCTTATGGGCAGCTTGAAAAATTTCATCAGTAGGTCGCCACAACCTGCGCCTGTCCATTTCAACACGGCGATGGGGTCACCACCTGTTACGTGGGACAAAAGTGCATACGGTGAAATGTGGGCGTATAGGATGCCTCTGCCTACCCTTTCGGGGATAAAGGCGTGACAATATGTTTATATGTATGTACAAATATTTGTTCGGACCCGAGAATCGCACCCAAAACCCTTATATACCACTTATGCCACCGGTACAGTAAATTTCTTAAGATTTCTATCAAACCTTTTTTTATTTAATACTAGTTGTCCCGCCCGGCTTCGCCCGTGACATACGAAGTGGAACCCCGTGGCACCCATTTAATCCCGCCCTTTACTAATTTCACAATAATGTATGAAAATTTTCCAAATTACTTGATTACCTACTTCTCCGCTCTCAAGTACCTACGCTCGCACGGCCCGGTCGAATTTGGTTACACGAAATTAATTTCTTTGCGCTTTTTTTTTTGATTCTGCCATATCTCCAAAGATATTCATTCAATTTGAAAGGTGCAAAGTGCCAAAATTATCTTCATAAAATGCTGAAGCCAACTAACTTATTAAAAATGATAAGGATTAATAATGTATTTGTGTAAATAGCCTTCAAACTACTGCTTTATAATTGCTGTTTATTTTTAAGTATAAAAATGGATATAGTATGTTATCCTTAAGAGATAGACATATACCGTCGCGGACTTTTTTGTAGACCTATATTAGATACACAATTCCACAATACATTATTTTGTTATATCTCAAAGGGTTTAGGCAGCGTTTTCGTTAAAAGCTCCCAGACGGATCATTTTTCCGACGCCCCCAACATATATCTTTATAATTTAGTTAATGTATACAAAAACTTAACAAATTATGCATAAAAACCTTCTATGAGAATCATTCTAAGTTTTAAAAAAAACTGCATCGAAATTCATTGCGTAGTTTTAAAGATCTAAGCGTACATAGGGACAGACAGCGAAAAACGACTTTGTTTTATAACATGTAGTGATAATTTAAACCTAGTCAAAACTAGCCTTATTTGCGCGGCCCTAACTTTGATTGCGTGCCACCTCTGTAATAACGTCACTAACCTATATCGCAAGAAATTACCGGATTTATACACTAACTAGCTTTTTCCTGTGTCGTCGTCCGAGGTTACTTGATCGTATGACGCGGTGACCTTATGTTATGCACGGACAACTCCTACATATAATCATTTAGCGATATATCTACACAAAACGCAAACATGAATTTATTGCTCGCTGTTATGTTTCTATTGTAGCGCATAAATTTTGGGACACGCAAATTTGATTTAGGTCATGAATACACAATGATGGTGGCATATTTTTTTCCATCTATATTAATTTTATAAAGGAAGACTTTGCTTTTTCATTTCAGCGCGATAATCTAAATAGCTACGGTTCGAACTAAATGTACCTATAATAAAATAAAAATGTCATGAAAGGAAAACTTTTGGGCCAAACGGCAATTTTTATAGGACCAAAATCACGTAAATCGGATCATAAATATCAGCGTTATCCGTGTACATGCATTTAAGAAAATACCAATCGAATTGAAAACCTCCTTACATACATACATACATATTGTCACGCCTTTATCCCCGAAGGGGTAGGCAGAGGCATATTAATCGCCCACACTTCACCGTATGCATCTTTGTCCCACGTAACAGGTGGTGAGCCCATTGCCGTGTTGAAATGGACCGGCGCAGGCTGTGGCACCTGGTGTTGAAATTTTTTAAGCCGCCCATAAGGCCTTCAACTTGGCTTAACGACTGCCATTTTATTGACCACCGGTACCAACGGCTATTTTAGATGTTAAATTTGGAATAAATTTTGAATCCGTTGCCTTTTTCGTGAGGTGGTAACAAAAAGGCTAAAAGGTCTTATGTGCTAGACACTAATTAGCACGACCAATTAAAGTCCTGGTAGTATCGGACTGTAAAAACCTCCTTAAGTTATAAGTATAAGGTTTCATTAAAGTAGGCAGTCTGCCTGTTCCCAGAGAGGACATCAGGAATGTTATCTTCATTTCAGAACTGCAGGTAATAAGCATACCCCTAATTATTATAGTAGAATTTAATGGGCTTCAAAACCGTCTTTACCTAAATAATTTTCTATACATATTAATGAAAAAATTAAATGACGTAGAAGAATTATATGCAAAAATAGAATAATGATATGTAAAAAATATACACTCACATGAATAATTTTGGTAATCTTCTTTCAGACTTTTCCATCAAGTGAATAAAACTGCAGCCATGAGATATAGAAGAGATGAGATATTGATTATAGAATTTTAAATTACCTGTAAAAATAGAAAGTTCTACTATTACATAATGTTCTTTAAGTTTATTTCTCTATGTATATCGCTCTATACGTTAAGTAACGTTCTTTATGGCTGGTCATCGGATGCGTGACAGCTTTGTGACATTTACATTCACAAGCGTTTCCGTACTTGGGCACGTTAAGTAGTCGTCCCCGGTTGCCAGTAACATGGCAGTCGTTAAGCCTGGTCTAAGCCTTATCAATCAGCTATGCAATTCACAAATCTCGGATCCAAATCCGCTATTGCGCAAATGTCATTGATATTCGATTCTATGAATATCGATGGCATTTGCGCCGCAGCGGATTTGGATCCGAGATTTGTGAATTGCATAGCTGGTTTGAAAGATTTCAATAGCAAATGCCACAACCTGCATCTGCCCATTTCAACACAGCAATAGGTTCACCACATTTTACGTAAGACTAAAAAAAAATGCATATGCCTCTGCCTGCCCCTTCGCGAATAAAGGTGTCACTAAATAATAAAATTACTATAATCGTGTTGTTTGTTTGTCCCAATCCAAGTCGCAATGGATTGAAATGACTTTGTACAACGACAGTTTTAGGTCTGGAAATATCACAGATTACTTTTGTTTCCGAAAATGTCAGGGGCTACTTTTGTCCCGGAATAACATATTAATCCCACGGGGAAAAACAAGTTTTATTAACAAATGTCATAAGGAAGAACCAGATTAATTACACTGCTAGTTACAATGTAACGCCACATACCCGACTATTTCACCCAGTTTTACAACAAAATTGCACAAGTTTTCAGCTAACCGGGTTCCGTTGAATGTAAAAGTTGAACAGTATATTATTTTAGTTCACGCGATAAAACCCAGAGTTATGCGATATTACGCTCGCCGTGCCATAAAAAATAATCATATTAAAATAGAAAACTTTGTTATAATTATTGTTATTTATTTATCTATCACGCATTATCCCCGAAGGGGTGGCAGAGGCATATTATATGCCCGCTCTTCATCATGTGTATTCCTGTCCCACGTAATGGGTGGAGAGCCCATTGCCGTTTTGCAATAGACAGACGCACGTTGTGGCTACCTGCTGTTGAAATATTTCAAGCCACCCATAAGGCCTTCAACTTGACTTAACGACTGCCATGTTACTGGCAACCGGAACCAACGGCTTAACATGCCTTCCGAAGCATGGAAATGCTCGCAAATGTAAATGCCACAAAATACTTAGTTACCCATCCGAGAGCAGTCATAGTGAAAGTTGCGTAACTTAGTGATCGTTAACAGAACAGTGGTGAAGTTTTCCCCCCATTTCCAACAGGAATTTGTTACCGGGATAAAAAGTTTCGTATATCCTATTCTGATGTATAAGATCCATTACTGTAAACTTTTACGAGGAGCAACTCGATAAGCATGAGCGCCTTCAAATTTTTTGTATAAGGTTAATTTTCGGCTTACGTAAATATGATCACATATCTCAATACCGCAACATGCTCAAGTGGCTCCCAATTCGTCTTCGCCGGAATACTCATATCCTTTCTTTACTTTATAATATCTTATTCAACCCCCTTACTCCCTCGTATCTTAAAGAACGTTTTAAGTTTCTAAGTGATACCCATTCGAGGGTCACGAGAGCATCGGAGAACTTAACACTGCAAATACCAGGACATTCCACTAAGTTTGCTGATAAATCCTTTGAGGTAGAGGCTACACGGCTTTGGAATGCGCTACCAGTTTCCATCAGGAAAGCTCAAACAGTAGTGTCCTTTAAAAAATGGTTTACGAGCATTATTTGGAAATCTGAAATAACTATAAATCAAGTTAAGCTTGAGTATGTATGGGATATATGACTATGGTATGTACATATGTTTGTATTTATGTGTATATACAGTATGTATGTATATGTATATATTTAGATATATATGTATGTGTTTATTGATGTATACATATATTTACGTCTATATAAAGCATTATATTATGTATAGTACATCTAACTACTTGTGTAGATTTGAGAATTCGTTTGTACTACCCACGCTGTGTATCTGTATCTCTACATGTTCCTGTTCATCCAAAGGTTGCCTGGAAGAGATTGCTTTGTGCAATAAGGCCGCCCATTGTACTTAACTTTAAGAAGCCACTGTATTCCTGTAAATTTTGTCTTGTTTTTATTGTTTATTTTGAACTGTGATGATGTTAGTACAATAAAGCACATTATTTATCTATTTTTTAGCAAACATCCAGCACATATCTATTTAATTCTACTAATATTATGAACGCGAAAGTTTGTACATAAGTATGGTTGGATGTTTGTTACTCTTTCACGCAAAATCTACTAAATGGCTTTTGATGAAAGTTTACAATAATATAGCTTACAGATCAGAATAACACATAGGCTACTTTTATTCCGTGAACAAGTTCCTGTGGGGTTCCAGTAGTCAACTAGACTGCCTCTGTAGCGCGGTGGGAGTGCATCCGACTGCTAAGCAAGAGGTCGTGGGTCGATTCCCACCCAGGATAAAACTTTGTGTGATGAGCACGATGCTTTATTCTGTGTCTGGGTGTTATTTATCTATAATATGTATGTATTTAGAAATAAAGGATGTTTATCAGTTATCTGGTTACCATAGTACAAGTTCTGCTTAGTGTGGAATCAGATGGCGTTGTGTGAGTTGTCCCAACAATATTATTATTTATTTATATTAGTAGAATATCAGCGCTAGTAACCCGATTAGTCTCGTTTCTAAAACAACGCCACTGAATATTATTAATAACCACAACACTATTTGAACTTCTAAAACTAGAACACTTTGAGTTCTGTGCCAACACTCTATTGTTTTTTTATTGTAGTTTAACTAACATTTACTGTAACAAGGAGTTGACACGGCTCAGTATTGGAAAACAGGAATAACTTTTTTCGTTGATGAGAGTTATTCGTCCAAAGTAAGTGCTCAGTTCCAGGTTAGCCCACTGACCAATAATATAACACGTTTTTTCTAAAAAGTAATCAATAACCGCCTTCAAAACACTCTACCTATAATGCCCTTACATTTAGGATATAACCGACTGTACTATGGACAGTTGTATCCCCTGAAACCGAACAGAAGTAAATTATCTTTCTATCTTTACGGTGTATCCCTGACGGAGTAGTCAGAGAGGACATATAGCCAAGCTTCGATGCACAATTCTTTCGTTTTCTGCAGATTCATTTATAGTTTCATACATGCACGTCTGAGTAACCGAGTACTGTAGACTATCCGATTGAATTGAATTTGTTCACGTGGTCTTCGTAAGTAAGTCTATTGGTGCCTACCCAGACTCCTTATACCCAGTATATTATACCCTCCTATACTTTCACTTAATAAAATATTCTTCGTCAACAGTTCCTCACTCATTCGTTGGACGTGCATAAACCAACGGAGTACTCGCTTTTCAGTTTAATGCTGACATTTCGATTAAAACATGCCATAATCCCGCGTATTCCACCATTACATATTTGGTCGACCAACGATTTCACATCATGACTAGAGCAGCCTCCCCTATAATGCCGAAAAAGAACCAAACAAAATAACTTTTAGCAGTAAAACAAAAGCGGATCCTAGGCTCCAAATCCGGGTAAGGTTAGGAAACAAATGGGAAAAACACTAAGATGAAGACTAGATTACATAAATTACTACTCTCATAGTAACCTAATTTCAAATACGTAGGATTGTTATAATAGATGCCGATGTGGTAGCAAATCGACAAAGCCCTTTTCATTTATTAAAAAATAACGTAGGACGTTTGTCATTTGCATCAAATGTAAATATGGTGTTAATGAGTGAAGTTTATAACGAAAATGTTCATTCATAACTGGTCTTTATTGGCGCCATTTATTACTCCCACGACACAAAACAATTAACGTACAACATTTACATAAATTAAAAACAGTTTTTAAGTTAGGCTTTATTTTGTAATATTGATTTTATTCAGTTTCATAACACTGTAGATTTATATGTGAATCTAGCTAATTAAAGGCTGTGATTTCCCGCAGTTTCCACAGGAACGTTTTACGTTTTTAATTAATCCATAAAATTATTGCTATGTGTATAACAAATTTCCACCAATTTGGTTCACTTTAGAGCGTGATTGAGTAACACTTTATCTTCACTTTGCAAAGTTTCGCACTTAGGTACACTATTGCTTAGTAGGAATACGTGCCAAGCCGAAACCTAGATACTTGAAATCTTTAGGCTAAGCTACTCTAATAGTCCAGGCAGTTACCCACTAAGAAAGGGTTTTAATAAATCCACCATAACGGTGATGAACTGAGATAGCTGCGGGCATACCATAATCCTAACATAATTATATTTTTCTTGTAACCCTTTTTAGGGTTCCGTAGAAACCAGTTCCGTAAGAACCCTTATAGTTCTGAGTAGAGTTTAGAGACACTTAAATTGAAATCGTTTTAAATGTATTCCATATTTCATGAAAATACGATCTGTTGAGGAGAAGAAACACCCGCGCACAGAAGAGATTTTGACACACTACGTTCGCTGGTTTATCCATACATTGAAGTACAGTCTGAATTGAACCCATTTGTTAGCCAACATTTTTGAAGTTTTTGTAAGAAACTACTTTGTTATTAGGTAAGTGCTTGATAATACATACATTTGTCATGTTTAAGCGTAATTCAACTTTGTATAAAATCTAGAGTAAATGAAAAATTGGTGTACAATTACGCTTCCGTTATCTTTATTTACAAAGATATTAAAATAGAAGTATCTTTTTATAATTCTAAATATATACGGTATAAGTATTTACGGTACTTACATAACATTTTCTCTGCCTGTTTGCAATTTTTTATGTGTCAGAATATTACGGTTAATTTCTGAAACGAGTGGACCGACCTAAACGGCATTTTTTCACTGGCAGATACTAGAAGCGGATGTTATAAAAAGTAATTTAGGCTACATATTATCACCGTATTCCCACGGGTACGGACACTACGCGGGTGAAACAGTGGGGCTTCAGCTAATAGAAAATATTAGTAGAAGTAGTAAATAATTTATCAATACTATTCAATTTGGGAGTTTTTACAGACTTCATAACTCTTTTGTTTGAGCTAGCGCTGACCCAAGAATGGGAAAATATATAGAAGATGTCAGTTAAATAAACTCCTTGAACGAGTGAATAAAACAACTAAATCTAAAAAAAACTAGAATTGGACCTATCGTAAAATATTACTTAAGACTTCACACTTTTCAAGCTTGTCGGGAACCCTTGGCCTTTGGAGGGCTTACCAAAGACTGCCGGCAATAGACAAGTGGAAGGGAAACGTGTGGTTTTAGTGGTTGGAGTCCGACATAGCATCCATGAGGCTTTCCACACGATAAATAAGAAGACTTTACTTTTTAATTACGAACCTTTTAATTTCACTGCTTACTTTCCATCAAATTGTTTGATTCCTAAGTAATTATAGTACCTCCTCCCACTGAATAAATATTAATTAAACGTTCTTGTCTTACAGTGACAAGATATTTGTGATCGTTTTTCACGAGTGGGCGTTGGTCGTCAATACTAGCATTTGATATACACGAATACCCCATTCGCCCACTTTCTTATAATAAAGTACTTATATAACGTTCACAGATCTGACCTCACTACCAAGTTCATAATCTGACCATAAAAGAGGTTGCGTGGGTGGAACACGTAGGAGCCGATTAGTAGCCTCTTTGCTGGACTTAGTGTCGTGACAGGGGTCACGGAATTAACTTTAAATTTTTGACATTTCTTTCTTTGTATTGTATGCTGTATGTAGGAAGACTAGAACCAAGTAGTAGTAGTAGTAGTTTCTTAGACATAAAAGTTGTGTAAACCTGTTCGTGTATATAGTGATATATTGCAGTGAAATGCTATTTTATATCTTGCCGCGAACGCTCTACCCCGTTAAATGTAAGGACAAAGACACAGGACATAGGACTGCACAAAAAAATATGTCCCACAATATTTATTTTAGTTATTTATTTATAAGATTTATCTAAAAGGTCTTAGTAACTAGGCAATAAAACAATCACAAAAAAAAAGTAATTGAATTATGTCGCGCGAGTCACGAGACGAGGTTGGATGAAAATGTACCTAAATATAAATACTGCGCTTACACTCACGGCTCGTGGATCGCGAGAGTGTAAATGAGGTTAAAGAATTTAAAGACCGACGAATAGGTATATAATTCCAAATTTGGATTAAACATTGTAAATAAAAGAAAAATGTAATAAAATGCACATAGACGCCTACGCACGCTGAGTACACGATACGTAACCAAATTTTATAATGTCGTTGAACAATACTTAATATCAATTGCGCCATTACAAGAACGTATTCGGTTGCCAATTATTGACATGGCCAGTGGGCGGCTAGACAGTAGCACAATAGTTAAATCATTATAAGACAGACAAAGCTACGATATCGTAAATATTGATCCATCATAGAACGAACAATCCAACTAATATCATAAATGTGAAAGTTTGTGAGGATTCTGTCACTTTCATGCAAATCTACAGAATGTATTTTAATAAAATTTTCATGTCATCCCCGCCGGGTCCCGGTAAGAGGGTAAGACCTAAGAAGTGCTGGTTTGACGTCGTAAGGGATGACATGCGTGCCAATGGTCTCACTACAGGGGATGCCGACGACCGTGCGAAGTAGAGCAGAAAATGTGGAAAGCGGACCCCGGGCGTCGCGAGACGCAACTGGGACAGACGCTCGGATGATGATGAAGTATTTTAATAAAATTTTACAGTAATATATATAGCATAAACTCGTACGTAGGCATCCACCAAAAATGTTTTCAATAAGTTCTATATTTAAAGTAGTTTTTAAGAAACTAATTCGTACTAAACCTACTTGAGAAACATGACAAATTTCAAACAATTTTCTTTCAAATCCGTGCTAAAAAATTATTCCATAAACACTCGACAATAATGTTCGTTACACAATCCCAGCCTCTAAAAATACCCTAATGTTATTTTCCAAGTCTATATTGAACCCGCAATGATCGGTATATTATGTAAAACAGAAGGGTCCTAAAAGTTATTTGAAAAATTGAGGAGTTATGGTGATATTGAATGTTAAATTTTACTAAAATGGATGCTGTTGAATACGTTTTTGGCCACGGATTCAAGTCTACTTGACTTAAAGCTGTCGTAGCTGTCGAAGAACTGAAAGCCGCCTGAGCAGATGAGTTCTGGAGTGGAGACCATAACCAGGACGAGTCTGACCAGATAGACCGCCATGTTGTTTTGAAGTGAAACTTCTTTATCGACGTATGCGTTAGCTCCCCATTTTCATCTGTCTTCGGACAGATTGCAGGAGGGACGAGATGTGGAAGATGAAGGTTGTACCACAGATTTAGAAGAGTAAGCAGATCAACCATATTCCTTTGTTAATGGTGTAATACTTCATCCGTTTCCCTCTTTTTATTTTTTGTATAACGCTATCTTTTATGTCATGTGTAGCGACATGTAACTCACACATAGACAGCGAACAGCGCGTAGCCTAATTTTCTACATAATTTCAACTATTGCCGCCATTTTTGAAGCAGGAATTTGTTAGTGTTTTGTCCCGAAGGGAAAATATTGTGTATATATATTTAAATAAAGGTTATAAAAGTATAAAAATCATGGTTAAGTGTTGTGTAAAATGTTGTGATAGGCTCCAGTCACAAGAAATCACCAGGAATAACTTTTCACAGGTAATTGATGTTTTAGTTACGACTACGTGTTATTATTCTAAGATTTTTATTCAAAAATGGTGATTCTTCTAGACGAACACTTGACAAGTGGTTAATATATGGTTCATAGTATCTGTTCCATAAACCGTTTGGTCGCTATCGTCATCTATATCTAAGATTTTTGTTAATTTACATACATTTTGTACTGTTACGGCATGGGGACGAATTCAGTACATCAATTTTTTTGCAATTTCAATATCCAACGTCAAGCTAAATGTAGTGCCCTTCAATTAATTATGTTAATATTGTTATAGGTTTCCTAAGGATACCATTAAACAAGCTGTTTGGTTAATAAACATAAATTATGAAAGATATTAAAATGGCATGATATGATAGCTGAATGCGACCCTGGATTAAGCTACCTGTATATATGTGTGAAATAGGCTACGCTATTTTTTGCAAATGTTTGATCAGCTTACTCTTCTATATCTGTGGGTTGTACAAAATCCAGCACTGGACCAAGACAGGCGTATTTGATTGATGAGAGGTAGGCCTTATGAGAACAAACATTTGGAATTACAGAACACACACTTTTTACTAAATGCATATGAGATTGTACGATAACCACAGAGTTCTGAATCGTTTCAGAGATAAGTCCGATTCCGACTCTGAAATGTCTGGACTGATTTTAACGGGAATTTCACTGGCAGATAGCTGATGTTATATGGAGTAACTCAGACTACATTTTATCCCCGTATTCCCACGAGAACGGGCGCTACGTGAGAAATTTATTTATTTTCCATGGGACATGTTTGAAAATTGTTAATTGTGTATCATCTTTTGATTATAAATTATCTTTTTAATTGTGTATAAGTACCCAATTAAAAAAAAATTGCTTGCCGCTATCTATAGTGAAATGTGTCTTGTGCTCTTAGATAAGTACCACCTGTTTATGTACCACATTTTTTGCAAATAAAATTATTCTATTCTTAAAAAAAGTAACCACGGGGCGTTCACTAGTTTACACAAAATTTCCATTTGTAGAGAAAGACCATAAGTTATATACGAACAGGTACGTTGATAAATAGTTTAATAAAGGAATTCTCACTCCACATTGCAATTCTGAACACATCTCGCTCGCTAACTGAATTTATTGGATTGCCTCTTGCCTGCCTTAGTTTTAAGATCAATTTTCATTTAACATCTACCAAATTGAAATTTATTTTGATGCAAACTGAACTGAAATTGAACAATTGGATAATCTAGGGATAATTGCTCGATTATTACTTCTTCTTCTTCATTTGAGCGTAAGATCTCGGTGGTATTCGGCGCATCTCACTCATTCAGCACTACAGTCGTATACCATACTACGCCACTATGCCTTTAAGACAGTGTAAATGTGTCAGACAGACACATTTAGTGTAATTGACTAAATGGCTGAATTCGCTTTGGCTGGTCCTCAGATGGTCGCCCATCTCACATTTCCATTTACGAGCATTGCCGAGTTTCGGAACGGTTGTTAGTAACTTTGCAGTCGTTAAGCCAAGTTAAAGGCCGTACTAGCGGCGGTCCATATGAGTGGCACAAAAATGCATGCAGTAAAATGTGGGCGTATGCCTACCCCTTCAGGAATAAACGTGAGACTGAGAAATAAATGAACAAATTGGGCACATACATATCATCACGCCTGTCTCCCATCGGGGTAGGCAGAGACTATGGCTTTCCACTTGCTACGAACCTGGCATACAACTTTCGCTTCTTCAAATTTCATAATTGTTTTCATACACGCTCGCCGATTAAGGGTACTCTTGACCTGGCCTTTTGTCAAAAGATCTTCAATTTGATTGGTATGTGTACGTCGAGGTCGACCTTTACCATTTACTCTCGCCGCATAAATTTTCTTCGTCAGTCTATTTTCATCCATCCTCTCCACGTGTCCGAACCATCTAAGCATCCCTTTTTCCATCTTAGTCACTACGTCTTCTGTCATACCGCAATGTTCCCTTATCACGCTGTTCCTTTCTTTATCTATCAATTTCACTCCAGCTATACTTCGCAGACTTGGTATTTTTTTATTATTGGACAAATTGGGTAACGACCTTCAAATACTTAGTAAAGTTTGTATGAATAATACATTTTCATATTCCATGTTCTCGCAAATTTTCAAAGCTTGTTTATTACACAGTCCTTTCACGAATAACGTTTCATCAAATAATCAGCGGTCGTGTAGAGGAAAATGTAAGTACAGAGCATGTAAAGTTCCAAACAAGTATAAATTATATGTATAAAGTTTTCCGGGGAATATTGGTAGTACAATTTGCCACTGCTCGCTTTAGGCAGTAGCTGACATGAAGGCTCAATGTTAATATTTCTTAGTCACAAAAAAAAAACTTAACCTGACGTTTTGTTTTGACCGTTTTTTGACAAAAAATAGAAATGCAAACTTTTAAAAGCAAAATAGTTTTTATCGTCGAACTTGTTCGGCGCAGTGAGCTACATACAAAAATTTAATTGAATAGAATTAAAGAAAAAGTTGTTAAATGACTATGATCTCTTATCATAGTCATTTAACAACTTTTGCATATACTAAACAGAAATATACGAGTACAACCGATTTGAGAGTGTTCTGTGTTTTGAAAGTTCGAAACACAATACAAACGCTCGTGAATCATCGTAAAATAATGTTTTAATTTTTTTTAGACCATACTGCACAGTTTTATTATGGGGCTTTATTTGGCACGTAGGTATATTTAAATAATAGATACTTAAAGTTCATCGCCTAGCAGACGGATGTCTCTTTGTGACTCATATATAAGCGAACCGAACTGGTTGGTTTTGAATTTTAATAGGCTTTTATTTTCATAATACTTAGAGATTAGACTTGCAGATAGCTTCTACTTTACTATTGATTAATTATCTTATAGGTACTCCACTTATAAAAAATTCCCTTTACTGTAATTTCAGGATTTCACAAACTTATTAAGTTACCTATCTTCACGCTGATCCCTGACGGAGTAGCCATAGAGGCTTTGTGATCCATAAAGCGTGTGCCTTAAAGTCCCAAATGACCTTTGTTAACTGTCATTGAGGGTTTCTTACACTTTTTCCCTAATTTCAGGTGAACCGTAGTAAAGTTTGTGTCTCTGAGCAGGTTGTGACTTCTGTAAAAAGCATATCCTCATGCCTATTTTAACCTTACCAGATATGAGATAGTAGATCATCTCTGAGATAGATTACTCACGTAGAGAGTTAGACAGAGGACTTAACCAGCTGCATTTATTTGGACTCTTGTAACACGTGAACTAAAAAACATCTAAGAAAAACACCTGCAAAGACTTTTCCATCACGAATCATTACAGTTCAATAGCTTTACACGTAAGTACCAAAATATATCGTTTGAAATATGATAGCAAGAGTACAAGTTCATATGACACTATAAAACAAGTAATTGCTATGAGATCACTGGTCAACTACTGCTGTGTAAAAACTAAGTCGCCTCAGCTATCCATCTGTTTAAACTCGTGTGTTTTTGCACGTGTTATAACGACTAACTCTCTAGTTAGTAGTGATTAGTAAAAAACAACGTGTAAAAAATACATTATCATATTTAAATGTAGATTTTTTTCATCATTTATACAGTTACGTCTCTTTAGGGATCAGCAGTCTTTTAACATTTCCCGTAACCATACTTGGCCTCCGTCACAGCCTCAAAGGTTTTTACAGTTTCGTACCTCAAAGTAAAAAACGAAACTCTTAGAGGATCATTTCGTTGTTCGTCTGTCCGTCGGTCCTAACGTCTGTCCGTCAAGACCCTTTCTCTCAGGAACGCGTGAAAATATCGAGTTGAAATTATAACCGTATACTTAAGTCCATTCCTTAAAGCTGTAACCAAATCAAACTTCTAAGGTAACGTAAAAAAAGTGTGTGTGTGTGTGTACTTATGTACACGCGTTAGAAGTTATACTGCTTTGGAGTAACGAGATAAAATCTTGTAAAATATTTTAATTTTCGCCTTTTTCTACGTTTGTAGAAAAAAACTAAAATTTTGACTATAGCTAACTTCAGGGTGTTCGAAAACTACTTTGAATGTAGTTATAAGTTGTCATGAAAACATTTATCAGCTAACTTCAGGATGTCGGTTTTTCGTGACGGTCTGCGTGCGCATCGTATGATAATATTTACATACATATTTCTCTAACGCGCAAAGATGCAAAAACGTTTTTTTGACACAAGCGAATGAAAATTCACAAAAATAAATAGCTGTGCCCCGGCTATTTAATTTTAAAAATAATTACGGAACCATTGGTGGGCGAGTCGAATCACACTTGTCCGGTTTTTTTTTATCAAAGCCTTTGTCAATTCATGTTGTAGTAGGCTGTGAATTATTATTTTCGGCCAGTATTGGAAGCGACTGTCGTTTGACGGTCACCTATGCAATATCTTCTTTCGTAAGTCAGCAGGGCCCTAAAGCTTAGACTTTTGCTGGGAGTTCTTAGTAGGGTCGCTTACCTATGTCACCTATGTACCTCGTAATATAAACAGGAAAGTAAAAGAACACTAATGAAAGTAGAAGAAGTGAAAGTTGTATGTCAGGGTCGTAGCAAGTGGCATACCATATTCTCTGCCTACCCCGATGGTAAACAGGCGTGATAATATGTATGTATGTTTTATAAACAGGAAATATCAATTATTCAACGGTGACTTTTTGTAGCTAAATAGAGATTTGTCAATCAATAATTTTGTAATTTTGTACTATTCATAGGAACAAAAAAATATATAAATCTATACTTGCAACTTTTATTCTATGTAAGTAGGTAATGTGAGAGATTAGGAGATAAAGACGTGACTAAATGTTTGTACCTAATATATTTGGCAATATGACTTAATTTGTTTAAAAGGCCAATTGGATTTCGGGTAATTGCGCTAATCTCAAAATAGTTACTGAGATTGGCGTGTTCTACTACTGGTTCCAATTGAAAAATTATTTTGTGTTGGATAGTCCATTTATCAAGGAAGGCTATAAGCTATTACCATCATACCTAGGAGAGCGGAGCATTTATCATAAATGTCAACAAATCGGGCAAATTTTCATAAGTTATCGGGTCGGGATTACATGGGTGCTACTAGAAGTATATCACAGGCAAAGCAGCAGGAGTCAAGTAGTCTCTTGATAAAGTCCGATGTTACTTAATACCTATGTACCATTTAAGGCCACTGAACCGTACACGAATATTGATTTAGGACAACGTTGCGATGGCATGGAACTACTATATCACGGTTCATATGACATATCATGCCTTAAAAGCCAATGACACGCAAAATCTATACAGGAGTAAGTGGGTAAGCGCTTTTTACTTAATATTCTACTGCCTCTGTGGGGCGGTGGAAGTGTATCCGACTGCTACGCAAGAGGTTCCCGGATTCGATTCCCGGGTCGGAACAAATATTAGTGTGATCCACAAATGTGTGTTTTGGAGTTTGGGTATTTCCTATGTATACTACGTATGTATTTAGAAATAAATAAGTATGTTGTACTTTGTTTTGTACTTGTATAACTTAAAATAAATATTGTTAGACACTTTTTACACAGCTCTCTAGGCCCAACTAAGAAATTTTCATTGAGTGAGAAAACAGTTTCTATCTACCCTTCTAACAGCTAATATTTGTCTTCTATTATCCACAGATTTTTCTATATTTTTACTTTTATACATATACATACATATCATCACGCCTGTCTCCCTTCGGGGTAGGTAGAGACTATGGCTTTGTACTTGCTACAAAGACACCAGGCCCTGGCGAACATAAATAAATAATGAGAAATATAAATAATTTTGAAAATTTCAATTTCTGGCAAGAGTTCTAGTCGCCCCCCAAAGAGTTCTATACATTATCCTAATAACACTTTTCGATCCGATTAATACTTTACTGTGCACAAGTCCGCAAAAAGATTCAAATTTGGAAGTTGGCCCCTCATCATTTTTGAAACCGTTTTTGAGCTGTGTAAACAATAGAACTATCTCCAAAAAGTATAAAGAACTTCGGAACTCTGTGGGGGGCGACTAGAACTCATTTTTTTTATCAGAACATTGGGGGGCTAACTTCACACATACCATATCATCGTTTTCAAATAAACTTTTAAAATATTGCTTCCATCTTTTTAGCACACATTCTTCTCCTTTCACAAAACTTCCATCATGGTTTCTGACATGGTTTAGCTGCGATGTTGTCTGTTGAGCTCCAAAGATAACCTGTTGTCAAATTCATCTTTGTCATTATTCTTCTTTCTTTTTATCACCTCTTTCGCAACACGCTTAAACCTTTTATATTCATCCTTTGCCATTCTTACATCCTCATCCGTTGCCTTCTGCATTCTTTGATTGACTTTTGTAGTCAGCCAATCCAACCATGCTTTCTTCTTATCAGACAATGCTTTCATGACTTCTGCACACATTCTCTTTACCTTACATCCTTGGCTCCTCTTGTTTACTCCACACACTTCAACCGCAACTTCCACGAGTCCTTCTTTAAACGACTTTCATATTTTTTCCATCTCACATACCTCATCTAATTTAATTTTATAGCAACCCTAATCGAATAACGGCAATTTTAAGTATATATAAAACCTTTACACATGCATAAAATATGTGTGTGGATGGAGTCTGAGGGCAAAATTGGGTGACACATCTCGACATTCCGACATAACGCATTCATGTCACGCCTGGAGTAACTACCGCGGATGCCTGTTATCACAATCTTAGGAACTTTTATATGCACAAGTGTTTGATAGAAATATTACGAAATTCCACATATAACTATGGTCAAGTCGTAAGAAATTTATTATTTTTCTATTACACCTTATCCCCGAAGGGGTGGCAGAGGCATATTATATGCTCACTTTTCACCATGTGTATTCCTATCCCACGTAATAGGTGGTGAGCCCATTGCCGTGTTGAAAAGAGACAGACGCAGGTTGTAAAAATTTTTCAAGCCGCCCATATGGCCTTAAAGGCCATCTCATTGATTCCTTGCTCTTCTTCTCTGTGATTTTTCTGTAACTTCTGTGAAATCAGTACTTTTTTTTTTTAACTTTTCATTACACAATAATTGAAGTAATACTGTTAGGAGAAGAGAAACTACTTTTCTCAATTAAATTTCAAAGTTCACCAAATCAACAGCGTAATTTAAAAAGATAAATAAAATTAATATTTTTTTTTGTATTTCTACCTGTTTGTTCCGGCTAATAAAAGTACTATTTCACCCTCTTAGGGCTGTAATATCTTTAAATCTTTTCTTAATGGGTGTCTACATACATATTAGAGTAGCTTGTCCTCAAGTTTATAAGTCTAAGGCTGGCCGTTCGGTGTGTGAGTCACCCGGTAATTTTAATAACTTTCTCCCATAATTAATAATGGAGAATCCTAATTACTCAATAGCCATTAATCGTGAAAAAAATATTAGATAAAAAGCTTATCATGAATACATAAAAAAAAAATCTTGCCATAGCCAAGGTAATAAGCCCAAATCGATAGACATTTAGTATACTAGATGTGTTATGTTCAATTAATACGATAATGTTAATTGTAAATCTCGATACTATTCGTGATCGTTTCGTTTCGTGACAGTAATTTGGTATAATAATTAAATACCAAATACCAATGATAAAATTTACATGTTAACGACACAAATTGATCGAATAGTGGTGTATAACAGTAATTTTATTAATTAAAATAGTTCATATATAAGCTTTGACTCTATATTCTGAAAGATCAATTTATAACTGGCATCCCTAAGCTAGCTTAAATATGCCAGTTATAAATACACTGTCCATTACACCACGGACGTAGCCAGGGGGGGTTTAGGGGGTTCAAATCCCCCCCAAAATGTTAACGATATTAACAATCATCATCATCTGAGCGTCTTTCTATGTTGCGTTTACTTTTTCTCCTCCACTTCGCACTGTCATCGACATCCCTAGTAGCGAGACCGCGGATGCTCATCTGACCTCCTAATACTGAACTGAAAATAAAACGGACTAAGGACCAATTGGGGTACACCAGCAGATCGTAACGATTTTAAAGTTCCGATTAAAACTTTTCGGACCCCAAATCTATTTGGAGCGCAGTAGACCAGAAAGTATGCTTCATCATGCGTGCCCTTTCTGTGCGGAACTTAAAATTTAGAGATGCTCGGTCAAGTAGTAGATCACTTCAGGTATTAAACCTGTTTATCACATATACATACATATTGTCACGCCTTTTTCCTCGAAGAGGTAGGCAGAGGTATACTATGTGCCCACATTTCACCGTATGCATTTTTGTCCCACGTAACAGGTGGTGAGCCTGAGCGACAAGCGCAGGCTGTGGCGACCTGCTGTTAAAATTTTTCAAGCCGCCCATAAGGCTTTCAACCAGGCTTAACGACTGCCATTTTACTGGCAACCGGGACCAACGGCTTAACGAAGCACGGAATTGGGGTGGGTCTAAAGGGCCGAATAAATTTAATAAAATGTGTCTATTTTAGATGTAAAATTTCGAACAAATTTTAAAACCCGTTGCCTTTTTAGTGAGGTGGTAACAAAAAGGCTAAAAGGTCTTATGTGCTAGACACTAATTAGCACGACCAATTAAAGTTCTGGTAGTCTCGGACTCGGTGTTTATTACACAAATATCTCTAAATTACTATTACTGTATACTATTACTGCCCGATATGAAGAAGTCTATCTCGGTTCACAAGAGCTTGTCGGTGCTTCGCCATGTCCATTTTCTGTTGGGATTTTTATTAAAGTAAGAATTCAATAAGACGAGCCTTTGCGACTCTAAAACGTTAATAAGCTCTGTAAAGACGCCATAAAGACCGATTTCACCGTATTGTTGTAGTCCCATTTTGGCGGTAAAGTACCCCCACAACAACGTTGTAGTGAGCCTTAGTAGTAACTTATAATGGTGGCGCTATGTCCTCACATACATGGCCTCAACTGCCTCGTTAGTGCTTCCCGAGGTTCGAGCATACACTGTAATACACCTAAGGTGTTCAAGAATACCTATAGCTGAGCTTCAGTATTATTGTATGCTTCCCGACCGGACACACTGCTGCTTCCATAACGTTAACAAGGTTACTATACCACGATGGCCAGACAGGTTGGTATACAGGGCTTTGTCTGGAAATCTACTTTTCTTCGCCATGACCTCGTCAGTTAATCAGCAGGTGCACTACTTAAAGGTGAGGCTAGCATGGACCCAAAAGATGTAGGTAGAGCCCTATCGCATTTAAAATCTGCTCTTTAGTATGCTTAAATGACTGTGCAATCTATCAAAACTTTACACATAATTACAAGTATTGGAAAATACAACCGCCTCTAACACTAAAACCTGGCTACGCCCGTGCATTACACTGTCCTTATCACGATTAGCAGTAATCAGATATTATTACTTTGTGTTCGTTTAGTTGAATTGTTTTATATTGTACTGTAGTATTCTAGGACTTCTGCCCTTTTTTTTTCCTGTGGAAATCCTCATGGATGCTATGCTGGATTCCTAGCGACCAAAACCACACGAATCCCTTCCATCTGTCTATAGCCAGGAATCCCGAGGAAGGATAGCCCCAGGCAGGACTTTAGACCGAAATTTAAGTCTATACGGCTATGATTACTGAGAATTCCTTCAATGAAATGACATAGTCTATTTCTTCCATCATTACAAAATTGTTCGAAAATATATCGAACAAATTATTTGAAAGTATATTAAACCTGTAGAGCATCAATATATTTTCAAAGAAAATCTAAACCAAATTGCTACGACCTCCGTGCTACAGTTCTGATTCAGAAATTATTTTATTAATGTATCCTGTAATACTTTCCCATTTCCCGTAAATATTTATAGTAGTGACTTGGCACATCATAGCCTTTCAGTAATTGAATTGACTGCGATATATGTATGTTGAACCAAAACCCACGAAAGCGTTGGGTCATCGTATCAATCTTGGGTAGGTCGTTTCGGCCATTTAGAGGTGTCGGCCGCTTCCTCTATCAATATCAATCAGGGTCGGCACCAGCTCTGATGTTACACGAACAGTATCTGATGTTTCGATTGCGTAATATGTTTTATTGAACCTAAATGACCGTAGGTATTCTTTAAGTTTAGTATAGGTACAAGTTGTACCTACACTAAACTTAAAGAATACCTACGGTTATTTTTCTTTACTTATTCTTGTAACGTACAAGAATAACAGCAAAAAAATATTATAAAGAGTAAAAGTGTAAGTTTGCTAAAAAGGTATAATATCACTAGGTTCTATATGCTTATTATTCGTCTTCTATCCCGGAAACATGTTCCTGTGGAAAACAGGTACGAGAAATCTTTATAACGCGGTTAAGAGCCGCTGGTATTAGCCAGTATAAATATAAATATTTTGTGAAACCGCATTTTTCCACACCACAATATAAAACTGACATGGTGCCTAAACTTTGAAGAAAACATTTACTAATCAGACAATTATTTGCCCGGGATTTAAACCTGATATTTCAACAGCAGTCGTATTATAAACCACCGCTGAGCCATTGGAGGCTTATTTTTCCAATGTTTCGGTAATGTAGCCAGTGTCTACTTACAAAACAATTTCGAGTATGTATTCGTCCAAAAAGTTTCGCTCTCAAAACCAAATATAAAGTTAAAGTCAAACGAACTAAAAGATCTCAATTACGCGTGAGAGCAAGTACCGCTTGACGCCCACGACACTTTACTCATAATAAAGGTTAGTTCACATCATGAGAACCAACGAAAGAGGATTCTGCTATTGTATGACTAAATATTAAAAAAAAACTATTCTGAAATGAATTTCAATCTTGGGGTTTAACGCGGGAAACTCTACAAGTGTATATTATTTTCTAAAACTAGTGCATTTATCTTTTTTTATGTACGGGAGTGGTGGTTTCTTGGACATAAAAGTTGTGTTAACGTGCTAAACTCGTAGTGACAAACAATGATATATGTGCAGTGCAATGCAATTTTCTATTTTGCCGCGTAAATCCACTGTAAGCCTCAGTATAACAACCACCATTATACTAGGGTGAGACTGACCTTGACAAGACTAGATTTGTCTCAGACGTAGAGGACTGAGACATTTTAGATATTAAGATTGAAGAAATATGAATTAAGATATGGCTAAAAGGTCTTAGTAACCAGGCCATAAAACAATTACAAAAAAAAATTCAATCTTGGAATAATAGAACAGAATATTTAAAATTTAAATAGCGAGCTCTATGAAATTACACAGGCATGTTTACTGTCCATCATTGTAATTGAAAAACACGCCAGTCAGTTTCTGTTGTATGCAATACATTTTAAATCTGAAAATGTTTCAAGGCACTGTGCCTTGAATATTCTTGAATTTTGTAACTCAATAACACAGGTATGAGAAGAGAAATTATTTCTCAATA
This sequence comes from Thumatha senex, assembly GCA_948477245.1. Lineage (NCBI taxonomy): Eukaryota > Metazoa > Arthropoda > Insecta > Lepidoptera > Erebidae > Thumatha > Thumatha senex. The sequence continues at coordinate 24,933,877 of OX419726.1, forward strand.
GAAAAAGAATTTTAAATCCTTTTAGAAATTTATTTTAAAAATTTTGAGAAATGAAGAGAGGGAGATATTAGATTTTTTTATTTGATTTATATTGTAATCTCTGTGTGTCGTTTACAATTACATATCGAGTAGCAGTAATCAGTTTGTGTTTGTTTAGTTAAATCGTTTTCTAATGTAGGTAGTGTTCACTAGAACTTTATTATTTATCTATCACGACTTATCCCCAAAGGGGTGGCAGAGGCATTCATTTTGTATGCCCACTTTTCACCATGTGTATTCCTGTCCCACGTATGGTGAGCCAATTGCCGTGTTGAAATGGACAGGCGCAGGCTTGGGTGACCCGCTGTTGAAAGTTTTTAAGCCACCCATAAGGCCTTCAACTTGGCTTAAAGACTGCCATTTTAATGGCAACCGGGACCAACGGCTTAACGTGCATTCCGAAGCACTGGACTGGGGTGGGTCTAAAGAGCCGAATAAATTTAATAAAATGTGTCTATTTTAGACGTTAAATTTGGAAGAAATTTTCAACCCGTTGCCTTTTTAGTGAGGTGGTAACAAAAAGGCTAAAAGGTCTTATGTGCTAGACACTAATTAGCACGACCAATTAAAGTCCTGGTAGTCTCGGACTATATTTACTAGAACTTTAGCCATAAAATAAAGTCTATAAGGTTCTTTTTAGAGCTTATTGAGAATGCCTTCAAAGAAATGAAATGTAATTGTTTATTTCATTCATCATTACAAATAGTTTTAAAAGTCTCATCAGTTTATAAACCTATGCGACAGGATTAAATTTCAAATAATAATGGCTTCTGTTACCCGTCAGTCAAAGTGCTTGCAATTTGCCTAAGTTTTGGGACAAAAATTAGCTGTGAGTTTAACAGCTACAAAATTTTGTCGCGTCACCCAACCATAGTGTAGAAGTGCCTTTATTGTCTATAGTCTTAGTGTCGAGGTGGACGTTCTCTATTCCCGTACCCACTCGTCATACGTTTAGTCCAAGTTGGGTCCCACGGTCGCACAGCGGCTCTATCAAAGGCAGGACAGCCTCATTTATAAAATTGACACGTGTTGATATCTGACGTATTTGGTCCGAGCGTGTCTGCCAGCGCCCGTATTGACAAGTCATATCATTCATTATACGGTACTAGAAGTCGTGCTCATGACTTTCGTCTTGTAATTATGCACGTTCGAATTGCCTTTAATGGTAATGTTTAATTATTTTTAATTAGTCGAGGTGTGCTTGTACCATTTTACTGCATTGGTGGCTTAGTGGCAGTTCGACTGATGTTAAGGTCTCGGGTAGGTGTACATTAACGGATCGGTCAAAATGTTGAAAAAAATTGTTGTAGGTATATCTCCAAAAATCTTTGTTAAAACATTACCTAACAAGAATGGAACCATCTCGAAATACTACGATGCTTTTAACAACCACCCTACTCGTATATTAGATATTGTTCATTTTATATAAACAAACAATAAAATAAAATCATCATCAATATAGTCAAACTCTATAAAATACGCATTTATAAAGAATAATTTATGACTACAACTCGGATCTGGATCTATTTTAAATGGGACCACACGAGAAGCACCAGCTTTCAAATAAAAAAAAACATTAAAACCGGTTCACCTAGTAAACAGCAAAACACTAAAAAGTAAACTTTCTAATTTAGAACCTCTTCCAATTTTAAAATAATTTGCTAATTTTATTGGGCCACATTCTAGGTAATTGTCTACCAAAATTAAGAAGAAGTTTATTCCATACCTAATAAAATAGTAATAAAAAATAATTAACAACAAAAACATAGCATACGTAATCAGACTTTGGCGTTTATACCAAAGTTTATAAAACAAAACGTTTATGAACTTTTGACTCGAACATTAACAATGACGCACGTTTGTCGTATATTATTTTCCAAAATTAGTGTAAAATTCGTGTTTTTGTGTTTAATAATGGTGGAAAATTTATTTATTTATATTAATATTTACATTGTACAATACTAATTAATTTATCCTGAAAACCAACAATAGGTTTATGTAGGACAAATCGTTCTCATGTTTCATATTTAATACAAATGTTCATATTATATTACAAATGTTGAAGAAATTAACACAACTAATCAATCCATGTATTAATAAGTAGGTTCCAATATAAAGGAGAATGTGAGGTGCATATATTAATATGATGCACCACATCCCCGTAACGTCGCGTGGGTAGTTGTGTCACTCATTCAAATGACACATCCTACCCACTAGTGTAAACTACGTGTCCATACCATACAGGATGCTCCAAAATCATGTGGTTGTAAATAATATTTTTTTAGGATTGGTTTAATATTACGTGCTGTAATTTTATGTTTTATATCTATAGGCAGCTTATTTATAAGACTTAGCGATATGTACTCAGAAGTTCTTTTACCATAAAAGTTTTTGAAATTGCGTCTTATAAGTTTTTGATTGGAAATGCTTCTAGTAACTATGCCAGTATTATTTGCTTTAAGGATCTGTATTTCAGTTCTAAAGTACTGCTCAACCAGAAGACTAAAGTTCACTTTTTGGTGTATGGGCATTACTCCGCAAAACCCAAATAGTCCTAGCGGGTCAACTTTATATTTAAGTTTAAGTTTACGCGGTACAATCAGTTTCAGTAACATATACTGTAAGTTAAAGATTTGATCTAAATATGTCTTGTATGTCCGTCCATAGCTACTAAGACTATACGATACAATACTTTCCACTAACGCTTTGTACATAGTCAACAGCACATCAAAAGGTATTCTATTTTTAATAATATAAAATTTTGTTAAGATCGCTTGTAGTTTGTTACAAATCATGTCAACGTGTTTAGTCCAGTTAAACCTATCATCTATCACTAAACCGAGGTATGTAGCACTTTTCACCTGCTCCAGATATCGACAATCAACGTTACAAGAGGTTTGCGATTTATGCAGGCAGTCATGGCTGTGAAATGTGATTTTGACACCGTCCTTACAGGGATTCGGATTATGACTTGACAAGATATGGATGACTTTTGTTTTGTCAGCATTTAGAACCAGACCCGCATCGTGTGACCATTTACAGATGGTTGTAAAATCTTTATGAATTTGTTCATGCGCAACGTTTAGATCCCGATTGGCCGCAATTAAACACGTATCATCTGCGAATTGAAACACAGTACAATGTTCAATAATATTTCCAAGGTCATTCACGTAAGCCAAGTAATGCAAAGGGCCAAGAAGCGATCCCTGAGCCGTGCCTTCGGAAAAGTGCATTAGTGAAGGAAAGTGATATATTGCAATGAATAGCGGTGTTGTTTGTGTTAGTGCCAAATTTCCATAGAGAGCTGCAATAAGGGACCTTCTGCCTTATTGGGGCAAGGACCAGGACCTCGGACTGAGGACTTGACATCGACAAACGACTAGACATGACTAAAACTATATAACAAGAAAATATAAATACTGAAGACTAGGCTGTATGGACTAAGTTTCCTTTGCCTGCTCAAGATAGGCGAAGACAACTACCAAAAAAACAACAAACAAAACGTTTATTAATAGAATTTAAGAATGTCTTTGAAGTAAAAGTTCTAACGAGCCCAAAGACAATGCCAACTCGACCCCGAGTCAGTCTGAGAGGGCGGGAGGTATGACCTATTTCAGCGCTGAGTGTCACCTTGACCTTTTGCTTTACATTATAATAATATTCAGCTCCAGTTGTAGAATTCATGGTAGGTACTTACTTACACGTGATTTTTTTGAAGTGAAAACTTTTAGCGCGGTACGCATATTTTTAGATAATATAAAATCTCATAAAAAAAATAAGGAGCTAAAAAAGTATGCATGGATCGCGAAGCCTGGCCATCTGTCCTCTCTGACCACCCCGTTAGGGATACAGCGTGAAAATAGTTCTTTTTTTATAAAATCTCTGGACTCGCGACACCGTTATGAGACGCAGCTATAGTTTGTGCATATATGCATGTACATAATATAGCAGACCGCGAACGCGTCTAGATAAATAAATCATCATCACTACATGTTATAAAACAAAGTCGTTTCCCGCTGTCTCTCCCTATGTATGCTTAGATCTTTAACACTAACCAACAGATTTTGATGCGGTTTTTTCTAATAGATAGAGTGATTCATAAGTAAGGTTTATATGTATAATTTGTTAAGTTTTTGTACACATTGAGTAAATTTTAACGATTTTGTTGAGGGCGTCAGAAAAATATAGCCGTCCACATTTTACCGAGGCGTGCTGCTATTGCATTTTTTCAAACCTTCCATTTGGCTTAACGGCTGTCATGTTATCAGTAACCGGGACCAACGGCTTACCGTGCCTTCCGAAGCACGGAAACGCTTGTAAATAGCGAAAGTCGCAGTGATCGTTTACAGAACACTGAGCTAGCGGCTGCGAGCGCTTTAAAAGATTATCTGCTTTTATGAGACTCACTTTTATACAATGTGTTTTTCTAGATACGAGGCGACGCCATTGAGCTGGTTACAAAATTTTGCTCTTAATTTGCCGTAGCAGTATAAAAGTTTCGCTCCGTCATTAAGTCATATCCAATTTATAAAGCTTATTACATTTATTAGTCTGTTTCTTTTTGTTTACAGTTTTATAACATAAAGCCTTATTGACATTATAATGCTTTTATTATTAATACATTGAACAAGCTTCAGATAAGTCATTAAAAATGTTTTAAAAGTCATAAATTTAACAGCGCTGACATGCCGTAAAGCTTATTAGATACTTAAAGTAGTTTTTTAATATTTTAATATTCATAAATTCATAATTATGTACCATTAACGAATACTTAATTTAATTAAAAAGATATGCCGATAGGATATACCCTAGTATGGCTTATCAAATAGGTATATATACCTAGGAAATTATCGTAACTAGAATACAAAATAATTAGCTTATTATTTAATATATAAAATACTTGACACTAATTGAATGTGTCTATGGCGCTCATGAGCAACCTTTTTTATCTGTGGCAGGTAAACCCTCGTAACACAGGGTCCTACAAGCGGTGGGAGGGGCATTGATTGATTAATGAATTTTTTTGTAAATTTGTTTTCATGATAAGTACCACACAGTTTACAAGACCTAGTTCTTATCGTAGACCTAAATACAACTAAACCTAAAAATAAAACTTCTCAGCAAGCCCTTTCATTTGATACCTATATTGTAACAGCGCATATTGGGTTTTCTATCTTTTTTTTAATTTACAACGACGTCATATAGCAAACAACGCATTGTCATTGAGACTAAATGTTTTTACAAAATTTCAGTTCAACAAAATAAAGCTATCTGCTTCAAGATTAGTTTCAAGATTACCTCGAACAAACATATATTGTAAGTTACCTAATTAAAAAGCTTGTAAAAAAGCTCCTACCAAATAACCATTTATATAAAATAATTGGCCAAATTTCACTATCGAAGCCACAGGCGTCCTGTACTAAAATCATAAAATCATTAATTATATCTGTTAATTATTTTCTTAATTTTCTGCTTAATTACGAAAATTAATTAACAGATTTTGGGATAGTACCAGGCAAATGTCATAAAAGTTACTTTATTAAGCAGAAAATAAACGCATGAACTACATTAATTAATAAAATACTAAAAAAGAATTATACTTCATCATACTCCTTGTGTGTTACTGGGAATGGGTACGAGTAGTTACATTGATAAAGGTTTTAAATATATTTAATATTACAATATAATTAAATTCTTTATTAAATTTCTCCTCCTTTTATGGTGGGACCTACAGTAACCTACACTCTCATGTTAAAAATTTTGTCATATGCTACTCTTACACAAAATCAGCACAATACCAATTTTTCATTGTTAAACAGATGTCAACGTACATGAATACATAAGCATGTACATAATTATGGATCGCGTCAGGTCACATGCCTTGTAAATCAGTGCGTGACAAACCAGTAAGTCGATCGAACTGTTACTCGATACAATATCACGATAACTCGAATATTTCGTTCCGATTCACTTCCCGATCCCAAAGGACATCGATTAATGTCATTCTGTCTAGACTTTTAGTCGAGTCAGCCAGCGCTCAATATAAATTGTTACTGAACTGAACTGAACTTGGTTTTTCGAAAACATATAGCTATTTTTCATCGATACATTTTTAAAAGTATTAACGCGAAAATGTAGTGTAATAGCGGGAAATCGATTTGAATAAACAGATACTGCATACTTTATGCTTCTTTAATCCGTATGTGACCTGCTCGACCTTAGAATATAGATGAATGCGTCACCAATGCAGGTAAATAATGACCTTGTCAATAACCCTTTTGCGAAATTTTCTTAAGAATACTACAATAGTGAGAGATTGTGGAACGATCCGAGCATCTCGGGAAGTTATTTTCATGAGATGCATTACTTCATTCAAACATTCATTCATAATTCAGAGAGATGTGACAGCAGGGAGCAAGCGTAAAGTTATCTCAAATATTAATTTCTTCCCCGTGTTTTCTTCCGAGGGCTCACCCGGGATTGCCCATCCATACGCAGATGTAGGGGCACCGTGTGATTTTAGTCGAGTCCGACATTAAATAGATATATGAGGAATTCCACCCGTATTTCTTTTTTTTTATCACGTTTTACATTTCGATATTTTTATTAAAATACGCGAAACATTTCATGGCACAACATGGAACAATTTACATGGCACCAAATTGCGAGTGAATATAAATTAAAACGAGATTTGAACGATCTGACATAAATGCTATTTATACTGGAATGAGACTCATGACAATACACTAATGTATATTACAGTTATGCGTGGCTATACAGAGGTGTACATATGTCTTAGTGTGACCTGAATGCAAGCTGTTTGCATCATTAGGAGACCACTGCTCTTTTATAGGGCATTCGACTAGCGATTTATTACGGTATGTCATGTTACTTAGATTTATAGCTCTCGTAGCCCCGCCAACTTATTGTTCTGTAAACGATCACCACATGTTACCAACGCTTCGGGGATAGAGGCGTGACAAATAAACATAAAAACAAAACATAAAAATATGCGGTTGGGAGACCCACTGTTAGGAAAAAAGTTCCTTAGGTTTTCTTTTTTTTATACTACTGAGGTGGCAGACAAGAATACGGCCCACCTGATGGAAAGTGGTTACCTATGGACGTTTGCAACACCAGAGGTGCGGCACTCGCGCTGCCGACCCTGTAAAAGCCTTCTAAAACCCGTTTTGAAGAACCCCATACAGTAGCCGTTCGGGAAAACCCAGGCAGGAAGCTCATTCCTAAGCTTACGCGGAATAAAGTGCCTATCGGACCTAACCGTATGCGAACACTCCGGACGCAAAGTGGGAGGATGAACACCTTGTCTGTGGCGAGCGGTGCGATGATAGAAAGTAGCCGTGGGCATAAGGTTTTAAAAAACATTAATAAATAAATAATGAAATAAAGTAAATAAATAATAGGTTAAGAGAGTAGGCCATGAGAAAAAACACAAAAAGAATCTCTTTGCTTGCAGTAGGCTCGATACACTCACATACACGTGGCATACGGCATTTCGTTAAGACAACGCTCGTGAAAGATAATATTATAATCATGTTTGCAATAAATGTTAACAGTCGAACACTTCTATCAAGTTCCTTCGAACTACATTAAAGTATGTACAAGACACTAACGTGATTCGTATTTAGTTCTCTCTATATGGAATACAGCTGCATCTCACGAACATATGGTTTTCCTGTATGGTGACGTGACCGGATCTGCTAAATATATTGTATGATTGCCGAGCAGCGGACGGACGTCAGCGCAAACTGACCGAGGGATACCGCACATAACAAACAATGAAATCCATTTTCTAACAGCACTGAGAACAGGGACAGACGTAATAAAATTACGATATAGTTTCAATAACAACAGCACTCATAGTCCTAAGGATGATTATAGCTCCGTCTTGGCATCAGGTGACGAGCGGCCGTAAGTATAAACTGACTGATGGAGATGCCTTTAACAGAACAGAGTGACGAAAAAACAACGATCGATCTCCAAACCGGGATTGGACCAATAGTTGTAATGATATACTTTCAGTAAAACGCTAAATGAAGTAGTATGAACAAAAAATATGAAATATTGCAAACAGTGGTCATTTTCAAAGCCCCTTACGTTATAATAATGGAGGTTCAAACAGTATTCAATATAAAGAATGCCCCTGTCCCTGGCCTTACGTAAACAGTATTAAAAATTAGGACATGCAATAGGAATAAGAATTCGTTATATTAATAACGAATAAAGAGTATATAACACACAACAGTGAGAGTTCTATTGCGACAGTACCATCTCCACGGAGTTGTCTATCCCCTCCCCCTTCTCCTACATAGGTACCACGGGACCAGACAACAGGGCGATAAAGTTTACTAACACGACAATTACTGACCGCCTGGGATTAATTTAAATATCTGCTTCGGTGGCGCAGTGGTAGTGTATGCGACTGCTGCGACTGAGGTCCAGGGTTCGATTCCCGGGTCGAAAAAAATATTTGTGTGATCTATAATATGTATGTATTTAGAAATATGTATGTATGTTTATCAGTCTAGAGCAAGTGAATAAAATTGTGTATTTAGGGAGTATGTTTAGCGCAGACGGAAGTTGTGATTCGGATGTAGAACGGCGAGTAGCTGCCAGAAACAAAGTTAACGGTGCCTTGTCCCGATTGGTAAAGCGACAAAGTATCGTAAAAGAAGCACGACTCGCGATTCATAAAGCAGTGCTAGTGCCAACGTTGCTTTACGGTAGCGAAACCAGGGAATGTCAGCAGATGCATAAAAGTAAATTGAATGCTGTGGAGATACGATAACTTCGAAAATTGTGCGGCGTAACTTTGGCCGACCGAACACATACGAAGTGATACGCAATAATGCACGTTTGATTGAAAGTGTCAGCGTTAAGCTAGAAAGGGGCGTGCGCCATTGGTTTGCACACGTCCAACGAATGAGTGAGGAACGATTGACGAATATATATTGTGCGAAAGTAGAGGGTAGAAGGTGTCAGGGTAGGCCGAGACTTACATATGAAGCCCGCGTGAGCAGATTGCCCAAAAGCGGAAAAATCAAAAGTACTTGAATACCCAGACGTGCGTGTATGAAGCGATTGATGAATCTGCAAGAAGCGAAAAAAGTATGCATGGATCGTGCAGCCTGGCGATCTGTCCTCTCTGATTAACTCGTTAGGGATACAGCGTGAAGTTAGTTTAGTATAAAAAAACACTTTTTTTTTTTGTATTAATTAATTGCAACTTACTTCTCATCCTACGTCTTTTCTTCATAGCATAATCATTACTCGTAACCGGCTTGCTGATCGATAAATGTCTATCAAATGAGTCAAAGTTCGTTCTTATCTAAGATATAACAAGTAACAAAACTTAAGCCAATCAAGTTTCACAGTCCCGAAACGAAGTCATTGGGTTCTGTCAGCTAAAGAGACAATTTATCGAATGATTAGATTAATTCAATTTATCCGTGACACTGAAATGGCCCTCTTCCTGCAGCATCGGAGCTCGCCATTACTCGTTAACGACAGGAATTCTTCTGAAAATGTGAACACATACATACGTTACATAAATTGGATGAGCCCGAGATTTGCGGTCGTATGCGATTTTATTCACGTTTATATATTTTGAGATAAAGTATTCTCATTTTATTAGTACGAATGGACCCAAAAGTGTCTTATTAAAAAGTATGTTCAATTAAATAAAGATCCTGATATGCTCTACCGCCAGAAGTCTAATCGTGATGTTAAGATAGCATAGCTGTATTTATTGAACTGGGTGTAAAAATATTATTATTACTCTCCGTGTCATTTCTAGAGATTTAAGCGTTCCAACAAATAAATAAATATTAAGATAAACAAATGGATAATACTTCATATATACATCACTTAAAAATAAGCGAATGCCCTGAATACAATGTCTATAACCCCTGAATATAAAATACATATTCAACAATATTTGGCGATAAATTATGAAATAAAACTTACAAAAACTGTTTACAAATATATACATGACACTATAAGCTTTAAAAACATTTCCCACTAGAGTGGAGCACCACTCTTATGGGTTAAAAATATTAGAAACGGGGATGTCCCGTTTCATAATATACTCGTTTGTATATAAGCGCCACGTTATCCTCTGCATATGCGTCCATTTTAAATTTCAAGTGATAACACAGTCTAATTTATTGTCGTCGATATCCACTTTTATGCTTAAACGTTACATAACATCAAAAGTATGTGTATTGAACAGTGTCTTTTCAGAAAGTTATCAATATTTGGCAAATAGTTGTATTATGGAAATGTCTTAAAGTAAAAATAAACATGACATCATGGCACTATAAATCTGACATTTAACCCTTTTCATTGGTCCCCTCTAGTGAGTTTAACAAGTCCCATTTCTCGTTATAAGTAGGTACCTATCTATAGTGACTCAAGAGCTAAATTTTAGATTTTATGTTAGTTGCAAAACGATTGTACGAATTTAGAATTATTCAACAAAAATGATTGTCAGATTTACAATATATTAAAATAAGTAAACCTTCAGGTTTCTATATGTATTCTATACAGGTATAGGTATATAGAGTAAAATGAAAGTAAAACGATTTCTAATCAAATCATGCCTTTATTGCCGAAGGGGCTCATAAGAGGCATGCTACATCAAAAAATATAGGTATCAAAAAATAATATTTTGCTGACTTCATTTTTCGTATTTTTCATTAATTTAACAAAGCATAACTTTGAAATTCTTTAATTATTATTTTTAAAGAAGTTTCACTTCTTACCTGTGTACTCTGGTACACACACATATTTTTTATAACACTGAGGTACATAGTAAAAAGTTAATCAAATTGTAGAAACCGTCATTATTCTTTAAACTAGAGAAAAATGGATCCTGATTATTATAATAGATTCAATCCAAAAAAAAGTTGTCGCATAAATTTATTATTCATGGGTATGTATACTTAAACCAATAGGGACACCGATATTTGCTTTCATTCGATTAGATACCAAAACTAGGGTTGTCACAAATCGAAACATATTTTTTTCCTGTCATCGTATTCGAAATTAAAACACTTTTTAACGTAGTAATCTTGATAATGCCTATACTTATACTTTTATAAACATATTATAAATATTTTCTTTATTACAATAGGTCAAATAAAAACAGGTAATATCTATGGCTACGGCTGATAGCGGTCCTATTATTTGTGGAGGATCACTATCAGTATTCGCTGTACTTGCCATTTATCGTTTCTTTGACTAGAGGTAAAAATAAAAATAATAAGAGTGTGCTTAAGACCGCACGGCAGAAGTGTAAACTTCATTGGCAACCCCAAAAAAAAAGTTTTCTATTTAGGTAAATACTTCCCAAACAACAAGAAATGATATTAAAATTTCATCAAGACACAACAAACATAAAAACATGTAGCTGCAACCGAGTTGGAAACATCTTCTTTGTTCTGTCCAATAATTTCACTAAAAGGTGGGAACCCTAGCATAGCTTATACAACGGTCAAACATTATGGAGTAACAATGTCAATAGTAATTAGTAGCAGTACAATGTAGGACAGGTGATTCGGGGTCGGTCAGAATGTGTGGTGACCCGAACACTATCGGTTTCACATCAACCCGGGCCCGGGGCTTCCCATATCCGCTTACGCAGACCACGTCATTACTGACTGACGCTAAGGGTTAAACTCGACCGATGAATACCCCTTCAATCCTCAATCAATTGTATGTATATTATGTTTTAAAATACCTAGCTTCGGAAGATGATAATTATACTTTTTAACCTGTGATAAACAATAGTTAATATTAGTAAGATGTATGTATACCTGGTTACCCTCTAAAAGTACAGAGTAGCGTATTAATTTAGCTATTATGAAGATTTTCCTGATTGCATTTCATCTCCTGTCTACTCTCTCACTTCTGCATTTAGTTTCTAAAGCATGACTAATGGCCGGTTTCAAAATTCTATCTTCAGTTAAACATAGATCGCTACCACAGATAAACAGTTGATTTTTAACTTTAGTGACAGTTAGTTCAATGTCATTGGTAAATATTTCTATCAATCTTTGGTTATTGAAACCGAAATTTTCGTCGATAGGTACCGATGGTAACTATTTTGATATTATTGTAGACAATAGTAAAAGATAGATAGGTTATTAAGACCGGCCGTAAGAGCTCGTAACTACACTTCAATGTCGTCCGTCATTTTTGTCAACGTCACGACGTCGTAACACGTAACGTGTCACGAGTTCACGACCAAAGACTTTACACTTATAACTAGACTGTTTAACCGAAAATATTCGTTGAGCTAAAATGACATCTATTTTCTTAACAGTAGGGTAGCTATTTCTTTATAAGCGGTAGCTAGCTATAAACGGTCCTGGCGGGAGAGCTACTAAAGGTGCTGTGTCCTTGTCTAACGCGCTGCCAGCACAAACAACCATTGGATTTGGTAGAAATGGTAGAAAAAATTATATATTTCTTTTTTATGATTTAGTAAAATTATTTATTCATAAACTTTGGAACTTATCTAAATATTTCTACAGTTACTGTAATTATTAATAAGAACTTCATAGTATTAAAGAAAATACTCATTAATACTTAGTAAGAGTAGTACTTAAATGTTTGAGTTTGGTAATACTAAATGCAAGATCCTCCTGGAGACATTTGGCGGGAAGAGTGACAAGTGCGGACGCTTGCTTTAGATTATTTTCTAAAACTAGTGCATTTATCTTGTTTTATGTGCGGGAGTGGTGATTTCTTGGACATAAAAGTTGTGTTAACGTGCTATAGTGAAAGACAATGATATATATGCAGTGAAATGCTATTTTCTCTCTTGCCGCGAAACGTCCACTGACAACCTTAGTATAAGAATCACCATTATACTGAGGACAAGGACCAGGACGGACAATGAGGACACGACATCGACTGGACAGGACTAATTAGAAGATAAGATTGAAGAAATATGATATAAAAAATAAGATTTGGCTAAAAGGTCTTAGAAACCAGGCCATTAAATAAATATAAAAAAAAAAAGATCCTCCTGGACCCGCCATCTTGCTTAAAGTGTAGGGTCACCATAAACTTTATTGATCAAATATTTTTACAATCTCATAATAGTAGGTAGGTATATACTTACGTATCGATTGTTTTAAATTGGAGATGTACCGTTATAAGGTCATTGTATGCTCGTGCTTCGATTTGCGATTGTGTAAATTTTCATATTAAACCTGTTAGATTTTCATGAAATATGGTTAATTCATGTTGTGTGACAAGGTGCAAAAATGACTCTTATAACGGTAGCAGCTTTTCTTTCCACGTGTAAGCAACAACATAGTAACAGCACCAACCATATTTTTAAGTAACATAGTATTTTGTTGATTAAAGATTATTTCAATCTTTTAGTATTAGTATATTTCCCGATGTCATTGAAGTCATTAGTATGAAAGAAATAGAACAAGCGATAAGAAGTATGAAATGTGGTAAGGCTGCGGGAAAAGACAGAGTCACTGCTGAGATGATCAAGTACGGTGGGTCGCGTGTCTGGGACACACTATGTCTGTTATGCAACTTGTGCTGGCGGACGGGTGAGGTCCCAGATGACTGGCGAGTAGCAGTTGTAGTACCTATTTACAAAGGGAAAGGCTCGCGCCTAAACTGCTCCAGCTACAGGGCGATCAGCTTGGTCAGCTTAGCTAGTAAGGTGTATGCAAAGGTTATAACGGCACGAATGCAAGAAAAGTCTGAAAGGTATTTATGGGAGGCTCAATGCGGATTCCGACGTGGAAGAGGTTGCATGGATCAAGTGTTTTCTCTCCGCATGATCGCGGAAAAGTTTCTGGCTCTTAGCCAGAAGGTTTTCTGCGCTTTTGTGGATCTAGAGAAAGCATTTGATAACGTTGTGAGAGAAACGCTGTGGGACTTGCTGCCAGGATATGGTGTGGACGGCTCGCTACTGCGGGCAATACAGTCGTTTTATAGGGACTGTAAGGCTTGCGTGCGAGTAGGGGGGGATGTGTCACCTCTTTTTGATGTCTGTACAGGCGTCAAACAGGGATGTGTCATGTCCGCCTGGCTGTTCATAGTGTATCTGGACAGTTGCCTGCAGAAGTTGAAAGATTTTAATATGGGTGTGAATTTGGGTGACTTTACAGTAAACTGTCTGCTGTACGCTGATGATGCGGTGCTCATGGCCTCATCAGAAGCCGACCTTCAGGCATTAGTCACTAATATGAAAGAGGGGTGTGAAAGTAAGGGTCTCCGCTTGAATGCAAGTAAAACTAAGGTTCTAGTATTTGAAAGAGGTGACGTAAGAACTAAATGCGTAATAACATGGCAGTCCTTAAGCCAGTTGAATGCCTTATGGGCGGCTTGAAAAATTTCAACAGCTTGTCGCCACAACCTGCACCTGTCCATTTCAACACGACAATGGGCTCACCACCTGTTACGTGGGACAAAAAAACAAAAGCATACGGTGAAACGTGGGCGTATATATATATATATATATATATATATATATACATATACATAAAGGCGTGAAAGTATGTTATGTTAAGTTGTATGTGAAAGTATGTTTTTGTATTTTTACTTACAATAAATTCAGTAGGTTCGAACAATCGTTCAAGGAATTTGTCGTGTGTTCTAATTGGTCATGGTCACTTATTTAGAAAGAGACACCGCCACTGCCGAGAGCCATCTCACGCGGATCGATTATTACGCAGTAGTGCACAGCACAGTCTAGTTATAGGTATAAGGTCTTTGGTCACGGCACGTCACGTCGTCGTAACGTGATTTTATGAACGACGAGTAACTTTAACACATTCTACGAAAACCAATGAAAATTGAAGTATGTTACAATGCAAATAAATCTACAACAATGTAATGTATGTAAAATTACCTATATGCAGTACAAATGTACTGAACTAATAGATAACCCTGCTCCCACAGATACAAAATGTCCAGAGACGACTAGAATAATTAGCACGACCGCCTTATCGCATTTTAATTAATTCCATTGGAGCGTTGTTGGAAGCTCGATCAATGTTCGTCTGGCTCTCGCAAATGTAAATTCCACTGTCCGGTGCTGTGAATCCTTAAGGACGAATTCAGTTTTAATGTAAATTTGGCTTTTAAACTAATTAAATACAATATGAACATCGAAAAAAGGTTAAAGCCGATTGTGTCGGTAATTATGACGTAAAAATTCTTTTTCTACATTTTCACTATACTAGCGGCACGCTATGATGGCCGTTTTGACGTTTGTCTTTTCATGAAGTTTCGTATTAATTTTAATTACATTTTATTTGTAGAAATATGTGAGTATCAGAGGGTATGTATACTACGGTAGAAAACAGAGTACTTTTATAAAACAAGTAAAATATCATCACTATTGATATATATCAAAACAGCCATCATAGCGTGCCGCTATCGCGCTAGTATAAGCATGGTGCTGAAGTAACTGTCATCTCACCTCCACAGAAAGGTATAAGCTACTAGCTAAACCCCGTGGCTTCGCCCGTGACATACCTCGAACCCCCGTGATAACCACCTTTAGTTTATTAAATTTTTCAATATTCATTTTACAATATTTTTTTCCTATTTGTAAACATAATATGTTATTAGATATCTAATGAGTTAATAAAGAGACGACCAGTGTGTACTCATCGTGATGTAGCAATTCGAAATTGCATAAACATTTACATTACTTACGAAGTAAAAACATGGCTTGTTGAAAACTCATCAAATGCTTTAAACGTTACCTATATTATTATTGCAGCAATTGCTCATAAACACGCCATTCAACGCAAGATTTAAAATACAAGGTGTAAATTTCAGAGCCATTAGCATGATAACTTTACCCCTGTAAAAGGCAAAGGCTACGGGTTCAAATACTGTCCTTATATTTAAATTACGACTTGCATAAATAAAATATATTAATGTAGCATCACGAAAATATAATAATTATTATTAAGTCATCTCATGAATGACAATAACACTTCCCCTTGCAGGAAACACTTCATATAGGTAAGTGCCTATTAAAGCAACTTCCGTTATAATTCCGCCTCTTTAACATGTTCAATTCATTCCACTCAATAGGTATTATGCCACAGATACCTATGCTTCAGTAGCTTTTTAAAAAAATAAACAAATGTTACGCAGATTATTAGACAATAAGATTTGCCAACCTTGTTGATAATAACACTTTTTAAACAACAAAAGTTTGTCAAAATGTATAAATAAAAGTGAGGCAGTGTTGGAGTACCTGCGCTCAGGTAATGGCGGTGTTCACAATGGCATTCCGAGCATCTGAAATGAATCAAAATTCGGCGCAGCACGTCGATGACTAACGTCTCAGACCCTTCTGATAAATTACAATAATAATGGCCACCTCTATTGTTGTTATTGGGGATGATTTCATTAGGATATGCGCCCGCGCAGGTGTACCGGGTCGCAGCGGCTAAATACCGTTATCTGTCAAGCGTATGATTAGTGTTCCTTGTTAATTGGATAACAGATCCAAAAACTACCAGCCGTGAATTAAAATTACTCATCGTCGGGGCTAGCGCTGCCCGAAATGAACAAGTGTATCCCTAAATGTCATTTATGGACAGGTTGAACGTGTTTATTGGAGTGAGACAACAAGTCGTCCCTACTAAAACGACTGGTTCTCGATTATTTGTACGCGGCGGCGACCTCCCGCGCCGAAGTGAACAATGAAAGTGAGAGAGGGCAGGAATGCAAGCGGGGGGGTGGAGAAGGCAGGTGCGGGCGCGCGGGGCTCCATCGCCCGTTCCCGGTTCCCAGGCGAGGAATGCCAGCACGAGCAACAAAGCCTACCCGCCGCCATTCACCCCGCGTCTCGTCCCCTCTCCCCACGACTGCTCCCCGCTAGCGGTTCCGTCCCAGACACGTAATTTTTCGTGACTTTCCTCTAAGTACTTTTTACGAGACTTTGAATTTGGTTTACCGATATATTCGATATTCAAAAATCGTCGCGTGCTCCCATTCATTACAGCAAAACATATTCGCTTCATCTGCCAATAAATTATGTAAGAAGTTTCGATCCATGTCATTATGGTATATCTATCTACCGACTGGCAACACAGTATGTTTTGCGATACATTGAGTACACAGACCAGTGTGTAATGTAATGTATCGCAAAAATACTGTAGGTACTTACTATGTGATTATAATAAGAGGTATTGTTCCATTCACGCAGGTCAGTCGAGTTTTAAGGTCGGGTGTCGTATCACAAACAGCTGACTCTTAATTATGTGTCTACATGTCATGTCTAAATACTTTCGTAATATGAATTTTCTTTCTTAGCTGGTAAATGCACATAAATACACATTTTATAGTTTGAGTATTAATTTACAATCGTTTCTGAGTAATGGGTGATGTCGTCCAGTAAATAAGTTGTTTGCAAAACCGTGATTTTGTATGACGCACGTAAGGTGTAAGTTTAGACATGCTTTACAAGCGAAAAAAAAAGCAAACTTATGTTTTTAATAATAATACATCGTATCGGTATTACCGTAATGGTTGTGAAAGCCGTGTCACTATTAAAATTATTTTTTTAGTTAGAATCACCCATGCATGTAAGTTCTGACAAAAAATACAGTTCTTACTTACACTCACAGAGTAAGCTGAAGCTTGTTAAAGCTTTTTTTTTTAATATTTATAATGTAGGTAATTTATTTTTTAGTTAGTGTCACACCACGATGTCCCTAACAATAAATAGGCATTAAGGACTTTGTATCCAGTTGCCAATAAATTAAAAAAAAAAACTTAAAAATAATACACTTAATTGTTTCCCCCAATTACTCTAAACTTTTAAACGTTTTCAGTTCAGTTTCTATTATGTACGAAATTCCATCAAAATCTAATTAAAGAATGTGGCGGAAAAGGTTGGTTAACTATTTATTTTTCCAACTAATAATTACACCCGACCTTTTACGCTACCACACAATGGCAATGACAGTTGACAGTAGTGATGGAAATTAATGCTATTTTTTGATAATTTCACTAGCGTGCTAATTTTTATCTCTTAGCATGCGACGTACTATTGCTATGCTAATATGAATATCAATGAAGTAAACATCAACTTGCTAGGTCCTTCCGTTCCTGAGAAAATTTAATAATTACCAAAAAACGAAAAATTTACCGGGATCGACGTTAATGATGATGATGAAAAAAAATTCTACACCGAAAGAGTCTTAATTGATTACACAATATTTTTTAATAAGAACTGAAGATGACCGGGATTAACGTTAGATGATAATGATGATGATTCTATTATTTAGTAGCAAGATATTGAATCTACAAATTAACTGTCAAGAATAAATATTTTTTTAGACGCGTTCGCGGTCTGCTATATATACATGCATATGCCTAACGGTGTCGTGGGTCCAGATATTTATATCATCTAAAAATAAGCGTACCGCTCTAAAAGAAGTTTTCAATTCAATAAAAATAAAAAAAACTTTAGTTCCGTTGTTTTCCTTTCGAGAGATGGAACCCAAAAAATACATTTTGTATTACATTATTTATTCCACAATAAAGTACAATCACACGATTTTAGGGTTTATATATTCAAAATAAAAGAATAATACATAAAAACCAAAGTATCTACAACTCGTAAAAAGTACGTACGAATTTCGACTTCTTACTCAACTCAATGGCATTCACAGAATGTCAAAAAATTTATACAAAAATGGAATAAATAACCCCAAACACAAGCATTTAATAGTTAAAAATAATGGGCTAAATATCAACCGAGCACTTTTTCATTCACACACTCCGTATTTCGCAATAGCACAATGACACGATCCATTCATGAATTAGACGTGAAAATTCATTTTAGCAATCGCAGCGACGCATCATTCGCAGCTCGCCTGCCTAATGATTTAGTCGTCGCAGCGACGCAGCGTTCACAGCTCGCCTGCGATATGAATTTGTCGTGAATTATAATTATGAGTTTTGGCAATTTAATTTAGCATTCACAACTCGCCACTCAGTAGCGGCGCGAACGTCGTGCGTAATGCGCTTCGTCATGTTTTGGAGGGAGATTGTGGGTTCGTGACGAATTGTCAATTATTGCGTAATCGATGTCTCTTAGCAATAATTAATTTTACCAAGTACTGTTCATTAAATTAATACGAATGGAGTCTTAGCAATTAAATATGATTGCTAACGCTAATATTTCCTACACTAGTTGACAGTTCCTAGCAGTACTGCCAACGGCACGAAAACTACAAACTGCATGGAGTCCGCCTGTTTTGACGTTAACAAACACGAATATTATCATTTTTAACCGACTTTCAAAAACGAGGAGGTTACCTATGTGTTTGATTGGTATTTTTTTTAAGTAGGTATGTTTATCGATTACGCTGAGATATATGATCCGATTTACGTGATTCTTTTTTAGTTTAATGCAGAATGGTTGCAATTTGGTCCCATTAAAATTTCACATAGTTTGGCCCAGTAGTTTTTATTCACATACTTTTTCATAATAATACAGCATAATCAAACTAAAATCATCATGCTCTTGCCCTTGTCCCAATTTACTTGGGGTCCCTGTTATTCGTCTAAAAATTACAATAAAATAAATATTATAATAACTGAGCTCATTACAAAATATTTGTAACAATTAACACATTTTATAGATCTATTTCAATCCTTAATGCTTTTTAAGAATTCAATCAAAATTCAAATAAAATTATTTTTATCATCAACCGTAGATTGAAAATAAAGGTCAGTCAGACCTATTCATTTGAGATATCGAATTTTTTATGTCATTATGATATTGTTCAGTAAAAATATTGTAAAACTAATCTTCCCACGCCAAAAACCATCTTTTGTTTTTAATTTATATTAATATTTAGATAATAATCTTATGGTTGGTATGTTAATGTTTTATTTAAGCGTTTATTTATACCAAAAAAATGTTTTACTCAACCAATAAAATAAAATGTACAATTCCTTTAGTTTGAAGTAAATTATATAACTATTAATGTCCTTTAACCCGAGTAATTGGGCCTTTTAACGTATTAGGAAAGGCGAGGGCACCATAATGACATATTTATCAAAGCCATAGATAAAGTGACAGGTGGTTGAAAGGAATTACTTTTTAAATTGAATATTAGTACGCAGACACTACGTCTATACGGCCATTGATGTTATCTATTTAGGAATGTTTACAATATAAAGTCTTAATGTTATCATAAGTAAGTAAATATTTTGAGGTGCTGTTGTCAAACTATTTGATCAATCGATGCATTTCGTATTGAAATTTTAGTTATCATTTCATTATCAATTTATTATTTACCAAATCGGTGTCAAGTTAACGAAAGGCCAGGGTCAGCAAGCAAGTGGGAAGACACTGGGTAACCCAATGAGTGTGAGGTGAGGTGTAAAAGGAAACACTTAAAAACCCAAAGAAGAGGATTGCAGATGCCAAATTATTGGTAAAGATAGCACAGGCAAAAACCGCTTATTTTCTGGGTTAGTTGCACTTACGAGTCCTTACTAGATCGGTTAGGTTGTAATAGTTCACAATCCCCGAAACACTGCTAATAACAGAAATTGTTTGTTTTGAAGTGAAACTTCTTTATCTAAGTTGAGAAAAAATTTATAGATGTAAAAAAAATCGTCACGTTTTTCGGTTGCGCGACATGTTCTTTTAAGTGAAACTTCTTTATCATAAGTGGAACTTCTTCATCGACGTATGAGAAAATTTTTATAGCTGTAAAAAATGTCGTAAAGCAGTTTCACTTCTTGCCTGTGTACTCCGGTACACGCACATTTTTTTTTATTCGAGCAATAGCAAGCAACAGGCTTAAAGTTGGGTGGCCTTATTACCAAATCTAGACTTATGTAATACAAGCCCATCGCAGTACACTACATACGCAGTACAATGGCTATCCAAATGGTTTGTTTTGGTTTCTTATATTTAAATAAACTTACTTTAATATTATCAAGCCCTAAATACCAAATTGTGCAATAATATAAATAGACTGGAACTAGAATCGACTGGTTAAATATAGTTATAAGACAATATTTGCTTTCCGAATAAAATTAATAAAATAAGTTTAGGTATGTTGTACTTGTTGAATCCAATGTTCATTGATCATTGGCATATACCAAGTGATTTTGGTATTGACTGCATTAGACGCTACGCTACATTCTACCTTTCCATACGGTTAGGTCCGATAGGGGCTTTCTACGGTGTACGATTGGATTGTGGAATGAGATTCCTGCCTGGGTTTTACCGAATGTCTACAGTATGGGGTTCTTCAACGTGGGTCTAAGAAGGTTTTTACAGGGTCCGCAGCGCAAATGTTGTAGAGGTGCGGCACTGGTGTTTGCAAACGTCCATAGGCTACGGTGATTACGCTTGTCTGCCACCTCAGTATAAAAAGAAACCAATGAAACCGATAAGAGTAACTGAAGCAAAGAAACCAACTCCTTCCTTGTACAACAGATGTCCTTTTTGCAGTCAATGCTGGTTGCAGTTAGTAGATTATTGCTATATTGAACTAGTTGGACCCAATATTTGTTGCTGGTTGGCATATTCTAACTTATTATACAATTGATTCAGTTAGGTAAAAAAAAATGCTTCTTTACTGTATTCAGTAAACACTTCCAATGAAACCGAAAAGAATGCCCAAAAAAGAACTAAATCACACTCCGGCCCTATAGTAGAAATTTTGTTGCATCAGAACTTGTCACTAAGAGACACAACGATATTTATTACACACTAGGTGACCCCCCCAGCTTCGCCTATGACATCGATTAATGGGCTATCTAACACAAAAAGGATTTTTCAAATCCGACCAGTAGTTTCTGAGATTAGCGCGTTCAACCAAACAAACCTTTAGCTTTATAATATTAGTATAGATTAATTAGTGCAGCAATAAATTCAACGCAATACCTAAATATCTTGTGACCGAAATACCGTTAGGCGATTGAAATGCCTGTAGATAGAGTCGTGCAATAGATTGTTGAACTCTACCTGTTTCAAGTGTAGGTAGATATATTTTTTCAATACATTATGCCGTCATACAACTTTATCTAAAGATCAGTCTCTGATATTGATACTGATCCTTTTAAAAAAAGTAAAGTATTGAGCCGTAGACTCTAACATCATATCATACGGTGTTTCCTATGTAAATAAAAAATTAATAAATAAATATTGTTGGGACAACTCACACAACGCCATCTGATTCCACACTAAGCAGAGCTTGTACTATGGTAACCAGATAACTGATAAACATACTATATATTTCTAAATACATACATATTATAGATAAATAACACCCAGACACAGAATAAACCATCGTGCTCATCACACAAAGTTTTATCCTTGGTGGGAATCGAACCCACGACCTCTTGCGTAGCTGTCGGATGCACTTCCACCGCGGCACAGATGCAGTCATGTATAGTATATATGTATTTAACAATATTTAAGTTTGTATATCAGTTGTCTAGAGCCTATAGTAAAAGCTTATGGCTTAGTTTGGGTTAGATGGCGCTATGTAAAAAGTGTTCCACAAGAAATTGAAGAGAAACCTCTTTATCGACGCATAAAAGAAAATTTTATGGCAGTAAAAAAATGTCGTAAAGAAGTTTCACTTGGTACACACACATCACTACATATTATAAAACAAAGTCGCTTTTCGCTGTCTGTCCCTATGTATGCTTAGATCTTTAAAACTACGCAACGGATTACGATACGGTTTATTTTATAGTTAGAGTGATTCTCATAGAAGGTTTTTATGTATAATTTGTTAAGTTTTTGTATATTTATATTGACCAAATTATAACGATATTTGTTGGGGATGTCGGAAAAAATAAGCCGTCTGGGAGCTTTCACAAAAACGCTGCCTAAACCCTTTGAGATTAACAAAATAATGTATGGGCAATTGTGTATCTAATAAAGGTCTACAAAAAAGTCCGCGACGACATATGTCCATCTCTTAAGAATAACATACTATATCCATTTTAATACTTTAAAAAAACAGCAATTATTAAACGGTAATTTGAGGCTATTTACACAAATATGCTATTAATCCTTATCATTTTTACTACGTTAGTTGGCTTCAGCATTTCATGAAGATTATTTTGTCTCTTTATACCTTGCAAATTAAATGAATATCTTATGAGTTATCGCAAATTTAAAATTAGGCGCAAAGAAATTAATTTAATTCGACCGGGCCGTGCGGGTAGGTAGGTACTCGTACCTAGGTACTGGAGAGCGGAGAATAATCAATGAATTTGGAAAATGTTCATACATTATTGTGAATGTGAAATTATTAAACAACTGGATTAAATGGGTGCCACGGGGTTCGAAGTATGTCACGGGCGAAGCCGGGCGGGACAGCTAGTATTTTTATATAACAAGGAATGTTGCCACTCGCTCTTATTAATAATAGCAAAATCAATAATTATTATTAGTGCTTTTGCAACAACCATGAACATTTTCACTTCAATCTCTGCTTTATATTGCAAGCTATTGTGTAATTTAACACTTTGGTAGCTGTGAGAGAGTGTAAGTAACAAAAAAAAACATATCCAACTTGAAAACCTTACAGCAGTTAACCAAGGAATCGATCCCTATAATAGCTTCACCACTGTAGCAGACAATATGACAGCAGACTTAGAACTTACTTTAATAAACTGTTAATTGTTTTACCAAAATCAATCGAAAGAGAGTTTAAATCGCCATGTGTGTACCAATGTGGGAATCCATTCGAGTTTAAATGATACAATAAATTCTATTTTTCAATTCGTTCGGTTCACCACTTTGTATTCCTGACTGTACCTGCATATGTATTAACGCGATATGGTTCTAGTCAATCTCAAAAGTTATATCAGTTTCACTCAGTTTATAAATAATTCATATCTAAACGCTAATATTAAAACTAAAAGAGTCGCAATCTTTTGACTTATCTCATTTCTGGGCTATATGCAGTATATGTAATAATAGTATGCATCTCCCCGTACCTAAGTCAAAATAGAGGCACTATTTTTTTTATACCACTGAAGTGGCAGACAAGCATACGTCCCACCTGATGGAAAGTGGTCACCGTAGCCTATGGACGTTTGCAACACCAGAGGTGCAGCACTCGCGCTGCCGACCCTTTAAAAACCTTCTAAGACCCCTTTTGAAGAACCCCACTCTGGTAATTTTCACGCTCTATTCCTGACGGGGTATGCAGATAGGACAGATTGTCAGGCTTCGCGATCCTTGCATACTTCTTTCGTTTCATTCAGACTCATTAATCACTTTACACATACACGTCTGGGTATCTGAGTACCTAAAAAATAAATTATTATCCCCATGTTATTTTTAAACTTTCGTGGTGTGTATACGCCTATACATTAGTGTATGTAATTATTATATCGCGTGAAGTCCCGAATAGTTTATAAAATTTAAATTTTTCCCATTGCTACATTTTACTCTACATTACTATTGCTTCTGCCCGTGCCCTAACTCGTATTAACCTTTACAATATTAAGCCTTTCAATGTTTGTGACTTAGACTTTGTGAAGATATTTTGTTATTTAATCACGTTTAACCCCAATCAACCGCTGTGGAAAAAGGGTGCTAGAAAACTTTTTATCATTAGCTAGTAATAGTAGGTACCTAGTGAATAAATTGTAACGTATTTCCTTCCTTAGGTTAAAGCCCGTCATACACATAGCTATAATAGGTATATATTAATATGTCGTGCTATAATATATATTATAGTAAGCTACCACACACGGAGACGATGCTATAATATATATTTCGCCTTCATTCATTGATGGTCGGTCTAGGGTTTGTAGATATATTAATATGCGATAGTATAAACGTCATAGAAATATATATTATAGCTGCGTGTGCGGTCTCACTTGAATATTTGTATAGAAAATATATCGTAATTTGCCTTGTTATAATTTACATTAATATTTATTATAGCTACGTGTGTGACGGGCTTTAAACTAACTATACAATATCATCACAATTAGTTCAGTTATTTGCTTAAGAAAAAAAAGTTTGAGTTTACTGTGACTGACATAGTCGGTTTATTATGCTAAGTAATTAGGTTGGTGTTAGATTGATTGGTCATTGAGTTTCCATAAATATCTTAAATCACCCTACTCATAAACAATGTCAACTGTTTTATTTAACTGATATTAATATTTAATCATTATAAGTCTAGGGTAATGTCGCCTGTTCGCTTCCAAAAGATGGGGCACTCAAAAACAGTGGGAAATAACCATACCGAGTCACTAATAAAAATGAACGGTATTTCTATGAAAGCTTAGATATGTGGTAGGTATATGCATATAAATAAAAGCTTTGTGCGCGTTACCACCATTACGTAAAAAAATACTAAAATCTTGTATAATACAAATACTTGCGATCGTAGGATATTTTGCAAAAAAAATAGTGCGCAGCAGCGCGTTTCACGGGAAAGTTTTAATGGCTTTATTTCAAATTCGGGATACATTATCGTTTCTAAACCTTAATTATGAACCATATAATAAAGTAATGTTTGTGCTCAAATTTTATTTGACTAACAGTTAAAATAACGCTGGACGCGAACTGCACCACCAAATTTATACATTAGCCACATTGCGTCCGCAATGGACGCCATCTGGTCTATCTAATTCTAACTTGGATGCTTTTTATTATATGACAAATCATGACAAACATTATGAGTTTTATATTGATTCCATCATTATTAACCTTCACATTGTAATAGCCTCTTTGCGTCCACTATAACGACTATAGAAATAGATACTGATGTCGAAAATCATACTTGGACGCAAACTGTACCTATAGGTGAGACCTAAGAAAAGATTGCGTCCACATTTTAGTCACACACAGAAAGTGCCTTCTCCAGATCCACAAGAGCACAGATTTACTGTGCTCTTGTGGATCCGTTTTACTCCACCCGGGACCTGTAAGACATCGTCGCTCTTGCGTTTAGGTCCGTATTCCAGAACGTTACTTAATACTCAATCGACGCTTGAGAGTAGATTTTATAAGGCAAAATCTAGCCTCAAGCGTTGATTGAGTACTGAGAAACGTTCTGGAATACGGACCTTAGTCTCTGTCAACAATACTACACCTAAAATCTCTCATTTTTTTAAGATTAGTTTATTTTTTGTTATACTTATCTCTTCTAAGTTGGTGGACGCAAACTGTACCACAGGTGGTCGCAATCTGGATTTTATGGACGCAAAATGGGAAAATCATATGTTTTGGCTATTAGTCTAATTACTTATTAATATATCAAACGGTTTATCCAAAACTGTATAATTAATTTAACAAGACTGTATACAGAATATGTGAAATCCATTTTTCGTTCGAAATTACTACTCTAACATTTTTATTTTCTTGCTCAAACCTACCAACTCCACTAAGTGGACGCGAACAGGCGAACTTACCATTGGAAAGACAAAAGTCGAGTGGAAACAAAAATTTGGCTGGAAAATAAAATCCACTCTAGACCCCGTAGGATCGAGAATCTATTATAAACGCGAAAGTTTGTAAGAATGGATGTTTGTTACTCTTTCACGCCTAATCTACTGAATGGATTTTGATGAAACTACAATAATATAGCCTACACATCAGAATAACACATAGGCTACTTTTATCCCGGGAACAAGTTACTGTGGGAAACGAGAACGGAATAACTTCACCACGCCTGCGGTGCCGCGGGCCTCAACTAGTACACTATAATCCAGGGGACACATTAGTTATTGGGGGTCGAAGGGTCAAGAGTGGACTAAGCCAACTATGAAACAATATATAACGTCTCTGTATTTGACTCCTGATTTACAAAAAAAAACATATTTTCCACCGTACCTAGATATAAAAAGGACCTACCTTAACGCCTTCTTCTTTAATTTAGCACAAATAATAATATAGTCTAATTACATACAATTTATATAGGTATATTGTTATTTTTATTTGTTTATTTATTTTATGTAAAATTTTATCTGCTTAATTAAATCTAAATTAAGCATTTACAGAATTGCTAATTTGGGATGGTTTAAATTGATCTTACCTACCTACTACGTTGACCAATAAGCTTATTAGTAGTCCTTACTAAAATGAACTTTTAACATTGTCTTACCAAAATCAATCGAAAAAGAGTTTAAATTGCTATGTGTGAATGTGGTAATCCATTCGAGTTTATATGATACAGTAAATTATATTTTTCAATTTGTTCGGTTCACCAATTTTCATTCCTGACTGTACCTGCATAAATATTAACGCGACATGGGACAGTCAATCTCAAAAGTTATATCAGTTTCACACAGTTTATAAATAATTCATTTCTAAACGCTAATATTGAAACTAATAGCTTCGCAATCTTTTGAGTTATCTCGTTTCTGGACTAGCTATCTCTAGATCAACGATAGCGTGATTATATTCCCACCTGGTACATCGCTATCATCAGCTGATACGTTGTGGCGTCCGAAGAACTCTTCTGCCAGAGCGCACGAAATACCTGCTGCCGCTTCTGCCACTCTCACACATGCCACCACGCTCAAAATCACCACTAAACACTTCATGGTCACAGTGCACAAATATAAAATACAAAAGTTTACAAATAAACACGTTTGTTATAACACGGTACACTCGCGGGCGCGCACGTCAATGTCACTAGCGAGAGAAACACGTGCTCTCCCATTAGAGCGCCTTCCCGGACTGACGCACGGCCACGCACGGCCCACGCTGCACACAGCGCACAACTCTAAAATTTATGGAACTGAAATATAATTATTCCAAAGAGCTTTACTAAACTGGTATTAATTTAGCGAATCGTTTGATTATCGTGTATGACGCAACGGGCGTGTAAAATCTGTAAAAACTTGCTAATCCGGGGATATTGCTTGTAGCGTTGCGAATTGAGGTTTTAATGTTCAGTACAAATCAGACACGTCCGTGATTGTCGGCGTTTTTTTTAAAGGCTATAAAACATTGTTGTAAAAAATTAGTATTTGTGTGTGTTGTGGGTGTCTTATGGAATGGAGAGAGTATATCATTGATGATGTTGTGTTTGTACAATATACAGTATGGTGTCTTCTGCGGGTGATTGCGCGCGCAGTGATATCGAACGCGGCCGGTACAGCCACAGCGTGAGCTGAAATGCCTGCGACGAGAAAACCTACAGTCAATACAGTAAAGTAAACATTTAAAGCACTACTACTGATGTAAATGATTGTATCACTGATCGACTCGTCAGGCAATCAGTTTAGGCAGTAAAAAATCAATCTTCTAAGAGTCGTTTTCAGTAGCAGTAGTGTAAAGGTGATGTTATTTCCACTTGTCTGAACAGTTGTAAATACTAAAATAAGAATTTCTGAATCAATTAATTCGGACCAGAAACTGAAAACTTCTTGCACAGATACTTATAATATTAAGCTACTAATATAACTAACATACAAGAATTGTACTAATACTACTACTAACAAAATTTGGATTTTAAATCTGAAAATTAATATTTAGTCAAAATTATCTATATAATAAAACAAACGAAATCTATGAACACTAATTTCAGAAAACTTCGGGAACATATGCAAGTGAATTTTGACCCAGGTCAAGATCACACACAGGTCACAAGATTTGTTTTATTATTATGGTCGAATATCGACTATAAGGAAAATTGACTCTTAATAAACGACACGTAACAAACTATCAATGTCAATATGCCTTCAGAAAATTATACAAAGTTTTGTAGAGTCAGTGACTAAAATAAATATTCGTCACGTGTCTAGTCCGTCTCTACTTCCGAACATATAATAATAAGTAGTATTCTGTGATCTCTACATAAGTATAAGGAAGGATACAAAAATAAAAAAGCAAATTAGCAAAAACGCACCGTCTTCTCCAGAATATAGGATTGAGGCTTTGGGTGTGTTTTTATTACAAATTAATAGCTAACTGTGTGTTGTTGTATAAAGAGAGTAGTACTAACACTTACATTAGATTTAGGTCCGCATTCCAGAACGTTTCTCAATACTCGATCACCACTTGAGACTAGATTTTTCCCTATAAAATCTACTCTCAAGTGTTTCTTGAGTGTTGATAAACGTTCTGAAATACGGGCCCTTATTTTCTAATCCCTGATCGGAAAAATTATTTGTGTAATTTGCAAATATTTGTTTGGGATATTGAGTGCTTTATGTTTATGTAGTTGTCTAAGTCTTATAGTACACTTTATATAAATTTAATGTAAGCTAAGCGAGGCTGTGAGAAAAGTCTCGAAAATAACGAACTGACTACACGCTGTATCTCTGACGGAGTAGTCAGAGAAGACAGTGCCAAGCTTCACGATCGACGATGCATATCACTTCTTTCACTTCCTGCAGATTTATTAATCGTTTCACACATGCACGTCTGGTATCCTTTTCGTACTGTTTACACTGTTGATTGATGGCACTTGGTGGAACTTGCTACACATCTTGAACAAAAACACTTGTACTGTTCCACTTATTTATTATTTTACCTGACTGGTAACCGGTCAGGTAAAATAATAAATAAGTGGAACAGTACAAGTGTTTTTGTTCAAGATGTATCCTTTTCGTGTTACAATTAATTAATTATAAATCATTTCGATTAGCTCTACATTAAACTACAAACCGTTTATGTAATAAAATTGGCTGGAATTCAATCCATATACCTACTCTTCACCACGGTCCAAAGCGCCGCTTTATGCACATTCTGTTTATCTCCTTTTAGGGTGAAGCGCTCGTGGCCCCGCGGTCTCAGTGTTCGGTAAACGATCACAGAGGTACGCATCTTTCACTATGGCTGGTCGTCGGATGGGTGACCACTTTGTGGCATTTACATTTGCGAGCGTTTCCGTGCTTCGGAAGGCACGTTAAGCCGTTGGTCCCGGTTGCCAGTAAAATGGCAGTCGTTAAGGCTGGTTGAAGGCCTTATAGGCGGCTTAAAAAAAATTCAACAGCAGGTAGCCACAGCCTGCGTCTGTCTATTTCAACACGGCAATGGCAGAGGCATATTATATGCCCACTTTTCACAGTGTGGATTCCTGTCCCACGTAATAGGTGGTGAGCCCATTGCCGTGTTGAAATAGACAGACGCAGGTTGTGGCTACCTGCTGTTGAACTTTTTCAAGCCGCCCATAAGGCCTTTAACCAGGTTTAACGACTGCCATTTTACTGGCAACTGGGACCAACGGCTTAACGTGCCTTCTGAAGCACGGAAACGCTCGCGAATGTAAATGCCACAAAGTGGTCACCCATCCGAGGACCGGCCATAGTGAAGTTGCGTAACTCAGTGATCGTTTACAGAACACTGAGACCGAAGGGCCACGAGCGCTTCAAAAAAAGTTTATATAGAGAGCCAAAAAAAATTGCTAGTAAAAAAAACAATTGTATTTAAAAATGGAACCCGCACTTAAAGGCCAACGCAAAAATTATTTAACGGGACTTAGAGCCATCTCACACTGGCTTCTTTTAGTATCTGCAACCGATTCTGCGACTGTGTCGATGCTACTTCGCGTTTGGACGACTCTCTGGCATCCGGGTGCAGCATCGGTATCCCGGGTGTTGGCTACTGTTCGGATAGGTACTGTTTCATGAATTGAAAAATGATTCAGTGTTCTGTAAACGATCGCTGCGGTAAGCGAAAGGAATACACATGGTGAAAAGTGATCATATAATATGCCTCTGCCATCCTTTCGGGGATAATGCGTGATAGATAAATAATAAAAATAATAATAATATCATCAAATATATTTCTTGAAAACAAAATGGACTACTTCCAATGTCAAGAGAAACGCAGCCCACGGACTTGAGGTGCATACAAAGCGTACATTTTTACATCATAAACAATAGTGGCGGGTCGAAATGACCCATTCAGATGATGAATACCGCTCAAATGCCATATTTTTTAATTTATTACCGATAGATAATCCAGGTAGGTCGTTCATTGAGCGCTTTAGTAAGTCGCCGCCTGGCGAGAAACTATTGTCCGACCTGCTCTGGCGATGGGTAAATGCACAAACTTATAGCGGGATTTTGTTTTTAACGATTATTTGTAATTATTTTATGGCCTGATTACTAAGAGCTTTTAGCCAAATCTTAATTCATATTTCTTCAATCTTCTTCCTTATTATCTAAAATGTCCCCATCCTCTACGTCTTACTCAAGTCTAGTCTTAAGTCAAGGTCAGTCTTACTCTCACCCCAGTATAATAGTGGTTGTTATATTGACGTTGTCAGTGGATTTACGCGGCAAGATAGAAAATAGCATGTCACTGCATATATATCATTGTCTTTCACTATAGCACGTTAACACAACTTTTATGTCCAAGAAACCACCTCTCCCGCACATAAAACAAGATAAATGCACTAGTTTAGAAAATAATATACAGCAAGCCCAATTTTTAACGAGTGTCTAGATATTTTTGTTTTGGTCCTGTCATTACAATAAAATATATATTTAGGATTTTTCCAAATAGAATTTAACCAATAAAAAAATATACTTTTGCACAGCGTGGCCCGAAGACACTAGACATACTTAAAACCAAACACCCGAGTCCATCGCGGCCGCTTAATTTTCCATTGGCACCAGACTTGTCAACGACTGTACTGACGGTTACCAATTATTTGGTGGCCCAAGCCCTTACATCCTTTTACAATGGATCTGCTGCGGGCTTGGATGGTATCCGTCCGAGCCATCTCAAAGAGCTTACCTCTCGCTCGGCTGGGGAAAACGGGCCACGCGCCTGACCAGGCTCTTAAACTTTATGCTCGGTGGTCGGATCTATTCAGAAGTGTGCCCGTATTTGTATGAGGCATCGCTTTGTGCGTTGACAAAGAAGGATGAGGGGGTGAGACCAATAGCTATTGGCAGTGTTTTTCGTCGGCTCACGGGAAAGCTGGCTTGCCGAGCGGTAAGGGAGGGTGTGGCTGAGTACTTGTTGCCGCATCAGCTGCGATTTGGCAGACCTTTGGGGTGTGAGGCGGCAATTCACGCTGCGCGCGCATATGTTATGAACGCTGAAAACACAGATAGCGTGGTGGTCAAATTAGATATTTGCAACGCTTTTAACACTCTTGAAAGAGACGTCCTGTTGCGCAAGGTTTCTGATCTTTTTCCTGCTATCTACCCCTTCCTTCATCAAGTGTATCGCTTGCCTTCAAATGTTTTCTATAATAATGAATGGATTTTGTCACAGGCCGGGGCACAGCAAGGTAATCCGCTGGGGCCTCTCGTGTTCAGTTTGGCAATTCACCGTGTCATCAAAGAGTTGAAATCGCCACTGAATCTTTGGTATTTGGAAGATGGCACGATTGGTGGTAAACCAGAAGAAATTCACCACGACCTGGTAACTTTAGTATCAAGTTTTGCTGATCTGGGCCTTAAGGTGAACACGAGCAAGTGCGAATTTTTCCCTTGCAGTGCCGTGGCTAGACATCTTTCTAGAAATACTTTCCATCTATTGGGGTCTCCTATATTTCCTGATGCTCTTCCTGAGGTAATAAATAAGCGAAAAACCCTTCTTCTGAATGCTCAGGGACGTCTCGAAGGTCTGTCAGCACATGTCGCCATGACATTGTTACTCATGTGCTTCGCGCTGCCTAAGATAGCGTATTTGCTAAGAACAGCCCCTACCTGGATGTACTCGACGAAAGTCTCGTCCTTTGATGACGTTTTGCAGTCTCTCGTGGAGTCAGTCTTGAACGTATCTTTTACT
This sequence comes from Thumatha senex, assembly GCA_948477245.1. Classification (NCBI taxonomy): domain Eukaryota; kingdom Metazoa; phylum Arthropoda; class Insecta; order Lepidoptera; family Erebidae; genus Thumatha; species Thumatha senex. The sequence continues at coordinate 24,966,656 of OX419726.1, forward strand.
GAGTCCCAGTGGAACTTAGCGTCTCAGACCATCAGGTACGGGGGCCTTGGGATTAGGCGCGCATGAGATGTTGGCTTGCCGGCGTTCCTTGCGTCGGCGCATGCGGTTGCGGGCCTTGTCGCTGTTATACTTCACTCTGAGAGTGATGGGGCTAGCATAACCTTTGCGTCCGCCGCATTGGAATCTTGGTTGGCGCTCAGCAATGGAGCGCCGCTCCCAACGGCTCCTCATATCCAGAGGTCATGGGATGAGGTTAGGATTAAACTTGCCCATGAACAGCAGTTGGAGGCGGCATCTGGGGCGGATCGGTAAAGATTGCTTGGTGTGTCGCAACCGGAGGCTGGGGCATGGCTGCACCCGTTACCATCATCCCACCTATATACTTTATTGGACGGTGACTCTTTGCGTGTGGCGGTGGCTCTTCGCCTGGGCTGCAGGGTGTGTGAACCCCATAGATGCACTTGTGGTTCCTTGGTGGAGGCTGACGGCCATCACGCGTAGAGTTGTCGTCTCTGGTTTCGGCAGATGTGCCCTGTGTTCTTAAGCCACCTGGTCTGTCCAGATCAGATGGCAAGAGACCAGACAAATTGACTCTAGTGCCGTGGAAGAGGGGTAGGTGCTTGGTATGGGATGCGACTTGCGTGAGCACTGTGGCTGCGAGTCACCTGGGCCGAACAGCACTTTCCCCTGCGGCTGCGGCCGAGGTCGCGGCCAGTAAAAAACATAAAAAGTACGCGGCCTTGGAGTCACGCTATATTGTTGTCCCACTTGCGTTCGAGACAATGGCCAATTGGGGCATAGAGGCTAAAACATTGGTGGCGGATATAGACCGAAAAATAGGGGAGAAAACTGATGACTCTCACTCCGGCTTGTACCTGGTGCAAAGGTTAGCTATTGCCATCCAGCGCGAAAATGCGGCCAGTGTTCTGAGCACTTTTGCACCGGATACAATCCGGGGTGGGTTATTTCACTAAGAAATGTTTGTTAGTTAGTTTGTTAGTTATTTTTAGAAATTTGACAGTGACATAATGTTTGTAAAATTGTATAAGTATATATTCATTTGGTAGTAAACTATAAAAAAAAATGTTCTTAAAAATAATTTTGTCAATTTATTTTTATCAGAGTAAATAACGCCGTTATAAACATTATTGTTATAGTTATCGGATAAACATTATATTATAATTCCGCGTACGACCATAACAGAATTGTTCTTGTTGTTAATACTAATAAAAATTGTTTTATTTTGCATTTTGCTAGCATTAAACATAAATTTATAACTAACTAGAAGATACGGCTTTACCCTGGTAGTGCCTGCTCCCTTGTGAGCGCGGGGATGGACTGTGATCTGAGTTGCTCTTTATGACATTGGCTGATCTGCTGGTGGTACCCGTAGGGGTCGGTCTAGCATTTTCAGTGATTGACGGTAACAAACAGATAGACAGCCGAAGAATTGCTTGTTGAAGATAGATGTATTTTATTATTATTGCTTGTAAGTGGTATATGCTTTCATAGGCATTTGGAGAAGAGCTGTTAAAGTTGATTCGCATAATGTAATTATAATTTACTGTTGCAAGCGGTCATACTGCAGTTTTTAAATTTTTTTTTAAGGGTTTTTATGTATTTATGTAAAAAGCCTAATAAATGTGTTTTCTTACATTTCTTTCTTCTAATAATACAAAAATTATTTGTTAAAGTTTGAGCTCGTCTTCAACAGGTGGCACTGACCTCAATTTCTAAATTTCGTTATGATTTGCTGCTATTCAGACTTACTGTTCATTAGACGTTTTGCCCTGTTGGATATTTTGCTACTTAGATATTCTGATCAGGATGGATAAAATAAGGTCACTGGACGTAGACCTCTTCCAGATCACGCCACAACACACCGTCTTGCGCTTTCTGGAGCCTCAAAAAATATTATTTGTATTATATGAAATACTAGGTTAACCCCATGGCTCCGCTCATGACATACTTTGAATGCCCGTTGCACCTATTTAATCTCGTCGCTTTTATAAATTCTACAATAATGTATAAAAAATTTGCCCGTTTTTTCGACATTTGTGATTACTGCTCCACTCTCCGGAGTAGCAGCGTGATGATATATAGCCTATAGCCTTCCTCGATAAATGGGCTATCCAACACAAAATTTTGCGCGTATAACCAAACAAACAAACAAACTCTTCAGCTTTATAATATTAGTATAGATTAACAATGCAAATGTCATATAGGCTTATTTATTTTTGTTAAATAAATTCTTTGCATTTTTAAATTTCATTATGATAGATAGTGTTTAAAGAAATATAATTATAAACGCATAAAGAATCTAAAATGTACCATTAATGTATAATCTTGATCTAGGTTTGTATCATCATTATCATCCGAGCGTCTGTCCCAGATTTTCTTTGACTGACTTTTTCTCTTCCACTTCGCACGATCGTCGGCATCCCCTGTAGTGAGACCATTGGCACGCATATAACACCTTCAGCGATATCAAACCAGCACTTCTTGGGTATTCCCCACTTACCGGGACCCGGCGGGGCCGACATAGCCAGACATCTGTTTCCCACGTAGCCCGGCGGTTTGTATAATATAATATTGTTTTGGACAACTCACACAACTTCATCTGATTCTAAACTAAGCAGAGCTTGTACTATGGTAACCAGATAACTGATAAACATACTTATATTTTTCTACATGCATATTATAGATAAATAACACCCAGACACAGAATAAACCATCGTGCTCATCACACAAATACTACTAATCAAAATAATAAATAAACTATACTTGAAACTGTATCTAACCTTTGGTTTTTACTAACGTCAACGATGGGCGGTTCTCTTTTTTTTATCTGTATGGCCACTTTCGACTTGCGATAAACAATTTCTAAATAATATGTTAGAATTGTAAAATAGTAAGGATGGATTTAGAAAATTGTAAAAATTTAAAGTCAATATCGTAAGCTATTATCTATTTAATCTTCTTATAACCTAACTACTTTACCTCTCACTGCCACGCACCAACTGCACCCCTTCTTAATTGACCTTATCATTCTTCCATCGTCAGTTTACGTCAGCACTCACGGTCAGCTATCAGCCCTCTTCTCCCATCATGATCTTCTTTACCTGTCCTATCGTATACGTCCACCGAAGCGCGTAGCCCAAACCCGCCTCCTTCGCAACTTTAAAAGCTTTGATTTAGGGGCTTTGCGAGGGGACTCTGGCTGCATCACTTTAAAACAACATGTTAACCGAAAAACGTGGCGATTTTTTTTACACAAGTAATATTGCTCTAATCGTAGATAAAGAAATTTCACTTTAAAAAAATTGAAAAATTCAATCAGTTTATAATTTTCATATCGCCTTCCTCTTAAATTTACACCAAACTCTAAAAAAAACCTCACAGTTCTAAACTCCACACACTGGTATCAATGTTACCAGTAATAAAAGGGACGTCTTATTTATTATTGACAAATATTTCGCGTTAAAAAACCTTTTTTTTTAGATGAAGGCGCCACATTCTAAATTTTATTGTATTTATTGCTTACAATGTTCGATTACGGACGGACTCGGTAGTTTTGTCGGGGTTTTTATAGTCCCTAATATATTACTAGAGATAACCCCGACTTTGCACGAGTACTGTTTTCACTTTTTTAATGTTTACTGTAAATATAGCATGATTGTATTTATATTTATAATTCGGGATAAATCTTCTTTTCAAATATAAATAAATATTATATACATTGAAAGAGAGTGAGAATCGCATTAAAATCCGTTACAAAGTTTTAAAGAGGCACAAGGGTGAACATTAATTTTATAAAAATAATATGTATTTTTCCTAGGCATTGTTCTTTATCGATTAACAAACCTGGATTCGCGGGCAGCTAAGTTTCAACCATTATTCCCTAATTCTGATATAATGTGTGCTCAATAACGCAGCCTCCTTTATACAGCGAATCATCCACGCAGTCACCATCGGTACAAAGAACAGGAAATTACATCAATTCTTAGGACAGGTAAGCAGCAGCACTCGGAGGTCGTATGGAATGCGTTTATGTCTTTTGTACGCGAAGTGCGTCAGCGCATGCTTGAATGTTATATTAATTACTAGAAGACCCCCGCGACTTCGCCCGCGTAGTGAAATTTTCCCGTAGACGTCTACGACAAACATAAAAAAACGTATGTTTTTTTTCCAAGTAATATGTGTTCCAAGTAATGTGTGTGTTTTCTTCTAAGAAGTGAGCTATTAGCAAACAAATTATCACACGAATTTATTAAAAATTTATGAGAAATTTTCATCCAAATCGGTTCCGTGATAAAAGTATGTGTTTGATGGACAAATAAACAAACAATTTTCAGATTTATAATATTCGTATGGAATAGAATGTTTGTGAACTATCCAATAAAAATTATTTTAGAATTTTCACAATTCGAAATTTTGTTTTCGTGAATTAACTAATAAATAGGTATGACTCTTGAACTTTCGCAATATTTACGGCTTTTTGAAGAAAATAATAAAAGAGCAAGTAACTCATTCATCATCATGCCTATGATACAGCATCAGCCTCCACCGACAAACTGTTGCGCAGTATTGGGTCCAGAACTAAGTAAAACTACTTAAAATACAACAAATGCTTAGAAGATAATATGGTTCTGAACATCATCATTTTCAGAAATGTATAAGTTTAGAATCATTTATGGAATACTCTGAATTTTTTATTCAACGCAACCTATAATCACTGAAATGAAACTATGTAGGTAAAACAAATTAGCGCTAGAAGATCTAGACAAGTGATAATAAATTCTGTTTTCGTAACTAGATATGAAACGAGAAAAAAAGCCACTTTCGTAGCTGGTTACGAAAGTTCAGCTACGAAAGTGGATGAAAGGAAATATTTTGGTATTGATTTCTAAATATCCTACTAATATTATAAACGCAACAGTTTGTAATAATGGATGTTTGTTACTCTTTCACATAAAAACTACTGAATTGATTTTAATGAAACTTCTACTTTTTATCCCGGTAACAAGTTTCTGTGGGAAACAGAAAGGGAAAACTTCTCTACGCGGGCGGAGCCGCGGGCGTCAACTAGTATACATATAAAGATCTCGTCGATATCCGACGTGGCAAAGCAGCTAGCCCTATGGGGACATTACCAGTTGACATCGGGGGGGAGAAATTCTTCGTCGCCTAGACAAGGTTTCCACAGTCTTGTACATTGTGCTAACCTTTCACGTTCATTGGATACTTAGTTATACTACAGTCCCTAAACCACCTGTCAAACTACAGGGAGTAGTTTGACAGGTAGTTAAACGGCTGCTGATGCTCAAAGAACTGAATCAGTTAATCAGAATGCCAGTAACTTAGTTAAATTCCTTTAAAATAAACCAATTCAATATGACGCACCAAACCTATAAAATATTGACCAGCATTTCTTTATAACATAGGCTACGGACCACTTTTCATCAGGTGGGGCTGTACGCTTGTCTGCCACCTCACAGGTTTAAAAAAAAACATAACATAGCGTGAGTAAAATGTATGTCTCGTACCGTGATACATACTCGTATTTTCGTGTTTTAACTTGTCTTCACAAGTCGAAACGATTAGCACCGGCCACACGGCATACAGCGGCATACGGCAAGTCGGCAATTGGCCGAAAAAAAAACAAAAATATCCGTGCACAATGGCTGGTGATGGCGTGAAAAATCCACACAGAAAAAAAACAAAACAAGCTTTGGATCACCCCAGTATACGGGTTACACGCTACTCAATACGTTAAAAGAGTATTGTAGGTAGGTAGTAGTGTAGGTTGTCTCTATGGGTAATAAAAGTGCATGATTCAAAAGTGTTCTTAATAGAAATTTAAAATAAAAAAAAAGATTTTTTTTTTATTTCCGCCGTATAATCTATATTCTATACTAATATACAAAACTGAAGAGTTTGTTTGGTTGAACTCGCTAATCTCAGGAACCACTGGTCGGATTAGAAAAAATATTTTTGTGTTGGATGGGCAATTTATCGAGAAGGGCTATAGGATATATACCATCACGCTACCACCCTGGAGAGCGAAACAGTAATTATAAATGTAACACTCCGCCGTCTAGCCGCCCAAAGAAAGCTAATATAAGCTTGTGTTATGGGATCTAGACGACTGATAAACAAACTTATATATTTCTTAATACATATATATTATACATACCCAAACTCCAAAACAAACATTTGTGGATCACATAAATATTTTTTTCCGATCTGGGAATCGAACCCGTGACCTCAGTCGCGGCAGTCGCATACACTACCACCGAGGCAGTCAAGATTTATCAGAAAAATTGCTTCGCTATGTGTGATTATATTTATAACGCTATACCGAATCAAATTAAAGAACACCCAACCACACTATTTAGGAGTAAGTTAAAAAAATGGCTTCTTATGAAAAGTTTTTATTCGATACAGGAATTCCAAAACTCCAAATAAATTAATGTTAATATTATATTGTGTGATTTTGTATATTCTTTTTGTTTGGACATGCTATTTTATTGTTGTAATGACTATACTTGTACGAGTATGATGTAGAAAAAACTTCCTAATTTTAATGAAATGTAATTGAATGTGTATCAATAACTTGACATTACCTCCATTTGTAATACTTTTATTAATCGTGACATTGTAAATATAGTTTTATAATAGAATATTTGAGTAGTTCCAACATGACTACAATTTGCATGCCATAATGTATATGGTGATTGGTGTGGCTCTAACAAATGTACTACATATCTATGTTATAATTACCACCACCTTTCTAGTAAATAAATATGAATTGAATTGAATTGAAGGTCGTCAAAAATCTAGTAAACACCCTTTTTTTAACATGTGGAAATCTCCGTGGATGTTATACTAGACTCGAACCGGCTAAAACCACAGGGTCTCTACTTATCTCCCTACTAGTACATTTTTGTACGTTGCTAAGCGAAACATTCCCGACCGGAGTTCATACTACATTTCCCAATTGCCCATACACACTCATAAATAAATATGTTTTTATACATTTTATTTTTATTGAATAATCTAACTAACTATCTTCACGCTGTATCCCTGACGGGGTAGTCAGAGAGGACAGACCGCCAGGCTTCTTATTGATTAATCTATCACGTCTTATCCGAAGGGGTGGCAGAGGCATACATATTGTATGCCCACTCTTCACCATGTGTATTCCTGTTCCAACTAATAGGTGATGAGCCCCTTGCCATGTTGAAATAGACAGACGCAGGTTGTGGCTACCTGCTGTTGAAATTTTTCAAGCCTTCAACTTGACTTAACGACTGCCATGTTACTGGCAACCGGGACCAACGCCTTAGCGTGCCTTCCGAAGCACGGAAATGCTCGCAAATGTAAATGCCACAAAGTGGTCACCCATCCGAGGACCCGTCATAGTGAAAGTTGCGTAACTCTGAGATCGTACAGAACACTGAGTCCACGGGGCCACGAGCGCTTCATTTTATAAATCTCTTCGAAAAGTTCGTTTGTCTATATAATTAAAAATGAGTCGCAAAATATGTTACTCAGCGTAAAACTCGAAGACGGATATAGAAATTCTAGTATTTTGTTTTTTATTTATTCCTTGAACTCTAAGGAAGGTTTTTATGAAGAGATAAATTAGAAAAATTGCACGGTAAAACGGGAAAAAGAAACGGGAAAATTTCATCACGCAAGCCGAGCCGCGTGTGTCAACTTGGTAGTAGTTGATAATAAAGCTTAGAATAGTAATAGCTTTTGATACTAGAATAAGTAAGTACTAATAGTAGGTAATTTTATAACCTTTCAGTTCAACTTTGTGCCAACGATCATAACGTATTTGCTTCGCCATCTACATAATAATATCAGATTTTTGATTGACTATGAAACTAAAAAGGTTCCATTTTTAAATTGTAACTTTAAATCCGCTACGTCATCATTTACCTACATCGATGGAACTGATGAGCTAACATCGATTGTATAATGAGTTATTCGATTTGTTACGACCAGTTAAATCGGCACCGCACTTCGCTTACACGATCCTTTCCACGCAATTAATCATTCACAACAACGAACTAGGATTTTTGACAACCGAAGGAATTTTAATCGAATTCAATAAAGTGTAAACGATACCGGTTTGATTCATCTATAGTTATAATGAATGGGAATCGTGTTCCCAGTGTGAATTTTTTTTTTCTCATTAATTCTAAGTGGTCAAGTTTTTTTAGGTTTTGGTTCGTTACTACGCCTGTGCTTTTTATTGAACTCTCTGCTGACAACCACTGTACTGAAAATACGAGTACCTACCGTAGATAGGTACTCATGTTTCAGGATTGTGCAAAATACAAGTCCTAAGGCAATATCATAATGGTTTTACGAGACGACTTGTCTTATAGCAGTGAGGCTCCAGTTGGATCTCGAGGCTGGAGTCCTACAGTGTGTGTATAAGAGCGAGCTAAGAGCGGTCCTTATGCGACAAAATGGAGGTTAACCGCTTCCGGAAGAGATTGATCGCTGGAGACAGACGGATTGTGATGATCTCTACTGTGGGCCGAAAGGCTAAACAGACACTGTTTAGCCTTTCGGCAAAATTTAGGTGAGCCATTACCATTGTTTAAAATTCACTCCAATATATGCCTAGATAGACAGACACACTAGACAGGTAATAACTGTCGACCATTGGTTAATTCGCAAAGGATCTTTATATAGATATAAGAAATTAGGCTTGGGAGAAATTAGTTAGGTACAATAAAATTGTTTATTTCGCAAATTGATTCATTTCCCATTGCACATCATCAATTTCCCATTGCACATCGCGTGCAAAATTTCGTTGATCATTACCGCCATTTTCCAAATACTTACGGAACATAATTGCTTTCACTCGTTGTATGTACGCCCGTGTGTAAACAAACAGTACTGCGACGTCATATATGAATCCTGCAAGTAGCGACGATGTTAACGTACGACGACTATCTAGAGATGACCAATAACTAGCTTTGAAGCGAGATGCTGCTATGGACAGTGGCCTTCTTAACAATTCGCACGTCCTCGGTGTTTCCAAGAAGTACAACACAATACAGCTTTTAAAGTAAAATCACCTAAGTAATTAGTTGATTCGCGGACTTAGCTGACAACTGGACCCGGTGTCCCTACACCGGGTCATACGCGATCTCAAGGGCCCCAACCCAACTAACTAGTCCCTTTATGAGTCGATGAGGACCTACCGAGGCCCAAGCCAGCTTTAGCTGTATTTTGTGCATTTAGAATAACGGATAAACTATAATATTAATCGTTGCTAGCTACAGCCCAAGATAAGCAGTAAAACCGTTTTTTTTGGAAATCCCACTAATTAGGTGGTGAAATAGGAGGGTGAAGTTTTAAAATATATATTTTACGGTTTAGGCCTGATAGCAACAGAGTCCCTTTGCGATTCTGTTGCCATTTTGAGAATTAGGCAAATGATTTGCAAAATGGCTAATTCTCTAAAGCTGTACTACCTCCTGGTCAGTATCGTACAGTAAGGCTAATAACAACAACGGTTAAGAGAAGTCGACATGCAGGAGTTTACTGCGATTTCGTTTTCGATTTCTATGAATATCGATTACATTTGCGCAGTAGAGGATTTGGATTCGAGATTTGTGAATTACAGCGCAGGACCTAGAAAATGAAATCGCAATAAATCGGAATAATAAGTAGCTCAGTAACGCAACTGAGCTACTTATTATTTCGAAAAAAACATCAAATTCACCCTAAAAAAAATTTGTTCGATATTAATTTCACGCGGGTAAAGTCACCGGCGTCACAGTACATATTTAAAGTACTTATTTATGTACTTTACCGGCGTCCTCTGGTTAGCAGAACTCAGTCGATTTGAGAACAGCCACCTTTTTTTACAAGTAGTTAAAAACACTATCATATTATATGCCTCATCACGTTTTACTTCCATTAAAGGAAACAACGATTCACATGGAACGGTCCAGTTAACCATTATAAATGCTTTTCCATTGTCAGGTGAGGTTCACCATTAATTTCCCGCAACTTTAGGGTAAAAGATATTCGATCACTAATTCATGGCGACTTTTGAGTCGAACCAACTGAACAAAAAAGCGATTTATTCAATACTCCGAAGAATATATCTTTTTAGAGGTTATTTGATTCCATTTCGTAAAAGGAATTGGCAAGTTTATACTAAGTACAAATGTTTGGAGAATGTCGCCGAATTTTATGAATTAGATGGGATCACATTTGCAACTAAAATGCTTAAAGCGTACTTTTTGGATAAATATGCAGCAGCAGGCATGAGTTTGAAAGTTTTGTAATAACGGAGTTAATACAAGTAGCAGAATCTTGTTACTCTGGTCCACACACTTCACACTTAGATAGTCTTTCGGCACAGCACCCCGACGCGTAAAAATATGGTCGACTTCTTCGTTTTTACTTGGCTAACTTCTTTTTAGCTATCATGGAGGCCTCGCCTAATGGTTTGGGTGTTATCCTGCTTGTTTGGGAGTTGATTTAGGTGTTATATCGTTTTTGAAGCTTGAAGCGTGCCTAAAATTCTCTCGTCAAGCCGTCGTCTTGAGCCTATTTCGGTAAGGACAGCAGGCAGCCTCCTCCACCGTACTTAAAAATAGGTAATAATTAAAGAAATTATACAAAACAATTACCTGTTTTTATATAAACTAGTTGATGCACGCGGCGACGCCCGCGTAGCGCTTTCCCGTTCCCGTTTCCCACAGGAACTTGTTCCCGGGATAAAAAGTAGCCTATGTGTATTTCGGATGTATTATTGTGAAGTTTCGTTAAAATCCATTCAGTAGTTTTTGCGTGAAAGAGTAACAAACATCCATTCTTACAAACTTTAGCATTTATAATATTAGTAGGATTTAAATTAATGCTATTAATCATAATAAGTAATAGATTAGAAGCGCAGGCTGTGGCGTGGCGACCTGTTGTTAAAATTTTACTTCGGCCTTCAACTGGGCTAACGACTGCCATTTTACTGGCAACTGGGACCAACGGCTTAACGTGCCTTCTAAAACACGGAAAATCTCGTAAATGGAAATAACACAAAGCGGTCACCCATCCATAACCAGCCATAGCGAAAATTGCTTAACGCAGTGATCATTTACAGAACACTGAGTTAGCGGGACTACGGGTTCTTCTTGCGCTTATGAAAATCTGATTGCCAACCCCTTGGCCCAGAACCTGTGTAAAACGTCGTTTGATACACGTGTGTATTGTTGATTACCGTAATCGGCTCTCTTTAGACTGTCGCCTTACGGCTCGGATGTCAATAGCGCCTCAGCGGTAATCACAAACTTTACACAATTGTACAGTAATCTACTATTTCAAAACTAGTGCATTAACCTTGTTTTATTTGTAAAATGGTAGTTTCTTAGGCATTAAAGTTGTGTAAACGTGCTAAAGTGAAAGACAGTGATATATTTGTGATATATATTACGTACTACGTATATTACGTACTCGTCTCGGGGACACAGCCTTACTCTCAGCCGGTCATTCTCGCACGCCCTTACTGCCTACAATACAGACAATACAGACAAACTTCCCGAAAGTTTTGTGTCTGCCTAATCTGTTAACAGTTTTAAATCTCGTTTAGACGAATGGCTCAAGTGTGAACAATCAAAAAATTAATATTTTAATCAGTGACTGTAACATTAATATGCAAACAAAAGTGTATACGAACTCTGTGTGATATGAAAATATCAGCAAGTTGCTGCTCGTTCATTATTTAATAATACTAATAATAAACTGGCAACACTACCAATTGTCTTTATTTTAGTAAAACATTTTATAATTTAAATTCAGCAAATAAAAATTACCTAACATATTATTTATAAGATCCGGAAAATGATTTTAGGTACCTACATTAAATATTGATTTGGATATAGCACCTTTAAATCAACATTCATCATCCTCTTGCCCTTGTCCCAATTTACTTGGGGTCGGCGCAGTATGTGTAAATTCCATAGTACAAAATGTTTTGGCTTGGTTTTTAAGGTCGGCCGCCAGCCTGACACCAACCCTCCTTGGGAATGCTCTTCGCGAATCTTTAAATCATCATTATTTGTAAAAATTAGATTTCATAGATTTGACATGACGTCTAACGTCATACCTTATATTATACAACACAGAATTGGATAATTGGCATGCTAACAAGATCCAGGACAAAACGTAATGCACAAATTCCATCCCCGGATTCGCCGCAAAACTTCCGCCTCGCAGCCCACGGTGAGCGCAGTCGCTACACCGACTGATGGCGTCAAGCTCGAGCTCCAATGTCGAGTATTTCTCTCCGCCGTCGTCACCAACACCAGCGCGGCGGCGTGGGAGAGGCCGGCCACCGACACGCTTGGGGTCCCGAGGCCCATCGGCTTCGAATAGGGCTCCCGCTACCGGTGGTGATGTGCACCGCATGCGATGGACTCATTCAATGAATGAAAACGTCATGCGGGCATATTTTGTGGCTACAGAGGGGGAAACCAACCTCACTGCGTACCGAGTTCGTATACTCCTTGTGTTTCAGGACCTTGAACCAGGTGTCAACAACGTCTATCGGATCAAGTGCGTGCTATCCAACGTTGTCATTTGTTGGATAGTACCGTACTTGAAAGGCTACTCTCTGACTTACGGCAAAGAAATGCTATTTCTTCCGTATCACAACCCATAGGGGAATCAAGACCATTACCTCGCACATCTAACGATGTTGGAATGGATAGCGTGCCTTTAAACGTGAGTACTCAGTGCAATGAACCTTTGGAATGTGCGGTACGGGATTATTTTGACGTTGATTTGGATTCAATACCGCGTCTACCACGTTTGCCAATGCATAAACGCAATATGTCACTGGTGTGTACTCTGGATTCACTATTACCTAGTTATTTAGATAATAGTGAATATCTCAGTGATACGCATTCAATTTTGCATTGTGCAGCTGTTGCAGCATGTCGAGTAGCTGGTGTGTTAAGTTCCCAGGCCACAAAACCACTACTCGACCAATTCCTGCTGTACCACTGTGGCAGTGTAGGATTGAACGGCGGATTGCTGAGACCAGGGTACTCATTGGCAAGCTTAGCAGCTTTAGGTCGGGCAATACTCGCCCGAGAGTGATGCGTTTTGTAACTTGGGCTTTTGCACTAACTGGAATAAGTGATGACGCAACCCGAGTTACAGAACGCATTGACTTCCTAAAGCAGAAAGTTTGTGCATGGGCAAATCGCAATAGACGATACAAAACTAGAGCAGATAGATATATCCTGAATCGCACATTTCAAAAAGATGAGCGGTGGGTTTATAGAAGTTGGGAGCAACCAGATGCAGTGGTTGACACGCATTTACCAGATAATGAGACTACGACTTCATTTTGGCGTAGTATTTGGTCAGTCCTTGCCACCCATACAGAGGGTGAATGGATGGGAGGTTTCAAGCGAATGTGTGACTCCATTCATCCATTGGAGCCACCATCAATAACATCTGATGATGTTGCAAATGCAGTCCGTCAACTTCCTAACTGGAAAGCTGCAGGACCAGACGGACTGCACAATTTTTGGCTAAAGTGGCTCCGGAGTTCACACAATCATTTGGCATCTCTAATCATCCTTAGAATCTGGGTTGCTTCCAAGTTTTATGACCACTGGAGTAACCCACCTGCTTTATAAGTCAGGTCCACGGACCCCAAAAATTATAGACCTATAACGTGTCTTCCCACGTTATATAAACTACTTACATCTATTCTGAGAGTAAAAATGAATACTCATGTTACTGAAAATTCAATCTTATCAGGCTCTCAGAATAGATGTAGGACTGGGGCCCGTGGTACTAAAGAGCTCCTTATTATTGACACGACCATTAGCCAACAGGTTCGTCGTAAACGAAGGGATTTGGCGACATCTTGGATAGACTATAAGAAGGCTTATGTCGAGAAATTCTGGGTGATGCTGAGCCTATAAAGATAAAGCGGGGTGACAGTTTGAGTCCTTTGTGGTTTTGTCTAGCACTTAACCCTCTCAGTACTATATTAGAGGGTTTAGGGCTGGGCTATCATTTGCAGAGAAGTGGTCAGGTTATATCCCACCTCTTTTACATGGATGATTTGAAACTCTTTCCCTCCAACGATATCCAATTGAAAGTCTTGGCAACTGAAAACTTTAGTAATTCTATCAAGATGGAGTTTGGTGTAGACAAATGTGCAACCATGCATGTTAAAAGAGGTAAGATTGTGGAATCTGAAGGCATGGAACTTTCAGATTCCACAGAACTTAGATCCCTTTCAGCAAATGATACCTACAAATATTTGGGTATGTCACAGGCATTAGGAATTCATGACAAGGGTATGAAATAATCGTTAATGGAGCGTTTCCTGAGCCGCCTCAAAAAGTACTGCAAAGTCTTTTATCAGGCGGAAACAAGGTGCGCGCTTATAACGAGTCATACCATTGTTAACCTACTCCTTTGGCATACTCAGATGGACTCAAACAGAGCTAGACACCCTAGATAGAAAATTCGTACTCTGCTTAATGCATACCGAATGCATCACCCACGTTCGTGTGTCATGAGGTTGTATATCCCGCGGAAGTTTGGAGGTCGAGGCTTCTTAAATGTTAAGACTCTCCACAGCCGCGAGATATGCAACCTTAGAGAATATTTTCTGTCAGCGGACGTGAGTATGCATCGGGATGTAGTAGCAATAGACAATAATAGCAATAGACAATGGACTTACCCCGCTTAATCTGGCTAACAAGAACTGGTGCAAACCTGTGATACTCACTACTGATGATCGCAAGGAGATATGGAGGAGCAAGGAACTGCATGGACGATTTTTTCGGGCCCGGGTCAGACGTAGATTTAACAGCATCTGTTTCCTGGCTACGGTTTGGTGACCTCTTTGGAGAAACTGAAGCTTTTGTATGTGCAATTACAGACGAAGTAGTCATGACGAATAACTATCGGAAGTATATTTTGAAGGATGGGACGATTGACATTTGTCGGGCAGGTCATCGTCAGGGAGAATCTATTAGACATATTATTCCTGGTTGTTCTCGTCTTGCTAACGGGGAGTATTTGAATAGACACAATAAAGTAGCCAGGATTGTCCATCAGCAACTAGCTCTTAAATATAAACTTGTGGAATTGGAGGTGCCCTATAACAGGTATGTACCCGACCCAGTTCTTGAGAATGGTCATATCACTTTGTGCTGGGATCGATCTATCATTACTGACAGGACTATTGTTGCCTATAAACCTGATATAGGGGTGATAGATCGATTAGAGCGTCGCGCAATTATTGCTGATATTACCATTCCACATGACGAAAATCTCGTGAAAGCAGAAAAAGAGAAACAATTGAAATATTTGGAATTGGCTCACGAGGTTGCCGACATGTGGGATGTGGATTCAGCAGTCATTGTCCCGATAGTCGTATCAGCACATGGGTTGATCGCCAAGAGCCTCGATCAACATCTTACGAGGATCGCGTTGGGTCAAGGGCTTGATGCTGAAGGCAGTTCTTCTCGATACGGCACGCATTGTGAGGAGGTTCCTGTCTCTGGAACCATAACCTACTATTTTTTATATTTCTAAATGTATTTGTTTTTATAGATATATTTAAAAATGTAATTTATATGTTTGTATTGTAAATAAAGAGAATAATAATAAAATTGAAGAAATACATTATAAAAAATTAATTTTGGCTAAAAGGTCTTAGTATGGGCCACAAAATAAATACAAAAAAAAAAGAAACCAAACAACGTCAGACTTTTGGCGGGAAGAGTGACAAGTGCGGACGCTTGCTGTTTATTATTTTCTAAAACTAGTGCATTTATCTTGTTTTATGTGCGGGAGTGGTGGTTTCTTGGACATAAAAGTTGTGTTAACATGATATAGTGATAGACAATGATATACAATGTTTTACAGAAATGTGTAGTCATATGCGAAGGTGGCGTTGAGAATCATATCAGTAACGCACGGCTAGGGGTTTTGATTCCCATCGACTTATAGTGTCGTGTGAAATGATTTTTTTCTTTCATCGACAGTGCAAAATATCGATATCGTATTTATGTTCATACCTAACACAAACAATAAACATATCTATTTCGAATGAACTCTAGCTTTGAACCCGAGTAGGTTCACCAAAATATTGAAATCAATCGGCTTTGTCTGGTTTTCGCTCTGCCCAACGCTACACACAGCTCAGATTGTAAAGTTATGTTACAAAGTAGGGCGAAGTCTACTTACAATTACAAAAAATAAGATAAGATACACAATAAGTATCACTTAAGTACAGAGACAGCATTTTAAAATTTATTTGGTATCAATGTAGATTGCGGGATTGTCTTGAACGCTTCATAAACATATTGTCAACATACTCATGTACCAGGCACAAAACTAACGAATATTACCTAAATTTTAACGCTTAAATGAACTGGTTCCGTATTGATATTTCAAAACATACCTACTTTTTGCTGCAATATTTGCCAGATATGTGTTAGGTTATGGATAATAAATGATTTATTTCGTGTTATGTCTTCCTCATATCATACATTTATTCCACTTTACATTGTAGGTGCACAAGTGAATTCATTAAAAATTATTCCGATTATCGTAAGGACGCCGCATAGCCTATGACACACTGTGAAAGCATATGAATCGAATGACACCACCCATTTCAAAATCGGTGAAACAGTTTAGGGGACATGAAGTTACAATGCAACGGATACAAACATACATGAACACAAGAAAGCATTACCCTTCCACTGAGTCTACTTGGTAGAAGAAATAATAGTAAACAAATCCTTTTCCAAGTTAGGTTAACTTACATTTCGAAACATTTCTAAATGCATGTACAAGAAAAATTACCGCAAACGTCGCGATAGGCCTCCGGGACCCAAGTGACCTCACCTGCTAGCGGCACACCTGCTGAACAATGAACGAAGCAACGACGCAATAGCCCTGACGGGGTTGGGGGGTCAGACGGCAGTCGCTCCCAACAATGCCATTAAAAATCCATTTAGGATTTGGAAGCAACTGAGAATACACTAAAATCAAGGACAGACTAGGATTACATAATACTGTAGAAGGTATTTGTCTAAGTGTTGACTAAACCGTGCTTTACGGTACCCTAAAATAATATTGTACAGTAAAGCGCTCGTGGCCCCGCGGTCTCAGTGTTCTGTAAATGATCACTAAGTTACGCAACTTTCACTATGGCTGGTCCTCGGATGGGTGACCACTTTGTGGCATTTACATTTGCGAGCGTTTCTGTGCTTCGGAAGGCACGTTAAGCCGTTGGTCCCAGTTGCCAGTAAAATGGCAGTCGTTAAGCCTGGTTGAATGCCTTATGGGCGGCATGAAAAGTTTCAACAGCAGGTAGCCACAACCTGCGTCTGTCTATTTCAACACGGCAATGGGCTCATCACCTATTACGTGGGACAGAAAACCACACGGTGAAAAGTGAGCATATAATATGCCTCTGCCACCCCTTCGGGGATAAGGCGTGATGGATATTTATTTATTATTTAAAATAATATTAGGAAACGCCCATTATTCACCCACACTTAGAAACAATCGGGTGAATCGTTCAATTCTGAAGTCATAATAATAATTTATGAATTCATGGAACGTGAACAACCAGGAAATAGGTAGCTGACTTTAAGAGAATCAAAGTTCACTCAAAAATCTCACCGGTGAACAATACTGTGATTACTATTCAACTTTTACTTTCTTAATTTCTCAAATTTTACTGCTAAATTACCACTAACAGAAAAAATACGGTAATAATCGGCATGGTGTAAATGCCTAAAAACCAAATGGAGTTCATTAAGTCCGAAAAGCAGGGTTTCGATGCAACCGCGAAGACATTAAACAGAAAAATAAAAGAAAAAAATTGGACTGGGATTATTATCAGGTCACTAACAATTGGACAGTTCACCTTATTCTTTCGAATGTGTGTGTATAATGTGGGCGTTTCCAAATATTATTACAATCTTTAAATTTTAGGGTACCGTAAAGCAAGTTTTAGTAAACACTGACCGAAACACTTTCTACAGTATTATGTAAACCTAGTAGTGTCGCAATTTGTTCCGCCGGTATCATTTACATTCTAGCGTTTTTTGATACTGATAATTTAATGACAAGAAAATGTTTCACAAATTAATTTTTTTTTAACTTTCGCTATTTTCACTATTTTTATGATATTTCGGGTCTTATTCGCGCGTATATTATTAGGTACAAAGCCTACCGTGTACATTACCGTATACCGTATAAATTCCCTACATTTCGACCGGAAATATTGGAAAAAAATCTATTTACTGATCTAACTGAATGAAACTACGCTTACATCCGATGTTTAATTTAAGTACGTTCCATTGTGACTTCCTGTTGCCTAAATGGTCTCACCGATTTTGAGACGGCTTATGTCATTTAATTTGAATGGTTTTACGGTACGTCATAGATTATGGGGCGGCGTTTGATTTTTGAATAAATGTACTTGTGCAGAAGGTATGAAAAATAATTAATAAATGATAAAGATAAACATAAAGGTGTAAGTAAGTAAGTATCCAGAAAAGTTTCATTAGGTTATTTTCACGTGTTTTATGCTTAAAGTATGGTGTATTCATTAGTGGTGATTTGTTTTGGAATTTTTGTTAGTCTCCAAATGACAAATGTGTATTTTTTTAAATATTCTTAATATCACGTTCAATTGCGTTAATTTTATTGTCAAGTGTTTTCAAAATAAATTTTATTAGATGAGGTACATAGGCTTTGAAAAATGGCAACACTGTCACTTTAGCAGCTTGTGGTGATTATGGTGTTTTTTAGTAATAGTGAATATTACGAAATGATGTTTTGTATGGATGAAAATAAAAATAAAAATAAAATAAAAAATTAAAATATCTTTATTTTGCATAGACCATTTTAACGGCGCTTACAAAATGTCATACACTATTTAAAATATTTAAAGCGACCACCGGTTCGGAACGCGGCCCACCTGAGAAGAACCGGCAAGAAACTTAGGAAGGCTTTTTTTTTTGATGGCCTATTTACAATTTAATATTATTTCACTTTGCCAGCAGATCATTTCCAGGCGTCCCTGTCCTGCAAATAGTCTGTAACGGAGTAAAAACCTTTTTCACAAAGCTTGTTTTTAATAAACTTTTTAAATGTATTTAAAGGTAAATTTCTCAGGTCACAGGGAAGCTTGTTGTAAAAGCGTATACAGTTACCCTGGAAAGAATCGCCAATCTTATGTAGTCGACTGTGGTGGACTGAAAGATTATTTTTATTTCTAGTGTTTATATTATGTTTATCACAGAGTTTAGAAAACTGTGATAGATTTTTCTGGACATACATAAGATTGGCAAAAATGTATTGTGATGGTACGGTTAGAATATTTACTTCTTTGAATTTTTCTCGGAGAGAAACTCTGGGGCCCAAATTATAAATAGCGCGTACAGCCCGCTTTTGTAGAACAAAAATAATATTTAAATCTGCAGCACTCCCCCAAAGGAGAATACCGTAAGACATAATACTATGAAAATAGCTGAAGTAAACCATTCTAGCCGTATCCACATCTGTTAGAGTCCTGATCTTTTTTACAGCGTATGCAGCCGAACTTAATCTAGAGGCTGTCTTTTCTATGTGTGGGCCCCACTGCAAATTGGCATCAATAGTTAATATTATACCTAGGAACACAGTTGATTCTACAAACTCTAACACTTGTCCATTCAGTTGAACATTGGCCGCAACTTGTTTTACATTTGGTAGAGTAAATTTTATACATTTAGTTTTATTTTCATTAAGGCAAAGATTATTTGAGCTGAACCAATGAACTACTCTTGCAATTGCATTGTTTACATCGTCATAGTTATCTAATTGTCTTTTAATTTTAAAAATTAATGAGGTGTCATCTGCAAACAAAACAATCCTATTCCTTTCCCCTACATAAAATGGTAAATCATTAATATAAATGAGGAACAAGAATGGCCCAAGTATCGAGCCTTGCGGCACACCCATTGTAACCATGGATCCCACAGAACGTGTACCATTAATATCGACCCTCTGTATTCTATTGTTCAAATATGAAGACAGAAGGTCGAGAGCTTTGCCTCTTATTCCATAGTGGTGTATTTTTTTTGCACAGCGTTTCATGTTGAACGCAATCAAAAGCCTTTGATAGATCGCAAAATATACCTTATACATCGTGCTTGTCTTCCCATGCTTCATGAATACATTTTAATAACTCAACACCAGCATCGGAAGTTGAGCGCCCTTTCGTAAACCCAAATTGATTCGCATGGAGTATTTTATGACTATTAAAATGAGAGAGCATTTGATTCAAGATTATTTTTTCAAATACTTTGCTCAAAGTTGGCAGCACTGACACTGGTTGGAAATTAGACGGCTCTGTAGCGCTGCCAGCCTTGAACAAGGGAACGACTTTGATGTGTTTCATTAAATCAGGAAATGTACCACTAGAAACACAGTCATTAAACACAGTTGCTAGATGGGGCGCAATTACCTCAATTATACATGATGCAGTTTTGACCGATAATACCCAAATGTCCGCGGTTTTCTTAATTTCGATACATTTAAATGTTTTTACAATGTCCTGAGCACAAATATCTGTGAATACAAATGCATCCCTGCAACAAAGAACAGATTCTTCTAATAAAAGTTCAGCGGAACTGGAAGATGCTTGGAGAGATTTTGTTGTCAATATAGGTACATTTTTGAAAAAGTGTTCAAACTCCGTAGCCACTTCCAGGTCCCCTGTAACATGGCAACCATTTACTTTTAAGTGGAAATCCCTTTCAGTCACTAAAGATCTACCGCATTCAGAGTTAATGATGTTCCAAGTCATTTTTATTTTATTTACAGAATTAGAAATTTTATTTTTAATGAAGTTTGACTTAGCAAGATGACACGTTTGTTTAAATATCTTTGAATAATTTTTAACATATTCCTGAAAGGTTTGCCTAAAATTATATGATTTTTCTGAATATAATTCAAATAATTTATTTCTACTTTTAAAGATACCTGGTGTTGCCCAGTGACTGAAAACAGGACGACCACCAATCTGTAGAGTTTTTGAGGTAAAAACTTTGCCAAACTCATCATTAATCAAATTAAATAAGTGTTTATATGACTGGTCTACACAAGTGAAGTTAGGTAGATATGGTAATCTCTTTAATACATTTTCTTTAAAATTATTCAAACGACTTTGGTTAATTGGTACATATTTAATTTGTTTTTTGCTGACTTTGTTACTACTTTTAGGAAATTTTATCCATTGGCCACGATGATCTGACTCCACAGGATCCACAATACCTTTATCTATAGGTTTAATATCAGTAAAAATATTATCAATACATTTTGCACTGGTGGCTGTAATACGAGTGGGTTCTAAGAATGTACTATGCAGATTAAAGGATTTAAATAAATTTTTCATTTTATTTCTCTCTGATGGAGTTAATGATGTATCTAATATATCAACATTAAAATCTCCACAAACTATTATAGATTTCTTAGAACATTGGCATTTGAACAGTGCTTCTTCAAGCTTTTCTTCAAATTTAATGTAAGAAGCATCAGGGGGACTGTATACGCTTAACAAGATGAAATGCTCAAACTCAATACTGGCAATCTCAATAACTCGCTCAATGGAGAGGGCTACTAAATCCTTACGTTCTTTAAATTTTAAGTTTTTATTAATTAATATTAAAGAGCCTCCACGTTTAGAATGTTTTCTATTGAACGAGCTAGCAACCTGGTGATTTACGAAGTTCAACAATGTGATTTGATGATCTTTTAACCAGTGCTCTGTAGCACAAAAAATATTAATAGAATTTGCATTAATGTACAGCTCTAACTCTAAATCTTTACCATTTATTAAACCTCTAACATTATGGTGCACCAGGTTTATAAAAACAATATTTTTACTAAGATTATTCTCAGGGGCCAAAGTCAACTGGCCAGATTTATTATCTGTTGTCCTATAAACTAGTTTTTTGGAATTTCATTTTCCAAATGTGAAGTATCAAAACTATCCTGCTCAATAAAAGCAGTTGTACTTGCCAATAATTTGGCTTGAAAAATAAAAAAATTAGAAAGCAACAGAGCTACCTTTCGTTGTAAAAATTTTGATAGAAAATATCTATCTAATGTCAACAAACTATTATTATTGAAGATTATGTTCCAATCGAACAATTCAATTTTTTTGGAATATGATACCATGGTATGTAGTTTCATATTTAATTTGTATCTTAAGTGATTTTCCTTGTGGCTCATAGCAGTGCTGTATGGCAAGGTGGACAAAATTACTTGTTTTACTTGCAGACTTGATAACGTATCAAAAATTTTTAAAAGTTTGTCACTATTAATATTGCCTCTTCTGCCAACCAGCACCACTATAGTAGACTGCATGCAGTGTGTACCAGTCAATATAAAATCTGTAATTTGAGAGTATGAAGCTCCTGGATATGTATGATTTATTACAGAATGACTTAACTGTGATAAATAATGTCCAAAATTTTTACCTATTTCATCGCAATAGACTATGGTCTTTGCATCACTTTTTATTTGCAACTTTTCTATTATACTCGTAGATGCCTCGCAATTACTACTTGAACTTAATATACTATTATCCACGATGCCGCTGACTCGTTGGCTGTATGGGGAAAGATTTGTTGACGAAACACAAGAGGGTCACCGGCCGGCGGCGGCTTCCATCTCTGGAATGTTTTCGCAAGATGGTGAATCTGAATCGGTTCTACCTACCATACCGATTCATTTCGTGAAGCAATTAAGCAGCAGGGTGAACGTATCGAACCTTTACTGTAATTGAGTTTAGTTGAATGAAGTGAACATCAAGTTATTAGTGTAATTTCGTGCTTGTCACCTTGTACCTTATTGTTCACTTTCTTTGAACTCGTAAAAAGAACACATTGCAATAAAGAGTGTAATATTTTATGCATTATGTGTGTCTGTAAAGTGTATTGATGTCAGTGAATATCATGACCTTTATCGTAATTATGTGAAGTGATAATAATCCTTACCTAATGTACCTACCACGCTGCTAGGTAAGTTCAGAAACTCAAGGCCGCCAACGCAAAGTTATGGCGCCGCTGTGTCTAAATTGGATCCAGGTAGGTAAATTGACCAGGCATACATAATTCTTGCAGCTGAGCGCAGTTCAATGAACGTCCTTGAAAGTAGGTGATTATAGGTGGTGCTGCGACGTACTTATTTTAATACACTATCGAAAAAAATAAGGATTTTCTTAAATTTGAATGAAATTACCGAGCCCATGACTTTTTTGACATTTTGCAATAGTGGCCGAGCTCATGCTCAAGTTATCAGACATGTGTACCGAAGGTCAAATATGACTACACATTTCTGAAACACATTGTATAAGCAGTGTCATGCTATTTTCTCTCTTGCCGCCAAAAGTCCACTGAAAACCTCAGTATAGAAATCACCATTATACTGAGGGCAAGGACTAGGACCTAGGACTGAGGACTCTACAAAGACTGGACAGGACTAATTACTAAGAAAACATAAATACTGAAGAGTAGACTGCATGGCCCAAGTTTCCCTTGCCTGCCCAAGATGGGCGAAGACTACCAACAACAACAACAACAACCAAACAACGTCACTGTCATTACTGTCACTCAGTGCGCTGAATCAACTTTTGTTATTGTTTACATTCTATCTCTCTGGAATCTGGAAACTTACTAATGGCAAACGGGGAAATCCCTAGCCAATACACGTACAATTTTCTGTCACTAGGTCTTCTAATAGATGGTAGTTGAAGAGTTGTTGCTAACAGCACAGAAGCCACAAATAGAAGAACAAGTCGTCGTCGAACATCATCTGATCCACAGTTATAACAATTGTCATCAGGTGAGCTGGTGTTGTACAGTATTCTAATCGCATAGGTGTATCAAAGTAACAAGTGTCCTCTGTGCTCTAGTGTTCTTAAGATCTGTGACACCAATAAAATGACGATTAAAATATAGTGAATAATTTCAGCTTGTTACGGCACAGTTCGGGTAGTTTAGTGGCTAGAACATTGCCCTGGTTTGGCAAAGGTCACGGGTTCAATCCCTGTTCCGAACCAAGTTGTCGTTTTTCACTTTTATAAAACATTATATGAAAGTTAGCATACTAATTGCTTAAAAACATTCCAAGAACTCATAGGCAGTAGTTTTTGTACCCCCATATAATCACATACCATTTATCTACAGGGTTATATACCAGTACTCTTTTCACATCTGCCTATTGAGCTCTTAAGTGTCTTGTCTCAAATATTTTATAAAGTTTCTGAAGTCCAACTGTTGCTGAACTCTATAAGTTTTGGATCCATCCTTACAAATGATGTAATGATATTTTTTCATACCACTGAGGTGGCATACAAGCCGACGTACCTGATTGAAAGTGGTCACCATAGCCTATGGACGTTTGCGACACCGGAGATGCAGTACTTGCGCTGCCGACCTTGTATATACCCTTTGAGGCCCCTTTTGGAAGAAACCCATACTGTAGACCTTCGGGACCACCCAGACAGGGAGCTCATTCCACAATCTAAGCGTATGTGGAATAAAGTCTCTATTGGAGCTAACCGTATGCGTGCGCTCCAGACACAAAGTCTGAGGGTGAACGCCCTGTCTATAGCGAGCGGTGCTGTGATAGAAGAATGATGATTTTATCTATCATCTTTAATATGTAGAAATTAAAATTTTTTATGAATATAATTAATGATGAATACATTAATACGTATAAACGACGACATGTATGTATAAACGTACATTTATACATACATGTCGTCACGCCTGTCTCCCATCGGGGTAGGCACAGACTATGACTTTCCACTTGGTGCGATTCTGGCATACAACTTTCACTTCTTCCACTTTTATAAGTATTTTCAGACACACACGCCTGTTAAGGGTACTTCCAAAATGTCTTCTATTTGATTGACATATGAACGTCGAGGTCGCCCCTTACCAGTTTTCCCATTCACTCTCTTCTGATAAATCTGTTTCATTAGTCTACTTTCATCCATCCTCTCCATGTGTCCGAACCATCTAAGCATACCTTTTTCAACCTTAGTCACTACATCTTCTACCATGCCGCAATGTTTATAAATAAAAATGAAATACTTTTAATATCTAGTTCATATCTAGCTCACAACATTGGCACGGGGCATTCCAAGATTCTGTAAATTTATATTTATGTGTGAATGAGTTGTGTCGAAGTAAGTTTGTATCTAACAATATTCACCCCAAATCCCTAACGGTTAATCTACAGAAGACAGAGGCTAAAAGGTATACAGAACCTAACTAACCTAACCTAACTCTATCGGCTAAAATTCGTTGTTAATATATGAAGGGGCAGTTTGTGACTACTCTTGAAAACATCTTGTTTAGAAGTGAAGTGTGTTAGGTTCAGTTCTGTATGTCTTTAGTTATAATACAGCGTGACAGCTAAAGTAGATCGAACTCGGCATACTAAATTCCTTATCCTTATAAGGGTCACAAAATTTCCAAATCGGTAACGCATAACCTATTGAAAAAATTTGATGACTTACGTAGCATAGTCGTACAAACTGCGATCAACGCAAATATAGAAAGACAAATAAATTACTCGATCCACCCCAACTCGTTGAAGAACCCCAGCAAATATTTCACGCTGCTGGTGATTTCTCGGAGAGTACCTGGATTCCCGAAGTACTTAGCCCTATATGGCGGTTGCAGGACAGTGTAGGAGCACATGTTTAGCTGTTTCTTCCACTCTCATGCAGGCTCGTAGAGAGGGCTGTCCGTGATTCCTAAAACGAAAAAGTATTATTGACCATGTCCTGTGATGACGGCTGTAACCCTACCGCAATTGCCGCTTGGCCAGTTGTCGAAGTCGCCTAGTGAGTCTGGTATCGAGTACAGGTAGTGCTTCCCTGACCTGTCTGCACTCTTCTAGGTTCGTCCAGTATCTGCCAGTGTTGGTCCCCCGTTCATTTGTTTACTGTAGAGCGTAGGTAATATGCGAAGGTATTATGGGCTCAGGTCCCATCACCACCATATCGGATCCCCTTCTGGCAAGCTCATCTGCTGCATCGTTGCCTCGTGAGCCGCTGTGTCCCTTGATCCACTGCAAAGTTATATTGTTGCTGTAGCCTATTGTGTTTCATCTATTATGGCACTCCAGTATGCTTATGTTACGTATGGTATCTAATAGGTGTCCATTTTTTTCAGCAACATGACGAAATCATCAAATGTCAAGAAACCAAGAACTTTAGAAAAAATATTGCAGGAGATAAATAGACGACACGTGCGGATAAAAAAGTTGGAAAAGAAGAATAACAATATCATACTTTACACAGTTCTTGAAGAACTTTTGAACGAAATGCGAAAATGTGACAATTTATTTAACAGTATGAAACCGAAACTAGAATATTTAGGAAGCTATTTTGATGGACTGCGTGTAGGACAACCAACCGAGTATGATCTCAATGTTATACTTACAATACCTTTAGATTATAACAAAATAATATTGGAATCTCAAAATAATGCGTATGTGAGCATAAAAATGCCCAACGAATTCCGAAGACTATCAAAAATGCCAGCCACCGGCATGAAAGGGTTTGTAACAACTACCTTTTGGTGCGATTCTACTTTTCGTTTGTCCCTCCAATATTTTCGCTCTTGGATGCAGAGCGTAGTGGAATCTGTATTAAATAAACTGCCATTACAGGATGGTAAAAGAATATTACAAATAAAGGACAAGACGTATAGAATACTATACAAAATGTCGGGCCCTGCTAATACTATAACTATTTATATTGACGATAACTACTTCATCGATGTTGATTTGGTTCCAACTTTACAATTTCACGTACCTAAAATACCAAATAATTCAAAAATCGATTTCAATAAAGTTCAAAATACAAACGTTACACATTACTTTGCTGTTCCGAAACCTAATGATGATAATTTTAGTTGGAGATTGGCTTTCCCTTACCAGGAACGGTTTCATATCAAGAACAAAGACAATTGTAAAAGTACCCTTAAACTTATAAAGTTGTTTAGAGATATTCAAGGCTTTGACAAACTAGCCAGTTACTTCATCAAAACATTGTTTCTTTGGGAAATAATAGAAAATTCAGAGACATTTTGGAAAGATAATTCTTTAGAATTCCTAGTTCTCTATATGTTACAAAAATTGAGAGATTCTTTAGCCACCGCATCTATTAAAAATTTTTGGTGTCCTCAGCATAATTTGCTTGAAAATATTAAACCTAAAACATGTCTAAATTGGTCTAATCGAATATCTAATATAATCAAAGACATAGAACGTCAAAAGACTAGAAACCCTTACGTGATACTAAAATATTTTACAGAATCGGTGAGTATTCCTTTACAAAAACAACGGAGGTCGGCAATCGTTCTGGAATCTCGGGCGCCCACTGCGTCTTCTGCACACGGGTGAGTGCTAATGCCTCTCTTCTCTTTTGAGCACTTCACTTTTCAAAACATGGTGACAGAATTCCACGCCCTTTTAATGATGACCGTTGCCATATCACCATGATTTGCACCGTGAGGCTTCCTGATCCAACGGGTAACACTAGGCCTGGCGCGATTGTAACTCAACTCCTTCTTTTCCCCCGTTGAAGACAATGGCCGTCGGGTAATTAGAGGGTACCGCACGATCTCCGTCGAGGCGGCATGTCTCCTAGCCGGGACCCTACATGGGACCTGGAAGCGAGAGCCCTTGCGTCTTTGTATCAATGGCGCAAGGCACGTTAGAGCGGAACTGCTCCGCTAGGAGCTCATGGAGACATGTAAGGTACGACTTGAGCAACCTAAAGAGGGAAATACCACAATTGAGGCGGTGTAGCCGGTCATGGAGGAGAGACTCCAGCCACTCAAGGCAACACGGCAGCCTCACCTACCGGATGTCAAAGATATTTACCGGGCACGGGTGCTTCGGTAAGTTTCTGTGGCGTACACACCAGGAGGTAACACCTGAGTGCCAGCACTGTACGAGGCTGCACAGCGAGGATACGGCGCTGCATACACTGGCAGAGTGTTCAGCGTGGGAGCTGTAGCGCCGGGACCTCGTTGCGGGTCTGGGCGTGGACATTCTCACGTTGGAGACCATGGTGAGAGCCATGATCTCCAGCGAGAGCAAGTGGGAAGCAGCTGCGTCTTTTTGCAAGCACGTCATGCTCGCAAAAGAGGCGGCGGAGGGTGAGTGAGAGAGAACTCTTCCCCCCTGCTCGCCGATCTTACAGAAGCAGGCCATGGAAGGTGGCGTAGCGTGAGGGTTACACGTTACGTCCCCAAAGGAGCGATATAACTCTCGAACCCCCCAAAGGATACACACTCGATACGCCACCCCCCCTGAACAAGCCTGCGGTAGCGGACAAAGTCTGTCGGGAGCCCTGGGGCTGTCCTTCTGAGGGCTCACCCGGGACTCCTGGCCATAGTCAGATGGAAGGGTAACTTATGGTTTTAGTCGGTAGGAGTCCGGCATAGCATCCATAAGAATTTCCACACGACAAAAAAAAACCCTCAAGGCTGGCTTCGCTGCCCTTAGATCTTGTTCTTACGCCACTGCGCCACAGTTACTGTGCCGCAAGTGTTACCATGAAGGTGTCTCAGTTAGAATTGAAATTAATCAAAAGATAAATTAAGCAAGTTGAAAAAAGTAACTTCATAAATGGAGGGACTATTTCAAACCGGGAAACTAGGTGTAATCCTATAGAAAAAGAAAGCATCAATATATTACGGGTCCTATATGAGCTATGTTTGTTTCTAATGTACTCATGAATGTTAAAATAAAATAAATATGTCATATTTATATAACACCTGTTTTTAATTTTATTAATATAGTTTACCACCAAGGATTACTGAAAGCTAGAAAGAAGATATCTAAAAAGAAAATATCTAAGAAGATGGCAATAATAAGATGTGCGGTCACCAAGTCCCACGTTGTCGTTCAGCCAAGTTGAAGACCTTAAGGGCTTGAAAATTTTCAATATTATTATTAATTTTGATTTTTTCTTTTATTCTCAGTATATTAAGCTGGTTTCTACCACATTTACGGGCCAGAGCCAAGTAAATGTGGCGTGTGGTTGGGTATGTCCTGTTTGTGCTCTATTTGCAGAAACTTTCAAACATTTCTGCATGTGTTTAAGATGGCTGCATTTTGGATGGTAATATATGTGTTTTCGTTCAGGCCTAGTAGTTTGACACTATGGTGAAGACATTTGGGGATAACTTCAGTAGTAGATATTACTATTGGTACTATATATACTTTGTCTTGTTTCCAGACTCTACCTAATTCATCTTTCAAATCTGTATATTTGTTTATTTTATCTGTTATAGTCTTCTGTATATTGTGTGTATTTGGGACTGCAATATCTATTAAATAAGTGGTTTTGTTTATTTTATCTTGTAAAGTAATATCTGGTCTGTTATAGTGAATAGTTCTATTTGTGAGTATAGCACGGTCGTAGTATAGTTTATGTGAGGCATTCTCTAGGACGATTTGAGGTTTATAATTGTAGTACGGTGTTTTAGACTTATGTGCGAGATTGTGCATGTGTGCTAAGTTTTGATGTATGATTTTAGCTATTTGGTTGTGCCTGTGTGTAGTCTGTCTGAGTGAGTGTTGCACATGCTCCAGATATATGCTGTATGGTTTCAGATTGGGTGTGACATTTACGGCATTTATCATCTGTCAGGGAAGGATCTTTAATGATGTATTTTCTGTAATTGTTTGTGTTTATTATTTGGTCCTGTATAGCAATAATAAATCCTTCTGTTTCTGGGAATAAATAACCTAATTGAAGCCATTTATTTGAGGCTATGGGGTCTATATGTGCCTGCTGAAAGTCATGGGCGTGTCTTCCATGGAGGGTTTTCTATTTCCAGGTTTCAAGTTTTTGATTTTGTGGATTACTATGGTCCGAATTTGAAGTATTTGGGATCTCATGTAAATTTAACGGGGTGCGATTGTTATGTAAAATGCTAGAGAGTGATTTAGTGTGAAAGAATTTTCCTAGATTAATAATTTGCTTTCGCCAAAGGTGTGGTATGTCGATTAGTCCTCGACCTCCATTCTGCCTTTTTATAGTCAGCCTTTCTATTGCGGATTTAGGATGTAAACTGTTATATTTAGTTAATGTAGTGCGTGTAGTTCTTTCTATTACTTCAATATCCGTTTTCGTCCATTTTACTATACCAAATGAGTATGTTAGGATCATATGTATTAAATGCTTTTATTAGGCTTTTTCCCAGAGAGTTGTGATTTACAAATACAATTTAATCGTTTTTTATACTCTATAGTTAATGTTTCTTTTATTTTTCCATGATTTAAGCATTTCAACTGCTTGTATCCCAAATATTTTCTACAGATCCGTTGATTCAATAGCTGTTATGTCATTACTGTCATCTATTGCATAATTTCCGGGGGTTATTTTCCTTTTACATATAATATATAGTAAATATAGTGTAATGTTTTGCACTTGTCTAATCCAAATTCCATATTTATGTCTTTACTGAATGTTGCTGTTGTGTCTACTAGTTTTTTCATTTCTCTGCCTGTTTTTGCATATAATTTGATGTCATCCATATAAATTAGGTGTGAAATTTTAGTATCAGCCGTTGTTTTTAAATGTGTATCCAGCTTTGCAGTTGTGTAGAAGTTGAGATAAAGGGTTTAAGGCGAGACAGAACCACAATGGACTCAAGGAATCCCCTTGATAGATCCCTTTTTTAATAGATATTTCTCTAGTAGTAATTTTACAATCATGGGTGTGTAACTGAAGGGAAGTTTTCCAGGAGGGCATAATGCGACGTAGAAGACTGATTATTTTTGGATTAATTTTGTATATTTGCAATATCTTTAATAACCAAGAATGTGGGATGCTATCAAAGGCTTTTTATAGTCTATATATGTACAGTGTATATTCCTATTTTTGTAGTGGCGTACTTATGTATGGTGGAGTCAATAACTAATTGTTCCTTGCATCCCATGTGGCCCCGCCTACAACCTTTCTGTTCCTCTGCTATTATGTTGTTGTTTTCAATGTGTGAAGTGATTTTTTGACTATTGTGGCTGCGAGTATCTTGTATATTGTGGGTAAATATGTAATAGGTCTGTATTGAGAAGGTTCGGTTGAGTTTTTAGTTTTAACTAACTAACTAACTATCTTCACGCTGTATCCCTGACGGGGTAGTCAGAGAGGACAGATCGCCAGGCTTCGCGATCCATGCATACTTCTTTCGCTTCTTCGAGATTAATCAATCGCTTCATACACGCACATCTGGGTATCCGAGTACTTTTGACCTTTACGTTTTTGAGCAATCTGCTCACGTGGTCTTCATATGTAAGTCTCGGCCTACCCTGACTCCTTCTACCCTCTACTTTTGAACAATATATATTCTTCGTCAATCGTTCCTCACTCATTCGTTGGACGTGTCCAAACCAACGGAGCACGCCCTTTTCCAGCTTAACGCTGACACTTTCATTCAAACCTGCCATATTGCGTATCACTTCGTTACGTATTCGGTCGGCCAAGGTAACGCCGCACAATTTTCGAAGTGATCGCATCTCCACAGCATTCAATTTACTTTCATGCATCTGCTGACATACCCAGGTTTCACTACCATAAAGCAAAGTTGGCACTAGCACAAATCACAATTAGTTTTTAGTTTTAGGTAACATGTAAGTTATTCCTATGGCAATGAATTCAGGTATGTGTTCTTTTTTCTAATATTAGGTCAGTGAAGTTCTTAGCGATGTGTTTATGTAGTATTGTTAACTTTTTGTACCAATAATTATGTATTTTATCTATGCCTGGTTATTTTCAATTGTGTAATTTTGCCATAACATTGCCAATATCCTGCTCCGTAATTTCTTTAAATTGCATTTCTTCTATAGAGTTCCATTTATTTGACTCTTATGTAACCCAGTGAGCTTTTTCATTATGATGTACTTTATCTTCCCAAATACTTGCCCAAAATGATTCTAGTTGTATTTGTGTAGGGACTTCAATGCTTCTTGGTGAACTTGTATCGGATTGTGGATTTCGGAGGTTTCTATAAAATATTTTTTCATTATTAGTAAAGAGCATGTTAGTGTGTTTCCGTTCTTGTGCTTTCTTATACCTTCTTAATCTGTGTACTTTTGTACCTTCCTCCGAATCAGGGACTAGTGCCACCGGTAACGCCTGGAGAAGTCCTGACTGCGCTTCGCCGCATGAAGAATCGGAAAGCTGTCGGACCTGATGGAGTCCCCATCGAAGCCTGGAAGGCGATGGGTCATCGCGGTGTGGGCATCTTAGTAAACCTTTTTAACCGCATACTCCTCAGCGGGCAGATCCCAAACCAATGGAGACTAAGTATTATTACTCCAGTCTTCAAAGGTAAGGGGTCAGTGCAGGAGTGCGGGAGCTACCGCGGTATTAAGGTGATGTCCCACACCATGAAGATCTTCGAGAGGATTATAGACTCTCGGATCCGGCAGGAGTGCACTCTCTCGGAGTGTCAATATGGGTTTCGCCCTGGTTATGGGACCACGGACCCTGTTTTTGCCCTGAGGGTTGTCGCAGGGAAATACAGGTCGAAGAACACGCCTCTGCACTGTTTGTTTCTAGACATGCAGAAGGCCTTCGACTGTGTTCCTCGTGCGATGATCTGGTGGGCACTGTGGTCCAAAGGGGTTCCAGAGGTCTATATTGACACTATCCGGGACATGTACTGTGACTCCGATTCAATGGTTCGGACTGCTGTTGGCGACACGAAACCCTTCCCCATCACCGTCGGGGTACACCAGGGTTCGGTCCTTAGTCCGCTTCTGTTCAGTGTAATATTAGACGAATTGTCGGACAGCATCAGAAACCCACATGAGCAGCCTCCATGGTTGCCCATGTATGCTGACGATATTGCGCTGGCAGACGCGGACAGGGGCAGATTGGTGCGACGTGTAAAGGCGTGGAAGGAGACGCTTGAGAACGGCGGTCTGAAACTAAATGTGGCGAAGACCGAGTACTTGGCACTAAACTCGACAGATCCTACATCCGTCCGCATAGGCGGACTAGGTTAAATACCTGGGATCTGTTTTTCACACGTCCAGTGACATCGATTGCGATGTCAAGTCAAGCATTGCTGCCGCATGGGCCAAATGGCGAGAGATGACCGGTGTCATTTGTGACCCTAAAATGCCGATCCGGTTGAAGGGACAGGTCTACAAAACCATTATTAGACCTGTCCTTTTACATGGCAGTGAGACGTGGCCGATATTGGAGCGACACAAGCAGGAGCTGCGTGTCACGGAAATGAAGATGCTGCGGTGGATGTGTGGGGTCACGCGGATGGACCGTGTGAGAAACTCTCGCATCCGCGGCAGCCTTCACGTCCGTGTCATTGCAGACAAGTTGCAAGAGTGTCGCCTTCGTTGGTATGGTCACGTCTTGCGGCAACCGCCGGGCTACGTAGGTAACAAATGTCTGGCCATGTCAGCCCCGCCGGGTCCCGGTAAGAGGGGAAGACCCAAGAAGTGCTGGCTTGACGTCGTAAGGGATGACATGCGTGCCAATGGTCTCACTACAGGGGATGCCGAAGACCGTGCGAAGTGGAGGATAAAATGTAGGAAAGCGGACCCCGGGCGTCGCGAGACGCAACTGGGACAGACGCTCGGATGATGATGAATCTGTGTACTTTTAATGCTAATTTTTGTTTCAATCTATCGAGAAACTCTTCAGGTTTTTTATTATTATTTTCGTGTTTAGTGTGTACTATTGTGCTTCTAAATATTGCTTCTACTTTCTTGACAACCTTATTGGATCTATTATTATTAATGTACTGCGTTAATCTACCACAATCGGCTCTAAGTTTTTGTATATCCCTCTCTAATCTCATTTCAATTTTATTAGTTTAATTATGTTTTTAGTTTTCGTACTAAATGAATTATCTATTACTTTGTAGTTCAGTTCTTCAGTTATAACTAATGCAGTGCAATATATAAGGGTATGTATATCTGTAAGTAATATATCAATAGTTAGAAATCGGTTCAGTATGTTTTGATTAAATAAATTTGTTAGTTGGGTGAGCTTGTAACTGTATTTTAATTTGGGTAGCTTAGGTTTTGCAGTTGGATCCATTCCAGAGAATTGAGCTATAACTGTTCGGAACTTATCAGTTATATCTTGAATAAGTGCATTCTTTACAGAACTACATTCTTCTATTGTTTTGATATCATTCTCGATCGTCGTTGTTATTAGCTCAGTTTGAGTCGAATTATCTGATATTTGTGTAAAAGGCTGTGTTTGATATTGAAGTAGGTGTTGTGAGTAATGTTGTACCTCCTCTGTTATCTAGTTTAGTGATGGTGCAGGATTTATTTCCAAACTATTTGTCATACAGTCACAAAGTTGTAGTTTCACTTCTTCTCTTAACCGGTTCAGTTCTTCTAAGAATAGCAGTTTATTTTTTACTATTGTTCTTCTCTGATCAGATACTTGCTGTTCTGTTACTTTAATTGTAGGATATTTTTGAGACAAAATTTCGTGTAATCGTTTTCTGTATATGGTCATGTCTGTATCAAATTTCGTTATGTAATAATATGTGCGCATGATAAACGTATTTATATCTATACTCCAGCTCATGCGCTTTCTTGGTTTCCCAGCCTTAGAGAACGCAGGTAAAATGGTACAGACCTCCTGCGTAACAGTTAAGGCTGGAGTCGGTGACGATGGTAAAGATGGTGAAAATGATCTAGATGGTGCATATGACACTGTGCTTGGGCTATATGGTTCTATAGGGGTATCTGTCCTATCGTAATATGTGGCGCCATCATCATCATTTGTGTCGGCTGTACCATTTTGTTCGAGGGGAACCCGCCTGTTCAGTCCCCCGTCGCCAACGGTTCGCATGCTGTGGCATCCAGCGTCGGCTCCAGATGCGCCCCGGCGGCCCCCGGGAAGCGGCCGTAAACTATATCTCTTTAATGTGTTCTCCATATTCTTCATAAAATGGGTTTTGGGTTTTGGGAATCTTAGTTGGGTTGGTGTCGATTTTATAAGGTTGAGTTGTAAATACCTAGTCCTGTACCTAATACCCGTAAGCCCAAGACTAGGTGATCCCCCCCGGGGGGGTTATTATTATTATTATTAAATAATGAACGAGCAGCAACTTGCTGATATGTCCATATCATACAAGAGTTCGTATAAACTTTTGTTTGTATATTAATGTCAAAGTCACTGGTTAAAAAATTAATATTTTGATTGTTCACAGTTGAGCCATTCGTCCAAACCAGATTTAAAACTGATAACCGATTTGGCAGTCACAACACTTTCAGGAAGTTTGTTCCACATATCCACCACGCGGTTATTTAGACAGTGGTAGGCAGTAAGGGCGTGCGAGAATGACCGGCTGAGAGTGAGGCTGTGTCCCCGAGACGAGTACGCGCTTTGTCGAAGTACAAATATATCCATATACGGGATATATTTAGGCAAATTATACCTGTGTGTTCGTATTTTATAGGTCTCGATATGGTCTCCTCTTGCTCTTCGCTTCTGTAGTGTTGTTAGCTTTAGGAGTTTTAGGCGTTCTTCATATGGCTTACGTCGGAAACCAAATGGAATTTTAGTAGCTCTTCTTTGAACGCTCTCCAGTATGTCTATGTCCTTTACAAAATATGGGTTCCAGATTTGATATCCATAATCCAGTAGTGGTCTAACATATGTTTTCCATATGTGTTCCACAGAAGGTGCCATAAATTGAAAAGATTTTCGGATAATATAAATAAAAGAGTTTGCTCTTTTAACAATGCCATTTATATGCTCTGCCCATTTTAGATCCCTCGTCATGGTGACACCCAAATCTTTTTGACCTTTTACAGTGTTAACTGTTATGTTCCCTATTTTAAATGGTATTTCAGGATTATTTCTTCCTAGCCTCAAGACAGTGCATTTATCAGCATTGAGTCTCGCCGCCCAGTCTGTGCTCCATGCTTGTAATGTATTGAGGTCTGCCTGTAGTTGTCCTGAGTTAACCAGTGGATTGGCAAAGAATTTACCATCATCCGCAAAGAAGTTAGAATCAGACTCAATTAGTGCAATTAGGTCTGTAGTAAAAATATTAAATAACATAGGAAAGAGAACCGATCCTTGAGGAACTCCACTCAAGACTTGCTTTGTTTCTGACAATGAGTTCTCTAACTTGGTATGTTCTGTTTAGAAGATAATTTTCTAACCATTTTAGTAAGTTCCCTCTTATACCAAAGTGTTCTAGTTTGAATAGTAGTCTACGATGAGGAACTTTATCAAAAGCACGTTGGAAATCCAGGTAAATTATATCTACAGGCCTACCATTGTCAAGTTCGTTTGCCCATGAAAGTACACATGAGAGTAAATTAGTTACTGTAGACCTCTTCTCAACAAAACCATGTTGTTTGACAGAAATAATATTTTCTCTGTTTGTTCCTTAAGGAATCTTCTAATCTGTTATATATAAATTTTCTTAAATTTTTCCTTTAGCCTTATGATATCTTTTTTTATCCAGGGTTTATTATAATGTTTTTGTTTTACAATGCGCCTTGGAGCATGTTTATTTACATTTGTGTGTATAGCCGACTTTAAAGACTCCCAAAACACTTCTGTTGATTTACTTGTTTGCATCTCTTCAAGACTCTTATGTAAGTCAGGATTGAAATTTGCATAGTTAATCTGTTGATAATATTGCCTTATTAGTGGATGTGCAGAGGATGAACAATTAGTTTGAATCTGCATTGTAAAGCTCAGGACACAGTGGTCACTTTTTCCTACAGATGGTTGATGTTTAATGTTGGACATAGTGTGTTATCGTTGGTGTTATAAGATCGAGTAGTGATAGAATGTTTCCAGTTCGAAACCTTGTAGGACTCAACAGAAGTTGGTAGAGATTGCTGTCGTGAAACATTTTCCCAAATAGTTCTGCGGAACCACTCAACTTTTGCTCTGAACATAGAGGCCAGACAATGTCAGGGTAATTGAAATCGTCAGCAACAATCAAGGTGTTGTTTTCTCAGGCGGTAAACAGATTGTTCAACAAACACGTATCATACGCCACCCAGTTCTGGTTTGTGTCAGCACGGTACACACCAACAAGCAAGAAATGGTGGCAACCAAACTAAATATCCAAATATAGTGAAAATAAAATAAAATAAATAAATATATAAATATCCATCACGCCTTATCCCCGAAGGGGTGGCAGAGGCATATTATATGCCCACTTTTCACCGTGTGGATTTACCTGTCCCACGTAATAGGTGGTGAGCCCATTGCCGTGTTGAAATAGACAGACGCAGGTTGTGGCTACCTGCTGTTGAAATTTTTCAAGCCGCCCATAAGGCATTCAACCAGGCTTAACGACTGCCATTTTACTGGCAACCGGGACCAACGGCTTAACGTGCCTTCCGAAGCACGGAAACGCTCGCAAATGTAAATGCCACAAAGTGGTCACCCATCCGAGGACCAGCCATAGTGAAAGTTGCGTAACTCAGTGATCGTTTACAGAACACTGAGACCGCGGGGCCACGAGCGCTTCTAATATAGTGCATCTGTGGATTCCTGCATGTACCTACTGTTTTTCCTAGCTATGATGGGGATGCCATTAATAGATTTCTTGACATAGCCACACCACCCCCCTTGGATTTACCACCATCGGCTTTCGGGCGGGTTTTACGATCCTTTCTAAAGAGTGAGTAATTAGGTATTGAGTATGTGTTATCAGTGGCGTGCCCAAGGATTTCGGATAGGGTATGCACTTACCCGAAAACCCTGCAAGAAAGTGATCTCAATGAGATAAGCTAGCGTATATACATTTCAAAAAATAAAAACCAAACTACAAATATTTATCTATTTATACTTATCATTAATGAGTTATCTCTGAAGGGGTGGTAGAGGCTTATACATATACACGTAACAGGTGGTAAGTCTATTGCCGTGTTGAAATAGACAGGCGCAGGTTGTGGCGACCTGCTATTGAAATTATTCAATCCTTGGCTTCTAACTTGGCGTAACGTCTGCCATACTAGTAACGCGTTATTTGCGAAATAAGCAAAAATAAATAAATAACATTACTTACATACCTGAAAATTATTTAAATCTGAATATCCGTTAAAGGTCCAAACTTTATTTTGATCTTGTTTAATATAATTTTTAAAATAATTTTTTTGTGTTCACAGCTTGCCAGCCAGATTTACGTAATTATCTTAATACTTGTTATTAAAAGAACGTACTTAGTTGTATTACCCTTTAGATCCAAATCGTAAACTAACGTCCTTTAACATTTTTTTTAATCAAACATGAGTTTTGGATTTATTTATTAAACACACATCACCAACACAGATCTCATAGCTATAATTTTAAATATTTCACAGTAATTCTAGTAAGTTAACAAATTAATTAGATGCGCTCAAAATCACTCGAAAGATATGTGAAGTGAAACAATATTACGACAATATTATGCAAGTAAATTAAATAGGCTTAACACATCCACCAATTATTCTGTTTTTGATAGTTACTTAAATCGGTCGCTTTGTCAAAGAAGCACTGCTTAAATCATGTGTAATAATTTCTCACACAATCTTACAATTTACGCACACAAACAAAGTATCTACTGTATTCATACGACTCCTGAGTAGGCAAGATTACATTCTGCTTACAGCCGGCGTGCGGCACAGTGGCGTTGGGCTCGACGCGTGACGTATATGTACTAGTTGTTTGTTAAGTTCGCTGAAGGACTCATAGATATATTATTATACAACTTGTTGTTTTTAAATAATAGATTTAGATTATATAGATTGGGCTAGGGTATGCAGTGCTTATTTGCATGTATGAAGCGCACGCGCCTGTGTGTTATTCCTATCAATACGTTTAAGCCAGGGTTCCGTGATAACAATAAAGTTGGTTGACTTGTTAAAATATCAAGAAGCCGCAAATTGAATTTAGCTGGCAATGAGCCCAAGTTGGTGGTATAAAATGTCAAGTCTGTGTAAGGTTGTTTAGTGCTTTAGTCTGTGTAAGGTTGTTTAGTATTAGTTTTTTTATTTGTAACCTCATTGATAATGTCTTGGACTATTTGATCATCATGGGCTCTGCAGGTATATTATTCTGTTAGTGTTAAAAGTATTATTCACCGGCAGAGCTTCTGGGGAAGCTGTCGCGATAGTTTGGGAAGCCAGTTGAGATTTTATTCCGTTGAGTTCTTCAATTCATAAGATTTTATCAGTTTGGGTACCTGGAATAATGCTACCCGACAAGGATTACAAAGGAATAATAGCGTACGTTTGATTTCAAACCCATAACCCTCACTACTCGTTAGGCAACTGCATGTCAGGCACACATTCCGCTAACACCCGTCACACTGTGTTAGGCTCTCATTACTAGGAATTTCACTATCACACTGGAAACACTTCATTATGCACAGATAAATGTTTATGGATTCAAATAAAGTATTGGTTTTAGAAGTTTTTTAAAACTTGATTAATTGCACTGCTATTTTGGTAGGAATCACAAATGCTAATTGTAATTTCGAATTTTGTTCATTAATATTACAAATTTAATTGAATTTGGTTGATTTTATAAGCGAAAACGAATTTAAAAGATAATTTTATTCATGACGAAAACTTTGAACACTGTTTCTTAAGAGTGGGTAGAAATGGAAAAGGTCGCCACAATCTGTGCCTGTCCATTTTCACACGTGCTCTTTCATGGGACAAAATGAAATATGACCAACATTAAATAAGTCTGTCGTATAGAATTAAACAGTACCTCATTTGGACAAAGATGATTTTAATAATGAAAGCTGTTGTACTATACTTGCTGGTTAAGATATTGCTTTAAGAGATGGCAGTAGCTCAACCCTAATCTATAGCTTCTGGACATGGCAATACTACAAAAGATTCATTGTTGACTATGAACCTAAAAAAATGTACCTACTAATAGAGTAATCAATCTCACACAACCGGCAGTAAACAAGCCGGCTCTAATGTCCACAAACAGTAGAGGTTGAATTCCAAACCATAGAAATTATGACTCTATCATCTCTGCTCAATTTATGGCTATAATTTATCAACACGTATGGCGGCATGTCGACCCATACCGCATTTCTAACACGCTTCAACAATACCCATTAAACCCGTAAGTGAATACAGGGCCTACAGAATAATTAAAACGTACTGTGTTTAACTTGATAAACATTACTTATTTAATAAAACTAAACCACTTTTGAGGAGGAATGAAATGTGTATAATTTTCATTACTACAACCTTAAATTTGCTACTAGGCCGGATCTACTGTATCCAATCAAGTAGATGCAATAGTTGAAAATTCGATTTCTTCTTTTTCTTTTCTATAATGCCACGATTGGTATTTGCTTCTGAATGGTTGTGGCCAGGAATACAGGTATATAGTATACAGGAACATACAGTGCAGAGGCGTATTCTTCGTCCTGTATTTCTCCGCGACAACCCTCAGGGCAAAAACAGGTTCCGTGGTCCCATGACCAGGGCGAAACCCATATTAATACTCCGAGAGAGTACACTCCTGCCGGATCCGTGAGTCAATAATCCTTTCGAAGATCTTCATAGTGTGGGACATAACCTTTATCAGTATAAAGGTTCGATAGCTCCCGCACTCCTGTATTGACCCCTTACCTTTTAAGACTGAAGTAATAATACTCAGCCTCCATTGGTTTGAAATCTGCCCGCTGAGGAGTACGTGGTTGAAAAGGTTTACTAAAATGCCCACACCGCAAAGACCCATCGCCTTTCAGGCTTCGATGGGCACTCCATCGGCTCCGTCAGCTTTCCGATTCATCATGCGCCGAAGAGCAATCTGGACTTCTGCAGGCGTTACCGGTGGCACTAGTCCCTGATTCCGAGGGAGGTCCGGAGGCTGCACCTCTTTATGCTGCTTATTTAACAGCTCGTGGAAGTACGAGCGCCATCTCTCCTTCACCGCGAGGTCTTCGCATAGCAGGGTGCCTTCAGGATCTTTTACACAGCGGCATTCGGAGATATCCTGTACCGCTTTGACCCTGGAGCGCGCCAACTTATAGGTAAGCTTATTCTCAGACGATTCTAACTTCTACGGACCCTAGTTTCATCGAGCAACCACCATGTGATGCGGCGCTGGCACCGCTCGATGCGTTTGCCTTTGGTTTTGTTTACACCATAAATATTTTTTAAGTACCCTTTTACTCAAAACAAATATTACACTGTGATTTTCTTTATAACATAAGTCAGACTTCTTACTTTAAATCGATTAGTATTTATAGTGTTCCAGACTATAAGTCCGGTTTTGTTTTTTAGTTCGTCTTGTTATATGAGAATTGGATAAGGTTGATACAGTACACCACTTGAATACGGCATTATACGCTTGAGATTGACATATGTGCGTCAGATTTGGAACAAATGGTACGCCGGTGATGTCATAAAAATTAAACCGATAATTTTGACTTTGTGCTTTAGTCTGCCGACCCTAGTATCTATAGGGCAAAAACTAGCCTCAAGCGTTTCTTGAGTATTGAGAAACAAATTCTGGAAATCGAGTACGACCCTTAGACGATGAACATAATCTACACACTACAGTTTCAGCGGCGATATTAACCAATAAACTTGTAACTGGAATCCAAACCATAAATACTAATAAAACTCTTACACTACGCGTTAATATGCGCCTGCATTGAATGGAGTTCAAGGAAGAGGGCAACAAATCATCGGAACGTCATCCGACTGTAATTACCGGGACCTGTGAGATAAAATCTTTATCTCGCACTAATCCTACGGTTATGTGACTAAGACGGTAGGAATGCCCCAGGAGCTTATGCCGAGATGCCGACAGAGCCTCGGAAAGCGCCGGGCGTGCATTCCGCTGTAGATACTGGTGATCTCAGTTTAAACTCTTTTTATTTTTGACTGCTATAAAAATGCTTATTTGAATGTTCAAATAAAATGTCTATCCATTCATATTAGTTTTTTTTTTGTTGATAAAGTGACAATGTATTAGAATTAAACTTTTGATTGAAAATTTATTTGACTGCTAGATATTATAACATGTAAGTGATTATATTCAAGAACATTTAAAATTTCTCTAATATTGCACCGATCTGCTAAATTCAAGTCAATATTGTAAATTCTGTATAAATATATTGAACATCTAAAATCTATTTACCTGTTCCATATACCTACTTCCTTTATCAAAATAATGATTGTAGTGTATAATTTATCTATACTAATAATATAAAGCTGAAGAGTTTGTTTATTTGGTTGTAGGTAAGTGCTAATCTCAGGAACAACAAAAAAGTTCCAATTGAAATAATCGTTTTAGATAGACCATTAATCGAATATGACTATATAACGTATCATGACGGTGCTACCCAGGAGAGCAGAGCAGTAATTATAAATGTCAACAAATCGGACGAATTTTCATATTCCTATTATTATTAAAAATAGATGTGATTCGGATGTAGAATGGCGAGTAGCTGCCGGAAACAAAGTTAACGGTGCTTTGTCCCAATTAGCAAAGCAACAAAACATCGTAAAAGAAGCACGACTCGCTATTCATAACGCAGTGCTAGTGCCAACGTTGCTTTACGGTAGCAAAACCTGGGTATGTCAGAAGATGCATGAAAGTAAATTTAATGCTGTGGAGATGCGATCACTTCGAAAATTGTGCGGCGTTACTTTGGCCGATCGAATACGTAACGAAGTGATACGCAATACGGCAGGTTTGAATGAAAGTGTCAGTGTTAGGAGTCAGGGTACGCCGAGACTTACATATGAAGACCACGTGAGCAGATTGCACAAAAACGGAAAAGTCAAAAGTACTCGGATACCCTGACGTGCATGTAATCTGCAAGAAGCGAAAGAAGTATGCATGGATCGTCCGATCGTCGATCTGTCCTCTCTGACTACCCCGTCAGGGATACAGCTTGAAGATAGTTAGTTTTTAGTTAGTTATAAAATAACGGAATAAATGGGAGCCACGGGGTTCGAAGGTATGCCACGAGCAGAGTCGCGAGGCACAGCTGATATTATATATAGGTACCTACTGATTGCACAGCAAATTAACCTTGATTATTGGATAGTTAATAAGAAATTCCGGATAATATGAATTGGAAGCGCTGAAGTGGACACTCTGACTCAGTGTTCTGTACCTAAGCGATCACTGCTTTAAGCAACATTTACAATGACTGATCACGGATGGGTGACCATTGTGTGGCATTTACATTTGCGAGCGTTTCCGTGCTTCGGAAGGCACGTTAAGCCGTTGGTCCCGGTTACCAGTAACATAGCAGTCGCTAAGCCAAATTGAAGGCAATATGGGCTTGAATATTTTTAACAGCGGGTAGCCATCTGCGTCTGTCTATTTCAACACGGCAATGGGCTTACCACCTTTTACGTGACACAGGAATACACACGACGAAAAGAGGGCGCATCTATAATATGTCTCTGCCACCCCTTCGGGTATAAGGCTTGATTTATTAAATGTTAGTGAAAAATTATTTGAATGAGATTCAGTTTTATTTTCATACACATTTGCTCTCGTCTCTATGCCTAATATTGACCCTGAACTCATGAACTGTACCTATACGAACAATAATAAAAAACATCCTTTTTTAGCTTAGTTTGGGCTAGATGGCGCGCTGTGTAAGAAGTGTCCCACAATATTTATTTATTTTTACTGAATATCTAATTCCAAAACGTAGACATAATATATGAATATTCTAATATCCTAAAAAAAATGTGATTTATTGTAATTATATGTATAGAAGCCTATCGTTTGTTTAGACTGCAAAAGGTTAGGTTTGTTTAATATGACTCTGATTCATTCACATTTTCTGTGACCGACACACTGCAGACACAACAAAGCACTTCACACCTATATGTGTACACTGTACAGCATACGATCCAGGTTGAACAATAGCACCATAACTCGAGCGCAGACGTTTATCTTTCAAACAATCACATACCACATAAGTACAATACACGCTAGGTAGGTACCGAATGAGGTAATTGCAATGTGCAAACGCTATTACCTAGGTACTTGTCACAGTACATACAATCGCTTCATACATGCTCGTCTAAATATCGGAGTATAATTTGATCTTGCTGTTTTTGAACTATCACTTCATATGTAAGTCTCGGCCCACCATGACTCCTTCTGCCCTCTACAATCGTTCCTCACTCATTCGGTGGACGTGGCCAAACCAACAGAGTATGCCCTTTTTACGCAATATACAAATCCTATTAATATATCGCGATATTCAAAAGCGCTCGTGGCCCCGCGGACTCATTGTTCTGGAAACGATCACTGCGTTAAGCAACTTTCGCTATGGCTGGTCACGGATGGGTGACCACTTTGTGGCAATTACATTTGCGAGCGTTTCCGTGCTTCGGAAGGTACGTTAAGCCGTTGGTCCCGGTTGCCAGTAACATGGCAGTCGTTAGGTCAAGTTGAAGGCCTTATGGGCGGATTGAAAAATGTCAACAGCAGGTAGCCACGACCTGCGTCTGTCT
The DNA here is from genome assembly GCA_948477245.1 of Thumatha senex. Taxonomy (NCBI): domain Eukaryota; kingdom Metazoa; phylum Arthropoda; class Insecta; order Lepidoptera; family Erebidae; genus Thumatha; species Thumatha senex. The sequence goes on from OX419726.1 coordinate 25,011,245, forward strand.
ATTTCAACACAGCAATGGGCTCACCACCTATTACGTGGGACTGGAATACACATGGTGAAAAGTGGGCATATAATATGCCTCTGCCACCCCTTCGGGGATAAGGCGTGATAGAAAAATATATATTAAAATTATAAATTAGAATGAATGTTTGTTACGCTTTAAAAGTTCTAAAAACTAGAGATAGGTTTGAATTAAACTCCACAGTAATATAGTTTATACATAGGCTACTTTTTATCTCGGAAACAAATTCCTGTGAAAACCGGAACTCGTAAACTTGACCACCCGGGCAACGCCGCGGGCTACTACTAGTTACTACATATTATAAAACAAAGTCGTTTTTCGCTGTCTGTCCCTATGTATGCTTAGATCTTTAAACTACGCAACGAATTACGATGCAGTTTTTTTTAATAGTTAGATTGATTCTTATAGAAGATTTTTATGTATAATTTGTTAAGTTTTTGTATACATTGACCAAATTATAACGATATTTGTTGGTGATGTCGGAAAAATAAGCCATCTGGGAGCTTTCAACAAAAACGCTGCCCAAACCCTTTGAGATATAACAAAATAATGTATGGTGCAATTGTGTATCTAATGTAGGTCTACAAAAAGTCCGCGACAATATATTTCTATCTCATAAGAATAACATACTATATCCATTTGAATACTTTAAAAACCATCAATTATAAAGCGGTAATTTCAAGGCTATTTACACAAATATGCTATTAATATTATCATTTTTACTACGTTAGTTGGCTTCAGCATTTCATGAAGATTATTTTGTCCGTTTACACCTTGCAAATTAAATGAATATATTACGAGTTATCGCAATCTATATATATAAAAATGAAACCCGTTTTCCGTTGTCACGACATAGCATGAAAACGGCTTGACCGATTTGAAAAATTCTTTTTGTATTGGATAGCCTATTTATTGAGGAAGGTTCTTAGCTATATATCATCACGCTACTACACAGGAGAGCGGAGCAGTAATCATAAATGACAGCAAATCGGGGAAACTTTCATACATATTTGGAAAAGTAATAAGCGACGGGATTAAATGGGTGCCACGGGGTTGGAAGTATGTCACAGACGAAGCCGGGCAGGTCAGCTAGTTCAAAATAAATCGCAAAGAAATTTATTTCCTGTAACTATAATTAGACCGGGCCGTGCGGGCGTAGGTAGGTAAGTACTGGAGAGCGGAGATGTAATCAATGAATTTGGAATATGTTCATACATTATTGTGAATGTAAAATTAATAAACAACGGGATTAAATGGGTGCCACAAGGTTCGTAGTATATCACGGGCGAAGCCGGGCGGGGCAGCTAGTAACCTATAAAAATAAAGTAACATGTCACCGTTTGGCGACTCCCTTTACGCTGAAGGCCCTGGGCCCCCGTGCCTCCGTGATCATAAATAGGAAAACAGTGCTGTGACTGAACCGAATAAATCCAGTTAAGCATCTGTTCCAGAAAACTAGGCACATGCAGTAATGTCAAATAAGGTATCTTTAGACTTTGATATATAAACTGCACCCTGTCGAAATATTACGGCTTGACTCCATTTATAATTTGGTCATCCTTCATTATACCAAATACCTTTTTTTTATATTGGGACTAATCACCTGTCATACACCCGCGTTCCCATTACAGTGACTCCTGTAAACCAGGATCTACAGCAATGACCAAAACCACAAAAGTTACACCGAGCTCGATCTCAGTGAAGTCTCAGGAGAAGTTAGGATGTCTTGGAATCAGCAACGAAATTAATCAGAAGATAATTTGAGGAAAATGGAAAAAAATAAATTAACACCTCTTTCCTCCTTTGCAAAGCGGGAGACCTGGAAAGCAGCTAGTTGTGTATCCTATAGAAAAAGGGAAGCACCACGGTAATAGTACATTACGGGTCCTATGTGAGCTATGTTTGATTCCAGTAACATGTAGGTAGGCATAGGCGTTTAAAAGCACGAATATTCACCCCTGATGCCACGAGAAGAAAAAGAAAAAGATGCGAAATACTTACAAACAGAGAACAAAGTATCGAAATAAGAAAAAGATGTGTACATACATGCCCATACTTTCGTATTTTCTTGAAATACAGCCCAATTTTTCCTTACCCTAAAAATAACACTACCAAGGTAAATTATGACCCCGAGGCAAGGTTGAACAATCGTACCTTCGCGAAATGCCGTGCCAGGTGTAGTGCCAACACGTGCGCAGTAAGTGAAAGTTTCTCCCCAAACCATTAATCATTGCCGTAGCTCCGAAAAACTCTTTTAGAAATTAAGTTTAGTTACGTAATAGTTAATTCCTATTTTATTTTTAAGCGAAGTTTGACTTCGAGCTTTTCACATTAATAGGCTTTGAAAGCAGAAAAGGGATTAAAACTTAAAAATTACATTTATTACGTCAAAAGAATTTTGCTAATATTGGACTCCCTCCCTCCCATTATAAGAAAAAATAAGTATATGCCGACAGAGTTTAATATTTATTACTTACGTAAGAATCTAAAGGAAAAATATAATACACGTTTGGCTTGTTTTTATGTTTAATTTTCGCGTATCTACGACAATCCAATGCGTGATGACCATCGGCTTTGACCATCTATGGGATGTGCATCTATGGGATTCACACACTCTGCAGCCTAGGCGGAGCGCAAAGGCCACCCGCAAAGATTCATCGTCAAGCAACGTGGCAAGGTGAGGCGATGGCAGAGCGTGCAACCATGCTCCCGACTCAGGCTGCGCCACAGCCCGAAGTCTAGCCAATTCCGCCCTCCAACAATTGCGCCTTAACCTGCTCAACAAGAACGTGGTCCCAAGCGCGCTGAACACCCGGAATAACAGGACACGCCGCCCCCACCCAAACTGATAATTTGTATGAATTTTTAATAAAGTGAAAAAGACAATTCGATTCGAGACGGGGATTGCACCCGTGACCTTTGCCTAACCAGGGCAATGTTCTAGCCACTGAACCACCCGAACTGATGATTTTTAGATTAGTACCTACAAGTTCGAAAGAGCTACACCGAGGAAATTACACCGAATTCAAGAATGTTAATTTACGATATAACTTAATTTTAAAAGTGATACTATTAATTTCAGCTTTAGCGCATTTCAGAAGTAGCATAAGTACCTAGAACGAAAACTAAGTACGTTTAATTTCATATTTAAGAGGCGGCAACACAACAAGCGTGCCTAGCTGACACTCGCTTCACGAACACATAAAACTTTTTAAATTGCTTTCGCTTTACATTTAAATAAATGATCGTTGTAAATAACGCGCGAATTCCTTTATTTTTTCTTTATTATACACGGCTTCGTTTCGTTTATTGTACAGTTTGTGAAATAGTTTTTTGATAAATCGTTGTTTTCAAGTAGGAGCTTAATACGTTTTAAGAATAACTACTTACATAACTAATTATGTTTTTAAACTCACACGTCTCCTCGCCCTATATACTAAAGAGCTATACTAAAGAGCAGCTGATGGATGGACATGCGTGTTGTAGGTAGGTCTCACTACCACCAGGGAGATGAGGGAGAACAGTGGGAAAGCCGGCTCCAAAGCCAAGACGGCTGACCAACGAACTTCTCGGACTCAAGACAATGGGTGTTTTCAATATTATGTACATGTATTTAGAAATCTAGTCTATCAGTTGCCTAGATCCCAAGCTTACTTTGGGCTAGATGGCGCTGTTAAAAAAATGCTTCGGAAGGCACGTTAAGCCGTTGGCCCCGGTTGCCAGTAACATGGCAGTTGTTAAGCCAAGTTGTAGGCTTTATGGGCGATTTAAAAATTTCAACAGCGGGTAGCCACTATGTGGTAACTACCTGCGTCTGTCCATTTCAACACGGCATTGGGCTATGACTACCCACCTAGTGGGACAAAAACGTGAAATCTTACTACAAATTAATTTCGACTTTATTTTACGACATGGCTGACAAATCTAAATACGTTAGATATATTTGAGCTTGTATCTCATAACCCGTGTCTGCCGACATTTTAATGGGTATTATAGTGCAGCAATAAAATGTTGAAATAAAATTCTGGGGCACAAATCAGTTTGATCGCTGCTGTAAACGTTAGCGAAGGAAAGCACTTCAAGCGTATCTAGATCATCTCCAAAATGGGTATAACAAATCAACGGCTCATTTTGGCAAATAGAGGCGTTATTTTAGTATTTAAATTAGTAATATGTAGGTAGTTATTTTAGAAGCGCTCGTGACCCCGCTGTCTCAGTGTTCTGTAAACGATCACCGAGTTACGCAAGTTTCGCTCTGACTGGTCACGGATGAGTGACCACTATGGTGACATTTACATTTGCGAGAGTTTCCGTTAAGCCAAGTTGAAGGCCTTAGGGGCGGTTTAAAAAATGTTAACAGCAGGTAACCACAACCTGCGTCTGTGTATTTCAACACGGCAATGGGCTCACCCACTACCTATTACGTGTGACAGGAATACACGTGGTGAAAAGAGGGCTTATAATATGCCTCTTCCACCGCTTCGGGGATAAGGCGTGATAAAGAGTTATTTTAGTATCAAATGGTAGCTACACACGCTACGAAAAATCGTTACGATTTAACTGTACCGCTCAAACTGAACGGATAATCGAAACGTGCGTATGACAAAAACTGTAGGTGCGGTACCTACTGTAATACATACGATTGTGCCTAAAATAAACCTGTACGGTTTAAACTGTATAGTTAAATCGTAGCGATTTCTCGGAGCGTGTGTAGCTACTGTTCGACTGGTAAGATTTCCGCACCATAAAAAAAAGTAATGCTATCGCAGACAGGCGGAACTATTGTAGTGTAGTATGTAACCTATAGGTATGTAAGCATATAACATCGGAATATACGCGATATAAACAATGTGTATTATTAAATAAAGACAGTTATTACTCAGCAGTCAGAGCGTTTATATCCTCTCTCATATGGCCTTACATGGCGACCCTGCCAAGATTCGAACCTGGAATCTTCTGATAGGAAGCTTCTAACGTCCAAATTTAAAGCCTTAAACACCAGACCGTAACACGCATTACGAGTCTGATGCATTACTCATATCTATACTAATATTATAAAGCTGAAGAGTTCATTTGTTTGTTTGTTCGGTTGAACGCGCTAATCTCAGAAGTACGGGTCAGATTTGAAAAATTATTCTTGTGTTGCCCATTTATTGAGGAAGGCTATAGGCTATATATCATTACGCTACTACACTGGGGAGCAAAGCAGTAGTCATAAATGTCGACAAAGCGGGCCATGTTTTATGAATCATTGTAGAGTTTATAAGCGACGGGATTAAATAGGTGCGACAGGAGGTCGAAACATTTCACGGGCGAAGCTGTGGGGGTCATCTAGTTTATTATATTTCGGGTCTTATTCGCAACGTATATTATTAGGTACAAAGCCTACCATAAACTTTCAGACGTTTCGACCGGCTACACCAGCTATTACACCAGCTGTGGTCACGGGTTTACACCCCCCCGTCAGAATAAGACCCGAAATATCATAAATATGAGTGCGAAAATTTTAAATCATTGATGCATTACTGTAAACTTGCCAATGTAACACAGTGACATGAATTCACCGTCACCTTTACTAATGACTTTGTAAACGTCATTAGTAAGGTCACCGTGAAGGCTACGGCCAAAGATTCCCAAGTCGTTCGAAACATCCGGCGCGGTTAGGTATTGAGGAGACACGCTAAACTCCGAATTTTCAATCAACCCTGATCCCTGCACTGGACCTACTGAATCAAGTGTACGCATCGTCATCGAACCCTCGATATACCAGATACCCAGACGTGCGTGTATGAAGCGATTGATGAATCTCGAAGCGAAAGTATGTATGGATCGCGAGGCCTGGCGATCTGTCCTCTCTGACTACCCCGTCAGGGATACAGCGTGAAGATAAATTAAATACCTATTTATATTCATTCATTTTTATATTCCTTTGTGTATCTTTTATTTATCCATGTGGAAACTCCGGAAAATCTCTTTGTGTCATGAGCACGATTTGTTTTGTCTAAATAAAATTTATGTAGTTGCTTTCAAACCCTATCCTGGATATGAAGTAATTTTAGTAAATAAACATATTTTGAATTTATTTATTTATTTATATATCACGCCTTATCCCCGAATACAATTGTATGCCCACTTTTCACCATGTGTATACCTGTCCCCCGTTTATGGTGAGCCCATTGCCGTGTTGAAATAGACAAACGCAGGTTGTGGCTACCTGCTGCTGAAATTTTTCAAGTCGTCCATAAGGCATTCAACTTGACTTAACGACTGCCATGTTAGAACTGCAATTTAAATTTGAATTTAAATTTCTAGAAGCAACTAACTATTGTTTGGCTTTTGATTTCAACACTGTTGGGAGCGAATGCAGTCTGACCTCCTAACCGAAGAGAGCATGATGGATTTTTGCGGAAACAGCGAAGGAAGCGGTCGCCATTAATTTTTCAAAACTATAGTAATTTCGAGTAAGTGTAAAAATTATGGTTTCGTAAAAGCTTCGACAACGTGCAAAAGTGTTGTGAAATTGGATAATTCAGTGGAACGCAGCATTTTCTGTTAAATTCCAAAATCCACATATACCTAACTGCAGTAAAATTTACCATCATTTTACTGCATTAAACTTTAAACAAACCTATAGATGAACGAGCTGCTATCTACAAGAATAATTTACTTATATTGAAAAAAAAGCAGATACATATCTACTTGAAAATTACATAACAAGAAGGATTCTACGCGGGAAAAATGACAAGAGCGGACGCTTGCTGTATATTATTTTCTAAAACTATTGCATTTATCTTGTTTTATGTGCGGAAGTGGTGGTTTCTTTGAAGTGAAATGGTAAAATCCACTAAAAACAACCGCTATTATACTGGGATGAGACTGACTTTACTTAAGACTAGACTAAAACGTAGAGGATGGGGATATTTTACATAATAAGAAAGAAGATTGAAGAAATATGAATTAGGATTTGGCTAAAAGAACTTAGTAACCAAACCAGGCCATTAAAGTACAAAAACATAACAAGAACGATCCTAATTACTTGATTTTGGCATTGCTGAAGCCGAGAAAGTCTAAAAAGAAGTAGAAGGGCGCATGCGTCGAAACCTTGACCGGTGAAACCCGGAGATTATGGGTCTCTGACGTTTAAAATAAAAATGAACTGCAGTGTGGATGTGAACAGTGTAATAAAACCTGCTGCCTATTACTCGCTCGGGTGTCGTGAGTATATGCATATCTTATAAATAAAATAAAAAGACATTACAAAATCACTTTATTGAACATAAATGAAAGTCATCAGGCACACCGGTACAGTTATAACTTACTGAGTTATTCACGCTTTATACAATGAGTTATTCACATGAACGTGATCTTCGTTCTCACTTGGTTCACTTGCCAAACGTTCAGGTTCTCGTATTCTTCTATACAAGCGTCCACCTGAAACAAAGTACTAATTATTTACCCGTACTTCTTTAGGAGCTAGATACCTAATAGAAAAAAGTTAATGGAGAACACAAAATGGTCAAAGTACAGCTAAAATTGGAGCGTAAACCATGTACATTACATTAGTTTTTATTTCACTTCAATACATGCAGTATTTCCGAAGTTATAACGACGAAGTTTCCGAAGTTATAAGTTTTAGTCCTTTTTTAAATTTCCGAGATTAGGCGCGTCCATTATGACGGCACAGACTCGCACAGACTGCGACAAGGCGAGTCGCGGCGTTTGGGTGCGAACGAGAGCGCGACTGTGGAATGAGCAGGGTTGTGACGTATGCGGTCACCCGCGTTATACGCACTTTGATCGTAAATATTTCAGCCATTTTTTTTAATATATAAAAGAATAAACACAGTTTTTGTCGTATTTATTTGTAGATTCATTTGGTATGTAAAGTAAAAAACGTTTTCAATACACTTACTCATAATATGGCTCTAAGCTCACCGCAAATAGGCAAATAATGATACCTTTTAACAAACAGTGCGTTTTTTTTAGTAAATCACGAGTGGGACAATAGATTTTTTTTATTATATTGGTTGAGTTGCATTATTCTTAAAGAAAAATCGATACAAAAAAGAACGCGTTTAATAAAACAATTAAATTAATATACCTACCTATTGCTTGTTCATTTCATGGCACTTCGTATTTAAATAGGAAATTTCGTCTTGTACGTGGGGTGTATAATAAATAAAACTTTCACTCAAATATAACTTTTGTTTTCTCTCTGTTGAAAACTTTAAACAAAACCTTTAACAAAAAAAAAGAAACCTCATTCTTCACTCTGTGGTCAATGCGCGCGCATAAAAAACAACTAATTTGTTTTATTTAGTATTATATTATTCATAAGTGTATTGAAAAACGTCGTATGATACACGTGTGTATTATTGATTACCGACTTCGGCTCTCTTTAGACCCACGCCTCGCCCACTTGTACCATAATCTACTATACATGACATGACATGCTTGCCAACGGGCGTTATATGATATGATATGACGATCATCGTTATGTACATACAAAAAGTGATCAAGACTGAAATTTTACTAATTACCACTTGCCACTAACTGCTTTTCAAAAATATTTCTAATGTTAAGACAGGTGTTATCACAAATCGAACGATTATAGGTGTAATTGTATACATTCGTTTCGTATAATTCAAATAAGCGCCAGTAGATGGTTCTTACGTCGCCTTAAGAGGGAAGAAGTGGAAATATTCTTCAGTTTCGAGTGTCCTCGGCGATTTAGTTGGTTAAGCAGTTTACCCGGCAAGGGAGAAAAGAGTTCGTGCATCGCTCAAAGCTAAAAAAATTCCACTTAAAATTTACAAAAAGTGCATCTACAGAACGTTTTATTACCTGGTCAGGTTTGAAACCCTTGTCCACGCAGCGCTCGATGACGTCAGCTACCTTGACAGTCTGGTTGGAACCCGCCAGGTCTCGTACTATCGCGAAGATGCGGTCCGTAGCACTAATACCCCTGCGAACAAAAGAAATGTTCACACTTTTATTTAAAAAATAGAAAAAGATGTTAAAATACCCCTACGAAAAAACTGAAATTCAACTTGCAGTCGCATTCTACAATTCTTCAGTAAATGGTTTACGGTTTTGTCAATTCCCTTATGGAATGCACTATCGTTGAAGTGTCTCGTTTGTTAACCTTTAGCCATTGAAACCAGATGTATATGGAAATTGAAATTTAGTCTGCCGGTTTGTAGGTATCGTGGCAAAAACAATCGGACAATAGTGGCCACTATGAAGAGATACATTACCTCTGAACATTATCGTCGACCGGTGCAAGCGATTGTTTAGACATCTCTACAAGACGGATCGCTTCCGAGACATCCTCTTTCTCGACTACGTCAGACAATCTGTAACAATACGATAATTATACCAATGGGTGTAGCAGCGGGTCTTGCCAAATCGGATTAGATTCTGTAACCGTACCTGAAGTTGCGTCTATTACAAATTTTATTTTATATTTCTGTATTAAAATATTTAATATTATAAAACAGGACTTAATAACATACACATACTAATAATATAATGAGGAAATATTTACAGAATAGAACGGGTGGAAGGGGGACAATGTACAAGACTGTTGAAACCTTGTTTAGGTGTAATCCTTGCCACATTGGATTACTTATATTATTACTTTAAATTGGGTACTAATAGTACCTTTTTTATACCATTGAGGTGGCAGACCTGCATACGGCCCACCCGATGGAAAGTGGTTACCGTAGCCTATGGACATTTGCAACACCAGAGGTTGTTGTTTGGCTATTAATTTTCGTCATTGTCGGCATAGCATAGGAGTAACTTGCGTCTGACCTACCAACCCCGTAAGGTTACCTGCTTCGTTACCAGCTGATGCAGGGGCACTGGGCGAAACGGTCATGGATCCGGAACCCCGAAGTGGAAACTTGGTTACATACACATAGCTGAGATGAAAAATTTATTTAAAAAGTATTATTCACCTGAGTCGTGCGAGTGCAGTCGACAATCGTAGTATGGCGAGCAAGTTCCTGGCGGACGTGAACGTGACGTCACGAGCATTGCGGGCCTCGCGCCGGAGTTCAACGTAAGATGCTGTAACATATATTATGTCATTGTTTTAACAAAATTGTATATTAAATGCTTCCCAAATCTTAAGAACCACTTGAGGATAATTTTTTTAAAAATATTGCAAAACAGCCAGGATTGTTGGAACCAGGTAATTCAGACAATGCGCGACTTCTATAAGTGTATAAGTAAATACAGTACAGTACCGTACACAGTGCGCCGCACGGGCCGCATGGGCAGCGCGCGCACCTCGGTGGGTGTATATATATATACACACAGTACAGTGCAGCTACTCACACACGATGTAGCCGGCGAGGTGCGTGGGCACGATGGGCTGCTTGCGCTTGGTGAGCGCCACGTAGCGCCGCACGAGCCGCATGGGCAGCGCGCGCACCTCGGTGGGTGTATAGGGTATACACACAGTACAGTGCAGCTACTCACACACGATGTAGTCGGCGAGGTGCGTTGGCACGATGGGCTGCTTGCGCTTGGTGAGCGCCACGTAGCGCCGCACGAGCCGCATGGGCAGCGCGCGGACCTCGGTGGGCGGCTGCACCGAATGTTGGTGCACGTACGCTATGTGTTTAGCCAGCTCCAAGTCCTTTTCCCTGTAATGTCAGCCATACTTCAATCCTAAGCCCGGTTTAGCGAAAATTCATGTAATGATTCTACAACACGTGCCGGTAAGTTGAGATCTGGTCCTACCAGGCGTGCTTTCCCTGGACTACCTTAATACCATGTTGTTTGATCATCCGATTTGGATATTTCGCTCATAGATCTTAAAACGCGAAAATTTTAGATTACACGTTACTACCTGATCATATCACCCCTACTCAATGAAATTGATATGTCAATCAGCACAAGTGGCCGCCGTGTCTATGCGAGTGAAGTATCAAAATAATTGAGTGGGAGAAAGAAATAATCTAACTAATGCACAATATAAATAAATGTTTGTAAGCTCACCGATTAGGTTTGTCCTGTATGAGCCAGAGCAGATCAAATCTTGACAGTAACGCAGCAGGAAGTTGTATATTCTGTTCGATGGTCCGTTTAGGATTGTACCGTCCGTATGCAGGGTTAGCCGCAGCCAGGATAGATACCCTCGCATTCAAGCACGTCATTATACCTGCCTGTAGTAAAAAAATACAATTAATTAATGAAATGAGTAACAAAGGAAAAGAAATATATATGAAGCAATTAGTATGCGAACATTTTCTTGTGTATTTTTATTTAAAGTTAAAAAAGGCGACGTCTCCACACATTTTCGCCTAAAGGCAATGCTTTGACCAATGTGCAAGTTTGCATACATACATACATATCACGCCTGTCTCCCATCGGGGTAGGCAGAGACTATGGCTTTCCACTTGCTACGATCCTGGCATACAACTTTCGCTTCTTCAACTTTCACAATTGTTTTCATACACGCTCGCCTAATAAAAAGATCTTCAATTTGATTGGCATATGTACGTCGAGGTCGACCCTTACCAGTTTGCCCATTTACTCTCGCCGCATAAATTTTCTTCGTCATTCTATTTTCATCCATCCTCTCCACGTGTCCTGACCATCTAAGCATCCCTTTTTCTATCTTAGTCACTACGTCTTCTGTCATACCGCAATGTTCCCTTATCACGCTGTTCCTTTCTTTATCTATTAATTTCACTCCAGCTATACTTCGCAGACTCCTCATTTCTACGGCATTAATTTTACTTCTATGCTTCTTCTGCCATACCCAACTTTCACTGCCATATGTTAGTGTAGGGACAAGCACTCCTCTATGCACAGCCAGTCTTGCCTTTTTAGACACGTTCTGGGTGCTCATAAAGGTGTAAATTGCTCCATTCACTTGATTGCCAGCCAAAACTCTTCTTTCAATGTCATCATCACACTTTCCATCTCTCGCAAATTTTGAGCCTAAGTATATAAATTCTTTTACTTGTTCCACTCTTTCACCTTCCACAAAAATTGAGGAATCTGTCATGATTTTCTCTCTTTCAAAAACCATTACCTTCGTCTTATTTACATTCACTTTCATTCCTTTAGCGCATCATGCATAATATTAACCATCAACTGCAACTCGTCCGCTGATGATGCAAGTATTACCGGAACATCAGCTTAAAGTAGACATTTCACAGTCAGATCAGTCATTTTTAAACCATATGTACTTTCTTGCAGTTATTTCAGGCAACTGTCAATGTATAGGTTAAACAGCCACGGTAACGCTACACAACCCTGTCTCACACTGTGATGCGCTCCGTTGATTCTGACACAAGCACTGGAACCCTCATATAGAGATTTCAGTGCTCGTATTAAGTTGCTGCTTACGCCATGCATGGACAATGTGTATCATAGGCCTTTTCCAAGTCTACGAATGCGCAATAAACTTTTTGACTCTTCGCCAAAGTTTTTCAATTACGCATCGTAAGGAAAATACCTGATCCGTGCATCCTTTTCCTTTCATAGATCCTGCTTGAACATCCCAAATTTTCCCTTCAGTTTCATTCATCACTCTTTTTATCAAAACTTTTGCATTCAATTTGCCGACGATGCTGAGCAAGCTTATGCCGCGGTGGTTTTTGCACTCTTGCTGCGACCTTTTCCCTTTATACAGCGGCACGATGACAGCTTTTCACCAATCTTCTGGTACGCTGCCACCCCTCCAGCAAAGGTTAAAAAGGCGGTACAGCTGGCAAACTACCACGCCCTGTCCCGCTTTCATCATCTCGACAGAAATCCTATCAATTCCCGCAGCTTTGCTTAGTTTCATACTATTCAATGCTTCCATAATTTCTTCTATACTTATATCACAAATTAGGCGAACTTGTTTGACTGTATGGTAATTGTATTATTTAATTGTAAACAGAGGTTAATGTCGATTAGCTGTGTTTGCAATAAAAAATTTTCTTTCTTTCTTTTCTTTCTTTCACTGTCTATCGCTTAATAAGATGTTGCCAAGTTTTGTCAGCTGGGGCACTATTCAATGACGGGACCATCACTTCGGTCTCCTTAACGTTAATTTATTGATATTTTATAAGCCACAGTAAAGTAATACTTTCTTTCAACATCACCGGCCAAGTGAGTGTTGGGTCACAGGGTTTCGTGGCTACTAATTTGTATAAATCAAACAGTATCAATTTGTATTACAACATTTTGTTCTCTTTAATACACTTTGCTATGGTTAGTTAGTCCTAGATAATTAGCATACGCATTACGTACGCTTAGGCATTACGTTCTTTTCTTACTTCCTTTCATTATCTTCTGATTGGAGGAAAATATTACTAGATATAAGTTAAATATGACTTTGCATACATTATGTATTAATAATAAAAAGATTAATTTTATTTATACTAACAACTATGTAAGAAAATCATTTTATTTGACAAAAGATTATTATTATTATCTTTCCAATTATTCTATAAGACAAATAGCTACTTCGCTATCATATTTATTAGATATAGCAGCCAAGACCTTGGCTAAACAAGTTGTTCCTATTGAGCAATGTTTATATGTATGACATTCACAATGTCAGTAATTTTACTACTGACAATTCAAATTTATTAAGTTTAAACTGAGTAATAAGACAACAGATAATTTTTCTTGCATAGAACCAACATATGTACCTCCCTATTCTGGGGCTAAAGCAAAAAAATGTACGAATAGGGTTTCATATAAAAATATGAACCCATCAAACATATCTGTGAAATGTAACAGTATGAAGAAGTGTCTCAACCTGGTGCATCAAAACATTCGAGGTTTAAAAGGAAAAGAGCTAGAATTGGAGTTTTTATTGAATTGTAGCAGTATTGATATTGTATGTTTAAATGAGCACTGGCTAAAAAGCCATCAATTCACTCATAGCTTCAATAATCACCAGGTTGCAAGCTCGTTCAATAGAATGAAATATAAACGAGGTGGCTCTTTAATATTAGTTAATAAAATAAATAAATTTAAAGAAATGTTGGATGTTGTGAGCCTCTCTGTTGAGCGAGTTGTGTAGATTTCATGTGTTGAATTGGAGCGATTCATTGTGTTGAATCTGTACAAACCTCCATGCGCGCCAGTTAAGTCCATTTTTGAAATGATGGAGGAAGCCTTAAATAAAATATATAATTGTCATAAAACAATTGTTGTATGTGGAGACTTTAACATAAATGTTTTAGATAAGTCTTCAGAAAGTATAGATTTTCTGAATTTTGCAAAATCATTTAATTTATATCACAATTTTATGTAACCCACTAGAATAACGGCCACTACTGCAAGATGTATTGATAACATATTTAGTAGTGTGAAACCACTACATACCAGTACTTACCCGTGGTACTACCGGTGGTACTACTGGTAGTACCAGTCGTCGGATTTTATATTACCCCTGGTACTACTTAATAAATAATATAAAATACTTTATGTTTTATGTATCTACATAAATCGCAATCGAGAGCGGATACCCAGCGCATAAATCGCAACCTAAACAGGAGAAAAAAATAGGAGACATAAACTAAAATCTATAATTCATAAGGTTGACTCGGACCACACAGACAAAAGACAAATAAATGTGATACCATTCAGTGAGAACCGTATCGAAAATTTTAAATGTAATATTACAAAAAAAGTCTAATTTTTGCCCTGTCACGGAAATGTGGATCACTTATACAACTCATTAGTCAACTTGATTAATGGTAAGTTCAGTTCAATTTTTACTCCTAAGCACTTATCTAAGAGTGAAGGCCTAACTTTCAGTGACTGGGCAACTCCGGGAATCTATAAAAGTCGTAAGAAATTGTATAAACTATACATATACCTAACCTAACCTAACCTAACCACCTAACCTAACCTAACCTAACCTAATGGTGGACGGCCCCTTCCGGACGAGATCGACCGCTGGAGACAGTCGGCTCGCGACGATCTCTTCCGGAAGTGGGCCGAGAGGTTGGTAGGCCCCTCAGTTAGCCCCCGGCTCGTGGGGGCTGTCCGGCTCGTCCTGCTCTAACGATGCAGAACAACTTTTAAAACGTGGCGTGGAGGAATGTGGCACAGACTTTGAATTTTCAGCTGTTAGTCCTAGAGATATTTTAAAAACTTTCAAGGCTATTAATATGAAAAACACTAAAGATTTGTAGGGGTCTATCTGTTAAAACTGTATCTCATATTATCACTGTAATAACTCCACATCTGGCAGCTGTGTTCAATTGCTGTGTCAAGTCTGGGGTATTTGCTGACTTAATGAAACATAGTAAAGTAATTCCTTTATTTAAAGCCGGTGATAATGCAGATACCTCTAACTTTCGGCCTGTTTCCATACTACCAACACTAAGTGAAATATTTAAAAAGCTAATGCTTGGACAGTTGCTTAGTCACTTTAATATACATAATTTATTACACAGGAACCAGTTTGGATTTACAAAGGGTTGCTCAACGGTGGATGCAGGGGTTGCTTTACTCAAAAATATTTATGCGGCTTGGGAGGATTCGCAGGATGCATTAGGTGTTTTTTTGCGATTTATCTAAAGCCTTCGATTACGTTCATCAAGAAACTCTTGTAAAGAAATTAAGCCACTACGGTATCAGAAATAAAGCTCTCGACCTTATGACTTCTTATTTAAGCAATAGAATTCAGAGGGTTGAAGTAAACGATCAGCAGAATCTCCAGTTGTAATGGGTGTTCCACAGGGATCAATCCTTGGTCTATTTCTTTTTTTGATATACATTAATGACTTATCTTACTATGTTGGGGATAAACATGAGATTGTGCTGTTTGCGGAGGATACCTCTTTTACATTTAAAATTAATAGACAATTAATTAATTATGACGCTGTTAACAGTGCACTCTCAAAAGTTGTTCATTGGTTTAACGTTAATAATCTTCTTTTAAATGATAAAAAAAACTAAAGTAATTAAGTTTTCGACACCTAATGTGAGACAGGTGGCGACCAATGTGCAACTTAATGGATCAGGGTTGGATACTGTTGGGGCTTCTGTGTTTTTGGGTATTACCAGGGGGTACCAACGCGAACAAAATATTTTTAATAACATTAAATTATCCCTAGATGGCAGTAATGGTATCATTTTCAAGATTACAAAAAATAAAAATGTTATTTAGCTGTGTAAAGTCCGGTAATTGATTTCTAAAATAAAAACCATATTATAATCTGTGTACCAATGCGAACAAAATATTTTTAATAACATTAAATTATCCCTAGATGGGCAGTAATGGTATCATTTTCAAGATTACAAAAAATAAAAATGTTATTTAGCTGTGTAAAGTCCGGTAATTGATTTCTAAAATAAAAACCATATTATAATCTGTGATATTAACATACTAAATTCGTTAATAATACAATTAATGTAGATTGCGTGAATAATTGGTTCTCGATACTGTTCATCTATAATAATAGATGGCGACGTAATAAGTTGAACAGTTCTCCACTAACATTCGTCTCTCTATGCCAATAGTACCTGTAAAAAAAAGAGCATTCTATCGCTTTCGGTCGCGCACGTCACAGCGATGCACGCTAGAATAATAAACTTATTTGTAAAAATATTGTGATATCGACGACGAGGATTGCTCCGCAAAAATCAACAAGTAGATAAATTCATCGCATTTCGTAACCATGTGTGTGGTGGTCTGGTGGTTAAATGCGAGAAGTAGATGTATTGTTTGTTTTAGTATTTTTCCCAAGTATAGAGTCCCAAGATCGAATCCTCATTGTTTTGATTTTTGTTTTTGCATTTTAAAATAAATATTAACAATTATGAATACAAAACACCGAAAAAGTAATACTGTTTTTTTGGTTTTATAGAAATTTACTAAATATAGTGTTTATTACGTACTAGATTGACTTAAGTTACATTAAAAAAAAACTGACTATCACTGCCTTTCTGGCCCACATTTTTTTTTATTGCAGAAATTAAATAGTTTTATTTTATATCAAAACGCGATGTGGCATCTAAATGGTAATCAAAACAAATCCAGTGATCCGATCCGCCAAAGTAAACGATATTTAACTTAAAATAAAGTTCAAAATAGAAGCGCGTAATAACTGTCGGTCTCTGTCAACCTGCCAATAAGGTTCAAAGTGGTATGACCGCCGCGCCGGCACTACTCTTACGTCAAAATATTAGCGCTGCATCGTATAATACGATGATACATTGCGCTTTGAAAAGTTAAAAATATAATAAAAAAAACTAGTTGACGGCCGCGGCTCCGCTCGCGTGATGGGAACTTGTTCCCAGTTTAATAAGTAGCCTATATGTTGTAAATCCATTCAGTACTTTTTACGTGAAAGAGTAACAAACATACATCAAATCTTTCCACTTTATAATATTTATAAACTAACTAACTATCTTCACGCTGTATCCCTGACGGGATCGTTGGACGTGTCCAAACCAACGGAGCACGCCCTTTTCCAGCTTAACGCTGACACTTTCATTCAAACCTGCCATATTGCGTATCACTTCGGTACGTATTCGGTCGGCCAAGGTAACGCCGCACAATTTTCGAAGTGATCGCATCTCCACAGCATTCAATTTACTTTCATGCATCTGCTGACATACCCAGGTTTCGCTACCGTAAAGCAAAGTTGGCACTAGCACTGCGTTATGAATCGCCATTCGTGCTTCTTTTACGATGCTTTGTCGCTTTACTAACTGGGACAAAGCACCGTTAACTTTGTTTCCGGCAGCTACTCGCCGTTCTACATCCGAATCACATCTTCCATCCGCGCTAAACATACTTCCTAAATACACAATTTCATTCACTTGCTCTAGACGTTCCTGGTTTACCCTAATCTCGCATTTAGTTCTTACGTCACCTCTTTCAAATACTAGAACCGTAGTTTTACTTGCATTCAAGCGGAGACCCTTACTTTCACACCCCTCTTTCATATTAGTGACTAATGCCTGTAGCAGCAGCCTTACCACATTTCATACTTCTTATCGCTTGTTCTATTTCTTTCATACTAATGACTTCAATGACATCGGGATCCGGAGCATCGAAGTGAGCTCCACTTCCCGATGTGGCATCTCTGTCTTTTCTTTCATACATCTTTCCATAATATTCACTCCATCTCTGCAGGACGTCACTTTGGTCTGTTAGGACGTCATTGTTAACACTAAGCACTTTATTCATACTGCAGATTGCCTAACAACTCCGGGTCTTGCCTACCTTTTTCCAGAAGAGCTTGGCATTATCCCGGAAATTGGACGACAACCTTTCATCCGCTTTCATTCTGCACCTTTCACGAGCTTCTTCTATCAGTGCCTTCGTGTTAACTTTCTGCAGCTTGTATCTCTCTTTCATATTAAAATCATTTCGCGAGGCTAAGTAGTCTAGCCATGCTTTCTTCTTCATTCGAACTGCTTCTTTCACTTCCTCATTCCACCATGCATCACGCTTATTACTACTGCCTCTTTTCGTTTCTCCACACACTTCCACAGCGGCATTTATCATACTGTCCCTAAGGTTCTGCCATACACTTTCCACATTCTCACTGCTTACATTGACGTCGCCAAGCTTTTCGGCTACCCTTTCATTATATTTATCCCTAATGGATGCATCCTGCAATTTTATTTATATCTTATAATATTTATATTAAACTAGTTGACGTCCGCGGCTTCGCCCGCGTAGAGCCCGTTTCCGTTCCCGTTTCCCACAGACACTTGTTCCTGGGATAAAAAGTAGCCTATGTGTTATTCTGATGTATAAGTCACATTGTAAAGTTTCATTAAAATCCGTTCAGTAATTTTTACGTGAAAGAGTAACAAACATCCATACAAACGTTCACATTTATAATTTTTTTAACATTAAGATAATCATAATCTATCGAGGTACTTTCTTTTATTTTGCTTTCATTAATTATAAATTTCACGTTCGGAGGCCTGATACAATAGATTATCTACCTAAATTATAGAACTTAAGGGTTTATTTGACCCCTGGTTTCGGTATCTGTAGCCTGCACTGTAGACAATAGGTATATCTTACAACCTAAACCCCGAGATCTCGACCATAGACTTAGCTATCCCGGAGCCAGGGGCTATAGACATCCATTGACTCTAGACAGTTGACGTTGACCTCAGGATCTAAGGTCTCGGGGTCCTACCCCTAAGCCCACAAACTCAGATTCTAGCCCAGAAGCCTGGACTTCGGATCTAAGACCCTGGAATCTGGACTCAGGACCCTGGACCCCAGATCTCGGGAACAGGATCATGAACCCTAGGCCATTAACCTTGAATCCTACCCCCTGTACTGTGAGGTCTCTAGAGCCTCTACTGCATACCCTCGGTGGAGAACCCAACCCTTGACTCTAAACAGAGGATCTGGAGTAGCTGACCTTGGACTCTCGATCTTAGACACAGAAGCCGGAATTCAGGATCCCAGACCCCGGGTCGGGAATATGGGCTCTACGTCCTCGAACTTGGCTCCTGGCCCCTGAACATTCATTAACCCTGGAATGAGTTTATCATGTCTATTTTAGAAGTTCCTATGGCCACCTTCCAATGTCCTCTACAAACGATCTTCATGCATGGAAATTACAAATGGTCACTTACAAGTACCTACGTAACTAAAAAACACTGAATGAACTAACTCTAGTTTTATAATATTAGTACCTATAGATAAAATATCCAAATAAGTAAAACCCTTATTTGTTGCATTATAACATGACCTTTATCATGCCCGTACAGAATATTGATAACATCAATTAGCTAGAAAAGGCATACGGCAGAGTATTTATGTTTATAGTGACATCTAGTGTAGTGTAGTAAATAATAAGAATAGTTTGCCAAAACATTGTCACCATCTATATACAAACTCCCGTACTGCCTGCCTGCTTGGAAAGTCAGCTCATAGCTGTTATAGCAATTAATATAAATAATACTATTTATATGTAAGGCAAATTAAGTTTAGTCGACTGTTCTCATGTAACTCCGAAGGAACAATGTAAGTTTAATATTGTAAACCATAGCTGCATTTCAAAACAGCAGCCAGAGTTTCTTGCCGGAGTCTTCGTCATAAGGGTAGGCTGCCTTTAAAACTGGCAACTGGAAACGCTCTCATTTTGATTTGATTTTGTTTGTTTTGTATAGACTCAAATATCATCTTTTGTTCAAATATCATGTAAATAAAACTAATGTAATTACTGGCAGTTAGAAAAGAGTGGCTATGAGTTTTATTGCGAGGTTCTTCCTCAGGCTCTACCTATTGCGTTGCGAATCTGGCAGTAAATGTAGAAGCAATAATCTTGACTTTTAAAGATTTTTCACTTTCACATTAATTTCGTTGCGGGTTCCAAAAAACTTCTCCTGGTATTTCACCGAGATCGAGCTCGGTGTAACTTTTCTGGTGTTTTGGTCATTGCTGTAGATCCCGGTTTACAGGAGTCACAGTAATGAGAATCGGTGGGATAAGTCCCGAATAAAAAAAAGTCCTAGATAATAGAATCAAATGTTACCTTGGCAATACTGATGGTCTGCTGTTCCATGACCTCGTGGATGGCAGTCCGGTCGTTCTCAGCCATCTTGTCAAATTCGTCGATACAACAAACTCCCTGGTCAGCCAGCACTAGCGCACCGCCTTCCAACATCATTTCGCCGGTGAATGGATCCTACAATCAAGAAATAAAAAAATAAAGAATATAAATAAGAAATGATAAAAATAAATGATAAATAATATAATAACACAATCAAGAAATTATATATAAAAACAACTTTTAGATGCTATTCTTATTTTACTGAGATTAATTTACATTGACACTCGAAAATATTTATCAATCACCAATATTTCCCCGCGCGCAGTTCGCGCAGTTTGTGCTGTTGATATTTTTATGCCTTACGGTCTTTAACATGGCTTAACGACTGTCATGTTACTGGCAACTGGGACCAACGGCTTCCGAAGCACAGTAATGCTCGCAGATGTAAATGCCACAAACGGTCACCCATCCACAACACAGTGATCTTTTACAGAACACTGAATTAGCGGGGTCATGAGCGCATCGAAAGTAAAAAAAATTAGTCAAATCGAAAATGCATTCGTTTGGACTAAAATTGTATTTATACCGTAGGTCTTATAACTACTGATGTTCGCCATTAGCTGGTAAGTGACAATGATAAATTTCCTTAAAAATTTATTGAAGCGCTCATGGTCCCGCAAACTCGGTGTTCTGTAAACGATCACTGCGTCAAGTAACTTTCCCTATGGTATGACCACTTTGTGACATTTACATTTACGAGCGTTCCCGAGCTTCGGAAGGCACGTTAAGCCGTTGCTCCCAGTTGCCAATAACATGTCAGTTGTTAAGTAGTAACAGCCTTATGGGCGGCTTGAAAAATTTCAACAGCAGGTAGCCACAACTTGCGTCTATTTCAACACGGCAATAGGCTCAGCACTTATTACGTGGGACAAGAATACTCATGGTGAAAAGTGAGCATATAATATGCCTCTGCCACCCCTTCGGGGATAAGGCGTAATAGATTAGGTATAGAATATAGATTTTGTAAATTTGGAAATACATAGCTTCTTTTTGAAAATGTTCTCCTCCCCCCCACATAAAATTTGCAGACTTTGGGTATTTTCCCCACTTTTACCCCTAGAGTTCTTTTACAGTTCAACCGATTTTCATTGAAAATATTATTTTGTAATGCACTTTCATTTAAGACCCCACTCGAGTGTATATTTTGCAGATATTTGGTTATACTTCCCCACATTCACCCCCACAACTTTTTGGGGATAAGGTGTGATACATTTACCTTCAAGACAGCAGCAGTAAGACCGACTCCAGAAGAGCCCCGGCCCGTGGTGTACTGGGAACGCGGCGCTAGTCGGTCGATGTAGTTCAGTAACTGGGACTTTGCCACACCCGGGTCACCCATCAGGCAGATGTTTATGTTGCCGCGGATCTTCATGCCGTTGGGACGTCTAGAAGGATTAGTTGACATGTAATTAGAAAAAGGTCAGGTCAAGAGTACCCTTAACCGGCTAGCGTGTATGAAAACACTCATGAAAGTAGAAGAAGCGTAAGTGCTATGTCAGGACCGTAGCAAGTGGAAAACCATAGACTCTGCCTACACCGATGGGATGGGAAACGGGCGTGATAATATGTATGTATGTATGTATGTATGTGTATGATTTCATAATTGATGGCAGGGTTGTAACCCCTACCAATATCTTTAGGGCCCAAGCACCCTCAACTGTACTGTACACCCCAGGGCCTTACGGGGTTAGTATGTTAGATGGGTGTCGCTCCAAATAACGCCGAAAATTAAAAGTCAGCGATAGCTGCTCCAAGAACAGTCTTCTATAATTTATAATGTTGATTAATGGCACTTGGTGGAACTTGCTACACATCTATACTAATATTATAAAACTGAAGAGTTTGTTTATTTGGTTTAACGCGCTAATCTCAGGAACTGATCGGATCAGCGAACTGGTCGGATTTGAATAAATATTTTTGCGTTAGATAGCCCATTTATCGAGGAAGGCTATATCATCACGCTACTTCCCTAGAGAGCGGAGCAGTAGTCATAAATTTTGACAAATCGGGCAAATTTTGATGCATTATTGTAGAATTTACACACTGTCGTCTACCCCAAAGTAAGCTAATATAAGCTTGTGTTATTGGATCTAGACGTCTGATAAACATACTTATTTATTCCTAAATACATACATATTATGCATAGGAAACACCTACTAAAATGTTATAGGTTTGAGTATACCAGTGCAGTGGTCATACTGAGTAAACATACTTGTCAACTCCTCCAACTAGTAATAGCAGCAAAGCTTTCTTCACGTCCTCGTGTCCGTATATCTCAGGCGCCAGGCTCCGTGCCATCCGCGAGTACAAGTCTTCATCAGCCAGTTCAGCTAGTTCCTCCTCAGTAAGAGCCTCGGCCATCTCACTCTCGTCCGCTTGATTGAGGCAGGATACAGTCTGCAGAATTAAAAAGAGAGTGTTTGGTGTTAGTTACACCAAATAACTATGTGCCATTTTCTTATAAATATATATTAAAAGCGCTTAATGACATAGAGTCCGAACAAGCACTCAATTGATCTCAGCTTGAAAAATCCAGAACATTGCAGGATCCAATCGTCATTTGTGGCACAGTTTGTTTAGGGAATAAAAACTTTGTTATGGTAAATAGGAAAACATGATACATCTGCTACACAAAACTAATAAAAAGCCTATAAAATGAGAAAACTAGAGACACTATTATTCGTCATCCGATGAGATCTGCATTAAAAGGTGAATTAAAAATATATCACGAACAACATAACCTAAAAATATTGGGGGTCATATTTCTTGAGAATGCTATTGTAAATAAAACTGACATTTTGGCAATTTGAATTTCATAATTTTTAATAACTAATGACACTAGTTTGAATCCTATACTGGTTCATCATTTTTTAGACCTAACGATGTATGGGAAATGGGCATTCTCCTTGAGTTCGTCAAGTGACGCCGTTCACTAAATGGAAATTAAAAAGGCAGTTCAAGGCCACTATCAGTCATGAAAGCCTCTTAATAATGCCTTTTTACTTTATTTTTATGAACACAAAACATGCATACTTATTACCTAATATTTCAACTATGATTAGTATTAGCTACTCACATGAGCTTCAAGGTATGTGTCAGAGAGCAGACCCTGGACGATCTGTCTGAACCCGGCGTTCAATAGTGGTAGGAATATTCCGGTGACAGCCACGTGGTCACCAGGTTGAGCACGCCGCGTCGTCTCACCGCGGCAGTATACAGACAGCTGACGTGGTATGTGGCCCACTGGCACTTGGTCAGACTGTAGGGAAAATTGTAATCAGTTATTTTTCTTCTTTTAGCAGAATTTGTTTTTAAGTAAATGCAAATGCTATGGTGAATGTGTGATGTCACCGTAAGCGGATAAACCACGTGAGGAACCCTAGCATCAGAAGAAGCCTTCATGTACGTGATATTGCAGTAGTGTCCAACGTGGTTAACAAATGTCCAGGTGAGAGGCGAAGATCTAAGATGAGCTGGTTTAACGTCGTAAGGGATGATATGCGTGTCAATGTTATCACTACGTGGTATGCCGAAGACCGTGCGCATTGAAGAAAAAAAAGTAAGAAAGCGGACCCCGGGTTTTGTGACACGTAACCGGACAAGCGCTCGGATTATGATTATGGTGTTTTTATGAATAAAAAAAGGCTGTGGCTTTATGTAAATCTGTATTATCTATTGATAAGTATTTCTTTTGTCTGATAAATGTATCTATTACTAGTTGAAGTCCGCTTCGCTCGCGTGGTGAAATTTTCTTATGCGAGATTTCGCACGGAACCCTAAACCTTTTGAAAATCCAGCGTAGCCTATGTTACTCACGAAAAATGTTGTTTTTTAATGGTGAAAGAATTTTAAAATCGTCCCAGTTGTTTCTGAGCCTATTCATTACAAACAAACTTACAATACTTTCCTCTTTATAATATTAGTTTAGCTATTTGGATGTACAATTGCTTTTTATTAGACTATTTGTACCTGCTGTTTAAATAAGGACTGAGATTTTTTTATTGCGTTACCCCGAAAAAAAAAAGCAAATCTGTTTTAAAATCTTAACATCAGTGGCATCATAAATAGATCAGTAAAAAAATAATGGAAATTAAAAACATACATGCTCCTGGATCTTCAGTTCTTGGAACTTCTGGAACCGTGAACCTCTGGTCTGCAAGTGCAGCTGTCCAGCAGTCTTGTTCAGACGGCACTCATCAGCGGTACAGGCTGGTGGTGGGGTGAATTGTAGGGCACGGACCGGCTGATATGTTTCAGCACCACATGCACTACATGAGTATGTTGCTACTACTAGTAATGGCTTTACATCTGTGCACCGAGTTACTATACCTGTAACAATACTTTCATTGTTGACATGACATACATGACATGACATAATGACTTGACATATTGTAGGCAGAGGCATACTATACGCCCACATTTTACCGTATGCACTTTTGTCCCACGTAACAGGTGGTGAGCCCATTGCCGTGTTGAAAGGGACAGGCGCAGGCTGTGGCAACTTGCTGTTGAAATTTTTCAAGTCACCCTTTCAAGGCCTTCAACTAGGGCTTCAACGACTGCCATGTTACTGGCAACCGTGACCAACGGCCTAACGTGCCTTCCAAAGCACGAAAACGCTCGCAAATGTTAATTCCACAAAGTGGTCACCCATCCGAGAACCAGCCATAGTGAAAGTTGCTTAACGCAGTGATCGTTTACAGAACTGTGTCCGCGGGGCCACGAGCGCACATACATACTTTCACTTTCATTGTTATATGTATTAATTAAATTTTTAACTGTAATGGGCTCATCACCTGTTACATTAGACAAAAATGCATACAGTGAACTATGAGCGTAAAGTACGCCTCTGCCTACCCCTTCCATGTTAACTATGCATATGTACCACAGAGCTAGGAATGTTGCTAGATCGCTCGCTCGCGCGCTTAGGCTAAAGTAATAATAAAACCGCATGACAAGTTTACGTCTGGCGGCGAAAATTGCTTGCGAATCACAGTAGTCTGCCCTTCATCGGTAGTAATTAGTTTAATCGTATTGTATGTATGTGTAATTAAGGTAATGGGTGACGCCACCTGACACACTTGGTTTATATGAAATACTAGGTGACGCCCGCGGCTTAGTCCGCGTAGAGAAGTTTTCCCGTTCCCGTTTCCCACAGGAACTTGTTCCCGGGATAAAAAGTAGACTATGTGTTATTCTGACGTATAAGCTATAAAATTAAAATAAATAAATAAATATCCATCACGCCTTATCCCCGAAGGGGTGGCATAGGCATATTATATGCCCACTTTTCACCGTGTGGATTCCTGTCCCACGTAATAGGTGGTGAGCCCATTGCCGTGTTGAAATAGACAGACGCAGGTTGTGGCTACCGCCCATATGGCCTTCAACCAGGCTTGACGACTGCCATTTTACTGGCAACCGGGACCAACGGCTTAACGTGCCTTCCGAAGCACGGAAACGCTCGCAAATGTAAATGCCACAAAGTGGTCACCCATCCGAGGACCAGCTATAGTGAAAGTTGCGTAACTCAGTGATCGTTTACAGAACACTGAGACCGCGGGGCCACGAGCGCTTCATATTAATAACGCTTCTATATAATTGTAAAGTATCATTAAAATCTATTCAGTAGTTTTTACGTGAAAGAGTAACAAACATCCACATAAACTTTCGCATTTATAATAATATTAAGATTATTAATGAAATATAATATTATTAAAATCTAAGAGTAAGGCGTTTCCAGTAGAGCGCGATTGGACCAGTTTCGTGGCTCTATGATATATTGTATGTAAACATTTTAAATAAAATTTCTGAATTGAAAACTTCTTTTGGCGCACCGCACACAGATTTTTGCGTAGGTAGATAGTTAAACTGATCCGTCACGCTCTGAGGTTAAAAGCTCAATCGGGTGAACTCGGTAACTCCGAATGTAACCGAGCAAGAAAGATACAGTCAGCTGGTCTTCGCTGTGTTAAGTATATTCAATTCATACGTAATAATTGATTGCGATTGCCAATGAAGTTTTCACCTAAAAAGCACACACTTAAATATTTTTACTTGTAATTTTATTATTTGGTCAAAAGACGAAAGACACTTACCTCTAATTGTAACTAGCTTCCCGATATGTTCAGCCTTTACTTCCCTAATTGGCAATGATTTTGACGTCGACATATCTTTGAAATTCACCTCACTAAAATATAAAATGTAATGCTCCTTAACCTTACCAATCAATGATATTAATGGTGCCTACTGCTGATGAATTTTATGTTTATTGCCAATGAATAGGACTGCCGTATATGAGATGCAGTATGCCGTAATAGGAGAAGTGCTAAGTGTATGTGACTGTCTCGAGTTTGAATCCCAGGTCAAAACAAATTTTTGTGTAATCTGTTAATGTTTGTTTTGGAATTTTGGCGTTTTCTATGTATAATACCACCGTTTTTCCTGCATATCAATGACATGCTGTCCATGGACGGCATTCATTGCTATGCGGATGATAGTACGGGTGACACTTACTACAAGGGTCGCTCCAATAGTCGGTCTGCAGTGGAAGAAAGTCGTGAACAACTTGTATCTAAAATAGAGGCTACTCTTGCAAGAGTGTCGGTTTGAGGTAGACAAAATCTTTTCTAATTTAACACTACCAAGACTCAAGTTTGTGCATTTACCGCTAAAAATACCCATTTTCTGTAGCGCCGCAATTCCAGGGCACTCCTCTTTCCTTCTCCAATAGTATTGGGATCCTTGGAGTTGAGATCTAGTGACGTCCAATACCTTAATCGTTTAGAGGAAAAGGCGAAGTTGGCGTCTAAAGCTCTCTGAAGAGTTGTTTGATATGATGCCCACGGCTACCTTCTTTCATCGCACTGCTTGCTGTAGACAGGGTGTTCACCCTCACACTTTGTGTCCAGAGCACTTGAATATGGTTAGGTCTGATAGAGACTATGGTCCACATTACCTTTAGATTGTGGAATGAACTACCTGCCTGGATTTTCCCGAACGTATACAGTATGGGGTTCTTCATAAGCGGTTTTAGAAGATTTTATAGGGTCAGCAGTGCGAGTGCTGCACCTCTGGTGTTGCAAACATCCATAGGCTACGGTGACCACTTTCCATCAGGTGGGTACCTAAGTGGTATAACAAAAACATGTGTGGATTTACGTACACCTAAGTGGTATAACAAAAAAATGTGTGGATTTAGATATATTAATATGTATGTTTATCAGATGTCTATCTCATAGCACAAGCTTGTATTAACTTAATTCGGGCTAGATGGTATTAGTTATATGCTAGAACAGAAAAACTGAAAATTTAGGTCTCACAATCGCCTGATGAGCTCTGGTGGATACCGGTTACGTGGGTCTCTCATTTCCCCAGGAATTCTGTGGTTTCTGGCTTCCAACATGATTCTGTGATCTATGTACACATCTAACGCGTCTTTGGCCACCACCTAGGAAAAAAGACTAAGTGATTTAAAAAATTGCCTCAACATTTAAATCTTTTAATATCGATTTTTCGGTTTAATGCTGCCTCAATGTACTTTACTCTATTTCATCCATGCCAATTGATACATTGATACATATAGCCAAACTACATTTCGTCAAAAAATTGTTTCTTTAACATTATATCCTGTGAAAACATTTAGTCTTAATTACATTACACTTTTAGATCTTCAATGCAGGTCATTCAGGCCATGTCATAAACCTTATTTTCATACTTACATTCTAAAATGTGAGTGAATTTACGGCAATACAAACAAAGATAATTAGATTCTACTAGCTGACCCGCACAACTTCAGCACCACAAGAGAGAAAAAAAAGAGTTTTGACAACTTTTTTTAAATATTTTTTCTTTACAGTCTTCTGGGAACGCTACCACATCAGGACTGCAATGCAGAGAAATTTAATGATGCATGTTAATTTTCAGGTTTTTAGTTATTTTTAGTTAGCTTAGTTTAGAATTAATTAATTAACGAACTTGTGATATAATCAAGTATTTATATATTTATTATATAATTATGATGTAACATTATATTATTGACATAAATATAAGTACTGAATTAAATAATTTTCAATAAAATGTATCTTATGTTATTTTGAATACCTCCAAGAATATGAGTACAAAGTTTCATGACGATCAGTTAAGTAGTTTTCGCATGAAGGTATAAAAAACAAACTTACATTTACATTATAAGTATAATATTAGTAGGGATAACACACCTCTTTATGTTTGTAATTAGGCAGCATCTCATATACCACATCCGAAACCATAGTAGTGTATCGCCTAGTGTTCTGCTTAACTGCCTCTGCGAGATCCTCATTGGCCTCATGCAGGTCATCTAACTCCAATGTGAAAGCAGTCTGAAAGATTCAACAACACAAGTTTTGTAATTGTTTATTCATAAAAAAACTGTTTATTCTTCTATAAATCAAAGTCCTAGTACAGATTACAGTCTATTATAACAAGCTCCTTTAAAAAGACAGCTCCCCCTAGCAGCCTTTCAAAGCAGACTAGTTTATACTATGATGTTAAAGAAACCAATTGGAAGAACTGGGCCAGGGTGCCGCATCAGTCGTAGAAAATTATAACCTGCAAAGTTACCTACCTGTTCCCTATGAGCAACTCTTGTAAGTTGTTCTGCATATTTAAAGTTCTTGTTTCCCTCATCATCGGTTTGGCAGAAGTCCACAAAAAAGCTCTTAAATGACTCTGAAATATCGAAACAAACAAATTTTATTGTATGTTATTAACAATACATGGAAACAAAAACTTCTAAAATTTGTAACTTGAACAACAATACCTTTATCAGCTAAGTAATCTCGCATAGCCATTTTCAAATTAGTAAATTAAAGCCTTGTCGAGAATGCAGGACAAAATAACAACTAAAACGAATATAATTTTTATTATTCCGATAGAAATAGAAAATACAAACACCATCCGGCAGTTTTGTTTCAGAATCTGATGACAAATAACCGGTAAATAGGCGCGAAATTTTTGACAGCACATCGGTGCTACAGTCTAAGTCAAACATCTTGGTCCCTCTGAAGTTGGACCCGCTCTCGGTTCGCGCACGTACAGTTAAGTAGACAATGCTTACGAATTTATCCTCACTGCATATTATAAAACCAAGTCGTTTTTCGCTGTCTGTCCTTATGTATAGTTAGATCTTTAAAACTACGCAACGAATTTCGATGCAGTTTTTTTTAATAGTTAGAGTGATTTATAGGGAAGGTTTATATGTATAATTTGTTACGATTTTGTATACATTAACTTAATTATAACAATATATGTAGGCAGCGTCGGAAAAAATGAGCCGTCTGGTAGCTTTTACAAAAAACGCTGCCTAAAACATTTGAGATATAACAAAATAATGTAATAATATAATAATTATAATAATATAATAATATTTTCATTATTGACACTCCGGTAGCTGATGCAGTTCGTCTCTGAATAGCTTTAAGGTCAATTTTTATTCCCTCCTCAGGTTCCTTTTTTATGAATTGCAAGACGTTATACACCATATTTCTCGATTGCCGACGTAAAACGTTATTGCGTCTTGGCATATTTAATAATCTTATCAAAGAAAACAAAAACAAATACTAAACAAAATCTTAAAAAAAGCTAAATATTAAATCAATAAATAAATAAATATCCATCACGCCTTATCCCCGAAGGGGTGGCAGAGGCATATTATATGCCCACTTTTCACCGTGTGGATTCCTGTCCCACGTAATAGGTGGTGAGCCCATTAAAAGTAAATAAACCAATTGAAACTAAAACAATAACAGTCAACAAACACGGAATGTAACTAATAATATATTAAATTTTAAAAACATTAATTATTCAATCTATTCCCGACTGTATTCTAGGAACGCATGAGCAGGATAACAAGCTACGTTTAATTCAACTCAAAATCAAAATCAAAATCAAAAATCTTTATTCATGTAGGTCACAAAGTAACACTTATGAACGTCAAGATTACTGCTTCTACATTTACATTTACTGCCAGATTCGCAAAGCAATAGGTAGAGCCAGAGGAAGAACCTGGCAATAAAACTCATGGCCACTCTTTTCTAACCGCCATTTGACACAGTTTGATTAACATGATATTTGACCAATTATACAGTAAAGAAATTTTACAAAAAAAAAAAAAACAAAATAAATGTTGAGTTCATTAAAATTACACTTACATAGTTCCTTTGAATTTATGTGAGAACAGTCGACTAAACTTAGTTTGCCTTAAATTTAAATAATATTATTTGTAACAATTGCTATAACAGCTATGACTCGCTAATTAAATGCTCATGTACTTGCAAATGCATCTTTCCTTGATCTCTGTGCGTAGGTCACCCTAAATTCACTCCCAGCCTACCCCTGCAACTTAACATGTGATCCACCGCAGTGCGCGCACTTATATTACACTCTGTACTTCATAGATTATGCGGGAGACAAACGCAGGGTAATGTATGCTAGAATTTAATACAAAGAATGCGTTCAATTTCTCTCACTCATTACAGAGCAATGAACAGTGGTATTTATTTTGTTAGTCCTAAATCTCAGTAAAGTTTATATCGCTTTAATGTCACAGGGCTTAGAACTGGACTTGACGAAGACTATGACTGGACTTAACTCATATTTCAATTAAGCAAAAATACTAATGACAAGGCTGAATGGAGTGAGTTTCGTTTCCCTAAAATAAAGGTATACAATTTTTGTCAAATGTCTTTATATGTCATGTACGTCAGCTAGTTTGTCATTTGGTTGTCATTTGTCTTGTTTTGCCGCCAAAGTATTTATTTTTGTTGACTCGAAATCGTGACTATTTAAGAAAAAAATAATTAAACTCTCGTAATATATTTTCTAGTTAAGATACGATGGCAGATTCACTAGGTAAATTTGTTAAAAATCCACTGCCATCTTAGAACATAGGTATTTCATGAAAATATTTTAATCGCATATACTATGTAACCTTTGTTTTTAGCGGGTCAACGAGCTAAGCGACAAAAAGTTGATAGACATGGTCGCATGTCTGCATTTGAAAGACTAAAACAACTAAAAGGCAAAGGTGTGAAAAATAAATACGACGTTGATGAACTAGAAAATGTATACGATACCGTGGACGAGAAGGAATACACTGAACGTGTATTACAACGCCAAGAAGATGATTGGATTGACGATGATGGTGAGTAACAAAAACTTTGATTATTATCGATAACAGGTGAAGCTTTTAGCATCCAAATTCTGTAATATTTCTTCCTTAAGATCCTATGTAGTCTCTGAGTTTTCACGTCATGTGCGGACTACGGTGCCTTTTACCAGACCTGTGACCACCCTCACCTTCTATTGGATACACTGGTGTTAGTAATCCACAGTCCACACAACAGTAAGCAAAACATTTAGCAATGTGCATTAGGTTTAAAGATTTGTTCCCTTACCCATTATGTTATATTATATAGGTACTGGATATGTGGAGGATGGCAGAGAAATATTCGATGATGATGAGATTGAGGACTCATATGAAGCATCTACCAAGAAGGAGACTGGCAGAGGCCAGAAGAGGAAAGCTAAAGTTGCACCACCATCTGCAAAGGGAAACATTAGGAATTTGTTAGGCTCTATGAGTAGTAAAAAGAAAGAGGTAAGTGAAAAAATGTTAATAAAATAATTTTAAATATAAAAAAATATCATGAACTTGAGCGGGTGAGAAGGTGGATGTCATTACAATGTTTTGTATACCTTTAATGATGAATGGAGTGTCGTTAAAAATATATTAATCATAAATATTTTCATGTTAAAGGTGTGGACCCCACTTTCCTTATTTATCCTTATATATTTATTTATACAATAACATACTCTTACTCCCCTATACAGTCACGTAGTCATAAAGGGTGACTTTAATACCTGTTTGTTGAAGAATGATTCCCGCTCCCACAAATTGGTATCTCTATTGTCTTCCTATAACTTATTCGCCTTACCACTTTCTTCTACTCACCACGTTCCTAACTGCAATCCTTCATTACTTGACCTTATCATAGTCTCTTCTCCCAAAGATGTTAGTACTCATGGTCAGTTGACTGCTCCTTTCTCCTTTCACGACTTACTTTACCTTTCGTATCGTGTTCGCCCGCCCAAACGTAAGCCGCAGGTCTGTTTTTTCCGTAATTTTAGAGGTATGGATCTTGAAGCTTTGCGATGGGAAGCCGGGTCTGCTGATTGGTCACCGGTATTTAATTCTACTAATATTAATGAAATGGTGAATACTTTCAGCTCTATGGTTATTGCGTTATACGATCGACTTGCCCCGGTTAAGCGAGTCCAAATCAAACATAACCCGGCACCCTGGCTAAATGCCACTATAAAAAACTTGATGATTCGTAGAGACAACGCCAAAAGGCGGTACAGGAAGTCCTTCGGAACAAAATTTAGTGGCTTTTAAGTCATTGCGGAATCGCTGCAGTCGGATGTGTAGAGATGCAAGGAGACGCCACTTTTATGATTCTCTTAACCACAAAAATTCTGCTGATACCTGGAGATTCCTGAGGTCTGTCGGTATAGGTAAGTCCCCTGTCTCTGATACTAGGGACATTGACATCAATGCGCTAAACATACATTTTTCACGACCACCTGTTTCCTTAGATGTTGATGTCAAAAGAGCCACCTTACTAGGACTTTCAGGTACCCAACTGCCACAGACTACTCCCTTTCAGTTCCACTCGGTCGCCGAGTCCGATGTAAAGAAATCTATCTTGTCTATTTCTTCGTCGGCTTCGGGATATGATGGCATATGCTCAAGAATGGTTCTTCCTATTCTACTTCCTGTTATAACTCATATTTTCAATTTCTCGCTATTCTCTGGCTCTTTTCCCCCAGTTTGGAAATCAGCATATGTTGTTCCTCTACCTAAAACTAGCAACCCTTGTCTGTTGACTGATTACCGACCTATTTCTATTCTTCCATTTCTCTCTAAAGTCCTGGAGCATATTGTTCATCGGCAGCTCTCCGTGTTTCTAACATCTACTAACTCTCTCAGCCCATTTCAGTCTGGATTTCGCACTGGCCATAGCACAGTCACAGCGCTCCTTAAAGTGACAGAGGATGTTCGCTGGGCTATGGAGCGGAAAGAGTTAACTATATTAGTATTATTAGATTTCAGCAGCGCATTCAATTCCGTCGATTTTGATATTTTACTCGGTACACTGAAGTCCTTAAATTTCTCCACTTCTGCCATATCTTGGTTCGACTCCTACCTTCGGGGGCGCTCCCAGTGTGTTCGTATTGGTCGGACATGCTCTGATTGGTCTGGGCTATCTGCGGGGGTCCCTCAGGGTGGCGTTTTGTCTCCTCTTTTATTTTCTGTCTTTATCAACTCTGCTACGAGTCTTATTTCCAGTAACTTCCATCTCTATGCTGATGATCTGCAGCTGTATCGCCACTTTACACCTACCGATGCCGTCTCAGCGATTTCATCTATAAACCTAGATTTGGATAAACTAAGCAGCTGGGCTAGTTCGGTCGGATTACGTATAAACCCTTCAAAGTCACAAGCCATTGTCATTGGTAGTAAATACCAATGTGGTATTCTTCCGGTGTCAGAGATGAGTCCTGTTGTGTTGGCTGGTACTCGAATACCATTTTCGGATAGTGTGAGGAACCTGGGTGTGACTATGGATACTTCGCTTTCTTGGAGCGCTCATCTTAGCGACGTCAGCAAGAAGGTACATTTTTCGTTTCATTCCTTGAAAAGTCTCCAGAGCTTTCTGCCTTTGGGAGCTAAAATTGGTCTTGCTCAAACTCTTATTCAACCCATTATTGACTACGCTGATGCCTGCTATTTAGACGCCACTGAGGAGCTTCTAGATAAACTTGAGAGGTTGCAAAATTTATGTATACGCTTCATATTTAATCTTAGAAAGTATGATCATGTTTCCCATCTTCGCAAAAAACTCAAGTGGCTCCCAATCCGCCTTCGCCGTAACACTCGAATTCTCTGCCTCCTTTTCAATATCCTTTACAATCCTTCCTCACCTACCTACCTAAGGGAGCGGTTCACGTTTGTTCGCTCTGCCGATGCTTCTTGCAGATCAAATCTACGTTCCAACCTAAAGTTTCCAAATCATAGAACCAATTTCTGCTCCTACTCCTTTACTGTGCATGCGGTCAGATTGTGGAACTCAATTCCACCTATTATCAGAGACAGCAAATCTGTTACTACTTTTAAGAGGAAAGTCCGTGAACACTATCTCTCTACACTGTAAATCAATTTTATTTATATGTTTATAAATATTTAATTAGTATTTATTTATATGTGTAAGTATATTTATTTGGTATTTATTTATCTTATTTTATATTTATTTGTTGTTATATATTATATAGTGTTATTTAGTTACGCTCTTTTGTATGTGTGTTAATTTTATTTTCTATCTTTGCTCTCTTACTTACACACTTTTACTTATTATTTTCCTATTTCACGTTCTCCTATCGTCGGTCTGCTGGGAGATATTTCTTTTAGAAATAAGCAGTACCATTGTACCTATGTGTCCTTCAACTATTGATATATGTTACCTAGTGTGTACATAAATAAATAAATAAAAATAATAAAACTCTATCAATATTCAGGATTCAAAAATCTCAGAAGACAACATTTTGTCTGATATCATGTCAGATTTAGATGGTCATGCTTCAACAACAGCTGTGAAACCGAAGCCAGTTGTAACAAAGACCAGCATTGTAGAATCAAGTAAAAGAGATGCCCAGAATTACTTCAAGAGCCTGTCTGCTGCAACGAAAAAGCCTACGTCCATTCTATTGGCTAAAGAACAACCTGAGGTTAAACAGGATAATGTAAGTACATTCTTTTTCCAAAAACTGTATTATATCAAGTCCAAACTGTCACACTCTTTTTTTAATTGTTATTCACCCATTCTACCATCACTGCACTCTGGAACCAACATGTCTCATAATTAATCAGTCATTTTTTCAAAGTACACATAAGTTCCAATATTATTATTTATCTATCACGCCTTTACCCCTTCTTCATCGCAATTTTGGAGGTATAGAGATGGACAGCTTGCGCAGTGATGCTGCAAGCATAGATTGGGGTGCACTTTTTGATGCTGAATGTATAGACAAGAAAGTACAGCTGTTGACGTCTGCTCTGATCAAGTTGTATGATGTGCATGCCCCTGTACGAAAAATAAAAGTAAAGCATCTTCCTTGCCCCTGGTTAACTGAAGATATCAAATCACTTTTATCCAAAAAGGCAAACGCCAAGTCTAAATATAAGTGTCGTCCTACCGACTATAACCTAAAAATACGTATCCATAAGAAACCGTTGTAGTAAGGTGTGTAGGAACACGCAACGCCAATATATCCACATTTCTGTTGTAAACAGTGACCCAGCTAAAGTCTGGAAGTTTTTAAAATCATTGGGAGTAGGCAAATCTCAACATGACTCAATTCCTAAAGACGTAGATTTAAATTTGCTTAATCAACATTTTTCTGCTTCTTCTAACTTAGAAGACAAAAGATGAATTAATATTTTCATTATTGACACTCCGGTAGCTGATGCAGTTCGTCTCTGAATAGCTTTAAGGTCAATTTTTATTCCCTCCTCAGGTTCCTTTTTTATGAATTGCAAGACGTTATACACCATATTTCTCGATTGCCGACGTAAAACGTTATTGCGTCTTGGCATATTTAATAATCTTATCAAAGAAAACAAAAACAAATACTAAACAAAATCTTAAAAAAAGCTAAATATTATCAGTTTGGGTTCAGAGTGGGACACTCAACTGTAGAACAAGTTCATAGAGTGGTTAATAAAATACGAAAGGCACTCGAAAGTAAAGAATATTGCTTGGCTGTATTCCTAGATGTCCAACAGGCATTCGACAGGGTCTGGCATCAGGGCTTGTTGTATAAGATAAAAAGGCTTCTGCCACATGACATGCCTGCTGAAGTCATACATAGACAACAGATTCTTTAGAGTGAAATCAAACGATTCATTCTCTAAATTCTACGATATTAAGGCTGGAGTACCCCAAGGTTCAGTCCTGGGACCAACTCTCTACCTAATATACACGTCTGATCTACCGACCACAGAAGGGTTACTCTCTTCCACTTTTGCTGATGACACAGCTGCCTTATGTAATGACAGGGATCCCCTTAGAGCCTCAACAACACTACAGAAACATCTTACTAAGGTAGATATGTGGATGAAAACATGGAAAATAAAAGCTAGTGCCAACAAATCGACATATGTGACGTTCTCATTGAGAAAAGAGGACTGTCCGCCTGTTACACTAGGGACAGACCCACTTCCACATGCTACGACAGCAAAATACCTAGGTATACATCTGGACAGGAAACAGACATGGAGATATCACATAGTGAAAAAGCGTGACGAACTTAACCTCCAACTCTGGAAATTTAAATGGCTCTTGGGAGGAATATCGCGAGTGTCCCTTGAAAACAAATTACTCATATATAAGGCAGTATTGAAGCCTATTTGGGCGTACGGTGTTGAAATGTGGGGCTCAGCGAAGAACTCAAATGTGGAAATCCTACAACGATTCCAAAATAAGGCTCTAAAAATCATCACAAGTTCGCCGTGGTTTATCAAAAGTTCGGAATTACATGAATATCTCAACATTAGGACTGTAAAAGAAGAGATAGAACACTGAATAACGAATTACAAGTATCGAGTTCAGGCACATGAGAACAGCTTAACCTCAGCTCTAAGCAAACCACCTGAGAAGAAAAGGCTCAAGCGCTATTATATATGGGACTTTGCAGTGACAAAGTAAATGTGTACCAAATGGGGTAGAGTCTTTACTGGAAGAATGAACCTCACCTGCCATTACTATCCTTCAACAAATCTGCTAATGGTTATCAAACCGATCGCAAGATACTCCACACAAAAAAAAAAACTTCCAACGCAGAGGGAACAGACAGTGTCAGTCGTAATATGATCGTCCCCATTATCGATGAACTTCTTTCTGTTATTACTCACATATTAAATTTTTCTGTTTACAATAGTGTATTTCCCTCGGCTTGGAAAGAGGCTCAAATAGTTCCTATTCCTAAAAAGAAAAATCCTTCCTCTTTTACTGATTTCCGTCCTATTTCCATCTTACCGTTTCTATCCAAAGTTCTTGAACGCCTCATATAAAATCAACTAAATACTTTTCTTACCAAAAATTCCTTATTAAATACTCTTCCATCCGGATTTCGTCTTGGTCACAGTACAACTACCACATTAGTTCATATTACTGAAGATATCAGGAATGGTATGGAAAACGGCGAGCTGACACTACTGACACTGTTGGACTTCAGCAATGCGTTCAACACCGTTGATTTCGAAATATTACTTGGCATTATGAGCTCTCTTAACATATCTCCAACAGTAAGTGACTGGTTTCATAGTTACCTGTTCGGCCGTCGGCAGCGTATTAGTATTGAAGACACCATGTCCTCTTGGTGCACAACGTCTGCCGGCGTACCACAGGGTAGCGTCCTATCTCCTTTAATCTTCGCAGTTTTTATAAACTCTATCACTAAAGAACTAACTTCTTCCTACCACCTCTACGCAGACGATCTTTACATTTACATTCAACCGACGTTGGATGGATTGGTGGAAGCTGTCAATACCATTAATAAAGACGTTGTATCTATTTGTAAATGGAGTAAATCTTATGGCTTGAAGGTCAATCCTAACAAGACACAGGTCATTCTTATCGGTAGTTCTCGCATGATATCTAAAGTTGACTGGAGGCTTCTCCCACTGGTTTCGTGTAACGGTTCTAATATCCCATACAGTAATGAAGTCAAAAACTTGGGCATACTGTTCGATAGATGCTTAACCTGGTGTTCTCAAGTCCGGGAAGTGAGCCGTAAAATGTTTGCCGCCACAGGATCCCTGCGTAAGCTGCGAAATTTTCTGCCTGCTGCCACAAAGACTGCGCTAGTACAATCCCTTGTATTTGCTATCCTTGACTATGCTGATGCCAGTTACCTCAATCTCACTGAAGACCATCTTAATAAACTTGAGAGACTCCATAAGCTGATGCCAGTTACCTCAATCTCACTGAAGACCATCTTAATAAACTTGAGAGACTCCAAAATCTCTGTATAAGGTTCATATTTAGATTGCGCAAGTATGACCATGTCTCTGCATATAGAACACAGCTCAAGTGGTTACCTATCCGCCTTCGCCGGAATGCTCGTATCCTCTCCTTATTGTATAGTATTCTTTTTAATCCTTGCACTCCATCGCATCTTAAAAATAGGTTTGAGTTTATGAGTGACGCACACTCCAGGACTCGTGAGGTCATCTGTGAACCTAATCTTAAAAATGCCCGGCCACTCAAGCAATTTTACCGATAAATCTTTTTCGGTTAAGGCGGTGCGATTATGGAATGATCTGCCTGTGACAATAAGATGAGCACAATCTGTCTGTCTTTAAAAAATCGGTTAGGGAACATTACTTGAGTTTATGCTAATGTTAACATTGTTTAACGTCGCAAGACATAGTGATACGTGTATGATTATGTGAATGTATATTTATGTGTTATATTTTAAGTATGGTATGTGTGTATATATGTATCAGAAGTATAGTGTTAGACTTTTATCTCTTCATTTAATCTTATTTTATCATCATTATTGTCTCTTCTTCACGGGTATCTTCTATATTTTTTCTTATGAAGATACCCGGTCTTTTGGCAGGCTTACATGGAGACATATTGGTCCAACACGCAGAGGCCCTTTGAGAATTTTAATCTAATAGGAAATGGGACCCCCACTACAGGTAATCCACGCCCGCCTTATGTAGAAGAACGGTAATGGATCACCTCCAATGGGAGTTAAACTATTGTGAAATGTGCTAACTATGAAATGGGCTATTGGGTTGGGTGTTAAATGGATTGGGTGATTTAAGCTATTGATGAAAACGGCGTCTGCCTTTTTAATATATTATTATCAAAATAGTGGCAGACGGTGACTTGCCAACTCACTAGATGGCCCCCTATACAATCGCCATAGGCAAAATAAGCCTGTAAGGCGACAGAGGGCAACACCGGTGTGAGCGGCTTGGGGTGTCGAGCGGTGCGGCGCCGGTTTCACCTTCGCGGGACAGGCCCGGAGCGGGCTTCCCCGTAGTTATCATCATTATTAATATTATCTTTTTTATACCTGATAATGTGTGTAGAAAGTGCTAAACTTTTATATGCGTACACCACTGCCCCTAATAAATTTATTTATTTTCTCTCGATCCCATGGTTGCCTGGTAGAGATTGCCACTGTGCGATAAGGCCGCCAATTGTACCTATAATCTGCAAACTGTTATCATTGTTATATTGTAAATTTGGTGTACTATAATGAGATATTATTATTGACACTATTCGGGACATGTACTGTGACTCCGATTCAATGGTTCGGACTGCTGTTGGCGACACGAAACCCTTCCCCATCACCGTCGGGGTACACCAGGGTTCGGTCCTTAGTCCGCTTCTGTTTAGTGTAATATTAGACGAATTGTCGGACAGCATCAGAAACCCACATGAGCAGCCTCCATGGTTGCTCATGTATGCTGACGATATTGCGCTGGCAGACGCGGACAGGGGCAGATTGGTGCGACGTGTAAAGGCGTGGAAGGAGACGCTTGAGAACGGCGATCTGAAACTAAATGTGGCGAAGACCGAGTATTTGGCACTAAACTCGACAGTCGACAGTGACATCGAGTATCGGGTCCCGGTAAGAGGGGAAGACCCAAGAAGTGCTGGCTTGACGTCGTAAGGGATGACATGCGTGCCAATGGTCTCACTACAGGGGATGCCGAAGACCGTGCGAAGTGGAGGAGAAAATGTAGGAAAGCGGACCCCGGGCGTCGCGAGACGCAACTGGGACAGACGCTCGGATGATGATGAATGAGATATTATTATTATTATTACCCCAAAGGGGTGGCAGAGGTATATTATATGCCCACGTTTCACCATGTTACAATAAACTAATAAAAAAAAGAAAGCTGCTACTCAACTTATTCTGCATTATTTTTTCACGTTTAGTTAATATTTACTGATTCCATGACTGCCATAGCCAGAAGCAGACCACTCACTAATAATGACAATAATATTACTGTCAGTATTACCTTTGACTTCAGTAATTACCAGATTTCTACCACCATATATTGAATAGTAATGAATTACTTGTATGTTATAGTGTTTAGTCTTCTATTGATAACTACTCATTGCCCAAAATTACAATAAGAAAATGATTAGTTAAGTGCAGTAGT
Organism: Thumatha senex; assembly: GCA_948477245.1. NCBI lineage: Eukaryota > Metazoa > Arthropoda > Insecta > Lepidoptera > Erebidae > Thumatha > Thumatha senex. The sequence goes on from OX419726.1 coordinate 25,052,120, forward strand.
AACATTTAATGTAGAAGAATATTTGTGTTGTTTTTTACAGAAAGAAAATGAAGTCACAATCAAAAATGCAGCTCCAAAAGCAGTTACTGAAAATGGAGGACCATCAAAACCTATTGAGAAACTAGTCAACAAAAAATCAGAATGGAAAATAGACAAAGAAATAAAACAGGAATTAGAAGACTCCGCTACACATGACATTGAGGAGTTCCAAACTCAGGGGTTAGATTTTGATGATGACTTCAGCAATGATGCTGTACCTAAACAGGAATTAAAGAAAGAGATATTACCAAGTACAGCAGAAACTATTACAGATGTTGCTGAAGAATTTTTGAATGAGGATTTTGATATCTTTCCAACCAAAAAGGAGTCTCCCAAAGAGCTGAAACCACTTACAAGTACTTGGCCTGACCAGATGTGCGATAATCAAGTTGTAGCCAATGTACATGTTGATGCTCAATTGCCATTGCAAACCAATGAGAATGGTGACAAAGTTCTCAAGTTTTACTGGCTCGACGCTTGGGAGGATCGGTTTGTGAAGCCCGGTGTGGTATGCCTGTTTGGCAAAGTGTATGTTAACCCCTCTAAGAAGAAAGAAGGAGCTGTGTCTTGCTGCCTTGTTGTAAAGAATGTCAACAGACAAATATTTCTCTTACCTAGGGAGTATGTAAGTATAATTTCCTAAGTTTATCGTAACTATAAATATTGTCATTGTCTCTATTAACTGTCAGAATTTAGAGCAAAGGACTATGTCATGACTGTCTACAGTAGTCTGGTTATCTAACGCAGCCTTGATATAACCCTACTACTATAAAGTTTCTAAGAATGTATGTTTGTTTGTTACTCTTTCATACAAAAACTACAGAATGGATTTTGACGAAACTTTACAATAGTATGGCTTCCACGTCAGAATAACACATAGGCTACTTTTTATCCGGGGAACATGTTTCTGTGGGAAACGGAAACGGGAAAACATCACCACGCGAGTTTAGCCGCGGGCATCAACAAATCTCTAAGACACTCTTTTAATTAAAAAAATAAATTTGAATAAATTCAATGGATATTGTGTCAAATAAAAAAATTGGATCACAAAGAAGACTATCATAATTTAGTTTCAATTTTAAAATAGTAATATTTTGTTATGGTAGCTAGTAAGTAGAGCAGTTTTATGATTCAGAATCTTATTTCTATAGCTTTTATTTAAAGATATCTTTGCTCATCTCCGCTTCTGACTGCCTCTGTGGCGCAGTGGGAGTGTATTCGACTGCTACGCAAGTGGTCGTGGGTCGATTCCGACCCAGGATAAAACTTAGTGTGAAACTTTGAGAATTTGTGTGAGTGGTCCCAACCATATTTATATAATATCTTAATAAATCAAATATGTTTTTTAGAAACTAGACCCCATAACTCTAGAAGCCACAGACCAAGAGGTTACAATGATGGACATGTATGAAGAGTTCAACACTTCTGTGGCAAGTAATCTCGGCCTCAAGGAGTTCAAGTCTCGGAAGGTCACCAAGAACTATTGCTTCAACCTGCCTGACATACCGGCGCAGTCAGATTACCTCGAAGTTAGATATGCTGTAAGTAAATATAATATTTTTCATATTGCAGATTTTGAAATTCAATCAATTCTTCAATTCTCAAATCATATCTTCAATTCCCCTACATTTTTTTGTTATTTTTATTGCAAAAATTGAAAATATTTAGTACAGGACACGAAAGGCGCGACGCAGTCCATCCAGTGATTATGCCATATTTTATGTGTCTATCTATGAATAACTCCATATTCTATTTCCAACAGGCTTCATTCCCGCCACCTCCTAAGGACAAGAAATACCTCACATTCTCCCACCAATTTGGGACTAACACCTCATCGCTAGAAACTTTTTTACTGGAGAGGAAAATCAAGGGCCCCTGTTGGCTGGAGATCAAGTGTCCTGAGCAGGTGCAAGCGAAAGTGTCCTGGTGCAAGCTAGAGGTCGCCTGCGAGAAGATGGAATACATCAGCGTTATCAGAAGTGATGCCGATTTGGAACCACCACCAATTATAGTCGCTACTGTAAGTTGTGTTTTCTGTAAACGAACACTGCGTACGTACGGAAAAGTATGGATAAGTGACCATTTGAGGTCATTTTGAAGTGAAACTTCTTTATCCACATTTATGAAAGAAATTTTACGGTTACGCGCCATGTTGTTTTGAAGTGAAGCTTGAAGTTAAGCCATATCTACCCAATTTTCGTGAAGTTGTAAATGCACACACCGGCACAATTAGCGGAACATAAAAAAAATGCTAAATATTTTGTTCAGTGATGTGTTGAATATTTTGTGAGTTTGTTCAGTGATGAGTGTAGAATTCTTTTAAATCAAATTGACGGACGTCAAAGATTATGGAGACGTGAAATTAACTGATTGTATCGTTCCCCACGATACAATCAGATAATTTGGGAGCTCGCACGGACTTAGTGGTGTTCGATAGCAGGTAGTCCGACTGCTGATCGATACATAACCGAGGTTCTTGAAGAAAACGTTTCCCCCCGTTTACCTTTTGCCCCCTTTATCGGTGACGGCTTTGTGTTGATGCAAGATAATGCTCGGCCTCATACCGAACTGCGAACTCGCGAGTACCTTAATCATGTGAACATCGCAGTAATGGAGTGGCCAGCAAGGTCACCAGACATGAATCCGATTGAACATGTCTGGGACTTACTAAAACGTGGGGTGAAATCCAGAATACCCGCTCCTGTGACTTTGGATGAACTGCGAAATGCCATATTGGAGGAATGGCAGACACTTTACCAAGAAACGATAGACAACATCATTCTTAGCATGCCAAGACGGGTAGAAACTTTGTTAAGGGCACGTGGAGGAAATACTCGATACTGATTTATCCTTTATTCCAATGAAAAATAAAATGTTTAATTGTCTTAAATTTTTTTGTCACTATGAAAATTCAAGAATTTTTATTTTTCCGTAATATTTATTTTTCTCAATTAAATTGCACCAAACAAAGTACCTTTTAATTTTAAAATATGGCATTTTATTAATAACAGCGAATGGCGTTTATTGGTTATTAAAATAAAATTGTTTTGAAAAATATTTAGCATTTTTTTATGTTCCGCTAATTGTGCCGGTGTGTGTAGTAGAAAAATCATATGTCGTAAAGAAGTTCACTTCTTACCTGTGTACTCTGGTACACATATTTTTCTTATTTATACACGTTTCGCATGCTATGATTATGTTCCAATTTCCCATCTCATTTCTACATACAAAATCTTCATCTTATGTATTTTCCCAGTTTCTTCCAAACCTTACCTGGCTTTGGTTTTTTATATGGAGCTATACTTTGGCTTTTAATTTTCGACATTGTTGCGAGCGACTACCGTTTAACGTCGCAACCCGCAAGCCGGTGAGATTTTACACCCTTCGACATCATCATCCGAGCGTCTGTTCCAGTTGCGTCTGGCGACGTTCTCCTCCACCTTGCACGGTCGTCGGCATCCCCTGTAGTGAGACCATTGGCACGCATGTCATCCCTTACGACGTCAAGCCAGCACTTCTTGAGTCTTCCCCTCTTACCGGGACCCGGCGGGGTTGACATGGCCAGATATTTGTTACCTACGTAGCCCGGCGGTTGCCGCAAGACGTGACCATACCGACGAAGGCGACACTCTTGCAGCTTATCTGCAATTGCGTGACTCCATATATATTGACTGCCTCTATGGTGCGGTGGGAGTGCATCCGACTGCTACGCAAGAGGTCGTGGGTTCGATTCCCACCCAGGATAAAACTTTGTGTGATGAGCACGATGGTTTATTCTGTGTCTGGATGTTATTTATCTATAATATGTATGTATTTAGAAATATATAAGTATGTTTATCAGTCATCTGGTTACCATAGCACAAGCTCTGCTTAGTTTGGAATCAGATGGCGTTGTGTGAGTTGTCCCAACATTATTTATTTATTTATTTTTATTTATTCACCGCAGCGTCTTCATTTCCGTGATATGTAGTTCCTGCTTGTGTCGCTACAATATTGGCTACCCCTCACTTCGACGTACTATAAACCATAATATGTTTCAGATAAATATGAGGACCACAATGGATCCAAAAACTAAGAAAACGAAAATCCTAATGCTTAGTTGCCTCTCACATACAAGCTTTCCAATACACAAACCTCCACCAAATCCACCGTTCCAACAGCATTTTTGTGGTAAGTATAACGTAATGCACCTATTTTTTTTTTAATTAAGAAGTTATTTTTATAAATTTTCGATATTCATATTTTTTTACTAATACTGAGAATCTTTATTAAAATTGAAGTTTTGAACATTTCAGTTATGACAAAATGCAACGAAATCTGGCCACTCGATCTAAAACAGTCCATCACCACATATAAAGCAACGAAACTAACCAAATGTGACACTGAGCGAGAATTGCTCAATTATTTCATGGTACAGTTCTGGAAAATGGATCCCGACTTGGTCGTAGGCCATGACTTGCAAGGATTCCAACAAGACCTCCTTATTGGGAATATTCTCGACCTTCATATACCCAACTGGTCACGTTTGGGACGGTTGAAGAGGTCTGTTGCACCGCAAAGAAAATTCGCAGCAAAAGACGCTTTCCTGGGACGTTTAGTGTGTGATATCAAAATATCTGCAATGGAATTAATCCGAGCAAGGAGCTTTGATCTCGATACATTATGTGTAAATGTACTTAAAATGAAAGAAGGTGAAAGAATGGAAGTGTCACTTGAAGACCTACCCCGCTACTATGAGAACAGTAGAGATCTCTTCCAGCTGGTTTCACTTAGCATGCAAGATGCATCGTACATACTCAAAATTATGTGCGAATTGAATGTTATACCACTAGCCTTACAAATTACTCAAATCGCTGGAAACATAATGTCTCGGACATTGCTTGGAGGCAGATCTGAGCGAAACGAATTCCTTTTACTACATGCTTTCACTGAGAAAAACTATATAGTTCCTGATAAAGTTTATGGCAAGAAAGCGTCTGTAGATGACGAAAGCGAAGAGCAGGAACCAAGTAATGTATCTAAAAAGCAAGGCAAGAAAAAGGCTGCATACTCAGGGGGTCTCGTATTGGATCCTAAAAAGGGTTTCTATGACAAACTTATTTTACTTATGGATTTCAATTCGCTATATCCTAGCATTATTCAAGAGTATAATATTTGCTTCACAACGATTAAAAGAAAATCGAATATGACATCAGACGATGACGTAGCTAACCTTATACTACCGTCTTCGAACACAGACCTTGGAGTGCTTCCAACACAAATTCGAAAACTAGTCGAAAGCCGACGGGAAGTCAAGAAATTAATGAAAACTCCTGATTTGTCACCCGAACAGTATATGCAGTACAATATAAGACAGATGGGTCTGAAACTCACAGCAAATTCAATGTACGGTTGTTTAGGCTTCACACATTCTAGATTTTACGCAAAACCCTTGGCAGCCCTAGTCACCATGAAAGGCAGAGAAATTCTTTTAGACACTAAAGAAATTGTACAGAAATCTAACTACGACGTAGTGTATGGCGACACGGACAGTTTAATGATCAATACGAACTGCTTGGATTACGATAACGTCTTCAAAATTGGTGTCGATTTGAAAAAGGAAATCAATAAAAAATATAGACAAATCGAACTAGATATCGACGGTGTTTTCAGATACCTCTTACTTCTGAAGAAAAAGAAATATGCTGCCGTACAGATTACTAAAAACAAAAATGGAGAATTTGTACTGACTCAGGAGCACAAAGGTTTGGATATAGTTCGTCGCGATTGGTCGCAGCTTGCCGCAGAAGCTGGTAAATTCATACTAAGTCAAATTCTCTCCGAACAATCCGCTGATGAGAGACTAGAAAGTATTCAAATACATCTCAATAAATTGAAAGAAGATTTGATGAGCGGTAAAATGCCGCTATCCATGTTGACTATAACTAAACAGCTAACCAAAAATCCTAATGAATACGCAGATAAACACACTCAACCCCACGTACAAGTGGCTTTGAGATTGAACAGTAAAAATAGTAGAAGATTTAAAAAGGGAGATGTGGTTCCTTACATAATTTGTGAAGATGGTACGGCTAAATCCGCTACGCAGAGAGCCTATCACATAGAAGAGCTAAAGAATTCTGAGCATCTAAAAGTTGATTTTACATATTACTTAGCACATCAATTACACCCTGTAATATCAAGAATATGTGAACCAATTGAGGGTATGGATCCTGCCCGAGTCGCTGACTGCCTCGGCTTAGATCCGTCTGGTTACAGACAAATTGTTAGAAGAGAAGCTTCGAATACTGATACATTTGAGGTAGAAAATGAGCAAGAGAAGTACAGGCAGTGTAAAGATTTCACGTTTATATGTGTTGGGGAAAGTTGTAAAACTGAAAATAAGATCAGAGAAAACATTGTAAAGTTAGACAAAGACACTGTCACATTTTTAGAAAAATGTCAGAACGATAAGTGTAGTCTAAGGCCGGTGGATTACTTGGCCAGTATTCAGAACCAATTGAGCTTGCAAATAAGGCTGTATCATTCTCAGTACTATGCGGGATGGCTGTCATGTGAGGACCCAGCCTGTGGTCACCGGACAGTTCGGTTACCACAGACGTTCGCAGGAGGATACCCGTTGTGCCGACTGTGCGAAAAAGGTGTTATGTTCAGAGAATACACTGAGAAAGACTTGTATCTACAGGTCAATTTCTTCATGTTTCTATTCGACCTCAGTAAACACAACAACACAAGTAAGTGGATTTACTATTTACATATTTATTCGGCGATAAGGCGTGATTGATAAACAAGGAAATCCAATTTAAAAAAAAAATAGTCTTTGAGCAAAAGCTTTTTAATACAATACTACTTCGTAAGGACATACTTTAGAATATCGCGGTTTAAACATGCCCAAGTTAATATGGATTCTGTAAAATTATAACTTTGAAAGGTAATTCAATTCGTTTTTTTTTTAATTTCAGAAGCACGGATATCCCCCCAAATAGCGAATGCATTTCAACAACTGAAAGAAATGGTAGAGGACTGGCTGGCACAGTCTGCTTACTCCATCATCAACTTGTCCAAGCTATTCCGGTTCTTCAACGTGGATAACAAAGCGGGAAGAGTGAAATCAGAACCAATTGAGATCGACATTGTACCTGAGACTGAACAGATAGATGCTCTTTTAGAAATGGGCACATTTTAGTAAAATAGTTTTATTTTAATAAAATAGTTTTTCATACTAGCACAATCATGTTTAAGTATAGAATTAAGTTGTATATATTTTTTCAATAAAATATAATTTAATAATGATTGACTTTGCATTGTTCTCCTTCATTCTAATATATTCCCAATTGCTTCCACACCAAACCTGGATGTGAAGTATTTCGCTGCTAGGATCAAATATATTGGGGCCTGAGTACGGTGAATGGGCTACTCGCCGTCCTTACAGAAGCAGGCCCAAGACGGCAGCATGACGCGAAAATTTCACGTACGCCTCACGCCCTGAGAAGCAGGATAATACCCGAACCAACCCCCAAAGAAGCGGGATAACACCTCGAACCCTAGGTGAGGCCGCGGTGGTAGCCAAAGTCTGCCGGGAGCTATAGGACATCTTTCCGAGGAGTTACCCGGGGCGTCCGGCAATAGACAGGAAGGAACCGTGTGGTTTTAGCCGGTTCGAGTTCGGCATGACATTCGAGGGGATTTCCACATGTAAAAATAAAAAGGAGCAACTATCGTTAAGCTTTTGATTTTCGGCATTGTTGGGACCACCGTGTGACCTCCCGACCCCATAAGGACGCCTGCTTTGTTGCTTAGTCTGTTAGTGAACACTAGCAGGTGCACCGCTAGTAGGTGAGGTTGGTTGGGGCCCCTTACACCCAACTATTATATCTCGATTGCAAATGAAATACAAGTACAACCCTATGACGAGTATGAACGTACTGCGTGTTCAGGGCCGCAGTCGGAGCGCTATTATTATACATTCTTGACATCTGACAGACTCCTATGCAGAGAACGCTAGTCAAATTATCGTTATTATATATATTATTAATGTCAACAAGGGTTTCTCTCACTAAACTAAAACTAAACAACTGTTTCTATTTAATCTTTATTGCCAGCTGTACCTATAAAAACAAAAAAGCCGTCGTCAACTATTTTAAAACCAAACTTAGCAAATATTGCCAAAGGTTTCTCATTACCTTCTACGACATACCCGTATACGTCACGACCGTCCTTCAACAAGTCATTTACAGCACATTGCAAAACGTACTGTCCGTAACCACGGCATCGATATTTCTCCTCACAATAAAAGTGACACAAGTAGTTATATTCGTTGATAAATATCCATGCCAATAGTTCGCCAGTTTCAGACGAATACAAGCCGTTCGACAAACCATTTGAAGTGAGAGTTTGGAAGTAAAAATCGGAGTACGAAGACTTGTAAGGCCAAGTATCGTATACTTGCTGAATGTTTTCCGGCTTAACTGATGTCATTATTGTTTTGTCTGGGAGTCTGAAAACAATGGAGTTAGGTATGGTTTTCACTAATAAAACCGAGCATAAACGTGAGTCTTTAGTCGACATTGCCACGGAACGAGCCAATTCTATCACTGTGGACGTTTGCAACATTGGAAATGTTACACTCGGGTTGTCTATTCTTTTTTTTCGTGTGGAAATGCTGATGGATTTAATGCCGGACTCTTACCGACTAAAAGCACACGGGTTCTCTTCCATTTGCCTATGACTGGGACTCCCGGGCTCATCCTATAACACCCTATAAAATATTCTAGTATCATTTTGTAGAGCCTCATATTACTACGGTGGCCACTTTCGATCAGGTGGGCCGTGTGTTTGTTTACACCTTGATGGTGTTCCTTTAGAGGGATCATTTTGTGCGCCTTTGCTATGTAATGTTGACGTCCACAATAAGCCACGGTAAGCCCGGTGGTGCCGGTTGCGAGTAACATGGCAGTCGTTAAGTCAAGTTCAGAGTAGACAGTGTCTACTAGACACTTGGTGAATAATTTTAAGGAAAGATCGCCACAACCTTTGCTTTGCTTGTCCATTTCAACGCGGCAATGGGCTCATCATTTGTTACGTGGGACAAAAATGCATACGGTGACATGTGGGTGTATAGTATGGCTCTATTTCCCCCTTCTGGGATAAAGTGGTGACAATATGTATGTATATCCACAATAATTGGTGGAGTCACTACTATACGCAATCTACCTACAGCTTTATAATATTTTATTTTTATACCACTGAGGTGGCAGATAAGCATACGGCCCACCTGATGGAAAGTGGTCACCGTAGCCTGTGGACGTTTGCAACACCAGAGGTGAAGCACTCGCGCTGCCGACCCTTTAAAAACCTTCTAAGACCCAATAATAATATATTTAGATAGGTATGTTAATAATAAGTCCGTTTAGAGAAAACGTCTTACTTGAAATCCTCGAACGGTTTAGTAGTGCCTGGTAGATGATACATTTTGGCCGCTGCCACGAAGAACTTGTCGATTTTGATCCCATCTAGCGCTCGTTTAACGACTGGTAAAGTTAATGAGGTCACCGTATCAAATATCAAAAATTTACTCCAGTCTATCAACTTCGTGTTTAACAATGCTTCTTCTATTTTACTCGTGTCTTCGGTTAGTGAAAATATGACAACGTCTTGATATTCCTGGAATAGACAAAAACTTTAATTTGATATTCCTAGGTATGCTTGTTGAGAACCCAAGACTAACGGCCTCCGTGATCGGGGGCCTAGTACGGTGGGCGGGCTGCTCGCCGTGCTTACAGAAGCAGGCCAGGGAAGGTGGCGTAGCGTGAGGGTTACACGCACGTAGTTCACTCCCTCAAGGAAGTTGTATATCACCGTAACCCCCCAAAGAAGCGAGATAACACTCGAACCCCCAAAGAGGCAGAATACACACCCGAAGCCCCCTAAACGAGCCTGCGGTATCGGACAAGGTCTGTCGGGAGCCCTGGGGCTATCCTTCAGAGGGCTCATCCGGGACTCTTGGCCATAGACAGATAGAAGGGTAACGTGTGGTTTTAGTCGGTAGGAGTCCGGCATAGCATCCATGTGGATTTCCACACGAAAAAAATAAATGCTTGTTGAGAAATGCTATGAGATTATACTCTCGACATACCTACACCTGTAAGATTTCGAAAAATCCTTTGGCCGCTAGTCAGTTGCATTTTTTGATAGTCTACTAACATTTTGACATCTAAAAATAGCGATTTTGGTTCTATTCTACTGCTTGTCAATAGTAGACTCGGCCCCTCACGACACAAATCATTGAACGAACTGTTCCCATTCAGTCTCAGTTCAGTCAGTTCAAATGGTCTGTGTCATTGCCTTATAATGCGTAAGTCAGCAGATGCACCGCTAGCAGGTCAGGTTGCTCGGGCCGCGGAGATTTTGGAGGGGCCAATTACACCCCAATTCCAAATGCTCAAAGATTATAACAACAAAAAAGTACGGTAATTAAGTTACCTTGACGTTCATAGCCACAAATCCATTATCCATGTTTCCATATGGGCAGTAAACCTTAAACTTGAAAGCCTCTCTCATAGCCGGGCATTTCGAGTTCACATGCAGTGTGTAATATCCAGGCAAGTTTAACGGCCATAACTGCCTCAATTTCTCTTGTAAAATAGGCCATTTATCAATTGGCAACTCTTCTAAGATATCCATGTTTTGAAAGTTGAAGTTTTAGCGATGATATTTGTATCTAGCGTATGCGGTTGCCAGCACGATACTGTCGCTGTTTTAGAGTGTTTATCTCTCTTAAGTTGTTAATACAAGCATGATACGATCCGTGTTACTGATACAAAGCTGTTAAACAAAGAAAAAGCAACTTTAACTTAACCCAAAAGAGAGCATTTTGCAATGACTGTATTTTTATTAATATCTCGTTGCAACTCAGACTTAGCTGTTAATTTCTTTGTAATGATAATAAACAGAGCATTTATTTGAGATAACACATTCCTTCATTGTCGTCGAGATTACCGACGTATATTTAAGAGAACGGTAAGCTGTGTGAGTTGCGTGTTGACAGATGACTATCAATCACTACCTATACTTAGTATAATATATTTCGGCAACAGGTTCCTGTGGGAACGGGTATGGGAAAACTTCTCGAGGCGGGCGGAATCACCGGCGTCCTCTGGTTTCTGGTGGTGGTGTTTATTACCTTTATATCATACCATTATGTAATTTGAGAGCATAAAATATAGAATATCACAAGACGATTTGCGTAAGTGTGCGTATACTTATGTGTGTAATACAGTCTCGGGTATGACTTACTGATATTTGAATGCCTTGGTGAAGCAGTGGTGGTGTATACGACTGTCGTTGGAGCCTCGAGTTCGGATCCCGGGTTGAAACAAATATTTGTTTAACTAGCAAGCTTGTTTCAAATTTCGATGTTTGCTATGTATAAATACGTCTAAGTAACACCGTCTTTTTGTTACGCTTTCAAGCCTGAACTTAGACCTTTTTTATCGCGAAAATAGCTGTAAAAGGTGAAATAGGGGATAGTTGCGTCATATTCACAACCAGGGCAAATGCCATTTTCAATGGACGAAGCGGATGGCGCCGTGCCACTTCAAATAAGGTGTGTGTGTGTCGAAGTATATTTTGTCTAACTAATGCTAGACTAATAAAAAACCTATATGTTCTGTTGAAGTAACAAGTAGTAGAACTATTGTTTTTAGAAATTGGGTTAGTTTTGTAATAACTCATTGAAAAAAATCAGATAATTCTATTAGATTTGTTTAATAAAAATTCCCTAGCTCTAATAAGCTCTTTCAATTCTAATTGGAGAAAGCTTGGCAAACCATTAAGAAACTTACAGGCTGTAATTAATCCTGGTCTAGTAACCTCTAACCAAATTGCCCACCGTTGGTACTTAACTGAAAATTACCACACCGATTACCAAAATCCAAAACCCTTAGTGAATCTGTAAATTCTGCAGGGAATACAGACATTATCAACAAGTGATTTGACCTAGCAAATTTTTTTCAGGGTATTTAGTCTTAAAAATGTGCAGGCGCAGGGGTGGATGCCATAACAGTTAAATAAATTAAGCATCTGAGACTTCTGGCAGTGTTATGACTTCTATGTTCAACTCATGCTTCATGAGATCTAAGGATCCCAAAACTGTGGCGACAAATTAAAGTCAGTAAGTAAGCAGTAAGAATCCAAAGGACATCAGGAATCCAGAGCTATCGTCTGATCTGACTGTTGTGCCAATCGTTCAAACTGTTTAAGAGGTTGCTGGTAAATCGCCTCATAGAGATCTTAGAAACCTCGATTATACCAGAACAAGCTGGTTTTCGACTCGAAAAAGTCAAATCCTAAACCTCGTCCAATACTGTTGATACTGTTTATTGATGGCACTTGGTGAAACTTGCTTTACATATTGAATGAAGTGGAACAGTACATGGTGTTGTCATTCAAAACTCGTCCAATATATTGAAGATAAATAAATAAAAAATAAATATCCATCACGCCTTATCCCCGAAGGGGTGGCAGAGGCATATTATATGCCCACTTTTCACCGTGTGGATTCCTGTCTCACGTAATAGGTGGTGAGCCCATTGCCGATATATTGAAGATGACTTCGAAAAAAGAAATCGACTCACTTCGAAAAAGAATCGAAAACTCAAACGTGTACATTTCACTTCCGTAATCATGAACCAACGAGAGAGCTTGTAAGATAACGGGGTAAGGCGTCAACCCACCCGATGTCCGGTGAAACGTACCTTGTGCAGTCAGGAAGCAAAGATGCCTTTCATCACACCAAAAGAAAACCTACCTGGACATCATCTCCAGTGGCCAACTTAGAAGTCGTTTAATCGCCTGCGCACTCCTGTTGGCTGCAGTGAAAAGATGGCAAAATGGGGCTATATTGCCCAGTCCCAAGTGGCCTGCAATTGCCGGGTCCCATCAAAGGCTGTCGCATTTGCTCTCTTGCATACTGTGCCCCTCCTCCAGTACTACGAGGACTTGTGTAGGGTAGCGGACAATTCTGCGTCTGTGTCAAGTGCTGGGCCGACTATATCTAAAGTCAGAATATTTTAACCATTGACTCGAAAAACCTCAAATTGAGCTAATGTAAGTTTGTGTGCTATGGAGTCTAGACTACTGATAGATAAATTTATTTACATAGTTCATATATATGTAGTTCTAATAACTTACTAATACTCTAATAAACAAACACATACACCCAAACCCCTCATCGGCTATTTGTGGCTACCGCACAGTATAGTTTGGACTAATACAAATATGAGAGTAGAACACCCGAGTGTCAAATATTTGCAGTTATTAAGATATAAATTATTAAAAATACTAATTTTTCATCGATTATAAAACTTAAAATATTCATAAGTTATTAAATATTACAATTACCGTAATAAAAAATAGCTATTAAGGTATATGTAACCATCAACGGCATATATTAAAGCATTTAAAAAATAATTATGGTTATTTTATTGAATATCAGTTTTTATTTTTTTACTCATAGAGTCCGCCGTATTTAAACTGTAAATCAATAAAATTACAATAACTTCCTAAAAAAAGTAAGTTAAATGTTATGAAATTGCTTTAAAATGTGCGCCATTGATGGTTGCATATAACAGCATAATTGTAATCAGGGTTTAATTTAATATTTTATAAAATATATTCTTTTTAAGATGTTTATCCCAAAAATAGTAATTTTCAAAAATAATATTCTCCATGTTTGTTGCGCGGGTGTTCTACTCTCGTATTCGTATTAGTTCAAACTATAGGAATCTTGAATAAAAAAGGAAGTCCGAAAATTGGGCTCAAAATAATACTGTGTACCGGTCTGTTCCCAGACACTAACAAATTTCCTTCGTTACTAGCTCTAATACTGGAAGCTGGCGAGTGGCTGCTGAGAGCACAAAGGCCAAAAATAAAAATGAATTGAGTTTATTCACGCAAAGATAAAGAGAAACTAAGATTTAATAATAACAAAAACATTTGTTCCGACCCTGGATTCGAATACGAGGCATCATCATGGCAGTCGCATACAGTTACCACTACGCCACTGTGCACCTAGGAACTTGAAATTTTTAGGGTAAACTACCCTTATAATGTAGGCACCCCCTAAGGATTTTTCAAACTTCCATTCCATAGGCATACTACACAAGTCATAACGATCACCCATTTTAGGGACCGATTTAGTGTAAGATGCTAAACGTAGCTATTACAGAACACTGACCTATCTGGGCTACGATGGCTTCTATTCAACTTATACACTCATCATTCTTTAGACTAGTTAAATAAAACGAAAGAAATATAAAGTTTATAATGTGTATTTCAATATCCTTAATGGACAGTAAGTATAATTCATTAGAGGTTGACAGAATCGACTATATGCTAAAACTAAACATAAAACTAATTTTACTTTCATCGGAATTATTACAAAAGGACGTGTTACATTGAGGTCAGTAATGGCCACGTCCACGACCTCTCATTCCACCTCTTCCTCCACGACCTCTGCCTCTGAAGTTGTTCGGACCATCGTTATTACCAAATTGCTGCTGATTCATTGGTCGGTTATCTTGCCCTCGATTATTCATAAAGTTTGGTCTAGGACCTTGATTAAACGAGGCATTGTTAGGTCCAAAATTATCGGGACCACCATGTCTTGGATTCTGATTTCCGGGACCACTGTGCAATGGTCGCGAGTTCTGAATACCGGGTCCTCCTCTCTGGTTTGGATTAGAGCCCCTGTTGGGCGGACCCGCATTGTTGGGTCTCGAATTCCACTGATTGCCTTGATTAAAATTGTCAAACGGCGGTTGATTGCTTTGATTGTATTGCTTTCCTTGATTAAAACGATCATTCGTAAAATTATTACCTTGCTTATATTGTTCGTTTTGGAATTGATTCCCCTGGTTATATTGGTCGCTCTGGAATTGATTCCCCTGGTTATATTGATCGCTCTGGAATTGATTCCCCTGATTATATTGATCGTTAGAGAATTGAGAACCTTGAGGCAAAGGATTTCCTTGGTTTATTCGATTATGAGATGGCGGATTGCCTTGGTTGAATCGATCATTGGCAGCGGGATTACCTTGGTTGAATCGATCATTGGCGGGGGGATTGCCTTGGTTGAATCGATCATTGGCAGGGGGATTGCCTTGATTGAATCGATCATTGGGAGGTGGATTGCCTTGGTTGAATTTATTATTAGGCGGGGGATTGCCTTGGTTAAATCGATCATTGGGCATCGGGTTTCCTTGGTTAAATCGATCATTAGGTGGCTGGTTGCCTTGGTTGAATTCATCATTGGGAGGTATATTGCCTTGATTGAAACGATCCATAGACGGTTGACTACCTTGATTAAAACGATCATTGAATGATTGCTGCCCTTGGTTGCCTTGATCAAAACGGTCACAAGGTAGTTGGTTACCTTGGTTAAAGCGATCGTTGGGCGGTTGATTGCCTTGGTTAAAACGATCATTTGATAGAAGACTGCCTTGGTTAAATCGATCATTATGCGGTTCATTGATCTGATTGTAATCGTCACTTGTCATTTGGTTGCCTTGGTCAAAGCGATCATTCGCTAGTTGGTTTTCTTGGTTGAATTGATCATTCTGTAAAGGTTGACCGATCTGTGGAGGTATTCTCAGAGGTGCTGATTGTGCGTTCGGCATAACCTGCATTGGTATCTGCGTGGGATTTGCAACGAATTTACCTGGATCTTGAGAGGATTTAGGAGCTTCGGGTAAGTCACCAAACAACCTTGGTTGCGTATTAGTGGTAACTACTTCTGGTAGTTTAGCAGGTGTAGGAGTCGACGTGGATATTAGAGAAGCCTGAACTAGTGCAAACAGGTCGCTAGCCGCAGACACATTAGTTCGCTTCATATCGAAAGCAGAACCAATGGTGGAATCGGTTTTTGATACTTCTTTAGCCGCCGGTTCAACCTCTATCAATGGCTGGGCCTCCTCCAATGATTTCTTAACTATTTCCATTTCTTGGCGTATTTGATTTTCTTTGACTTTTTGCGTAGCCGATTGGAAGACCTGGCGAACAAATAATACACAGTTAGTAAAGAAATCAAACTAGTATAATGTTAACTTTAAAACTATTATGTTCTATACCACAAATATAATTTATAATTATTATTTATATAAACGCGGCTATGTTGCATAGCTTGGTGTAAAGGGCCTCACCATTATCTCCGAGGTCCACCTACTCCGAGACTATCTCACCTGCTAGCGGTAAATCGACTGACTAACGGAGGAGTCAACCAGGAGTGGGGTGACCTCCGGGTAGGAGGTAAGACGGCAGGCGCTCCCAACAATGCCGAAACTAAATAGTAAAACGATAGCTGTTCATAGCAGTCAAATGATATTTATATATTTTTTTCTTATTTTGACAGGTTTACTGATTTTATTTCGTTCGATTTAAGTTCGTTTTGTGCATTTGTTGTAAAATCTACTATAATTTAATATCTTTTTTTTTTTTCAATTTATCTGTTATTCAGCGCCACTTATGAAGTCCGACGGAATAAAATGCACACACAGACGACAATTTTTGGAAAAAATAATAATAAAAATATCTCTGAGTGCCGTGATGATGATGACAATATTCAGTAGCTAGAACATTGCCCTGGTTAGGCAAAGGTCACAGGTTCAATCCCTGTCTCGAAATGAATTGTATATTTTCGCTTTATAAAAAAAAAAATCTAGTTGTAATTTTTAATAAATTGGACTAGAATTCAACTAAAAATGTTTGAAATAATAAGTACATTTTCAAATAACTGATTCGATTCATACATGTTTGAAGTCCGTATCGGTTCATTCACATTATTCGATGTTTAATCATGTCATCTCACTATGATCTTAAAACTGACACTTGTCAAATGCGGCCTATTATAATGATAATGACTCAACTATAAGTGATGTTATCAACAGGTTTAAGTGCTCAAGCGCTTTTTCAGGCCCATTTAGCCATTATAAAATAGCTTGCAATCATAGATAATCTTAACTAAAGAGATATGAAATAAGCGCTCGGCGCTGTCTCTCTCTTTCCAGAACAAGCTTTCTTTCGCACAACACTACAAACAATATCACTTACCTTTTTTGTATATTTTCAAGATATAATTTGCCAAATAAACACGCAATGGAATGCTTGAGATAAACAGTAATTTTATTGCGATGTCTTGGTGTGTCCACACGACGCGGAAAGCCGATAAACTTGGCGACACAGATTCGCATAGTATATGCTGCGTTCGCAATATCTCTTTAGTTAAGATATCTATGCATGCAATATTATTTTACACTATGGGGAACTATATATAGTCAGTCGCTCCTAGTGCGTGGCGCTTCTCTGAGGCCCTCCTATGGACAGCCCGGGGACTTTGCGAATGGGTATCCAGCTTTTTGGCCGGTAGAACTATCAGTTGACGGTTGCTGTTCGGAAAACATGGCCATCAATTCTGGGGTCCCGCACAGCTGTGTTGTCACCCACTCTGTTTTTGCTGCATATCAATGACATGTTGTCCATTGACGGCATTCATTGCTATGCAGATGATAGTACGGGTGACACTTATTACTCGGGTCGCTCCAATATCCCCTGGTCTGTAGTGGAAGAAAGTCGTGAACAACTTGTGTCTAAAATCGAGGCTACTCTTGCTAGAGTGTCCGATTGGGGTAGACAAAATCTTGTCTAATTTAACCCTACCAAGACTCAAGTTTGTGCATTCACCGTTAAAAAGCTCCATTTACTGTAGCGCCGCAATTTCAGGGCACACCTCTTTCCATCTCCAATAGTATTGGGATCCTCGTTGTTGAGATCTCTAGTGACGTCCAATACCGAAGTCATTTAGAGGACAAGGCGAAGCTGGCGTCCAAAAAGCTCGGAGTGCTCAACAGGGCGCGGCATTACTTTACTGCAGAGCAAACGCTGCTCCTCTATAAGTCGCGAGTGCGGCCGCACATGCAGTACTGCTGTCACCTTTGGGTTGGTGCACCTGAATACCAGCTTCGACCTTTTGACTCGGTAGAAGGGCATGCTATGAGGATTGTCAACGATCCTTTACTAGCGGGCGTTGTCGAGCCCCTTCGCGACAGGAGAGACTTTGCCTCCTTATGCGTGTTCTATCGCCTGTACAACGGTCTGTGCTCTGAGAAGTTGTTTGATATGATGCCCACGGCTACCTTTTATCATCGCACTGCTTGCCATAGACAGATATTCACCCCCACACTTTGCGTCCGGAGCGCACGCACACGGTTACGTCCGATAGAGACTTCATTCCGCGTACGCTTAAATTGTGGAATGAACTCCCTGCCTGGGTTTTCCCGAACGTCTACAGTATGGGGTTCTTCAAAAGGGGTCTTAGAAGGTTTATAAAGGGTCGGCAGCGCGAGTGGTGCACCTCTGGTGTTGTAAACGTCCATAGGCTACGGTGACCACTTTCCATTAAGTTGTCTGCCACCTCAGTGGTATAAAAAAATAAATACAGTTGTACGGATTTGAAAAAATCTTTTTGTGTTGGATAGCCCATTTATCAAGGAAGGCTATATATAATAACGGGTTCCGAGACATGCTAACTTCTCCTCGGACTTCACCGAGATCGAGCTCGGTGTAACCTTTCTGGTTTTGGTCATTGTTGTAATCTTGGTTTACAGGAGTCAGAGTAATGGGAATGCGGGTGGGATTAGTACCAGTAAAAAAAAAATCGGGCATTTTTTTATACATTTTGCTAGAGTTTATAAGCGACGAGATTAAATAGGTGCGAAGCCGTGGGGGTTCACCTAGTTATATAGTTGATACCTATGGTTGACTGGTAGAGAATGCCTATGGCATTAAGTCCGCCTGTGTACATAGTTGTGCATAAAGTTTTAAATAAATAAAAAAACTTGAGAGGTGTCAAGGGACATCCAGATGGAACGAAGTTATATTGTCCACAAGGAATTATGACATTAAAAAAAATATATAACATAAATAAATATCCATCGCGCCTTATCCCCGAAGGGGTGGCAGAGGCATATTATATGCCCACTTTTCACCGTGTGGATTCCTGTCCCACGTAATAGGTGGTGAGCCCATTGCCGTGTTGAAATAGACAGACGCAGGTTGTGACTACCTGCTGTTGAAAATTTTCAAGCCGCCCATAAGGCATTCAACATTAAAAGACGAAACGAAAATAACTGGCTTGCTTTCTATGAGTGAGAGAGAGTGAGAGTGAGTGAGAGAGAGAGAGAGAGAGAGAGAGAGAGAGAGAGAGAGAGAGAGAGAGAGAGAGAGAGAGAGAGAGAGAGAGAGAGAGAGACGCGCACGCCGCATGGCTTCTTATTTTTTTCCGTCTAGCCCCCTTTCGCAACGCGCGGTAAGGAACTTCATTTAAATAAATATAGACATAGTAGCAACTCACCTCTTCTACAGTATAATCGTCATCGTCGCTGTCGAGCAGTACGGGGGCGGGGTCAGGGCGCGGCGGGCGCGACTTGCCCGGCGGGGGCGGCGCGGGGGTGGTGGTGGCCGCGGGGGGCGCGGTACCAGCGGCCGGCGCGTGCGCGGCGTCGCTCACATACTGCCGCAGTTTCTCCACCCGAGCAGGCTCCCGAGCCTCCAGCTTCTTCAGGTACGCGATCAGACTGTGCTGCTCCTCTGCCGATAATTCGTTAAAATTCTTGAGCAACGTTTCCAAGTCCGAGTCCGACAGGCCGTCCATGGCGTCGGGGGTGCTCTCTTTCTCTATTCTGTGGAACAAAAGAATTTATATGCGTGACTATTTTGCACGGATTGAATAGAATCGCGTTGCTCTGATGCAATGAGCAAGACCATGAGTCCGAAAGGTCATTTCTTGTTCGTCTTTGTGTATTTCTAGTTTCTTACAAATCCTTTATGGATTTAGAGACTGGGATTAACTTATATTTAGCAGCTAGAAGCCGCCTTCGCCTTCGTCAGACTATCGTCTGACTTTCGAATGCTGTATCGTTGCCTCGTCAGTTAGCCGCTAGCAGGTTAGGTCACGTCGGCTCCGGAGATCTCGGTGGGACTCCTCACACCCCAGCAGTTGGAGTCGCATTGGACCCCAGAGAACAAAGTGAGGTCTCTGGCATTCATATTGCTGTATATCGCAGGCTAACACTTGTATTGAATGATGTATAGCACCAATACGAACTATTCGTATCATCATCGCTCATGTGTATTGATATAAAAGAAAAATATAGGTATGTATAGGTATGAAAAATACCAATATAGGTTGTAGAAGCACTGATTCAATTTTACATTCCATCTCACAACTGAAACAAACACCAAAAAGTTATTATATGTGTACCTTTTATCATTTTCGTCATAGGCTGATTGTAGCATTTGCAGCGCAGAAGCAGTCCCGCTCACTTTCTGCGACGTCATTACTGGTTGAGTTTGCTTAGGCGCAAGCACAACTGGCTGTTTGCGTTCAGCTTCACGTTTCTTCGCTTCGGCCATGCCGACCACAGCGTCTACGAGTTGGGCTAGTTCTTCTGCCGAGACATCTGTCTTGCCCTGAGCGATAAGCGCTTCTGCCATTTGTTGGGCGATCTGTGCTCGGTCTACTTCTCCAACACCGGCTACTGGTACAGCCGATTTGGTTGAGGTAGTTGAAGGGGTCGGCTAGAAATTTATTTTTAGATTTTAGTTTATTCGGATAACCAATAGGGAATTTAGCGCTCGTGGCCCCGCTGACTTGGTGTTCTGTAAACGATCACTGCGTTAAGCAAATTTCGATATGGCTGGTCACGGATGGGTGAACACTTTGGGGCTTTTACATTTTTTGGGAGCGTTTTAGTGCTTCGGAAGGCACGTTAAGCCGTTGGTCTCGGTTGCCGTTGCACATGTAGAACATGGCAGTCGTTAAGCCAAGTTAATGGCTTAATTGGCGGTTTGAATAATTTCAACAGCAGGTAGCCACAACCGGCGTCTCTCTATTTCAACACGGCAATGATCTCACCACCTATTACGTGGGACAGGAATACAAACGTTGAAACGTGGTCACATAATGTCTCTGTCACCACATCGGAGGATAAAAAGTGATTGATATGGCGGTAATGATAAATATACACTCAATATATCCCACCACAATAATATATATTATTACGATATAAGTGCGTTATAACTATACATATTTATATATAAGATGGCGTATGGTTGTCTGCCACCATAGTGGTAAAAAAAAGATATACCTAGGGAGATACTAGGAGATCTATCCTGGTACATTGTGTGTGTGTGTGTGTGTACACGTACCCGGCGAGCGCGCGCGCGCTTGTCGGCCTCGTGCAGCGTGGCGGCGGCGCGCACGACGGCGGCGCGCGCGGCGGCGGCGGCGCTGCCGGCCACGAGCCCCGCCTGCACGGCGCCCTTCAGCTTCTCCTTCGCCGTCTCCAGCAGCACCGTGGCGCTCTCGCGCACCAGCAGCTCCTCCGACGAGTTCGGTTTCTCCTGTACCACACATTATGTCATTGCACACTTTACACTTTAGAAATAGTTATTTTTTCAACAAGAGAGCAAAAGTATTTTTTTGCACCGAGAGTGCTTTAAATCACGAACCAGCGAAATAGTCTAAAGTTAAATCACGAGCATAGCGAGTGCTTCGCAATTAGACTACTGAGCGCAGTGAGTGATTTAAGGCATGAGTTAAAAAAATTTGCTCTCGTGTGAAATATATAACTTTTCACCTCTCCAGCGAGAATACTGTTACCTGAAGTTAATCACAATTAATCACAAACACAAGTCGAATAATCAAACCATCTAGATTTTTTAAATTCCCGCTTTGTCCACAGATTATACAGATTATTTTAGAGCTGTGGTCCGAAATTGACAATTTTTTAAAACTAAACACTAATGAATTTTTTTTGTAATGCGAAATTATTGTTGACTGAATTATATAGTTTTAATTATTTTTCAATAAAACGTCCATAAATTAATATTACATAATTGTTTCGGACCGCACTATTGCTTATTTGAAAATTTATTTAAAAAGTTACTTTGCCTCACACTCGCAGCAAAATCGCTTTTCCTTCGAGATTTCACGAAGCAAAAGGTGCTGGAGGGGTGAAAAAAAAATTACTACACCGGGTTCATAGAGCGGAGCGTGAGAAACATTTATTAGGACCGTCAACTTCAGGGCCACTTGCACAGCTGAAATGGGTATTGACTTATCCATTTCGGCTGTGCAAGTCGTGTACTATGTCTGGTTGTCATTCTGACTCCCCATCAGAGGGGCATTTAGTTAAATCTGAATAATCGGTTAACAAGTTACACATTGAAATAGAATATAAGCTCTGCGTAAAAATATTTAACTCACCTTTTCCATTTTAAGTGCTTCAGAGAGTAAATCTATAAGCTTAGGCCCTAAGCTCCCTAGGTAGTCTTCAAGCGCTACCAGCAGACGTAACGTGGCCACGACGTCATCGGGCGCGGCGTTGTCTTTCTCGGGCGGACGCGTTCTTCTGGACGTCTGCTTGGAGACGCGCGACATGGTACTGTCGGCGCAAGACCGCCTATCGTTCATCGACATATTGGACGCTATAGACCCGATTTCGTTGTCAGAGTTCCACGGTGACAGCCCATCGTCACTGTAGATTAACGAATAATTATAATATTCAGTCGAAATTAAATATATTATATATTAAGTTTAGTGGGGCCACAAAAACAAAATGCAAATTATTTTTATGTAGTGGAATCAGATGTCCGATATTTATTTGTGAAACATAAGTAGTACATTAATAACAGATATCGAATACCATAAAGTCCGCTATGTTTTGTCCCAAGGACGATCATGTATGTGTGCGTGTGTGTGTGTGTGTGTGTGTGTGTGGGGGGGGGGGGGCGTGCGTATGTGTGTGTGTGTGTGTATATATGTGTGAGTGTATATATATATATATATATATACACACATATACATACATACATACATATTGTCACGTCTTTATCCCCGAAGGGGTAGGCAGAGGCAAATTAAACGCCCACATTTCACCGTTTGCATTTTTGTCCCACGTAACAGGTGGTGAGCCCATTGCCGTGTTGAAATGGACAGGCGCAGGCTGCGGCGACCTGCTGTTGAAATTTTTTAAGCCGCCCATATGGCTTTCAACTTGGCTTAACGACTGCCATTTTATTGGCAACCGGGACCAACGGCTTAACGTGCCTTCCGAAGCACGGAACTTGGGTGGGTCTAAAAGGCCGAATAAATTTAATAAAATGTTTCTAATTTAGATGTTAAATTTGGAAGAAATTTTGAACCCGTTGCCTTTTTAGTGAGGTGGTAACTAAAAGGCTAAAAGGTCTTATGTGCTTGACACTAATTAGCACGACCAATTAAAGTCCTGGTAGTCTCGGACTTCATTGGCCGCGCACAACATATTAAACCTATATATATATATATATATATATATATATATATATATATATATATGTGTATGTGTGTGTGTGTGTGTGTGCGAGTGTGTACGCGACCGTGTGTACGGGAACGTGTGTGTGTGTGCGTGTACGCAGGCTTGTGTGTGTGAACGCGAGTACGTGTGCGAGGAGCATACTCACGGCCTGAACTCGTCGTCGGAGATGAGCACGGTCTGCATGGAAGGCGGCGGCACGCGCTCTGGGCTTCGGTTTCGCGCCTGCATCTCGCGCTGCGACAGCGGGCTACGGCTGCGTCGGCCCAGGTCTACTGCGCGCATCTCGCTCACCCTGACATAACACACACGTTTATTGTATACAACCTAGTTTAGACAACGTGATTGGGCGTAAGGGTCGCTTTTATCAATAGTATTATTTATTATAAATGCCTGCCATTGCTACACAATTCCTTACCTATGAATAGGGCTTCGCGATCTGGTTCGTAGGCGATGTTCCGGCGGAGGGCGATAAGACACTGGCGAGCGACGACGCTCCGGGGAGCGATGACGGTCCACGGAGCGATGAAGATCCATAGAGCGATGACGCTCAAGAGAGTGACGACGTTCAGGGGAGTGACGACGCTCAGGAGAGTGACGACGCTCAGGAGAGTGACGACGCTCAGGGGAGTGACGACGCTCAGGGGAGTGACGACGCTCAGGAGAGTGACGACGCTCAGGGGAGCGACGTTTTACTGGTGATCTACGACCTACGGGCGATCTGAAACACATGTTATCATTTTATTTTAAATTTCTGTTACTTCTACAAACTCTGTTAAGCAACCACACAAAGTTTTGTCCTGAAATTCTGGTAAATGTCTTGTATACTAACTGTTGCGAAGTGAAACATGAAAGTTTTGACCTACACTTGTATTGTCGTTGTGCTTACAGTTTGAATCGCGATATGGTTATTTTCACTTGTCTTAATTCAGTATTACTTATTTTTGTATTACTGTATACAACCATTATAGTAGGTTAAGTAATACACTTTTTGTTCTAATTTAACAATATAGTATAACAAGCCATCTGGTGGTTTTATTTTAAATGATCGCGAAGTGACGCTTCAGCGGGACCCGCAAGAACAGGGTTGTTGCCTAACAACAACACTTACCTACGATCCCGTCTGTCATTTGGGGACCACCGAAGTCCCGGCGACCGAGATCGGTCTTCCGGAGATCGATTTCGGGTAAGCGGTGACCTGCGCCGAGGCTCTGGTGAACGCCGTCGGGGTTCCGGCGAGCGACGCCGCTTGTCTATGGGAGAGCGTGGCCGGCGAGTATCGTCGACCCGCCTGGCCGTGTCTATAGAACGACGCGAGGGTACATCTCGTGGCTGCGGTTCTGGGGACGTCAACACTCTCGGCGGCGATAGACACAACTTGCGGTAAATTTCGTTCACAGTTATACGCAATTCCTCTTCATGTAACACCTTCATCCGTGCAGTCCAGAACACTATCCATTCAGGTTTGAAATCGTGTTTAGATGGATCCTTGCCCTCTGTAATAGAAATTAATATAAGTAACTAGCTGATGGATGTAAATATTTACAAATACCATAAAGACTACAACTTTATAATATTTATTTATAAAATAGAATAAAACAAACCAGCTTGAATCTCCTTGTAACGTTTGTTCCAGAACTTCTTCCACTCCTCCGGGTACAGTGGGTGTTTCTCAGGATTCTTCTCGTGGTACGACAACATTTTCTTAGCATTCTCCTCCGCTGCTCTTCGCTTATCGATAGCAAGCTTTACCTTATGTTCATAATTAGGTGCTCGAGTCTGCAACATACAAGATTTTCATGATGCACATATAATATGACGCGATTCACGGCCGATTTCATATAACTATCAAAAAAACTATATATGGTCTTTAATTTGTTACTTGAAAACATAATTTCGTGTAACCATAATTCAGCCGGGCCGTGCGGAGAGAGCGGAGAAGTAGGTAACTTATTTGGAAAATGTTCATACATTATTGTGAAATAACGACAGAATTAAATGGGTGCCCAGGGATCGAAGTACGGCGAAGCACGGCTTCTCCCGTGACATACTTATATACGGGTCAGCTAGTGAAAAATAAAATTGATCCGTTATAATAAAATTGAGACGTCAGAATGGCTGGTCACGTTCTATTCGCTTTCAATCATGGTACCAAATTTTTTAAGTTAGGTATCAAATATTTGAAGTTAGGTATCAAGTATTTGAAGTTAGGTATCAAATATTTGAATTTTGATATAAAAAAATAGAAAAAGGTAGTAAATGTTGGTATTTTCCAACTATCAGTGTTGGTTATCCAGGTAGTCCAGGGGTACAGACACTTACTTCACGTTATTTAGTTGGTTAATCATTTGTTGACATTTATGATTATTACAAATGTCTGGCCATGTCTGCCCCGCCGGGGCCCGGTAAGAGGAGAAGACCCAAGAAGTGCTGGCTTAACGTCGTAAGGGATGATATGCGTGCCAATGGTCTTCGGTATCCCCTGTAGTGATACAGGGGATGCCGACGACCGTTCGAAGTGGGGGAGAAAATATAGGAAAGCAGACCCCGGGCGTCGCGAGACGCAACTGGGACAGACGCTCGGATGATGATGATGACAACCCAAAAGGGGGTGAAAAGGGGTTCAACATTTTGTAAGAAGCAACGTGTTTTTGAGGTAAAGTTTTTTAGTGGCGTTGTGCACTTTTTGGGATAGGTAAAAATGTTAAACTAGCGTCAGGACACGTGACCTGATCGAAAATTCAGAAGACAGAGGGAGAGTAGACCGCGCGTAGTAGCGTAGTACCGGTACGGCGTAGAAGAGGAAGTAATAACCCCTTCTCTTTCTACCGCGCGGTGATAAGGTATGCCTGCTCCTGCTGTTTCGTTTATGCGACGCAGGGCTCTTGCGCGAGTGTGTGTGTGTTTGTACTACAGCCTGCTAATTTTGCACAACGTTAAAGTTTTCACTTCCGCCGGTTTCTGCTAAAACCTGTTTTTGTTATTTTTCAATTTGAGGTGCTGACACACTGGATTAAAAAATAGCCTACTTTTTATTCTGGGATCAGTATTCCTCTGAGAAACGGGCACAATAAAAAATCTAACCTAGTTAGTATAGAGGTGTGTTACCTTGTCCACTGTTTTAATTTTACTGGCATAACTTTTTGCCGTATACCGGTGACGGATCGGCGAATTACCACGACGCCGGTCGTCAATTTCATTCCTGAAACATAATCGCATTTAATACACAAAAGAGAAAAATGCACACTGAGAAATATGGACGTCTTATATGCCACTGCTACCCCTTCGGGGACTGATAAAAAATAGCATAAACACAAAACAAAAATACAACAGGTACTTTATTTTTGTAGTACAAAAGGTGTACAGTATACTAAGGGTAAAAATGTTTTTATCACAAATTGTATGTAATAGGCTAAAATTTGTGAATGTTCGTTAATTCTACACGCTCAAACGGCTGGACCAATTAGAATAACATTTAGTATAAAGGACAACCTGGATTAAAATAGTCTACATTTTATCCCGCACCGGTTTTTTCAGTAACCTGTTGTTACTGCGAAAAACCGGTGCGGGAAAAATCGCCGCGCGAGCAGAGTATTTTCTAGTATTTTATAAAGAGGAAATATTTTGTGAATGGTAAAAACATTTCAGTACCTACAGACTTAGCAGTTCAATAAAATATAGTAAAGTATTATTCTGATATCAATTTCTGCTTAAAAATCTTAAACATAAATAATGTTGGGTCGTTTCACAAGCTAATTTAGTTCATGAGTTTATTGTTTGAACGTATCAAAATACCTGGTGCGTCGAGGTATCTTGGCATCGCGGGGATGACTGTCTTGATCATCGCTGATGTCCGACAGAGAGCCAGTGGAACCAGCGCGTCTCTCTTGACGCCCTGATGGACGCTGGAAACGTATACAAAAACTGTACCACTGAAAACCTGTACTAAATTGGAAGAGCTTGTAGGTCAATATATAAATCGCAAGAATTTCAACGCCATAAAATAATCTTTATTCATTTAGGTCACATAGTAACACTTATGAACGTCATTATGAAAATTATACATTTACTGCTAATAAATAATTTATAGAAATCTATTTTATGGATTATTAAACAAATGTAATTTTGCAATACCAACTTTGACTGTATAATATATGTTTTACGCTTACCGTAAAGTTATTAAACCGAGGTTTCGAAGGAGCAGAGACAACAGGAGGCGACGGATCCCTAATATAAAAAAATAATATGACTATTATTGCATACCAGTAATACATGTCTTTACTCATTATTCATCATTCACGCAAAAATAAAACTGTTATTTTAAATCATTACGATTTATTTATCATACACGCAAGAATAAAATTTTTATTTAAAACCATTACGATTTATTCATCATTCACGGATCATAACAATAAAAGTGATACTTACCGACTTTTAATGCGTCCGCCAGATTCTGAAAAAAATAACACATTTTAAAGACTAGAAACAATTTTGAAAAGCAATTAGTATGCAAACATTTTCTAAATTTAAATTTTTAAAGTGGAATATTTTTTCAGTCACGAGCTGGACTCGAACCAGCGTCTTCTGGTTCAACGCACCAGACGCGTTACCAACTACACCACCGTGACCTGCTCACATCTGACGAATTATCCACCTCTTTTACGTCATAAGGCGAAAATTTAAATTTTGAAAGACTTTCAATTACTACAACAAAAAAAAACTTTATTTTGCTTAGACCATTTCAACGGCGCTTACAAAATGTCATACACTAAAACTAAAGCAAAAAATAATATATTTAAGTGACCACCGGGTCGGAACGCGGCCCACCTGAGAAGAACCGGCAAGAAACTTAGGAAGGCTTTTTTTTATGGCCTATTTACAATTTAATATTTTAATTATGTATTTTATGACTATAATATTTTATTTGCCAGCATATCATTTCCAGGTATCCCTGACCTGTAAATAGTCTTTAATAGAGTAATAACCTTTTTCACAAAGCTTTCTTTTAATATACTTTTTAAATTTATTTAATGGTAAATTTCTCAGGTAGTAAGATATTTTCTATTAAACAGGTTAGAAACATTAGGAATACGCACTCGATTTAAATTATTATGAAACAGTTTAAAGGAAGCAACTGACAATATAGTGTATTGCCAGTTGCTTCTTTGCGTTGGAGCTCGCTTCTAGCTATCGTTTAAATTTTCATTTTCGGCATAGTTAGAAGAGACTGCCGGCTGATACCTTAACACCGTAAAGAGGCGCCTATGTCATAGTCCCGTCCGTTAGGTCACCGGTGCACCGCTAACAAGTGAGGTTATTTGATAGGGTATCTTACACCCAAAGCACGTCGAATTCAGTCGGCGAATTCGACCGTGAAAGCGAATTCCACCTGCTAGATCAGGGTTTAAGTTCATACGGCAGTGGTTCCCAACATTGCCGAAAATCAAAATTCAAACAGCTACTCCTAGCAGTCAAATTAAGGATCCCAGGCTCCAAATACGAAAGGGTTTGGAAGAAACTGGGAATCCACTAAGATAAAGGGAGAATGTATGTATTATAACACCATGTTTAAGCTGTTTGTTATAGTGTATGGCATTCCTGGAGTCGGACGCAATAGTATGCAGAATCAAGATTTATATTAAACAGATCACGTCCAAGGCTATAACATAGACTTAAATTATAAATAATAATAAAATATTGTGAATTTCGCACAAATCATTCTTAGGGAAAATGACACGAGATCACCAGGAGATGACAGGTGGCCCCTCCACCATTGATAAAAGATCTAAATATGTATCGTAATTATAGTTGTCGTTAAGTCAGTAATAATTCAGTTACGATACAGTAGGTCCGTAATATATTCAGTAAGAGTCTATCTATCTATCTTCCTGCTGTATCCCTTACGGGGTAGTCAGAGAGAACAGATCGCCAGGCTTTGCCATCCATGCATACTTCTTTCACTTCCTGCAGATTCATTAATGGCTTCATACATGCACATCTGGATATCCGAGTGCTTATGACTTTTCCGTTTATGAGCATTCTGCTCACGTGGTCTTTATATGTAAGTCTCGGCCTACCCTGACTCCTTCTACCCTCTACTTTTGCACAAGAAGTACGAGTCAGTTATTAATAAGTCTTTACTGTGTCAGTAAGAGAAGCAGTTAGAATTAAACGAGTGTACTCCACAGCAAGGTCAAGTCCCTCCCTGCGAACGTTTCGAGGTCGTCGGTTCATAGGGCGGGAAGTCGTCCAACAGTAAGTTTTCTGAGTTGCAGACTCCACTTCAGAACTTATTTGATCTAACGGCCATCGGTTCTTCTACAGACGTGACCAGTCCATTGTAACTTTAAATCGCTTACTTTGCGATCTATGTCGAGCACTCTGGTTCTCTGACGGATAACCTGTCATAACCAGTAGAACGCAATGGTTGTAGACTTTCGTCTTCTGACATCCTGATGGAAAGTGGTCGTCGTAGCCTATGGACGTTTGCAACACCAGAGGTGCAGCACTCGGGCTGCCAAATACGTTTTTACGTCATAAACGGCTATTTATTTTATATATTAAGTTTTTGAAGTTTTTTTTACTGCTTCAAGGGACCGTAAACCCGAGTACATACTACAATTTTACTCGATATCTTCACGCGTACCCGAGATAAAAGGTCTTGACAGACAGACAGACGGACACACCGACGGACGGACAGACAAACAAAAAAAGAATCCTATAAGGGTTCCGTTTTTTCCTTTTGAGGTACGGCGTCCTAAAAACAGATATAGGATGACTTACATTTTTACCAGTCTTCCTACATACAGTACAAAGCTCCTGCCAAGTGAAATAATAAAAGGCGCCTTACCACGTTGGTGCAGTTGTTCGATTAGCCCGACGTCCACCACCTCTTCCAAAGTGCAACCATCTGACTCTTCAAAGTGCTTTCCTTTGAAAATCCATTGGTGAATGAGATCCCTGTTTGAGATAAATATTTTAAATGGCATTATATAACAACCCATTTTTTTTTTTCAAATGATACCACTTCAATTCGATTTTTGTAAAATTTGATTGAATATGATTGAACACTGATAAATAAAAAAAAGTCTTACCAAAAAGGATACTTTGCTAACGAATCTACCTATTGCCTCATTGGGTTTTTAAATGCATGAAACAAAAGCGAAAGAAACTACAACGATCAAAGTTTATAAAATTTTGACAGTTTCATTTTTATCACATTTTAATCCTGTAGTAAGTAGTTTTAAGCCCTACATGTACATGCTTTCATACTGTGAATTTATCTATACAGATAAACAAAATTCTCTGTCTGTTTGGAATTCCAAATTAATGGTAATCCATTAAATGCATAAGAAAGTAATACTGTATTTATATTATTGCATTATTATAGAAAAAAAAACTGGCTGGACTAATTATTTAAATTTATGGGAGCGAGTCTGTGTCGCCACGACAGGCTCAAAAGCAACATGTTTATTCTCATACTCTGCGTCGGATGCTAAAATAATACCTAACTATCTTCACGCTATATCCCAGACGGAGTAGTCAGGGAGGACAGATCGCCAGACTTCGCGATCTATACATACTTCTTTCGATTTCTGCAGATTCATTATTCATTCATACATGCACGTCTGAGTATCCGAGTACTTTTGACCTTACCGTTTTTGAGCAATCTGCTCAAGTGGTTTTCATATGTATGCCTCGGCCTACCCTGACTCCTTCAACCTTCTACATTCGCACAATATACAGGATGGCCCATTTATAACAGTAAGTATGGGCAACTCTGAAAATGTAAGACAGAAAGATCTGTTATAAGGAACCCTGTCATCTATTTTAGTGAAAAGATAAAATGGCATTCTAAGATTTAAAATATAACTTGTATAAGACTATTTTTTGTGAGGTTACGTTAATATTGTGGGACACTTGTCACACAGCGTCATCTAGCCCAAAGTAAGCCAATATTAGCTTTTGTTATGGGATCTAGATAACTGATAAACATACTTATATATTTCTAAATAAATACATATTATAGATAAATAACAACACCCAGACACAGAATAAACCATCGTGCTCATCACACAAAGTTTTAATCTGGGTGGGAATCGAACCCACGACCTCTTGCGTAGCAGTCGGACGCACTCCCACCGCGCCACAGAGGCAGTCAAAGGTTAAGGACGAAGGGTACAAAACAAGCTATGTTACCATGAATACCATAAATTCAATTTTAAGCCTAATTAACCACAATAAATAAATTAATTCAAAACAAATAAAATAATTCACAACAAGATACAAAACCTAATAGTAAAATCGTTACCTAAACGAGTTGAATGTTGTACTGAAAAAAAGACGTGGTCATTTCGAGCACCTACTAAATTAAATGATATTAAGAACGATGCCAATTATTCATTTTAGATATCATGTTTTATAGTAATATTTAATGTTTTAGATCTACACAATCGATATTCAAATAAAAATAATGCAGGTTTTACTCTGTGATAATTCCGGGTTTGATTCCCGACGTGAGTACAAGTAGTATTTTAAAACTATGAATGCAGTTTTTCTTTTCACTAAAATCGATTACATGGTATCCTAGAACAGATATTTCTATGTCTAGTTTCAGAGTTGCCCACACTGACCGTTTTAAACGAGCCACCTGTATATTCATCGTCAATCATTCTTCACTCATTCTTGCTTGAAAATCTTAGAGACTGGTAATTGTTCTCACTTTTCCTTCTCGTACACTTCTTTATCGATGTTCACAGGTCGCATTCGCCCGAATTTGTCCTCGATGCGTTGAACGAGCCGATTCATCACGGTACCCACACCATCACGGTACTTAGTTTGACTCCGGTACGGTTTTAGTAAAGCGTACGCCTTCTTGAAGTGACGTGTCTATAAACAAATAACAATTAAGAGATTTTCATGCTATGATACATTTATTTACGGCCTTTTTCCAAGGGCAGCTTAAACATCAGATTTATTTGGGCCTCTCTTGTAATAGATGAACCTATATATGCAGTGTTGAAACGGACAAGAGGCAGAATGTTGCTACATGCTGGTGATATTTCGAAACTGCCCATAAGAAGTTACTGGCAAGCGGGAGCAACCGCTTAGCGTGCAGTCAAAAGGGGGTACACGATATTCAAATCAGGACTAAATTTATGAAATCATTGTGTAGTGACAGTACCCAAGGGCATAGAGCTCATTATCCGAGTAAAAATAACATTCCACTCGATTCTGCAACACGTATGTAATAAATGTGAAGTACAAGCGAATCAAAATTGTTCTCGTTCATTATCCACCAATAGGAGGTAGCGCCAAAATGGCGCGGAAGCTTTTCAACCAATGATAGCACGGTGAGACTGGATGTGACAAATTGATAAACATATTATATACTAGCTGACGCCCGCGGCTACGCCCGCGTAGAGAAGTTTTCTCGTTCCCGTTTCCACAGGAACTTGTTCACGGGATAAAAAGTAGCCTATGTGTTATGTATAAGCTATATTATTGTAAAGTTTCATTAAAATCTATTCAGTAGTTTTTACGTGAAAGAGTAACAAACATCCACACAAACTTTCGCATTTGTAATATTACTAGCTGACGCCCGCGGCTTCGCTCGCGTAGATAAGTTTTCCCGTTCCCGTTTCCCACCGGAACTTGTTCCCGGGATAAAAATTAGCCTATGTATTATTCTGATGTATAAGCTATATTATTGTAAAATTTAATTAATATCTATTCAGTAGTTTTTACGTGAAAGAGTAACAAACATCCATACAAACTTTCACATTTATTATATTATATTAAGATAAGATCATTAGATCTCTTGAGCTAGCTTGATCGTTGATATCCAGGAGTAATTTTAGTTAGTTAATAACATAAAAACTTATTGTTTTCTGGATTCCAGTCTTTTTTTTTCTAAATTCCGGGAGATTCTATCAAGGGCAGCTCTGATTTGGTTTATATTTTCTGGCTTAATGAGGTTTGACCTCTCAACCAACTATGGGGTTGACTGTGCCAATTTGTCTTGCAGTCAGCTAGTGCAGCAGTTTCTCCTTAGTGTATAGCCAGTTACTTTCAAACCCTATCTAGATTTGGAGCCTTAGGTGCACTTCCTTGGGTTGTTGCCTCGTCCGTTGGTCAGCAGGTGTAGCGCTTGCAGGTGAGGTAGCTTGGGCCCAGGAGATCTTGGTGGGACACTTACATAGAGCTGCAACTTGTACAGTATAAACTATAGTCCATTAGATGAACCATCATTATATTTGATAGGATAAAAATACTATTTTTCTGATTAATTTCGATGCACGGACTTTGCTGTCTTCGAGCTTAGTGTTGTTTTTTTCTGGTGTACAGGAATCAGAGCAGTGGAAGATTGACTATAAATTCTAATTTCAAATTAATTTAACACCTGGAATTTTTATTTTCTAACACGACACGTATCCATAAATATTAGACCAAATCATATATTTATGGATTAGTGTTGTGTTCATAGATGTGTGTGTGTGTGTGTTTATACTAACAATATAGTGATTTCGATGCCAGTAGCAAGTAATATGATTGATGATGGTTCGTGGATGCCCCTGCTTGGAGCACAGAGTGCAGTAGTACTTGGGCTCGTAGTGCGCTTCCTCCGGCGGGTGCTCGATAACGTACTCCAAGCCTACCAGAGGCGCCCTGGCAACGACAACGAACCAAAGTATAATTATTGATGCAATACTAACGAGATACTTGTGTCGGTGATAGAAGCAAGTCAAATGGTTGATGATGGTGCCGGGCTGTCCTCGCTTCACGCACAGCGTGCATATGTACGTCGGCCACACTAGGTCCTCCTCTGGCGGGTGTTCGATCAGATACTCCATCCCGATAAGCGGAGTCCTAACAAGAAGCCACAATGTTATTAGCCATTGACTTGAAGAAAAATTAGAAGCAGAGCACTGACAATCACAAAATATACTGAGCCGTGACCGATTTAATGAATATTTCTGGGCGCTTCAATCGTGTTAGAACAGAAACGAAATAATCGCTCAATACAAGCCGACGGTAAGATTTGAAAGTTTTCGTAGTCCTCTATGACAATCGCGATCCTATAGAATTCTATCGACTGGCCATTAAAATTTTACTAACACGTGACGCGCCAGTGATCGCTCGAACGTTGCATTTTTGGTAGTCAGTGGACAGCGATTGTGGTTCTATTCTGCAAATTTTGAAGTGCGACTATGTTATATGTTTGTACCGCAATGGAATCAATATAGACTATAAATGGAATGTACCTATTATGTAATATAGTAGACTCAGCCCCTGTTGTGTTTAAAGAATCGAGTGTTTAATCATGGATAATCTATTTGTGATTGCAGTCTCAGCTCCAGTTTTTTTCTTTAAATTTGGGGGTGATCTGAGCTAATGTTGGGTGTAGGCAGCGTCAATGTAACACTTCTGGAGTTGCAAATGTCCAAAGGCTACGGTAACAGCTGTATGTATCATGTTTGTAAAAATTTGCACGCTTATGAGAAAAGTGGGGCGGTTCGAGGAAATTTCTATCAGCTAAAGTGACCAGTTTTCAGTAGGCTGACTATATTAACTAAATTCTTTTCATATTAAATATGACATTGTTAAAATTTTTATAATGCCTTCAATTTGGTTTAATGAGTGCCATGTTACTGGCAATACGGACAATGACAGAAGGTGCCTTCCGAAGCACGGAACGCTCGTAAATGGTAATAATGCCACAAAGCGATAATCCATCTGAAGAACAGCCATAGCGATACTTAACACCGAACACCGAATTAGAGGAGTTACAAGTACTTTTAAAACAAAAAATCTAAATAGCAGCAGCGGATTTTCGCCACTCTCTATAAAAAAAAACCTACGGAAGTTTTTATCGGGTAAGACTTACTTGATGGCATCTAACGCATCTTGAATGTGGCAATTTAAGTTTCTGTATTTGCCAAATACTTTTTCTAACGCGCAAGTTGTTTCATTGTGCACCTGCACAGCTTCTGCCATTTTCTGGAGCACATTTTCTGACGCTGCATCTAAAAAATCAATGTAAGCATAAAAATTGAGTAAAAAAACTAAACGACCTTAAATTGAGTATAACTAACAAAAAAAATCGATACATGAAATATTATCTGTAGCTCTCTTTCGGCCGATCCCAATATTTTATCTACCTACATAATATAATGTTATAGACGAGTTTTGTTTTAAAAAAGGTGTTTTTAGGGGTTGCCGCGTCTGGCTCTGCACCGGTCATGAGTTTTATTGCCAGGTTATTCCTCATACCCTATTTACACTCTCACACGGGCCACGAGACGAGCTGCGAGACTAGCCGCGAGCTCCAAAAAAAAGGTACCATAAGTCTGTGTTTACACTCGCAGCTCGTCTTAAGATAAACGCAGTATCAGGATTTACCTATGTTTTGCGATGAAATGGCAGTAAATGTAAAAGCAATCATTATTCATAAGTGTTACTCTGTGACCTATATGAGTAAAGATATCTAGCAGAACATCGGAACATCCCGGCTTTGCTCAGGTATGTTTTTATTTAAATACTTTTAAACACTTGTACTGTGTTACTGAGTGATATGATAATGCAGCATTCTATTATTTAAACAATTTTGAACATTAAATAAATAAATATTGTGGGGCACTTTTCACACAGCGCTATCTAGCCTAAACTTTGAGCTTGTGTTATAGGATCTAGAGACTGATAACTTGTATTTTTTTAAATACATAAATAATATACATAGAAAACACTTAAACACCGAAACAAACATATGTGGTTTCACATAAATATTTATTCCGACCCGGGAATCGTATCTGGGACCTCAGACATTGGTCTAGTAGTTTTTGGTTCATTCATTATTTCGGCCTGTCCCGGCTACGAAAGGTTAAATTATTGTTGCAATGAAACAAGAAGATTTCAAAACCGGAGGAGCAGAAACTTCAAAATCGCCTATATACCCATATTCATGGTGTGCTGAATGGACTGCCGCAAACTGTTGTATCTCGTATGGCTTATGGTTCCTGAGAAATAGATGGGTAGAGACGAACGGACGGACGGACAGACTTCAAAACTTTAGGGTTTTTAAACATTTAGGGTATATAAGTAAAACGTTTAAGGGTTTAAGTTTTGCTCAATAAGAAGCATGATACGGTCACATATATACGAGTGAACGTTTACCTATGTTATTGGTCACCCAAATGTTGTAAAGAACTTCTAAAATTTAAGTGGCGTTTAAATAATGGGTCTGACAAACGTTTTTTACTTTAAATGCCAAATAAATCAACAATAAAAACGATAAAAGAGGTGTTTTTACTTTTTTTATATATCAATTCAAATGGCTGAAATATTTACGATTAAAGTGCATATAACGCGGGTGAACGCATAGGTCACAGCCCTGCTTATTCGACAGTCGCACTCTCGTTCGCACCCGACCGCCGCGCTGCGCCTTGTCGCAGTCTGTGCGAGGCTGTGCCGTCATAATGGGCGCGCCTAATCTCGGAAATTAACATAAGGACTAAAACATTTCGTCGTTATAACTTCAGAAATACTGCATGTATTGAAATGAAATAAAAACTAATGTAATGTACATGAGCTACGCTCCAATTTTAGCTGTATTTGACAGTAATATTTCGACCCTTTTGTGTTCTTACAACACAAACCAAGGAATGTTGCTCGCTCCCTCTCACTCGCGCTTTACAGAGACGATAGTGATAATAATAAGTACATGTGTCAAGTTTACGTCAATCTGTATGCGAAAATCGCATATTCCTAACATTCGTATGTAGTTATTGGTGAAATCGTATGAGGAAAGGTTAGGCTGTCAGTTGCCTAACATTCGTATATGTAGTAACTAGTGGACGCCCGCGGTTTCGCCCGCGTAGAGTAGTTTTCCCGTTCCCGTTTCCCATAGGAACTTGTTCCCGAGAAAAAAAGTAGCCTATGTGTTATTCTGATGTATAAGCTATATTATTGTTAAGTTTCATTAAATTCCGTTCTGTAGTTTTTACGTGAACGAGTAACAAAAATCCATAGAAACTTTCGCATTTATAATATTATTAAGATTAGACGCCTCCTGTCGCTCTGCTTTGTTTGAAATACGATGGCTGCACTAAAAGTATCGGGAATGGAACATTTCCACTGTTCCTGTCATATTAAAATATTTTTAATTGAAAACTCCTTGGTTTTAAAAATCGAATACCATTGATTTATTTAAAAAAAGATTCTCGGTCTTATCACAAGGTTTTGTCAAACTTGTTTAGTCGTTGAGAAAATGGAATTGACTCGAGAAAATTCAAGAGCAATGATTGATTGTGACTTTCGAAGTGGTTTAACACAAAAACAGTGTGTTGACCGGATGATTTCTGCATTTGGTGATGAAGCCCCATCCAAAACCACAATTTATCGCTGGTTTGCTGAATTTCAACGTGGACGTGTCAAGCTCAGTGATGATCCCCGTTAAGGTCGTCCAAAAACTGCAGTCACCCAAGAAAACGTACATCGTATCAAGTGACGAATCCTGGATATACGCGTACGAACCCGAAACAAAAAACCAGTCACGAGTTTGGGTGTTCGATAATGAGTTAAAGCCAACAAAAATTGTTCGTTCACGGAGTGTTGCAAAAAAAATGGTGGCCACGTTTGTCTCCAAAACCGGCCATGTTGCGACTATTCCTCTTGAGGGACAAAGAACGGTTAATGCAGAATGGTATGCTAGCATTTGTTTGCCACAGGTCGTTTCTGAACTCTGTAAAGAGAACTGCAACCGCCGCATTATCCTCCATCACGACAATGCGAGTTCTCACACCGCGCACAGAACAAAAGAGTTTTAGATTAGTATTAGTAGATTAGACCATCCGCCGTACAGCCCCGACCTAAGCCCTAAGGATTTCTATACTTTCCCTAAAATAAAGAATTAATTGCGTGGTCAGAGATTTTTATCACCTGAAGAAGCTGTGGACGCCTACAAAACGGCCATTTTGGATACCCCAACTTCCGAATGGAATGGTTGCTTCAATGATTGGTTCCATCGTATGGAAAAATGTGTCAAATTTCGCGGAGAATACTTCGAAAAGCAATAAATACATTTTTAAATAGTAATGTTGTGTCACTTCCTTGATTCCCGAAATTTTCAGTGCCGCCCTCGTATTATAGGGTAAGGCGTCTCCAGAGCGTGCGAGTAACATTGATTCTTTGCTCTTCGATTTACAACGAATTTTATATAAAATAAGATTAATTACTTGTCTTAGGCGTATTTTGACGGAATGGATGTTCGTCGAATATGCTGAGAGGCCATGCGTTTGTTGTCGCCAACTTATTCTTGTGCTTCTTCCCCGATATATGAGTCTGAAACACAACCAACTTCTTAAACTATATAATTAGCTGATGCCCCACGGTTGTGCCTGCGTTGTGCCCATTCCCATGGAACTACGGGTATGTGTTTCTACTAATCTCTGAATTAGCTGGACCGATTGTAACGGGACTTTGCTGGCAGATAGCTGATGTTGTAAAGAGTAACTTTGCTGGCAGATAGCTGATGTTGTAAAGAGTAACTTTGCTGGCAGATAGCTGATGTTGTAAAGAGTAACTTAGGCTACGTGTTATACGTAGCCTAAAGCAAAGTCCCGTTACAATCGGTCCAGCTATTTCAGAGATTAGTAGAAACACATAGACAGAATAAAAATTAGTTTGATCATGTAGGTACCGTATAGACTTTTCACTGAATGCATATGAAAAGTTGTTAATTTGAAATTACGAACAGCACTTCAATTTTATTTATCTATATAGATTTGATATGGAAGAGCTAGTCAATGCACGGTCACCAATATTGAAAACTTCTAAGGTGATCCACAGTTTTAGAAGAATAAAGAAATACTACCAATTAGTAGAGCAATAGTAGTAAATACCTGCAGTACACTTTCTCCACTGCAGAACGCAGCGCATGGGTAGCACAAGTAAATCCACTTCCCCGAGACATCTCGTGTACTGCGCTCGACCATCGGCCGTGTACTGCCATCTTCAAGTTTTATCTTCAAACTTTTCAGATGTGCTTGAAATTCAGCCTCAGCCTGTACATAATT
This sequence comes from Thumatha senex, assembly GCA_948477245.1. Lineage (NCBI taxonomy): Eukaryota > Metazoa > Arthropoda > Insecta > Lepidoptera > Erebidae > Thumatha > Thumatha senex. The sequence continues at coordinate 25,091,640 of OX419726.1, forward strand.
AAAACAGCGTTACACAAAATGTTTTAACATATTGTATAATTGTGAGTCTTATATACCGACGATAACATCTCACCAATGTGGAAGAAATAACGTTCTCAGAGTAAACAAGAAACACGAAATACCACCACAATATCTCACGTTAATGGATGAAATAATTTGCTCCTGATTATTATAACCGGATATCCGGACACATACATCGATGTTTCACACATGTGGAAGAGTTATTTTTTAATAAGTACCAACTCATGTTAAATAAATTATTTATATTTGTAGGGTTTTTATTTTATGTACAATAATTAAGTACTTTCTTCTTCTGATCTTTATTTTATGTATAATTATTAGGTATTCAATGTTGTTCGTAATGGTCGCACATAAACATTCGCAAAGTAAAATATATTAATTAAGATAGCTGACTCAACGTTGTACCTATACGATCACTTTCAATTGCGTATTAGTACCTTTCTGAAATTACTAGAACTAACTGAGGACAATCCCAAACCATACTAATACTGTTGATCTTATGACTTTTCTTGGGATAATTAAAAACAAATAAAACAATTTGGATTTTAATCTTTATTCGTTTATTTACCGTACGTATTTTGAAATCCACTAGGTCATACTTACCGTCAGTAGTTTGAATGAACATATGGTGTAACATAGAGTCACACAAAAATAATTTCGTATTTTGCGTCTAAAATGGTTAAAACTCACGAGTTTCATAAAAAGTACAAAACCAACAGAACAGTTTTCGATGAAGCAATACAAACCAAACTGATATCGCAGTAAGAATACGTTATGGTTTATGCTTAGGAATTAAAGTGTGAGATTATTTTCATTAAAGTATGACATCTGTGAAACTTGTTGTAACCGTAAATCTTAGCCAAATTAACATTATTTTTCAAGTTTTAGTGGATATCTGTTTTCGAAATAAAATATAAGTTCATGAATAAAAGTGAGCGGAAGAAATTGTCTGCAGATTCATACGCATATTATCGAACTGTTTATACTTTTTGTAAATGTACAAAAAGATACATGCATTTGGACCCAACAGGTTTTCTGTTAAATATAGATTATGCGAATCATAATTAAAAAGAACACATATTTGGCTAAGAAGGTTACATGGTGACTTAACTTTTTTCACAAATTTACTTCATTAATGAAAAACCTTTTTTCATTTTACTCTAAACGTCACATAGTATCTAGTTTAGTTCGTAGGAACATGTTTATAAAAATACTCCCGGAGTTGTGGAGCGAAATCCACATACACTGCTCCTGGGGTACCATTGATTTAGCTTTTGGGCATGTTTGAATTGTAGCTTAGAGCACTTTAGAAATTCGCTGGCTCCAACTTGTATCAGAGTTGCAACGGAAAGCTATTTTGCCGGATACCGAATACTGCCAGCTTTGTAGATGGATTATCTTTATAAAATGGATTGCAAAGAGGAGGAGCAGATCAACAAGAATAGTAGCTGATCGCAAATATCATTCATAATACGTTAAGATGGCTTAAATGATAGCAAGTGAAAACAACTTATTCACACGATACGGCTGTAAACACTCTACTCATCTTCTTAATACACGAATGTTTCCGTTCTAGAGGCACTCGGTGAGAGTAGTGAGTACACATTGGTTCTCGGTTGGTAACCGGTGAGCATGTCAAGCAGTGCAATAATCAAACTTAATATCACTTGCTAGAATTTTAAATATAACCAGCACCGGCTTATAGAGATATTTTTACCGAAACAAATTTGTATTGAACCTAAATGCAGATTAATTGGTGTTAATTTTCATAAACCTATAGTTCATCAGGTACCATTTAATTGTCTTTATTGTGTATTTTTTTTTATAATCCGGTAACCGGTCGTAGTGTTGCCCAAATTCAGTCTTGATCTTGCAGTCTTGGTCTTGTTCTAGCATTTTTTGCAAGACCAAGACCATAACAAGACCTCGTATTTTTAGCAAGACCAAGACCAAGACTGACCGTGCAAGACTTGAGCAAGAACAAGACTAATCCGGCAAGACTCTTGCGTCTTGCAGCTAGAACTTAGCGCTATTTCACGGAGTAGTTAGGTATAACAGTTCGGTGTATAGGTACGCTTAGGAATTCTATGAGACGCAAAAAACTGTATCAAAGAATATGAAAAACTGGACTGGACCTATGCGCATTATGACCAATACCATAAACATACATAGCGAATAAAAAAATATCCATTAAAATCAAACATGAGAGTGCATGCATAGTTTTGTTTTAACCATCGGCACTTTGATAAAGCGGCATCAAAGGTTTTGTACTGACTTCTCAAAGAAATTTGCCGCTTTTCGGAAGTACATGGTGATAATACACGCGCCGGCGGCTTCTATTGAAATCACATACAAAAATCGTTGCCGCCGCGCCGAAATCACAACATTTGACACTATTTGATTGCCGCCACCGGACCTAGGTATACTCATGCAAAATTCTAATTTCGTGTCGGGCCGTCCCACTCACGCTAATACTATTTAATATATGAGCGTGCGAGACGGTACGACACGAACTTCAATTTTCGAATTTTAAGAGTACAGGTGTTCCAAAGAATAAATAAGTTTCAGAGTGCTTAGAATGGAAACGAATACATTATACTGATCACGCAAGTAGTATTATGATTAGATAATGGTAAGGATAGGTAGTAGATGTCATAATAATTTATTCTAGTAAGTATATATTATAATATTGATTTTATGGGTTTAAACTAATTACTTAGGTACTATTATTGTACATTTAGTCAAAATATTTCTTAAATTTCTTAAGTTTTTACAAGAAAAAATAGCAAAAAGTGGTCAAATATCACCCGTTTGATAAATAGTGTAGCCACTTTTAAATATACTTGAAACGTGTAAAAAAAATCTACAAAACTAATAAAATAATATAAAAAGCGTACCTACTAGTGTAGGAAACATTAGCGTTAGCAATCATATTTAATTGCTAAGACTCCATTCGCATTAATTTAATAACAGTACTTGCTAAAATTAATTATTGCTGAGACATCGATTACGTTACAATTGTCAATTCGTCACGAAGCCACAATCTCCCTCCAATACATGACTAAGCGCATCGACGTTCGCGCCGCTACCGAGTGGCGAGTTGCGAATGCTAAATTAAATTGCCAAAACTCATAATTATAATTCACGACAAATTCATATCGCAGGCGAGCTGTGAACGCTGCGTCGCTGCGACGACTAAATCATGAGGCAGGCGAGCTGCGAATGATGCGTCGCTGCGATTGCTAAAATTCATTTTCACGATTAATTCATGAATGGATCGTGTCATTGTGCTATTGCGAAATACGGAGTGTGAATGAAAAAGTGCATGGTTGATATTCAGCCCATTATTTTTAACTATTAAATGCTTGTGTTTGGGGTTATTTATTCTATTTTAGTGAAATTTTTTTGACAATCTGTGAAAGCGATTGAGTTGAGTAAGAAGTCGAAATTCGTACGTACTTTTTACGAGTTGTAGATACTTTGGTTATTTTGTATTATTCTTTTATTGTGAATATATAAGCCTGTACTTTATTGTGGAATAAATAATGAAATACAAAATGTATTTTATGGATTCCGTCTCTCGAAAGGAAAACAACGGAAATAAAGATTTTTAATTTTTATTGAATTGAAAACTTCTTTTAGAGCGGTACGCATATTTTTAGATGAGATAAATCTCTGGACCCGCGACACCGTTAGGCATATGCATGTACATATAGCAGACCGCGAACGCGTCTAGATAAATATTTTGTCTTGATAGTTAATTGGTACCTAGATTCAATATTTGCTACTAAATAATAGAATCATCATCATTATCATCTAACGTTAATCCCGGTCTTATTAAATAATATTGTGTAATCAATTAAGACTCTTTCGGTGTAGAATTTTTTTTCATCATCATTAACGTCGATTCCGGTCAATTTTTGAAGTGAAATCCGCGAACGAGGATAGATAAATAAATTATTAATAAATTTGCAGAGTGCAACCCTTTATTTTTTATTATGTCCGCCTGGACGTCAGTCTGTCTGTCTATCCATGTGTCATCATCGATTTTCTCAGGAACGGGAGGACCTAGCATGTTGATGTTTACTTCATTGATGTTCATATTAGCATTTAGCATAGCAATAGTACGACGCGTGCTAAGAGAGAATAATTAGAACGCTAATGAAATTAATAAAAAATAGCATTAATAACCATCACTAGTACCTACCTACTTATAAAATAAAAAGCCTGCGATAAGATTTTTGTATTGCTTACGAGCCCGAATATCTCTGAGAGAGATGATGAGAGTAAGTATTTACTAGCAGTGCCCGCGACTTCGTCCACGAGGAATAGTAACTTTGGAGGTATAGTGACGTTCAGGATTTATTTATTTATTTTAAAACTTCTGTCATCAAACATACAAACAAACTCTTCAGCTTTATAATATTAGTATAGATTAGTATAGATGCACGACAAAACATTCACTTATATGTAAAGAATAGTGATTGGCACAATGTCAAGCGTCTTTACAAGTAGGTATTAATCTGTATTTGTACGCCGCACGCGGCATTATTTGATTTGCGGCGGCATCCTTTTAATAGAGCCGGCACGTGCCGAGACGGCGCGGTAGAAAGCAAGGAAATGACTGGAATTTAAATAATTCCTTTTTTATAGTAAAAAGGAATTATTTTAATTCCAGTCATTTCCAATTGAGCTGTGCTTCGAGTCTAACGTAATAATTGTTTTTACTAATTCTTGTTGTTTTCGGAAAACGTATCACGTGTACAATTTAATATGAGTGACGAAGATTCAAATTGTTCTAGTCCGAGTAATGAGAGTTTGAGTTACAGATCTAAAAGACCCAAAAGCAAATTTGAGGAGTTTTTCGAAATAATTCATGCATCCCAAACTGCCTTGTGTAAATTGTGCCATCATAAAAAGGTTGAAATAAAAATGATAAACAGAAACACTTCAGGCTTAAGGAAACATCTAATATCTTTCCACAAAAAGGAATCACAAATATTTCTTTCTGTTAAACCAAAATTAAGTGGAGATGTCGCAAGCTTTTTAGTAACCGCTGGAAGAAGTGGACAGGTAAGAATAAATTTACTTATCTCACAATTACATAACACATATTAAGTATGTAATTATCATGTTAAATATTTTTTTATAAAACACCCATATTTTCATTTGTTTTCATAATCGGCCAGTAACAACTAAGTACTTTATTTTGATAAATTACAGTACAGTGCAACCTTAATATAACAAACCTCAATTTAACGATTTTCTCGATTTAACAACAACAAACCTCCTCCTCCTAAACGCTCAAACCTAGTATGTTTTAAATAATAACACAAGATATATTGTTTTATTTCAGTCGGAAAACAGCAGTGACAACATCACGATAGCTACAGTTGATTGGGTGGTGAAAAAATATCTTTCCTTCTCATTTTTCGATGACGAAGCTAGACAAGTATATTTTCGACGTATTTGCCCTAATATGGTGTTTCCTAAAAGGTCCACACTTAGAAAGAAAGTCAAAGAGCGAATTGAAGAGCACTATGGCTATGTTAATTCAAGCTCACAGTGATCCAATTCTAATACGTTTTTCTAAGATCTAAAGTAAACTTTAATAAATAGCAATAGTCCAATAGGTAATTGCAAGACTTGCAAGACTCTTGCTGCAAGACCAAGACTGGGAGCGCAAGACCAGGTGTATTGGCGCAAGACCAAGACCAAGGCAGGCTAAGTCTCGTCTTGTTTTTGCATTTAGGCAACACTAACCGGTCGAATGGACTGGATACGGTGTAGATACCAAGATAGCATCGCACATTGCTGATGGGTGTACTTCCGTCAGTGCAGGCATTCAAATTTATCCAGTAGAGGGTGATTACCACATTACTATCAGAAAAGTATTCGTTATTATATTGAGTACTCACATATAATACAGGTGCTTGTATTTACACCACAAATAATATAAACATTTTTATTAGTAGTAAAAAATATAACTTGGACAGATAGGGGCAATAGGACAATGCTTTGACCACTATTGACCACTAACTTGGACCATGGGAATGGGACGGGCATTACGCAAAAAAATCCAGGATCGACCGCTAGTAAAACTATAAGTATTTGGTAAAAGATTTTGTGAAAATGTAAAATAGTTAGTTTTCTCATAAATGACCACTTTATGCAGCAGTGTTGCCATTTGTGTCCTGCTTATCAGGGTCAGTTCCTCGTGCCAAGAACAGTATTGAAACAACTTGAATTCTTCACTATAATCTATGCCACTTAAAAGTAAAGCATAAATAACTTAAAAAAATATTATCCAGATTCCGTGCTTTGGAAGGCACATTAAACCTTTGGCAGTCGTTAAGCCAAGTTGAAGTAATGGCAGTAAATTTTCATTTAAAAGTAGCCACAACCTGTGCCTGTCCATTTCAAGACGGTATGCGGCAATACTCACCAACTGTTATAGCGTTAACACACGTTCAGATTTGGTCTGCCGGACCTCGACAGATTTGATCCGCCGAGTCCGCCGACCAAATCTGTTGTCGCAACAGACGACCGGATCAGACCGCACCGGACGACCAGACGACCAGACAGGGTGTTCAGATTAGGGGCTTTTTCCCTATTCTAGGGTAAATTTTTTTTCAAGGAACTTTTGTGGAAATGAATAGTTTCTAATAAAGTATATTATTTTATATGCATTTAGTGAAAAGCTGCAAATTTAAAATTACACACACACTCATTTCAATTTTGCTTACCTATGTAGATAACTGGTATGCATAGTATTCCTCTACATAGAGTAAATAAACACTACGTTATGTATTAACGTAGCTATTTTTTCTTTCTGGCAAAAAATGTATGAAAAAGTAATTTTTGGGGAAAGGTAAAATCGGTACTGTATCGGTAAGATGGCAACATTGGGAAAAAAATTATGAAAAGTGTCTTTAAATTAAATCTGGGGAAATTTACGACAAAGTAGCTAGAACGACAACATTGATCATATCCGATGCGGATCGAGGCGGACTCAATTAATAATAATTATGTCCGCCGGACAGCTGTACACACGGTAAGATTTGGTCGGGTGGCAAATCAAATCCGCGGTCTGGCCGGATCAAATCCGGTCGTGTGTTAGGGCTTTAACACACGACCAAATTTGGTCTGCCAGACCTCGACAGATTTGATCCGCCGAGTCTGCCGACCAAATCTGTTGTCGCAACAGACGGCCGGATCAGACCGCACCGGACGACCAGACGACCAGACAGGGTGTTCAGATTAGGGGCTTTTCCCTATTCTAGGGTAAAATTATTTTTTTTAAGGAACTTTTGTGGAAATGATAAGTTTCTAATAAAGTATATTATTTTATATGCATTTAGTGAAAAGCTGCAAATTTGAAATTACACACACACACATTTCAATTTCACTTATCTATGTAGATAACTGGTATGCAGTATTCCTCTACATAGAGTAAATAAACACTACGTTATGTATTAACGTAGCTCTTTTTTCTTTCTGGCAAAAAATATATGAAAAAGTATTTTTTTGGGGAAAGGTAAAATCGGTACTGGGGACATTTTTGACAAAGTAACTAAGATCGCAACATTGGGAAAAAAAATTATGAAAAAGTGTCTATTTGGAGAAAAATTAAATTAAATCTGGGGAAATTTACGACAAAGTAGCTAGAACGACAACATTGATCATATCCGATGCGGATCGAGGCGGACTCAATTAATAATAATTATGTCCGCCGGACTGCTCTACAGACGGTAAGATTTGGTCGGGTGGCCCATCAAATCCGCTGTCTGGTCGGATCAAATCCGGTCGTGTGTTAGGGCTTTAATAGCGTTAACACACGTTCAGATTTGGTCTGCCGGACCTCGACAGATCTGATCCGCCGAGTCCGCCGACCAAATCTGTTGTCGCAACAGACGACCGGATCAGACCGCACCGGACGACCAGACAGGGTGTACAGATTAGGGGCTTTTTCCCTATTCTGGGGAAAAATTTTTTTTAAGGAACTTTTTTGGAGATGAAAGGTTTCTAAAAAAGTATATTATTTTATATGCTTTTAGTGAAAAGCTGCAAATTTGAATTACACACACACACATTTCAATTTTACTTATCTATGTAGATAACTGGTATGCATAGTATTCCTCTACATAGAGTAAATAAACACTACGTTATGTATTAACGTAGCTCTTTTTTCTTTCTGGCAAAAAAAATATGAAAAAGCAATTTTTGGGGAAAGGTAAAATCGGTACTGGGGACATTTTTGACAAAGTAACTAAGATGGCAACATTGGGAAAAAAATTATGAAAAAGTGTCTATTTGGAGAAAAATTAAATTAAATCTGGGGAAATTTACGACAAAGTAGCTAGAACGACAACATTGATCATATCCGATGCGGATCGAGGCGGACTCAATTAATAATAATTATGTCCGCCGGACAGCTGTACACACGGTAAGATTTGGTCGGGTGGCAAATCAAATCCGCGGTCTGGCCGGATCAAATCCGGTCGTGTGTTAGGGCTTTAACACACGACCAAATTTGGTCTGCCGGACCTCGACAGATTTGATCCGCCGAGTCTGCCGACCAAATCTGTTGTCGCAACAGACGACCGGATCAGACCGCACCGGACGACCAGACGACCAGACAGGGTGTTCAGATTAGGGGCTTTTTCCCTATTCTAGGGTAAAATTACTTTTTTTAAAAACTTTTGTCGAAATGAAAAGTTTCTAATAAAGTATATTATTTTATATGCATTTAGTGAAAAGCTGCAAATTTGAAATTACACACACACATTTCAATTTTACTTATCTATGTAGATAACTGGTATGCAGTATTCCTCTACATAGAGTAAATAAACACTGCGTTATGTATTAACGTAGCTCTTTTTTCTTTCTGGCAAAAAATGTATGAAAAAGTAATTTTTTGGGGAAAGGTAAAATCGGTACTGGGGACATTTTTGACAAAGTAAATAAGATGGCAACATTGGGAAAAAAGTTATGAAAAAGTGTCTATTTGGAGAAAAATTAATTTAAATCTGGGGAAATTTACGACAAAGTAGCTAGAACGACAACATTGATCATATCCGATGCGGATCGAGGCGGACTCAATTAATAATTATTATGTCCGCCGGACTGCTCTACAGACGGTAAGATTTGGTCGGGCGGCCAATCAAATCCGCTGTCTGGTCGGATCAAATCCGGTCGTGTGTTAGGGCTTTTACGTGCGACAAAGATGGATAGTGATATGTGGGTGTCTCTGCCTACCTCTTCAGATATAAAAGCTTGACTGATAAGTAAGTAGGCAAGATTGAGTAGTCATCGTATAAAAATGATAACACCGTTAATTGATATCAGTGTTCCTAAGTAGCTTGAATTACTCTTAAAAGGCGTTTACAATAAAGTGAAGACTTTCGGCTGGTTTCGGTGCAATGCTCAGTATTCAGAGCATTGCCCGTGTTAGGCAAAGGTCATGAGTTCAACTCCTGTAGTATCAAGATTCCTTTTCGTCACTATAAGTAAAAAATATATAAATACAATCTTGACAATAAGAAAAATCTAGATAATTTTAGGTTTAACGAAAATCACAAATGCATCTTACTGGAGATTTATTTAACATTAGTGTGACCCGGTATGTTTTTAAATTTCAAGAACTTACTTTTTTATAAAATCATATTATAAGCGAGTAAAAAACGTATGTCAATTAAATACAAATGTAAAGTACTCTTTAAAAGGAGAGCAGTGACATACACTGATATGGACAGACACACACACACACACACACACACACACACACACACACACACACGCACGCACGCACGCACATATGTTCCAAAGCTACAACAATATTAACAAATTCAAACAGGAAGTAAATTGAAGTACTTAGTTGGAAACTTAAGACATGGTCTAGTACAAACCGCAGGTGAAGAGTAATCTGACTTGATGGATCTCTAATCTAAGTAAGGGTCGTATTTCAGAACGTTTCCCAATACTCAAGAAATACTTGAGAGTAGTATTTATAAGGCAAAAACTAGGCTCAAGCGTGTCTTGAGTATTGAGAAACGTTCTGGAATACGACCCTAAATGTGCTATATGCTTGAACTATGGAATCTAGACAACCGATATACATACTTATAAATATCTAAATACATACATATTAAACATAGTAAACACCTAAACTCCGAAACCAACATTTATGGATCACACAAATATTTGTTCCGACCCGGAAGCTCCTGCGCGGTAGTCGCATACACTACCACCGCGCCACCGAGGTATTATTATTTACAATATAGATTTGTGGACTAGTCAAAGTTCAATTGAAGTGGCGTTCAAATGTCATTTTTATTTAAATTCGAATAATAATAACCGTTTCATAGTATAGCTTATTGCACTCGTAGAACAAATTGACATGAATGTGAATATTTTTTTTACATTAAAAGCTGTTATTTTAATATTATAACACGTAGTTCAAGTCCCGAGACTAAGTACTAAAACAAGGTTTTTTTTTTATAAAGTTATTTTTTCATTAACGTAGTCTTTTCCAAGAGCGATACAGTCCCATCAACGCTTTTCTAGCCCATGCGTGTAGAACGATTTGTCTTTGGCTTCAAAATAAGCCTCCGTTGCTGTGATAACTTCACTATTTGAGTCAAATTTCTTAACCTGGAGCATTTTTTTGAGATCTGCAAACAGCCAGTAATAGCTGGGGGCCAAGTCTGGCGAATAAGGGGAACGAGGAAGCAATTGAAAGCCCAATTTATTAATTTTGGCCATCGTTCTCACAGACTTGTGACAAGGCGCGTTGTCCTGGTGAAACACCACTTTCTTTTTGTTCATTTGAGGCCGTTTATCCGCAATTTCGTACTTCAATCGCTCCAATAAGCACATGTAATAGTCACTATTTATATTTGCCCCTTTTCAAGGTAGTCGATGAAAAGTATTCCATGCGCATCCCAAAATATAGACGCCATGACCTTACCGGCCGATTTCTGAGTCTTTGGCCGCTTCGGGCGCCTTTCACCAGCCGCTCTCCACTCCGCTGACTGCCGATTGGATTCCGGAGTAAAATGGTGTATCCATGTTTCATCCATTGTCACATACCGACGTAAAAAACACTTTTTATTACGATTCATCAGCGCCAAACATCGCTCTGAATCATTGATACGTTGTTCCTTTTGATCAGTGGTAAGCAAACGCGCAACCCACTTGGAAAAAAGCTTATTCATGACCAAATTTTTATGTAAAATAGTGAAAACACTACCAGCAGAAATCTTCACTATCTCGACTATCTCGCGCACTTTTATCTTCCATTACGATTTGAGGCCTTCGTTAATATTTTGTCACTGCTTCATTAGGACGACCTGAGCGTTCCCCATCATTTGTGACCGCGTTTGAAGTCGGCATACCACCGACAAATGGTTGCTTTAGAGGGAGCTGATCCCGCATAACATATTATAAGCCATTGCTGTGCTTCAACGGTATTTTTTCCCATTAAAAAACAATGTTTTATCAACACGCGAAACTCGTTTTTTCCATTGTATCGCGAAACTACAAGCGTAGCGTCACTTAAATGTCTGCAAAATCGATATTTTAATGGACATTTGGCGGGAAGAGTGACAAGTGCGGACACTTGCATTATATTATTTTCTAAAACTAGTGCATTTATCTTGTTTTATGTGCGGGAGTGGTGATTTCTTGGACATAAAAGTTGTGTTAACGTGCTATAGTGAAAGACAATATAAATATTAATCACACACTAGACAATATAAAAATTAATAATAAATATATATGCAGTGAAATGCTATTTTCTCTCTTGCCGCGAAACGTCCAATGACAACCTTAGTATAAGAATCACCATTATACTGAGGGCAAGGACCAGGACTTAGCCTGAGGACACGACATCGACTTGACAGGACTAATTAGAAGATAAGATTGAAGAAATATGTTATAAAAAATAAGATTTGGCTAAAAGGTCTTAGGAACCAGGCCATTAAATAATTATTAAAAAAAAAATTTAATGTTACCTTTTTTTAAATTTGACACATAACTTTTATTGTAGGCCAGTACTTTTTAAAAATCAAGAGTTTTTAATATATACGCCATTTCCAAGTTAGTCTCGGGACTTATTGAACGATCTAGTACTTTCTTTTAGTGATTTGATTATTAATGTAAAAATATAGGTAGGTATTCAAGAAATTACTACATATCAATGGGATCAAGTGTAAGCTGTTTTATAGTATACAAAATCTACCACTGTAAAATTAATTCCGCAGTGGTAAGAAGCTGCAAGGCCTACTACTAAGGATATATTTGGTCCATTTTGTTCTATCGTAGAACTAACAGTAGAACTAGATGGATTAACCCTTTAGGGTGAACATAAATCTGCCGCTAAAGTAAATGCTGGTGTCACTAAAATTACGTTTTACTGACCTGTCTGACTGACTTTGAACACACATATACAGAAAACAATATTAAATACAATATTTTTTTGATTTTGTGGAACATACAGCTAAAATGTAGAGGCGTTTCAGTATTTCCTGATGATCGTCTTTGGAACAAAGAATACCATTACTGGATGTTTTATATAGGTACTACTTGGGACTTCACACGAAACAAAATTTTACTTAGGTTCACCTATCCCCTAGTCCAGAGTAGATATAAAACATGAGTATACACCGCGAATGTTTAAAAATATCATTACCATTACAGGACTTCGGAGGAAGTAAGTCTTTTGAAGATATTTCATTATTTGAGAAATATTCTCTCTGTAAATACCACAACACCAGATTGTTGGCTCTCTTAATTGTTGTAATAACACTCATTCACTATTGGTTCAAGTTAATCCTGGTGCAGGGAGAAGGTAAAAAGGTTTAAGCGATATAATGGGATAGCTGAATAGCTACATCTTTATGAAACACTTCATACATATAGAATTAAGTCTTCCTGATTACTGAATTTTACTGGTACTCCATAGGCTACTAAAAGTACAACTGGATAACCTGATTCATGATTCATTAAGTATGTTTATAAATAAACTTATAGCTTTCTATTTGTTGTAAGAAAGGTTTGAATAATGCTGACTTTTCTTATTGGACATTTGATATTCTTATAGCCGCACTCAGAGTCGTTCATTAAATTAGTGTAAATTGTCATTTAACTAATTATGATTAAAATAAATAATTGGCCGTTGCTCCTAGAGACGAAAATTAATTGTTCATTAGTTAATGCCAACTTAAATCAACGTAGGGCGGTGCGCCGTTTTGAAACGTATGTCGGTAAAGTGCAATGTCTTTACATGCCTAAGGTCATTTAATTAATTTCATAAAATATAGTATTTTTTGTAGGGTAAAGTTATAATTTTCCTTCAAAATAAAAAAAGTTTAATGTTTTACTATTGTTTTTAAGGAAAATTACTATCAATTACATAATTATCGCTCTTTGATTATCTTCGCAAAAAACATAGGTAACGTAATAGCGCTAACACACGTTCGGATTTGGTCGGCCGGACTTCGCCAGATTAAATCCGCCGAGTCCACCAAACAAATCTGTCATTATGAAAAAGTGTCTTTTTGGAGAAAAATAAAATTAAATGTGGGAAAATATACGACAAAGTAGCTAGAACGGCAACATTGATCATATGCGATGCAGATCGAGGCGGATTCAATTAATAATAATTATGTCCGCTGGACTGCTGTACACACGGTAAGATTTGGTTGGGAAGGCAGAACAAATCCGCGATCGGGACAAACCAAATCCGAACGTGTGTTAGCGCTATAGCCATACTTTTGGCATGTGAACGTCAATTTAATGTCTATTTAAGATTTAAGTAAGGTTTCAGCAACCATTGTCTCTGAGAGTAAATTTTTATTGATCTTTACTTAAAACTCCTTAATCAATCATTAAATCGAATCTGAGTGCGGCAGTTAGTTCACAACTAAGAATATCTTACACAAAACATACCAGTATAAAGGTGGGAACAAATGTTACTAATAATTTAAAAATTTAATTTAGTTTATATGGTATAAATCACATACAAAAATAGATATTTAAATCTTAGAGCAATACATTAGGACGAAATTCCAAGAGATGTCATACAGATATATTACCCCTCTGTCAATATGCTATAGTCCACTAGGCCTTCTATAAAATACATCCAAAATAGCTTAAATATTCATTGTGTGCCTCTTACATAGTCAAAATAATTTGTATAAAGATTTACAGTGTAAACTGTGTAAAGTGAAGTTTTAATTTCCTTTTTCATGATATGTGTCAAGTTATGTCCTATGTTTTTTCAATGGAGCCTGAAATTTAAAAAAAATGGGACATATATTTATCTCAATGATTTTAGTTTATTTAATTTTACCCAAGTTGGGTGGTTTGAAAATCTTCTACAGCAGGTAGCCACAACCTGTATCCGTCTATTTCATCATGGCATTGGGCTCTCCACCTATTATGTGGGACAGGAATGCACACAGTGAAATGTGGGCCTATCATAAGCCTCTGCTACCCCTTCGGGCATAAGGCGTGATTGATAAACATTTTAGTTCAGAAAAACATGTACAACAGCATTGCCATCATTAGTTAAAATAAAAAATCTTTATTCATGTAGGTCACAAAGTAAACTTATGAACGTCAAGATTATTGCTTCTACATTTACTGCCAGATTCGCAAAGAAATAGGTAGAACCTGAGGAAGAACCTGGCAATGGTTACTCTTTTCTAACTAACAGTAATTACGTTAGTTTTATTTACATGATATTTGAATGATTATATAGTAACGAGTTTATACAAAATAAACAAAATCAATGTTATGTTCAAAATCAAATCAAAATGAGAGTGTTTCTAGTTGCCAGTTCTAAGGGCAGCCTTCCCTTTATGTAGAAGAATCTGACAAGGAAGTCCAAGGATGCTCTTTTAAAATGTAGGTATTGCTCACAATATTAAAATTACACTTACATTGTTCCCTTGGATTTGCGTGAGAACAGTCGACTAAACTTAGTTTGCCTTAAATGTAAAAAATATTATTTGTAATAACTGCTATAACAGCTATGAGCTGACCAGTCACAAAGATGGCACCCGTGCATTCAGCCATCGCCTTACTACACCGTAATATAGGGAATAAGGTGACCCGATACATACGCCACCTCTGCCAGGACACAGGCGATCACGTCAATCTCAAACTGCACAGCAATTATCATGTCAATTTCAGAAATAATAAATGATGTCTACAAGGTGCTTACACAATAACAAACTCCAATTACATATACATATGTATATCAGTTATAACTGGGACTAAGCGCAGCCATTTAACATAACTTTAGTTGCCTGACGTTTCAAATTATTTATACTGCAGAAATGTAAAAATACATATGCAGATTCGAGACGAGTAGAATATAACACAAGATTCATTCGAATTCTAAATAGCTCGAGCGAAGAGCAAGCAATTCATTTCCATTTAATTTTATCATTGAAATAATCATTAATAGTGTAATAGGCCCTTTTCAAGAAGTGTGTCTTAATTTCCGCATTTAAATTTTCGTAATGCAAGGTTAAAAAATTAATAAAATTCCTTTAGACATTACAAATGTGTAAAGGAATTTTATTAAATAGGCGTACGCCAATTCCTGCAAAAGAGTCGTGAACCTTTTGTAAACAATGATGCTTTCCAATTAATTTATGCTTATTTCTATCTACAATGATCCCCAACAATACAGTTGATTCTAAAAGATTAAGGGTATCACCATTCAATTATTATAAATGTGAAAGTTTGTAAAGATTTTTAAATTATTTGGATGTTTGTTATTTATGTTATTTGTTATTATTTATATCTCATTTTGATGAAAATTGGCATATAAAGTACGTACCCTCTGTATTAATTCAGCAGTTTCACCCGCGTGTATATTGTTCAGCTGTAACTCATCAACAAGTATTCCGATTTCTTTCAGTTTTTTGTTGTTAAAAAGCGAATACTTCAGAAGTTGTTGCATAAGAATAGCCTATGCGCCACCTTCTTTAACTAATGTCTCTTTCTTTTATGTGGCGCTAACGAAGTTGCGCGGGTCAGCTAGTATATTATATATAATACTTGTTTTGTATTATTTAGAGCTCAAATTAAAAGAGGTTTCTCTAAAGTAGGTGTGTTTCAGGCCTTATTAAAATTGATCAATTGTCATAATACATACTTATTTATATTTAAATATAAGTAGTTAGCAACTATAAATATTAAATAGGGGTCTCCTGATTAGCCCTGATTCGCACTATTAAGTATAATAAACAATTAACAATAAATATTTATTTATGATTAAGACTTAAATTAATTTTATGTAATAAGAGAAATGTGTATTTACCTTTGTGCAATTTGGATCATCAATTTTTTTTGCAACTTCGGTGACAGTGTCTTGATATCCTTCTGCCCCAGGGGGGCAGTCCGGTAAATCCATCATGAAACACTACACTTGCTAGTCTATGACCATTAAATGGTCATAGACTTTGTCGCACCTGTGCACAAAGTGTCTTGACTCTTCTTTACGCCAATCCACATTCAACTGTAATGCAAACCATTGTGTATCAAAATAATAGTTCAGAAATTGTGATATTATTTAGATATTTTGTTTCATTATAAGCAATGATACTTACACAATTGAAAGTTGTCATACTCACATGTGATGCTGAAGTTCTTAAATTTATGACACATTTTTAACAACTTAGAACTAATGCATTTGCATAATGCAACTTATACTGCATTATTTGCAGATAAAGATCCAGTTCACAATATATATTGACTACAAGACACGGCTTGTTTGAAAGAAGATTTGGTAAATAAATCAATTTGTAGTCTGTAAGTATTGATTTCTTGAATACCCAATTTCCATTACATTTCTTACTACACATAGCTGAGCAAAGTGAGGTCTGACATATGAGACTGCAAACCTAATTATTTTTTTACACAATAAGCCCACAACTTCAAACATTGTCATCCGCTTCAGATTATTTGGGTATCTGGTACTAAAATCCTTGTCACAAAAAACTATCATAATAATCCAAAAATTCACTTACCAACTTGAAGATTCTTTAACACACATCTAAATCAATGAATTTAATTTTAATTTACACAAAATATCTCTTATCTAGTATTTATTTTTATTCTATCAGGTGTGTAAGTTATGTATGATAATATCGCAATATACATTCTAGTATTATATACTATACAATATTTCTTTAAATAATAAACTTGTGTCAATTCTCAGAATGGATAAAGTAACACATCAGGAAAGTAACATTAACGTAACATAATAAAAAGCAAGTATATCGTAATTCCGACACTGCCATACAATTCACTCTATCCAACCTCCAATAACCTCGAATAGAAATTTTGCTAACCTCCATGAATTGACTGAGTTCAAGTATATATCATATTTTAATGTTTGTCTTAAATCACAAATTAAGATTTACTGACCTTTACTTGTCGAAGACACGCTATTCCTTCAAGGTATTGTCTTGTCTCAGCGCAATGCAAAATATAATTTTATATGCGTTTTATAAGCATATAAAAGAAAATTGTAGTTCAAAATAATACGTGTAGAAAAAATCTAATATTAATTCTTCAATTTAACGATATAAATACTGCAGCTAGAACTAAACCTTCGTTATGATTACAAATTCACTATCTCGAAACAAAAACGCCAACGCCGCCATTCGTCATAAATTTACACCATTCTAGATTCTAGTCTAGTCTATGTATGATTCTCTTGTATGCGTAGACAGAACTTTTGGCGGGAAGAGTATCAAGTGCGTACGCTTGCTGTTTATTATTTTCTAAAACTAGTGCATTTATCTTGTTTTATGTGCGTGAGTGGTGGTTTCTTTGACATAAAAGTTGTGTTAACGTGCTATAGTGAAAGACAATGATATATATGCAGTGAAATGCTATTTTGCGCTCTCT
Source organism: Thumatha senex (assembly GCA_948477245.1). Classification (NCBI taxonomy): domain Eukaryota; kingdom Metazoa; phylum Arthropoda; class Insecta; order Lepidoptera; family Erebidae; genus Thumatha; species Thumatha senex. Next base: position 25,109,592 of record OX419726.1, read on the forward strand.
TGTCGCGAAAAGTCCACTGAAAAACTCAGTATAAGAATTACCATTATACTGAGGGCAAGGACCATGATCTAGGACTGAGGACATGACATCGACAAAGACTGGACAGGACTAATTGGAAGATAAGATTGAAGAAATATGATATAAAAATAAGATTTGGCTAGAAGGTCTTTGTAACCAGGCCAAAAAATAATTTAAAAAATAAAAATTAAAAATGCGTAGACAGAGAATACTATAGACGAATTGATAGCTTTTGTTTCACTCACACAAGATAGAAAGCAACTTATGCCGGTCTAGTGTGAAGAAAAGAAACATAATGATTATATATTTTGTTTCATCGAGCGTGCCGGTTTTTCCAGCACAATCTTGAGATTGAGCGAAACAAAGTTTGACATCTGTCTTGCAGTTTATTGTCATTATTGTAAAAAAATTGTAATTGTTTCGGCCGCAGCGTGTGATTGAGTGACGTGTGTGTCTGGATTATTTTTGGATATTTATCAGTTTTGGTTTATATTGTGACCTATTGAGTTCTGTGTATTTTGGTTTTTATGTTATAGATAATAACTGCTTGCAGGTTTTGTGTTGTTCTATATTAAATAAGTTGCCATCATGAGCAAAAACAAACCTCCTGATCCTCCGGATATCGAAACTCCCTCAACTCCTACCTACTCACCTCCCTCAACCCCTACTTTTTCTCTTGACTCCACCACCTAGTGTTTTTATGGAACCAACATCCAAAATAGATTCTTTGTCGCAATTCGCTTCAGTAGCATGTAACTATGCGGATAGCCAAGCCACATTAACGCGAAAAAGACGTGTGGAGGAAGCAGCCATGGTTTCCTCTAGTCCGCCAACAAAGCTTTCTAAAAGTTTAGTGTCGCGTTCCAATTACAATGCGGGGGATAAAGCTCCATTCATAGTTCACGTAAATAAAATTGAACCACAATATACACCTGGTACTTATCTCCACCCTGTTACTTTCGGCCTGTTCTTACTCCAAAATAATATTTCTAATATAGTTAAGGATGGGGTTAAAAAAGTAGGACGTAATAAAATTTCCGTTGAATTTGCATCCCCTCAGGATGCAAATTCATTTCTAACAAATCCAGCACTGGTCAGGAATAATTTTTCCGCCACCATACCATCATTCCATGTCACCCGTATGGGAGTGGTCAGCGGTGTCCCTGCAGACATGTCTGAGGATGAGGCCAAGACATATATCTCTGTGCCCCCAGGATGTGGCCATCTTTTAAAAGTTAGACGCATAAATCGCAAGGTAATACGAGAAAGCATAACTGATTGGAAACCCACAGAGACTTGTGTCTTGACCTTTGATGGTCAGACACTCCCCAAAAGAGTGTATTGTTGTTATACCTCTTTGCCTGTTTCCCAGTACATCTACCCAACAATACAGTGCCGAAAGTGTTGTAGGTTCGGACACGTGGAAACTATATGTCGATCTAAGCCTCGCTGCCTTAAATGTGGTCATGACCATCCTGGCAATGGCTGTTTTGTTACTGAGGAAGATGCTTTCTGTGTGCTGTGGATCATTTTGCTAACAGCAAATTGTGCCCGGAGTATGACAGACAGAGAGTCATTAAGACAACCATGGCTGAGAAGGTGGTGTCCTATGTGGAAGCCAATAAAATCGTACCTCTTGTATCCAGAAGTTATGCCAATGCTGTTAAAAGTTCCCCTACAGTTTCATATCGCAAAACTATCTCGCGGCCTAAAAGCCCTAATTATTCACTCTCTCCGTCTTAAGATAAAGTCGCTCACAATAGTATAATTAATAACCCTAAATCCTCACAGCCAGATGGCTGTGCTCTTATTAGTTCCCCCATATCATATTCTTCAAAATCATCATCAGTTTTAGAACTTATTTTACAAGTCATAACATCTCTTGTTTCCACTAATATTAATTTACCGTCCAACGTTGCCGACCAACTTATAAATCTAATTTCCAAAATTAATAATGGCTCCCTGTCAAGTATTCCTCCAATGGAATGTGAGGAGCGTGGCTCATAAAAAGCACGACCTTACATTCCTACTGAATAAGCATAAACCACTTGTTTGTAGTATCTCTGAAACTTGGCTCAAGTCAAGTTTGAGTTTCCGTGTTCCACACTACAACTTACTACGGTGTGACAGGTCTGATGGTCATGGAGGGTCTGCCCTCCTAATTAATAGTAGGGTACCCTTTGTTCCCCTGCGAGTTGTTGCACCTTTGGATGAAATTAATATTGTTGATGTTAGAGTTGAAGGTCTCATTATTTATTCTATTTACATTGCCCACCCTCAGCAAGCCTACCTACCAGTCCTTTGAAATATATTTGGGAATTCCGAGACGCCATTTTTAGTTATGGGTGATTTTAATGGGCATCATTTCAGATGGGGTTCAGACCACTGTGAGTCATTTGGGCAAGGCTTAGTGTCAATCTTGGATGATCTTAATCTGTGCATCCTCAACAATGGTTGCTCTACCCGCAGGCCAGTTCAAGGTCAACGTAAAAGTTGCGTTGATCTGTCATTCTGCACCATTGATATTGCCTCATCTGCCTGTAGGCAATGTGCAGACTTATCATATGGCAGTGACCATTACCCTATCTGTGTCACACTCACTGATAGAACTTATCTAGAAAAAAGTCCTCCTCCCCTCCTAAAATTTCTCATCCTGATTGGTCATTGTATTCTTCCCTTTTAGAACAAAAAATTAAAACCCTCCCAAATATCACCACTCAAAATTTAGAAAACCGTGAGCACTGCCATATTCAAGACTGCTTAGACAAATTTATGAGTGATATCAATGCATGTGCGGAGTAATCGTTCCCTTTAAAAAACAGCGCTCAAGGGAAGATACCATCACCCCCTTGGTGGGACCAGGAATGCACGGGTTTGGTCAAACACAGAAAAGAGGCTGAAAGAAAATACAATGCTGACATGAGTACATCTAATTTATTGAACTTTAAACATATTGAGGCTAAATGTAGGAGGGCATTCCGACATAAGAAGCGCACAGGATGGGCCTCCTTCTGCTCTTCTCTCTCCCCTTCAACTCCAGCCTCAGTAGTATGGAAACATATTAACAGGTACCGTTCAGGATGTGCCCCTGTTTCATCGTCTCCAATGTCGGCCAAGACTGCTGAACTGTTTTTTGCAAAAATAGCTCCCCCCTACGCACCCTCTCTGGCTGAAAGTCAGTTATCAATTGCAGAGGTATCCACAGACCCACATGAATCTCCATTCTCTATGGTGGAACTCGATATGGTATTAAAATACGTTCATGATTCCACCCAGGAATAGATGGTATCCCATATTCTTTCATTGCTCACGCTGGCTCCTCTGCTAAAGAATATCTGTTGGTCATTCTAAATTATTGCTTTATAAATAGTTGGATCCCAGACCAATGGAAAATCCAGGTCATTATCCCGATTTTGAAACCAGGGAAGCACCCTGAGGATCCAAACAGTTTTAGACCAATTGCTTTATCATCGGTAATGTTAAAAATTTTGGAATACTTAATAAAAAATCGAAAACGTGTGCTCCCTCATGTTCAAGTGACTATCGACGACTTCCATATTCCAAACGCCACTGTTGTTAAATTCCTTGGGGTCTATCTGGATGCTAAACTGTCTGGCCTAACACATATAAACTATCAGGTGAAGCGGTGTGAGAGAATTATTCCAATTCTGAAAGCTCTCTCTGGTGTTTGGTGGGGTGCGCATCCATACACCATGAAGTTAGTTTATAATGCACTAGTTCGCAGCATCATGGACTATGGTTCTTTTCTGCTCATTCCATGTAATAAAGGGGCGCTAGCAAGACTAGATAGGACCCAGGCAAGCTGCCTAAGGTTCATCTCAGGCTGTATGAAATCCACTCCGGTCAATGCTTTGCAGGTCGAATGCGCCGAACCTCCTTTAACCTTAAGACGCCAATACTTAGCCTCACGATTTATATATCGTTTAATTAGTAAATCTTTCCATCCTCTTCTTCCAAAATTAAGTCTATTGAGTGAGTTATGTTGTAACTCCAGCTTTTGGCTGCGTAAAGACATACCACTTATTATTAAGACCTTTCGTTCCTTCCAAACATTAGAGCATCCCATAATTAAATCTAAGAGACTGCCAGTGTTCAGACATGACTTCGAGGTGTTGTATTTTAAACCTGATATATGTCTGGACGCTGGAATATACAAAAATACCCCCTCGGCGGATTCTGTCTTCAAAGTATTACTAAATAACCGTTGGTGTGGTTACCAACGGTTCTTCACAGATGCCTCAAAACTGAATAATGATAGTTATACAGGAGCTGCTGTCTATTACCAGAACTCAAAAATCGTTCTGCAATTCAGGTGCCCCAAGGAATCTTCTGTATTCACAGGAGAATGCGTGGCAGTTTTGGAAGCATGCCTCTTTATAGAGTCCCATGATATCAGCAATGCTGTTATTTTCACTGACTCTCTAAGCTGTCTTCAGGCTCTTGAGCAGAACCCACTTAAGAGTAAACTCCATAGTGCTCTCATCTTGGAGATAAAACAAGTACTTTTTTCCTGTGCCAACAAGCAAAAGACAGTCCAGTTAGTTTGGATTCCTAGTCACTGTGGTATTAAGGGCAACGAGTGTGCAGACACTCTTGCCAAAAGTGCTATAGTGTCGTCAACATCAGACCTCAAACACCTTGCATACCAAGGATATGACTTGTTAAGCCTTCCCCAAGGGGATCTCCATTCCTCATGGCAGGCCCACTGGAATATTAGTAGCAGAAGGAAAGGGAAACATTTCCATGCCATTCAGCCCGAAGTCATTTTAAAACCATGGTTTTATGTTTTAAAAAAGTTTCAAAAAGCATCATATCGGTAATCTGTAGATTGCGGTTAGGTTTTTGCTGCACACCAGTCTTTCTTCATAAAATACGCGTTCGTGACTCTTCATTGTGTGAATGTGGCTTGGACGAAGGTTCATTAGACCACATTTTTTTTAGTTGCCCTAGAAATAATGTATTTCCCAACTTGTATTCCTGCTTAAATGAACTTGATATCCCTTTACCCATTAACTTCTCCTCCTTACTAACCTATTCTTCTCCTGAATTGTTTAAACTTTTAATTTCCTTTATTCAGTGTAACTCCATCAGACTCTGATCCTTCTCCCTATTATAAAATTATTATTATCTATATTATTCGTATTTATTTGTTTATATATTAGTGTGTTTTTTTCTTATTATGTTTATTCAAGAATTTTTCACATATGGACCAAAACCAAAATTGCTAAATTGTTATTCTTACAATTTCACATTTACAAATAATCTCCATCGCATGTCTGTTTTTGGCTGAATCGTTGAGTTCGTTCGACGAGTGCCATACCCAAAAAATTGAATTGAATTGTAAAAAAATTGCTATAAAACGGTTTAAAGAAGATTTAAAGGTACAAAACTGTGTTATATTTCATTGTGGAGTAATATGACGAACGAAATATTAATTCAAATCAATAAAAGATGGTGCGATGTAGTGTTTTAGGATGTAAGAGTGATGGTGAAAAACAACTATCTTTTCATTTGTAAGTACTACCAAGTTTTATGAGTTACTAGGTTTTAATAGAAGTATATTGTGCACCTTGCATTCAAGATGGAATTTTATTAATAAATAATATCAAATATCATTATTTAAGAAGTCAAACACCTAACATAAATAAAAGTCAGGGTCGCCATATCATGTATGCTAAATTACCCCAGATCTGATTTTTTTTTAGTTTCAAAACGCTGGTCGTGTCCTACATGCTACATTTATTTAAACAAAATAGACGCACTAAAATGGGAGACGTACAGAAAATTCACTTTGAGATATATATAAGCCTACTTACCACGTAATTAACGTTATTTATATTTTGTGCGACGTAAGTTTAAGCCTGGAGTATATTGGAAATAACTACTCTCGGACGTCCCAACCATAACCTACTACGCGTATCAGCGCCCTGGCTTCATTATTCAGTTAGCACCAACATGCAGGCGAGGCGGAGATCTGGATTGTGATTCAACTTTCGTGAGCGTTGTTCATTATTACAAACTACGGTTATACTCACGTGTGAATTTCGGGATAGCCCGACTAGTTTCGGACCTAACCGTAGTTTGTAATAATGAACAACGCTCACGAAAGTTATTATTATAATCAAGTAGAAGTAGTTTATAGACACGCTATTACATTACATATCCAAGATTTTTTCGGAACTGCTCTATACTTCAATATTTTATTTTAAATATTGTATTACCTAACCGTGAGGTCTCGTTTCACCCAAATTTTCCACTTTAGTGGTAGGTGTCTGCTATGCTAGACTAATAGTAGCAGCTATAATATCTTTGTTGTCGGTGCTGTTAGAAACGACTGCTGCCTAATCTCACACTACACTACAACTAAATAAACGTATTAAATAAATGACATACTGTATTATTTATTCACGAAAACTAGAACCTATCATGCCTCTGTGGTGCAGTTGGTAGTAAGGAGGAGTTTAGGTATATTCTATGTGAGTGTAAGGGTATCCCTGACGGGGTAGTCAGAAGGGAGTTTCAAAATACCCTAACCTATTAGCGGCGTAACTGCTAACTAACGGATGAGACAACTACGCATGTGCTCTTACGGGATTGGGAGGTCAGACAGCAGTCGCTCACAACAATTCCGAAAACTAAAAGTCAAATGATAAAAGTACGGATCGTAGTTGGATACTTAGAATTTGAATAATACAAAATACGGGGAAAATTTCTTCATATGGTAACCCAGTTATAACACTACCTGTCCGGACTTTTGGTGCGAAGATGAGCAGTGACGCATGTTTGTCGTATATTATTTTCAAAAACTAGTGTAACATTCGTGTTTTTGTGTTAAATAATGGTGGAATATTATACATAAAGAGTTCGGAAGTGCATTAGTTAAAGAAAGTGATATATTCCAATAGCGGTGTTGTTTGTGTTAGTGCCAAATTTCCATAGAGAGCTGCAATAAGGAATCCTTATTGGGGCACGGACTAGGACCTAGGACTGAGGACAAAAAAAAACTACCTGTCCCTTTCTGCGGCACGCTGACTATGTGTCTATAGTTGTCTATAGTATTCTCTGTCTACGCTTGTATGTATAGAGATCAGTGTTCTATCGTTCTATCCAATCCTTATATTCGCCTAAATTAGATGAATTCTACGCGGGAAAATTTACAAGTGCGGACGCTTGCTGTATGTGTAAGACTGACCTTGACTTAAGACTAGACTTGACTAAGACGTAGAGGACGAGGACATTTTTGATATTAAGAAGATTGAAGAAATATGAAATAATAAAGGTTTGGCTAAAAGGTCTTAGTAGCCAGGCCATAAATAGTTCCAAAAAAAAACATTTTTAACCGTTTTAAGGACTTTATCGCTGAGCGCTTACATCGTCTCGTAAGGGCAACACGTTACAAACAAAATATCATTATCTAGTCTTATTACATAATACATTAGGTAATTATTATAAGAAGAGATATGACACGGTAATAATCAGATCATCAAATCAGAGTGAACGAGATACACTTATACACGTAGGTACATGTACGTAGTACCTACGTATTCTAATCTATGCGAGTACACCAAAGAGTAAATAAGACGGACATAACATGCTCTATCCCATTCTCAGTATCGCTTTTTATGCTTGTTACCAAATGGACCTGACAAACGTTTTTTACTTTACATCACTACATATTATAAAACAAAGTCGCTTTTCGCTGTCTGTCCCTATGTATGCTTAGATCTTTAAAACTACGAAACGAATTACGATGCGGTTTTTATTAATAGTTAGAGTGATTCTCATAGAAAGTTTTTATTTATAATTTGTTAAGATTTTGTATACATTGACCAAATTATAACGATATTTGTTGGGGATGTCGGAAAAAATAAGCTGTCTGGGAGCTTCCAACAAGAACGCTGCCTACACCCTTTGAGATATAACAAAATAATGTACTGTGCAATTGTGTATCTAATGTAGGTCTACAATAAAGTCCGCGACGGTATATGTCTATCTTATAAAAATAACATACTATATCCATTTTAATACTTTAAAAAACCATCAATTATAAAGTGGTTATTTGAAGGCTATTTACACAAATATGCTGTTAGTCCTTATCTTTTTTTCTATGTTAGTTGGCTTCAGGGTTACATGAAGATTATTTTGGCCCTTTACGCCTTGCAAATTCAATGAATATCTAACGAGTTATCGCAAATTGAAAATAAAGCGCAAATAAATTAATTTCGTGTAACCATAATTCGACCGGGCGGGCAGTGCGGGCGTGTAGGTAGGTACGAGTAGTTAGGTACTGGAGAGCGGAGAAGTAATTAATTTTTGTGAATGTGAAATCAATAAACAACGGGATTAAATGGATGCCACTGGGTTCGAAGTATGTCACGGGCGAAGCCGGGTGGGACAGCTAGTGCCAAATAAATCTACACTTTTTTTTATATTTTAAACTTTTTATATTTTAAAAAATGACTGAAATGTTTACGATCAAAGTGCGTATATCCGGTTGAAAGTTTTTAAAAACACGAGCGGCCGTAAACTGGCCGATGACGTCACAACGCAACTCATTTAACTGTAGTACTCTCGTTCGCACACCGCTTTGCAGTAAAAATCAAAATTATAAAGTTATCAGTGGTGAAATGGTAAGAAAATACTGCATTGTCCGCAATTGCTTCAATTCAACAGTTAAAACCCCCGATAAACTCTTTTTTTTATGAACCTTTGAACCAAAAAATTAGGATGACGACCGTAAAAAACGTTGATCCATAGACCCTAAAACTAAAGCGCTCTGCAGGGAAAACCATTTCGATCTAAGTATTTGTTAATAATATTTTAAAAATAACTTCTTCTCAACATAATATTACCATATTTAACCTACTTAACCTTCCTCCCTGTGTAGGTACTTTTTATTATTTAAAATTGGCTTCTCAACCGTATTCCTACCCGCAACGTAAACGCGTTACTTAAACATTTGAACACAATTTTCGTTCTTTTATGTTTTAATTTGTTTTTATGTGTACCAATCAAACCTTCTGCTGAAGGGGTGGCAGAGACATTCGTTCCTGTCCCACGTAGTAGGTGGTGAGCCCTTACCGTGTTTAAATAGACAAACAAATAAATTACAAGTAACAAAGTGGTCATCTATTCAGCCATAGCGAAATTTGCTTCACGCAGTGATCTTTTAATTTGTTCGTCGTCGCCACGAACATTTAATTTGTTAAAAAATATTATTATTTTTCGTTAAAAATGAAATGGAAAACTATAAAGTATAAACTAGTTGAAGGCAAAGTTAAACTCAAGAAAGGCAGTGCCTTATAGTTTGCTTGTTAAAAACAACAATCATTACCACGTCGTATGGCAAGGCTTAGCTTTTGTGTGAAAAAGATACCATCCATCTGGTCACGAGTAGTGTTAATAAGACGCTTTACAATCTCTTGAAATAGGTTATGAGCGCTTGGTAAAGGTCTCCACCTCAATCGGCTCAAAAACGTAATCACTTACGAGTTGCAAATATTTACACACAAAGCGTCTCACACTAAACACCTACCTATCCTCCACGGCATTAAAGACATATCGTGGTAGCGCGCCAAACCATTCGGTTGAAGTTTAGCTGGCACACTGGTGGCGACAGGAGCACGTCGGATTAAGTCGTTAAAGCTCGCATACCGTGGTAATCACCCACCACTTCTGCTGCAAGGCAAACCATGATGTCCAAGGCGTTCGACGACTACTCTACAATGGCACTGGTGCCCTGGCACCCAACTGCTATTTTAGAAAATCTGCTTCCATTACTGCATATACTTTAGTCTTATCTATTTATATAAAAATGAATCCCTATTTCCCTTGGTCACGCCATCACGCGTGAACGGCTAGACCGATTTAAAAATTCTTTTTGTATTGGATAGCCCTTTTAATGAGGAAGATTATTAGCTATATATCATCACGCCACTACACAGGAGAGCGGAGCAGTAATAATAAATGTCAACAAATCAGGAAAACTTTCATACATTTTTGGAAAAGTAATAAGCGACGGGATTAAATGGGTGCCACGGGGTTGGAAGTATGTCACGGACGAAGCCGGGCAAGTCAGCTAGTCGGATATAAAGGATATTATATAATATTATTTCTTTGACATACAAGTAATAGGAAAACGAAGAAAATCGAAACGAAATGAAACGAAACGCGCGTTATGTAGTAAGGTCAACCCACCGGGCCGAACGCCGTGTCGCACTGTGACGTCATAATGAGCGCGCTTAATCTCGGAAATTCAATAAACGGGCAATACTGCATATATTGAAGTGAAATAAAAACTAATGTAATGTACATGAGCTACGCTCCAATTTTAGCTGTATTTGATAGTAATATTTAGACCCTATTGTGTTCTCCATTGTAAGAGGCTAAGGCCCACTTGCGTGAATGCTGGGGTTAAATAAATAATTATAGAGTTAGATAACTAGGAATTAAGTTAATAACTTTTTAACCATAATCATGTCTTGCGCCATAGATAAATATCATCGGGTTAACTAACCCAGTGTTTTATGTCACTCTATGTCATCCAACCAAACATTAATGATTGAACAAAGAATGAAACAGGTATGTCTATCTCTTTTACACTACATTTTGCCACATAAAACTTTTTCTTACACGAATGAATGTAACATGACAGCCGAGTGCATTTTATTTTTATCGTATTATGTGTGCGCGGCGTGTCATTTTGAGGAGTCCGTGTCACGCATGTGTCACGTGCCACTTCATTGTCTGTCAGCTGCTAACTCAACGTTTGACGAATTAACCATCAGAAATCGGTGAGTTAAAATTTTAGCGATTTAACCCTAGGTATACCCTTAACTCGGAGTCATGCGAGACAAATTAATGATTTAACTCGGGGTTAGTCCATACCTCCGAGTTATACACGCTAACCCAAGATCGCGCAAGTGGGCCTAGCAGATGTGACGTTTCTCGAGATAGTGTTTTGATAGGTGCTACGTTACAGTGTAGGATCACTGCTTAGTGCGCGCCGAAACGCAAACGCAATAAAATGATTTTTTTGCGTCTGCCTCATGGGGTTTGCGTAGCTTTAGAGGAAAGGCTCCACCTGAGAGCGCCGTCGCTGTTGCTGGGAGATCAGTCTGGGGATGGGATACTACATCCCCTACACTAATGTCGCCAGCATCCGCAAAGCCCGTCCCTGGTTCGGGCATGAGTGTGCTGATGCATTTCGATATAAGAAATCAGCGTATTGCTCCTGGATCAGAGCTAGGGCATCGGGTGACGGTCTATTACGCTGCATTGCAAACCGTGATAGGTTACACAAGGAATATAAGAGAACACCGAATAACTTAACCACTAAACTAATTTATACGCGTTACCAAAACTACTGCAATCATATCCTTCGTAGATGAAAAAGAGAATATGAAGAAAAAGAAATTGATAAAGCGGGTCCAAATCCTAAAGCCTTGTAGAAGACTATTAAAACAATTACTAACATGAAAAAAAATGAGCCTCCTACAAACCTATCAAATATATACGAAACCCCTAATATTGCCGTAAACAGTATTTGCTCACACTTTGTGAATGTTTGTAGCATTTTAGCGAATAAAATAATTAACTCACAGTCAAACAAAGCAAATCATTCGAACGTCAACAAACCTCCATGTTTAATTCATTTCTACTGGAAGAGATTAATTCATTTCTACTGAGGTGGAAACAATAATCTTACAATTACGTAGTGACAGTGCGGCGGGATGGGATAAAATCCCAGCAAACAGTGGCGTAACTATAGGGTGGGGCTGGCAAAATGCCACGGGCCCCCGACCCGAGAGGGCCCCGGCCCAAGTGGCTGAGAGTTCAGTGATAGCCTAACATTTTTAACAAACCAATATTCAAAATTAATTAAAACGAGACGCAACTAAAGACCATACACCAATTCAAACTAATCATTAAGATTTCAGCATATTCAAAACAAAAATGTAGATAAATTCGACCGTATCCATTGATTGCTTAATTTTTTTCGCGGTACTTTGGTGGCGCAGGCATGAAAGGTATTGACATAAATATGTGAAATAAAAATGGAAGCAGATAGTGTAGCAGAAAAATGGTCCATATGCCCTGAATTTTGTCAGACGTAGTTAAAACGACAGTTTGACGAGCTTTGCAAAGATGAGCGATTCCGAACTTTGGAAATGTTGTTCAAAGTGAACATAATATTTTATCAAGTATTGGATATACTTAATTAGTAATCAAATGAATCGCGTTTCTTTTCAATGAATGAAATTGGTTCTAATATCAGTGTTTTGCAACAATTCACTTTGCAAAATTGAAATGGCTGTGATCTATTAAAAAGGGTCTACAATTTGTTAACTTAACTATCTTCACGCTGTACAGGGTAGTCAGAGAGGACAGATAGCTAGGCATCGCGATCCATGCATACTTCTTTCGCTTCCTGTAGATTCATTAATAACTTCAACATGCACGTCTGGGTATCCGAGTACTTTTGTTTTTTCCGTTTTTGAGCAATCTGCTCGCGTGGTCTTCATATGGAAGTCTATTGACAATTTGTTGGTATACAAAAAATAAAAACCACTTTGGCGCAAAATGTCCAGTGGTCGAAAAACGTCCAATTCGCAGAATGTCCAATTCGCAAAATGTCCAGATCGAAGAATGTTCAATATTCATTACCGTAGCCCTATTTCCAAAATCATTAAATACTTCAATACCACCAACTATTTAGGGGTGGAATTATAACAAATCTATTCTTAGATCATTTGTACATCTCCTACATTATTGTAAGGGTGGGTAAAATATCAAATTCCTAGGTAGGTACAAAGGTTTCATTTTAGGTGCAAGAAAAGTGGGCATATAATATGCCTCTGCCACCCCTTCGGGGGTAAGGCGTGATGGATATTTATTTATTTTTATTTTATTTTTTAAATAAATTAACTTAATGTTAACATTAAATAAAACCTTAAAAATAATATACATAACTAAAATATATTATTAAAAAAGGTCCCTTTAGGCAAGGTTCCGAAGATACTGGCTGCGTTCCCCCTTTGAATAGCTAGACTAATTCTTTGTCCGAGGTAGCTGCCAGCTCTTCGGTCTCCTGTGATGTCGACTAACCTTTTCGCAATTTCCTTAAAAAGCCTTATAGCGCTAGGACCCCACGGACCAAGAGTCTCGACACCGAATGGGACAAAATCATATTCGGAGCCGAGACCCCTGTATTTGAATGCTTTAGCTTTTTCAGCCGCTTCACAAGCCGCACCAGCTCTGTTGTTGGTTCCATGTAGATGGGAAGGGGCCAGCGTGCATGCTGAACAGGTTGCATCCCATACCAGCACCCGGCCCATCTTCCATGGAATCAAACACATACCGTCCGGTCTCTTGCCATCGTCTCTTGCAATACCAGTTGGCTCAAGTAGACTTGGCACGTTGACGGTGCCAAGGGACCGGCGTAAGATATCGTTAAGTGCGGCATGTCTCGAGAAGCGGCCCGCACTTTTTTGGCATGATAGTCCGTGATGTCTTAACTTGTCGACATCACTGCCACAGGGACATTTATGAGGAGAACAGACCGGAATCCCAAGCCGTATACAGGTTGCGATTCGGAGCGTGTCAGGCTCAAGAAAAGTTCCTGTATTTGACGAAGGGTACGCGTGAAGCCAGTAGCCGGCCTCATGCGCACCCACGGCCAAAAGCCTAGCACGTGCCGAACCTGTACTACAGCTCAAAAGATAGTCATAAGTCAATTTGCAGTTTATGTCGTCCCAGCTCCTCTGTGAATTTGGAGAAACTGGAAACTTTTGATCTGGGCAAGCAATTAAGAAAGCGTTTCTAGCTTCTTCCAAGCCAGCAATCTCAAAGTTTGAAGGGGATGCTCTTGAAATTTTACTTATGAGATTTGCTGAACTATGAACAGAAGATAGAAAGGCTGGTAAAGCGACACTGGAAATTTTTCGAATCCCTAAACCACCATAACGGATTGGTAGGGATGCTTGGGTCCAAGAATGCTCGTTTAGCTGCATATTAAGAATTGATTCTAAGCTAATTTTGATTAAGTCGTCTACTTGTGTCAAAAGATCTGGGTGATGCCAAAAGGAGCAGCAACGGAGCACATAAGTAAATTTTGCGACGAAAAGACAGAATTTTAAGATGCAAAGTGCATTTAAAAATCAGCAGTCAATAACTGAGAGAGCTTTAGGAGACAAGATATATACGACAAAATGTGATATCTTCCATGAGGGAAAGGCTGAAAAAAACGTTATTCACGCAAATGGATGAAAAATTCTTTTACCGAAACTATATGTCAATGAGTTAATTGACTATAGTACTTAAACAAGCCTCTCTACCTTTCACCGGTAAATAGTAGGAGGCTGCTGCATCTTTCTGCAAGCAGATATCGCTCGGAAGAAGATGCAGCAGTAGGTAGAGAGAGAGCGAGAGAGGAATCTCCCACTCGAGTTCCGCAGTGTGCGGCGGAATTGGCACAGACTTTTCTTCAACCATCTTGGGGCCTGAGAACGGCGGGTAGGCTCCTCGCCTGCCTTACAGAAGCAGACATAAGACATCTTTCCTGAAGTATGTACTGAATTATTGTTATTCCTTATGTGACGTCTACACGATTGCCAATCGTCGCCATGCCTTCAAAAGTTGGCGTTGGCTTGTGGTGATCAAAGAAAGCATATGTGTGTGTAGGGGCAAGCGTTTGCGAATCACCCACTTACTTAATGTCTTGATGTGCATTAGTATAGACTGTAATAGAGGGGAGCCTCGTTTTGTTAAAAAAATATTATTTTTTTAGAATTGTACCAAGCGGAGTCTTTTTGGGCGGTACCGCCGTTGTTACTAACTACCGCGCTTGAAAGCGTGTGGGCTTGCCAGCACTTACGAAATGGCTTGTAACAAACGGCTTGGCAAGCGTGTGGACGTAACATTACAATTCTTGTGACTACAGCTAGTGCTAAATAAAAAATAGAGACCATTGCCGTGCTGGACAGGTGAAGGTTATGGCAACCTGCTTTAGAAAATATTCAAACCGCCATTAATGCGTTCAACTTGGCTTACCGACTGCCATGTTACTGGCAACCGGGACCAACGGCTTACCATGCCTTCCGAAGCATGGAAACGCTCCTAAATAGAAATACAACAACGCGGTCACCTATCTAATGACAAGCCATAGCGAAAGTTGCTTAACGCAATGATCGTTAACAGGACACTGAGATAGCGGGCCACGAGTGCTTCATAACATTCAAAACAAAAAATTATTGATTCTTTATTAAAAGTGTTCGGTACCTAACCTTATTTTTATACCACTGAGCTGGCAGACAAGCATACGGCCTCGAATGGAAAGTGGTCACCGTAGCCTATGGACTATGTGTGGCCCATTAAAATTAAATTACATTACGACGATTTTTACTGAGAGGGCCCCATTAAAAGAATTTGCCACGGGCCTAAGATGGTATAGTTACGCCACTGCCAGCAAACATATTGAAAATATGCCGTAGAGTTCTAATAATACCTATTATGCATATAAGTAACCTATCGATTAAAACAGCTGTTTTTCCCCGAGCTTTTAAAAGAGCTCTCGTCCATCCGATACATAAAGGAGGAGACAGGGACTGTGTTAACAACTATAGGCCTATATCAGTGCTAACAAGTTTGTCAAAAATTCTACAAAACAATAAAGCTAAGACTAAATAATTATTTTTTTTTAAATAAATCCCAAATTATAGCCGAAAATCAACCAAAGAGGAATATCTACAGAAAATGCGGTATTAGACTTAACGCAGTTCGTAGCAAAACAACTTGACAATAAAAACAAACGTATTGGTATATTTCTTGATATGGTGAAAGTTTGTGACAGTCTCTGTCCCTATCCTACTTGATAGACTTGAACGTATCGGTATTAGAGGGAAGCAATCGGATATATTCAGATACTATCTAACAATCGGAACGCAACAAGTCGTTATTGGTTCCTACTTCAGTGAAGAGCAAACTGTGATCTTTGTAAATTCAAACTACACAATGCAAACATATATACATATGCGGATGACACAGCAATTGTGATATATGGCATAGCTGGGAGGATGTAGAGGATAACGCTGAAAGCTGTTTGGCAAAAGTTAGTCAATGGCTCAATAATAACTTACTCTGAATATACCTAAAACCAACTACCTGACCTTTTCAATGAGGAATAACACCCAACCATCCGAAAACTTTTATCTAACAATACATACATGCTCAGGAAAAACACAATGTTGTAGCTGTCAGTCTATTAATAATAGGAGTGATAATTGATAACCAACTGAGATGGGACTTACAAGTCAGTAAGGTGACTGCAAGGATTAGAAGTATGATCCACTTGTTTAAAAACCTCAGGGAATCGTCATCTTTCAAACTTATCAGAAAAGTGTACATTGCGTTGTGCCAATCGGTTCTGCGATACTGTATAGTGGTGTGGGGTGGAACCGCTAAAACGATTTTAAGACGATCTAGAGAGAGCTCAACGGGCAGTTCTTAAAGTTATGACCAAAAAATCATTTTGATACTCAACAACGCAGCTCTACTCCGACTGTCAAGTACTAAGTGCTCGGCGACTTTTCATTTTGGAATCAATCCTGAAAAGACACCGAACGATATTGCCTTCCAATGGAAGTCGACGCAGCAACAAACCTGTCTGCCTACCCATCCCACATCGCACTACTTTCACACACACACGCGCGCGCGTGCTCGCAGACACACAAAACACTTTTTTGGAATATACGTTAATTGTATATTATTTAGGCTGAACGCTACGCTCTGAGATACAGGCTTCCACCTAGTTCAGAGAGTAGAGACTATGTATATAGTATATAAGTTATGTTTAAGACAATAATGTGTCTGTGATGAGAAATAAACTATTTTCATTTTCAAGGGCTCTCCGGGATCTGCATGATGCAGCTATCGTGCAGGCCTGATTCCCGGTGGAGATTGTAATGTGCACGCAGCGTGCATCACCGCTATCGGTACACCAGGCACTGACGCCCGAGAGACGCAGCACACGAGTGTTACAAGGGTGCCGAAAGGTCCCTCTAGGAGACCATTAAGCTGGCCAAGAAATTGGCCCGAAAATAGCTCCTAAAGAATCTAGAATGGTAAGGCCAACCGCTGCCCCAAACCGCAGCCAATGTTAGGAATTACGTCGAGAACGACGTGCCCGCAGTCACCAAAAGTGAGCTAGATGTGCTACGGCTAAGCCCCGCAAGAGAACCACTCCGTACCCGATAGCATTCCAGGGTAAGCATGACTCCTGGATCTCAATGAACGTTGACTATTAAGGTTTTGGCTCATCCTTCAATAAAGACTGGTTTCCCAAGGTGGCGTTTACGGGGAAATTGGTCCTTATGCAAAACGAGGGCGGCCTCTACCGTTTTCGAAAAAAAAGAAGCGTCAATATCTCTTAGCAGAAAAGAGTAATTGTGCCTTTCATAAAATTCAGTTTCTATCATTAAATTAATTCCGAAAAATTCATAAAAACATGAATATCTGCATTTATTTTTTTATTCTCCAAAACATCTAATATGAAATATTATTAAATACAATATTTATTCATTTTAAGACGTCATGAAGTCCGTCGGGATAATTTTTGAAATAGGTGCTGTAGTAATAGTCTAATAGTTTATCTGTTACAATCAAACTAATCTTTCCTCTTTATAATACGTTGTAGGGATAGTATAAATTCCCTCTAAGAATAAAGAAACGCACATAAGGTAAAGACACTCTGATCCCAAGTTGTTATTTTATCATTAACGTGAAGATATTTTAAAATTGATACTTATTATAAATCCCAAAGTGTATTTGTTTGTCGTCCTTCAATCACGCTCTAACGACTAAACCGATTTAGCTGAAAATTGGTAGGTATGCAGGTAGCTGACATTAAGGAAACAAAGTACCATAGATAGATATCTAGTCATAGTACCTACAAGGTACTGCATGATTATCCCGTGATCATGTTCCTATAGAAACAGGTCCTGTGGTCTTTACAGATAAATAAAATAAAAGCGTCTGTTGGTAATTCTAAATCAACAGCATTTGATATGAATTTAAACTGTCCTGGTCATAAATATTACTACAATATTGATTGTCGGGATATTTACCATGTCTACTTTCATACGCGAGTATCTGATATTTCAGCATTGTTGCAAGCGCCATGATCACGGAGTAACTGGAGACATTGCGGTTGAGAGGTTGTCACTAGCACATATATCGTTCTACCCTCCTTCGTTCGTTTACACGGAACGTCACCACTACCACTGTTTACTCGAACTCGATCGCGACACAAAATACTCACTGTATCAACATGCATGTTTGGTACGGTTTGCTTTTTGTTTTTACACAATTGAACCACTGGATGCCATAAACTCAACAGTTGAAACCCGTCTTCACGATTGAAATTGTTGTGTTTCATAATTTCAATGACTTCTTTGACCATTCTCGGTATATAGTGGCGTTCTGTCGATAATAATGGTTTGTCCCCGACTCCAATACATGTTGAGCAATTGCGGACTTATGCGGTTCATTATTTTTGACTGCCCTTATGTGCGCCTTTAGACGGCATGTAATTGTACGTTTGGTTTGTCCTATATAGGAGCTGCCACAACTATGTACAATCAATTATATATACTGGATACTCGCGTATGAAGGTAGACATGGTAAATATCCCGACAATCAATATTTTAGACTAAATGTTTTAGAAAGTATTTAAGGATCTGGCATATATTTTTTTTTACATTGTAATTCTGTATGTTTGTTCCGGCTAATCTCTGAAACAACTGGACAGATTTTAATTAAATTTTCACTAGCAGATAGCTGATGTTAGAATATAGGTGTAGGGGGCACCACCAAGATCTTCAGGGCCCAAGCCAACCTCACGTGCTAGTGTGTGCACCTGCTGAATAACGGACGAGGCTCTGTTGCTGACTTTCCCCTTTGGGGTTGGGAGGTCTGAGGCCAGCACGGCTAAAAAAGTTAGCCCCAACCCGTATTCGCTTCGCATCGTGGAACATTCGAACTCTCGGAGTGTCAATATGGATTTCGCCCTGGTCATGGGACCACGGACCCTGTTTTTTCCCTGAGGGTTGTCGCAGAGAAATACAGGACGAAGAACACGCCTCTGCACTGTATTTTCCTAGATGGCCTTCGACTGAGTTTCTGGAGCGATTACCTGGTGGACACTGCGGTCCAAAGGTGTTCCAGAGGTCTATATTGACACTATCCGGAACATGTACCGCGACTCCAATTCCATGGTTCGGACTGCTGTTGGCGACACGAAACCCTTTGTTTGAATTGTCAGACAGCAACAGGAACTTGCATGAGCAGCCTCCATAGTTGCTCATGTATGCTGACGATATTGCGCTGGCAGACGCGGACAGGGGCAGATTGGTGCGACGTGTAAAGGCGTGAAAGGAGACGCTTGAGAACGGCGGTCTAAAACTAAATGTGGCGAAGACCGAGTACTTGGCACTAAACTCGACAGACACACATCCCACATCCGTCCGCATAGGCGGTTATTTGGTCGAGCGCACGGATGGGATCTATTTTCATACCTCAGTGACATCGATTGCGATGTCAAGTCCAGATTGCTGCCGCGTGGGCCAAATGGCGGGAGATGACCGGTGTCATTTGTGACCCAAAAATGCCGATCCAGTTAAAGGGACAGGTCTACAAAACCATTATTTAATAATAATATTGTGGGACACTTTCACTCAGCGCCATCTAGCCCAAACTAAGCTAATAATAGCTTGTGTTATGGGATCTAGATAACTGATAAACATGCTTATATATTTCTAAATACATACATATTATAGATAAATAACACCCAGACACAGAATAAACCATCGTGCTCATCACACGAAGTTTTATCCTGGGTGGGAATCGAACACACGACCTCTTGCGTAGCAGTCGGATGCACTCCCACCGCGCCACAGAGGCAGTCCAATATCATTAGATCCTGTCCTTTTACATGGCAGTGAGACGTGGCCAATATTGGAGCGAAACAAGCAAGAGCTGCGTGTCATGGAAACAAAGATGCTGCGGTGGATGTGTGGAGTCACGCGGATGGACCGCTTGAGGAACTCTCGCATCCACCTCAGCCTTTACGTCCGTGACATTGCAGACAAGTTGCAAGAGTGTCGCCTTCGCTTGTATGGTCTCGTCTTGCGGCAACCGCCGGGCTACGTGGGAAACAAATGTCTGGCCATGTTAGCCCCGCCGGGTCCCGGGAAGAGAGGAAGACCTCTGGAGTGCTGGCTTGACGTCGTAAGGGATGACATGCGTGCCATGGTCTCACTACAGGGGATGCCGACGACCGTGCGAAGTGGAAGGAAAAAATCGGATGATGATGGATAGCTGATGTTATAAAGAGTAACTTAGGCTACATTTTATCCTCGTTATTCTCACGAGTTTAGTAGTTACCCCATAACTAATTAATAATAAATGAAAAATATTCAGGTCATTATTTTCAGCCGCAATCCTGGACCGGAATCGATCCGACAACCTCCAGTCTCGTTGTCAGATACAACTACTTACTACTAGACCACATGATCGTCTGCGTGTGACTATATTGGGTCACTGACAAACTATAATAATCATATTTGACTTGAATAAGTATCTTTAATGAGGGTGGTGATTTGGTGAACCAATGTCTAGTATAATTAATCAAACTAATCTGAGGACAGATCGCCAGTCTTCGCAGGAAGAGAAAGGAATATATCTACATAATTATCACTTCCTGCAGATTCATTAATAGCTTCATACATGCACGTCTGGGTATCCGAGTACTTTGACCTTTTCGTTTTTAAGCAATCTGCTCTGATCCTCATAATATGTAACAATAATTAATAATAGGATGTCATAATGTACAAGCCCACGATGTGCCTTCCAACGTAGGCATGGTAGGTGATTTCGACTGCCTCGGTGGCGCAGTGGTGGTGTATGCGACTGCCGTCCCGGGTTCGATTCCGGGTCGGATATAATATTTGTGTAAACCACAAATGTTTGTTTTGGAGTTTGGGTGTTTTCTATGTATAATATGTATGTATTTAGAAATATAAAGTAAGGTATGTATATCAGTTGTCTAGATCCTATAACACAAGCTTATATTAGCCTTCTTAGGGCTAGATGGTGCTGTGTAAAAAAAACTCCCACACTATTTATTTACTTACAAGCTGACCCGCGCGGCTTCGCCCGTGACATATTTCGAACTCCCGTCAGTTTATCACTCACGCCGTCACGCCCTTATCTCCGTCGCGTCGCAGCCATTTAATCCCGTCGTTTATTAGGTACCTACTATTACAATAATGTATGAAAGATTTCCGATTTGTTGACATTTATGATTACTGTTCCTCTCTCCAGGTCAGTAGCGTGATGATATATAGGCTTCTATATACTATACCAAACTATAAGATATCGTAAAAACGCATTTGAAAGCAGAGTGGATCCCAGAACGCACATCCTTTCGGCAGTGCGCCGATGCGCGTCTGAGCGATATTTATTGGCCAGCGAGATGCGACAACTATGCGCGGTCGCGCATACGCTATACGCTTATCTCGCGCCATTACATTAGTTGAGAACAAATTTGATTACAACAAAATGATTATAGTTCCTACCTTTAGAACCTTAAAAGATAGCCATGTGCTGTCGCGGACTTTATTTTAGAACTTTTAAAGAGGAATAATTATGTAATACATATTTTTTGCGTAACTTTAATCGTTTAGGCAGCGTTAGTAACGGAAGCTTTCAAATAGAATATTTTTCTCCCGATTTTGCCACATTTATAATTGCTGCTCCGCTCCTATTAGTCGTAGCGTGATGCTGTAAAGCCTATAGCCTTCCTCGATAAATGGACTATTCAACACAAAAATAAATTTTCTAATCGAGCCATTGGTTTCTGAGATCATTGGTTTATTTGTTTGTTTGTTCAACCAAACAAACAAACAAATAAACATACTCTTCAGCTTTATAATATTAGTATAGATTTACAGTAGCTAGCAATAGTGGGACAATTTTTTTACACAGCCACATCTGGCCCGAAGTAAGCTAAGCTTGTGGTATGGGATCTAGACCAAAGTACATAAATAATACATGTACTCTGTGTCTAGACTGTAGACAACTAATAAATATACTTATAATTTATAATAATACTTAATTTTGCGCACCATGGTGTACGTATTGTTTTAGATATGGCAAGAAATCTTAAAAGAACCACCGCTAAAGCGACTTGGCCAAACAAGACCTTCAATATGCTAAAACGGCGATTGAAGGAGATTTGTCTAAAAGAAAAGCCGCAAGACAATATAACATACCATTTATTTCTTTGAGATATCGACTAAAAAATGAAAACATCAGCAACCCAAAACTAGGTCATAAGCCTGTTTTCACCCAACAAGAAGAAACAGAAATTGCCGAACTAAAATAGACTAGTGAAACTTAATAAGGCTGGAAAAGGTAAAAAACTAAGACTAAATAAAGTTGCCAAAGAAAAGAAGAACAAACATATACAAAAGAAAGTTTTTACAAGAAAGTTCTTCAGCGAGTGAAGATGAAGAGGACCTCTGCGATGACGACAGTGATGACGGAATGAATGTGGATAGTGATAATTATAACAAATATATTATATGCAAAGAATTTGGAAAAATTATGAGTTGGGGTTATTCACCATCTCGACACAGGAGCCTGGACACACGTGTGATCAGTTGGTGAAACTTCAAATAATATTATTTATTATTTTGTCATCTGGACACGCAAGGATTTTTACGCGTGTCCACATAGTGATACTTAAATTAAATACTTTAATGTTTTTGTCAACTCGACACACGCTCATATTTTACCTAAAATAATGACAAAGTACAGTCACGTAGATTAATTTTGAGTCGTAATCTCTGTATTTATCACTTATAGAAAAATTTCAATAAATTAATAATATTTATTATAATACGAGATATGCTATGATTTAATGTTTATTAATATTAGTGACATACCTTAAAAAATACAACAATATATTTTGATGTGTTACATTGTATTTCTGAAATGATTTGTCTATGACTGTGTGTGTACTCTATGTGATGATTTTTAGTTATTATGTATTTTTAGAATACAATTATGTAAATCTTTACTCGTTATTTCTGTGGAACTCGAAGCGATAGTTTAAATTACACAATTACTAGGTGTAGACCCCGGCTTTGCCCGTGACATTCTTCGAAAACCGACATCTCGAGCACCCGGCATCTCTAACCCATGACATTTATTATTATCAAATACTTTCATACCAACATTGATTCCTTATTTTCCATTGACACACAAGAAGATTTACAGGTAAAATTTTGCTAAACCGCTAAACACGTTTACCTGTAACCAGATATAGGTATAAATACTTTCATGTTTCTAACTATTAAAATTACGAAGTTTGATATGAATGTTTATCATGTATTAATACCTTTTTTAGTAAGTGCCTTCTTTTAAGGGCATATTTGTATAAAAAATCAGGTTTATGGGTGTAAGGGTTTCATCTGGGCGAATAAAAATGAGTGCTACACCTCATAATTTTATCAATAGATTAGTTTTATCTCCCGGCTTTGCCCGTGGCTTACTTTAAACTCCCTTTACATCCCTCTGACCTATGCCCCTTATTAGTTTTCACATATTTTTTTTATTTAAATATTTCATAAATTACAAATCCTGAAACATATTATGTTTGTTTGTTTTTAATTATAAGCAGGTATACAAAATATATGCTAGTTTTGAAAATTAAGGATTTCCCATATAAACTTACAACCTTTATTTCATCCCCATCAAAACCTCGATACATCTGTACATTTAATTGTAACCTGGAATAAACACCTGTTGCATCCTTCAGACTTCTAATTCATGCCCCTAATAAGGCTTCATACAAACTTTGCTACCCTAATTTACAACTTTAAAAAAATTCAACAATATAAAAATTCAGAAATATATATTTCTCTTTGTTTATTAGAAGCAGGTATGCAAATTTTGATGTTAGTTTCTTCAAAAATGAAGAATTTCTCATTGATATAAGAACCCCTATTAAAATAAATCCTTAGTAAAATATTGAAAACCACGAAGCACGAATACATTTATTCGTAAACAGAAACACGAGCACATAGTCTGATATTTCTTACTTTGATAATCTCGAACTTCTATATAGCTGCTTATCCTTTATTTTACCCCCTTTAGTGAGTGCCTACATTATAAATATAGTTTACTCTATAAATATTAACAAGGGCTTCGGCAGGGCGTTGCTTGTAAAAGAATGAGTCACCCAGTAATTTTATTAATAAAGATATCCTTTTTTTACCTTCTTTCTATTTATTTGAAATCAAGAATGTGTAATTTTATGTTTCGAACTTGAAATTACGCAAAATGATGACGTTTGAAATTTTTTCATGAACTCACCTCATTTATTAAATCAATGAATAAAACTATTCTTAACATGATTGTACCTATTTTCCCAAAAATCCAGTTGACGAAAACATTAAAGTATTTAATTTAAGTTTTACTATGTGGACACGCGTAAAAATCCTGGCGTGTCCAGATGACGAAAGAATAAATAATATTTTTTTAAGTTTCACCAACTGATCACACTTGTGCCCAGCCTCTCGTGTCGAGATGGTGAATAACCCTATCGCTGTACCATCTGCGGACTGTGGGCTCATTCTATATGTTCAGGGTGGGATTCGGCAGATAGATACATCTGTGACTTATGCCACCAAAGATAAATATCACTTTTTATTATTTGTGTTATCTCTAATAATAATACTTAATTTGTGTTATTTTATAAAATTGACGTTGATTTAACTTCGAAGAATTAACTATAATTGTTAAATTGAAAAAGGATAGTGCTACGTACAAACGGGAATAATTGATGTTTATTTGAGATTCTAGACTTAAATTTTATTGCTTAAGATTGATCTTCTTAATATTACTTTAATTAAAATATATCTTGCTTGTTAAATTCCAAAATAAATGTTTGAGCGTCATTCCCCCGTACCCTGAGCG
Organism: Thumatha senex; assembly: GCA_948477245.1. Lineage (NCBI taxonomy): Eukaryota > Metazoa > Arthropoda > Insecta > Lepidoptera > Erebidae > Thumatha > Thumatha senex. Next base: position 25,134,669 of record OX419726.1, read on the forward strand.
GCATTACCCAAAAACAGGGGCAATGGCGCTTAAATATGTTTTTTTATTATGCTTCCCTACTACTAGTAGGTTAGAGATATATGTTTTTGTTTTAAAATTGTTAATTCCTCGATAATTTCAGATTTTATTAGTTTACTTTATTTTGAATTATAATAAATAATTTGAAAAATACACCATATTTTCCTTAAGTGAACGCCATTCCCCCTTCTTACCCTAATCACTTTCTATCACTCTAAAACAGTACCTATATGGTTGTTCTACAAAAACATGTTACACCCATCCTACAAAACTGTTCATTAGCTCGAAGCTTCAACAACTAACTAAAATAATTATATGGTTTTCTTTACTGTTAACTAAACCGATACTTGCGTTGGGAACTTCTAATGAACTCTGTGTTCTTTAATCTCACGAATTTAAAATAGGTACATAAACGATCTGATAAATCTTGCAAAAACAATGCAACATAAAAATATTATTTCACACATATTCGCTGAGGGCATTAACCGAAATGGTAATTAGCAATGAAGATTAGTAAGATTGGTCAAAGAGATTCGACGGACGGATACACAGCGACGACGGTCAGTGAGACGGTCCCGGCTGAGGTTCCAGGCCTTCTCTAGGTGCGTTCACAACCACAACACAATTACACAAACACAACCGCGAACACCATGCATGGAGGCAGACGCGTGCAACCTTTTTATACGGTAAACGTTTTCGCCCGCTTCGCGTACTTTTGCGCGTTTATCACTGTTACTTCCACTTCCGAATACGGTATTCCCATCGAAATAAAACTATGGGACACGGGACGAACTCCTTTAGCTCATATGGTGGACGTTACTAATGAGTTTGGTTTAAAAGTGCTCGCAGAACATAACTTTTTAAATGATAATAATATTGCTTTTTCACCATACGGACTCCTGGGGATTATGGTGGCGCTGTATGAAGGTGTGGATGGAGAGGCTTCGTATCAGATTCAACGAGGAATGCAACTTCCATGGAATAGAAACGTAATGAGGATAGGTTTCAGAGACATACACCGGACGTTAAAAGTGAGTTTTAGATTTTATGTATTTTGAATATATATTACAAAAGCGCAGGTCACGTCAGGCACACAGTCCAGTAATAAATCCTGTTGGAATAATTATATTTATTTATGTACTAACAAGTTGTGCCTCGTGCCCTTGACTCACCTGCTATATGCTCCCCTTTTTCATCGTGCCAGTAATTTCATCATTGTTAAAATAATATATTTATTTTTAGAATATTTTTACACGCTGTCCCTGCGATTGGTATCCAATATTTGTTTTCGTTAAAACCTGCCGCGGCTTACAGCGAATCAATTACATAAAAACAAAAAGAATGCCGAAGAAGTCTAGTTGTTTTCAAATTTTGCGTTTATCATATTTAGCTTTTAAAAATAGATAGGTATAGATTTTATAAATAAGAATCGAGTCAGTGAACTTGAAAAAACACCTAAAAATTTTTCGCGTGAAAGCTTAACAAACAAACCTAAATTCACATTTATAATATTAGTAAAGAAGTATAGATTAAAACATTGTTCCACACGGGGTTCGAACCCAATAACCCAGCAAGATTAATCGCAGACACTAATAAGGTCCGTATTCCAGAACTTTACTCAATACTCAATCAACGCTTGAGACTAGATTTTGCCTTATAAAATCTACTCTCAAGTGTTTCTTGAGTATTGACAAAACGTTCTGGAATACGGCCCCTAAAATTTACTCTCAAGCGTCGATTGAATGTATAGAAACGTTCTGGAATACGGCCCTAACTGTCAATGTCTGCATTCGATGCTATTATCGAGTTAGTAAGATAAAACAATAATCTTTATAATATTTTGATGTGGAGAAAAATTCATGAGTTCTAGCCGTATCTGACTCGAACCTGAGCGTTATTTCTCCAATCCAATTAACCACTATTTAATCAAGCGCGGATCCACTATAGTGGGCACGAAGGGCATGCCCACAACCCAAATTGACACCAAACTATAATGGCCTATTGAGATATTAAGACTTTTATTTCCAAAGCCTTAATAAAAACTTAATGGTGAGTAATTTGGATTTGTATCCAATGTGTATTTGGTGAGGTTAAGCTGTGGCTTAACGTCACCAAAAATCGAAACGTTTAGGATATAATAGTGGTAGGTACTAGTAGTATAAACTTGGAATTTGTGCATACTTGCTAGCTTGGACTGACGGTGACGGCCAATTTTCAGAACTAGTTTCTGAAAATTGGCCTGAAGGTGCTGAAGGTCGATAAAAACGGACATCCATTTCACAAATTCTCTAAAAAACTCTGTGTTTACGTGGTGATTTGGTCACAGCTGCCTCGGCTTTACCCACTCGATATTATAGATAGTCAGGTTCCGCCAATACAATTTCTTGGTCAGGTCATATGTTAGGTTAGCAGGAGGTCCATCGTAGGGCCGCCAACTTGAAGACCACTGTTAATAGTCCTGTGCATTGTCGATGTGATTGTGACAGAAGTCTTTAATTCACTACATGTCGCCATGGCTTTCCATCAGGCGGGCGGCGTCACTTTGGCGAGCTACGAGTATGGTTTTACGCTGCGCCAGCGGCTCAATGCTTCCTGTTACCTCAGTAGTCTATAATATTATACATTTAACAAATATGTTAAATATATAATATATAACAATTATAATAAAACGAACAGCACGTCTCTGCTAAGTTTCGAACGCGTCCAGTAAGTACCTCGCGGAACCGTCCCAAGGTGAGAACAGTATTTGACGCAGGGAAGAATCTGCGTCTTGTACAACAGACATCTCCGAAGCGGCGAGCTTATTTAATAAAGTTACACATACATAATAATGTTACACATCACTACCATCTGACGGTTAACCCTCGCTTCAGAGCGGAGCATGTCTGTTCTTCTACTGACAACTATGACTCTGTTAATTTACTATTTAAAATATATTATTATGTATTATGATTTGTCTTTGTACGATATCCATCTAACCAGTACTAAGTTCAGGGAAAAAAATCTTTTATTAAATGAAGAGTTTGTTTTTTTTTGGTTGAACGTGCTAATCTCAGGAACTACTGCTCGGATTTGAAAAAAATCACGCACTACTCTGAAGACCGGAGCAGTAATCTTTGTCGACAAATCGGGCAGAGATAAAACATTGTTGTAGAATTTATAAACGATGGGATTAAATAGGAGCGAAGGTAGTTTGATCGAAGTGTAAGTCACGGGCGAACTCTCCAGTTTCTATACACATTATCGTGGAATCTGGATGTTGTTTAAAAGGTTTCGGTTGTACTAATTTAGGACTAGTAGAATTTTATTGGTTCTCCTGCGGATATTCTTGTCCTGGACAAGACTGTCCGCTTTCGCAGAAACTTGGACCTTCAATAGGATCTGTATGTTACGACGAGTAGTCCGGCTCTTTTATGTGTTGCTTACAGGTACTATTTATTTACATCTTCTCATACCTAAATTACTGGATTCCTTTAAAAATTTAGAAATAAGAATTTTAATTTCTTACTAGAATATTATTATGTTATTAGGTACATTTTAAATACCTAAATTATCTTACATTAATTTATTTTAAAGTAGGTAAGTAAATAACTAAGAAATGAAATGACCAAGAGAAGGAAACATAAAATTTTATGTATTTCTACCGTTATATTATCTACGAAGACGTACTAAATTAAAAATGAATGAATTCTTAGTGTTTGGTGCTGTAAAAATGGCAGCCCGTTTTGGTGGGATGCAGCTTGCCGGTCACGCGGTGTGCCATGAATTTTCAGTGATTTCCCTCGATTAATTTTACTATAATGTATCGAAATTTACCAGATTAATTAATATTTATGATAACTGCTTTGCTATCCAAGTAGTGGCGGACTGACATCAGAAGCCCGGGGCGGCAAAGCTGAATGAGGCCCACAAACTTAAAAAAAAAAGAAGTTTTACAAGCTTTTTATGCAGTTTACATTTAATTTTGTATGTATAAATAAATGCTTACTTATATTTATTTCGTTAAAGAAAGAACCTTCCCCTTCCCTTCCCTTTAAGTGAAATTTTAATTCGACTTAAATTACATAGGCTAAATAAACATACATACCTACAATATAGAATGGAGGGTTTAATTGATTTGTTTAACCAATAAGGTGCTAACCAATCAAATAAGTACTTACCAATATTTTTTAAGGCGATAGTACTTGTATCTAGGAGTAGACTTATGTAGATAGTCAAACCTAACAATTCCGAACACTGGTCATGACAGTCTCATGACATACTTAATTGTTAACCACATCAATAATCTCTCACGATTAGAACAAGCTCATATACATACCTATGTCCCTAATAACCGGGCCATCTCCTACCCAGCCCGGACGAGAGTAGTCCGCAGGATGTTGTGTGTCTGTGTCAAGTTGTGCGTCGCATCAGGGCGCTGGCACTCCAGGTTGCCCTCGAAAAATCTGAGGCCGTGTTCTACGAAGGACCTCGGCGAGGGCCCTCTCGAGGCTCGTAAATTGTCTTAAGCGGTATCGCTGTATGGCAAAACCATAAAATATTTGGGTCTGATTCTTGACAGCCGATGGGGCTTCACTGAGCACTTCCGGCATAATGCTGCTGTGACCGCAGCGGACGTTAGCGCATCGCGTGAACTTATCGCACCTTCCCTTACGAGGCGGCGTGCCTTATAGCGGGGGGCCATCCTTGGGATTTTGAGACTAGAGTCCTACGGTGGTTGTACGTGGATGTTGTCCTGGTGTGACAAACTGGAGGTCGGCCGCTTCCGGAAGAGATCGATCATAGGAGACACTCGCTATGATCTCTTCCGGAAGTGGGCCGAGAGACCCACCGAGGGCGCGCAGCTCATGGGGACATCCGGCTCATCCTACGGCAGTGGGTAGATAGGGTGCACGATACTCCGACGTACCACCTCATTCTGCTTCTCACGGGTCATGGCTGTTTTGCCAAATACCTGTGTGAGGTGGCGGGTGTGGAACCGGATCCGGGCTCACGGGCAGCGTTGGGCTGAGTCTGTCGTTTCCAGCCGTGGTGCGGGTCATGGCTTGCAGTCGACGATGTTGGGTCGCAGTCAGCCTTTGCTAGCGCGGTGATGGCGGCAAAAAGAGAAGAGTTGCGGATGCGGGATCGAGCACGACGAACGCTCCCGTCCCGCTGGCAATATCGGCTCCTCCGGCTACTTTACGGCCGTACAATTGCCGTCGTGTTCCAGGGTGCCTTCTAAAGGCCCGATTCGGTCACTCCCCTCCCCCCCCCCCCCGTTCTCAGATTGACGTCGAGTACGGCTCGAAGCGGGCACAGGCTAATCTTCTCTAGAAGATCGTGGGGGGCAGCACAATTAGTCCCCCGAGAAGAGCCTCATTTTGGGACATTCCCGAGTCGTCATGAATATATCCCGCAACCCGGTTGGGAATAAAACTGAACACCGCCGGGCTAAGTGGATAGGACGGCCCCCAAGGATCAGGAATCCAAGAGACCGTTCCTGCTGCCCCTGCAGTAGGAGTGACGGCGCGTAAACGCATTCCCCGCGGCAAAAAAACGTCCCTAATAAACTTGCACTACAAATCATCAAATCAATATCATCAAAGCAATATAATGTACCTACTCATAGGTTCATATTGACTAAGAAGTCAAGGAACTACGAATTATAATTTCTAGGCTAAATTATACAAAGAATTACTTCTTAGATGGTTTTCCAACTACTCGAAATTTCACTAACTTACCATTGCACTCATTTATACCGTAACATCTAAATACTTTGAAGGAATAACATCGCGTTTATTATTTTACTATTTGAAAAAAGGCTCCTTTCCCAAAAATATCAGACCAAAAAGCCTGGATGGCTGTTGTGTTTTGATCTTGATGAAATTGTGATAATAAGCACATATTGGAAGTTTTATTTAGAATTTCATCAGGGGAACGTTGAGGCACTTGTGCCCCCCCCTAGACCTGGGCCCTTACGCCCCTTTGTTAGTCCGCCACTGTATCCAAGGTTGATTATAATGTAGAATAAAGGATTGCTCTGGGCTACATAACACAAAATAGTAGTTTCTAAGTTAACGTGTTCAAACCAACTCATCTGCTTTATAATATGAGTAAGTTTAAATAGGTACCTACATAAACTAACGATGTGAGGTGTTCGGCACTTGCCCTAATACTATGGTCGCTAATCTCTCTACTTGCATCAAGGTGTTTATTGGAAATGTATTCACAACGGTAGCTTAATTGAAAGGGGATTTTTTTTTGTTTAATACCTTTTAACCATATCTTATTATTCATATTTTTTTAATCTTCTTTCTTATTTTTAAAATGTCCCAGTCCTCTACGTCTTAGTCAAGTCTAGTCTTAAGTCAAGGTCAGTCTCACCCCAGTTTAGTGGTAGTTGTTATACTGAGATTTTCAGTGGATTTTACACGGCAAAATAGAAAATAGCATTTCACTGCATATTATATCATTGTCTTTCACTATAGCACGTTCGCACAACTTTTATGTCCAAGAAACCATCACTCGCACATTACATAGATAGATGCATTAGTTTTAAAAAATAATATACAGCAAGCGTCCGCATTTGTCAACTTTCCCGCTTAAAATCTGAAAGGGGATAGAAGTCGTGATTTTAGTTCACAAATCTGACACCATAACTATTGGTTGTATTGGCATTAGCGCTACAGTTTTTATTATAATACATGCGTAATAACCATCAAACATTCTAATATATAGGTATCTACCGACATACTTAATAATATTTTGTTTGATTTCAGACGTACTTCGTACCGGAAGAAGGATTTCTAGCAGGGCTAGCATTAAACAATGAAAACGTCACATTTAACGATCAATATAAAAAGATTCTACGGTTTTATGGTTTCGATTTAGAAAACGATCAATTGCCAACGCTTTCACCTGAATCAAACAATACCTCGAACGAAACGAGTACAGCTACGTCAACCATGAGTCCCGCAAGTTCCGGAGACAGTTCAACAACCGCTATGTCACCAGACAGTCAACCAGTGAGTGACGTAATTAGTACGCCTACAAGTAGAGAAGAAACAACCACTACAATAAACCCAAACGCTGAAACAATAGATACGTTAGATATACGCGAGGCCACGACGCCCATCACAAGTCCTTCGTCAGCGCCAAACGCAGAAAACACTCCTATCACCTCGGCTTCAATAGATGCTACTATCAGCGAAAGTGTTACTGAGATGACAGTCCCGGCTACAAATACACCTCAAGCACAGACCGAAACTTCAACTCTAGAACAAACAACGACCACTATTCTACCCAGTTCTGCAATGGACACCGAATCCGCTTCGTTAGCATCTTTGACAATGGATCCAACAACTAACAATGAAGTGGAGACATCGTCTATTGATATGAGTACTGCACAAATGACTACACTCGACAGCTCGTCGAGTACAACACAGTCAAACTCAGATAATATGTCTATTACGATGCAGTTCGATAGTTCTATTGGTTCTACCATTACCGCAACAGATAGTACAATAGCTTCCACAACAGATGGTCAGCAAACAGAACAGATATCCACGACATCTGTGGCAAACAATTCACCGCTGGAAACTCTAGAACGCAAGAAGAAATCCATTGTTGACTTTATATTTACGAATCCGCCATATAGAGAAGACTATCTGGATTACAGATCTTATGACGTCAAATCTAATTTTGATGATAACACTTTTCTTGTAAACGGGCTAAATAGTATTGAGGTAGGTATGTTTTTTTCTTTATTTACTACAAAAATTTCATTATGTATATAGAATTTATAATAGGTATTACACCTTCTTACGTTGCCAATATTCATTGTATTATCATCATTTGGTCACACCAGATCAGTCAGTTCAGATCAGTTCTCACGGTAAACCTTTTAGTTTGTCCCATTATAATCTGCTCATAACGTAAGTCATCGTGAATTCATGAAATGCGCACGCGGCGCTTACCCTCACAACACAATGCATTCTCACTAATTATACTGGTGAGCGTTACCACATCACAATTTGTATTACGAATTCGCCACAGCCACCTTGTTATTCAGTTCGTTACAAGCAAATTGATGTACAAATTTGTTCAACAGGTGACATACATGCACTATGACACAGTATTGGAGTACGCCTATCTGCCTCATTTAGAAGCGTCTGCGTTACGTTTGCCACTGGACAGCGATCGATACTACTTGCTAGTTATACTGCCAGCTAGAGGAGGCATGCCAGAAATTGGACGACTTCTATCGCGGATGGCGAGGGAATCTGATTTGTCGGACATCTACTCCGTGTTGCGACCACGACGAGTAAAAGGGATTGTGCCGAGCTTTACTGTAAAAGGTCACATTACTTTAACAACCGATTTACAAAAGGTAAAGACCATTGATTATCAAGATATTTAAGGAATTTACAAATTACATAATTAGGTAGATTATAATGCTAGTTCTGCAGGGCATGGGAAAATATTTAGGTAAGTAGATGGATGTTACGAAAAATAACATTGTAACTACTATTGATTGCTGACGTATCAATTCGTACTACACTTAACTATGTTGTTGTCACAAAACATAAACAAAATAACACCAAAATGAGGGGTTAGCATAGGCTGGAGTAAAATTTTCACTAAATATAATTTAATATTACACATACCTACACGCATAAGTGTGAAATTGTTACTCCAGAGATATATCTGTCACGACATGAGGTCCCAAGTGCATTCCCCCAAAAAAACAAAAAACAATGAGTTCGCGATGCTCTAGCCTATCTTGCAGCTCGGTAGCGTGATGGGTTAGTGGATATTTTGGCCCCATTCCAGGGCCGGGAGTCTCACCCAAAGGTGCCCAAACTTCTAACGGCATTTCACCACATACACAAAAACAATCTGTCACTCGAAATCGATGCTGCGGGGAGGTTTTCGAGCGTAGATAGCCTTAAGTTAAGGTTTTGATTGTACACGGGTACACACGACACCCATCTCCTCTTCTCTTGTCTTATTGTACTAGCAGTTGCTTTTAAGCTCTACCTGGATGTACCGTCCACTTTTATATGGCTGCTAGGAGCAGTTATTGTTTGGCTTTTGTTTTTCGGCATTGACAGGAGCGACTGCCGTCTGACCTCCCATAATTGCACCAGTTGAGATCACTTAGGCCCCGCGGAGATCATGTTGGGGCCCCTTTACATACAACACCCATCTACCTTCAGTAACCAATGCAACGGGCTACAAAGTAATTCAGTTCCTAGGCAGGACCCAAGTCTACACTAGTACAATTCCACATACATACATATTGTCACGCCTTTATCCCCGAAGGGGTAGGCAGAGGCATACTATACGCCCACATTTCATCTTATGCATTTTTGTCTCACGTAACAGATGGTGAGCCCATTACCGTGTTTAAACGGACAGGCGCTGGCTGTGGCGAACTGCTGTTGAAAATTTTCAAGCCAGCCATTAGGCCTTCAACCAGACTTAGCGACTGCCATTTTACTGACAACCGGGACCAACGGCTTAACGTGCCTTCCGAAACCCGGAAACCGAATGTTCCTTAACGCAGTGATCGTTTACATAACACTGAGTCAGCGGGGCCACGTGCGCTTCTAGTTTAATTTGAATTATCTATAATGCAAATATAAACGTTTTCTTTCCTGGCAGCTAGGTGTACGAGATGTTTTTGAGCCACGACAAAGAGATTTCACACCAATGACAAAACAAGCTGGGGTGTATGTGCGAAGCATAGAACAAGCTGTGTCCGTCGCCATCCGGAAATATCGACCCGATGATCACAAGAAACATAGTTAGTGATTTTTGTTTGTTAAACCTTCTTTTAGAAACTAAATAGTTAATAGTGCTATTTTCAAACTTTCGCATATTCATACTTTATGCATATAGATACTACTCAGGACTTCACGCGAAACAATATTTACTTGCGTAAATCGGTCCAGCCGCGACCCCGGGCCCTGCAAAGTAAATATTGTTTCCCGTGAAGTCCCGAGTAGTATATAAAATAACAAACTTTCATATATTATGAAAGTAAAATAAACGGATAGGATAAACGTGATTTTTCGAAAGGGTAGCTAACCCTAAAATTTTCAAGTTCCTATGTTTAAGGGTTTCTGCTAGGCGTCTAAAGTTAAGTGAGTCACCTCGTAATTTAATTAATATAGATAAATATATAGTATCACGTCACATAATACACAAAGTAGGTACCTACTTACGAAGTTTGTATTAGTTTCATGCTTATGTTTAAAATCAGTTCCACTCAAGATGTCTCCATTAGTTACGTCGTCAATCAACAATCACCACTTCTTCAGTCACATCATGCAGAACCACCTTTATATTCTTCAGACTCAAATGGCACGCAAAAGTACAATATTCAAATAATAGGGCAGTGTTCGCAACTTATAAAACAGGGGCCCTACAGATGCCGTTCCGGCTTGATCCATTTAATTGCCTACCTACACTGATGGATACAGTGGCCGTGGGTTCGTTCGTGGTCACCCGCAAGACTGGGGGTCACTCGTCGCCGTCACGGACCGATGCATCGTTCGTGATACATCGGCGTCGGCCAGCGCCGGAACATCCTTGGCTGTAAACGATTCGCCCCGAACATTTACTAAATTGATTTTTCACAAACCACAATTAGGTTTTAGAATGGACAAAGGAAAAGGTCACGCAAAGTCATGCAGCCTAGATATAAAATACTAAAACATCATTGTTATGCTAACTGAGATTACCTTAATTTGATAGCAGTTGGTAGTCATATGATGATTGCGATATGATTCCATTGCAATTGTCGTTAGGCTTAGCAACTGGCTCGCTTATATACTAAACATTATACCCAGACCCAGATAATAAACCTCTTTGAATGCAATTCTTAGCACTAAGATTGGTGTCCTCGTTTTCCAACAGAAGGATTGTGATAATTGTGACCAAAAGAGTGCAAAAACGAGGTGTCAAGTACCGAGGGCAATGAGTCGCTATACACTGCATAATCTATTGTCTCGGCGGTTGCGAGCCGGTGCCGGTGGCGCAATGCAGCGGCGACACGCGCTTTTGCTTCCATTGATGCGCTGTGTGCCCCGTGCTACGCTCGACCATCGACAATCATTAGGGAAATCACCCGCAGCCACAGCGACCTCATTGCTTAATCGCGAGATGAAAATGATGATTTGCTGATAGTCTCGTCTCTCATCATTTCAATTACATTAAATGAGTGTAACTGAAAAAATACTAGATGATTATTTCCTGTTGGTACAGTTGGCTTATTCAATTTCGATTATTACGATAAGACTGTTAATATGTATTATTTGAGTTGCAAGGACGTTCGTATTGTATTGATATTATGAATTTCATATTGTAACGTCATGAGCGGCAAACTCTGGCTGTAATCAAACTTCTGACATCATATCTAAAGAGATCCGTTTTGATAGGAGCAATTTTACCTAATATAATATTGTGAAACATTTTTTTTACACAGCGCCGTCTAGCTCTAAGTAAGCTAATATAAGCTTGTGTTATGGGATTTAAACAACTGATATACAAACTTATATATTTCTAATTTCATACATATTACACATAGGAAACACCTAAACTCCGAAACAAAATTTGTAGATCACACAAATATTTTTTCCGACTCGGGACCTCAGTTGCGGCAGTCGCATGCACTAGCACTGCGCCACCGAGGAAATATATCTATAGTTCATGAACCACATCAACATTGTACATCATCGGTTACGGAAGGCCGTTACCTACCTACCGTAACTAATGACCACACGTACTAAATCACCAGCTCACTTATGATGGTACTTAAGTATACCTACCTAGTTATAAATGCACATCAAACCAAACTTACTGATAAAGGGGACGAAAGTAGACTGTCTTGGTAATGCAAAAGTAGTATGTGTGACTTGCTGTCTTGCTGTGCAGACATCACAGATTCGATGCCCGGGTAATAGGAATAGTACCTAATTAAAATCTATTTGCTGCTATGCGTAATCCAAAGAATACTCGTAGTTAGAAAGTAAAGTTTTTGGCGGGATGAAAAGGATACGGCCGAAACTCGTATAATTTTTAAACTAGTGTGTTTACCAGTGTTTATGTGTAAAAATGGTGGTTTCTATTCAAAAGCTTCGACAATGTGCACAATGGGAAATGATAAATGCGGCCTTTATTTTTGTTTCTTTCCTAACTGTGGATACAGTAGGGATTTTGCGGATGCAGATTTTTTTACATCCCCGACGCGGATTATCGGCACTGTACGGGCTATAATGACCGTACATTTCGCGCGGTCAGGAAAAAAAATCATTATTATATATATATTAAAGACATTTTTACGTTCAGGTACTAAGGTTCTAGTATTTGAAAGAGATGACGTAAGAACTAAATGCGAGATTAGGGTAAACCAGGAACGTCTAGAGCAAGTGAATGAAATTGTGTATTTAGGGAGTATGTTTAGCGCGGATGGAAGATGTGATTCGGATGTAGAACGGCGAGTAGCTGCCGGAAACAAAGTTAACGGTGCTTTGTCCCAATTAGTAAAGCGACTAAGAATCGAAAAAGAAGCACGACTGGCGATTCATAACGCAGTGGTAGTGCCAACGTTGCTTCGGTAGCGAAACCTGGGTATGTCAGCAGATGCATGAAAGTAAATTGAATGCTGTGGAGATGCGACCACTTAGAAAATTGTGCGGCGTAACTTTGGCCGATCGAATTCGTAACGGAGTGATACGCTATACGACAGGTTTGAATGAAAGTATCAGGGTTAAGCTGGAAAAAGGCGTGCTCCGTTGGTTTGGACACGTCCAACGAATGAGTGAGGATCGATTGACGAAGAATATTTATTGTGCGAAAGTAGAGGGTAGGAGTCAGGGTAGGCCGAGATTTACATATGAAGACCACGTAAGCAGATTGCTCAAAAACGGAAAAGTCAGAAGTACTCAGATACCCAGACGAGCGTGTATGAAGCGATTGATGAACCTTCAAGAAGCGAAAGAGGTGTGCATGGATCGCGAAGCCTGGCGATCTGTCCTCTCTGACTACCCAGTCAGGGAGACAGCGTGAAGATAGTTAGTTAGTTCATGTCAAGCAAACAGACCTACCAAGCAGCGTACCTTTTCATAAAGCAATCAATACATTTTATAATCAGATTACTTGCTTAGCATTAAATTATTACTTTTACAAATCATAGAAGTATTATTTTAGTAAGTAGGTAATGGTTACCAAAAAAAAACAACAAAAATCATTGAAGAGCCAAATTACTTGACTCTGCCCACGGTCTGGCACTGCTGAAGCAGAGAAAACATAAAAGAAATAAAAGTGAAAAGAAAGTGCGCTCTTATTGTAAACACCTTCCATTTTAAACATACATTTCTTTTTGCAGGGTACGTGACGAATCGTGATCCAGTTGTATTTTCAGCGACTTATCCATTTCTTTACTTCGTGATGGATGCCAACATCCATGTGGCCCTGATGGCCGGCAAGATGGTAGATCCACTCAATTCAAGGATATTATAGTAATTAAAACCTTCTTTGTATTTTTAATTTACATCACCTAAAAACCCTTAACTATAAACGGCGAGAAACTACTAGTACGTAACACTATAGGACAATAAACTATTACTAAAATAAACAAATATCCATCACGCCTTATCCCCGAAGGGGTGGCAGAGGCATATTATATACCCACTTTTCACCGTGTGGATTCCTGTCCCACGTAAAAGGTGGTGAGCCCATTGCCGTGATGAAATAGACAGACGCAGGTTTTGGCTACCTGCTGTTGAAATTTTCAAGCCGTAAGGCATTCAACCAGGCTTAACGACTGCCATTTTACTGGCAACCGGGACCAACGGCTTAACGTGCCTTCCGAAGCACGGAAACGCTCGCAAATGTAAATGCCACTAAGTGGTCACCCATCCGAGGACCAGCCATAGTGGAAGTTGCGTAACTTATGTGATCGTTTACAGAACACTGAGACCGCGGGGCCACGAGTGCAACTATTACTATACTATACATATTTATAGTAATACCTTTGTCCCCGAAGAGGTAGGCAAAGGCACACTGTACGCCCAGATTTCACCCAAAACCTTTTTGTTTCACATAAGAGGTAGTGAGCTCTTTGCCGTATTGAAATGGACAGGTGCTGGTTGTTTCAAGCCGCAGGCCTTCATGTTACCGCCTGTCAAAACTAAGAATATAGGTAGGACCTACCTAAATAATCATCTATATCCGTAGACAGAGCTACGTCTATATCTCATACTAGTTGTCCCGCCCGGCTTCGCCCGTGACATACTTAGAACCCCATGGCACCCATTTAATCCCATCGTTTATTATAATGTATGAAGTTTTTCCGATTTCGTTGATTACTTCTTCGCTCTCCAGTACCTACCTACGCCCGCACGGCCTGGTCGAAATATGTAAATATTATCTACATAAACTGTACTTAGTTATGAAATAATTTATTTTGATAAGGATTAATAGCATGAGTAAAATAAACGCGTTTAAATGTAGTCCAAAAAAAATTCAAGATTATTGAATAAAAAAATGGTTGTTGTGCCTCACTCGACATAGTGTACAGTGTGTCGCAGACTTTTTTGTAGATATTTATAAGATCTACAATTAATTCGAACATTTTATGGATCTATCTTTTATAGTTTAGGCAGCGTACGCAAAATAAGTAACTTTTCTGGTTGATTTTTTACACCTTGTGACCGAAAAACCCAAATATCTTACGGAACTCTATTTTTTCCAAAATAAAATATCGCCTATGTTACTCGTGGATAATGTAGCTTTCAAAAGGTGAAAGAATTCATAAAATCTGTCCAGTACTTTTTGTGCCTATTCATTAAAAACAAACAAACAAAGTTTTCCTCTTTATAATATTAGTGTAGATATTCTCTACTTCGCATTACAAGAGTATTACGAACTAAGGGCCGTTTTTCAGAACGTTTGAGGCTAGTTTTTGCCTTATAAATACTACTCTCAAGTGTTTATATAGGATTGAAAAAAGTTCTGGAAAACCGCTCTGACTCCATGAGACTCCATGCATAGCTCGCAGAGTAAGCGATAAACTCAAAAACAAATTATTATACATGACACCGCGCGCAGCCCGCTCTTCAGTTTTAATTTTGTAATCTGAATATTATGCGACGAGTAATTAACGACAAAATTGGATCGTATCAGCTCAGAATGACAACTTCGCTAAATACCCACTTCGTGAAATGCCTAATTCGCGAATTTCCAACTTCACGTTAAGCCAACTTCGCGAATCGCCAACTTCTCAAAATTAAAATGAAATTTGCCACTTCCATTCCGTGGTCCCATTGATGGGACTACGAAAAATTCCCTTTGGCTAATGGAAACACGGAAAGTAAGATGTCCTGGCTACGTGGGAATCATGTCGGGCAATTTTAGCCGCGAAGGGGAAGTACCAAGAAGTACTGGGTTGCATGGGCGTACCCAGGGGGGGGGGGGTTGGCTTATGCAGCTGCCCCCCCCCTGGATTTGGCTCATGTGTGTGTGTGACTTTTGTCGATAAAAGTAAAAAAAAAAGTTAAAATAAAAAATACTTCTCGATAACTAACTGACTATCGGGGTAGTCAAAGAGGACAGATCGCCAGGCGCGATCCATACACAGACGTATGTCGCTTGTTCGCTACTTGTAGATTCATCAATTGCTTCATACACGCACGTCTGGGTATCCGAGTACTTTGACTTTTCTGTTTTTGATCAATCTGCTCACGTGGTCTTCATATGTAAGTTCGGCCTACCCTGACTCCTTCTACCCTCTACTTTCGCACAATATATTATATATTCTTCGTCATTCGTTCCTCATTCATTTGTTGGACGTGTCCAAACCAAACCAACCTACTACCAACTTCTAAATGTTCTTAAAAAGATAGATTATGGTCGTATAAGATAGATCGAAGGAGCGTGTGTATTGTTGCGTGAATAGGAAGAGGCCTACGACCAGCAGTGGACTGCCTTAGGCTGATTGGATTGATTCATTTTCGCACGGGCGTAGCCAGGTTTTAGTTTTTGGGGGGTCCAATACTTGTAATAATGTGTAAATTTTTGATGGAGTGCACAGTAATTTATGCATTCTAAAGCAGATTTTAGATGCAATATGGCTCTACCTACATCTTCGGGGTCCATGCCAGCCTCACCTTCGAGTACGTGTACCTGCTGACTAACAAACGAGGTAATGGCGAAGAAAAGGTGAATTCGAGACAAAGCACTATACCAACCCGTCTGGCCAGCGTGGGAGGTATAGTAAGGACAAATCCTCCCAATATGAAGGCACAAACAAGAGACGGGCTCCAGCTCCTGTCACTTCCACTGTTCTCGATTACGTAGTGATCGGGGTAACGACGGAAAATGGGATGCCAAGGATGCCACGGGCAATTATTGTTTCCCGTGGATCACCAGAATGCCCATATGTTGATCACGTGCATATACGAAATCATAATGTGGATTTCAAATAAAACTTAAGGCGGTGTAGAAATTAATAGTAATAAGAATTTATTAATAATGATTAATATTTTTGAAAGTTGTAAATTACAATGAACTAGAACCTATCAACGAATGAACTGAAATAAACTCTTTAAAAGAATTATAATAGTACCGTAAAATAAAATGTACATACTTACACAAACTAAATATTTTGCTAATTTATTTATTTATTTATTTTATTCTCTTTATTTACAATACAAATATACAAATTACATTTTTAAATATATTATTATTATTTATCTATCACGCCTTATCCCCGAAGGGGTGGCAGAGGCATATATATTATATGCCCACTTTTCACCATGTGTATTCCTGTAAATATATCTAAAAACAAATATATATTATCTAAAAATAAAATATAAATATTAGCCCACCGGCATCGAGTACAGGGACCAAGCTACCGGTGGTTAGGGTTCCAGAGACAGAAACCTTCAAAACGTTCAAACCTTATAAAACTTTAAAACACTTCTTTAAAATTTGCGAATGTTGTCTTATTAAAGCCTAATGCCTTATTTCTAATGTCATATAAGCAATTTTGCACACTTGACATAGGCGGTAGTGTTGTAACAATATCTAAGCCTTTATTTTTAAACGATTAATGGTTTTAGCATATAGTTCAGGTACAGGTCGAGTAGATTCCTTTACCGTATATTTTAAAAGAGCAATTTCTATCACAACTTCATTTTTTGACAAATCAGGCGTACATGAATGATCTGTAACTCTTTGACTTTGTGCTGAAAATAATAATAATAATTTATCACATCATTTTTGCAGTTATGCTATCATTATCATCGACTGCAGCATTGCGCTTGTAGGTGAGATTGCTTGGACCTCGAATATCTTTGTGGGCATCTTTATACTTCGTCAATGCTATCTTTAATAACTTAGCAGAATTAATGTGGTCTAATAGAAATAAGAAATTTACTGGCATCTATTTTTATAAATTGTACTGAAAATCAACTTACCACTCAAAAACTACCATTGAAATAGATTTATTTTTGCTCATTTGGAGTCTTAAAGTCAGAGAAAGTAGTAGATTGACTTATATTGAGATGAAATTTGTACTCCGACAGCCCCGTTTGAAAAATTTAAGATTTAAATAAAAATTGTTACTTTCATACTGATGATTATATTTCCCCGATACTTCATTTTTTTGTAAGAGGAGCATCTCCACAACTCCAACTCATTATAAATGTTTTTACTTTATGATTCTGATGCTCTGCATACAAGAGAACCGTACCACCTTTTATCTTAATGAAACTGATTTCTTGGTGAGAGGACATTGTTTCAGTGCAAAAGTAAAACTGCAATCCGTAATATTTGACAAATCAAATAGAACATCAACTCCATCTTTTAGTTTGTGGCCATTGTGGAAAGGCCCACTAGTCCGCCAATGTCATGTTTCAGACTGTTTCTGTTCGGATTAGGAGGTTACGAAAGGACAAACTGACAAACTTATTCAACGGTCTGTCAACTGAAGAGCCAAAATGAATTTGTTTTCCGACCAATTGTTTAAAAACTATCTGTTCTTACTTAAGTGTATACATATATAAAACTAAACATGTAGTAGATAAATACAATTTTAAACTAACATACGCTACGTTTATATTTTTATTATCATTATCTTAAATCTGTGAAATAAAATTACTAAACTAATAATTACCTAGTTTATATACAAGACGGGTTAAAGTAGTTCAAGTGACGTGGGTCGAGGAATATTAGAAGGAATTATATTATAAAGCGAATATATTAATTTATTACAACTGAAAAATATATGGCCCAAGTCTCCATCTTCAAAACCGCATTCGCAAACGAATTGTCCCTTATTCTAAGTTTGGCCAAAAATACAGGTGTACATGAATGACTTAACAGTAGACGACTGATTAAAGTAATTGTGTTTTTATCTAATTTAAACCAGGGTTTGTGAAATTGCTTTTAAGTTTTTGATATATATTCCAAATTCTAGTCCATGAGTTTATGATGATCAAGGATGAGCATAGATCGTAGGAATATATTTCTGGATGATTAAAAGTAAACATACCAACTGACATGGAATTGATGTCAGTTGGTGTGTAAGCCAACAGAAGAAAATAACATTGTATTTTTAAATAAAAATTATTAGAGGTTCATAATGTCTAGGTGGACCACGGGCAATTATATTTTCCCGTGGTTCACCTAGGTGGACTAAGGGAAAAAAATATTTCCCATGGTCCACCCAGGTGAAACACGGGAAAAAGTATTTGCCCGTGGTCCACCCAGGTGAACCACGCAGGTGGACCACGGGCTATAAACGGATTGATTCTGGCAATCTTTGGAAATACCCTACAGCTGGACGAGCGTCTCACCGAATTTGAGGTAGTACTGGGTAGCATAAACTGGCCCATATCGAGTTTATGCAAGTTGCGAAGAAAGGGGGAGGGCACACTAAGCCTTTCGTCCACCTTTTCGACATTTTCCACTTTCGGAAAGGTGAAGGAAGGCACTGGTGATGAATGACCTTTTTAGCAGTTGTGGAAACAGCAATATGTATGTCGGCTCGGTAAGCATACTTAATACTGAAGCTCACCGATAGGTATTCCTGAACACCCTCACTGTATTCCAGTGTATGCCCCGACCTTGGGCACTGAACGAGCTCTGAAGCACTGGCGAGGCAGTTGAGGCCGTGTATGAGGACATAACGACAGCATTATACGTTACTACCAAGGCTCACTACAACGTTATTTTGGGGGGTACTTTACCGCCAAAGTGGGACTACAACAATGCGGTGAAATCGGTATTTAAGGCGTGGCGTCTTTACAGAGCTTTTTAACGTTTTCGAGCCGCAGAGGCTCTTTTTATTGAATTCTTACTTTAAGAAAAGCCCCACTGACATGGACTTGGCGAAGACTCCGACAAGGTCTTGTGACTTCGCCAAGTCCATTATTAGGAACGAGATAGTCTAATTCATAACGGACAGTAAGTGTATATTTGTGTGATAAACTGGTTTAATACCGGAAGTGGTCAACTTGACGGAGCATCTCTAAATTTTAAATTCGGCACCGTAAGGGCACGCATGATAAAGCACAGTTACTTTCTGATCTACTGCGCTCCAAATAGATTTGAGGTCCGAAAAGTATAATCCGAACTTTAAAATTGTTTCTATCTGCTGGCGTACTACCCCAATTGATCCCTAGTCCGTTTTTTTTTTCAGTTTAGTATTGGGCAGTCACATGAGCAAACTCCTAAAATATATATAAGTATAATATTCCTAAAATAAAAAAGTAAGTAAAAATAAAAATAAAAGTAAGAAAGGAAATGTCTATAACACCTTTGGTTTCTGTTATAGCCACACAAGCCGGTGCTGCGATTCGCGGTACTGAAAATACTGCGGTGGTTTTGTGAAAGAACTCTCACATCCGCGGTCTTGCTACTAGTTATATCGTTGACCGTGCGAAGTGGAGGAAAAGAAGTAGGAAAGCAGACCCTGGCGCCGCGCCGTAAACACAACTCACCGTAAAAACAACAACGCCCGTAGGGGGGGGCCTCGAATCCTTACCAGAAAATCTTGATAAAACTGAACTTTTGTAAATGTCTCCCATTCTTAGTTTGCAACTCGACTTAAATCATGGCAACTAAATCGACAGAAATTCGCAAGTTATACATGGGGAATTATCCTAATATATAACAATATTTATGGCACGACTAGGCAATAAACCCTTAAATCTTTTCTTTTTCGTTTTATTGCCCAATATCTACACCAAGGTATTAATTGTAATTTATGCTGTTACTGTTTAATATTTTCATTACCTGCCGCGGATTCGAATTTAACAAATCAGACGTCATTAAAATATTTCCAGCTATTCTTGAGTTATAACTGGTTGTTAAACTTTGTTTTACTTATATAGATTTGGGAGCTAAACATTCATAAATGAAATAAGAAGAACTTTAACTACTAATGTGGTGAAAAGTGGCCTATGTAAAAGACTGTGAAGATCCCAGTTGCGTCTCGCGACGCCCGGGGTCCGCTTTCCTACGTTTTCTCCTCCACTTTGCACGGACGTCGGCATACCCTGTAGTGAGACCATTAGCACGCATGTCATCCCTTACGACATCAAGCCAGCACTTCTTGGGTCTTCCCCTGTTACCGGGACCCGGCGGGGCTGACATGCCCAGACATTTGTTTCCCACGTAGCTCGGCGGTTGCCGCAAGACGTGACCATACCAACGAAGGCGATACTCTTGCAACTTGTCTGCAATGTCACGGACGTGAAGGCTGCCGCGGATTGAAGAGTTCCTCACGCGGTCCATCCGCGTCACTCCACACATCCACCGCAGTATCGTCATTTCCGTGACACGCAGCTCCTGCTTGTGTCGCTCTAATGTTGGCCACGTCTCACTGCCACGTAAAATGACAGGTCTAATGATGGTTTTGTAGACCTGTCCCTTCAACCGGATCGGCATTTTAGGGTCACAAATGACACCGGTCACCTCCCGCTATTTGGCCCGCGCGGCAGCAATGCGTGACTTGACATCGCAATGAATATCACTGGACGTGTGAAAAATAGATCCCATGTATTTAACCTGGTCCGTGCGCTTGACCAAATCACCGCCTATGCGGACGGATGTGGGATCTGTCGAGTTTAGTGCCAAGTACTCGGTCTTCGCCACATTTAGTCTCAGACCGCCATTCTCAAAAGTCTCCTTTCACGCCTTTACACGTCGGCCCCTTTCCACGTCTGCCAGCGGACTAAGGACCGAACCCTGGTGTACCCCGACGGTGACGGGGAAGGGTTTCGTGTCGCCAACAGCAGTACGAACCATGGAATCGGAGTCACAGTACATGTCCCGGATAGTGTCAATATAGACCTCTGGAACCCCCTTGGACCGCAGTGCCCACCAGATCATCGCACGAGGAACACAGTCGAAGGCCTTCTGCATGTCAAGGAACATACAGTGCTGAGGCGTGTTCTTCGACCTGTATTTCTCTGCGACAACCCTCAGGGCAAAAACAGGGTCCGTGGTCCCATGACCAGGGCGAAACGCATATTGACACTCCGAGAGAGTACACTCCTGCCGGATCCGAGAGTCTATAATCCTCTCGAAGATCTTCATGGTGTGGGAAATCACCTTTTTACCGCAGCATATATAAGATATGTGCAAAAAAAATGGTTAAGGGGTCTATCGACGTCTTTGGGCCCAAGCCGACCTCACCTGCACGTTGTTACCTGCTGATCGACGGAAGAGGCTAAGGCGAGCAGGTGCTCATTATGTGTGCCAGGTGGGCCATTTTATTTTTTTGGCCTGGAGTGTACCTCCATGCAGCCCGCGGAAAGCCCCCGAAATAACTCTTGGGTTATGTTCGGGGTTCAGCGGCTGCAAGTCGGGGCTTAGGGCAAGATTTTTTTTTTGTTTTCGCGGGGAATGCATTTACGCACCGTCATCCCGGTGTGTGGGGCTCCCGGCCCGTGAGAGAGGGCCGTCCTACCCACTAAACCCCGCGGTGTTCCGCCTCACCTTAAAACCGACCCGCAGGGTAGGCCTGAGGTTAAATCACTGCGAGCCGGCAAGGGGCACCCCAGAACGGAGGGGTCCGTCTCGGGGCGGTCGATAAGCGACCACCCCGGAACTCCCTAAGGAGCTGAAGAACTAGCCCGCACCTCCACCGCTCTCGAGCGCTCCTCTGTAAGCAGAGGAGGTGAGAGCGGCCGGTACGGGCGTGCGCAAAAAGTGGGCACCCCCTGGAACACAGAAAGGGTGCCCGTCGCCAAGTGGCCAGTTGGGCGGGGTCCCCCGACCTTCCGCCCACGGCCAGACACTATTCGGGGGCGCGCATGTATTGAGCACGTCGACGCCCCCAAACAGGACGGCGGGGCGGGAGCGTCTGTCCCGTACGCTCCCGCACCCGCAACTCCTCACGTTTCGCCGCCATCACCTCGCTAGCAAACGAGGCGATGGCGGCCCAACACTGTTGGCTGCCGACCATGGCTTGCACCACAGCCGGCAGCGACAAATCAAATCCAACACGGCCCGTAAGGGCGATACGCGGCCCGTCCCACGCCGTGCACACGGCGAGTGTGTGCTCCGCCGTGTCCACGACGCCACTCGGGCAGTGGCGACACACGGGGTCCGGCTCCACCCCAGCCACCTCCCACAGGTACTTGGCGAATACGCCATGCCCTGTGAGGAGCTGACTGAGGTGGAACGTAGGCGCACCGTGTGCCCTCTCTACCCAAGCACGTAGGACGGGCCGGACAGCCCCCACGAGCCGGGGGCTAACTGAGGGGCCTACCAACCTCTCGGCCCACTTCCGGAAGAGATCGTCGCGAGCCGACTGTCTCCAGCGGTCGGTCTCGTCCGGAAGGAGCCGTCCACCGTTACTTCGCACCAGGGCGCTCTCCTCGTATACACTTTTGAGGACTCCAGCCTCGAGATCCCAGGGGAGACTTCCTGCAATGAGGCACGCCGCCTCGTAGGAGACGGTGCAGTACGCTCGTGCCGCCCTCTGCGCAATCGACCGCTGCGGACGCCGCAGCAGCGGGATTGTCTTGTCGCAGAGGGCGTGCGCCCAGATGGGCGCTCCATACAACGCCTTTGAGCGCACTACACCGTCGTAGAGGCGACGGCATGCACTATTTGGGCCTCGCCAGCCTTCCGGCGTACGATAACAACTTTGGCGACAGACGCTGGAAGTGCTCGACGAAGCCCCATCGGCTGTCGAGTACCAAACCAAGATACTTAATACACGACCCGACAGCGATGGGGGTGCCGCTCACCACAATCTGGCAATCTCGAGGGGGCCCTCGCCGAGGCCCGTGGAAGAATACGGCCTCAGACTTTTCGAGGGCCACCTGGAGTCCCAGCGCCCTGATGCGGCTGACCA
The DNA here is from genome assembly GCA_948477245.1 of Thumatha senex. Classification (NCBI taxonomy): domain Eukaryota; kingdom Metazoa; phylum Arthropoda; class Insecta; order Lepidoptera; family Erebidae; genus Thumatha; species Thumatha senex. The sequence goes on from OX419726.1 coordinate 25,158,049, forward strand.
CCTGGGCAACGCCCGCGGTGGCCAGGACTTTCGCCTCGCGAAAATCAGGGCCCCGCGCGGTGACTAGGGTATCGTCGGCGTAGCAGAGGACGCCGACTCCCCGAAGAGTAGCACCACGCAGGACCCAATCATATCCGATGTTCCACAGGAGAGGACCCAGAACCGACCCCTGTGGAACACCGCACGACATATTTGTGCGGACTACCCCCGACCGGGCAGGATAGGAGATGGCCCGGTCGACAAAGTAGTCCGCGAGAATGCGCCTGAGGTACCACGGGACATTGTGGTACCTCAGCGCCTCGGCGATGGTCTGCCAGGGGATGGTGTTGAGGGCGTTCGCGATGTCAAGCGATACCGCCAGCAACACCTCCCCCCGACCGACCGCCTCTTCGACGCTGTCCCGGAGCCGGGAAATGGCGTCCAGGGTCGACCTCCCGCGATGAAATCCGTATTGGCCGTCACTAAGATTGGGCCCCGCCCCCTCCAGGTGCCCGACGAGACGCGCCGCGAGCACCCGCTCGAGCAGCTTGCTCATCTCGTCGAGCAATACGATGGGGCGGTAGGCCGACGGCGACTCGGCCGGGCGCCCGTGCTTCTTCAACAGCACGAGACGCCCGGTTTTCCACTGTCGCGGGACCTTAGCCGACGCCAAACACTCCGACAACAAGGACAGCGTCTCCTCCTCGAACGCCGGCATGACCAGGGCGATGACGCGCCCAGGGATGCCGTCCGGGCCGGGGGCGCGGTTCCTCAGTTTGAGTTTGAGGACCGCCGCCCCGAGCTCAGCATCTGACACGGGCGGAATCATCGCCTCTGTGTCTGCCGGCGTCTGGCTTGGTGCCATCCGCGGTGGGACCCACTCTTCCCGCGCAGGGAAGAGGGAACTGACAACGTGGCCGACGAATGAGGGCTCGAGAGACTTTGTGGGCGGAGGCGCCCAGGGCCGGAGTTTGTCGCTCACGGCTTTGTACGGGCGCCCCCACGGATCTTCGTTTAGGGTCTCGAGCCACTCCTTCCAGGCCGCCTCCTTGGCGGCCTTGATCGCCGAGCTGAGGGCAGCTCGGGCAGCCCGGTATGCGGCGAGTAGTTCTTCTTCTCGGGCAGGGTCACTGTTTCTTCGGGCGCGTTGGCGAGTGTACCTGCGCTGGGCTGCGTGACTTGAGGTTCGCAGCCCAGCCAGCTCTTCATTCCACCAGTACACTCGCCGCCGCGGCTTGACAGACCCTGCCCTCTTCATGGCCGCATCGCAGACACGAGTCAGGGCGCCGGAAAGCCGCCCAGCCCTCGCGTCCACGTCCGGGCTAACGTCGCCCGCGGCCCATCGCTCGACGATGGCCGCCTCCTTTAGGGCAAGATTTAATGCAGGAGGTGTGGGACCAGTAGGTGTTAAGTGACGGGGGTGTGCGTATTTATTTATTTATTTTTTTCTATCATCTCTACCAGGGGCAGAGCCATGCTTACTTTAATGTTTTATTTGTATATTCATATATTAGAGTAGCCTCTTGGGCCTATTAACTTAATTATATTAAAATTTTTACCACTTATTATTTATTCCATCTGTGTAGGGGATCCAGACGCGGGCGGGCCCTGTGCCGCTTTCACCAGGTACCATCACTAAGCGACCCTGAGGACAGTCCGCGCGTCTGCATCCCCCACACAGCTTAAGTTCTCTTCTCTTCTAGTCTGTTCTAACAAACCACGGAAGTTAGAAGTATATCACGAGCGAAGCCGTGGGGATCACCTAGTAGTAACATATATTCGTAATATACGGAGTTATATAAGATTACATTTCATGCAAAGAGTAATTTATTGGCCGTGTTTCACTTTTTAGCCGGACATCTAATCCTACGTTCTCAATATCTCAATTATGTATCTTTCCATCTTCTTTCATTCTGGTCTCTATTACTATGTTTGTCATGTTCATACTATTCTCGCACTTTCACTCTATACCTTTCATACTTCATACAATACATGGGATTGGGAGTTGTGGTTATTTTTATTACATTTATCACACTAATTATTAATGTTGAAGTTGAATTTTTCCCAATGTCTCATTTGTATCATCTCTAACACCAGATAAAACAATTTTTATTGCCCTTCTGTGCAATATCATTACATTTTGAAAAAGGGCAATCTTATGATCTATTTCTTAAATTAACTAAATTTATAATTTTTCCAGTGAAATCAAGAAACTGTTCCTGGTGATTTTTTAAAAGTTCAGGAAATTTTTCGGGCGCTATTGATAATTGTGACTGAATTTCCAGATCTGTACGATCCGCTGCGTGAATCGGGCAGTCTTGCAGCAGGTGGACCACTGTCTCCTCTACCCCGGGCTCGCAGGCGCACGATGGATCCTCCTTACACTTGAAACGTGTCAAGTATGAGGAGAACCCACCGTGCCCCGTCAGCAGTTGGGTTACGGTGCCGGCGATCGTCATTTTGCGGACGATATTATACGCCTCCACTGCGCATGGGAAGAAAAGCTTAGTAACGGAGGCCGTCCCGCCCTCTCTGTATCTCTTGTTCCACTCGTCAAGCGAGTCCCGCCTAAGGGCACGCTTCACGAATGAGACAGGATACAGACCGTAGTCCGGTGCTCTCTTCAACGTCAGAGCCGCTTCCTTCGCGAGCTCATCGGCTCGTTCGTTGCCCTCCAGCCCTGCGTGGGCCTTGACCCAGAATAAGGAAATTTCCTTACCCTGGGCCAATCCGCGCTGAAGTGCGGCCCTGGCTTCCACTGCCAAGGGATGAGAGGGCATGACGGTTGATTACCGTCAAGAGAGCGGCTCTGCTGTCGCTGAAGATACCGAACGTGGACGCGCCACGCCTGAGGACCTCACTGGCCGCTTTGCATAGCGCCAGGAGCTCGGCCTGGTAGACGGTGCAATGGGGCGCGAGAGCAAGTTTGAGGGCCTTAGTTTCGGTCCGGCTATTCCAAAACGATAGCGCGGCACCGACTCGGCCCTCAATTTTGCTCCCATCTGTGAAGATGCGCACCTCAAAACGGTTTGCATCTTCCAGTTGCCCCTCGTCTACCAAGCTGGTGAACTCCAAGGGCACATGCTCCACGGGGTGAGGGGCCTCTATCGCTGGGGCCATTCGCTCGACCCCCCAGTCTCCCAGCCATGGCTGGCTTACTCCTCTCTTGGCCTCATACAATAAGGCCACCTCGTGAACTCTGAGGTCCAGAGGGAACAAACCAGCCAGGACCAGCGCTGAGTTCAAGGAGACCGTGCGATAGGCCTTGCACAACTTTTGGGCGAAACCGCGCTGCACCACGTTCAGCTGCTTTTGGACACAAAGCTTTTCTGCCGATGCGTGCCAAGCACTGGCGGCGTACAATATCGTCGGCTCCACGGCCGCCACGTAGATCGTCCGGATCACCTCGGGGTGTAACCCCCAGCTGATCCGGGCCATCGTCGCTAACTTCCGGTAAATGCCGATCGCCTTTCTGCAAACATTGGTGACATGTGTGTTAAAAGTGAGTGCGTGGTCTATGGTGAGCCCTAGGATTTTTATGTCTTTGGACATTCCAATGTCTATCCCGCCCATGCTAAGGCGCGGGACGTTGTACTTAAGCTTCCGCGTGATTACCATCGCACTGGTTTTGTGCGGTGCGAATTTCAGCTTCATTCCGACGCCCCACTCCCGCACATGTTCGAGAGAGGCATTGGCGTGTCCCTCGATCTCCAGAGCCGTGTCCCCATCGAAGACCAGCACCACGTCGTCCGCAAAAGCCTGCACATGCACACCCTCTCTCTCAAGTTCTTTCAGCAACGGATACAGAAGTAAGTTCCACAGTAAGGGACCGCCGATTGACCCCTGGACGCACCCTTTATCCGTGGAGCGGGTGTACTCCTCGCCCGCATACCTTACCCTCACTCTCCTGTCGCCAAGGTAGCTGCTGATCACTCGCCTCAAGTTTGGTGTGCGTATTGGTTAGGGCGGATGTTTGTGTTCGCCGTCTGCGCTGCCTGGAAGACCCACCCTTTTCTGTCCTCTGGCTTCACGTGGATCATGGTTCTATTAGCCAGACCTAGGTGTGCCTTTACCATTCCCATAAAGAGGATATGGAGACGACTCGGCTCTTTGATTACCTTGGCATGGTAGCAGATAATGCGCAGGTGCGGTTTCCAAAACCCGATTTGGTGTTTTTGGGGGACTTTAATGCTTACCATACAGAATGGCTGGGCTCTCTTAAAACTGACCATGCGGGACAAACCGCTCATGCCTTCGCTCTCTTGCATGACTTGACACAGTTGCTACTCCAGACCACCTGAATACTTGATGTGGCAAGTCATGCGCCCGCTCTGTTGGACCTTCTACTGACCAACAACCCAGCCGAGTTTAGTGTATCGGTATGTGCTCCGTTGGGTACTTTCGATCACTACGTCGTGCGCGTGTTATCTCCTGCATGTGCTACAATAGCAGCGCGGAGACTGTGGCACTACTCGTCAGCAGGCTTACGTGATTTTTTTGCGTCCGTCCCATGGGGTCAGCGTTGCTTTAGAGAAAAGGCGCCATTGGAGAGCGCCGCTGCTGTTGCTGGAGAGATCAGACTGGGGATGGAATACTACATCCCCTACACTGATATCGTCAGCATCCGCAAAACCCATCCCTGGTTCGGGCATGAGTGCGCTTTAGCAGTTCGATATAATCAGTCAGCGTATCGCGCCTGGATCAGAACTAGGGCATCAGGTGAACCGAATATGATCAACCTCAAAGCCGCTTACAAGGCCTTCTTTAGATCGGATACCCAGCACGTAACGCAGCTTGGCCAGGAGCTTACGAACGCAGCTTAGAACGGGTAGCCGAGGATATTGGCAACCGGCCAAAGCCGTGCAAGTCGACCTTCGCTGCCACCGCTGTGGTACCCTAACGGAACCCTGGCTCATAAGGCTCGAGAGAAGGCCGACTTGTTAGCCAATCTCTTTGCGGCCAATTCCCGGATCGATGACCGTGGCAAGCTGTCTCGGACAGTCACGAGTTGTGGCAATGCAATGCCTGATATAATCATCAGGCAGTGCGACGGATCCGTTTTGTCGCCCACTCTCTTTCTTCTGCAACATATCAATGATATGTTGTCCTTGGGCACCATACATTGCTAGGCGGATGATAGTACACTACACGGGAGATATGTAAGTGACCCGACGGCAAAGCGAACGGATGTTGAAGCTAAGAGGGGACAAGTTGTGGCGGAACTCGATCGGAGTCTGGACTGCATCTCTCGGTGGTTTCGGTAATCTGGTCGAATTCAATGCCAGGTATACGCAGACGTATGCATGCACCGCAAAATTATCCCCTTTCCGTCCCCTTTTAACTCTTCAGAACACAAATCTACCGCTGAAAAATTACCGTGCCGCTCAGCATTCTGCAGCAGATTTGTCCGTGCGTGAAATACTGCTCACATCTCTGGGATGACTCCGCCAAGTACCTGCTTGAAGCTCTCGACGCGTTGCAGCGACTTGCCGTCCGCATCATAGACTGTCCAGAGGTCACTGGCAGTCTTGAACCGTTGGAGATGCGCAAAACGGTCGCCAGCTTAGCTGCATTTTACCGCATCTACCACAGAGTGTTCTGAAGACCTCTTCCGACTAGTCCCACCCTCCCCTTCCGTTCCCGAACAACACCGGCGAGGCAGAGATGTCATCCTTACACTGTGGACACCATCTTGCCCAGAACGGAAAGGCCCTTGTTGAAGAGTGGGGGAATATAACTCAATACCGCTTGAGAAACTTGGTTTTTAGTATGCTTGATCGCATACAAACCTTGAAAAGAGTCCGTGGAGGAAACAAAAGGTACTAAAATAATGAGGTGGCCATGTCTTTTTATAAAAAAATGACAAGTAAATTTATTTTGTTTGAAAGAAGTTCCTTAATTTTGGTTATATTTTAATTTTCAAATAAATAAAAGAATATTATTAATAAACTGTGGTTTATTTTACGAGTTATTAAAATTACTTTCAGATTCTTTTTAATTCGAAGAGGTAGCATGTGTAGTTTTAAAGTTATTTGAAAAAAATGAGGTGATCCTTTTTTATTGCAGCCGAGTATATTTTTTTAGATATCGCTTAAAGAAAAACAAATTTGTGAGTTCAATCAAACACAACAAACTAGCGATGCCGACGCGTGAACGAGCCGTGTCGCGTTTTAGGTACCGCTTTCATTTTGGACGCGCTCCGAACGAAACCTTAAGTAAAAACCGGTTTTAACCTTTAGTCACCGCTATTTATAAAACCGGTTTCAAGCCCTGCTGCTCAATGTAACCAGATCCCAGGGGTTCGCCTCATCTGTCGGTGAAAAGTGCACTGACACTGAAGGCGAGTCAATTGAAAAGTACTGGCATAGGATTCAGGCAGCTATTCTTGTAGCGGCGAAGACAGTGCTCGGCAAGTCTTAGGGTGGTCGCAAATGTGACAAGGAAACCAAAGAGGTGCAGCCTCCGGACCTCTACCCAAATCAGAGACTAGTGCCACTGATAACGCCTGGAGAAGTCCAGACTGCGCTTCGCCGAATGAAGAATCGGAAAGCTGTCGGACCCGATGGAGTCCACATCGAAGCTTGGAAGGTGATGGGTCTTCGCGGGTAGATCCCAAACCAATGGAGGCTGAGTATTATTAATTCAGTCTTCAAAGGTAGAAGTCAGTGCAGGAGTGCGGGAGCTACCGCGGTATAAAGGTTATGTCTCACACCATGAAGATCTTTGAGAGGATTATTGACTCCCGAATCCGGCAGGAGTGTACTCTCTCGCAGTGTCAATATGGGTTTCGCCCTGGTCATGGGATCACAGACCCCGTTTTTGCCCTAAGCGTTGTCGCGAAGAAATACAGGATGAAGAATACGCCTCTGCACTGTCTATTCCTGGACATGCAGAAGGCGTTCGACTGCGTTCTTCGAGCGATGATCTGGTGGGCACTGCAATCCAAATGGGTTCCAGAGGCTTATATTGACATTTTTCCGGGACATGTACCGCCATTCAGATTCTGTGGTTCGGACCGCTATAGGCGACACGAAACCCTTCCCATCACCATCGGGGTACACCAGGGTTCTGTCCTTAGTCCGTTCTTGTTTAGCGTGATATAAGACAATGTCCGAAGGCAACAGGGACTTACATAAGCAGCCTCCGTTGTTATGTATGCTGACGATATTGCACTGGCAGACGCGGACAGGTTGATACGACGTGTGAAGGCGTGGAAGACGCTTGAGAACGGCGGTCTGAAACTTAACGTGGCGAAAACCGAAACCTGGCAATAAACTCTACAGATCCCACATTCGTCCGCATAGGCAATGATTTGGTCGAGCGCACGGACCACGTTTAAATACATGGGATCTGTATTTAACGCATCCAGTGACATCGACTGGGACGTCGAGACACGCATTGCTGCCACGTGGTTCAAGTGGCGCGAGATGACTGGTGTCATTTGTGACTCAAAAATGCCGGAGCGGTCAGGTTGAAGGGGGACAGGTTTATAAAACTATCTTTGGACCTGTCCTTTTACATGGCAGTGAGGTGTGGCCACTACTGGAATGATACAAGCAGGAGCTGCGTGTCACGGAAATGAAGGTGTTGCGGTGTATGTATGAAGTCACGCGGATGGACCGTGTTAGGAACCTCGCATACGCGGCAGCCTTCACGTCCGTGACATTGCAGATAAGCTGCAAGAGAGTCGCGTTCGCTGGTATGGTCACGTCTTGCGGCAACCGCTGCGCTACGTGGGAAACAAATGTCTGGCTATGTCGGCCCCGCCGGGTCTCGGTGAGAGGAGAAGACCCATGAAGTAGGAAAGCGGACCCCGGGCGCCGCGAGACGCAACTTGGACTGACGCTCAGATGATGATGAGTGCACAAAAAAAGAGCTGATGATAAAGAAGCTTAGCATTTTTAAAGTATTTGTTTATATAATATTTTTATTTGATAAAATTTAACCATTTTAGATAGCAGTGGGGCCCCATTTTATGATTAGCCCCAGGGCCCTTGATTACCTAGCTACGCCACTGTTGCTTAGAGGTTGATTTGGGTGTTATCCCGTTTGTTGAATCATGACGCTTGCGTGTATTTCTCACGTCAAGGCGTCGTCTTGAACCTGTTTCTGTAAGGACAGCAGAAAGCTCGGCCACCGTACTTTTAAAATAGCTAATAATTAAAGAAATTATACAAAACATATACAACAATACATGTATGATTGTTTTATTGTCAATAAAGTTTTCTCATCTTAAAAAAAATTTAATTTATGCTAATAGAATATGGGGATAAAAAGTAGTCCAAGTTACTCCTTATAACATCTACCTGTCAGCGAGTCTCGTTAAAATCCTCGACCGATTTTAACGAGACTCACTGACAGGTAGATTTCAGATTCGGAAGGCCGAAACAGGCGGAAAAAATATAATAGTTTTTTTGTGCAAGTATCGTATATACCATACCTATTTTCATTAGTTGTTACTTTAGAATTACACACACTTCAATTTTAAATATTTGTAGATTTGAACCTAATTGTATAAATTCAAAACAGGTAATTTCAGGCTCATCATCATCACGCCTTTATCCCCATCGCGGTGGCGGAGGCATATTTTATGCCCACATTTCACAGTAAGCATTTTTCTCTGTCGTGTTTAAATGGGCAAACATAGGTTGGGACTACCTGCCGTTGAATTTCTTTCTTGGCTAACGACTGCCGTGTTACTGGCAACCGGGACCAACGGCTAGTCGCATTTGAAACACGGAAACTCTAGTAAACGGAAATACCACAAAGCGGTCACCCATCCTTAACCAGCCATAGCGACAGTTGCTGAACGCAGTGATCGTTTACGGAACACTTACCGGGGCTACGAGCGCTTTACGCTCTTAGGAAAATCGGATTTGCAGCAGTGTAGGATAGCGCGGACCCCGGGACGTTGCAAGTTGCAATAGGCACAGACGCTTGGATGATGATGACTACTTAGGATAGCGGGGCAGTAATAAATGTAACAAATCTGGAAAATTTCATAAAATTTTCAAGAAAGTATTGCCACGGGTGTCCGAAGTATGTCAAGGGCAAACCGCGGGTGTCAAGCTAGTTAAAAAATAAAAGATTGCATATTGTTTTTACATTTATTTCTAGATTACACTTCTCACTTCGCCCTCTTCGATTTTATCTTTCGAAGATAAAACTCCAGTTCCTTTCCTTCGAGTATATAGCCGTCAGCACGGCCACACTGGCCGGGTCTGCTCGCCACACACGCTGCGAAAATATCAACACATTAGAAACTAAGAAGAATCACCATCATAACTGACATGTGATAAGTAAAACTCAGAGTAACTATGACAAAGTGAATCATTCAACTACTTGACTGGTCCCAAAACGGTACCAGTCATATAGCAGTTTCTAAACTTCTCGATTTCATCACTGTATACTATCTAGACATTCAGTGGTATTTAAGATTAATTCTTCACAGAAGTACTACACTAATAGAATAAAAATGTCTATTTCTATTTTACCAATACTGAATTAAAATATCGCACTTTAAAATTATAGGGATCCAACTAAAAATAAGGTTTCCGCTTATGTCAGGAAACACTCTAGATAGAAACCTAAAACTTATCTTTATCAACTATTATTAATTTAACAGCCCTCTCTTTTAATGTACAGATAGGCAGGCCGCTTCGACCCGTATTTTAAGTTGTTTGTCAAAATAGTCATAAAGTTATAAAGACAGCCTTCTTCAGTGTAATGCTTTGACCTATGGATGTTAGCTTGGCACTTTAGAATGTTTTTATTATTACTAATTGCTGAGGGTACTACTTGAATACTACTTGTATTTGGCCATGCAATGTAGACAATCCCAGGACAATATTTGAGTAATGAAAGTAACATTTTGACTATGTACCATGTGTGAATGGAATGAAAACTTAAGTTTTGTCTTCCCCAGATTCTAGATTAACCATCCAATTTTAAAGCAATTTTAAAAATGACAATGGCATGTGCAGGCTTCAGAGTGAAATTAAGGATTATAGATAACATAAACTACTCACTATAAAACAAAATTATTTTAACTTACCTAACAGACGTCCAGTGTGGAACTGCTCTTCTATTGCACCCTCAACCTTAGCAGTGCGTTGTCTGGCTACATACTTCTTAGCAGTCTTCGGACTGCGTTTCTTGTTGATGATAGCATCTTCCGCCTCAGTCTGTAAAAATTTATTCTCTAATTATAGTACAGATTAACTTATTAACAACAAATAAAATTATGAATTTAAATCTCAGTCATTAAGAAAAATAATCACCAACCAACTCATTTGACACGCATTTATCATCATTGGAATGGGTATTAAAAAGATTGGATCAACCGCAGGCTGAAAATTGAGCCTTTACACACAGGTTTTTCTTTCATTTTGGTTCAAGTTGAGTACATGGAAGATTCGTGGCCTACTTCAGCACGTAGGAGTCCCAGTCAAAACAGCCAGAGCTGTGTGTATGGCCACTGTCTAATTGGCCAGTTGCCATCAAATTCAGACACTCATCAAGCAGTCATGTCTAGTGTGCACTAGATTCAGGTCAAGTAGCTCCGTATGATCCTTGAGATCCCTGAGAATATCAACAACTGCAGGCTTTTTATTATACCTCCTGCTCCCACCAGGTCTCAAATAGCCATGTGCCCTATAGAAGGACCATGGAGAGCTGCTCCCATAGAGGTAAACTTTTTGTATGGTGGTATTACTTTAACTTACTTGACTACCCCACTACTATCAGTGATGCCCCAAGATTAGGCAGGCATTGTCTTACCCTAAAGACTTGGGAACGGGGGGGGGGGGGGAGGGGGATAGTGGCCTCTATATAAAATGCTTTGTATTTTATATACAGGCCCACCTGGATATCTGCATCACCTACCCTGAGAACACAATGGTTCCTGGACCCCTCCATGCACAGACCTACAGGGCCATACTTATAAGAGATGACCACCCACAGACCCAGGCTCAGGAATCTTTCCCAGAACAGAGACCACCTCTAATTCTACAAGTCAAAGTAAGCTTAGCCAAGACATCAACATAACATTATGCCCAGAAATGACTGGTATGAAGGACCTCATCTTATGCATTTTATATGTCAAAATTCATAGAATCACATACTTTAAAAACAGTTTTTAGTACAGCAAGGAGCTGTTTCTTTTATTTTTTATTTAAAATTAAACTAAACACCATACAAAATATAAGATCCGCAGGATTAGTAGGTGAATAGGCTAGACAAAACTTTATGATTTTCCTACTGACTCAAATAGGTATTATTTCCTTTAGATATAATTGTGTTGAAGCAAAATTAGCTGTAAAATTATTATTATACTCTCAAAAGAAAATTTCCTAACCTGAGATCCATAACTTTGTCTCCACTAACCATTATAACAACTTATGTTGCACTTAATTCTTGATGTAACAAGTTTATATAAACAAAACAATAAATTAAAGATGGTGAGCAATGTATTAGTAATACTTATAGAAAAGACAATGTAAACTGTTTCAAAATGTTATATAGAATGGCCTAGAAACATTTGAATTGAAAGTAAATATTAGAACTCACCAGTTTAGCACCTTTCTTCCTGCCGAGGGGCTGCAAGTAGTGAGACTCATACCATTGTCTGAAAGGTGTGGCATCCACTACCACAATAGCATTCTTTACTAGAGTCTTTGTACGCACCAACTCATTGTTTGATGCATTGTACACAACATCAATAATACGGGATTTTCTTGTAGAACCTGAAACAGCATTACTTATTATAAATTATCAAACTCAATATATCTATATGTAATTTTATACTTATAATAAGCTCAGGATACAGCGTGAAATTGGTAAAGTTTTAATATAATAAAGGTATAATATATTTTAATACAAAGAAGCCTCTAGATAAACTTAAAATGAACATTTCTAAAGAAATGTAAGAAAAGCTATGCCCTAGTAGTCTTAACAACAATACTGAAACCACTCACACTCTGATCCCCATGAAAAGTTTCCAGTGTCCAAACGCAGAGCACGGTATTTGGTATTACCGCCACGGGAACGCACTAAATGGATACGCTGGGGGGCGAGCTGAAAACGAAATAAAAATAAATTTGCTGTGAGCCTGTGTAGTAGCACTCGAGACAAACTAGTTTATACTACATTATTTAAAGACAGGATGAAAGTCAGGGTAAACATCTGATTAACATCAAACCAATTACCGCTTTTATTAACCTTAACGGGTAAAGGTAATTAACATAGCTACAAATCAGTTTTGACTGGATATCATAATCATAATAAATAATAAAATAAATATAGTTTTGATAACTCACACAACTCCTTCCGATTCCAAACTAAGCAGAGCTTGTACTATGGTAACCAGATAACTGATAAACATGCTTATATATTTCTAAATACATACATATTATAGATAAATAATACCACAATAAACCATCTTGCTCATCACACAAATTTTATCCTATGTGCATTTTTTATTTTATCTTAAAACCATAATAGCACTAGTTGGCACATGGTTTTAGTAATCATTAGAACAGGTTAAATTTCTATGAGATTTACCTTTGTGTTAGCAGCCGGGCGGCCTAACTCATACTTTCTCTTCTTCCGGATGGGGGCACGTTTGCCACCCGTAGCCCTTCGTTTATGCCAGTGATCACGACTGATACCTGCGTTACAAAGATTTTACAACTTCACACTCAGCCTTGTCACATCACAAACATGTTTCAAGCGATTGACACAAAATATAAACAATAGTTTCCACGTATCATAATTATAGATTAAATCAACACGTAAATGAATAAAAAAGTAATACAGAAATTTAGATATTAAACGATATATTTCAGTAACGCACAAAACTGGTACTCACCCATCTTTGCTGGGTCAAGAAAGAAATAGTTTTGGTTTTGACAGAATCGACAGAAGGTACCTCTGAACCTCTACTACTCTGTAGTCTATGGCTGATAGTCTATTACACGATCTGCCGAGAAATCCTTCTAGGAATCCCAATTACACACCAACTCTCAAACAGGCTTTTTAGTACACTCCGATATTATATTACACAGACGCACGAGATTATGTTTTCTTCGAAAGTTCTTATAGTAAATTGTTACCAAGAAATACGCTTTCGAAGACATTAATTTTTTCTTTAGAGTCAGACCACAAAGGACCGCGTAAAGAAGCTGCCCCTTTTTTGAATACGTAAATTTCACTTAAAGCAAAATTGTAGCTTAGAATTTAACGTAAAACATAATTATAATCCTAAAGAAAGTTAACTTATATTATCGCACAAAAATACCACACAGTTCGCGGACGTTCGGACAGAATGAAAAACAAAAGCGATTGTGAAAAACAGTAATGTCACTTATTTGAATTACGAATGAAAACATATTATTTTAATTAGATTTCAAATGAGGCAAATTATTCTTAGAAATGGTAAAAAGTTATTACCTGCTATATTCTATACTCCTTGAACATTAGTATACTTTTCAAGTAAAAGTCTACATGTAAATAGGTTTTCTACGGACTATGAACCGACAGCGCCTGGAAAAGGTCGCAAGGAGGATTGGATGTGTATGTGCAGGAAGCACCGGTGTATTGGTCATACTGTGCACCAGTCTTCTCCGAGTGTATTTTAATGTATTTCTTCTTAGGTTTTTTATACCACTGAGGTGGCAGACAAACATAGGGCTTACCTAAACAAGCTCTAGAGTAAGAACAAAAAACTTAAATATTGCATAAAATTTATTTTAGTTAAGTTCTTCTTTGTGGATGTGGAATGAAAAGCCTTACTAATATTTTAATACCAAAGACTGGGTAGGGTAAAATGGTATGGGGTCTGGGACCATAGCCTTACATGTAGAACGAAGCTAACCAAATGCAAAGTGACATGTTGTAGGAAAAAGCGATTTGCTGCAATTTGTGGCTGCAACATTGAAAACCATACCGTATGGCATATGGAAAAACATATTTTGTGTTGCCACTTATGGCCGATATGGCCCCGATGGGTTGCCGGATGATCGCTTTTTTTACTGCAATAATGCTCGGCTAGTTCTATTGTTATTTTAGTCGCTCTCTTTGTTATTACACAGTCTATCCTTTTCTACGCAAGAAACCGTAAAGTTATCGCCAATCTTGTGGTAACAGGTAATGCTGTCCTCATGTTTGTACATTTTTTTTAATTTTGGTCCTATTTTGTTTAAAAGAAAATCGAAGTCACTCTTTGACAGTCTAGTAAAGTTGTTAAATAATTTACAATCCAGGCTTATTTCTAGACTTATAGACTCAAATAGATAATTTGAGTCTAGTAATTAGCCTTGTTGTGATTTAGTCAGTCATTGTTGGCGGTTTGTGTAGCCCGTTTAAGAATCTGCATCAAGAGCGTATTGCAGACATATTGCAACACATTGCCCAGCCATTGATTGTTCGGCTTACAGTTATAATAAAATATTTTTGAGATTGGCGGGAAATTAGTTGCTAAAGCCACAAATGAGGATCCGTAACGTTTTTTGTTGAACTCTAGCATGTCCACGCTGGAATTCTAAATACCAGCGTTCGACAGTCCGCAGACATGGGGCTTCATCACTGAACAAGCGGTGGCAAAAACGTATCTTTGTTGAGAATGGATCATTTGTATCTGGATCAGTTCAAAGATTCGAATCAGTAAAGAGCTTCAGTGCTTCATTTGTATCAGTGACTCAACTTGTATCTAAGCTCGATTTATTAGCGCAAATAAATTAAAATGAATTGTTTTTATTGACCTTTGTTTGAAGAACTATGTAAAGTATATATTATGTTAGTAATATTAATATAGTAATATTGTTAGTATTTGTTAAATTGAATTTCATTTGCCTAATGTGTACCATAAAAATAAATTTTCCTTCATACTTTCTTCAGGCTTAGGACTGACAGACTTACTCTTTCACTAAACTGTCTTTAGTTCTTTACTTATTGTACCACTTATGTAATTGAAAATCACAGACCCAACTTAAATAAACCGGTGTTTTCTTCCACAAACAAAGGTCAAGTAAAACAAACAAATAAAATAATAACAACGCGTACCTAATACGTGCATAGCTGAGCTAGTGTTGCTGTCTCTATCAATCACCCACTAGTAGCGAATCAGTGAGAGAGACGGAGTCGGCGCTCTCCGACGTGACGGCGACTACGCGACCCGAAGCTCCGAACAGTGTATCTCAATCAATCGTAACAGCGAGCGCCGCGAGCCGAGTGAAGCCGAGATTCAAAAGAGCAAAAGAACAACATTTCAAGCGGTGTAAAAGATTTAAATCAGTGACTCACTTTAAAGAAACGACTCCCAGAGTCGTTTCAGTAAAGAGCAACTCACCTCTGCTGAACACAGATGTTAGCTCTTTAAAACACTGAAGCTGTGTCAGCCCTCTTCTAAAGCTGTAGAAGATTATTGCACGAACATTTTCCTTCGAAAGATTCATTTTCGTACGTAACCTGACAGGTTCCAATCGACCCTGTGACTAAACAATAGCATTAACCCTAATACTTTCAAGTGTTTTGAAATTTTAAATTTAAACACTTTCGAATATAGAACAGTTCCAAATTCAAAATTGCCGGGAAATATGGAAACGACAGAACTTAAAAGGCATGCCTAGTATGACCTTACTATTTATAGTACTGCTACATGAACTGTGCAATAGTGTATTTTTTCTTGTTAGCGTTTTAATATAAACAAAGTCAAAAAATCATAATGTTCTACTCTGTCGATGTGTACTTCAAGTTTTGATTGATTAAAATAAATGTTTCTTTGCTATAGTGCAAACGTTATGATGACTCCTAGCACTTCTAATATTCTATTTTATGCTAGGGTGATGGTAGCTTGAAATTGATAAAGTATAACATCTTAACAACCAGTGCGTTCTATCAGTTATGTCTAACGGTGCCGAGACGTAGACACTTACGATAGAGCTAGTTCATGCCGCCCTGAAACTTGAGTTGTAACTTGTAACTCAAAAGGAAAAAAAATGAACCCTTATAAGATCACTTTCATGTCCGTCTGTCTACCCGTGTGTCAGCACAACATTGGTCACCATCGATTTTTAGTGGTTCGTAGTCGATTTTTAGTTTATTGTTAAAGTTAATATTTGTATTTAGCATAGCAATAGCATGACGCATGCTAAGAGATGAAAATTAGTACACTTAAAAGTTAATAAAAATAGCATTAGTTTTCATCACAAGAACCCGTGTCTCCTACATACATACATATTATCACGCCTGTTTCCCAGCGGGGTAGGCAGAGACTATGGTTTTCCACTTGCTACGATCCTGACATACCACTTTCGCTTCTTCTACTTTCATAAGTGTTTTCGTACACACTCGCCGGTTAAGGGTACTTTTGACCTGGCCTTTTTCCCAAAGGTCTTCGATTTGATTGACATACGTACGCCGAGGTCTACCCCTACCAGTTTGCCCATTCACTCTCGCCACATAAATCTACTTCGTCAGTCTACTTTCATCCATCCTCTCCACGTGTCCGAACCATCTAAGCATCCCTTTTTCTATCTTAGTCACTACATCTTCTGTCATACCGCAATGTTCCCTTATCGCGCTGTTCCTTTCTTTATCCATCAACTTCACTCCAGCTATGATTCGCAGACTTCTCATTTCCACTGCATTTATTTTACTTTTATGCGTTTTCTGCCATACCCAACTTTTACTGCCATACATAAGTGTGGGGACCAGCACACCTCTATGTACAGTCAGTCGTGCCTTCTTCGAAACGTTCTGACTGCTCATAAAGCCCCTAGATTGGATAGAATGGCTCCATTCACTTTATTTCCTGCTAATACTCTTCGCTCAATGTCATAGTCATACTTTCCATCTCTCGCAAATTTTGTACTGTGTCTCCTAGCACTTCTAATATTCTATTTTATGAGTATGCTATTGGGTGATGGTAGCTTGAAATTGATTAAGTATAACATCTTAACAACCAGTGCGTTCTATTAGTTATGTCTAACGGTGCCGAGAAGTAGACACTTAAATTACGATAGAGCTAATTCATGCCGCCCTGAAACTTGAGTTGTAACTTGTAACTCATAAGGAAAAAAATTTACCCTTATAAGATCACTTTCATGTCCGTCTGTCTACCCGTATGTCGTTGGTCACCATCGATTTTTAGTGGTTCGATAGGGGATTTTTAGTTTTTTATTAAAGTTTATTTTGAAGCGCTCGTGGCTCCGCGGTCTCAGTGTTCTGTAAACGATCACTGAGTTACGCAACTTTCACTATGGCTGGTACTCGGATGGGTGACCACTTTGTGGCATTTACATTTGCGAGCGTTTCCGTGCTTCGGAAAGCACGTTAAGCCGTTGGTCCCGGTTGCCAGTAAAATGGCAGTCGTTAAGCCTGGTTGAAGGCCTTATGGGCGGCTTAAAAATTTCAACAGCAGGTAGCCACAACTTGCGTCTGTCTATTTCAACACGGCAATGGGCTCACCACCTATTACGTGGGACAGGAATCCACACGGTGAAAAGTGGGCATATAATATGCCTCTGCCACCCCTTCGGGGATAAGGCGTGATGGATATTTATTATTATTTTTTATTTTTTTATTAAAGTTAATATTAGTATTTAGCATAGCAATAGCATGTCGCATGCTAAGAGATGAAAATTAGTACGCTTAAAAGATAGTAAAAAATAGCACTAGTTTTCATCACAAGAACCCGTGGTCTCAACACCCATTGAAAGTTTTTTTTATATTTCAAATTATTTATGTTCATTGGGAACCCATGGTCTCAACAACCATCGGAAGAAAGCTATGGGACGAACCGCTACCTTTATTCTGAATTATTTTCGTATATTTCGCCGCTTACTTCCTACTTTCAAAATGGTTCTCTTAAGATGGGGCTGGGCATCATCTTTCATATACTGCGATTACACTCTCGCGCGAGCAACGAGGCGAGCTGTGAGCCGAGCCACGAACCGCAAGTGTAAACGTGCGCTCGTGGCTCGTCTATGCGACTGCCGCGCTGAGGTCTCCGGTTAGATTCCCGGGTTGGAACAAATATTTGTATGATCCGCAAATGATTGTTTCAGGGTTTGGGTGTTACCTATGTATACGTAAATCTGTTTAAATAAATTTATAAGTATGTTTGTCAGTTGTCTAGATCCCACCCCACAAGTGTACATATATTAGTTTATTTTGAGTGAAGGGCGCTGTGTAAAAAAACAACATTAGGGTTCATTGAACTGTTTCAAGGGTAAATGATAATATGGAATCCAAAGCACAAATATAATAAAACCTACAATGGGCTCACCACCTGTTACGTGGGACAAAAATGCATACGGTGAAATGTGGGCGTATAGTATGCCTCTGCCTGCCTCTTTGGGATAAAGGCGTGACAATATGTATGTATGTAAAATAAAACCGTTAACGATTGACGGTTATGTTTATTACTACATTACTACAGTTGTAAAAGCTCACAAATCTTAAGAGTGGATGCTGTTAATAATATATTGGACCGACATCCGCCATCGTTGAAAGTTCGCAAACAAATGAGCAAGCAGCGAAATTGTAAACATGAGCTCGTCGTCGTGAGTAGTCGGCTTGCGCGAGCTAGGAGCCTGGCCACGAGACGAGCCGCGGGTGTAAACGCAGTAATAAGAATTTAAGTCATGCTGTTTGACCCACAGATCATAAAACTTTTACTCCGTAAGTCCGGCCTCTTCTCTAGATTCTAGAAAATACCGTTTGGTTTTAATGTAAACGTATAAACGTGTAACTCTTTGATGTTATCACTACGTAGCTAACGTAGTTGTAGTGATAACATCATAGAGAAGAATACTACTAGATTTGGTACTTCGTAGTAGTTACTAGATTCTAGATTACATTCTCTTTAGTCTTTGGACGAAACCAAGCAAGACAAGATTCACGCGGGAAAGTTGACAACTGCGGATGCTTGCAGTATATTATTTTCTAAAACTAGTGCATTTATCTATTTATCTTGTTTTATGTGCGGGGGTAGTGGTTTTTAGACATAAAAGTTGTACGTGCTATAGTAAAAGACAATGATATATATGCAGTGAAAGTTTTCTATTTTGCCGCGTAATATACACTGTAAACCTCAGTATAAACAAGTGAGACTGACGTTGACTTGAAACTACACTTGAGTAAGACGTAGAGGATTAGGACATTTTAGATAGTTAGAAAGAAGATTCAAGAAATATTTATTAGATACGGCTAAAAGGTCTTAGTAACCAGGCTATAAAATAATTACAAAATAAAGAAACCAAGCAAGGCAAAAGGCAACAGGCAGCAGGCAGGCAACTTTTGGCAACTGCATCCAAGCGGCAATAGCGTTTGCAATTTATGCAGGTTTCTTTGCATTAATATAATAGTAGAAACTGTTTAATTGTGTCTCCTTTCACTGGAAAATATAGAAGCAGATAGTAAAGTTAACCAAAAATAGTTCAGACTTAAGACTGGTTGCACTATTTATGTTAAAATTTTCATCGCGTAAGAGGCAATAATGTCTTCCGATTTTTATATACGTTATTATGTGGGTCACAAAGGAAAGTTTGGCCACGAGTTTTTAGAATTCGAATTCCGGCCGGATGGCAAATTAAGGTATGCCAACAATTCTAACTACAAAAATGATACCATGATTCGTAAAGAGGCTTATGTTCACCCTTGTGTTATGGAAGAGTTAAAAAGGATAATAGTCGACTCTGAAATCATGCATGAAGACGACCGATTGTGGCCACAACCAGACAGAGTTGGTAGACAGGTATGTAACATTAAACTCCTATAAACTATAGTAGATATAAGAGATTGATAAAGTTACACTTATAGTAGCACCACTCTCTAGAATGCAAGGATGTAAATGAGTAATAATAATAAACTAAAATAAACACATTTTATGTCAGCCACAACATCTGGGCTTCAATAGTGTTATTTAGAATATAATTAGAATTTCTTAATTCTTAAATTTTATAGAGTCCATGAGCAGGATTTTGAAATGCTATAAAATTAGGATCTACTGTAACGGTTCGGGTAGTTCAGGTGGCTAGAACATTACCCTGGCTAGGCAAAGGTCAAAGGTTCAATCCCTGTCTCGAATCGAATTTTCCACTTTATTAAAATTTATGAGAAATTTAGCAAAATAATTGGTTTAAAAATGTATCAATCTACTGTAATAATTCTCCATCTCTTTTAAATCTTGTTGATATTTAAAAGAGTTAAGGGGCTCAGCTAATATCTTTGTGGCTTAAGCCACCTGCTAAAGATGCATCCGCTGAATAATTAATGAGGCAACAACTCAAGCTCCTTTATGGGATTGGGATAGACTTCACAATCCCATGAAGGAGTTTGTGTTGTTGCCTTATCCATTGTGGCAGGCAGTCACTTCCAACAATGTCGATATTTAAAAGCCTAATGATAGCTGCTGCCAGCAGGCAAATAAAAGTGAACCCTGAGCTCCTAATCCAGGTAGGGTTTTGGAAACACCTGAGAGAACACTAAAGTTAAAGAAGAAGACGAGAACCTCATGCTATGTCTCAGTGATTGATAGTTTTTGTCATTAGAGCAGTTACTGAGTTGGTTTACATACATACATACATATCATCACGCCTGTCTCCCATCGGGGTAGGCAGAGACTATGGCTTTCCACTTGCTACGATTCTGGCATACAACTTTCGCTTCGCCAACTTTCATAATTGTTTTCATACACGCTCGCCGATTAAGGGTACTCTTGACCTGGCCGTTTGTCAAAAGATCTTCAATTTGATCGGTATATGTATGTCGAGTTCGACCCTTACCAGTTTGCCCATTTACTCTCACCGCATAAATTTTCTTGGTCAATCTATTTTCATCCATCCTCTCCACATGTCCAAACCATCTAAGCATCCCTGAGTTGGTTTATAACCCAAAATATTTAAATGAGCAGTGTCATAAATTTGATTTGCATGTGTATCTCATACCATCTATACTGATGCCCATCCTGTCGGAGCTTACTTTGCTACTTCCACAGGTACCCAAAAATGAAATCTGTACCACATTGACAGAAAGTATAGTATAGTATACAATAAGACTGTAGACGTAAATATTGTGCTAAACGAATAAAATGAACAAATTTTAGAAATAGCTTCTCTTTTAGCACATTCCTTCCACTCAATACATAATATTGTACTAAATCAGAGCAACCAGAATTATTTGGACCAAATTTTATTACATTAAAAACTGTTATAAATTGACTCGCAACAACATATTGAGCACTGAAAATTAACTTTTAATATTAAAAATGATCCTGAAATCAGTATGGGTGTATGGTATTCAGCTATAGGATATCACCTGCAAATTTTCTGCATGATACAGAGAATGTTAATTGCAATTTAGCAGGCCATTTGTGGTGTTCTAAAAAATGGTGTTGGTTCAATAACACTAATAAAACATATTTTCTTTACTAAAATGAAATCCACAGAGAGCTGATGATGAATACTGTCACAGACAGAATGCAAATCCACTCAAAAGAATACCCTCCTGGTTTATTTTTGCTGGCAAAGTATGCCAATAACCTAGTGGCGGCTGCACTAAAAACTAGATGCTACTACAAATTACCAAAATGAAAAGATAAAACTTGCTAATAGAGATATGAAAAAAAAAAAATGACCTGCTTAGTTGTGTTGACCCCCGTATATTTTAGCTTATAATGTTGTATATATTTTTTTATTTTTTAAAGCAAATTTAATTAAGAGACAAACATTTTGTTTACAGGAACTGGAAATAGTAATTGGTGAAGAACATATTTCATTTACTACATCCAAAACAGGATCATTAGTGGATGTGAATCAATCTCGCGATCCAGAAGGTCTTCGTGGTTTCTATTATCTAGTTCAAGATCTGAAATGTCTGGTTTTCTCCCTTATTGGTCTACATTTCAAGATCAAACCTATATAAGTTCTACTTTATACTTATTAAGTGTAATAAATAAAAATGAGAGTCCTCTGACATTTACAAAATTAAAGCCTATTTATTTACATATCAGATATTCTGTTTCCCTAGAGAGTACAAAATCACTTTACATCTGTTTCTATGTGGCCGCCAATATTTTATGTACTACTCCATGTATATGTAGTTTTTACATGATAAGATTCTGGACGGTTTATAGTAAGCCTCCCATGCAAAACCAGTGCTTGTCGAAATTAGGTAAATATTGGTAATCTAAGATGCCAGAATGGCTTTTAAGTTGGGCAAACTGGTAAGAGGCGACCACGACGTACATATGTCAATCAAATAGAAGACATTTTGGACAAAGGCCAGTTCAAGAGTACCCTTAACCGGCGTGTGTGTATGGAAACAATTATAAAAGTAAAAGAAGCGAAAGTTGTTGAAAGGATCGTAGCAGATGGAAAGCCATAGTCTCTGCCTACCCCGATGGGAGACAGGCGTGACTAAATGTATGTAAGATGCCAGAGAGAGAGATCTCATGAATTTATAAACAAGTAACTCGCCTGTCACTATCGTAGCGAAGGAATGGGTAGACTTCTAAACCCAAATCAGTTTAAAAACCGGAAGTGGTAGAAACTTACGCCTATGCACGTATTCATGGGGGTGTGGTGACCTAAATCGAATGCCGCCGTATACCGTTTGTCCCTATCTCTTAAGGTTCCTGATTAATAGATGCGTAAAACAGACGGACAGACAAACTGAGCCGTTTTATACGACTTTTCTAAACTAGGGTTTTTAAAGTCGTAACGCCAATAATTGATATATCGATTCACAAATCTCAATTCAATTTCTCATTCATAGGTCCGTATTCCAGAACGTTTCTCAATACTCAATCAACACTTGAGGCTAGATTTTGCCTTATAAAATCTACTCTCAGGCGTCGATTGAGTATTGAGTCGATTTTCCTGGAATACGGCCCTGAACTCGAATATCAATGACATTTGCGCCGTAGCGGATTTGAATCCGAGATTTGTGGATTGCATAGCAGACTTGCTAAGTAGGTCGTCAGATGACTCTGGCAGGCTTACTTCAATCTCAATGGTTTGAGAGTTGCCCCTATTAGTCAAAGATCAAAATGTTGATAGAATTGAAGTGCTTGTTGCCCCGCTGACTCAGTGTTCTGTAAATGATCACTGCATTCAGCAACTTACGCTAAGGCTGGTTACGGATGGGTGATCGCTATGTGGTAATTCCATTTACGAGCGTTTTCATGCTTCAGAAGGTACGTTAAGCCGTTGGTCTCGGTTGCCATTAACATGGCAGTCGTTAAGTCAAATTGAAGGACTTATTTAAAGGCGGCTTAACAAATTTCAACAGGTAGCCACAACCTGCGTCCGTCTATTTCAACACGGCAATAGGCTTGTGTGCGTTTCGATTGCTCCGCCGCGGTGTCCAATCAAAGAAAGTACTCCGTCAAAAATTTGTCCTAATTTGTCAAAACCGAATGCAACAAACTAAAAATTTGTCAAAGTAGAAATAAAGAAGATATTAGGGTTTAAAGTAGGCCGCGCGAACGAAACGTGGTGGATTGCGCGGCCACGGAGATCTCAGCAACTACATGGGTTAGAGATCTAATTCTTTTTGTCAATTAAAGATTGAATTTGTCAAAAATTGTCGAAAAAAGTAAGCTCTAAAGCAATATTTTACGAAATATTCGCCTTTGAAGTTATGGCCGCGCAATCCTCCACTCGTTGTTTCTTTAATGTTGATTATTTTTTAAACCTTACGATTTCTTATAGTAAAATTTACACAAGAAGGATCTTAATTTGTCGAAACTAATGAAAGCAATAAATACTACTAAAGTTTAGTTAGAGGAAAAAAAGCGCGGGAAACGGCAAACTAGGCGGGCGACTGTTTTTGAGTTTTTTATTATTTATTAATTATTCAACTATAATTTAAGGATCAAATAGGTTTAATAGTGTAAATATATTAATTTATTATTGTAAATAGTATAGTTCCTGTATAGTAGGTAAGTTTTTTGTATTTATATTGTAGTACATGGGTGATCCAGAAGACCCTGGGGGGACAATTGTCCCCTCAGTGTATAATACTGTTACGATAGATGGATCAGGAATGGATACGGAAGGATCGGTAATAGAAACAGATGGCTCCGAGACCAACTCTCGGTCCCATAAGCGAAAGAGAGCATCGGTTTCGTCTAAGATTTGCAAGCACTGCAATAAAAAACGCAGATATCACCATAAATCTTCTACTAATTCCGAGATTGATTGCCAATGTAGATCAATAACAAACACTTTCACTGTATCTGCATCACCCTCACAAATTGTCACCTCACAAACTACCAAGACTAATGCTAACGAGAATTCATCGCGTATTCCTATTGGCCGAAATGTTTACAACTCATCTGACGCTGCCCCATATGCAGTTCATATTCAGAAACTTCCTTCATCTCCCAATGAAAACTGTTCCATTCATCCTGTAGCATTTGGCTTTTTTCTTAAAAAAAACTCATTCAAGAACATTGTCAATGGCAGTCTTAAAAAAATAGGGCGCAACCGTATTTCTTTATCTTTTTCGTCACATGATAGTGCTAACAATTTTGTAGATGATGATGCATTAAAATCTAATAATTACAAAGCTTTTATTCCTTCTGTTAATGTTACACGCATGGGTATAGTGAGAGGTGTTCCTACTGACTGGAGCGATGAGGATATTCTAAGTAATATATCAGTTCCCATAGGTTGCGGCCAAATTATAAAAATAAGGAGGCTAAAAAGAAAAGTCATTAGCAATGAAAAGTCAGAGTTTGTTCCCATAGAAACTGTAGTCCTAACATTTGATGGGCAAGTTTTACCCAAACGTATTTTTATGTGTTATAACTCACTTCCTGTTGATTTATACATTTATCCCACAATACAATGCTTTAATTGTTGTCGATATGGACATATTCGCAGCCAATGCAGATCATCTCCAAGATGTTTTAAATGTGGTCTAGGCCATACAGGAGAGACATGCAAAGTTGAGGAGTTTAAGTGCTGTCTCTGTACAGGTTCTCATCTTGCAACTAATAAAATATGTCCTGAATTCTCTAGGCAAAAGGGGATTAAGGAATCAATGGCCAAAAGTTGTATTTCTTATGCTGAAGCCTTGAAGTTACACCCTCCTGTTAGCAAACCTTATTCTGATACTCTCATGTCTGCTCCTCAACATAGGTCAATACAAAATATTCCAGATCATACTCATCATAATAACTCGTACAAGAAAACAGTATTCTTAAAACCGAAGCAACCTCAAAAATTTGAAAGATATGGATATGATCAATTAGCCCATTCTAACTTAACAAAAGATTATACAATTCCTTTACCCTCTATTGGCACTCTCAATAACTGTAATAATGATTCTCTCTCTGAAATTCCCATTAAACAATTAATTTTAACTCTTATCAACTCTTTACAACAATGTAATATGATTAACTTACCGCCCAACGCTGCTATACTATCAGATACAGAAGTAAATAACACAATTAATAATGGATCAGTTCTCCCTAATGCAATGGAACTGCTGCAGCATAAGCCGCA
Source organism: Thumatha senex (assembly GCA_948477245.1). NCBI lineage: Eukaryota > Metazoa > Arthropoda > Insecta > Lepidoptera > Erebidae > Thumatha > Thumatha senex. The sequence continues at coordinate 25,183,542 of OX419726.1, forward strand.
GAAAAAGTGAACTAATTTACTTGATTAATAAATATGAACCATCTTTAATAGCTATACAAGAAACCTGGCTTAAGCCAGAACATAATTTTAAACTTTCAGGCTTCTCTTGCTTGAGAGAAGATAGAAGTGATGGCTATGGTGGTGTTGCTTTGCTTGTGAAAAATTCTCTTCTTTTTTCTCATGTAGAGCTACCTAGCCATGGTACCGGCTTCTCGATAATATCTGTAAAAATAAATAACATATGCTTTGTTTCCGTTTACATCCCTCACCCATCATCTGAGATTTATGATGAAGTAAATAATATGTTTTCTACACTACCAAAGCCTCTAGTGATAATGGGTGACTTTAATGCACAACATCGATGTTGGGGAAGTTCTAAATCTAACTACTATGGAGCTCGAGTTTTGGAAATGCTAGATACCTTTGAAATGTGTTTGCTAAATAATGGTTCCCTTACTCGGCGAACTACTCCTAATGAGCTAATTAGCGCACCAGATTTAACTCTGTGTTCTCCCAATCTCGCATCTTCTTTGTCCTGGTACACTTTGGAGTCTACCTACGGTAGTGATCACTTCCCTATTGTCATTTCATTTCCTAATAACTTTTCCGGCATCCAAATACAAAAACGTCAACCTCGACTCAAACATAAATTATCTAACGCTAACTGGGATGCGTTTCAACAAAAGGTTAAAAATAGATTTTCACAACTTCCAAACATTAACGACAATAATGTAGACGAATGTAATAATTTAATTAGTAAGGCTTTAATTGAAACAGCTGATTCATTGTTTCCAAGTAAACGTCAAACAAAAGTAACGAAGATCCCCGCTCCTCCTTGGTGGGATTCAGAATGTCGGGAACAGATTAAAAAAAGAAAAACAGCAGAAAATATTTATAAACATTATTCTTCGATGGAAAATTTTAATTCTCTTTCGGAAATTATAACTAGCACCCGTAAATTATTTAAGCGAAAGAAATGGGAAAGCTGGCAAACATTCTGTAATTCTGTATCCCCTAATGTTCACCCAACTTTAGTTTGGAAAAATATCAAACGCTACAGATCTGCTTTTAAAGAATCAAACCCTCCACTTCTACACAGAACTGTTGTTGAAAATTTTCTGGATTCCCTGATTCCTCCTTTTGTTCCTCTTAATATTACTCCTTGCCCCTTGCAAACCCAGTGTAAATTGGAAATGCAGTCTTCGAGTCTCAACAAGCCTTTTACTCTTAATGAATTAAAAGGCATTCTAACTTATGTTAAAGATTCAACCCCTGGCTTGGATAATATCCCCTATTCATTTTTCACTCACATGGATGATACTAGTCTTTCTTATTATTTATCTTTAATTAATTCTGTAGTGCTTTCAGGCAACATCCCCACAGCTTGGAAAGTGCAAGAAGTGATTCCAATTCGTAAAACTAACAAACCTTCTGCTGAAGCGTCATCTTACCGTCCAATAGCCCTTTCCCCTGTGGTTGCTAAACTGGCTGAACACCTCGTCAAAAATAGACTAGAATGGTTTATTGAAAATAAAGGTCTATTATCCAATAGTCAGTATGGATTTAGAAAGGGTAAAAGTACCATAGACAGTGTAGCCATATTTACCACTGATATTCGTCTAGCTTTTTCAAATAATCACTCACTTCTGGCCTGTTTTCTAGACATAGCTGCTGCGTACGATAGTGTCCAGCTACATATACTGCAAAAAAAGCTTTTAAAATTGGATGTCCCTATATTATTACAAAATTTTATCATAAATTTTCTGTCTGAGAGATGTGTTAAGGTTATCCTTCCGGACTCCCTCACAATTACTAGAATAGCTTCGAGAGGTTTGCCACAGGGATCAGTATTAAGTCCTCTCCTTTATAATTTATATACCTATGACCTAGAAAGTACATTAGTGAAAAGCAACATAAATATCTTACAATATGCAGACGATTTACTCATATATACTTCGGGGCAATCGATTGAGAGATCAGCTGATAGGTTATCATCAGCTCTTGATTCCCTTAAAACGTGGCTGGATACTAATGGCCTAACTCTATCAGTGCCCAAAAGTTCTGTTGTATTATTTTCCCGAATGCGGTGTCCTCCTACCGTATCAGTTTTTTATGAAAACTCACGACTTCCAGTTTATGAGCATGCAAAGTTCTTAGGAATTATTTTAGACGCTAAATTATCTGGGCTCCAACATTGTTACCATATTACTGCAAAATGTGAACGTAATTTAAATATCTTGAGATGCTTGTCGGGTGTTTGGTGGGGAGCTCATCCAACTTCCCAAAAACTTCTTTATAACGCTTTGATTAGAAGTCTTCTAGATTACGGGTCATTTCTTTTAGAACCCTGTGGTATAGTTGGCCTAAATAAACTTGACAGTGTTCAATATAAAGCTCTTCGAATTATATCAGGTTGTATGAAATCCAGCCCCATCAACGCTCTTCAAGTTGAATGTGTTGAACCTCCACTGATACATCGTAGACAATATCTTTGTGACCGATTTGTGTTTCAATCTTTACAAATCACAAACCACCCCTTACATCATAAACTCCAATTACTCTCAGACGTAATAGAAACCTCCAGTTACTGGTCTCACAAAAAGGTTCCTTGCCTTGTTAGCAGCTTTCGTAAATTTTTATCTCTACAATCCCCTACTCACAGATCTTCTCGTCTCCCCCTTTTTTCTACATCTTATGATTCCTTAACTATTTCACCTTGTATTATTCTAAACTGTGATCTTCAAAATGACATTAATGCTAATTCCAACTTCAACTACTATCTCAATCACGAATTTCCAGATTGGCATCATATATACAGTGATGCTTCTAAGCATAGTAATTTGGATTGTGTCGGAATAGGAGTATATCACCACCAGTTCAAGATAGTCCAGAAAGTTAGACTCCCACCAGAGACATCAGTATTTACCGGTGAATGCTTCGGATTACTGAAGTCTTTGGAATACATATTATTATTAAAACTCTCAAAGACCGCAATCATCACAGACTCCAAAAGTGCTTTACAAGCTCTACAGCGATTCCCATTTAAAACAAAGCATTTGACTGTTGTTTTTGAATGTCGAAATCTGTTACAGAAATGTTTATCTAACGGTTTAGACATAAAGTTTTTATGGATACCTAGTCATCAAGGTATTTTTGGCAACGACTATGCGGATAGACTTGCTAATGAGGCAGTTTCATGTGGGGATTTGTTCCCGTATAAAAACTACTGCTCTGACTTAATGTCTCTTTCTAAAAAGGATCTACTTGAATCCTGGGGAAAAGACTGGCACACTAGCAGCCAAGTGAAAGGTAAACATTTCAGTCAAATTCAGCCTACAATACCTGTTAAACCTTGGTTTTCAAAATTCAAATTTGGTAAAACGACAACTTCAATAATAACTAGAATGAGATTGGGTCACACATGTGCTCCAGTGCACCTTGCTAAATTTAGAATTATTAACAGTGACATTTGTGAATGTGGTTCAGATATAGGCGACTTAAACCATATTTTTTTCGCTTGCCCTCTATTTAACCATACAGAATTTTTCGAATCCTTAATATCCCTCCATGTTCCTCTTCCATCTTGTATTAACACCCTATTACATAATCTTGATATTAATATTTATAAAACCATATCTTTATTTATAACTGTTAATCATTTAAAAATCTAAATATTACTTTAAGAATCTTGTTTCAAACCATTTTGATCCTTTCCCGAAATTCCGTAATCCTTTTTATATATTAACCGCTTCCTAACCTTTTACTGCGTCGTGGCTAAGTCCAAGCCGGACATCGCCAAAACAAAAACAAAAAAAAAAAAAAAAAAAAAGTTTAGTTAAACAGGAGATATCGGTCCAAAACAAAAAGTCCGCGGCCGCGCGAACGAAACGCTACTTTGTAGGCTCATATCTCACTACCTATAATTGCTAGGGCATTGGTGTGAACTTCCATATATTCGGCATAGTAGCCTCAATATAATGGCGTATTTTTTTACCCTCAAAACAGTTTACAACTCGTGTTAAATCAAAAATAATGGTGACAATAATTTCGATATAATTTGGACATACACCTTTTCTACTACACTAAATGCATCTATTCGGAATTAATTTGTATCAACTTAAAGTTAAATCTTCAGCTAATTACGATCGCATAACTCGCCGAATCATCAATATAATCGTACGACCCAGTTGATGCGCTTACCAACCGCCTCGTGTCCGGCAGCGTAGCGTCGCATCGTCAGCACAACGTGCAACGGCCAGCTGCAACGTGACCCGTCGTCGCCATGCGCAAGAAATGCATAGTTGTAAGTTCACTTTTGTTCTCACATCGAACTAAGGCACTAGTTTACTTAGTATATAATTTTTGTATTTTTTTCTTTTAATTAAATTATTGATTTTATTTCGTTTTTTTTTAAGTCCTTCGGCTGGAGCCTACGTATTTGGCGCAGTCGGTAAGATACCCGCGGGCCGGTTCGCGAGAATAGTTTTTCAAAAAATCGAAATTCGGGATCGCGTGTCGCCCGGGCGGCTATCAAGCCCATCAAGAGTATACGAACTTACGAGTGCTGCAGCCACGTGGAAGGAAGAGTGTCCAGACATCGATACGCAGAGAACGAGATGATATTGTGAGTTGCTTTTTTCTTTCTTGTGTTGCTATTTCCTTAGTATATAGTTCCCTTTATTCCAACATTTTTCACCCAAGTACTTTGTGCACCAGCGAGTCTGCACAAAGACAGACTCGCTGGCAAAGAGATCTAGATAGTAATAGAGACATAGAGTTGGTTAATTCTAATTTAGATTTAAACACTTTATTCGAAACTAGCCAAATGGCAACCCATACCCCAGAAATTATTTTTAAGGCTATACGCCACGTCCAGGAGTTCGATGGCAACCCAAACGTGCTTACACGTTTTATTAAACTATGTGACCAGATAGTTTGCACGTACCTCGGTTCTCAACCTGGCAGCGAATTACCCAACCTCTGCTTGCTAAACGGTATCCTGAACAAAATCACAGGGCCCGCCGCTAGTATAATAAACGCTAATGGTATACCTGATAACTGGTTAGATATTAGAAATACATTAATTAATAATTTTGCCGACCAAAGGGATGAAACTGCCCTGTACAACGACCTCTCTTTGGCCACTCAGGGTCGACAGTCGGCTCAAGAATTTTACAATCACTGTCAAACCCTATTTAGAACGATCATGACATATGTAACCCTCCACGAAAGTATATCTACCACGATAGAAGCTAAACGTGTGTTGTATAGGAAACTCGTGTTGCAAGCGTTTGTTCGAGGTTTACAAGAACCCCTAGGTTCACGCATACGATGTATGAGACCGGATACTTTAGAGAAGGCTTTGGAATATGACCAAGAGGAGATGAATATAATGTATCTACAACAACGTAACGATTCCGTTACTAAGCCACACCAGACCCCTAAGGTCACGCATCTGGCTCCTGCACACTTCCAAAGCTTCCAAATACTCCAACCACAGCACCTTGGCATGCGCCTTGGCACGCACCTTTCGTGCAGAGGCCACAACCGCCTCACATTCAAGGGACGCAACCTTATAAGTTTGCGCCGCCACCCCAACAAAGCGGCTTTAGAGCAGGTCAAATGCAGAATCAACATTCACCTCAGGTACGTATGCCCACACATACACAACACATATTTAGTGCTAGACCTCAAAATTATAACCCCCGAAGTAATATGTTCCGATTGCAACCCAGACCCCAAACGAATCAGCTGCATGCCCCCAAACCGATGAGTGGCGTACAGCATTTTAACCCAAAACCATTGCCACCGGCGCGGCAGGTGGATTCCGTAATCATGATTGGCGTACCCAGGGCAACCCGCCGCCTAATAACTACTTTAAAACCCGCGAGATGAACTTTAAAGAATTCTATGACGACAGTTATTACTATGACTATAATTACGACTTTGACTACGGCCAATATTCACAAGACGAAGTGTATGACTATACTTACTACAACGAATACGACTCGTCGTACTCGCCTTACCATGATCACCCGACAGGTCATCCAAACGTTGACTCGACTGACAGCCCGACCGTCGAAAAAGCAAATTTTCAGACAGACCAGGAATCAAAAAATCCAAAATAGAAATAAACAGACACAGAGACAGTTACCATTCATTCAAATACTAAACCCACCGTTGAAACTTTTAATTGACACCGGAGCCAATCAGTCTTTCTTAAGTCCACAACCCGTTCAAAATTATTTTTCCGATGTACCTCTTAATTTTGATCCTTTCGAAGTGACTAACGTACACGCGACTATTAGAAACGAGTATTCTATTACATTACCTTGTTTCCCTGAATTTAACGATCTGGACGACATTCGCCTCTTTGTCTATAATTTTCACGACTACTTTGATGGCCTAATAGGACTTGACTTACTGATCAAATGGGAGGCTAAAATAGATCTTAAAGACCAGACTTTAACAACCTATTCTGTGGTAAACCCTATCAGGATGTACAATTCTCGTAACGTTATCTTATACGAGGACATTATCCCAGCGAAAAGTTCCAAGTTAGTTAGACTGCCAATAGATGTCCCTGATGGTGATGTCATTATCCCAGAGCAAGTCATTTGCAACTATGTCTTAACCGAATGCTTAACTACTGTTAGCAGTAGTCGCGGTATACTAGAAGTATCCAACCCCACGGACAATGACATTATACTTTCATTAGACCACGCAATTAATGCAGATATATTTAATATAGAATGCTCTAACCAAACAACCTCCTCGCGTGCTCAAGAGGTAATCTCACGCTTACGAACTAACCACCTAAATGAAGAAGAAAAGGCTAACTTAATACTATTAAGTAACATAACATCCCATAACACAGGTTAATATTAGCTTACTTTGGGCTAGATGGCGCTGTGTGAAGTGTCCCACAATATTTATTTTATTTATTATTTATTATTATTATGCTCTAAATATTCAGACGTGTTTTACATAGAAAACGAACCTCTTACCTTCACCAATAGAGTGAAGCACCGAATCAACACTACTGATGAAGTCCCGGTTTATACAAAAAGCTATAGGTACCCCTTTATTCACCGTCAAGAGGTTAAGGATCAAATTAAAAGGATGCTCGCTCAATGCATTATCAGACCATCCGAATCCGCATGGAGCTCGCCTATCTGGGTTGTACCAAAGAGGGCTGACGCTTCTGGTTAACAGAAATGGCGCCTTGTAATAGACTTCCGTAAATTGAACGAGAAAACCATTGACGATAAATACCCCATTCCCAACATATCGGATGTTCTAGATAAGTTAGAAAAATGTCAATATTTCACTACATTAGATTTAGCCAGCGGTTTCCATCAAGTAGAAATGGACCCTAGGGATATTCAGAAGACAGCATTTACAGTAGAACACGGCCATTTTTAATTTTTAAGAATGGCCATTGGACTCAAAAACTCTCCATCCACCTTTCAACGTGTGATGGATAACGTGCTTAAGGGACTACAAAACGAAATGTGCTTAGTGTACCTAGACGACATCATTGTCTTTAGTACTAGCCTCCAAGAACATATGACCAACCTCGAAAAAGTCTTCCATAGACTTCGAGAGTCCAACTTTAAAATCCAAATGGACAAATCGGAGTTCCTTAACACGGAAACAGCGTATTTAGGACACGTTATTACGAGGGAAGGCGTAAAACCCAACCCCGATAAGATATCGGCCATACAAAAATACCCATTACCGAAAACAGCTAAAGAAATAAAACAATTCTTAGGATTACTAGGTTACTATAGGACATTTATCCCCGACTTCGCGAAAATCACTAAGCTCATGACTCAATGCTTGAAAAAGAACAAAATATAACCTTTGACTAAGACTATACAGACTGTTTCGAAAAATGTAAAAATCTACTTATGAATGACCCAATACTCCAATACCCAAACTTCACCAGAGAATTTATCTTAACCACCGACGCCTCTAACTTTGCAATAGGAGCAGTTTTATCGCAAGGGCCGATAGGATCGGACAAGCCCATTTCATATGCCTCTCGTACTCTCAACGAGAGTGAAACAAATTACAGCACTATTGAAAAGGAGTTGCTAGCAATAGTATGGGCAACAAAATACTTTCGACACTATCTTTTTGGACGTAAATTTAAGGTTCTGACTGATCACAAACCACTCCAGTGGATGATGAGTCTTAAAGAGCCGAACTCCCGATTAACTAGATGGCGTTTAAAACTTAGTGAATACGACTTCACCGTCGTATATAAAAAAGGTAAAAGCAACACAAATGCCTACGCGTTATCTAGAATAGAAATTTACAACGAGGAAATCAGTTCAATAATCGCTAACGCCTCAGATAAGCAACCCAACCTAGATAACTCAGCTACAAGTACAGCCCACACTAGCCAAGAACACCCAATCTTAGAAGTACCAATCACTGACGAACCCCTCAACAAGTTTCACCGACAGATAGTCATGACCATAGTTAACGACTTTAAAAAACGACCTATTGTTACTAAACCCTTCGAAACGCACACCAGAGTGACAGTCCAAATTACTGAAAGTAACCTCTAGACCGACGTAATAGACACTGTGAAAGAATACGTAAATCCTAAAGTTAAGACCGGTTTACTAATAATTCCCCCTTTAGCCATGTATAAAATTTTACCTATAATTCAGGATAAATTTAGGAGCTCTTCAATGAACCTTGTGTTAACTAAATTAGAGTTAGAAAATGTAAAAGAGTATTTAAGACAACAGAACATAATAAGACATTATCACGACGGAAAGACTAACCATAGAGGAATTAACGAGTGTTATTTGGCTTTATCTAGAAAGTATTACTGGCATAAAATGCGAGAACACATAACCAAGTACATAAACGAGTGTAGCATTTGTGGTCAAAGTATATACGATAGGAACAATTATATTAAATATAATAAACAGCAATTTAATATCGTACCACCAGCTTCTAAGCCTTTAGAAATTGTCCACGCTGATTTATTCACTGCGCAATCCGAAAAATACATCACCTTCATAGACGTTTTCTCGAAATATGGACAAGCATACCACTTAAGAGACGGCACTGCAGTAAGTATAGTGCAAGCCCTCCTCTTATTCTGTACTCACCATGGACTCCCTCTGACAATTGTGACATATAACGGAACTGAGTTCACAAACCAGTTGTTTGCAGAATTCCTACGACTTCACAAAATTACCCATCACAAGACCTTACCTCACTCCCCTAATGACAATGGTAACATAGAACGTTTCCATTCTACACTACTAGAGCACCTTCGTATATTGAACCTGAAAAATAAAATGAACCCATAATTAACCTAATGCCGTATGCCTTAATTGCTTACAACAGTTCCATACACAGTTTCACGAAATGCAGACCGTACGACATAATAAAAGGACACTTTGACCCCATAGATCTCATTGACATTGACTTTAACGAAAAACTACTCCAACCAGTATATAATTACTCACAGGGAACAAATGAACACTGTCTATGACATGATAAACGAATCCGCTTTAGCGGATAGGATCGCCCTAATAGAATCACGCAATAAGACTAGAGAACCTGAAATTGAATACCAACCTCAACAACAGGTTTTCATTAAAAACCCACTAACTGATAGACAGAAGGTGGTTCCCCGCTATACCCAAGACAAAGTTCTAGCTGACCTCCCAATTCACATTTACACATCAAAGGAACGCGGCCCAGTAGCGAAATCTCGTCTAAAACGACCACCAAAGAAGATACAATTGTTGCAGGATACGAGTATTGATCCTGGTGCTGACCCCCCTCCTGGTACAACTTCAAGAGATAAGACAACCTGGATGACGGACCTGGACTTCTACCGTTTAAATTAGGACAAACTAGACTAACTACACATTACCATACATGATTACAATATATAGAGCTCGACAAAATAGAACAAGGAATACTTACCTTTAGGGACGAATTACAGGACTACAGAAACAGACTTAATAACGAAAAATGTTATACGAACTACAATTAGAATATTTAAATAACAAGATAAACACCATTGTTAACCACTTAAAATCATTAGAACCTAGCAGGACAAAAAGAGGTCTAATAGACGGCTTAGGTACCATAATTAAAAGCATTACCGATAACCTAGATTATCAGGATGCCATTAGGTACAACGAAGCGTTAGTAAATCTCAAAGAAAATCAGGATAAAATATCATTAGAGTTCAATAGTCGTTCTAGTTTAAACAACGAATGAGTTAAAGAACACGATAGATTAGTTAACCAATTAGTCGATAACCAGAGTAGAATTAATTACACACTTAATCAAATTTTGAACGAAAATGCTTACGAAAGTTACGGTCTAATTAAATACAGTAAGTTTGCTCAGTTATTAGCGATTATTACAGAAAATTTTGAAGACTTGTTTGACGAAATAAAAAGGATAGAAAATATAATAGCTTTTACTAGATCCACAACCACCCATCACTCCATGCTTAGTATTAACGTACTTTAAACCATGTTAGATAAATTAGAGACGCTTTATGGGAAAAATCAGTTAATAGATTTGGACTTTCGAGAATACTATAATGTAATAAGATCAGGATCAGATTTGTAAAAAAACAAATTGTTTTAATTTTAAGTTTCCAATAGTCTCTACCAATATCTATGATCTCTACAAACTATCCTTAGCACCGAATAAATTTCACCAAGTCCTTATTCCCCCTCATCCCTAAATAGCAACTAATAGAAACGAATTCGTGTACATAGAGGCTGAATGCCCGAAGTTTAGAAACCTGTTTCTCTGTGATGAAAGCTCTCACAAAAGACTTCGCATCGCGCCCAACATGACTGTATTCAACAAGTAATTTCAAACCAAATCATCAATTGAACATGCAGTTTCTCAACTATAAATCTCTTAACGGAAGCTATAGAACAATTGGATGACCGAAGCTACGTGATAACCTTTCCAGAATCAAAGACGATTCAGCTTAACTGCGGTACTGAAGCTTACAACATATTGAATGGGACTTTCTTGGCAACAATACCAAACCACTGCTCACTAAGCTCGTCTGAACTTACCTTAACTAATACAAATGACGTCGTGCAAGGCCAGCCCCTGAAAATCATGAAAATTACCTACCCTGAAGAACCGAAGAATGTAGATTTACCGCACCTCAATTTGAGTTCAATAAACCTGAAATTACTACACTTGATCCGGGATAAAATTATATCCCAGCCTCCATTGCAACTTCAGAAGAACTTCTCTGGAATGGTATGCCACACCACCATACCGTATTGGGTTGCATAAATTTTAGAGGCATAACTTAAAACTGCATAACGGTTTTTGGCATACTCTTTGTTTCGCATAACGTTCAAACAGAATAATTAGGCATACTTTATTTTCCCATAACTTTTTTATAATAATGATATACCCGCATAAAATGTTTACGCATATTTTTTTTTACAATAACGATTACTCATCATAACATTTATTGGCATCAAACTCACTCTCGCAAAACGATTACAAGCCATACATATAGAATACCATGATGTTAACGAGTACATATTTTTTTTTTATATCTAATCTCTGTGTCTGGGTGTTATTTATCTATAATATGTATGTATTTAGAAATATATAGAGTCTCGGCCTACCCTGACTCCTTATAATTAAGATACTAATTTTATTATGGCGGTATAATGTGTAGGTACGAAACCCTCGGCGCACGAGTTTGACTTGCGCTTGACCGGTTTTATTTGTTCTGGCGATATTATTGCTCCGCCAGGAACACAACAATTATTTTTCACTTCATCGAATGTATTATAAAATTAATTTTGTCTCACTAGTTGTATCATATATCCAATGTATTTTTACACTACTTTGAGAATTACAAAAGGAAACCAACTGCCCTGAGTGGTCCGAGTCAACCTTATGGATTATAGATGTATGTAAAGGTTTCACACACACTTCTAAGGGCCGTATTTTAGAACGTTACTCAATACTCAAAAAACGCTTGAGGCTAGTTTTTGCCCTATAAATACTACTCCCAAGTGTTTCTTGAGTATTGAGTAACGTTCTAAAATACGAACCCTAAATAAGTTATCAATACACCCTGCAGTAGTGGCCGTTATTCTAGTGGGGTCCATAAAATTGTGATATAAATTTAATGATTAATTATTTAATAATCTATTATTTATTGTCAAATTTCTAAAAATAACCATTAAACATTTCTTAGTGAAATAACCCACCCCGGATTGTATCCGATGCAAAGTGCTCAGGACACGGGCCGCATTTCCGCGCTGGATGGCAATAGCTAACCTTTGCACCAGGTACAAGCCGGAGCGAGAGTCACCAGTTTTCTCCCATATTTTTCGGCCTATATCCGTCACCAATTTTTTAGCCTCTATGCCCATTGTCTCGAACGCAAGTGGGACCACAATATAGCGTGATTCCAAGGCAGTGGCGTAGCTACCCTGGGGCTAGGCGGGGCAGTGCACCGGGGCCCTCAAGCTCAGGGGGCCCTCGAATCCTTACCAGAAAATCTCGATAACACTGAACTTTTGTAAATGTCTCCCATTTTCAAAATAAATATGACTCCACTTCATCATGGTAACTCAATTGAAAGAAATGCGAAAGCTATACTTGGAGTATTACCCTAATATATAACAATATTAATTGCACGACTAGGTAATAAACCCTTTAATACTTTCTATTTCGTTTTATTGTCCAATATCTACACCAAGTTATTAATTGTAATTTATGTTGTTACTGTTTAATAATTTCATTACCCGCCCTGCATTGCACAAAAAAAAGGGCTGGGTGCATGGGGCCCTACCAAGACCTTCGGGGCTAAGGAAAAAGAATGCAGCTTGGGATAGGGCGCCGCCGCAAAACGGCGAGCAGGAGCCCCGCCCGATTTCTGTGGCAAGTGGGCTAGAATGCCTTGTGTAGGGCCAGCACTGCCAAAGAAGTTAACCCCAACCCGTATCCGCTTCGCAATTGAGTTCATCGAGGTACTCTCCAGGCGTAGGGTGAACGTGGCGCTCCTACAGGAGACTCGATGGAAAGGCAACAGAGCCTGGCCTTTGCAGTGGCTGAGGTGTTATCTGAGGGGCTGCAAAGCGGCATCTTGGAGGTAAAATGCTGTAGCGACCGCCTTATGATCATGAGGGTGCTTATCGGTGGTGCTTATTATTACCCACCTCATAAGTGCCTACGTGCCACAGGTCGGTTGTAGCGATGCCGATAAGATGATGTTTTGGGGTCAACTCGAGGGAGTGCTTCGGAGCATACCGTTGTCACAGGGAATTGTTTTCGGTGGCGATCTGAACGGTCATGTGGTTAAGAGGTGTAAGGAGTTTGGCGTGTTTGTGGTGGTTTTGGATACAGCACCCGCATCACTGAAGAGGATTCTATCCTCAGAACGTGTGCGGCTGCCGATCTTACCATCGTGAACACCTTTTTTCCAAAAGAAATCCGACCATCTCGTCACCTACCGGAGCGGGGAGCGCTACTCAAATCGATTTCCTACTCACTAGGAGACATGATATCGGCAAGGTGGTCAACTGCAAGGTTATACCCAGAGAGAGTCTAACTGCAAAACAGCGTCTCCTTGTCATGGATCTCTGCGTGAAGCCCAAAGCCAAATGTGTCGAGAGGTGCCAGCGTCACATCAGATGGTGGCCGCTCAATAGTGCTCAATGTAACCAGATCCCACAGGTTCACCTCAGCTGTCGGTGATAAGTGCACTGACACTGAAGGCGAACCAATTCAAAAGTACTGGGATAGGATTCAGGCAGATATCCTTGTAGCGGCGAAGGCAGTGCTCGGCGAGTCTCAGGGTGGTCGGAAATGTGACAAGGAAACTTGATGGTGGAACGACACAGTCCAGAGGGAGACTAGGGAGAAGAAAGCCCTCTTTAAAAAGTGGCAAGCGACCGGATCTCCTGAAAACCGCGACGTGTACAGGGCTGCTAAGCGCGCCACAAAGAGAGCTGTAGCCAGAGCCAGACGAGATCACTTACAACTTCTGTATGTCGGTAAAGGAGGATGGCGCTCATATTTCTACGAGCTGCTTAATAAACAACACAAAGAAATGCAGCCTCCAGACCTCCCCCAAATCAGGGACTAACGGATAACGCCTGGAGAAATCCAGACTGCTCTTCGCCGAACGAAGAATCGGAAAGCTGTCGGACCCGATGGAGTCCACATCGATGGAAGGCGATGGGTCGAACGCAATTAAATACCTGGGATCTATATTTCACGCGTTCAGTGACATCGATTGCGACGTCAAGACACACATTGCTGCCGCGTGGTCCAAGTGGCGGGAGATGACTGTGGTGTCATTTGTGACCCAAAAATGCCGGTCAGGTTGATGGTTTATAAAACCATCATTACACCTATCCTTTTAAATAGCTGTAAGGTGTGACCACTATTGGAGCAACACAAGCAGGAGCTGCGTGTCCCGGAAATGAAGGTGCTGTGATGGATGCATGGAGTCACCCGGATAGACCGCGTGAGGAACTCTCGCATACGCGGCAGCCTTCACGTCCGTGACATTGCAGATAAGCTGCAAGAGTGTCGCGTTTGGTCGTATGGTCACGTCTAGCGGCAACGCCATGCTACGTGGGAAACAAATGTCAGGCTATGTCGGCCCCGCCGGGTTCCGGTAAGAGAGGAAGACCCATGAAGTGCTGGCTTGTCGTCGTTAGGGATGACATGAGTGCCAATGAAATCACTACAGGGTATGCCGACGACCATGCAAAGTGGAGGGACGCAACTGGGACTAATGTTCGGATGATGATTAATACACTAAAGAGCTGGTGATAAAGTAGCTTAGTATTTTTAAAGTAGGTCGTATATTTCCGCTTTCATATTTTTATTTTATAAAATCTAACCAGTTTAGATAGCAGTGGGGCCCCATTTTATAAATTGCACCAGGGCCCTTGGTTTCCTAGCTACGCCACTGCTCCAAGGCCGCGTACTTTTTATGTTTTTTACTGGTCGCGTCCTCGGCCGCAGCCGCAGGGAAAAGTGCTGTTCGGCCCAGGTGACTCGCAATTTAATGATTGTTTTAAATTCAGAAAATCTATACTTTCTGGGAACTTTCCAAAACAATTAGGTTAAAGTCTCCACAAACAACGATACACCGGTTGCCAGTAACATGGCAGTCGTTAAGTCAAGTTGAAGGCCTTATGGGCGGCTTGAAAATTTTCTACAGCAGGTAGCCATAACCTGCGTCTGTATATTTCAACACGGCAATGGGCTCACCACCTATTACGTGGGACAGGAATACACATGGTGAAAAGTGGGCATTTAATATGCCTCTGCCACCTTTTCGGGGATAAGGCGTGATAGATAAATAATAGTAAATTATTGCTGAGGATCAGTCACGTTTTTTACTAAGTATGTAGTTTGATAACAGTAATTTAGACCAAAAAATGAGGGTGAAGTTACATAAAGTCCCAACAAGCTGAATTTCTGTGAAGTTGTTCAAAACATAATTATAAACAATGTCTCCAAGTTCCCCATCATTCCCGTTTAAGGAAAAAATTTTATTCAAGGTCAAAGGTCAAAAAAATGAGTTTTTCGCGATTTTCAGCAAAACGGTAAGTTTTATCATAAAAGTACATCAGACAAAAATTGTAGATCATAAAATTATCTATAAAAAATGTCTCGATACTTTTTTTCTTACGAGCCACCGTTTCTGAGATATAACGATTCAAAAAGTTATAAAAGTTGTTATCGTCATAATATGCATGAGTACGCCACGTATATACATCTAGAGTTGTTATATTTTATATATATATATATATATATATATATATATATATATATATATATATATATATATATATATATATATATATAAATATTATATATTAAATGTTAAAATATTTTTCTATCGGTCATTGTAACTTATACTTAGGGTCGTATTACAGAAACTAACTCAAGTCACACATAAACGGAATTTAGCAGATTGACACTTGAGTGCTAAATCTAGACATAAGCATGTGGTTTATTATAGAACTATCCCCATGCTCAGATCGGTAAAAAGTAACCTTGAGTAAATATCCAAATCTCCAATCGCCAGAATACGCAATGGAATGTTGCAAGCCTAAAAACAGTCTGTTTTCTATTACATTTTTATTCCTTACATATTTTGTTTTCATTCCACGCAGCTTACTATTTGATATTTATGTTTCAAAAGCTTATTTTTTATTTACTTTTTTAATTGAAATGATTTAATCACCTCTGTGATTGCTTTAAAGTATCCTTACTTCAAAATACTAAACAAAAAACTGCTGTAGAGGAAGTCCCGGACTCATAAAATGAACCTTTTCTCTGCGTTAAATGGATCGCGAGTTTAATAAACTTTGCTTGACTGACATTTGATATTATCGTGCCAGTGTTGTTTACATTGTAAATTAATAATTCTGTACATATCTGAAAAAAGAATAATTTTACGATCGTCCAAAGGAATCTATTACTAGAAATATTAAAATCTTTCAAGAATATTAGGTATACAAAACTAAAAACGATGCTATACAACGTCTTGGGCCAATATTTCAGAAAAGTATATTTACTACAAAAACTATCGAAAAGCTAAGTGTTGGAGGTTTATATCTTATATACACCATCTAGTAATTCATGATAACTGTTTAATAAGATTCATTCTATTTTTGTTCTAGGCATCCAGAGAAGTTGAGCCGCTTTGTGGTAAAATTTCAGAGCAAGACAGCTTGATGCACTTACGCGTACCATATAGCCACTGTCTGTGGAGGTCTTTGTCCTGATGCCGATATGGATCCAGATATCTAATTTAACATATGCACTGAATTTAAATATCAGAGACTATTGATACATACCGGGTAATTACCTATTATTTGTTGAAAATAATATAGTTTTGTACACTTTGTAACATTGGTTGCATAGGGTTCGGGGCTCTGTCATAAACAACCATGAGAGGATAGAAAGATAGAGCTTAAAGTCACATGTAGAACAGAAGCTTTAACACCGTGAATCAATGTTGTATGTAGGTAATGAGTTTATAAATAAACATTGTAGGACACTTTTCACACAGCGCCATCTAACCCTTTAAGCTTGGGTTATGGGAACTACTCACCTGATAAACATACTTATGTAAATCTAAGGCACATTAAGCCGTTGGTCCCGGTTGCCAATAAATTGGCAGTCGTTAAGCCAGGTTGAAGGCCTTATGGGCGGCTTAAAAATTTCAACAGCAGGTAGCAACAACCTGCGTCTGTCTATTTTAACACGGCAATGGGCTCACCACCTATTACGTGGGACAGGAATACACATGGTGAAAAGTGGGCATATAATATATATGCCTCTGCCATCCCTTCGGGGATAAGGCGTGATAGATAAATAATAATAATAATAATGTAAATCTAAATATATACATTGTTATAGAGCAAACACCCAAACTTCTAAACAAACATTTGGGGATCTCACAAATATTTATTCCGATCTGGGACCTTCACATGAGTAGCAGTCACATACACTATCACCTACACCACCGAGCCAGTAATATATGCATACCTGAAGATTTTTTTGTTACAGTGATATTGTAAGCTGAAACAGATACTGTGGAAATAATAGTATCTCAGAGAACAGAAGTTGAAACTCTTGTCCTTTTGTTATTAATGAGATAGTCGACTGTGACACAAGCGTCCACGTCCAAAAACTTGCCGAGCCTGTCGTGCACAATATTCACCACAAGAAAGTACCAAAGAATCTGTCATCAAATCATTATCTTAAGAAATAATAATAATAATGATTAATTATTTTTAGGTTCTTTATTTTAAAAAAAATAAAATAAAATATAATTGTATTGTTTAATATGAATAATTAATATAGTATAAATAAATCATTAAAATAAATATTTATCTATTGATGATGGTTGTTATAAGTTGTAGTGTACACACCTCTCATTCCAATAAATGTTATTACAGTGATAAAGATAACTCGGTTCAAGATGGGGCTTGAAGGAGTGACAATGAAAATATAGTGAATAATTTCATCTTATTTTGGTATGGTTATGGTACCTCAGTGGCATAGAGCATTGCCCTGGTTAGATATAGGTTACGGGTCAAACCCCATCCTAAACCAAGTCATGTTTTTCACTTTAATAACAATTATATGAAAGTCAGCATCTACAAATTGCTTTGAAAATTTATGCAAACCTCTCCTTTATCTATTCCTCCTACATATTGAATGATCATGTTCTTATTATATGGAGTACTCTCTTAGGGGGTAAAGTGTATTGGAAGTCAATGGGGATATTAATATAATAGGCACAATAGTGCAGTACAGCACAAGCTACAGTACTATGCTGAAAGGATGCTGTGGCATAAAAAGGATGTCCACGCTGGTATTGCTTTAACGAATGTTCCATCATTTAAGGTATTATCTTGTGTTTAATGTTATGTTTCTCATTATCACATTTCTTCATTCACATTTCTATTAAAAGTATGGTAGTTGAAATAAAAGAATGAAGCAATACGATCCACACTGCCACACAATACAAGATCACACTGTCTTCGGTATTGATATAATACTGAATTAATATCTTTGTAAAGTAATTGTTATTGATTGGTACGGGTCTGCTGTTTGGTAGAATGTGCTGGCACTGAAATAGGGGCGTAAATATGACTCTGCCACCCTTTCGGGGATAAACACGTGAATGATAAGTAAGTAATAGTCTATTTATCTTCAAAAATATCAATTTTAGAAAGATAAAGGAGGCCATCTTTTATTTTTGTTAACTAAAATCTCTGCTTGAGCGTGGTGTCGACTAAACTTACGAAAACTGCTCGCAAATCTCGAATCAAGTAGCGAATCTGAGCTGAATATGGTTTAAAAATAAAGGATTACTGAAAAGACACTTGAGCACTGTTCTATAATATGAATCAAACGTCATTTCACTGTGACAGCTCTCAGGTGATTCTAGATTGACGTTTCACGAATCGAGTAAGGTTCTATAATAAAAGCTCAGCTTAAAACTAGTTCTAAGTAATACTTGAGGCTTGAGTAAGGTTCTATAATACGACCCTTACAATATAAAATATACATAAGTTTTAACTATAAGAATATCAGGTCAAAAAGCCAGTGTAACTTCGAGACATCTGTTGATTATTGAAACAGCAATAGAGCAATTCAATTTGACAAAAACAACTATTGTTGTTGGTGAAGATGTTGACTTACTTGTATTACTCACTGCTCGAACGCCAGTTGAAAAAACTATGTTTTTCTTAAAACCAGGAAAAGCTCAGCATCAATCAGATATATATTCATCAAAAAGTTTATTAACTTTTGTAAAGTGTCAAGATCATGTACTATTTTTACACGCAATAACTGGCTGTGATACGACATCTGCATTTTACAGGAGGGGTAAAACAGCAGT
This sequence comes from Thumatha senex, assembly GCA_948477245.1. Classification (NCBI taxonomy): domain Eukaryota; kingdom Metazoa; phylum Arthropoda; class Insecta; order Lepidoptera; family Erebidae; genus Thumatha; species Thumatha senex. Next base: position 25,202,974 of record OX419726.1, read on the forward strand.
TTTCAAAATGTTTGAAAAACAAGATTTAATTCAATGTGCTGAAGTTTTTAAAAAGACTAATTCAACTCAACAAGAAGTTATTACCAACGGCATCCGCTTTCTTCTTTCTATGTATGGAGCTCCTAAAAAAACTACCTGTTTAGATAAGCATCGATATGCATGTTTTGTTAAAAATACTAAAAATAAAAAACAAGTTTAATTAGCTTGTCTTCCTCCAACCTCAGTTGCTGCTCACCAACATCTTTTTCGAGTATATTACCAAGTTCAAGTGTGGCTTGGTAATCAGCTAGACCCTACAGACTGGGGTTGGAAGTTGGTCAACAATATATTAGAGCCAGTTCAAACTTTACTTCCACCTGCGCCGGAAAAACTGCTGAACACTATTTTTTGCAACTGCAAAAAGGGATGCAGTGCTAAATGTGGTTGCAAAAAAGTCGGACTGTTTTGTTCTTTGGCATGCACAAATTGTCAAGGCCGGTCGTGCTCTAATATTGAAACACAAACAATGGAAGATTCGTTTGACTCCGACGAAGTATCATGCGATACATCGCTATTGGCGCAATTTACTTGCATCCAAAATGAAGATGAAGAAGAAGCAGGAGGAGAAGAACAAGAAGAAGATCAAGAAGAAGAACAAAAATTTGAAACTTACGAATAAGACAAATAAACTTCAACACTTTTTTTTAATTTACATCGCTTTTATCTTTCCCAATCTTTGTAAATTTCCGTTATTTTGCAATAGTTTTACATTAAACAGGATCACAACTGACCGGTGGAGTAGGTCTACTAGGGAAACCACGTTAAAAAAAACGCGCTAAGTACACTACCTCATAGGTGGCGTGGAAACGTGTGCATATTATGACGATAACAACTTTTATAACTTTTTGAATCGTTATATCTCAGAAACGGTGGCTCGTAAGAAAAAAGTATTAAAACATTTTTTATAGATAATTTTATGATCTACAATTTTTGTCTGACGTACTTTTAGATAAAACTTACCGTTTTGCTGAAAATCGCGAAAAACTCATTTTTTTGACCTTTGACCTTGAATAAATTTTTTTCCTTAAACGGGAATGATGGGGAACTTGGAGACATTGTTTATAATTATGTTTTAAACAACTTCACAGAAATTCAGCTTGTTGGGACTTTATGTAACTTCGAATGTCTAAATTGACCGGACTATGACATACTGTGAAAAAAATAATCAAATCGGATAAGAAATGACGAAGATACAGCGATTTTACTTCAGCAGTTCAAAAAACGGCCGAGAGCACGAGCCGCGAGCGCGTGACGTCTACAGTTTTGTAGAATACTACGTATCCTGCGCAGGAACTGTGCTTGTCCCCGTCGCTTTGTTCTAAATTTATTGTTGTGTTTGGTGACATCAATAGCCTACAAAAATGTCTTACAAATATTGTATGGTGCCAAAGTGCAAGAGTACAACTAGTAGTACAACCTAGGACGATTTCACCACTGGACGCGTAATGTACTCAATAAAGTAAGAACTCACGTTCAACCAACTTTCGTGCGGGAGGGAAACTACACACAATGCTAACTTTTATTCATGTATCCCGATCCCCGAAGGGGTAGCCAGATGCATACTATACGCACACATTTCACCGTATGCATTTTCGTCCCACGTAACAGGCGGTGAGCCCATTGCCGTGTTGAAATGGACAGGCGAAAGCTGTAGCGACCTGCTGTTTAAATTTTTCAAGTCGCCCATAATGCCCTTAACCAGGCTTAACGACTGCCATTTTACTGGCAACCGGGACCAACGGCTAAACGTGCCTTCCGAAGCACGGAAACGCTCGCAAATATAAATTCCACGAAGTGGTCCGTCATCCAAGGACCACCTTTAACGAATGTTGCTTAACGCAGTGATCGTATACAGAGCACAGCAGAGCACTGAGTCAGCGGGGCCACGAGCGTTCATTAATTAATTTATACACACGATTATAAATAGCCATATTCATGAATACACGCATACGCAGTTTTATTTATGTGTAACATATTGTTTTGTTACTCTTGCATAAAGTGTTGTCACTGTCTAACAACCAATAAAAATACAACTGCAAATACAACACATAGAACAATGTAGGCATGCAATACGATTTGTGTGACAATATTAATCGGCTAATTTGAGATGGTAATTCTTTTTATAATGTTTATAGAGAAAGAACGAACGTATTTGAAAATAGGCCGATTAGGTTGTTGGTATGTTTCAATAATTAATGGTTTTTGGTCAAATTTGTTTTGTAAACGAAATAAAATTTTACTTACGAGTGAAAAGAACCATTAGTTGTTCGACCGCTATAACTTTTACACCATTTCACAGTACATTTCGTCATTTTTTCTTTATAAATTACCCTCCAAACGTGGTAAATCAAAATCGGAATTTGTCAAAAGTATTTGGATACCTAGACGTGCATGTAAGTATATAGCTATTGATAAATCTGCAAGAAGCGAAAGAAGTTTGCATGGGTCGTGAAATCTGGCGATCTGTCCTCTCTGACTACCCCGTCAGGGATACAGAATGAAGATAGTTAGTTAGTTATTTATATTTACTGCCAGATTCTCAAAGCAATAGGTAGAGCCTGAGGAAGATCCTGATCCTGTCAATAAAACTCATGACCACTCTTTTTTAATCGCCAGATTCGCGATCCATGCATACTTCTCTCGCTTCTTGTAGATTCATCAATCGCTTCATACACGCACGTCTGGGTATCCGAGTACATTTGATATTTCCGTTTTTGAGCAATCTGCTCACGTGGTCTTCATATGTAAGTCTCGGCCTACCCTGACTCCTTCTACCTTCTACTTTCGCACAATATATATTCTTCGTCAATCGTTCCTTATTCATGCGTTGGACGTGACCAAACCAACGGAGCACGCCCTTTTCCAGCTTAAGGCCATTACTTTGCCCGTTGACCTTGAAGATTTGATCCCTGTACTAGTATTTGTTTTTTGGCGCCACCTACCGACCAACGACCGTACTACAAAAAAAACGAACTGAAGATTATACAAGAACACAGATGTGTCGCAGAATTGTCATCGTTTTTGCCTATTTCATTTGCTCTCTGAGAGGTCTAATAAATTTTGTTCCTCTGGTTTTTGTAGTCTTGTCTTTTTCTAGTCCATCAAAGTTTATATTTTATATTTATTTGTCTACATCATAATTTATTTTTAACTACACGATGCAATATGCCTGCTGAAATAGCTTTCATTCTAATAAATGATACATAATGAAGGTCTGATGATGACCGGGTAAGTGCTTTTTGGTTCTCAGTAACGGAAATAGTTAGGATGACCTAGCTTTCAAAATTTATCTAATTGTGCACTAGTGCCACTACATGGTACATTCTGAAGGTCTGATGATGACCAGGTTAGTGCTTATTGGTTCTCAGTAACAGAAATAGTAAGGATGACCTAGCTTTCAACATTTATCTAATTGAGCACTGGTGATACTACATGGTACATACTGAAGGTCTGATGATTACCAGGTAAGTGCTTATTGGTTCTCTGTAACGGAAATAGTTAGGATGACCTAGCTTTCAACATTTATCTAATTGAGCACTGGTACATTCTGAGGTCTGATGATGACCAGGTAAGTGCTTATTGTTTCTCAGTAACGGAAATAGTTAGGATGACCGAGCTTTCAACATTTATCTAATTGAGCACTGGTGATACTACATGGTACATTCTGAAGGTCTGATGATGACCAGGTAAGTGGATATTGGTTCTCAGTAACGGAAATAATTAGGATGACCTAGCTTTCAACATTTATCGAATTGAGCACTGGTGATACTACATGGTACATTCTGAGGGTCTGATGATGACCAGGTAAGTGCATATTGGTTCTCAGTAACAGAAATAGTAAGGATGACCTAGCTTTCAACATTTATCTAATTGAGCACTGGTGATACTACATGGTACATTCTGAAGGTCTGATGAAGACCAGGTAAGTGGATATTGGTTCTCAGTAACGGAAATAGTAAGGATGACCTAGCTTTCAACATTTATCTAATTGAGCACTAGTGCTACTACATGATACATTCTGAAGGTCTGATGATGACCAGGTAAGTGCTTATTGGATCCCACTAACAGAAATAGTTAGGGTTATTAACAAAATAAACAAAAAAATAAATAAATAATAAATATTATTTATTTTAACAATAAGCTATAAATAATCACCTTTATTTTCTTTATCACCGTCAAGCAATTATTACAATTATAATTATTAATTAATTGTATAATAATGACTAAATCTCAAACTAAATCTCAAACAAAAAAATAAATAAATAATAAATATTATTTATTTTAACAATAAGCTAAAAATAATCACCTTTTTTTTTTATCACCGTCAAGCAATTATTACAATTATAATTATTAATTATTATCTTTTTTTGATTAATCTCAAACTCTTCCCGTTAAAAGTCACTGAAATTTAAATATCGTGAACAGTTTGTCATTTATTGGGATAAGTGTTGGTGAAGGTGGTGCATGTAGGCTTTCTTCTTGAAGTACGCACATATTTTCGTCTTCTGGTTTTTGTAAGTTATGCACCTTTTTCCGGTCTTCCTTGTTCTTTATTGCCTGTAAAATATATGGCGGATTTCTAATTGCCATATTTCGACTGTGCCGCGGATCCAAAATTCCGGCAAAATACAATTTAAATAAAATGTACATAATTTTATTTTCATTTTATTTTCAAAAAAATCATCGTCTCTAATTATTGTTTCTGTTTTCAGAGGCTTTGACTCATTAAACCATACTCCAAATAAAAATTTTGCTTTCCGAGTCACATGCAATTGCCCTTGAACTTGGTAATACCAATTGTGGGTTTTATTAACCTGCAAAATACCCGAGTTATCTTTAACCCAAAAATTTACTTTTTTTGAACTATGGCTTCGTCTAGTCCTACCTTGTGCGCTGAGATGGGACATTTCACCTCTACTACCGCGTCTTCTCCAATAAGCCCATCTGGAGTAGCTCCTAAATATGGAATTTCGGGATCTATAAAAAGTCCGCATGGTCTAATTTCAACATCGTTTTGTATATATAGCTGATCTAGCGCTTTTTTTCGTGTTCTCTTCCATGCTGTAGGCGCAGCATATATATTTATTTTGTAGAGCAGTTGTTTGACTACGCTGGCGCAACTAGTATCAGGCCTCATTTTAATAACTCTTCCAAAGTTTGAAGCCGTCAACAAGGAGCGCCAGAGTTCGAGCCAATCACTTGACTCGCTCTGCAAATTTGTTTGTCTTTCAATTTGTCTTCTTTCTTCCTCTAAGTTGGATAGAAAATTCTCCTTCATTTGTTCTAGCATCGCATCACTCACATCGGGGCTTATGGTTTGTTCTCCATAATCTTTATTTACGGCACCATGTGTCTGTCGTTTTTTATAATAAATGTATTTTAACAAATTTCTTTTTCTGCGATACTTGTTATCTAAGGTGCTCATTTTGCCCTTAGGACTTCGCCCAAAAATTGTTTTATACAATATGGAAACAGGTTTTCTTTTAGTATTAAAATTAACTGCAGACGCTGAACATCGAGTTTGGTATCCACGCCTGCACGAATAATTCACTCTTTTACCACCCACAAATTTGGCTACCACGCTATGAAATCTTTCCACGATGTTACTGTCAACATCATTAACAAGACTTCTATAATGCCCCGCAATTGTATTAATAAAAAAACACATTTTCTGCCATAAGGAACTTGTAAAAAAATGCTTGCGGTAAGATTTCAACATTTTGTGGACTGTTACAGAAATGGCTTTTACATTTGGTATGGTTACCAAAGGCATGTACAGTCTGAATGTCTTCAAAAAGTTTTTGAGTGCTAAAATCTAAGTTTTCTAACGAGTCGTGGGATTTTTGCTGCATTTTCGTATTGCTGACCTAATGTTCATGATGCGTTTTTTGTGATTAGTTTTCTGAAACTTATAGGACATTTCGTATCAGTGGTTAGGTTGTCTAATTTGTTGCACAAGTTTCTTAGAAGGTGGTTCCTACATTCTACCTTTTCAACTGTAAATTGAGGATAAGGTCTTGCTTCTAAAATTTTTGCATACGTGCTAGAGTCTCAGTCAGAAATGAGGCGACCATAAATCAGACCAAACATTTCCATAGATGCTTTAAACCCAATTATTTATTAATTTAACAATTATTGTTGACTCCATGGGAGTCGAAAATCCCGTAAAATTTTTAAAGCACTCGTGAGTTCTTGGGTTTTGATTTTTATTAAGGTCTTGCACACATATGCTACAGTATTTATTTTTAATGCCAAGAAACAAAATCTTTTTTGTGTGTCTTCCAATTATGGCAGCAGCTCCTGACATTGCTGAGTAGTTCTTTTTGTAAGACCTCTTACTCCAGCATCGGTCTACAACCACATCTATAATAGGTATCCCATCTTTGCTGACGTGACCTTTTTCTAAAGCAATTCTTTTTTCTTCTTCAGCAGCATCATTCATGGATTTGCTAAGTGCTTTGTCCTAGGCATTGGAAGCAATATCGTGGCGTTTTTGGTATACAGGTTCAGACATCAATATCGTGGCGTTTTTGGTATACAGGTTCAGACATCACGGGCAAGTCAAATGCTGATAACAGTTCCTCTAATTGCGAATACCCTATACCAACTGAAACGGCGCCCGCGACCGCTGCTGTATTAATATCTAAGTCGCCAGTGACATTACAAAGAGAAAACTTCTCTTTACACATCAAACATTCTACTGTAAACTTAGAAGCAAGTCCAACACGTTTCTCTCTTATAAGTTTCAAACTTTGTAAACCACAGTTAAAAGCACCATGGCCGCCTATTTCTTGTATTTTGGAAAAGAAGTAAGCTATATCTAAAATTCGTCTTCCAGATATATTTTTTGTTTCTGCTTGTGTTTCTTGTTCTTCAATAATCAAATCTGGTAAATCTTCTTCATCTTCTTCAACCTAAAACAAACATTTTAACAATACAGTGTCAAATTAAATTAGCTAGGGAAACTATCGAACATATACCGCAGTGTAAGCAAACACAATAAGGTACCGGCATAATTTGCTCTGCCCCCTCATTAACTGCCATACTAGACAGATCGTTTGTATCTGATAATGGCTGAAGTTCCTGATTTTGTGATTCGGAGTTTTGCTGGTTTCTTAATTGCCTGAAAAATAATAACTTAAATGAGCTAATGTTTTTGCTATTACAGTTTGGTGATAATAGCGATATTTACATCGCAAAAAAACTAAAAGGTATTTTAACTAGGTTTTTTTAAACAAGATTATTTTTCCGGTGACCTTAGTTTCCATGAGCTCTTTCAAATTAATCCAAACACGATGGTTCTACGTAGCACCGTCACTGAGATCGTATACCCCCCTTCATAGTGCACCATCAGGTAGGTGACATCATTAGGCACCAAGGTCTCCATGAGACCTTTCGAATGAGGTCAAACACGCTGGTTCTACGTAGCGCCGTCACTGAGATCCTATACCCACTTTCGTAGTCCACCATCAGGCAGGTGAAATCATCAGTCACCAAGGTCTCCATGAGACCTTTCAAATGAGTACAATCACGATGGTTCTACGTAGTGCCGTCACTAAGATCCTATACCCACCTTCGTAATCCACCATCAGGTAGGTGACATCATTAGTCACCAAGGTCTCCATGAGACCTTTCGAATGAGTCCAAACACGCTGGTTCTACGTAGCGTCGTCACTGAGATCCTATACCCACTTTCGTAATCCACCATCAGGTAGGTGACATCATTAGTCACCAAGGTCTCCATGAGACCTTTCGAATGAGTCTAAACACACTGGTTCTACGTAGCGTCGTCACTGGGTTCGTATTCCCACCTTCGTAGTCCACCATCAGGTAGGTGACATCATTAGTCACCAAGGTCTCCATGAGACCTTTAGAATGAGTCCAAACACGCTGGTTCTACGTAGCGTCGTCACTGGGTTCGTATACCCACCTTTGTGGTCCACCATCAGGTAGGTGACATCATCAGTCACCAAGGTCTCCATCCTCCGTCATTCGAAATTCTCAAGATAGCTAAAAACGATAAAAAATAAACACAATAGAAATAATGTACTCAATTGGGTAGGTACTTACCAATAGTTTTGGAGAGCTCGGCCACGCTTCACCTTACTTTTATTCTTATATTTAGGCATAGTCAGGCTTACTCTATGATCGGTTGAAAAAACAAAACGAAATTACAAACTACTTTAAATATATTTTCAAACTTAATTACTAATGTTGTTTTACGAAATTATTATATTTGTACTATTTACAACAAGATATCATATGAATCACACTGTTTCACAAAACATTTAAAACGTGGACTTTTAGATTTTAATTGGAAAAAATAACGCGCGTAAGTCCACCCGTCACAAGAGTCATCGAGACACTAAAGTAACGCGTCCCGAGTACGCGTCACAGGCCTTAGCGGGGGTGCTTTAAGTGGGGTGCTGGTGAGGTTTCGGGTTTTTATTCATAATTTAAAAATATTAAAAGAAATATGAAAAAAAAAAAACAATACAAATTGTGAAATACGTACATAAATTGTGATACAAAATTCATGCCTAACTATTTAGCCGTTACAGAGATAATTTACAATTTAAGTTGAAAAAGGACCTATTTAATAAGATTTTTTATCAAAATTTGGGAAGTTTATTAAAATTTTAAACAATACAAAGTATTTGTGATGACCTTAAATATACCATATATTTTTTATATGGGAAAAGCACAAAGGGATTCATCTGCAATCTTCTTTAAACTTACCTTGTTTTTGGGATTTGAGCGAGGTAATCCCCTTAATAGTATTAAAATGTGGATCGCCACACGTCGCATCTCGTTTCACATTGGTTTATTCCGTTTACTTTTACTCCTTAATGTAACAGTGTGATTCATAGTATTTACGGTATTTTTCTGTGTGTTTAATTGCACTTTTAACACTTTTTGATTGTAGTATAACTTAATTTTTTATAAATTTCCTTAATAAAAATATACAGAGACACTGTTTACGTTACGGCGTTAGTGTTGCCAATCACAACATTACATCTCAATCTAATTTCGTGCAAGCTAAAGTAGAAAATTAACGTTATTTTCACACATTGTAAAAAGTAATCGGGATTACTTACGATTTTAGAACAAAAAACGTAGGTAATCCCGATTTCTTGTTTACAGCGAGCTAGAGTAGTTAGGAAGTTATGCATATTTTTGGTAATACTTTCAATATTTTGATGTAATTTATAAATATAATAAAAAATAAATAATATCATGATAGGATAGTGACGATATCTATCATATCTCAAAAAAAGTTACAAAGCAGTAAAACTGAGAATACAATTTAACCCATATCTTTAAATTTCACAAAAGTAGTTTTAGTAACGGTGCAATTATAAGGGAATATTTTTTCTTGTTCAGTTACACTGTGATTTTTTTCCAATAAGTGACACCGAATAACGACAATTTGTAATTGTTGTTACTTGGTGTCATTTATTGGAAAATTGACAATAATGTCACACTTATAACGAAATAGAGTTTCAACTCTTAAAGAGTCGAATTAATACATGAATGGGTGTAACTGTACAGCAATTAATCACGAAAAGAGGCTAGAATAGACACATTGCTAAAAATATTTTAATTATAAATTAAATATATTTGAAAAAGTTAAATGACACCATTTACCTTTTTCATACATATGACACACTTAAAAATAGTTAATTTTGGTCAATTTGTTGGTATGTTTAAGCACCACTGAAAAATCTAACTAACTAACTATCTTCACGCTGTATCCCTGACGGGGTAGTCAGAGAGGACAGATCGCCAGGCTTCGCGATCCATGCATACTTCTTTCGCTTCTTCGAGATTCATCAATCGCTTCATACACGCACTTCTGGGTATCCGAGTACTTTTGACCTTTCCGTTTTTGAGCAATCTGCTCACGTGGTCTTCATATGTAAGTCTCGGCCTACCCTGACTCCTTCTACCCTCTACTTTTGAACAATATATATTCTTCGTCAATCGTTCCTCACTCATTCGTTGGACGTGTCCAAACCAACGGAGCACGCCCTTTTCCAGCTTAACGCTGACACTTTCATTCAAACCTGCCATATTGCGTATCACTTCGTTACGTATTCGGTCGGCCAAGGTAACGCCGCACAATTTTCGAAGTGATCGCATCTCCACAGCATTCAATTTACTTTCATGCATCTGCTGACATACCCAGGTTTCACTACCGTAAAGCAGCACTGCGTTATGAATCGCCATGCGTGCTTCTTTTACGATGCTTTGTCGCTTTACTAACTGGGACAAAGCACCGTTAACTTTGTTTCCGGCAGCTACTCGCCGTTCTACATCCGAATCACATCTTCCATCCGCGCTAAACATACTTCCTAAATACACAATTTCATTCACTTGCTCTAGACGTTCCTGGTTTACCCTAATCTCGCATTTAGTTCTTATGTCACCTCTTTCAAATACTAGAACCTTAGTTTTACTTGCATTCAAGCGAAGACCCTTACTTTCACACTCCTCTTTCATATTAGTGACTAATGTCTGAAGGTCGGCTTCTGATGAGGCCATGAGCACCGCATCATCAGCGTACAGCAGACAGTTTACTGTAAAGTCACCCAAATTCACACCCATATTAAAATCTTTCAACTTCTGCAGGCAACTGTCCAGATACACTATGAACAGCCAGGCGGACATGACACATCCCTGTTTGACGCCTGTACAGACATCAAAAAGAGGTGACACATCCCCACCTACTCGCACGCAAGCCTTACAGTCCCTATAAAGCGACTGTATTGCCCGCAGTAGCGAGCCGTCCACACCATATCCGGGCAGCAAGTCCCACAGCGTTTCTCTCACAACGTTATCAAATGCTTTCTCTAGATCCACAAAAGCGCAGAAAACCTTCTGACTAACAGCCAGAAACTTTTCCGCGATCATGCGGAGAGAAAACACTTGATCCATGCAACCTCTTCCACGTCGGAATCCGCATTGAGCCTCCCATAAATACCTTTCAGACTTTTCTTGCATTCGTGCCGTTATAACCTTTGCATACACCTTAGCTAAGCTGACTAAGCTGATCGCCCTGTAGCTGGAGCAGTTTAGGCGCGAGCCTTTCCCTTTGTAAATAGGTACTACAACTGCTACTCGCCAGTCATCTGGGACCTCACCCGTCCGCCAGCACAAGTTGCATAACAGACATAGTGTGTCCCAGACACGCGACCCACCGTACTTGATCATCTCAGCAGTAACTCTGTCTTTTCCCGCAGCCTTACCACATTTCATACTTCTTATCGCTTGTTCTATTTCTTTCATACTAATGACTTCAATGACATCGGGATCCGGAGCATCGAAGTGAGCTCCACTTCCCGATGTGGCATCTCTGTCTTTTCTTGCATACATCTTTCCATAATATTCACTCCATCTCTGCAGGACGTCAGTTTGGTCTGTTAGGACGTCATTGTTAACACTGAGCACTTTATTCATACTGCAGATTGCCGAACAACTCCGGGTCTTGGCTACCTCTTTCCAGAAGAGCTTGGCATTATTCCGGAAATTGGACGACAACCTTTCATCCGCTTTCATTCTGCACCTTTCACGAGCTTCTTCTATTAGTGCCTTCGTGTTAACTTTCTGCAGCTTGTATCTCTCTTTCATATTAAAATCATTCTGCGAGGCTAAGTAGTCTAGCCATGCTTTCTTCTTCATTCGAACTGGTTCTTTCACTTCCTCATTCCACCATGCATCACGCTTATTACTACTGCCTCTTTTCTTTTCTCCACACACTTCCACAGCGGCATTTATCATACTATCCCTAAGGTTCTGCCATACACTTTCCACATTCTCACTACTTACATTGACGTCGCCAAGCTTTTCGGCTACCCTTTCATTATATTTATCCCTAATGGATGCATCCTGCAGCTTCCAGATTTTGATGCTATAAGTCGGCTCAGGACACTCGGTACGATGACGCCAACCCGCGAATCCACCCTAGACCCCTAATCCTAGTTATGACTAGGTAGTGGTCTGATCCCAGCTCAGCGCCTCGATAAACCCTTGTGTCCATCACCTGTTTACGGAGCCGACTATCCATTAGGAATAGATCTATCATGCTTCTCTATATTAGTATACTTTTTACATCTCTATTCTATTATAACACTTACATCTCCTCGTATACATATGAATTTGTTTGAGGTTGAACATTGTGTTCGCCACAAACAAATCCTTTTCCTTACAAAATGCCAGTATTAGCTTCCCAGCGTCGTTCACCCTTTTATCCCCATACTTCCCGAGTACCGACTCAAAACCATCGCGAGCGGTACCCACCCATCCATTCAAGTCTCCACATACTATAAGTCTTTCATTTCCTTCTATCACATTTAGAGCTTCACTCATACTCTCCCAGAAGTCCTCTAGCTCACTCGCGTTCGACGAAGATACTGGCGCGTAAGCAGCTACCAGGCAAAATCTTCGTCAAACCAAGTTTTACACGGATCCAGAGGATTCTAGGACCTACCAGTTTGTACTCATACATACCGGAGGCCAATCGCGAGGACAGCAAAATTCCAACCCCCTGCCTGCCATGCTCGCTCTCTGGTACTCCAGACCAAAGCGCGAGCATCCCACCCGGGAGCTCCAAGACTTCGCTGCCCTTGCGCTTGGTCTCTGTCAAACACACTGCATCTAACTTTCTCTCATTCATAACATCCATCAACTCATTCATCTTATCTGTCATTCCTCCCCTAACATTCCACGCAGCTACCCTGCACTCCATCCTCCACTTCCCGCCGTGTCGGGCCGCGCGTGTAGGGTGGCGGTCCCCTACGCCGCTCTGGCTCACACTTTTCGCACCAGCGGGGACGAACTGGTGCGCATCGCCTCGGGGGCACGCCCTAGCATCATTCGCCCTGGTGGCACTCGTGTTGGAGTAGAATTGCAGCCGTAGCTGGCAGGGATGGCGACGTGCACGCTTCTACTCTTCATCCCCAATGTTTAAAACTATAATTATAATATATTATCTTCAACATTGCCAAGCCTCGCCTCAGCTCACCCACAGATCCCTTAATAAACACCGTGCAAAACCCTGATACCAGGTAACTGGCGCATATATTGCATAATTGCACACGCGGCAGACCGGGCATCAGGGCTTTTTGTATATTCGTACAACTAGGCACATTCATACGTTCGCATAAATATAAACCTACAAAGATATAATATATTCGCAATACACATAAATCAATATACACATAGTCACCCGCATACCTAATAATACCTACAATATTGATAAAGTAAGAAGCTCTTCAGTATCTGTGTACGATTTACGTTGGATCCATTCTATGACCGATGATCTGCACAGAGACTTCTGTAGCGGATATATGTTACAATTTTTATTTATGATGTTGTAAAGATGACCCCCCATCACCTGATAATGTCTTCCGGCAAAAGCGGTTCTATATTTCTTAGGTGCGCATACTTGATATTTACGTCGTTTATCTACTATTGTAGTGTACGGTAGTTGTCTATGTTTCCTCAAGACCGTTTGAAGCACGTAGACTTGGCGCACTGTGAGTATTTGACATTCTTCATATAAGGTGGATGTTGGGTACCTAAATGGTTTGCGCATCATAACTTTTAGCACAGCTCTCGTTCCAGTGTCAGAAAGTAGGTTTTAGGTGCACCTCCCCACACAGTGATACAGTAGCCCAAAATAGACTGGCATAGGGCAAAATAAACCGTTTTTAGTGTATTGAAATCTGCAGAATTTCGTAACTTCTTAAAGATGGTTATAAGTTTACGCACGCGTGACTTTAACATTTGCAGGTGAAGTTGCCAGTTTAGTTTATCATCGATGTGAACGCCCAGATATTTGGTGTTACTGGATTTTAATAGCACAGGACAGTGGAATTCTGGAACAGAGAGTGGTGGCGGTGCACAACAATGCGTTTTAAGTTAGAGATTGTTCAGAGATGAAAGACCGCACGAAGAGACAGAAAAGGTAAGGTAGGTTGTTTTAGAAAGGTTAAGGGTTAACAGGTTCTCTGATAACCATTGTGTCACATGATGGAGGGCATGTTCAGAGAGAGAAAACGTGGTTTGCCAGTCACTACCATGAATAAGTAGGGCAGTGTCATCGGCAAAACTAACTATAGCACAATTTTTAAGTGACAGGTTACAGAGAGCGTTTATGTAAATTATAAAAAGGGAAGGGCCGAGGATGGAGACTTGTGGCACGCCAAAATTCACAGATGCCTCATTGCTAATGTAAGAATCAATTTTCACACACTGGGTTCGGTCAGACAAGTAGTCTTTGAACATTTTTAGTGCATGCCCTTGTACTCCCATGCTCTCCATTCTACTCAATAGCCGTGAAGTAGAAACCGTATCAAAGGCTTTAGTTAAATCTAAGAAGATACCTATACATTTATTTCGTTTGTCCAATTTATCTACAATATGATCGACAAGTGACGATACTGCGTCCTCTGGGGATTTTCCGCTGCGAAAACCAAATTGATTTGGTGCTAAGATGTTGTGTTGTTCTAGAAATTTTGTGAGACGGGTATTTAATACTTTTTCCAATACTTTAGATAAAGCCGGGAGCACAGATATTGGACGGTAGTTGCTTATACAATTTTTGTCCCCACTCTTAAAAATGGGATGGATTATGGCTCTTTTGAAGGCCTTAGGGAACTTGCCACTGGAGATGGAGATATTGCAGACGTATGTTATGATGGGTGTCAACTTTTTACTGCACTGCTGTAGTAGCTTAGTAGCAATTCCATCCCACCCAACAGCTGCATTCCTACGAAGGCCGTGGATAATTTTTGCCACTTCGGCTTCATCAGTTTCTAACAGGGTAAGGGAGTTCAACGGGGAGTTTTTACTTTTGAATGAAGGAGTTCCGAACTGACCATGATGTGATGCTAAATTACTGCCCACATCAGCAAAAAAGGAATTAACTCTATTTACAGATAATTCACTATCCTGTTCTATTGTCAGTAGCTCGATTGGGGAATTTGTACTAATATTTGGTAATTTCTTTTATTACCCGCCATGTAGCTCTGGGGTTGTTTTTGGCCTTGGCAAATTCATGCTTCTCATAGTCCTGTTTTAGATTTTTTAATAGTTTATTACAGAAGTTTCGGTATCTGGTGAATGTTATCTTAAGTGTGTAATTATTTGGTTCCTGTCTTAATTTGCGTTGCATAGAGTATCTGTTTCGTATGCATTTAAGTAATCCCTGAGTCATCCATGGTTTAAGCAGTCGACGTTTGGAGGGCAAAAGCTTTAATACAGTGTGTTGTTTTATAGCCTGACTAATTGTTGATATCAACCGTTCGGCTGCTATGTCAGGGTCCATGGTGTTAAGGACGTCATTAAAATCCAGTTCTGAAATAGTTGTGTATACCGAAGGGTAGTCTACCTGTCCATACTTTGATTTACGATTTATAAATGATATTTCACTTTCAATATTAAGTAGGATGGGAACGTGATCTGTAATAATTGTGTTAAAGACAAGAGTTGTGCTTTTGTTGTTGGATTTTAATAGGACGTGATCGAGGAATCTGCCGTCCCGAGTCGCTGTAGCGACCGGCTTATGATCGTGAGGGTGCTTATCGATGGGATTATTACCCACCTGATAAGTGGCTACGCGCCACAGGCCGGTTGTAGCGACGCCGATAAGATGTCGTTTTGGGGCCAACTCGAGGGAGTGCTTCGGAGCATTCCGTTGTCACAGGGAATCGTTTTGGGCGGCGACCTAAACGGTCATGTGGGTGAGAGGTGTGAGGAGTTTGAACGTGTTCATGGTGGTTTTGGATACGGCACCCGCAACGCTGAAGGAGAAACTATCCTCAGAACGTGTGCGGCTGCCGATCTGGACATTGTGAACACGTATTTCAAAAAGATATCCGAACATCTCATCACCTACAAGAGCGGGAGGCGGACAACTCAGATCGATTTCCTACTCACTAGGCGACACAGCATCGGCAAGGTGGCCAACTGCAAGGTCATACCTGGTGAGAGTCTTACTGCACAACACCGACTCCTTGTCATGGACCTCTGCGTGAAGCCTAAACGCAAACGCATCGAGCGGTGCCAGCGCCGCATCAGATGGTGGCTGCTTGATGAAACTAAGTCCCAAGAGTTCGTCTCAGCTGTCGGTGACAAGTGCACTGACACTGAAGGCGAACTAGTTTAAGATTACTGGGACAAAGTTCAGGCGGCCATTCTTGGAGTGGCGAAGGTGGTGCTCGGTGAGTCTAAGGGTGGACGCAAATGTGACAAGGAAACTTGGTGGTGGAACGACGCAGTCCTGAGGGAGACCAGGGAGAAGAAAGCCCTCTTTAAAAAGTGGCAAGCGACCGGATCTCCCGAAGACCGCGACGCGTACAGGGCTGCCAAGCGACCCACAAAGAGAGCTGTAGCCAGAGCCAGACGAGACCACTTACAACCTTTGTATGATAAGCTGGAATCGTCTGAGGGGCAGAAGCTCATCTATAAGCTGGCGCGCTCCAGGGTCAAAGCGGCACAGGATATATCCAAGTGTCGCTGTGTAAAAGACCCTGAGGGCAACCTGTTAAGCGAAGACCTCGCGGTAAAGGAGAGATGGCGCTCGTACTTCCACGAGCTGCTTAATAAACTGCATAAAGAGGTGCAGCCTCCGGACCTCCATCCGAATCAGGGACTAGTGCCACCGGTAACGCCTGGAGAAGTCCTGACTGCGCTTCGCCGCATGAAGAATCGGAAAGCTGTCGGACCCGATGGAGTCCCCATCGAAGCCTGGAAGGCGATGGGTCCTCGCGGTGTGGGCATCTTAGTAAACCTTTTTAACCGTATACTCCTCATCGGGCAGATCCCAAACCAATGGAGACTGAGTATTATTACTCCAGTCTTCAAAGGTAAGGGGTCAGTGCAGGAGTGCGGGAGATACCGCGGTATTAAGGTGATGTCCCACACCATGAAGATCTTCGAGAGGATTATAGACTCTCGGATCCGGCAGGAGTGTACTCTCTCGGAGTGTCAAAATGGGTTTCGCCCTGGTCATGGGACCACGGACCCTGTTTTTGCCCTGAGGGTTGTCGCAGAGAAATACAGGTCGAAAAACACGCCTCTGCACTGTCTGTTTCTAGATATGCAGAAGGCCTTCGACTGTGTTCCTCGTGCGATGATCTGGTTGGCACTGCGGTCCAAAGGGGTTCCAGAGGTCTATATTGACACTATCCGGGACATGTACTGTGACTCCGATTCAATGGTTCGGACTGCTGTTGGCGACATGAAACCCTTCCCCATCACCGTCGGGGTACACCAGGGTTCCGTCCTTAGTCCGCTTCTGTTCAGTGCAATATTAGACGAATTGTCGGACAGCATCAGAAACCCGCATGAGCAGCCTCCATGGTTGCTCATGTATGCTGACGATATTGCGCTGGCAAACGCGGACAGGGGCAGTTTGGTGCGACGTGTAAAGACGTGGAAGGAGACGCTTGAGAACGGCGGTCTGAAACTAAATGTGGCGAAGACCGAGTACTTGGCACTAAACTCGACAGATCCCACATCCGTCCGCATAGGCGGTGATTTGGTCGAGCGCGCGGACCAGGTTAAATACCTGGGATTTGTTTTTCACACGTCCAGTAACATCGATTGCGATGTCAAGTCACGCATTGCTGCCGCGTGGGCCAAATGGCGGGAGATGACCGGTGTCATTTGTGACACTAAAATGCCGATCCGGTTGAAGGGACAGGTCTACAAAACCATTATTAGACCTGTCCTTTTACATGGTAGTGAGACGTGGCCGATATTGGAGCGACACAAGCAGGAGCTGCATGTCACGGAAATGAAGATGCTGCGGTGGATGTGTGGATTCACGCGGATGGACCGCGTGAGGAACTCTCGCATCCGCGGCAGCCTTCACGTCCGTGACATTGCAGACAAGTTGCAGGAGTGTCGCCTTCGTTGGTATGGTCACGTCTTGCGGCAACCGCCGGGCTACGTAGGTAACAAATGTCTGGCCATGTCAGCCCCGCCGGGTCCCGGTAAGAGGGGAAGACCTAAGAAGTGCTGGCTTGACGTCGTAAGGGATGACATGCGTGACAATGGTCTCACTACAGGGGATGCCGACGACCGTGCGAAGTGGAGGAGAAAATGTAGGAAAGCGGACCCCGGGCGTCGCGAGACGCAACTGGGACAGACGCTCGGATGATGATGATGCTACGGATGGCGCTCCGGCTATGACAGGGTGCCATAAAGGCTTCATCGCGTACTTAAAAAATAAAATTCCATAT
This sequence comes from Thumatha senex, assembly GCA_948477245.1. NCBI lineage: Eukaryota > Metazoa > Arthropoda > Insecta > Lepidoptera > Erebidae > Thumatha > Thumatha senex. The sequence goes on from OX419726.1 coordinate 25,221,264, forward strand.
GTACTTGCTGTACATTGCGTAGACATCATTTGGTTGCTAGAAACTTAAGTGAACGACTATTTTAATCACTGCAATATGTCATCAAAGCAGTCAATAATATCCGTACCAGCTCTTTAAATGATAGATTATTTCATCAGCTTGTTCATCGTGTTACTAATGACGAAGATTCCAACCGATTGTTGCTTCATACTGAGGTTCGTTGGCTATCAAGAGGCAATTGTCTGACTCGATTTTACAACCTGTTTGACTCTGTGATAGAGTTCCTGGAAACTAAAGATACAGAATTGCGCAACAAGCTCATTACATCAAAAAATTATATAGCTTACATGACAGACCTGTATAAATTGTTCAACGACATGAATCTCCAACTGCAAGGCGATGAACTAAATTTAATTAAAACAAAAAATGTCGTTGCTGCTTTCGCAGCCAAACTGCTTCTACACAAAAAGAATATGGGCAGACGTGATTTTCACAATTTTCCGAATTTATCAGTATCCTGCAGTAAAGACGACTTGTTTGCCTACTGCCAACATTTGGAAAACCTCCACATTGACTTCACCGAACGATACCAGGATATTTGAACTTGGAAATACCAGGCTGGGTGTTAGATCCGTTTTCAAATGTCAACACAGCAATCTCACCTCAGCTGGAATAAGAACTTATAGAATTGACAACAAACGAGGAAATAAAAATCAAGATCAAAAATGGCTATCAAGAATTTTGGCTACAAAAACCGATCCCGCAATTGTACCCTGGATTGCACTCCCATCGTCATATTTGTGTGAACGTGGATATAGTGCTGTGGCAACGCTGCTTACTAAAAAGAGAAATCATTTGCATGTTACCGAACGTGGCGACTTGCGACTGTTCTTGAGTAAATTGGAATCTGATATCAACAAACTTATTAAACAGCATCAGATTCATCCTTCACATCAGTTTTTATATAAGAATCGAATATGTTCGTTTTATTTTGAATAAAAGATACTCTGTCTGAATACTATAAAGTTGCGTTTCAATAATCATTCTCATTGGCAGGTGTAGCCCGTAAGAGTTAACTTGAGACCTGAGCGTGGTTATGTACTACCTACTGTGCTCAGGTCTCAAGTTAACTCTTGCGGATTAAAGTAAAAGTCTATTTTAGAATGAATGTTTAATCTCCGCTAATATAGCTCACGACAATTAATTAATTTAATTTGAAGTTATAGTGGTTTTTAAGTAGGTGAAAAAATGGGGGCGCTAAAAATTTATTTAGTCTCAAAGTGGCCAACAATGCCGAGCAACAGGCGGCAGTTAATTAACCTGTACCTGGCATCCACAAGCCAAGAGGAATTAAATACCCTCTTAAAAAGTGGCTATAGTGCTCTGGGTTAACACGATAAGTATCTAAAATAACGGGGACTGGTAAACTGCAAACCAAGGAGGACTAACCCCCCCTTCTAAAAGAGTAGCAATGGCACCTTGGGAAAGTGACATGCGTATATCCCAACTTTAAATATGATTAAATGAGCGATACGAATTCTGATTTGTCATGCGAACCGGCTAACGCCCGGCGCTTGCAGGTACCCGGGCCTGTAGGTGTGAAATATGTTACTGAAGACTGCACAGGTGTAGGTGACCAGGCACCTGTGTCGGTGAATGCTACTGGCAGCACCAATAAAAAACTAATCTAACAGGCATTCCATCCCAGCCTATTTAATATAAAACAAAGGTCGTCTTCACTGGGGAATATTAATATAGCCGGGAATAACAACTTCCTAATAACATCCCCAGCAACAAATACACTAGAAGATAGTTCCCAAAAAATTTGCCCTCCATTCTAGCAAAGAGTACCTACAGACCACTGCCGGAAAAAGAGAAGACTAGCAGATAGCCCACCACATGTCCAAACAACCAAACTAAATGCACAAGCGGAAATCGTCACTTCCAACAGATATAGTGGGCTACCCATAGATCTAACTGAAGAGCCAATTGAATAGTTATCCAGTCAAACTAGAAAAGTTATCAAACCGCCACCTATTATATTATATGGCATAGAAGACCTATCCCAGTTAACCGAGTTAATAAATAAAACCATACCCAGTGACAGCTACTCTTACAAAATCATAAATAGAGATCAATTACGAGTAATGACACAAACAACAGATACATATAAGGACCTAATAGAACTTATTGGCAACAATGGCCTCATTGGACATACATTCACTCAAAAGCAAAACAAATGTTACAGAATTGTTATTAAAAATTTACATCACACTACTCCTAAATCAGCTATACTAGAAGAAATTGAAAAAACAGGGAACAGGGTACGAGGTGAAATTATATCCGCAATATCTAGAAATATGTTCTTTGTAAACATCGAACCTAGTCCCAATAACCCAGAAATAAAAAATATCCAATACATATACCATACAAAGGTTAAGATAGAAGATCCTAGAAAATCTAATTAAATCCCCCAGTGTACCAGGTGCCAACAATATGGAAACACCAAAAATAACTGTATGCGGCCATATAGGTGTGTCAAATGTGCTAAAGGACACAAAACTACAGATTGCCCCAAAAGGGATAAAACAACACCAGCTACGTTCTCTGCCATGGTGACCACCCGGCAAATTATAAAGGCTGCCAAGTATACAAAGAGATACGGGCAAGAAAAACAAGACATTCGGGAAACAAAAAATTCTCTACCGAGATAAAACTAAAACACTTCTTCCACCACCACAGAGTATGATTTCCCCGCTTTGAAACCCAGCAGCAATATGAAAAGACAGTCCTCATACAACCAGGAAAGAAACAATGTGTATGTACCTGAAAACAAATACTGTACAACAAATACCAACTACTGGAGTAGAAAAACAGAGAATATATCTCAGCCAACAAGCTCACTGGAGCAAATTATAATAAAACAATCCGAGAAGGTGGATATACTTAATCAACAAATAGGGACCCTAATGGGTCTCCTAACGACGCTCATAGCCCAGCAGCAAAAATGAAATTCCTGCGTATTTCTACATGGAATATAAATGGCTTATCCCCAAATAAGCAAGAGGTCGAACTTTTTATACATAACAACAAAATTGATATTTTGTATATTTGTTAATAACGGGGCTAAACGCGGTTATTCCACATACCTTTGGTGCCTGACGTTATTAACAAATATACTGATAGTATGCAACGCGATAGTTTAAAAGTTAGTAAAATGGATATTTTGTTGGTCACTGAAACACATATGACAAACCAAAAAGTGATAAAAATCAAAGGATACAACATCTACTATGCTAATCATCCAGATGGGACATCACATGGTGGGGCCGCTGTGATGGTCAGGGAAAACATAAGACACCATATCCTGCCAAGTTTTACACTGCCACACATACAGGCTGCTGTAATATCCATAGACGACTGGCAGGGCACACTGAATGTAGCCTCAGTGTACTGTCCTCCACGACATCGTATAACTGAGCAAAAGTACAAGGAGTTCTTCTGCACACTTGGTACCAGATACATTGCGGGAGGGGACTGGAACTCCAAAAACACCTACTGGGGCTCCCGACTGACAACGACAAAAGGTAGAGAACTAAAAACGGCGGTTGATAATGATAACCTTAGTGTAATATCAACGGGATAACCTATTGGCCTAAAGATCCTGAACGAATACCAGATCTGATCAACTTTTTGTCACTAAGGTGATCACGGGACTTTACACAAAGGCTGAATCATGTCTGGATGGGACATCGGATCACACACCCTTGATATGTACATTAAGTTCCACAGTCATATTGAGAGACCCACGCGAGACCCTATATAACCATAAGACAGACTGGGATGCCTTTCGCAACTACGTGGAGGAAAATGCTAACCTGCGCATACCCCTTAAAACTAATGATGACATGGAAGATACAGTGTGGTATACCACTAACTTAATCCAAAAAGCGGCTTGGCTTTCAACACCGTGTATACAAAACAAACTGCAAGTTCAGGATATTTCCCTGGAGATACAAGATCTTATTACACTAAAGAGAAGACTAAGACGTCAATGGCATACCAGCAGGAATCGCCAAGATAAAACAGCACTCAACAAAGCACAAAAAACCTTAAAAAATACTCAGAGAAAATGAGAATAGAACATTGCAAGACAAACTAAAAACTCTGTCCCCATACAAATCAGAAGACCATTCGCTTTGGAAAATTACCAAAACGTTTAAAGGACCGAAAGAACAAATGCCTCCCCTTAGACAAACTAATGGCAATTGGTCCCGAAAACCTGTGGACAAAGCTCAGCTGTTTGCTGCATTTCTTATGGACGTGTTTAAACCTAACGACCCTGATAGTCAGCAATCTGAAGAGGAAATCGACAAACTCCTGGATAGTGACCAGCAAATGTCTCTACCAATGAGATCAGTAACACCGGCTGAAGTAAAAAGAGCTATTAGACTCCTAAAGCTGAAAAAGGCACCAGGGTTTGATTTGATTATAGCGGAGGTTCTTAAAGAGTTGCCAAGAAAAGGTGTCATATTGCTCACAGTCCTTTACAATCCAATATTGAGACTACAGTACTTTCCTATGCTGTGGAAAGTGTCTACTATAAACATGATTCGCAAACCGGGAAAACCTCCCATAGAAGTATCATCATATAGGCCCATAAGTCTGCTCCCATTGTTATCAAAGATCTTTGAACGACTGGTTCTGGAACGTATTGTTCCAGTACTCGAAGAGCAAAAGCTAATACCAGCACATCAATTTGGTTTTCGTGCATACCACAGCATAACAGAAGAAATACATCGCGTAGCTCACACCATAAGGCAAGCACTAGAGAGAAAAGAATACTGTTCTGCTGTGTTCCTGGACATACAGCAGGCCTTTGACCGCGTGTGGCATAAAGGTCTCCTATTTAAGCTAAAACTACACCTACCAAACACTGCTTACATGGTCATGAGGTCATACCTGCAAGATAGAATGTTTCAGGTGGGATGTGAGGACTCCCTCTCAGCCATATGCCAGATTGAAGCAGGAGTCCCCCAGAGTTCGGTGCTGGGACCCATCTTATACACCATATACACTGCCGACCTGCCTGTCTCGGAAGCAGTTGTGACAGCAACTTATGCGGATGACACGGCGGTCCTGTCCTGCAGTAAAGATCGGGGCACAGCATCCAGCAAACTGCAGGAGTGACTGAATGAGACTGAATTATGGCTTAAAAAGTGGAGAATCAGAGCAAACCCTGCAAAGTCAATTCATATCACGTTTACTTTAAACAGGGGGGAATGCCCACCTGTAACACTTGGCGGAACTACCCTACCACAACAAAAAACAGCAAAATACTTAGGAATGCACCTGGATACGAGACTTGGTGAGAACACTTAAAAGCCAAAAGGGAGCAGGCAAATATAAAATTTAAAGAGATGTACTGGCTTCTGGGCAGAAAATCGCAGCTAAGCCTTAAAAATAAGCTCATAATATATAAATGAATCATAAAACCAGTATGGACATACGGTATACAACTGTGGGGATCAGCAAGTCACTCGAACATAGAAATCCTCCAGCGATTCCAAAATAAAGTACTGAAGTCAGTGATCAACGCACCGTGGTTCACACGAACCACGGAGATACATGAATAGTAGATATTCATGTATCTCCGTGTAGATCCCAACAATTAATTAGGAGGTAGAAATGTCGGCTATGGCCTATAAACAAAGACTTGAACAATACAAAAATCATCTGGCTTCAGGACTTATGAATACCACTGAATGCACATTTCGGCTGAAGAGAATGAGATTGGCCTCCATCTGAGCTCTGTAATGAGATTTAGTAATATAAGAGTAGACGCATCAAAGGATGTGCTCACTCAAAGTGCCTTATGGATAATTTGACATCTGATTAAAGCTGAGAAGGCTGATTGCAGATACATGTAGACCAATTAAGTTTGGGAACCTCTGATCTATGATAACCTTTATTTTTATTTGAAACTATTGGTACATTTTCTTTCTTTAGTCCCAGAATAGGGAGGCAGGTATGTTGGTAGGCTATGTATCATCACGCTATGCGCTATCTTGGAGAGCAGAGCAGTAACCATTAATGTCAACTAATCAGGCAAATTTTCATACATTTTTGTAAAATTAATAAGCGGTGGAATTAAGTGGATGCGACGGGGTTTAAAGCATCTTTGTTTTGTTTTTGGAATTATTTATGACCCGGTTTTAAGACGTTTTAGCCAAATCTTAATATACATATATTTCCTCAATCTTCTTTCTTATTATCTACTATGTCCCAGTCCTCTACGTCTTAGTCAAGTCTAGTCTTAAGTCAAGTTCAGTCGCACCCCAGTATAATGGTAGTTGTTGTACTGAGGTTTTCAGTGGAGTTAACGCGGCAAAATAAAAAATAGCATTTCATTGCATGTATAGACCGCGTAGATCAAGCCTCAATGTTCCGCTACAAAAAAAAAACTTCCACCGCCTAATACAGGCTAAAGAACATTTTACGCCTATAACAGGACTTAGGAAAAAAAGCGCGGGAAACGGCAAACTAGGCGGGCGACTGTTTTTGAGTTTTTTATTATTTATTAATTATTCAACTATAATTTAAGGATCAAATAGGTTTAATAGTGTAAATATATTAATTTATTATTGTAAATAGTATAGTTCCTGTATAGTAGGTAAGTTTTTTGTATTTATATTGTAGTACATGGGTGATCCAGAAGACCCTGGGGGGACAATTGTCCCCTCAGTGTATAATACTGTTACGATAGATGGATCAGGAATGGATACGGAAGGATCGGTAATAGAAACAGATGGCTCCGAGACCAACTCTCGGTCCCATAAGCGAAAGAGAGCATCGGTTTCGTCTAAGATTTGCAAGCACTGCAATAAAAAACGCAGATATCACCATAAATCTTCTACTAATTCCGAGATTGATTGCCAATGTAGATCAATAACAAACACTTTCACTGTATCTGCATCACCCTCACAAATTGTCACCTCACAAACTACCAAGACTAATGCTAACGAGAATTCATCGCGTATTCCTATTGGCCGAAATGTTTACAACTCATCTGACGCTGCCCCATATGCAGTTCATATTCAGAAACTTCCTTCATCTCCCAATGAAAACTGTTCCATTCATCCTGTAGCATTTGGCTTTTTTCTTAAAAAAAACTCATTCAAGAACATTGTCAATGGCAGTCTTAAAAAAATAGGGCGCAACCGTATTTCTTTATCTTTTTCGTCACATGATAGTGCTAACAATTTTGTAGATGATGATGCATTAAAATCTAATAATTACAAAGCTTTTATTCCTTCTGTTAATGTTACACGCATGGGTATAGTGAGAGGTGTTCCTACTGACTGGAGCGATGAGGATATTCTAAGTAATATATCAGTTCCCATAGGTTGCGGCCAAATTATAAAAATAAGGAGGCTAAAAAGAAAAGTCATTAGCAATGAAAAGTCAGAGTTTGTTCCTATAGAAACTGTAGTCCTAACATTTGATGGGCAAGTTTTACCCAAACGTATTTTTATGTGTTATAACTCACTTCCTGTTGATTTATACATTTATCCCACAATACAATGCTTTAATTGTTGTCGATATGGACATATTCGCAGCCAATGCAGATCATCTCCAAGATGTTTTAAATGTGGTCTAGGCCATACAGGAGAGACATGCAAAGTTGAGGAGTTTAAGTGCTGTCTCTGTACAGGTTCTCATCTTGCAACTAATAAAATATGTCCTGAATTCTCTAGGCAAAAGGGGATTAAGGAATCAATGGCCAAAAGTTGTATTTCTTATGCTGAAGCCTTGAAGTTACACCCTCCTGTTAGCAAACCTTATTCTGATACTCTCATGTCTGCTCCTCAACATAGGTCAATACAAAATATTCCAGATCATACTCATCATAATAACTCGTACAAGAAAACAGTATTCTTAAAACCGAAGCAACCTCAAAAATTTGAAAGATATGGATATGATCAATTAGCCCATTCTAACTTAACAAAAGATTATACAATTCCTTTACCCTCTATTGGCACTCTCAATAACTGTAATAATGATTCTCTCTCTGAAATTCCCATTAAACAATTAATTTTAACTCTTATCAACTCTTTACAACAATGTAATATGATTAAATTACCGCCCAACGCTGCTATACTATCAGATACAGAAGTAAATAACACAATTAATAATGGATCAGTTCTCCCTAATGCAATGGAACTGCTGCAGCATAAGCCGCAGAAAAAGTGAACTAATTTACTTGATTAATAAATATGAACCATCTTTAATAGCTATACAAGAAACCTGGCTTAAGCCAGAACATAATTTTAAACTTTCAGGCTTCTCTTGCTTGAGAGAAGATAGAAGTGATGGCTATGGTGGTGTTGCTTTGCTTGTGAAAAATTCTCTTCTTTTTTCTCATGTAGAGCTACCTAGCCATGGTACCGGCTTCTCGATAATATCTGTAAAAATAAATAACATATGCTTTGTTTCCGTTTACATCCCTCACCCATCATCTGAGATTTATGATGAAGTAAATAATATGTTTTCTACACTACCAAAGCCTCTAGTGATAATGGGTGACTTTAATGCACAACATCGATGTTGGGGAAGTTCTAAATCTAACTACTATGGAGCTCGAGTTTTGGAAATGCTAGATACCTTTGAAATGTGTTTGCTAAATAATGGTTCCCTTACTCGGCGAACTACTCCTAATGAGCTAATTAGCGCACCAGATTTAACTCTGTGTTCTCCCAATCTCGCATCTTCTTTGTCCTGGTACACTTTGGAGTCTACCTACGGTAGTGATCACTTCCCTATTGTCATTTCATTTCCTAATAACTTTTCCGGCATCCAAATACAAAAACGTCAACCTCGACTCAAACATAAATTATCTAACGCTAACTGGGATGCGTTTCAACAAAAGGTTAAAAATAGATTTTCACAACTTCCAAACATTAACGACAATAATGTAGACGAATGTAATAATTTAATTAGTAAGGCTTTAATTGAAACAGCTGATTCATTGTTTCCAAGTAAACGTCAAACAAAAGTAACGAAGATCCCCGCTCCTCCTTGGTGGGATTCAGAATGTCGGGAACAGATTAAAAAAAGAAAAACAGCAGAAAATATTTATAAACATTATTCTTCGATGGAAAATTTTAATTCTCTTTCGGAAATTATAACTAGCACCCGTAAATTATTTAAGCGAAAGAAATGGGAAAGCTGGCAAACATTCTGTAATTCTGTATCCCCTAATGTTCACCCAACTTTAGTTTGGAAAAATATCAAACGCTACAGATCTGCTTTTAAAGAATCAAACCCTCCACTTCTACACAGAACTGTTGTTGAAAATTTTCTGGATTCCCTGATTCCTCCTTTTGTTCCTCTTAATATTACTCCTTGCCCCTTGCAAACCCAGTGTAAATTGGAAATGCAGTCTTCGAGTCTCAACAAGCCTTTTACTCTTAATGAATTAAAAGGCATTCTAACTTATGTTAAAGATTCAACCCCTGGCTTGGATAATATCCCCTATTCATTTTTCACTCACATGGATGATACTAGTCTTTCTTATTATTTATCTTTAATTAATTCTGTAGTGCTTTCAGGCAACATCCCCACAGCTTGGAAAGTGCAAGAAGTGATTCCAATTCGTAAAACTAACAAACCTTCTGCTGAAGCGTCATCTTACCGTCCAATAGCCCTTTCCCCTGTGGTTGCTAAACTGGCTGAACACCTCGTCAAAAATAGACTAGAATGGTTTATTGAAAATAAAGGTCTATTATCCAATAGTCAGTATGGATTTAGAAAGGGTAAAAGTACCATAGACAGTGTAGCCATATTTACCACTGATATTCGTCTAGCTTTTTCAAATAATCACTCACTTCTGGCCTGTTTTCTAGACATAGCTGCTGCGTACGATAGTGTCCAGCTACATATACTGCAAAAAAAGCTTTTAAAATTGGATGTCCCTATATTATTACAAAATTTTATCATAAATTTTCTGTCTGAGAGATGTGTTAAGGTTATCCTTCCGGACTCCCTCACAATTACTAGAATAGCTTCGAGAGGTTTGCCACAGGGATCAGTATTAAGTCCTCTCCTTTATAATTTATATACCTATGACCTAGAAAGTACATTAGTGAAAAGCAACATAAATATCTTACAATATGCAGACGATTTACTCATATATACTTCGGGGCAATCGATTGAGAGATCAGCTGATAGGTTATCATCAGCTCTTGATTCCCTTAAAACGTGGCTGGATACTAATGGCCTAACTCTATCAGTGCCCAAAAGTTCTGTTGTATTATTTTCCCGAATGCGGTGTCCTCCTACCGTATCAGTTTTTTATGAAAACTCACGACTTCCAGTTTATGAGCATGCAAAGTTCTTAGGAATTATTTTAGACGCTAAATTATCTGGGCTCCAACATTGTTACCATATTACTGCAAAATGTGAACGTAATTTAAATATCTTGAGATGCTTGTCGGGTGTTTGGTGGGGAGCTCATCCAACTTCCCAAAAACTTCTTTATAACGCTTTGATTAGAAGTCTTCTAGATTACGGGTCATTTCTTTTAGAACCCTGTGGTATAGTTGGCCTAAATAAACTTGACAGTGTTCAATATAAAGCTCTTCGAATTATATCAGGTTGTATGAAATCCAGCCCCATCAACGCTCTTCAAGTTGAATGTGTTGAACCTCCACTGATACATCGTAGACAATATCTTTGTGACCGATTTGTGTTTCAATCTTTACAAATCACAAACCACCCCTTACATCATAAACTCCAATTACTCTCAGACGTAATAGAAACCTCCAGTTACTGGTCTCACAAAAAGGTTCCTTGCCTTGTTAGCAGCTTTCGTAAATTTTTATCTCTACAATCCCCTACTCACAGATCTTCTCGTCTCCCCCTTTTTTCTACATCTTATGATTCCTTAACTATTTCACCTTGTATTATTCTAAACTGTGATCTTCAAAATGACATTAATGCTAATTCCAACTTCAACTACTATCTCAATCACGAATTTCCAGATTGGCATCATATATACAGTGATGCTTCTAAGCATAGTAATTTGGATTGTGTCGGAATAGGAGTATATCACCACCAGTTCAAGATAGTCCAGAAAGTTAGACTCCCACCAGAGACATCAGTATTTACCGGTGAATGCTTCGGATTACTGAAGTCTTTGGAATACATATTATTATTAAAACTCTCAAAGACCGCAATCATCACAGACTCCAAAAGTGCTTTACAAGCTCTACAGCGATTCCCATTTAAAACAAAGCATTTGACTGTTGTTTTTGAATGTCGAAATCTGTTACAGAAATGTTTATCTAACGGTTTAGACATAAAGTTTTTATGGATACCTAGTCATCAAGGTATTTTTGGCAACGACTATGCGGATAGACTTGCTAATGAGGCAGTTTCATGTGGGGATTTGTTCCCGTATAAAAACTACTGCTCTGACTTAATGTCTCTTTCTAAAAAGGATCTACTTGAATCCTGGGGAAAAGACTGGCACACTAGCAGCCAAGTGAAAGGTAAACATTTCAGTCAAATTCAGCCTACAATACCTGTTAAACCTTGGTTTTCAAAATTCAAATTTGGTAAAACGACAACTTCAATAATAACTAGAATGAGATTGGGTCACACATGTGCTCCAGTGCACCTTGCTAAATTTAGAATTATTAACAGTTACATTTGTGAATGTGGTTCAGATATAGGCGACTTAAACCATATTTTTTTCGCTTGCCCTCTATTTAACCATACAGAATTTTTCGAATCCTTAATATCCCTCCATGTTCCTCTTCCATCTTGTATTAACACCCTATTACATAATCTTGATATTAATATTTATAAAACCATATCTTTATTTATAACTGTTAATCATTTAAAAATCTAAATATTACTTTAAGAATCTTGTTTCAAACCATTTTGATCCTTTCCCGAAATTCCGTAATCCTTTTTATATATTAACCGCTTCCTAACCTTTTACTGCGTCGTGGCTAAGTCCAAGCCGGACATCGCCAAAACAAAAACAAAAAAAAAAAAAAACAGGACTTAGGACTAGACTTGACGATGACAAAAATACCAAAAAATAGGCAACATGGTCTGTGATTAAATAATTATTAAAAAATAAAATAAAATAAAAATACTTACAAAGAAAAAGTAAAATAAAATTACGTGTCGTTACATACAGATATTCGCATTAATTTAAATCTGTCATCTGTAACGTCTTACGTTTTTTAATATTACTTTTGCTCTATATTTTCATTTCAAGCTTGAAAATATCTTCAGTTTCAGTTCAGAAATACGTGGACTAGGGTTACTAAGCAGGATACTACACCTAAATCATTTGATACTAATCTAATATGGTACTATGTTTTCAGCACAATTGTTAATTTCTGAATTTAAGAAAAAATAAGAGTCAATTTAAGAAATTTGTAAATGCATATTTATTAAGTTAATATATACATACATACATAGTTTTATGTACTATCGTATTGATTTTAAAGACAAAATAAATGGTTACACATACTTATAATGGAACGTATTTGGCGTTATGTATTTATGTTTATAGTATAGTTTTGCGCGTTGCGCGCGCATCGCATTTGCCCGACCGACCGATTATGGCGGACAGTCAGTGAAGAATGTTTGTCGTCTTTTCTAAATCAGAAAGTATCGACAGCAGCCAATGGCCTAATCCGGGATTTTTGTAAAAATTATACATTGTAAATAGTTCTGTGTACATATAGTAATTATATTTGTGCTCGTTTTGTTTAGAAATTGTGTGAATAGTGTATTATTTTCAGTGTTTATTCAGTTCAGTTTTCGACGCCGACAAAACCTTATACTTATTGTTATTACATTAACAAGACCCGTAACTCATACAATTTCGAAAATTCTGCGATCTCGTATACCAAAATAATTGATTTCACTTCTTGTCTTTGTTTCGATCCCTCAAGGAGACCGTTGCAGTAGATGCAATATTTTGGTTTCATTTAGCGGCTGTCATCGTGCTTTGATAAACCCACTGTCATTACAAAGACAAAAAGATAAATTTAGTTATGTACTAAATGGCTTCAATAACAACAGCTTTTTGTCCTGTATAGTCTGTTAGATATTGTAATGTTGTTAAATTACACATTTGGACATAGAGTTACTGGAAATAGCGTTGTTTAACTATAAACGAGACGTTCGTAAGACATTTTGTTTACGGTTACGAGGATTTGTTGTGAAACTGAATGCTCGAGCCTCACGGTAGCCCAATGAAGTGGCCGGGAGCGGAAGAAGAGGTGGGCGAAGCTGGTTTGCAGAGTTCGCGTGCACAAGCTCGAAGTCAGGACGATGCAACAGTGCACTACGTGTTTCAACGAGAGCCACAAGAAGCGGAGCTGTCTTCCTTAGCTCCAAAACAACGTTGGGCCGTTGGAGACGATAGCATTGTCGAGGTTTGTTTATATTTACATGATATATATAAATACATAAATGTTTTTATTCTGTATTAGGTTGATTATTATTCATATACTTAACCTAAAATGCTAGAACTTCAGATCAATGTTATGAGAAATACATTTAAAATTAGGGTTAGCACAAAAGATCTAGTATATCAAATGACATTCTATAGCTTCAGTTTTCTCTTAAATTTCAGAATTCTGATAAATGGAAGCATCCCAATCCTATGACCATGAATAACATGCATCATCAAGGTCAAGTGCATCTCAAGAATTCACAGACTACCCAACAGCAGTTCATAAATCAAGCTATAGCTTCATCAGTTGGCACTTTAGCTATAAATCCGTCAGTTATTGGTACTCACCCAGCTCATCTGACACCCAACATGGTCCATACACAGCTTGCTCCGTTACAGAATCCTACTTTGGGTAGTAACTTGACAATTCAAAATAGTGCAGTGATGTTACCACCCCTGCAAGGCATCCAAAATGCTCCTCAATTAGGACAACAAGGATTGTATGATATACATCAACATCATGGAAATCCCATGCAAGCTATGAATGGCATTGGAAAAAATGCAGAACACCTAATGTATTTGAGTCAAGCTGGAATGTTAGCACCTGGCACCAGTCAGTTTCTTCAACAAGGACAGAATCAGCTAGGTCTCACTCAAGTGGCTACAATTAGAAACCAGGTATGTGATACTTTTTTACTTACCTACCTATGTGTTAAGAAAATATAATCTATACAGATAACTAAAATTGAAATTTCTCTTTGTAATCCCAATGATAAATGCAAAGTATTCTAAAGTATATACAGTACTTACATAAAAGTTAGTAATTTTCTTTTCTGTCTGTTTGTTGTTGCTAATCTATGAAACAGCTAAATCGATTTCGGTGGAATATTTACATGCAAATAGCTGATGTTGTAAGGAGTTAGTTTGTTTACAATTATATTACTCCTGTATGGAACAGGCACTGTGTGGGTGATACTATGGGGCATCCGCTGGTTACCTAATATGTATTTAAAATGACAAAGGTTTTTCGGAGGACAGACCTCTAAATGTATGACTTTGAATTTTCACACACACAAAAAATCACAAATTTTACTTTTAGATTCTAAACTGCATATATATAACTTCTTACATAGTTGGATTCTTAATTGTTGCTCGGAAGAAGTTATTGATAGCTGTGTCACTGTTTACATAAACATACTTTCACACCTTTATCCCCAAAGGGGTAGACAGAGGCGTACTATACGACCACGTTTCACCGTATGCTTTGCTTTTTGTCCCACATATCAGGTGGTGAGCCCATTGCTGTGTTGAAAATGGACAGGTGCAGGTTGTGGCGACCTGCTGTTGAAATTTTTTAAGCCGCCCCTTAGACATTCAACTGACTTAACGACTGCCATGTTACTGGCAACCGGGACCAACGGCTTAACGTGCCTTCCGAAGCACGGAAACGCTCGGAAATATAAATGCCACAAAGTGGTCACCCATCCGAGAACCAGCCATAGTGAAAGTTGCTTAACGCAGTGATCGTTTACAGAACACTACGTCTGCAGGGCCACAAGCGCTTCTTCGTCACTGTTTAGCCTATTGTAAATATTATCAAAACATTTTTCCTAACTATTGTTCAACATTTCTCCATCTATGGTACCAACATCATAAAAAGAAGTGTTGAACCCCACTCGAAACTGATGAAAACTTACGTCCATATACCAGAATGTTTCTTAATACTCAATCAACGCTTGAGGCTAGTTTTTGCCTTATAAAATCTACTCTCAAGCGTCAATTGAGTATTGAGAAACATTCTGGAATATGGCCCTCAGTCACTGAGTCCAGCTTTAAACTGAAAACATTCCACTTTAAATTTATGTACATATATATACAAAGTAACGATGATACTCATCGTTACTTTGTACTGTGTAAAACTTATTTATACCCATTAAATAGAATTGAAAACCATGTGAAAAAGTGAAAAGCATGTGATTTCCCTAGTAGATATTGACAAAAACCTAGACCCCTGTATCCCGCAATAAAATTATGATATTAACTTTTAACCACCGATGTGGTTTTTTGTCACACTAGTACTGATGTGGGGCTTGAGAGGCTGCTTATACTACCCTGAGATTTTTTAGAAAATACGTATAATATACATCATCACACTATAGGTTGGGTTGTCAATTTGGGATCTATAACGTAAAATAAAGATAAATATAATAATAGGCACCACGAAATACACTTTTTCTTAAACTTAAAAACTATATTTATTAGAAAAACTAGGTGAACCCCCTGGCTTAGCCTGTGACATACTTCGAACTCCCATCGCATCTATTTAATCCAGTCGCTTATAAATTTTAAAATAATGCATTAAAATTTATCTGATTTATCGACATTTATGACTACTGCTCCGCTCTCCATGTAAGTAGCCTGATGATATATAGCCTATAGCCTTCCTATATAAATGGGCTATCTAACACAAACAGAATTTTTCAAATCCGACCATTCATTCGTGAGATTGGCGCGTTCAAACAAACAAACAAAATCTTCAGCCTTATAATATTAGTATAGACAATAAAAAAAAAATAATGGGCAACCACTAAATCATTCCCAATCAGGGCAAAATTGTTAGGCATGTGCATCTTCGTCTTCCGACGAAGATTCGGAAATATTTTCTGTCCGAAGTAAGCACTGGGTTGTAGCCTCAGCATCAGACATGTCAGTATCAGGACCTGTATCATAATCACTGATTTCCGGTATAAAATCGTCTCCAACATCATCTACTTCCGATCCGCTGTAATGTTCTGCAATCAAGGCCAAGTTAATTAGGTCCAAAGATTTATTTGACGGCGTGTTTTAGAATAGCGTAGTTTATCGTTGGGTAAACCACGTTTACTCCCTGACGTCCCATGTACGTCCATTCTTCAAATGAGCAGTTAGGTTTCTGAAATTAAGCACTTTTATTTGATCGTAGCTCAAAAAAAAACTAACGTTAGTACCGACGTGAGGCCTAAGAGGCCGCGTCGTAATTTAAAATAACTTACCGAAATTGTATTCGCCGGCACTATTGCCACTCTCAACGGCGTCGATGCACCTAAAGTCGCAGTTACTGAGGAGCACGGGACTCTCCTGCGCGGGAAAGAGGTAAATGGGGTAAATCTAACAACTTATCAACCCGCCGCGGCCTCACAGGCCTCACGTCGGTACTTAAAGGTTACCAAAATCTATCTGAACATAATATTTACGAAAATTTAATTTAATGTTTAATCAAAAATTTGACAAGAGTGTGGATAAATTATGTGATAAAGTGCATCACAGCAGTTTGCTTGTGGAATAACTTACCGCCGGCTATTAGACAAACTGAGACATTGCAAAAGTTTAAATCTGCTGTTAATATTATTGTACATATATTTGAATATTTGTATGTAATTATTTATATAATTTCATTTGTGTATTAAATCTTTATAATTCTTTTTTATTTTTTCAATTTTTATTTGATTACTGAGTATTGTATTATATAATTATTGGCCAACTATATTAACGCTAACAGCTTCCAGTTATTTTGTACCATTATATTTTTTCCATCCAAAGTTTGCCTGGCAGAAATTGCTTCAAAACAATTTAATTGTATTGCAGTATTATTACTATTTTGTATCAAATTTCTTCTTTATAATATATCCATTCCAAATAGTCTTGGCGTATAATAAAGTGCAAAATAAATAAATAAATTATTTCGCACAAACAGAACTACACGAGAGCCCTACAACTACAATTTGCACTCCAAATGCATACACAAATCAGAGACCACTTTGACATAATCGAGATTTGTCTAAAATTGTCTCCATTACATACATTTTTAGCAGAGTTTTAAGGCCCATTATTTATAAAACAAATTATATTACTTTGGCTCAGTCCGTAGTTACCTATTCTATCTCTGTACTGAAACGTGCGAGAAACTCTCCCCACCTAAATGGGCCTTTAAGCTTACAGGGATCGAAAAGTGAAGTATACTCTTTCCAATATTGCTAAATCAAATCAGCAAATGTAAAATGTTTTTACAAAATTATATGAATCAAGTTTCTCTGTTCCCGTTTCCCATAGGAACATTTTCCTGGGATAAAAAGTAGCCTAATTCTGATGTGTAAGCTATATTATTGAAGTTTCATCAAAATCCATTCAGTTATTTTTTATAACAAACCTACGTCCGTATATTATAACAAACTTCACGTTTATATTATAACCATTATGATAGGATCATCATTCCTTTATCCCTGGTAGGCAGACCCATAATGTACGCCCACATTTCAAGATATGCATTTTTGTCTCACATAGTCTTCTATATATTCCCGGGGCAGGCTGTGCCCTAGCACTTCAACCCTTGTGTATCTTTTGGCTGAACCCCCCCTTATCATTCATCCCCCAACGTCCATGTAACACCCATATGAAGTTGGAGTCTGAATATGCGTGCTTTAAGGAGATTCACACCTTGCGCTAGTTGCTACACTGTCTGCATAGCAGGTGGTGCATGGTTTCGCTCGCAACACCTCAGGTCAGGCACATCGGGTTTGCCATGAGCTTCATCTTATGAAGATGTTGCCTTGTTGCGTAATATCCTATGACTATTTCGGTGGATCTCTGCAGCTGCTCCCTGCTGTATGCACTTGGTTTTCTGGATCAACCTTCCCTGATGTTCTTCAGATATATGCCTGTTATGTTTTATCGCGTAGAAATCTCCATCCCACAAACTACACGGTCCCTACTTATCTAACGCCGGGCGCTCCGTGTAACTTTTGGATGAATGTCCCAAGGTTCACTACAGACATCCTATTTAGCGCTTCCTGCATAATGTAATAAATACTTCACTCGGGACTTCCGTTGATCATTATCATAGGTCCTCCGCATAGCCAATTGTGTGTGGCGATGGCCTCGTCTTTCAGTTGAGCTTATCATCCCGGCTAAGGCTTATAGGCCTCCTTACCAGGGCATGGAGTACCAGACGAAATCGCCCTGCTGCTCTCGTTGGGGTAGAAGTTTATATGCATTTTCCGCGCCAAAAATAGGGTCTTGACTGATGAGGATTATGATGTGGGTATACTACATCTATATCTATCTTCTATTTTTGTTCTGATTAAGGAGGTCTAAATTCAGGTGCACTGGCCTGAAATTGACAGCAATATTCCATGTTTGGCCGCACTTGCTTTTATATATAAAAAAAGTAAATAATAATAAATAAATAAATATTGTTGGGACAACTCACACAACGCCATCTGATTCCAAACTAAGCAGAGCTTGTACTATGGTAACCAGATAACTGATAAACATACTTATATATTTCTAAATACATACATATTATAGATAAATAACACCCAGACACAGAATAAACCATTGTGCTCATCACACAAAGTTTATATCCTGGGTGGGAATCGAACCCACGACCTCTTGCGTAGCAGTTGGATGCACTCCCATCGCGCCACAGAGGCTGTTAGCGATTGAAAGTGTCAGCATTAAGGTGGAAAAGTAAAGTTTTACCGCACCCTGTTGAGCACTACCAGCCTTTTGAACCTCATCTTGCATACCCATACTGCATGGACAATAATACTATGAACAGCCAGGCGGACATGACACAACTCTGTTTGACGCACTGTTCATTGTGTATTTGGATAGTTGCCTGCAGAACTTGACAGATTGTGATATAGATTTGAACTCAATTCATATCCATATCACAATCTGTCAAGTTCTGCAGGCAACTAACTAGACAGTGAATTGTCTGTTGTACGCTGATGTTACAGTGTATATAATAGTCACTAATATAAAAGAGGAGTGTGACAGTAAGGGTCTTCACTTGAATTCAAGTAAAAATAAGGTATCGGTATTTGAAAGAGAAGAGGTACGATCTTAGTGCAAGATTTGATTAAACCAAGAACCTCTAGAGCAATCGAATAAAATTGTATATTTAGCTTTGTCCCAATTGGTAAAGCGACAAAACATCGTTAAGAAACACGCCTCGCGATTCGTAACGCAATGCTAGTGCCAATGTTGCTTTTCGGTAGTGATATCTGGGTAGGTATGATCACTTCGAAGATAGTGCGGTATGTAACATTGGCCGACCGAATACATAACGAAGTAATACACAATATGGCAGGTTTGATTGAAAGTGTCAGCATTAAGGTGGAAAAGGGCATGCTTCCTTGGTTTTGAACATGTCCAACGAATGATTGAGGAAAGATTGACAAAGAAAATCTATTATGTGTATAAAGTAAAGGGTAGACCGAGACTTCATACGAATATCACGTGAGCAGATTACTAAAAAAGGGAAAGGTCAAAAGGACTCCTAGAGCTCCTAAGACCTAGACGTTCATGTCTGAAACGATGAATGAATCGGAAGAAGTGTGCATGGATCACGCAAACCTATTGATCTGTCCTCTCTGACTACCCCATCAGGTATGCAGCGCGAAGATAGCTAAACCATCTACATAATTAAAAATAAACCGCAAAATATATTGCTAATCTCTAATCTCAGGAACTACTGATCGGAATTGAAAAAATATTTTTGTGTTGGATAGCCTATTTATCAAGGAAGGTAATAGCTATAAATCATCATGCACCATACACATACATACACTAGGAGAGTGGAGCAGTAATAATAAATGTCAACAAATCGAGCCCTTTAAAAAACTCTGGGTGCGATAGGGCCCGACCTGTAAGTTTTTGGCCTATGCCAGTCTCGCCTGTGTACTATAGTTAGGGAAAAGTGAAATTATATATTATTCCACTACAAATAAAGCTAGCCAATAAGCGGCCCCCAGTTTTTGGCACTCCCGCTGCTTCCAATCACGATAGTATTCGGAGTGACGGACGGCGGCAGGAGAAGTCAAGAATCTTGTATTTACGGGAGGCTATCATTCACAACTTGACTGACACATTGATTTACATTGACTGCCTCGGTGGCGCAGTGGTAGTGCATGCAACTGCCGCGACTGAGGTCCCGGATTAGATTCCCGGGTCGGAAGAAATATTTGTGTGATCCACAATTGTTTGTTTCGGAGTTTGGGTGTTTCCTATGTATAATATGTATGTATTTAGTAATATATAAGTATGTTCATCAATCGTCTAGATCCCATAACAAAAAGCTTATATTAGCTTTCTTTGGGCTAGACGATGCTGTGTAAAAGAAAAAAAAATGTCGCACAATATTTATTTATTTATCATTCACAACTGAACCTGGCAATGTACAATGGAAGCGAATCACTCAACGGCTGTACGAGCGCTTCGCCAAACTCGAGATAGAACTGGGTCGCTAAGCTACCACATAATGTGATTGTGCAAGGTCCTAAAAAGGGTGAGGACGCGCTATCCCTTACGTCCCTTTTGAGAAAGTAATGAAAGGCATTCTTCCGTACGCGGTATAGTTTTATTTTGAAAACGGGTCGTTGTGAAAGTCCGCAGTATGTCGACTCCGGTAGCACACGTAATACTTAAACTCACCACAACACTCTGAAGGTGATACAGGTGTATGCCCCGGCCTCGTAAGCCACTGACGGAGCAGACAATGTACGAGGACATAACAAACGATTTATTAATTTGCCATTATGTGTAGATGCGATCACTTCGAAAATTGTGCGGCGTTACCTTGGCCGACCGAATACGTAACGAAGTGATATAAATATGGCAGGTTTGAATGAAAGTGTCAGCGTTAAGCTGGAAAAGGGCGTGCCCCGTTGGTTTGGACACGTCCAACGAATGAGTGAGGAACGATTGACGAAGAATATATATTGTTCAAAAGTAGAGGGTAGAAAGAGTCAGGGCAGGCCGAGACTTACATATGAAGACCACGTGAGCAGATTGCTCAAAAACGGAAAGGTCAAAAGTACTCGGATACCCAGACGTGCGTGTATGAAGCGATTGATGAATCTCGAAGAAGCGAAAGAAGTATGCATAGATCGCGAAGCCTGGCGATCTGTCCCCTCTGACTACCCCGTCAGGGATACAGCGTGAAGATAGTTAGTTTTAGTTTTTGTATGTTTGTTTTGATAGAATTTTGATCAGTTAGCGCCTTAGCGTATTAAATATACAGCATTAATCGGTATAGGCATAAGCTGTGTGAGATTCACATTCACTACATCTTCTGTCATAGCGCAATGTTCCCTTATCGTGCTGTTTCTTTCTTTATCCCTCAACATTTCCACTGCATTAATTTTAACTTTTATGCGTTTTCTGTCATACCCAACTTTCACTGCTATACATAAGTGTGGGGACCAGCACTCCTCTATGTACAGCCAGTCGTGCTTTCTTAGACACGTCTGACTGCCCATAAATCTGGCTCCATTCATTTATTTCCTGCCAAAAGTCTTCTTCAATGTCATAGTCACACTTTCTTACATATCTGGCAAATTTTGTACCCAGATGTACAAACTCTTTCACTTGTTTTACTCTTTCTCCTTCCACAACAATTGAGCACTCCGTCATACTTGCCTCTCTTTCAAAAATGATTCCTTTAACTTGTTTACATTCACTTTCATACCTTTGATTTTTAATGAGTCATGCATAATGTTAACCATCAACTGCAACTTCTCCGCCGATGATGCTAGTATTACCTGATCATCCGCGTATAGGAGGCATTTGACGGAAGTAATAAAATAATATATTATTTGAAGTATACCTGTTATTAACTAATTCCGCGCCCATATAACACATAGGTCTAATTGGACTTTTCTATGTATGTATGGGGTTGGGCCTTAAGGGTTGCTTAATTGTCAACATTTTTACTTTTTGGAGTTTTTCCTTTCTTTGACCTGGCTTTTTTTTTTGCCAAATTTCGTAATTATAGGTCAACAGGTCAACGAAATTTCTGACGGTTGATCTAGAATTTTCAAAAATCTAAATCTAAATTTGTCCATATGTATTTATGTGTTGACTCAAAACCTTGATTTTTATACCTAATGGGGACTATAGACCTTAGTATTTAGTATAAATTTCAACTTGCTAGGGCCTACCGTTCCTGAGAAAATCAGTGGTGACACACGGACAAACGGACAAGAAAGTGATCTTGAAATGTTTCCTTATTTTATTCCTTTTAAGGTATGGAAACCTAAAATGAAGTTGATTAACTAAAAAGATCATCAATATATCAATAGACTGCGGACTATAAACGCAAAAATGCCCGTCGAAGGTAGCAAAAACGATCATACTATCTTTGTAGGATCCCATGGCAGCCAGTAAGAGTGCAAAGTTATCTGAGCATCCCATAGAAGTTAAGAGGCGAAAAAATCGTTTGTGGATTTCATGGGAGCCAAGTGTACGGAGGGATCTCGGGCCAGGCAAAAAAACAGTTTAAACGAAAGTGACGGATAAATAAATAAATGACGTGTCGCGCTTGGGCCGACGTCCAACCTACTTTATTTACGTAGACTCACACAAACGCAAAACTCAAATAAGGTCTCGCGAAATATACTATCATTGCTCAATACAATGTTGATATGCGAGACTTCAACGTCGAAGTTGGAAAACATGAACACAATGAAACGATAATCGGCCCTAAAAATGCTAATACTAACTAAAACTTACATCCGGGACTCTCGAAATCAGACGTGAAATACCACCATGGCACATGTCTTTGTCAGAACAACTCCTTGTTCAGACTCTACAACACTATCTTAGTATCAATATAGTCTTACGTCTTGCCCAGCAGGTCGGAAAACCCTGTCCGACGAAACTGAAAACAGCCGGTGGCAAAACCTTGACCTCAGAGTTCGAGATTCTCGAAGAAATAGAGGGTTTTACAGATATCTGTATACATATGATAGAGCCCCATTAAAATGCCATTACATGGTGGATATTCAGAATATCGACTAGAACGAGGTCAGACCGGCTCTCCAACAACTTAACTTCCACATTCTGGGTGTTTGTCTGGGTGTTGTTAATGTGGAAGGAATGTGGAGTGGGAATGCGGAGGTTCTGTTATTCAAAAAGGTGATAGGAACTTACTGATATGGTGATAAGCTATCGATTGCTGAAGAACTATTGATCTCATTTCTGAGCTGAGCCATATAATACAAAAGTTTGTTTTCGAGTGTAGAGTCACAGTCCACCTCATCAGAAAGCTCCACGAGTTTCAGCTAAAGGTGCAAGTCGGGTTCCAAAAAGACTAGTACCGTGGATCATATATATCGAACAGTATCGACAATTGTGTCACGACTTTCGTGGACTGTTTGGGAGACATTTGGAGTGTTTTTGAGGCATAAACGGCGAAACGAGGTTATTCGACAGAGAACTAAAGTGGTCGACCTAGCTGGCGTTAATGATCTGGCCACACTGTAGAAGAACCGATAGATAATAGAGCGAACGAGTGCTAGACTGGAGACAGCGACTCGGCAAACGTAAAATAACCATCTGTCAGATGACCGATTACCTGCAGAAGGTCCCAGGGTGAGATCGGATTCGGAAAGTGCAGGACCGTAGATGGGGCCCGAATTCGGCTCGTCTCAAACATGTATATTCTTCCACGTACGCTGAGATTTTAAATTGAACTCCGTGTCTCAGTTTTCCCGATCGTCTGCAGTATGGGGTTTGTAGAATCATTAATAGACTCAACGAGTAGAGGCTGTCGTCCGACATGCTTATAGCATGTCGGAAATCATAGTCGAAAACGCCTGCACATAGCTCTACTGGGCCCGGTTTATTATCACCGGGCTCATCACGCACGGATGATAATGATGAGCAAATAAGCCTGAAATTCTATCAATGGACCGATCAGAGATTTCACCAGCCCCTATGACGAGAACCTCATACAAGAGCTGGGTCTGTCCTTCGAAGTAATATAATAAAATATTATCGCTAATATAATGAAATTTTTGAACCGTGAAGGTGTAATACGTAACGAAGTGATACGCAATCTGGCAGGTTTGAATAAAAGTGTCCGCGTTAAGCTGGAAAAGGGCGTGCTCTGTTGGTTTGGACACGTCCAACGAATGAGTGAGGAACGAATGACGAATAATGGTATATTGTGCGAAAGTAGAGGGTAGAAGGAGTCAGGGTAGGCCGAGACTTACATATGAAGACTACGTGAGCAGATTGCTCAAAAACGGAAAAGTCAAAAGTACTCTGATACCCAGACGTGCATGTATGAAGGGATTAATGAATCTGCAAGAAGCGAAAGAAGTGTGCATGGATCGTGAAGCCTGACGATCTGTCCTCTCTGACTACCCCGTCAGGGATACAGCGTGAAGATAGTTAACAAATCAAAAAAAGTGAATAAATGTAAAACATATTTCAATTTAAAGAGGAGTGAAAATCTTACTCGGTACCCATTAGCAAATATTTCAAATTTGTGATAGAATGATACCTCAACATTGCAGCAGAAACAGTAAATAATGAAATCTAAATTCGAAATCCATCTGTAGTAAAATCATTCTGCTCTATTTTTATCTATGGTAGAAATTTATAATTTTTTTGGTTTGCGCGCCATCTATTAACCCGGTACGTCAAACTTCGCTGTGAGACGCTCCCTTCGTATGGGGAATTTTAACGCAGGCGCTGTGGTCGGCGTACGTCCTTTGTTCGAAACAAGTCAACATTGTATTATTTGAGTTTGGATCTTTCTCGTTTTATTTCACTGCATTTAATCAGATTAGTATAAGAAATGTGCTACAATGTTAATGATGATAGTGAATTTGTTACATTGAACTAGTGTACCACGTATAAAGTGTTATATTTCTTGCAATAAGCTTTTCTGGTAGTACATGACCGACCGAGCTTTAGGCGGATTGTACGCATGAAACCCTTGAGCGACTTTTTTTTCGAAACTGATGTTAAGAACATGGGCCCCGACATGGTGAGTATTATGGTTTTATTTCGTAGAATAGACATCATAATCAATGTTTTAAGTCATGAAATCAAAGAAAACCAGGTTTTTTTTTGCAACAGGTCCGTTTTTGTTTTGTTTACTTGTCACCGGCGTCCGCCATTTCTGTATCAGAATTTGTACACCGGTATGGTTGTACACAAGATTCTTTGCTTTATTTTTGACCTTAACTTTAAATTTGTGGTTTTCTTATAGAAATGTATGTTATTGTACGATATAAATTTTCTGTTATTGTTTAGACCAGTGATAGTGGTAGGTTTTTTATTAGTAGGTTTCATTCATTAAATTGAGCTGCCGTAGATCATGTTTGTATTGTTTTTATAAATTCCAATATTAACAAAAAACACTACAAACACATCATGTCTTTTATACAAATTCGTATTATGAAAGATTATTCAAAAGCGTTTTTATGAATAACATTTAACCTATAAATAAATATAATTTTACAATTTAGTAGTCCAGGCTATACATTTATAATCACATTTACCATGCCCACTGTAGTATAGTAACTAAAAGACCTCAATATAACTACCTTGTCTGATGTGTAATAATGTTCCATTGTAGTTTTTAAGTTACTTAATATTGTTTATGAGGCGTGTTTCATTTATTAACATGGTTCAATAAATGGTTATTCTATCTCTATATATTTTATACATTATGGATTCTATCAAACATTTTTTTTGCTTTATTCGTTTATAATTTGTCCCATTTAAATGTTACCAATGTGTACATTTGTAATCTCGATAAAACTTTATTAATCTCACAACTGTAAGAATTTTATTTAAAACTGTTTTATATTGAATGTTAGAAAAGCAGATCTGACATGTACTAAGACTACATTGTACAATTCCACTATACATTTTTTATACTAAAAGATGATTTTGAAAGTGGCAGTTATTAAAGCTGTGTATGTGAAGCCTGACGATCTGACTATCTTAGTAGGGAAACAGCATGAAGATAGTTCTGTATATTGCAAGTTTTAGTTCAATTATCTTTAGTGTGTCATGTCTATCGGTTATATCTGGTTTCACCACCAGAATTAAATTTAGCATTAATATCCCCAAATTTCTTTGTATGTATGGATACATTGTGATATTTGTCTTTCATTCTCAGTGGTGCAGTGTTAAGCATATGCATTTGATACTCTTTTAACAGCTAAAAACAGTGATTCTGGTTCTATTCTATGGCTTGTCAATAGTAGACCTGGCCTCCAGGTTTGAATTCTGAGTCAGAACAAATACTTGTCTTATTTTCCAATGTTTATTTCAGAGTTTTCTATGTAGAAGGTGTCATGTATTACACTCACATTTCTCCATTTATCCCAAATAAGAAGAAAAGTAGCCAATTAATTCTTTTCAGTTTTCTAGATCCAATAACCAAAGGTTTAAATTTTGTTTTAGGCTAGTTATTGGTGCATGTGGGAATAGCCAAAAAATAATTATCAGGCCTTTATTAATCTCCCCATCCCTTTTATTTTAGACCCCTTGAGACATACTATATACCTACATTTCTTCATTTTTCAAAGTAGCCTATGAAAAAGAGAAAAAATATTTAGTATTATTGTTTCTATTTAATATTATTGAAGCACTTGTGGCCTCGTGGACTCGAAGTGTTCTGTAAACAATCACTGAGTTCACTCTGTGGCATAGTCCTGGTTGCCAGTAACATAGCAGTAGTTAGTTCAAGTTATAGGCCTTATGGCCTGCTTAAAATATTTCAACAGCAGGTAGCCAAAACCTGAGTCTGTCTTTTTTAAAACGGCAATGGGCTTACCACCTGTTACTTGGGACAGGATTACACATGGTGAAAATTGGGCATATAATATGCCTCTGCGACCCTTTCGGAGATAGGGCGTAATAAATAAATTATTTCTCTTCATCTCGAGTGTTTTTTTAGGGTTCCATAGATTAAAGAGAAAAAAAATCCTTTATAACACCACTTAGTTGTCTGTCAGTCTCTCAAGCTGTCTTATCCATTTTTTTTTATTAGAAAGTTACTCAATTTTTTGAAAGGTTTACTACATGGGGACATCTGGTCCAACATTTGAGAATAAATATACTGACTATGAAATGGAATATTAGGTTGGTGTTTAAATGAACTGAGTGACTTGAGCTATGAAGTCTGAAATTTTAAGGCTGCTTTAGCTATGAGCACAAACTGCTTTTGATGGGCAAAATATTTGCCGCCTCACTTGGCATCATATGAGAATATGCTGTAGTGCCAATAATATTTAGTATCAAATGAGAAACAAGATGACATTTACTTCCAAATTAATTTTTGAAAATTCAATTCCTAATGGGGTTTTGGGGTTGTAAAGTTTGTATGGAACATGTTTTACTTTGTGGATTTTTTAATTTGTTGTGGAGGTACCTGACCCCTTTTTATTCTGAGATCAGGTTCCTATAGGAAACGGGTATAGGAAAACTTAAGCACGTGGGCAGAACCGCGGGCCTCCCCTAGCTATAGCCTTAAAATTTCAGACTTCATGTCTGAAATTTTAAGGCTGCTTTAGCTATGAGCACAAACTGCTTTTGATGGGCAAAATATTTGCCGCCTCACTTGGCATCATATGAGAATATGCTGTAGTGCCAATAATATTTAGTATCAAATGAGAAACAAGATGACATTTACTTCCAAATTAATTTTTGAAAATTCAATTCCTAATGGGGTTTTGGGGTTGTAAAGTTTGTATGGAACATGTTTTACTTTGTGGATTTTTTAATTTGTTGTGGAGGTACCTGACCCCTTTTTATTCTGAGATCAGGTTCCTATAGGAAACGGGTATAGGAAAACTTAAGCACGTGGGCAGAACCGCGGGCCTCCCCTAGTTATGTTATAGATTATTGAACTGTTGGCTTACACATATAATTGTGTAAGTAGTACATTGCGTCTCCAAGTGTCGCAGTGTAAGAGACCTCTATGGCAACCTATGGTTTGAAGTATCCACAACACTCACTCAGCATTAAGATGTGCCGTGCCACCTCCAGATCTCCCCAAAACCAATGACTGGTGCCACTAGATATGCTTGAGTTGAAAGAGAATAAAAATTCTAGATCAATGGAGGATGAGTCAATATAGTCTTCAAGGCACTCCATTACATAAAACTTTCATTTATGAAAGAGGTTTATTGACTTTTGACTTACAGAGAAGTGCACCATTACGAATTCATTATAGGTTTCGGACAGGTCAATGGCCTACAGACCCAAATTTTGTAGTAAGGTTACTAATGGGTAAATCGTAAATACAAGTAGTAGGTCTTTCTGACATGATCTGGCTGGCATTAAGATCTAAAGGAGGCCCTAACACCTATATTGATATACTCCGTGACATATAGCTTGAGGCAGCAGGCAAATACCTTTATGTCATGTGAAGTCGTCAGATGATGATTGGATTCGATAAATTGTGAACTTGTCCTTGCGTTAGACTCAT
Source organism: Thumatha senex (assembly GCA_948477245.1). NCBI lineage: Eukaryota > Metazoa > Arthropoda > Insecta > Lepidoptera > Erebidae > Thumatha > Thumatha senex. Next base: position 25,250,003 of record OX419726.1, read on the forward strand.
CGTACATGCGCATGGTGGACTTATTCTTGGAATTACAAGTCAGGTACTCCACTCCAATTTTGTCACATCAAGATTCAAAGCACCTGTCTCAAGTGACGCCCTTGACAAACTGTCCTAGTTAACCATCGCGATGTCATCAGCAAGATGAGCAAATATGAAGGTTGCTCATGTGGATTCCTAATGTTGTCTGACAATATTTAATAGCCCAAAAGTGATAGGTAAGGGGTTCATGTCGCCTGAAATTAGGTAGCAGCGGTTCGGACTTGTCTCTCTGATGATATCAAAATAGGTCTCAGAGACTACCCTTTTTTATCCACAATTGCACTTCGTTATTATGTTTGTAGATACCTACTTCATCTCTCATTCACCATGAACTGCCACTCTCAGATGTCGTCAGTTTATCTCAGTGTTATCGTTAGTGCACACCTGTACGGCAACGTCATTGTAAATACATGATATTACCGTGACGTTATACATGCAGTATACGGTCCTATTCTTGTTATAAATACAGCCACGTGTGGTACGTAAACACACGATGGGGCTCCCCGAAAATACTGTAGATTTTTAAAATTCGACCGGTAGATCATGAGATTAGCGCGTTTAACCAAACAAACTCTACAGCTTTATAATATTTGTATAGATATAAGGGTTCCAATTTTTCCTTGAGGTACGGAACTCTAAAAATCACCGTAAAAGCATGGAACTCTGCCAGCGCACGTGTTTACCTCCTCTTACAATCCTGGATCCTTTAAGAGAAGCGTGAAAAGGCATATTTCTGGGCCGTCAACCAGGGTCGCTATCGAGGTCTTACCGGGTGGGATAGCGGCCCTCAGTCACGGATCGTCGTCTTTGCTATCCATCCGGCAGGCGGCGCCACTTTGATGTGTCAAACAAAAAAAATTATACGACATGGCAAAGAAGCTTACCCGGTTGAAGGGACAGGTCTACAAAATCATTATTAGACCTGTCCTTTTACATGGCAGTGAGACGTGGCCGATATTGGAGCGACACAAGCAGGAGCTGCGTGTCACGGAAATGAAGATGCTGCGGTGGATGTGTGGAGTCACGCGGATGGACCGCGTGAGGAACTCTCGCATCCACGGCAGCCTTCACGTCAGTGACATTGCAGACAAGTTGCAAGAGTGTTGCCTTCGTTGGTATTGTCACGTCTTGCCGCAACCACCGGGCTACGTAGGTAACAAATGTCTGGCCATGTCAGCCCCGCCGGGTCCCGGTAAGAGGGGAAGACCCAATAAGTGCTGGCTTGACGTCGTAAGGGATGACATGCGTGCCAATGGTCTCACTACAGGGGGTGCCGACGACCGTGCGAAGTGGAGGAGAAAATGTAGGAAAGCGGACCCCGGGCGTATTAAGTGGTTACCGTCGCCTATAGACACTTGCAATATATGTGATTTTTATTATAGTCTAGGTGACCCCCACGGCTTCGCCCGTGACATACTACGAACTCCCGTCGCATCTATTTAATCCCGTCGCGTCGCTTATAAATTCTATCAAAATGTATAAAAATTTGCCCGATTTGTCGACATTTATGATTACTGCTGCCCTCTGCAGGGTAGTGGCGTAATGATATATAGCCTTCCTTGATAAATGGGCTATCCAACACAAAAAGATTTTTTCTAATCCCGGTAGTTCCTGAGATCAGCGCGTTCAAACAAACACTAGCTTTATCTATATATATATAAAAGGCAAAATCACTGACTGACTCATAGATCACGAAACCTATAAAACTAACAAAGCTTACGAAGCCTTTAAAAACGTAGGTTTCCCATAAGAATGGACTTTTTGAAATTCTACCTCTAAGGAAGTAAATAAGCTATAAACGGTTGTATGGAAGTTCGGCATTTTCAAAGTTAGAAACATGAATTTACGTACACCTGTTTTCGGTTACAAATAAATGGGCACGTGTATCGTGGTTTTGGAAAATTTTACCTACAAGGAGGTAAAACAGGGTTTGTACTAACTGACTCATTGATCATGAAATCTATGAAGCTAACGGAGCTATTAAGCCCAAACTTCGCATGGGGGTATTAACACATAGGTGCCCCCTATGAAGGGGTAATTCTACCCCTAAGGACGTAAAAAAGGGAAAAAAAGATGTATGAAAGATTGTCATTTTCAAAGTTAGTAACTTGAATTTTTTTATTTCTAGTGTTTATATTATGTTTATCACAGAGTTTAGAAAATTGTGATAGATTTTTCTGGACATACATAAGATTGGCAAAAATGTATTGTGATGGTACGGTTAGAATATTTACTTCTTTGAATTTTTCTCGGAGAGAAACTCTGGGACCCAAATTATAAATAGCGCGTACAGCCCGCTTTTGTAAAACAAAAATAATATTTATATCTGCAGCACTCCCCCAAAGGAGAATACCGTAAGACATAATACTAAGAAAATAGCTGAAGTATACCATTCTAGCCGTATCCACATCTGTTAGAGTCCTGATCTTTTTTACAGCGTATGCAGCCGAACTTAACCTAGAGGCTATCTTTTCTATGTTTGGGCCCCACTACAAATTGGCATCAATAGTTATACCGAGGAACACAGTTGATTCTACAAACTCTAACACTTGTCCATTCAGTTGAACATTGGCCGCAACTTGTTTTACATTTGGTAGAGTAAATTTTATACATTTAGTTTTATTTTTCATTAAGGCAAAGATTATTTGAGCTGAACCAATGAACTACTCTTGCAATTGCATTGTTTATATCGACATAGTTATCTAATTGTCTTTTAATTTTAAAAATTAATGAGGTGTCATCTGCAAACAAAACAATCCTATTCCTGTCCCCTACATAAATTGGTAAATCATTAATATAAATGAGGAACAAGAATGGTCCAAGTATCGAGCCTTGCGGCACACCCATAGTAACCATGGATCCTATAGAACGTGTACCATTAATATCGACCCTCTGTATTCTATTGTTCAAATATGAAGACAGAAGGTCGAGAGCTTTGCCTCTTATTCCATAGTGGTGTAATTTTTTGCACAGCGTTTCATGTTGAACGCAATCAAAAGCCTTTGATAGATCGCAAAATATACCTAATGCATCGTGCTTGTCTTCCCAGGCTTCATGAATACATTTTAATAACTCGACACCAGCATCGGAAGTTGACCGCCCTTTCGTAAACCCAAATTGATTCGCATGAAATATTTTATAACTATTCAAATGGGATAGCATTTGATTCAAGATTATTTTTTCAAATACTTTGCTCAAAGTTGGCAGCACCGACACTGGTCGGAAATTAGACGGGTCTGTAGCGCTGCCAGCCTTGAACAAGGGAACGACTTTGCTGTGTTTCATTAAATCGGGAAATGTACCCCTAGAAACACAGTCATTAAACACAGTTGCTAGATGGGGCGCAATGACCTTAATTATACATGATGCAGTTTTGACCGATAATCCCCAGAGGTCCGCGGTTTTCTTAATTTCGATACATATACAAATATCTGTGAATACAAATGCATCCCTGCAACAAAGAACAGATTCTTCTAATAAATGTTCAGCGGAACTGAAAGACGCTTGGAGAGATTTTGTTGTCAATATAGGTACATTTTTGAAAAAATGTTCAAACTCCGTCGCCACTTCCAGGTCCCTTGTAACATGGTAACCATTTACTTTTAACTGGAAATCCCTTTCAGTCACCAAAGATCTACCGCATTCAGAGTTAATGATGTTCCAAGTCATTTTTATTTTATTCACATAATTAGAAATTTTATTTTTATTGAAGTTTGACTTAGCAAGATAACACGTTTGTTTAAATATCTTTGAATAATTTTTATATGTTAAAAATTATTCAAAGATATTTAAACAAACGTGCTGATGATGTTCCAAATCATTTTTATTTTATTCACATAATTAGAAATTTTATTTTTATTGAAGTTTGACTTAGCAAGATAACATGTTTGTTTAAATATCTTTGAATAATTTTTAACATATTCCTGAAAGGTTTGCCTAAAATTATATGATTTTTCTGAATATAATTCAAATAATTTATTTCTACTTTTAAAGATACCTGGTGTTGCCCAGTCACTGAAAACAGGACGACCACCAATCTGTAGTGTTTTTGAGGTAAAAACTTTGCCAAACTCATCATTAATCAAATTAAATAAGTGTTTATATGACTGGTCTACACAAGTGAAGTTAGGTAGATATGGTAATCTCTTTAATACATTTTCTTTAAAATTATTCAAACGACTTTGGTTAATTGGTACATATTTAATTTGTTTTTTGCAGACTTTGTTACTACTTTTAGGAAACTTTATCCATTGGCCATGATGATCTGACTCTACAGGATCCACAATACCTTTATCTATAGGTTTAATATCAGTAAAAATATTATCAATACATTTTGCACTGGTGGCTGTAATTCGAGTGGGTTCTAAGAATGTACTATGCAGATTAAAGGATTTAAATCTTATTAATGGAGTTAATGATGTATCTGATATATCAACATTAAAATCTCCACAAACTATTATAGATTTCTTAGAACATTGGCATTTGAACAGTGCTTCTTCAAGCTTTTCTTCAAATTTAATGTAAGAAGCATCAGGGGGACTGTATACGCTTAACAAGATGAAATGCTCAAACTCAATACTGGCAATCTCAATAACTTGCTCAATGGAGAAGGCTACTAAGTCTTTACGTTCTTTAAATTTTAATTAATTAATATTAAAGAGCCTCCACGTTTAGAATGTTTTCTATTGAACAAGCTAGCAACCTGGTGATTTACGAAGTTCAACAATGTGATTTCATGATCTTTTAACCAGTGCTCTGTAGCACAAAAAATATTTATAGAATTTGCATTAATGTAGAGCTCTAACTCTAAATCTTTACCATTTATTAAACCTCTAACATTATGGTGCACCAGGTTTATAAAAACAATATTTTTACTAAGATTATTCTCAGGGGTAAAGTCAACTGGCCAGATTTATTATCTGTTGTCCTAAAAACTAGTTTTTTGGAATTTTATTTTCCAAATGTGAAGTGTCAAAACTATCCTGCTCAATAAAAGCAGTTGTACTTGCCAATAATTTGGCTTGAAAAATTAAAAAATTAGATAGCAACAGAGCTACCTTTCGTTGTAAAAATTTTGATAGAAAATATCTCTAATATCAACAAACTATTATTATTGAAAATTATGTTCCAATGGAACAATTCAAATTTTTTGGAATATTATACCATGGTATGTTGTTTCATATTTAATTTGTATCTTAAGTGATTTTCCTTGTGGCTCATAGCAGTACTGTATGGCAAGGTAGACAAAATTACTTGCTTTACTTGCAAACTTGATAACTTATCAAAAATTTTTAAAAGTTTGTCACTAATAATATTGCCTCTTCTACCAACCAGCACCACCATAGTAGACTGCATGCAGTGTGTACCAGTCAATATAAACTCTATAATTTGAGAGTATGAAGCTCCTGGATATGTATGATTTATTACAGAATAATGTCCAAATTTTTTACCTATTTCATCGCAATAGACTATGGTCTTTGCATCACTTTTTATTTGCAACTTTTCTATTATAGATGCCTCCCAATTACTACTTGAACTTAATATACTATTATCCACACTGCACACAGTTTTCATTGGTGAAAATTTATCATTACATCTAATTCTTTCACAACTAAAGAGGGAACATGGCCTGCGGATATCAATTGGTCATTTTGACAATGACATGAATTTACTAATTTACCTATGGCTAACACCTGTTCGCTACTCTGTTTCTGTGCTGTTTCATATTTATATGAAATTGATTTCAAAGAGTCTTGAAGTCTATCAATCTGACATTAAAGGGCCTGTGTATCAGTTTTGTACTGTTGTGCAACAGTATCAAGTTCTAACATATACATATTTACCTGGTCAATCAGTTGCAATCTCTGTCTATTAAGTGACATGCTATTTATAAAAAAACTTGTATTTATGTATATTTTTTTAGATTTAGTAATAAACATTTTAATTTTAAAATATTTCTTCAACTTATTCTTACTACACTTAATATTTTTTAATGATTTAGAACAGCCCCCGTTTCATCGTCAGAAGTGAGGTCTATGACAATGGAAGGGTGAGCTGTAGCAGTATCTAAGCTTGTAGCCATAAGTTCATCGAACAAACTCTGATTAGATTGAACCACTGTGCTCTGTTTCTCGTCTTCTAGTTGCGATATTTTGATCTCCGATCGTTGTAGCTCCTCCTTTAGTATTCTAATTTGGTGCAGAGTTTGTTCATAATGATCCCTACATGAGTCAAAACTGTCAACTATAAGTTGTAACCTATCCCGATACTGTAAGGTATCAGTATACAGTGAATGCAACTGTGCCAGTTCTTTCTTGAGTTGTCCGTTCTTACTTAAAATACCTAGCAGTTCTAACTCATTTTCGATCTCTTTCCTTGTTCAGTTTATCTCACTTCTCACTCGAAATCTGTAACTCTTTCAACGTTAATTTAAGCCTTGTCTCTTGCTGATGAGCCAAGGCCTTATGCGTCATTATCATGTTAATAGTATTCGACATTTTGTTATAATTACGTGCTACAGAATCAGTAATTATTAGCAAAGTAGACTTAGAGCAAAAAAATGCGAAACAAAACAAGGTTATGTTTTATTCATAGAAAATTACAAAATCGCACTATTAATGGACATATGAGGATGTAAAAGTAAATAAACTCACAAACCTTTAGTTTTATAAATTTGGCCAAATCCAAGTAATAATTTCAAATATTGAAAATTTTTCCGATGTTCTAACTGTCACTATTTGAAACGGTACAATTTTTAAGTTTATATTTATCTACTTTTAGCACAATAAATAGTGAAAATGATTATTTAACACTCAATATGGTATTATTTGGCAATGATGAATTGGTTTTTAGTTCAAATTATAATTATTTTTGCAATATTACAATATAATAAAATACGGAGCCAATTCAAATCAGCTGTTAAGCCTGGGGTTGCCACAAGGAAAAAATGTTTACTTTAAGTCTTTGGAAAATAAAATAAAACGGTATTCCCTATATTTCCATGGGAATGGGAACTACGCGGGTGAAACCACACACAGCCTAAACTATCAAACATTGGTACATACCTGAAATTTAGTGAGAGTACTCATTAGATCTACCTTGAATCAACACTAAGAAAAAATACCCCGGTATTCCCACGGGAATGAAACTAAGTGGTTAAAACCATACACAGCCTGAAATTTGTTGAACGTATTTTTACGTACCTACGTTAGATGAGCACAAAGAAAGGAATTCCCGGTATTCCCAGAGGAATTTAATCCTATTAATATTATACATGTACAAGTTTGTGAAGATTTCTTTATTATTAAGACGTTTGCTATTTAATCACATTTAGCTGAAAATCGGCATGTAGATAGAACATTTCCTAAATTAATACATAGGACACCTACTTTTTATCCGAGGAATCCTTTTTGCGCACTAACGAAACTTCGCGTGAGCGGAAAATTATTAAAATTATTTTTGTAGGACTTTCTATAATCGACCATGAAGCCGAGAATACTGAATTAATTTTGGCATGATTGGAGTTTGAATACTGACATTCTGCGCGGTTCCTTTGCGAGAGAGGATGAAATGTGTGTAAAATGTATATTCTGTTCCCGCAGTTTCGCCCGCGTGTATATTATTCAGTTTTAACTCATCAACAAGTATTCCGATTAAGTGCTTTGATGTTAGTAAGGGATGACCAAAATGACCAAAAAAGCAGAAAAGTTACACCGAGCTCGATCTCGGTGAAGTCCCAGGAGAAGTTAGAATGTCTTGGAACCCGCAACGAAATTAATCAGAAGATAATTTGAAGAAGTCTGAAAAAGAAAAAATAAGAAAGAAAGGGGATACTTCAAAAGTTGTTTCCTAAGAATAGCCTCCGCGCCGCCTTCTTTAACTAATCTCTCTTGGTCTGTTTCTCTTATGTGGCGCAAACGAAGTTGCGCGGGTCAGCTAGTAAATTAGTATAGATTTAATTAACTAAATAATTTCTAAATAAAACAACAATATTTTCGCCTATACTGAATCGTACGAATATGTTTATTGCTCAATTTTATAGTAGACCAGTTATTACCAGCGCGGCAGCGTGGGAGTTTTTACCCGTTTCCCATAGAATTCTCGGAATATAAAGTAGCGTATAATACTTAAGGAAAATATACTTTTCTAACAGTGAAAGAATTTTAAAAATCAGTTAGAAGGTACAAAGATTGCCCCCCCCACTGGGAACTTAGCAAACTTTACTTAATTTTAACTTAATATGTAATAGTATAGAAAATTCCGCTTTTTTTAGTTTTACACAATTGTGTTGATGCATTAAAATGTTTTTCGCTAAGCCGGTAGCCAACAAATTGAGCTTTGTTTATAAATCGTTCAAAAAAAAACCGGTCGAACACGAGTGTGTTAGAAATGATTATGAAATAAAATAAACTAACTGTCAAGGAATCCTATATATTTAATGTTTGTTGGAGTAGCTAACACAAATATATACAAAGAAGTAATTTAACTATAAATACCAATATCAATAATAGTTTTAGTGCCATACTATTTCATTATTAATTACAGTAAGGTTAAGTAAACTATACGTTAAATATTTATTAGTTATTAATTGCAACAGTAACCATCAATTGAAATCTATTTGATGTAACTTTATATTTAATGTGACACTATGTGAAATATTAAGAAGGTAGGTACATAATTAAACACAAATATTAAATCGGTTTATACTTTTTAATCAATAAAATAGCTAGTTTATTAACATAACTGCAGTGTATTTTCTGTATAAATCAAAAGTAATTGAAATATGAATAAATACAAATGTAACAGTAATCAAAATCAAAAACACAATCAAAAACTATTTTTTTATTCATGTAGACCATTTCAGGCACTTATGAATAGTCATGACAATAATTAAAATGAGAGGGATTCTAGTTGCCAGTTCCAAGGGCAGCCTACCCTTCATGGAGAAGAATCTGGCAAGAAACTCCATGAATTCTCTTTTCAACATATATGTATGGCTTACAATAATTAATTTACATTGATCTTTGGAGTTATGTGAGAACAGTTGACTACACTTAGTTTACGACGACGGTGTAAAGGTACTTAGCTTAGGTTTTTAGATGCTCCGTCCTGTGACTGTCATACAACTAACTTGCCGATCCATATAAACCGCACTGCAACTTCTTATAATTATATCATTAATATAAATCGTCGTAACTAATAATTCACATGTGCACCGAACTAACAGCGTTTTTCGAATGAAACCGTTTTTGTGCGAGCACTGCCTTTTATGTCAAATCAATTGGTGGGGTAAGTGACGTAATATTATGCAGATGGTATTTATATATCGAAAATCTATTCGCTGCACATGTGGATTAGGATAAACTGATATGTCAACATCTTTTTTAAGGGATGCTGTTATAATCATACATTCAAAATTAATAAACGCGAATTTTGTGATCAGCCACGTGATTGCTGCCGCCAACAAGTGCACCCCCCGACCTCCGAACTGTATGAACGCCCATACGACTCAGAGGTCAATGTTAATTGGATTTTCTGTGTATTTAATGATACCGCTTAATTTTTTTTCTTTTATTTGTGCTATAAGTTCTTGCTTTTTACCAATTTTCGTGATTTCAAGTCGACGGGAACTACCATTTAGGGTTTCGACCCAAAAATGTAGTCCAATAAAATTCAAGATTTTTTAATAAAAAAATCGTGTTGTGCCTCACTCGACATAGATAGGTATAGTGTGTCGCGGACTTTTTTGTAGATATTTATAAGAACTACAATTATTTAGAACGTTTAATGGATTTATCTTTTACAGTTTAGGCAGCGTACGCAAAATAAGTAACTTTTCTGGTTGATTTTTTACACCTTGTGTCCGAAAAACCCAAATATCAGACGAAACACCATTTTTTTTTTCTTTTCAAAATAAAATATAGCCTATGTTACTCGTGGATAATGTAGCTTTCAAATGGTGAAAGAATTTTTTAAATCTGTTTAGTAGTTTTTGAGCCTATTCATTACAAACAAACAAGCAAAGTTTTCCTTTTTGTAATATTAGTGTAGATAGCCCGTTTATCGAGGAAACTATGCTATAGGCTAATATTATATATCAACACGCTACTACCATGGAGCAGTAATCATAACTGTCCACAAATTGGGCAAATTTTATGCATTATTGTAGAATTTATAAGCGATGGGATTAAATAGGTGCGACGGGATTACGAAATATGTCACGGGCGAAGCCCTGGGGGTCTCCTAGTCTGGTGTGTGGAATAAAATCCTCTGCCGCGTATGTCTGTCTGTCCGTCTGTTTGTGATAAACTCAATAACTATAGCATCGTTTTATATTCTGTTTTCGTCGATGGATAGAGTGGTTCTCTAGGACAGCATCATAACGCGTGCATTAACTAGTTTCCTATATGTGATTTTTATGATTGTATTGTGTTTTACTAATCTAATTTATTTTGTTTTTAGTATTTTGCATTTAAATAAATAAATACAGCACAATATAATCTGTACATGCTCTTTAACATGTTAATCTATAAAATGATCACAATCGCGCGTTTATTGCATACAAAACTATCACATACCGTTCATCACTGCTCATTCGCAACTGGCTGTGTACTGAACTCGATGCGCGTAGTTATAACTTGTGTTCCGTCTGTATGTATGACGATACAAACAGTCTGAACACAAGTGCGTACAAACTGAACGTATTCATTGAGAAATCCCGCACGCTTATCACTTGACTCAATTTTTTCACCGTGAAAGCAAGTCAGAATATGAAATTCCAAGGTTTCTAGAACTCTTGAGTCTCATAGGGATAATGGCCCCTGAATTTCGCGGCATAAGCAAGGGCTTTAATATACTTTTTTTTACATTACTGAGGTGACAGACAAGCTTACGTCCCTCCTGATGGAATGTGGTCACCCTAGCCTATGGACGTTTGCAACACCAGAGGTGCAGCACTCGCACTGCCGACTCTTTGTAAACCTTCTAAGAACCCCTGCCGATCGTGTAAAAACCTTAAGAGATCTTCTTTTTGAAGAACCCCATACTATCGACTTTTAGGAAAATCCAGGCAGAGAGTTCATCCCACAATCTGTCTATACTTCTAAATGCAACCGCGACTAACAATAATAGCTGATAACGATCATTTAAATAGATTCCTAGGACAAAACATTTTTAACATAGTTTATCTTGTATTCTTACTACAGTAACAGTAAACACATTTTTTTAATTATTCAGATTGCACCTGCTGCAAAAAAGCTATGGGACAAGGGTCCGGGCGCAGGGGGCGACAGCAAGGGCCCTCAGCACCTGCCACCGTTGCAGTTGAACCCGGAGCAGATGTGGCGTGATCCCACTTGGTCAGCACAAGGTAAACCTAATTACTTATTCTTAAAAGTTACCGACTTTTACGTTTTAATTATAAAAGTAAAACAATTTTTGTGATAATACATATTAGTGCAGTTGAAAAACGGAAACGCCATCTAAATAAGACAGGTTACGTACTATTGAATACAGAACCTTTTTGAATATGTAAATAAGCATGGTGCCGTACTAATTGTATTGATATCCAAAGATGTACAATTATATAGGGTTCCAAATTGAACGACACAGGTAATGTCCATTGGGTATAAATTGTAATATCTGATAAAGGTAGGTTCACATACAGTAGGTTCACATTAACGAAGTACCCAAGAGATTTATCGTTAACTATTATAGAAATAAACTTTGTATTAAGCTGCCTTCATTAATAACTTCGTTTTTGAACATCCTACTAATATAATTAAAGCGAAAGTTTCTAAGTATGAATGTTTGTTACTCTTTCGTGCAGATTCTACTAAATGGATTTTGATGAAACTTGACAATTATATAGCTTACACATTACAACAGAATAACAAATAGGCTACTTTTTATCCCGGAATCAAGTTCCTGTGGGAAACGGAAACGGAAAAAGTTCACTACGCGTGCGGAGCCGCGGGCGTTAACTAGTTGCTAATCTTCTTTTCGGAGTTTTTCGTACTTAATAAGTACATTGTGAATGTCCAACAAGATTGGAAATGGGTCCGATATGGAAGTTCGTGAGCTTACATCAGTTTTATATATGAGCTTGGTTGTCAGAGGAACGGCATTTCCTCTAAGTGCTCGATCTAGTCCTGTCACACAAAGTTTTTTATCACACATTCTTATAATTATTATTGTTTTAGCTGTAGAACACAATGTTGGCGTACCCATGATGAGCACGCGTCGCGGGGTGGCATTCCCAGGTGGTGATGCTGGTAGTATCTTATCACCTCGAGACACAGCCGGACTTGGCGTCAAAATGGTTGAATATGTCTTAGGAGGATCACCGACAGGTATGACTGCTAAATATTTTCAAACTCTTCATAGTAGTTTTTACAAAATATCTGTTTTCCTTCCTCTACACTATCATCACTACCTCTGCAGGACTATCTTATCATTCTCGGAATTGACATTTAGTGTTTGCACTGTCATGGCTTCGCGTAAACTTGATCAGGGTTAGGCGGGCTCTTCACTAGGTGCAAAAATACTGTTTAAATAATGTATTAGGTTAATGTTAATTTATTTTATTATTTAAAAGTAGAATGACGATTTGCCGAAGTTAATTATAGAACCTTTACAAAATATCCACGTGTTGTATAAGTTTTACGATTTTGTTGTACTATCCTACCTGAATTTAGATCCAGGCAGCAGTTAAATCATAATTTAACTTAATCTTTCTTATTGTTGGAAGCGACTACTGTTGCCTGACCTTCCAATTGTTGGGGAAGCCCAAACACCCCGGCAGTAAGAACGCTTACCCTAATGCTCTGACGCCTTGGTCAGCAGATGTATCACTTGCTTGTTGAGATTGGCCTGGATCTTGAAGTGAAAAACACTGAGTTAGTGTGGTCAGAGTGCACTCAATTCGTGACGCATGTGAAGTTAGCCCCCCAATGTTCAGATAAAAATAAAATAAAATGAGTTCTAGTCGCCCCCCATAGAGTTCCGAAGTTCTTTATACTTTTTGGAGATGGATCAAAAATGATGAGGGGGCCAACTTCCAAATTTGAATTTTTTGCGGAATTGTGCACAGTAAAGTATTGATCGGATCGAAAAGTGTTATTAGGATAATGTATAGAACTCTTTGGGGGGCGACTAGAACTCCTGGCAGAAATTGAAATTTTCAAAATTATTTATATTTCTCATTATTTATTTATGTCATAAAATGTTTACGCATAATTTTAGTAAAGTCATAAATAGGTACGACGACGAGCGAAGCGAGGAGGAGTGTTAGGTCTCGTGTGACCACAACGCCAGAATAAAATCGCTCGTTTTAGTAGGTAGACGAGCGATTTTAATCTGGCTCGCGCGTTGTGGTTCTGGTTGCCCCCCAAAAAGTTCTATTAATATTCCCCGTAACTTTTTTTCATACGATCAAAAATGAAGACACCAGGCCCTGGCAAATATCAATAAATAGATAAACAATAAAAGATATAAATAATTTTAAAAATTCCAATTTCTGCCAGGAGTTCCGGTTGCCCCCCCAAAGAGTTCTACAAATCTTCGCCGTAACTTTTTTTTCATACGGTCAAAAATGAAGACACCAGGCCCTGGCGAACATAAATAAATAATGAGACATTTAAATAATTTTGAAAATTTCAATTTCTGCTAAGAGTTCTAGTTGCCCCCCAAAGATTTCTATACATTATCCTAATAACACTTTTCGATCCGAATAATATTTTACTGTGCACAAGACCGCAAAAAATTCAAATTTGGAAGTTGGCCCCTCATCATTTTTGAAACCGTTTTTGAGCTGTGTAAACAATAGAACTATCTCCAAAAAGTATAAAGAACTTCGGAACTCTGTGAGGGGCGACTAGAACAATTTTTTTTTTATTTGAACATTGGGGGGCTAACTTCACACATACCAATTCGTGCATGTTTTATTACACTTGACGCTGACATTAAGGAGGTAACTCAAATAGAATTAGGTGGTGTTGCTACAGGTGGAGGCGAGAAGGTAGCTGGGGTGGTGGCAGGACTGCGCGGTATGGTCCTCGAGGAACGGCCCGAAGATAAGTCGGCGTCTCCGTTCGAAAAGGATTTGCATGATCTACATGAGCATGGATCTCTGCCCAATGGTCTCCATAATGGCCAAGATGATGATAAAGCTTTCAAGTAAGTAGACAGAAATTAAACATAATATAAAAATAACATCCTCCCGTGTCGGGTAGGGGATGGTCTCATGGTAGTATTTTTTTCTTACATTCAAGACAGAATGGAATCCTGAAGACATTTGGTGACAGAGATTGGTTTTGTTGTCTTCAGTTGAAAATATGTTCGAATATTTTAATTACGACCCATGTAGATACACAGTCAGTAATAATCAATCAGTTCAATCACCACAGTTTTAAAGATCAACTGACAAACATTTAATAGTAACGTATTAATGTTGTGTTCAGAAATGTTAATTTAACATAACCCAAGTATTGTTTTAAAACGAACTGGTTACACGGCCTCTGTATTTATTAATTTAAAATTCACAGGGAATATTACACGAAAATATTGGAACTTCATTCTGTTGTCTTATTAGGTCATTGACCAAAAAATAAATCATCGTTTTTACAAATAACTTAGTTATCTAATCTTTATCAGGATACAACTTGTAGTATATAGTACGAGTCAATACCTAAAATGATTACGAAGGCCATGAATCGTGTGGTGTAAAGGCCTGTTTCGAACAGTTGAGCGCTAGTGCGCGGTGACGGCGGCGGCGGACGAGTGTCGCGGGCAATAACCGCGCGCTTGGATCATGGCCTCTGTCAATGCCATTTGCCCCCACGCCACCTTGCGTCGCAACCTAGTGGAGCGAGCCCGTCTAGCGCCCAATATTATATTCTATCTCGCTGTTAAAACTGATCATTCACTTAGTCAGCAGATTTCATCTGATTGATGATGCCCGTTTATTGTTTTTGGCGTCTTATCCGATACTAAAATCTATATAATTCATTTCCAAATGAAACTTAACTTATTCAATACAATAGCAGTTTCCTGTTTTAAATTATCTTAATGTATTTTAATGAATAATTCGACAGTGTCTGTGATATCTTTCAATTTGTATGGACTGCCTATGCTCCCGAGTTTCATAAATGCTTGATTGTCCTTGGATACTTTTTTAAAAGCAATTACTATGCTAGCTTATTCTTTAATATATATACCGGCTAGGAGCATCTATTGTTTGTTTTTTTAATTATCCATTTTTTTGCATCCAAATTTTATATATCCAGGATTGGCATTTGCTTCGATTTGTTTGCTTGTGATGACTGCCTCTGTGGCGCAGTAGTAAAGCGACTGCAGTGCTGAGGTTTCTGGTCCGAATCTTATATTAAATTACGTTAATTTGGCGTAGAGTAAAATGTCCTAAATTATTTATTTAATTTTTTCCCTCATTATTCCTTTAAAGGGGCTGCCTAAAGAATGCAATCCCGACACGAGTTTGCTAATTCGAGATCCCGCGGGATTTAAAATATCAATCCTGCGAGATCCCGCAATTTTCGGGAACTCGTCTAAATTTATAAAATGTTAAGTATGGATGACTGATAACGATGAAAACTGCTTGTTTGTGATAGTGAGGTTATTTAAAATAAAATATTATTTGAAAGAAAAACAAAAACGAATGTCCGTTCCAATGTACTCAGCTGCCAAAAATGCCCTCTCCGACCCAACACTGGTTGGCATCAACGTGACTAAACAATTATATACAAACTGTAAAAATCTCAGTCTTATTCCTCCACACTCTAATGAATCCGTTTCTTTTTTTATGACTGACTCTTGATTTATTGAAGGTGATATGATATATTTGTTTGTGCAGCAATAGCACGTAAATTGAAATCCTCTGCAATCATAGAAAGAGACAAATCATCTTAATCTTAGCGTTGCTGACCACTGCTGCCCAATCCCGTCCACCTCGACCATGATCTCGTCATATTATGCTGCGGGATTGATCCTGAAAAATTACACGTGAGCTTGCGAGATCGAGAACCCGCGAGATCGGAATGGCAGTCCCTACGTCTGATTGTGTCAGGTTTTGGAGAACTTGGTGGGTGTCATTTGATGTGTTGTGTGATGGTCATATTATCCGCCGACATTTTACAGAGTACATTTTTGAGTCTATTGCCGTGTTGAAAATTGACAGACGCAGGTTTTGGCCGCATTCATAAGGCTTTCAACTTGACTTCATGTATAACCTGCTGTATAAATAGAATAGCACAGTGAAAGAAAGAAATCACGTTTATTAGGCACTCTACATAAATATACAGAAAAACACTTAAACATAAAAAGAAGCCTAAAAGGCCTCGGCTCAACACGATGCAGGGTTGAAATCGCTCGTTTTAGTAGGTAGACGAGCGATTTTAATCTGGTGAAACCAAAGTGCTGATTTTCAGCCGACGCCCCAAGGAGTCACTCACAGACATATGCCTCGTTATTGATTGACAAATTTATGTTAAAAATATAAAAACCAGGTGGTGAGAGATGACGTGTAGTAAGTAGTGTGTGTCCGATTGCAGCCGCACGCCGGGCTCTCGGCAGCCGTCCCCGGCAGAGGAGGAGGCGGGCGGCGCGGGTGGGGGTCCTGCCATTCGCAACGGTGACGCGCCCGCCTTCCCGCTGCTGCCGCCGCACGCGCTGCCGCAGCCGCAGCTGCACCACCTGCAACACTTGCAGCACCCGCAGGTACGCGCTCACACGCACGCACGCGCTTACACATACACATATACACACACACGCACGCGCTTACACATACACACACGCACGCGCGCACACACGCACGCGCGCGCACACACACACACACGCACCCGCGCACGCACACACACGCACCCGCGCACGCACACACACGCACCCGCGCACGCGCACACACACACACACACACACACACACACACACACGCACACACACTGGAACAGAGTGGGCTTACCTAATTAATAACTCCATCGATATGCATATGGTGCGAATCCCGGGTCGAAACAAATATTTTTGTTCTGAAGTTTAAATGTTGCCTATTTCTACGTACATGTAAATAAAATCGTCCATATAAATCTCGTACTCCCATGGGAACCGGAACAACGCGGTTCGTTGCAACTGGCTAACCTTTTCCGTCGCTTTTACTTTTACAAAAATGTGTGAAAATTTGCACTGCTCCGCTTTCCGGGATAGTAGCGTGATGATATATAGCCTTCCTCGATAAATGGAGTATCCAACACAAAAAAAAACAAATCTGATCAGTAGCTCCTCAGATTAGCGCGTTCAACCAAACATATGAACAAACAAACTCTTCAGCTTTTTATAGATATATAAGTATATAGATAGAATTAGAAATATATGTTTATCAGTTCTCTTGATTTCATAGCACAAGTTTATGTTATCTTAGTTTGTGCTGAATTTTGCTGAATAAAAAGCAAAGTATCCCCCAATTACATTACATAAAAAAAAGCGCCTCAAAAAATAAACCCACTCCCAGGGTATCTCTAGACATCTTACACTTAGCAGAAAATTCCCATTCTTCGACATACTAGTCGGAACCCTTATCTCCTATTTTTAATCGGAAAAAGTATAAACACACCACTGAAGTAACAATTTCACCACTTACAGTAGGCAGAGCTTTAAAATACTGATATCACATACGATTGTTACGATATACAAATCGAATTACTAATGTTACGTCCTATGCGTTCATGCAGCGAAATAATCCATGTTAAGTAATAGCTTGTGAGCAAGAAAATAGGAATATTATTTGTGCGTATTTCATTTTCTTTGCTTATAATACAATCTACCATTCAATTAATTAACACCCAAATCCAATATTTAAACAATAAAAAAAAAAGTTTTACAAATATCTTAATTTAAACATTCTTACACTATGAATGAGATGGATGGCCATGGCTGTTTTTTGTATGCTGCCTATTCCAGAACTACCAAAATTTATGTTTATATGTTTTATTTTAGCATCATCCTGGGATGTTGAGTGTTGCACCGTTGCAAGGTCTACCACACCCACAGCATGCACAAATTCACCCTGGTAAGTATTCTTTTCAAATATATTTGTTTGAATATTCTGTGCTTAGCAGTCTTTCAGTCCGAGTTGAAGGCCTTATGGGCGGCAGGAAACTTTCAACAGCAGGTAGCCACAACCTGCGTCTGTCTATTTCAACACGGCTCACCACCTATAACTTGGTACGGTAATACACATGGTGAAAATTGGGCATATAATATGGCTCTGCCACCCCTTCGGGGATGAGGCGTGTTAGATGAATAAAATAAAATAAATATTCGTATAACTTTTTTTATCTATTCTAATTTTGGGTTCATTATTTCAGGCATGACATTGAACGACTCCATGAATCAACACATCGAACTCGTTTTGCAAATGGAACAGCACCCACAATTCGATAACAACAGTTTCGCAAGCACGCAGCAGGTAAGGGTACGATATCTAAACCTTGAATATTTTTATTCCTTTTCACTCTACACGAAATATCCCTTCATATTCAGCGGTACGCGTTCTTCTTCGTGTTAGTGTATTCTGAATTGCTTCCAAACACTACCTGTATTTGGGTCAATTTATTTTATTGATAGTAGCAGCTAACGTTTAATTAACGACATATTATGCTTGTTGGATTTGCTAGCTGACATACAATGCTTATAAAACGTGTTGACAAAGCGGCAACATGTAAGCCTGAACGTACGAGTGGACAGCACATATACTTTTATTTGACAAAATGTTGTGAAGCAGAAAGCTATCATGCACAGCGCACATAGTTGAAGAACATCGATTCCAATAAGAATGTAACGCGGAAGAATGATATACAGCTCAACGTCAACATTTGGACCGCGTCGTCGTCGTAGGATTCTCGTTTTCTGACCAAGGAGCAATTGTACATGATCATACATTTTTCATTACTAGTTCATTTGCTGCATGTTCTGTTACATGCCTAAGCACCAAAGTCGCTTTGTGGACATAGATTAATAATAGTACATCAAGCTTATAATGAAGTAGGCCTTACCATAATCTGCAATGTTTTCTACTGCATTTTGAAAAAGAAACCAGGACCATGTGCTATGTGTTCTTGTGTTTATTTTTTGCTTCCATAGTTGTCGGGGAGGTATTCGGCAGTATTTATACAGTCAGTTATCCAGCGCCCGCTCAACCTTCTTTAAACAGCCAACTTTCGCCATGTTGGTTGTATGGTTCTCGAATGGGTGACCGGATTTTGGCATTTCTATTCGCGAGCATTTCCGTGCTTTGGAAGGCACTCTTGGTCTCGGTTGCAAGAAACATTACAGTCGCTAAGCCAAGTTGAAAGCTTTACGGGCGGCTTGAAATTTTTCAACCGCAGGTCACAACTATTTTGTTTATTGTGCGAAATATTTATTGACTTCACATCGCTGTGAGCTATCCGCGAGGTCGGTATCTCATACTCGTTTCGACTAAACCGCACGGTGTCTTCTTTCTGCCTGTATGCTCGAATACTCTGATACTCCCGTGGAGGATCTCCCCAAGACCTCGAACCGGTCACCACAAGCTGCGCCTGTCCATTTCACTTTACGTGCCTACTTTACGCTTTGAGAATAAAAGCGTGAAGGATAAGTAAGTTGTCTAGTCGCATTGTTTGTTAACATGTGTGATGTTGTGTGTGTAGTACGGCGGCGTGGGCGGCGCGACCGGCGGCGTGGGAGTGGGCGGGGTGGGCGGCGTGGCGGGCGGCGCGGCGGGGCTCGTCAACGGCGCGTCCGTGGGGCCGCCCGCGCCCGACTCCGCGCAGCACCACCAACCCTTCGACGTACAGGTCAGTGCACACACCATATAACATTCCATTCCACAACTGCACTCTATCGATATCACGATGACTACGCGGGAAAGTCGACAAGTGGCGGACGCTTGCTGTATATTTTTTTCTAAAACTAGTGCATTTATCTTGTTTTATGTGCGTGAGTGGTAGTTTCTTGGATAAAAGTTGTGTTAACGTGCTATAGTGATAGACAATTCTATATATGCAGTGAAATGCTATGTTCTATTTTACCGCGTAAACCGCACTGAAAACCTCAGTATAACAACCACCATTATACTGGGTAGAAGTTTCAACAAACCTATACATGAATACGCTGCTATGAACAAGAATAAGTTACTACTTTTGAATAAAGAACTTTCATTAGAAAATTATCGCTTTAAAAGAATAATTTAATAAATTTAAAGATCAATAAATTTTGTTGTTGGCAATCGCGTCACCGTGCGTAGCCAGAATAAAAATAATAACAATATCACGATGATTCAACCTTTGAACTTTAAAAACCTTCCTCAGCCAAAAAATACTTATTGGTTATTAAATTGTACTATTGAACCCAAATACGATATGTCTGCTGTGAATTATTGAAAAGTCTGGTCTGTGGTGATCATTCTGGTTGCAGTATCAAGTCGAAGTTATCAATTAATTGTCATTTAAAGATTATACTAGCACGTAATCGCGTTATCTTACGCCAAAAATGTCTTGCATCATTTTCGAAAAAAGAGAGTTACGATGCCAAAGCCACACGCACACATACACACGACATTGACGTCAAACTTATAACACCCCTTCGTTATGCGTCGGGGGTTGAAAAGCCTAAGTCGTAAAATAACTGTCAAAAACAGGCATAGGCTACCTTTACTTAGCTTAGGGCTTGATTTTGGGACTTAAGTCGTAGGACGCAGGTAAAAATGTGGCTTGTTGTACTTATTACGGACTCACCTGAGAACCAGACAATCTTATGTTTCCGTTTGTATATTTACTAATGTTCAAGTCTTAAAAAATAAGGCACCATATTCCAATTGGATGCATATAACATTATGCGCTTTTTTGATTTCTTGTTAACTTCTACTGAGCACGCTTTTGTATTACTATGGTATACAACAAAGCTGTGTTCAATTCTATCTTTAAAATCAAGTGGTGCGCTGGATGAAATAGTTTGAGGGTCGCAGATCTAACTTAACCCAACCTAATTAAGTCAGCCAAATTACCTCTGTATCCTACATATGGTTAATTAGGATATCATAGGATACCCACGCTAGTAAAATTTTGAACTTTGAAATTGTCAAGGGAAATAATTGAAAACATCTCCTTGTCTTGTCATTAGTTTCATAAAAAGGGGGTTAGCTGCACTGTGGTTCCACACCGAATCATCACATTGTACCACCTACCACCCACATGGGACTCGCAACTCACTGCTTGGGTACCTTAAGTAAGTCGGAGCTTCACGTTCGTTGATGTGCAGATCAACCAACGAGGCTCATCTTACCGGTGAGGTCGATTGGGCCCCATAGATCTTGGTGGCGGTGCTTGTACGCTGAAACTATTAATTATGCGGAAAAATTGTAGAGATGAATTATATACGGAATATTATCTAGTTAAATTTTGGAATACATAGATGTTTTTATCTTAGAATTATTCCGCAAGATCTCGATAAAAAATGCTATAAGACGTCGTCTTCCAAAATGGCGGCAAATATTCTAGGCGGGAAAGATAAAATTCAAAAAGAGCCTATCAAAATCTAATAAATTATCAAAACTTTCGGAAAACTTTGCAGGTAAAACTACCATATGACAGTACTATTTCTACCCTTTATATCTTTTTAAATGGTGGTAAAGTAGGTGTTTAGCGATGGTGTTTAGGGGCCAGAAATAGTTATGTTTCACTTTTAGATTCTTTCACGTTTTAAAGATATGGCAGAAGAGGTTGAAAAGTAGGTTTGTTTAGTATTGCCGCTAACAACGTGCCGCGGTAACGACCGTTGAGTGCTGGTGACGTTTGTTTTGTAGACCGTCAACACAGGGTCTGTATTGGGTTGCATAAATTAATAAGCATAATCTAAAACTGCATAACGTTTTTTGCCATAATCATCGTTTCGTATAACGTTCATACATAATAAATCATTAGGCATACTTTATTTTTCCCATAACTTCTTTTACAATAATGGTATACGAGCATAAAATGTTCACGCATATTTTTTTACAATAACGATTACTAATCATAACATTTATTGGCATCTAACTCTATGGCATAAAGATTTAGAGCAAGAGCCCACGACGACCAGACCTTCGTTACAGAACACTGAGTCCGCGGGACCACGAGCGCTTCATCGATCGATAAAAAAAATAAAAGCTCTAAATCCCCCTTAAGAATGTCCGTGACAAGTTCAAGTGTTCACACCCGCTGAAACAGTTGTTACCTCGCGCTTGCACCTAAACGGACTTTTAATGTGTCTGGCCAGATGTGAAAACCACTAAAACTGTCCGTCATGTGGGGTAACATCTTTTAATAGGTCCCCAAGTAACATATATTAATTTTAAACATATAATAAATTTAGCTTTTATACTATAACGAAAGTATAAGTGTAATTTATTAAAGTTTAGGGGTGTCTACCTGCCCAAGTAAACACAACCCAAACTCCATAGTCGCTGGTCGTTCTTACCTATATAAGGTACATTTACAGAGAAACTTTCAGCTTTTATAAAATAACGAAGGTCTGGTCGTCGTGGGCTCTTAGGCTAATTACAAGTCATACATATAGAATACCATAATGTTAACGAGTAGATATTTTTACTTTTATATCTAAGCTTGAACTGTCTAAGATGGAAATGCCGACTGATTAAGAAAGTCGATAGTCACTATACTGAAGTTCTAAATGTCAACACTAATACTATACTGTGTTTTTTTTTAACTGGGACAGTATGGGGAAATCCATAACCATAGAAGATACAGGGAAGCCGTTCCTCATAGGAACCATTTATTCTTTTTTTGTGAAAAAAAACTTGACTTGGTAATTTTTTTGGTCAAGCATAAGTAGTCCATAGAATAGAGTCATTTAGAAATTTTTTTTTAATGTGAGTCGACTGAATTTCATATAGGGAATATTTCATTTTATAGTCTTAAAAAAATGTTTCTCATACCATTTTTGAAAAAAAGCAAACTTTAATAAAGACAAACAAATTTTTAAAAATATAATTATCAATGCAACATTTGTTCAATATGACCTAACAAGTTCTTGTGGAAAACGGGAACGGGATAACTGCTCTACGCGGGCGAAGCCGCGGGCGTCAACTAGTAATATTATAAACGTGAAAGTTTGTATGGATGTTTTCCCATACTACAAACTTTTGTTAGCTTACTTTGGGCTAGATGGTCTAAAAAAAATCTCACAATATTTTTTTTTTTATTATTTTATTTATCTTGCTGAATACAGATACGAGCATGTTTTAGTACACCTCTTGTTGCCTTAGCTAAGGACATGTTGTTTAAGTGGTAAAGGACTGCCTCTTCTAATTCTTTACAGTATTGTATCGAGATTCATAAACTCAAACCATAAGGTGGCCCCACATAAAAAAAGTCCATTGGCATCATGTCGGTGAACGTGGTGGCCATTTAATAGGACCATATGTACCCATCCAATGACCAGGAAAAAGTTCATCTAAAAACCGTTTACTTGCTATTATGTGCAGGTAAATGTTTTTTGGTAAATGAAAGTAACAATAATAACAATGTTCCTTCAAAATTTGAATTTGTTATTCATTTGAATAATAAAAGTCTCAAGACCATGGAGGTCCAGTTCCAAGTTTACAGTGCTAATTACATCGCATTTTTTAATATGGAACACTTTTTGTACGTGTAAGTATCAACTGTGATGCAGTCGATGGAAACTTTGAACTAACCTGTTGTATGAGAAACATTTTATTAAATTTGACTTACTTCTGCTGCTTGGATTTTTTTCTTTCAGAACTATGAAATATTCCCTATATGAAACTGAGTTGATTCACAACAAATTTTTTTACAATGGTTCATTTCTTTGGACAATTAACGCTTGACCAAAAAATTACTATGTCAATTTTTTTATCACAAAAAAAGAATAAATTGTTCCTAAGGCTGTTTCCCTGTATCTTCTATGGTTTTGGATTTACCCATACTGTCCCAGTAAAAAAAAACACATTGTATAGAATGTAGACTATTATATACTATAAATACAATATAAATTAAATCCAAAAAGAAGGAGGTAACTAGATTACTACAGTACGCGCCACGAGTCATGAAAGAAAATGGCGTCGACTGCGCATGTATATTCGAAGAGAAATGTGTGTACTATAAATACGATAAGTTGAGGCTTGACCTCTGTGACCTCACAGTAATAAGTTAGTACAGATGCAAAAAAATGTATACTTATTTGTATTATCCTATATTATAATAATTAATCTTATATTATTAAATGTTCTAATTTGTAGACTAATTAATATAATAATCGGGAAACATTTCTCGCAGGTCTCAATTTATCGTGCGCGTGTAGTAAATGATATTCAATATAAATTCGCTGTATAAAGGATAGAAATGATTATAACAATAAAAAAATGTTATGTTTATTTGGTACATAACTACACATACACTTGAAATAAAAAGTTAATCAGTGTCACCGTCACTCAACGGCATTACACCTTTCATTGGTGGAAACTGCAGTTTGCTTGGGCCAGCAGCTTGAGCTGGATCGGATGGCTCTCCAGAACTTGGGCCTGGGAACAACTCATCCTCTTCGGCAACATCTTCCTGATCAGAATCACTGTCGTCGCTATCTGAGTCTTGTCCCACCCGTATAATTAATTCGTCTGTCATGTGGTTGACTATATGGTCGCTTTTGAAATATTCTTCTTCAATCGACTTTACTTTATTGCAGAGGTTCTGCCAATCATTAGCCCCCATTGCCTCTGCCTTTTCTTTTATCAAATCTGTTACGCGTTTTATATTCCACTCTACGTTTTTACTACTAACGTAACCCTTAATTGCGGCCCAAGCCATCTCAATAGGATTGAGATCAGGATGGTACGGTGGCAAGCGGAGAACGTCGTGGTTATGTTCTCCTAGTATTCTATCAATACTAATTTTTTTGTGTATCTCTTTATTTAATTTTACTAACTCATACAACTGAGGCTTTTACATTTCAGGCCTAAATGATATGCCTTTGCTTGTCAGCCAAGCTTGCATTTCTGACTTCCTGCTATTGGAATTTGGTGCAGAATCGTATTCTTTATTATGGTAGGAGGCATTGTCAACTACCACGACGGACCTTGGTGGGAGGTTAGGTATTAGTTGTGTTTTAAACTTTGTACCGGACTTAATAACTAATAGACCGTTTGGTACAAAACCAGCCTCAGAACCTGCATGCACAATAACCACACGTTGACCCTTTGAAATGGGTTTTTTAAACCTTTTGTTGACCCATCAGACCAGGATTTTGCTGTAGCATGAGAGGAATGGACATATGATTCATCTGTGTATATTATAGGTCTATTTTCTTGTCTATACTTTCTTATTTTTTCTAGATAATTTATACGTAAAAATCTTATCTTGGATTTTTCAATAAGGACTTTTCTGTTGTTTTCAGTGGCTTTCCAACTAAAACCTATATTTTTAATTCGCATAATTAAAAATTGACTTGTCTCCGATCCTCGAAAATTTATGTCATCTTGTAATTTTGATAAAAGTTTTTTAATTGTGGGAATCTCATTATTTGTTACGTGAAAATTGTGAATAGCTCGTTTTATCACCCCTTGGTCAAAATTATCTACACCTGTTATGAGAAATGCCCGACTTCGTATTTTCCCGGGAGTTCTTAAAACCGTTAGTAAATCTGATTGGTTAGCTTGCTTTACTGTCCTGTATATAGTAGATTTAGAAACTTTGTAGCTTCAGCTACCTCTGCCATCAACTGAACGTAATTCAGTCCACTGAATTTATTTTACATAAAGCAGTAAACGTCATACACCATTTTTCTCGCTTGTCTATTAAGAGTACGTTTATATTTTTTACTCGTTGGCGGAGACATCGTAGATACCAATAAAAAATCACTTCTTTCAAATTAACACTAAAAACACTATTATATATAACCTCTTTACAACACTGTTTACAGAAACACTAAGTTCAAATATATCTAACACTATGTACACTTTAAAATTGTCGTTCTAAACAAATAATTTATAATAAGTATTGTCCGATTTATGAAATTATGTGACACTTGTGTTATCGCTGGTACCCAAGGCGAGCTCAGTGCGTGCGCGGGTGAAGAGAGGCAAGGAATCACTGCACGTCGCTCGTTGCCATGGTGACTCGTCCCGCCCCTCACCCCTACCTCAACTGACACCTATTTATCGTCGTCTGCGCACTTTCATGACTTGTGGCGCGGACTGTACAATAGTACAAAAAAATAATAATAAAAAAACATAAAACGAGCGATTCACTTCGCTCTCTCGGCTCGCCCGTTGTAGTCACAAGTAACCTAACACTCCTCGCTTCGCTCGTCGTCGTATCTATTTACGACTTTAGCCAAGACTAGCCTAAAATTAATAACACTTAAATATGTTACAGATTATTATTATTTTAACTTAACATATTAAAAGAATGACGAGGTTTATGCGTGGAATTGAAATCTGTTCTGAAAAAGTAGTGTAGTTGATCGTATTTTATTTACAGTGTTGCTTAAATCTAAATAAGTGTTATGATGTGTTGTTGGTATTCGCTTAAGGTTGCTCGCATTATTTTGAAAAAATATCAGTCGAATCTCAGTCCAATTATCTATCGTAAATTCAGGAACAATATCTGACAACTACTCAAATTACAGCGAAAATTTTGTCATCATCATCACTGCACTCAGAGATATTATAATTTTTTTTTCAAAAGTAGTGACTGTATTTGAATCGCGTTGCATTATTTTTACGTCGGACTTCATAAATGGCGCTGAATTTCAGATAAAACGAAAAAAATAAAATGATTAATTCAATATATTGATGTTAAATGTTAAAATTGTTATTCTCCTTGAGTACTCTATAACGTAAAGACTGGCAATGTGGGTATTCATTTATAGTGAAGTGCCTGCCAGGTAATTTATTTTTGTAGAAATAAAATAAATAAATAAAATGCAACTGTATATAGAAATAACAAAAACAAAAGGAAGTTCTGGAGTATGTAATTAGAAAAGAAATTGATTGGAGCTCTACAGCATTAGATCTTGGACAACTAGATCACTAAGCGCTGATCTCTACAAACTGGATCCCGGATGAAGTGCTTAAAGTGCTATAAGCTTATTTTCTAGACACTTAAAAAAAACTTCCAACATTATGTTGATAGAACTGTGTGCTTGTGTTAGGATCATATTTTAAATGGTCAGAAAAAATGTGCTGTAGTGACGATGTTGTAAGCAGAATAGACCTTTAAATGTTACAAACCAAATGTTGAAATAAGTTCAGTAAACCTGTCAAAAAAAGAAAATATATAAGTCAAAGAAAATTATGTTAAACAAACATGAAAATAATGAATATATACGAGGGTAAATCCAAAAGTTCGTAACCTGACCATGAAAATCGAAGAAACGTGGGTGTAAATGGGTCCGTATTGGGTTGCATAAATTTTAGAGGCATAACTTAAAACTGCATAACGTTTTTTGGCATACTCTTCGTTTCGCATAACGTTCAAACAGAATAAATCATTAGGCATACTTTATTTTCCCATAACTTTTTTATAATAATGATATACCCGCATAAAATGTTTACGCATAATTTTTTTTACAATAACGATTACTAATCATAACATTTGTTGGCATCTCACTCACTCTCGCATAAAGATTACAAGCCATACATATAGAATACCATAATGTTAACAAGTACATATTTTTATTTTTATATCTAAGCTTGAACTGTCTAAGATTGACTGATTAAAAATGTCGATAGTCACTATATTATATATAGAACTAGCTGGCCCGTGCAGCTTCGTTAGCGCCACTTAAGAGATTTGTTAAAACGAATGTGATAAATGAAGAACTGCTCGACTTGTGCAAACTTCACATAAACCATCTACTAAATAGTCCGAGCAAAGCCTAAACATTTGGTTTGGATAGGTGAATTTATAGTTTGGCCTTTTGGTAAATAATCCACAAAAATGATTCCCTTCGCATCCCAGAATACCGAAAGCCATGACTTTGTTACTCGACAAAACGACCTTAGCTTTCTTCGGAGTGGGTGAGCCGGATCTTTTCCATTTAAAATTTTTTGATAAGTTATCAAGTCTGCAAGTAAAACAAGTAATTTTGTCCACCTTGCCATACAGCACTGCTATGAGCCACAAGGAAAATCACTTAAGATACAAATTAAATATGAAACTACATACCATGGTATCATATTCCAAAAAAATTGAATTGTTCGATTGGAACATAATTTTCAATAATAATAGTTTGTTGACATTAAATAGATATTTTCTATCAAAATTTTTACAACGAAAGGTAGTTCTGTTGCTATCTAATTTTTAATTTTTCAAGCCAAATTATTGGCAAGTGCAACTGCTTTTATTGAGCAGGATAGTTTAGATACTTCACATTTGGAAAATGAAATTCCAAAAAACTAGTTTATAGGACAACAGATAATAAATCTGGCCAGTTGACTTTGGCCCCTGAGAATAATCTTAGTAAAAATATTGTTTTTATAAACCTGGTGCACCATAATGTTAGAGGTTTAATAAATGGTAAAGATTTAGAGTTAGAGCTATACATTAATGCAAATTCTATTAATATTTTGTGTGCTACAGAGCACTGGTTAAAAGATCATCAAATCACATTGTTGAACTTCGTAAATCACCAGGTTGCTAGCTCGTTCAATAGAAAACATTCTAAACGTGGAGGCTCTTTAATATTAATTAATAAAAACTTAAAATTTAAAGAACGTAAGGATTTAGTAGCCCTCTCCATTGAGCGAGTTATTGAGATTGCCAGTATTGAGTTTGAGCATTTCATCTTGTTAAGCGTATACAGTCCCCCTGATGCTTCTTACATTAAATTTGAAGAAAAGCTTGAAGAAGCACTGTTCAAATGCCAATGTTCTAAGAAATCTATAATAGTTTGTGGAGATTTTAATGTTGATATATTAGATACATCATTAACTCCATCAGAGAGAAATAAAATGAAAAATTTATTTAAATCCTTTAATCTGCATAGTACATTCTTAGAACCAACTCGTATTACAGCCACCAGTGCAAAATGTATTGATAATATTTTTACTGATATTAAACCTATAGATAAAGGTATTGTGGATCCTGTGGAGTCAGATCATCGTGGCCAATGGATAAAATTTCCTAAAAGTAGTAACAAAGTCAGCAAAAAACAAATTAAATATGTACCAATTAACCAAAGTCGTTTGAATAATTTTAAAGAAAATGCATTAAAGATATTACCATATCTACCTAACTTCACTTGTGTAGACCAGTCATATAAACACTTATTTAATTTGATTAATGATGAGTTTGGCAAAGTTTTTACCTCAAAAACTCTACAGATTGGTGGTCGTCCTGTTTTCAGTGACTGGGCAACACCAGGTATCTTTAAAAGTAGAAATAAATTATTTGAATTATATTCAGAAAAATCATATAATTTTAGGCAAACCTTTCAGGAATATGTTAAAAATTATTCAAAGATATTTAAACAAACGTGTCATCTTGCTAAGTCAAACTTCATTAAAAATAAAATTTCTAATTCTGTAAATAAAATAAAAATGACTTGGAACATCATTAACTCTGAATGCGGTAGATCTTTAGTGACTGAAAGGGATTTCCACTTAAAACATTTTTTCAAAAATGTACCTATATTGATAACAAAATCTCTCCAAGCATCTTCCAGTTCCGCTGAACTTTTATTAGAAGAATCTGTTCTTTGTTGCAGGGATGCATTTGTATTCACAGATATTTGTGCTCAGGACATTGTAAAGACATTTAAATGTATCGAAATTAAGAAAACCGCGGACATTTGGGGATTATCGGTCAAAACTGCATCATGTATAATTGAGGTAATTGCGCCCCATCTAGCAACTGTGTTTAATGACTGTGTTTCTAGTGGTACATTTCCTGATTTAATGAAACACAGCAAAGTCGTTCCCTTGTTCAAGGCTGGCAGCGCTACAGAGCCGTCTAATTTTCGACCAGTGTCAGTGCTGCCAACTTTGAGCAAAGTATTTGAAAAAATAATCTTGAATCAAATGCTATCCCATTTTAATAGTCATAAAATACTCCATAAAATAAAAAAATAAAATAAATAAATATCCATCACGCCTTATCCCCGAAGGGGTGGCAGAGGCATATTATATGCCCACTTTTCACCGTGTGGATTCCTGTCCCACGTAATAGGTGGTGAGCCCATTGCCGTGTTGAAATAGACAGACGCAGGCTGTGGCTACCTGCTGTTGAAATTTTTTAAGCCGCCTATAAGGCCTTCAACCAAGCTTAACGACTGCCATTTTACTGGCAACCGGGACCAACGGCTTAACGTGCCTTCCGAAGCACGGAAACGCTCGCAAATGTAAATGCCACAAAGTGGTCACCCATCCGACGACCAGCCATAGTGAAAGATGCGTACCTCTGTGATCGTTTACCGAACACTGAGACCGCGGGGCCACGAGCGCTTCAAATATAATACTCCATGCGAATCAATTTGGGTTTACGAAAGGGCGCTCAACTTCCGATGCTGGTGTTGAGTTATTAAAATGTATTCATGAAGCTTGGGAAGACAAGCACGATGCATTAGGTATATTTTGCGATCTATCAAAGGCTTTTGATTGCGTTCAACATGAAACGCTGTGCAAAAAATTACACCACTATGGAATAAGAGGCAAAGCTCTCGACCTTCTGTCTTCATATTTGAACAATAGAATACAGAGGGTCGATATTAATGGTACACGTTCTGTAGGATCCATGGTTACAATGGGTGTGCCGCAAGGCTCGATACTTGGGCCATTCTTGTTCCTCATTTATATTAATGATTTACCATTTTATGTAGGGGACAGGAATAGGATTGTTTTGTTTGCAGATGACACCACGTTAATTTTTAAAATTAAAAGACAATTAGATAACTATGACGATGTAAACAATGCAATTGCAAGAGTAGTTCATTGGTTCAGCTCAAATAATCTTTGCCTTAATGAAAATAAAACTAAATGTATAAAATTTACTCTACCAAATGTAAAACAAGTTGCGGCCAATGTTCAACTGAATGGACAAGTGTTAGAGTTTGTAGAATCAACTGTGTTCCTAGGTATAACTATTGATGCCAATTTGCAGTGGGGCCCACACATAGAAAAGACAGCCTCTAGATTAAGTTCGGCTGCATACGCTGTAAAAAAGATCAGGACTCTAACAGATGTGGATACGGCTAGAATGGTTTACTTCAGCTATTTTCATAGTATTATGTCTTACGGTATTCTCCTTTGGGGGAGTGCTGCAGATTTAAATATTATTTTTGTTCTACAAAAGCGGGCTGTACGCGCTATTTATAATTTGGGCCCCAGAGTTTCTCTCCGAGAAAAATTCAAAGATGTAAATATTCTAACCGTACCATCACAATACATTTTTGCCAATCTTATGTATGTCCAGAAAAATCTATCACAGTTTTCTAAACTCTGTGATAAACATAATATAAACACTAGAAATAAAAATAATCTTTCAGTCCACCACAGTCGACTACATAAGATTGGCGATTCTTTCCAGGGTAACTGTATACGCTTTTACAACAAGCTTCCCTGTGACCTGAGAAATTTACCTTTAAATAAATTTAAAAAGTTTATTAAAAACAAGCTTTGTGAAAAAGGTTTTTACTCCGTTACAGACTATTTGCAGGACAGGGACGCCTGGAAATGATCTGCTGGCAAAGTGAAATAATATTAAATTGT
Source organism: Thumatha senex (assembly GCA_948477245.1). Classification (NCBI taxonomy): domain Eukaryota; kingdom Metazoa; phylum Arthropoda; class Insecta; order Lepidoptera; family Erebidae; genus Thumatha; species Thumatha senex. The sequence goes on from OX419726.1 coordinate 25,281,810, forward strand.
AAATAGGCCATCAAAAAAAAAGCCTTCCTAAGTTTCTTGCCGGTTCTTCTCAGGTGGGCCGCGTTCCGAACCGGTGGTCGCTTTAAATATTTTAAATAGTGTATGACATTTTGTAAGCGCCGTTAAAATGGTCTATGCAAAATATAGATATTTTTATTTTATTTTATTTTTTATATTGTTTCGATTGTTGTTTGGATACGGGAGTATGGTGGTGAACCCAGCTTTCATCCATAGCAACAAACCGGGCTGAAAATTCCTCGGGATCTGCCTCAAAAAGCTCCAAACAGTCACGCGAAATTGTGAAGCGAACGCGTTTTTGCAAAAGCAACCTAGGCACCCAACGAGCAGAAACCTTATAGAACCCCAGTTCTTGAGTTATGATGTTTTGAACCCGACCATAACCGATGCCTATGATCTCAGCTATCTTATTGATGGTCAATCTTCGGTGATTTAGTATAAGATCACATATTTTATCGATATTTTCCTTGGTGGTAGACGTTGAAGGCCTTCCACACCTAGGATCATCTTCAACGCTCTCCCGACCTCGCTCAACTCAGCTACCCATTTTTTTACACTGGAATAGGATGGAGTAGATTCTCCTAATGTGCTCACCATATCTTTATGAATATGTTTTGGTGATAGACCTTTTTTATGCAGGTGCTTAATCACTGCGCGATGTTCGATTTTGTTCATTCTTGAAAATCTTTTCCGATACTCTTAAACAAATATCCACAAAAAAAAATTCACGCGCACTAACTCAACCAAACTTTAATATAATAATATCTTAAATGTCGTGATACCGCATAAAAAATAAAATAATATCTTAATGTCAATCAAACAAATGTGTATAAAAGCATAATAATTTATCATTAAAAAAATCTTCTAAATCATAGTAACTTTTACAAATTTACATATTTTTGAGTTCTTTTTTGAACAAATTATAATTTAATTCTTTACAATGATTTGGAATTTTATTAAATACTAGTTGACGCCCGCGGCTTCGCCCGCGTAGAGAAGTTTTCCCGTTCCCGTTTTCGCATCCCACAGGAACTTGTTCCCGGGATAAAAAGTAGCCTATGTCCTTCTCCTGGCTCTAAGCTAAACCCCCCACCAATTTTCAGCCAAATCGGTACAGCCGTTGTTGAGTTATAAATAGTGTAACTAACACGACTTTCTTTTATATATATAGATTTTAGGTGCTAGGGCAATTAAAATAGTCATTTTAAACAGTTCTAAGTGGATAATTTCGTCCAGTCAAATAACCATTGGGCGCTATTGACCAACACTCGGGCGTTATTGACCACCACGTGGTCGTTTAAAAGTAAAATAATACCTTTATTGTAAATTGTAATAACTTGTGTCCTTTTCTGTAATGCAAAATCAATTCATTCAATCTGTAAATAAAATTATAATTAGCGATTGATATTCTTATTAGAACATAGCTAAGGGCGTTATTCCACTATATCAGGGTGCCATTGCCCTTTATGGTTTAATAACACTTTAATGTAGATTTATTTTGGTCTTAGTTTTATGCAAAGACTGGTGTTATATTATTACTTAAAATAAATGTTTATGGTTAAACTAAAAAATAAATAAATTACCATCACGCCTTATCCCGTTGAAATTTTTCAAGCCGCCCATAAGGCACTCAACCAGGCTTAACGACTGCCATTTTACTGGCAACCGGGACAAACGGCTTAACGTGCCTTCCGAAGCACGGAAACGCTAGCAAATGTAAATGCCACAAAGTGTGTGACCACTTTTATCCGAGGACCAGCCATAGTGAAAGTTGCGTAACTCAGTGATCGTTTACAGAGCACTGAGACCGCGGGTCCACGAGCTAGACTTCTAAATAAACCGACTTGTAAATAAAAGAGAGAAGAGAGCTCTTCTTAATAAAACTAAAAAACTTTTATTTAAACCCGATTTTAACTAAAGTTTTAGGTTAATTTATGTATATGTACTAAATATTTTTTTATGTAAAAAATCTAAAAATAAGATATATTATATAACCCCTAATAAAGTAGTTTGTGTGTTTAGCATGTCACACAGCAAACGGGCGGTAATCGACATAGTAATTTTAATAACACCCAAACACAACGGAAATCATAAAGGGTAGCACATCTAATCTAGCAAATCTATATCTTTCGGTTAAGAACACTATGGCGAATCTCTGAACCCAGTTATTCGTTTCATTTATATAGCAATTAGCTTTTATTTAGGTGGTCGATAATTGCCCCGATACCCTTACATACTAAAATTGTTTCATTTCTGACTGATTTGATACGGTACCCCAAACATAAGTTACTTAAATGGAACCTTTTTTTTTGTTTAAATTATGCTATTATTGTGTAACAGATATGTTGTTTTTTAATATCATCACAAATTATTAACTAAACAATTTTCTTAAAAATATGTACCTATATTTCACCATAACATAGGTTAGATACATCTAAGCCAGTGGGGGATTCTACATGTTGAAAAAGAAAGCCTCAAAAGCTCAAGTTTAGTTTTGTTCAGGGCTCCATAAAAGAGATGGATGGGCAGACTTAAAATACGTAAGTGTATCTGCTCTGCACGCGTTCTTCTATGTTGTCCAAATAGGAAGAAGAAAGAAATTAACTTACCCTCCTTTTATTACGTAATGTATCTTTCCTATCCACGAAGCGTACACATTTTTTGTTGACTTAGTTAACAAATATCGTGCTCATTATAAATTAATAGGCGATGGTTTGACTCCGAAGGTGTTATAATTTACCCAATACAAAATCACGGGTCGTCGTCTTTGCTTACCATCAGGCAGGCAACGACAAAAAGAGGAACATAACAAAAAGGAACAACACCTTATGTCATCGAGGTTTTGACCTTATGTTTATATCCTACACAGAGGCCTTAAATGAAGGCTAGCAAGTTCAAATGCTGTCGTTTAACATTGTCATTAAACTTGACCTGGCGGGGTCTGTAACGTAGCAATGAGGAAAATCAATCTAACTCGACCATAGTAAACACGTTGATAAAATTCATCTCATGAACTCTTACTGGTGCGATACAAACCCGACAAGTGTTATGAATTTACTTACAGGGGTTGTTTTTTTATCATTTCTAAATGTAACGAATAATTTTTCCATTTTGAAAATAAAATGCCCGTATCATAAACCATGTCAAAAAAATCTAATGGAAATACAAAAACCTGTTTCTTTTATAGTGAAGTATGTTAGATAATCTATGCATTTACGCAGATGTATAATAATAAAGCATACTAATAATGATCTACTACTTCACGACACAGTGAAGCATGATATAAAATTTATCGATTTTTTACGCCACCTTTTTAATTTGGATGAATATTATCTTATTTATGTTCAAAACTAAGGTATTTAAATTGATCTGTGTTTCCAACTTGTCACCTACGCCGAATGATTGGTGTCATTTTAGTAACAGGGCAAGTGTCATACTTAGGTTCAATCTACCTGTCGCCAGCGATTCTCTCCACAAATTCACATGTTACACTTACTTTACACTAAGATCCATAAATTATTTAAGGAAAAAATGTCAAAATCCTATCTAAATTGGAACTGGCTACAGATAAAATAAAAAAGGTCTTCATTTTGCCGACAGAACAGAATCTGCATTGTGGTAAGTCACTAATGATGCTTTAGAGCCTCTTTCAGCCGTAGTACTCACTAGATCTCCAAGACACAGTCAAAAAATTACAATTTCAGCAACAGACATCTGTTGCTGAAATTGTAATTTTGGAGACTTGTTGTAAGACTCTTGATTGCAGCACCCTAAGTGCTGCAATCAAGAGTCTCTCGATGCCTTACATTGAGTGGCACATTAAAACACATATGTACTTAAAATATTTTACTTTTGACTGATTTGACACGATACCAATACATGAATAGTTTTTAAAAAATAGGATGTTTAATCCTTTTTACAATTAGGCTGTTATTGTGTAACAGATATGTTGTTTTATAATATCATCACAAAAATATTGTTAACTAAACAAATTTCTTAAAAATATGTATATTTCAACATCACATTGGCTAGCTCCGGTACAAGCTTAGCCAGTTTTGCAATCCACACGGAACCCCGCGACCGTGCTCGCTGTCTGCTACTCCCACGTGGTAGCTCTAAGACTTCGCGGCCCCTGCACTTGGTCTCTGGTAAGCACACTACATCTAGTTTTCTCTCATGCATTACAACACTCAATACATTCTTCTTATCTTCCATTTCTCCCATAACATTCCTCGCAGCTACCTTGTACTTACTACGTACTCCACCTCCCACCGTGGTCGTCTATATTCTATTTAGACGAGTATATTTTCGTACTATTCATTCAACATTACCAACGCCTAAAAATAAATGACCATACCGACAGAATTTGTTGCACCGATTATTACAAAAATGGCTTTTCATGTACATATTAGGTTCATCACATATTATATATATATTATTTTTGTGTAACACTATATTATTAGAAATAAACCGATGATGGTGAACTGGTATGTTCATTGCGGTGTATGAAGCAGCTTGTTATTAAGCTATGTTTGGCGGATTTGGATTGTCGCATACACATCACGCCAATGATAAGTTACACTTGATACATTTATATAGGTATGTTGCGCTTAAGTATCGCCGTTGTCAAACAAGGCAACGTGCATGTGTGTCGCGTCGCGTGCTCGCTAACGAGCAACTATCTCCGGCACTGTTCCCACACCTCCCATCGAACGATGTGGAAGTAATAAACCTATACCTTAACGGCACACGTCATTACCGATTGTAACGGCTCACACATATGATAGAATCTTCACGATCGCTCTGCGCCACCAACCGACAATGCGATGTGTCAATAAATGTCTTATCGAATTGTAGTACTGTCGCCTGTCACACTGCCGCCGGGACTCCTATCATAACAGTGAAGCGGTTATAGCGTAACAAACGTTTCTTTTTATTTCTATAGCGAACAACCCTAAAATCAACCTCGTTATTAGTAAGGGTATTGTACTTGCTTTACTAGACATAAGAATTCATGAGGAACGGCTAATCTAACAATTCAATGCATATCATACTCAGTTGCAACAAATTTAGATTTATGTTACGTAAATGGATGTCTATAATGATTGACCGTTTTCATCAGCCATACTGTTTTCACGGATGAAATCCGTTTTTATCTAAATTATTTCGATCGTGAAATTATTTCTTAGCTACGTAAACTCGCTAACTTTTAAGTAGTTCGAAAGCGACACAATTACGCTTCTAACAAGATTGCAGGGTCGTTGAACTACCAGCGACAATTCAGGTAGCAGCTACCTGTATTGTTATATGCCATCAATTCGTGTGAAAATTGCAATGTAGGTTATAGGGTGATTATGAGACAGTATGTTATAACGTGTTCCAACGAAATGTTTAACATTGCCTAAGTTGTCTACAATATATAAGGGGAGGTGGTTAATTAATTGCATGGGGTAGAAATGTCGTTAAAGATGATGCTACTGCCTTAAAATTTCAATACGGTGGTACATAATTAATGGATGTTCACTTGACTATTCATTACTCCCAATTAATTCCCGCGGGTTGCACCACGCAGCACTGAGATCGACCTCGTGGGAAATTAAACTGTGCACGGACCGTCTTCTACAGCCCGCCGCCACCTCTTGCCTGGCCTCACCGCCCCTCTTTCACATATGAACACTTTCTCTAGCTGATTTCCTGATTTTTCTACAAATACGTTTAATGGTGTGGTTTCATTTTGCATTGTTTAACATAGGTCTTAGAATTTGTTAATAAGGTCCGAGTTCTCGATTTTTGACGTTAAGATGTTGACCGAAATAGAAGAAGACATAATTGTGTCTAAAATGTGTTTTAAATGTGGGCCTAAGGACTAGAGTAATAGCCATACCGTATTCGCAGAAGACTCAATAGCACTCCACGACGACGAGATGGCGGGTCGTGTCAATATACGCGGTGCGGATATTTAAATCATAGTTAGTTTCAAGGCTTTAGAAGTAGTCAGTATTTAAGTGGCATGTGTAATATGTAGGTCCTGTGGTATATTGAAATGAGTTTTCAGGCATGTGGGTTGCGAGCCCACGTAGAAGCTCATTAAAAATGAAACTGTAATCAGAGTGGTGCTCGCAGTTGTCACTGCGCCTCGGTTCTCATTTATTGTTATGTTTTAGATTTGGTACATTTTTACCGGACTTCTAAGGATTAGGCGTATATCAATCAATAAAATACGATAAATTCATATTCTACTGTATAGTATATTTGTCGATATGTCAGCTCCTTTGCTTTTTTTTTTTCAATTGTTTAATTATCACAATTAATATGCGAATCCTAAATATGTGTTACTGAAATGTGAGGGGTTATCAGGTATCAGATTTTTTCCTTAATCTTATTATGTTATACCTACACCACGTACATTTGTGTAGCAACAGAAACTCGTTGAGCAACCGTGAAAATTATAATGAACAATATTGAAAAAAAAATAGTAAAAAGTGTTACTGTTTAATGAGATAAACGGTCGGGTTCGTCCGATCGCCCTTGTTAAGGGAACCCTTACTCTGCTAAGCCGGTGAATGCTACTTAACATTCACTTTTAAAGAAATTCATGAGATAAATCATGATTTTTTGACTGTTTTGTGTTATTTTTAGTTAGGAGCGTTTCCATGTTTCGATAGGCTCTTTGATCCCTGATGCCAGTAACATGGCATTCGTTTAAGTCAAGTTGAAGGCCTTATGTAAGGTTTAAAAAGTTTCAACAGCACTTTGCCACAGGTTGCACCTGTCCATTTCATCACGGCGAAGGCCTCACCATCTGTTACATGGGACTTAAAATACTTACTATGGAATGTGGGCGTATAGTATGCCTCTGCCACCACTTCGGGGATTAAGGCGTGATTAATATACTTACAATGATTAACAGTTTTTTACGTGTAAATGTCTCTGTTTCGATAATCAATTTGGGAAGCATAATACAATACATAAATATTAGGTATACAATAATGAAATACTTACGCATTGATATTTAAATCATGTATTGTATATTATCATTTTCCTATTCTCTTCAAAACGCCGAATCTTATTGTGTTAATGATTTAGGCGGGAGGGGCGTGTTTCAGTTTGTTTCTGATCCTCATGTTGGGAGCGCCGTGGTCCCGATATAAACACAACTACCAAAGTTTGTTGCAACCGTTTTATCTGTGGTTTTTTTAAAATGTGTTGCATTATACTTTCTGATTTAGGCTGTAGAAAACAGAAACTTATATTAATATAGCGCTGTTGTCTTGGCGGAAGGGGGCACAGTCGAACATTTCTATGATGTAAATGCGAATCGGATCGGAATTGCTCAGCCGCGGCCGATTGCGTCGCCACGCCTCGCCGATCGCGGAGAAATTGAACGGACTGCTGGAACACTTGCCGCGACTTAGTAACCACTTGCGAAACTTGCCAGTTAATTGTTCGCACTAACTAACGCTAAGCCGAATTTGCGGAGAATTCATTGTAACGTTAGCTTCGATGCGCACGAATACTCACCACCGCAGAGTGCGACGGTATAATTATATAAATTTAAAAGTTAATAAGTAAGGCGCTTTGTTCTCAGAGGTTGGTGTACACGAGTTATGTTTGTACAAAGAACGATCTCAGTAAGCCTGAGGGCGCTCAGTGTAAGCTGGCCGTGTCGTCCCGACCGCGGTTATGAGATTATTCTCGCTTTGACGGCCTGCCTCAACCGCACTTCGCATGCACCGCGTTGTGCTTTTAGCTTGTGCTTAAATTTAAAACTCTAATTGTCTATTTTATTATGCGACGTTTACGTTATATTAGTAAAAAGTGTCATAATGTTGTACCTACATGTGACATAATATTGAGTAAACCTACGACTATGTGATTGGAGTTAGCAACAATTTGTTCACCTACCGCAACACCGGAGATAACAGTCGCCTTATTGCCGCCGGCGGCTCCCCGCTTCCATCCGCTAACTAACGCTTATTAAACTTCAACTACGCTCCCGCTGATCACTTCACCTTCTTGTTTACTCTCTAAACTTAGATTAATCGTTCGCTTGGCCTCGCTCCTCCTATTTATCTTTTCAAATAAAAAGTTGCTACAATTCTTATTTAGTTTAGAGATATCGCGTCTAAAATATCCAAACTGCTTTATAAATCTAGGCTTACTATTAAACAGAAGCAGAACACGTGTTTACTTCTCGATGCAATAACGTCGTATATAAAACAGTTGGTACGTATTTTGGCATTACGTGCAAGATACAAATGGTGAAATAGATTATCATATAAACAGCTAAACCATGGTAATGGAATTTTATTTGGCCAATGTTGATTTTGATTCCACACTTTACGAGGGTGGGTCAAAAAGTTCGCGGAATGGAGGGTAAAAAGTAAGAAATAAAACACAAAATTATTTGTCCTTCTCAATGTATTCCCCCTTAACTCTAATACATTTATTAGACCTATCAATTAATTTATTAATACCTACGAAAAAAAAATGATTTCTCTTTGTCGTCAAAATAGGCCGAAATTGCGCTCTTCACTTCTTCATCGCTTGAAAATTTCTTCCCTCGAAGCTCTTTTTTCATTTTTGGGAACAAATAATAATCACTTGGGGCTAAATCTGGGCTATAGGGAGGATGTTCCAAGATTTCGAAGCCCACTCTTTGAACAGCAGCCATCGCAACTTGCGCCTTGTGCACGGGTGCATTGTCGTGCAAAAGGAGCACACCTTGAGTCAATTTTCCCCGTCTTTTTTCTCTCACAGCATCTCGCAGACGTTCTAATAGTACAGCGTAGTACTCTCCAGTGATAGACACCCTTTTCTTTAAAATCAATAAGGAGGAGGAAAACAGCCGACGGAGACACTTTGAATTTCTTCGGAGGTGGTGTGCCCTTTTTGTGCCACTGCATGGAGTCTTGTTTGGACTCAGGCTCATAATGATGAACCCTAGTTTCATCTCCAGTCACAATTCGGTTTAAACTTCATCCTTTTGTTCACCACAGAGCGCTAAAAACTCGCGACAACACTTAACTCGCCGCTGCTTCTGGTGTGGCGTGAGCATTCTCGGCACCCATCTTGCACACACCTTTGACATGCCAAGATGGTCGTGTAGGATGTTCAAAATGGTTGTAGCTGATACTCCAATAATTTCTGCAAGCTGTTTCTTCTTTAAACGGGCATCTTCCAATATGATTTTTTCAAGTTTTTCGACGTTTTCTGCCGTGGTTGCCTCGAAAGGCCGCCCTGGCTTCGGATCATCTTCAAACAACCTGTTTAAGCAAGGCAGGGTGCTTAAACAGGTTGTGCCACTTGTAAACCATGGTTTTACCAGGGCAAGAGTCCCCGTAAACATAAGACATCTTTTCCAAAATAGTCTGGGGAGGTTTTCCTTGTTTGGTAAGGAACTTGATGACTGCGCGAAACTCAATTTTCTCCATGTTGCAAATTTTCTTCCAGATTGACTTGTTGATTGATGTGTAGCTCAGGTAATTATGACCTATTCCGACTGGCCATCTCACAACTCCCATAGAGGAGTTGGGGGGAGACTGGTCGAGGCATTGGCCTCTTTCAGTAGATTTCAGCGCCGCCTGTCGATACAGGCGGGTCGTTGGATTGGCTTGTAAAAGCCGTGGTGTCAAGTCCGGGCGTCAAGTCCGGTGGTGGAGCGTGCCGCTAGCGAGCCCTGACCCCGTCGGATACTTCCGAAGGGTGGTCTACTAGCCAGCGGCAGCTGAGGTCGTCATCTGGGGGTTACCCTGGGGGCGTCGGCGAGATCAAGCCTGGCGGGAAGGGTTCCCGACAGGCGCCCATCAGCCGGCCTCAGGGTGACGTTGTCTGGTCCGGTCGAGCTGCAGCAGGAATCAAGTCCCGCGGCAGAGGTCTGTCCGGGGGGCGGCGGTGGTAATGAGCGAACTCCCGCAGGTGGCGGAAGTTCGACTCCCCGGCGCGTGCGAACATGTTGGCGCTTAAGCGACCGAGGTAGTCGTCGAGGCTCTCCATGCGTAGGTCTCGGGCGATCGTCTCGTTCCTCACGAAGCGAGGGTCGCCTACGGCGTGTTGCAGCGACAGCGACTGCTGCGCACGCAGCGGTGCACGGTACGTTTCCGCGGCCAGCGCGTACCATGCAGGGGCGGCGTAAGTTAGGCGGCTGCGTATATGTGTTTTGTAGACGCCCAGCTTCGCGCGGAGCGGGAGGCACGAAGAGATCACCGGACGCAGGAGAGCTCGAGCGGCGCGAGCTTGTCCAACAATGTTCTGCACGTGGTGTCGCATGTGAGACGACGGTCAATGGTCACTCCAAGGTACTTCACCGTCGGGGACCAGTCGACGGCTTTTCCGAGCGGGGTAAGGGGCGCGGGTCGCCACGCACCCCCTACAACAAGCGCTTGGGTCTTTGCCACGTTGACCGTCAGTCTCCATTCATCCAGCCAAGGCGGGAGCACATCCAGGGCACGCTGCATTTTGACCGCCGCATGTGTAGCGGTCAAGGAGGTCGTTATATAGGCGGCGTCGCGTCGCGCCGTCTGGGTCTGGGATGTCGTCAGTGTACTTGGCGTAGCACACTGGCGACAGGCAGCTCCCCTGGGGCACGCCGGCTCTGATGCTGCGCTTTCCGGACACGATGACTTGGAAGCGTCTGTCCTGGAGGAAGGTGGCCACATTCTTGACTATTCGTCGCGGAGTAGTAGACGTGGCCAGCTTGTAAATCAGGCCGTCATGCCAGACGCGATCGAAGGCCTTCTCCATATCGAGGAGTACTGCAACACCGTTCTCTCTCTTGTTGAGAGCGACGGTGAGATGGTGCAGTACCCTCGCGAGCTGCAGCGTGGTGGAGTGTTCGGCTCGGAAACCGAATTGCTCTTCGCGTGGCTGGATGTGTGGTGTCAGGTGCAGGAGTAGAAGCTTCTCGAAGACTTTCGAGAGTGTCGACAGCAGCGTAATGGGCCGATAACTTTCGGGCTTCAGTACGTTTTTCCCGGGCTTCGGCAGCATAATGACTCGGCCGAGTCTCCATGTTGCGGGAAAGTGGCTGGTGCGGAGGATGCCATTGAATAGCTGCGTCACCGATGCGATAGCTCGCGGGGGCAGGTGACGCAGGGCCTCGTTCGGGATCCGGTCGGGGCCTGGGGCTTTCCGCAGTAGGGTGCGGCGAATCATACGCTGCACTTGGCCCGGGGAAAACACGACTGGGTCTTCCGTGGGGGTTATCGGCGCCTCGAAGTAAAACTTCAGATGCTGCTGGATAGCTTCTATTCGAACTGCGTCGGAAGCTGGATTCGGCTGGAACTGTTTCTCCAGGTGTTCCGCAAAGATCTCCGCTCGATCCTCGGCACGGTAACGTGGGGTACCGTCATCGGCCATGAGGGGTCTAATCGGAGGCGGTTTCCCGGAGAGTTGGCAGCACAGGCGGTGGATGCCCGACCAGTCGTCCCCGGCGCGCTCAATGGTGCGCTGCCAGGACTCGGTCGCTTCTGTTTCCAGGGCGCTCGAGACCCTTGCAGCCAGCGCGTTGAGCTGGCACTTCAGGGTCGGGCATCGGTTGCGATGCCACAGTCTTCTCAGCTTCCGCTTCTTCTCGATCATCGCCAAGATGAAGGCCGGCAGTTAAGGAGGTTTCCGGGTCGACGGGGCTTCTAACCTGGAGTCTCGTAGCGCTGTGTTAATAACAGCGCTGAGATCTTCGGCGAGCGCGTCGACGTCTGACTCGGACTCAATGCGGCGGTGCGGCGAGTGCTTCGCCAAAAGATCGGCAAATGCTTGCTAATCCTGGCGAAAGCGTGGCGATGGTGGCGATGACCGAGTAAGGTTGTTCGTCAGGGTCAGGAGGACTGGCTGGTGGTCCGAGAGGAGGTGGTCGTCCAGGACGTCAAACGATGGCGCGGCTGGTAGGCCGCGCACCAGCGACAGGTCGATGACGTCCGGCAAGAACGCTGCCTGGTATGGATAATGAGTCGGGACCTCTGGCCCCAGCACCTCATACCCATACTGTTCCGCGATGCTGAAGAGTCGGCGCCCATTGGGACAGATGCGCGTGGAGTTCCAAGCCGTGTGCTTGGCGTTGAAGTCACCCGCGACTATGACCGGGTCCGGTGAGTCCATCAGGGTGTGGACATCAGGCGTTGCCAGTCGCGCGTCCGGCGGCTTGTACAACGCAAACACACAGATGGGGCGGCGATCGACGCAGACTTCTACACCCAAGGCGTACGACGTCTGCAGCAAAACAGTTGGCAGCGGTTGGTGGACGACATTTCTCTTCACCAGGACTGCCAATCCCCTGAAAGCAGTCCCGGTCTGGGAGATTTGCTCCTCTCGATACACATGGTACCCTGGTGCTCGGAGTGCTGTGCTCTGCCTGAGGCGCGTCTCGCAAATGAGGGCAATATGGACCTGCCGCTGTGCTAGTAGCTGCCTCAGGAGCCTCGTCTTCACTGGGGACATCCCGTCGGCGTTCCAGTAGATGATGCGTAGGGAGTTAACGGCCATAGGCGCAAAGTTTCCCTACGCATTGTAGGATTAACTAGACGGGGTCCCGTCCCTCCTGTATGGCCTGGAGCACTTCAGTCAGCACTCCGATCCGCTGTATTCCGTGTTCCCCGCCACACCGCACGCAAGCGGGCGGTCTGTGGCAGTGGTGCGAGGAGTGCCGGAAGAGCTGGCACCTGTGGCACTGAGCTGGTCCCTTCTTCCCTCGCCATGCCTCGATTTTGATCCCGGGCATACAGGGCATCTCTGTGATGTCATGTATGCCCGGGGTGACGTCAGTTGTTCTTTGGAGTTGAGCCAGAAACAGGCAGCCGGGGCGTCCCAAGCGCGCGCGGATAGCTCGCACGTACTCGGGGGTGTACCCCAGGGTTTTAAGAGTTTGAGGTTCCACGTCGCAGAGTTCGGTGTTGTGGGGTAGCCCCTGATGGCTACCTTTAAACTCCTCTCCTGCGGCAGGGAGTACGAAAATCGGAAGATTTTCGTAGTCTTCTCAAGGTTCCCCAGGTATCGTTGAATGTGCGGTACTCGTCGGCCGATTTGGGGATAAAGCGGACGCCTTTTCCAAAGGCGCAGCCGTTCGGCGAGTGTCCCAGTAGTTTCTTCAGCTCCCGGAAGTGGGCTGGCCAGTCCGGGAGCACTTCAACCACCAGCGGAGGGTACTTTTGGGCTTGGGCTTGAGTTTTTGCCGTAGTGTCAATGGTGTTAGGCACCGTTATCGGCGACGCTGCGGTTGAAGGCGCATCGTCGGTCACCTGCGATGTTCGCGGCGTCAATCTCCTCGGCTGAGGAGTTCGAGGCTTCAATGGTGGCGGTGGCGGGCTGCTCAGCGCAGCGGCGTAGGACATCTCCATCGCTGACGATGGAGATGTCCCGAGTATCGGGCGCTGCGTGTTTGGTGGCGGCGTGAAAGTCGCCTGCCCGAGCGTCCTGTGCGGGGGAGAGGGGAACCTCTCCGCCGGGATCGAGACCATTCCGGATTGCACGGTGGTGGGCCATCTCTGTCCTGGTGGTGGCGCCGTTGGCAGAGTTGCGGCGCGAGCGGCTGCAGCTGCAGGGGGAGTATGAGCAGTTGTAACGGCTGCAGTAGCGCTTGAGCTGGGGCTGGCCGAGTTGGCCGGACACTGGTGGCGGCCGGTAATATGCGCCTCAGCGCGGCGTCGGGACCATCGAGCCTTGGCATCGACTGTGCGGTGGTAGTGGTGGGTGACCCGGGCAGCGGACTGCCCGGAAAGTACTCCTTGCCCCCGGATGTGCTGGGGCGGGCCGTCGCTGAGCGGCCGAAAGCCAGGCTTGGCTGCTGGGTGCGGTTGCGGAGGCAGCATTGCGGCCGCTGCAGGCGAATGGTGGTAAAAACGCGGAGGGGGGATGGATACCCGTGTGCGGCCCTAGCCCCGGCACGCCGATACTTCCTGACCCGGTCCCCGGGGCTTACCGCTGGTGGCAGACCGGGAAACCTAAGCCAGGCGGCACGACGCGTGATCCGAGGTCGGAAGCTGGACGCAACTTTTTGACCCGCTCTCGTACACCTTAATAACGAGACGAACGAGTTAGGCGACATGAATACAGGTAGGACAAATTAAGTTGACCAACACCCTCCAATCCACCAAATCTTCAATCCAACACACACACACACACACACACACACACACACACACACACACACACACACACACACACACACACACACACACACACACACACACATACACACACACACACACACACACACACACACACACACACCCATGTTTTTTGTACAATAAATCACTGCAGTTTATTTGTCTGGTCTAAAGCACAAGATCACACTGATTAACTACTATATTAGACTATGACCGATTTTATTTCATTTATGTAGCGAAAGCATACAACTGCTTGAAGTCTGAAGCTATTTCCAGTGTTATGTTAACTTACCACAAACAAGGCAACTGCCGATACAAATGTTTTTGAACATTTTTATTTTTCAATGAATGAAGTGCTCATCGCAATGTTCACAACGCTGCTCTTTCTTTTTTCCTTAGCCATTAATTACCCATTGTAAACAGCTGCTATTGCTTTTTGATATTTTCATTGTTGTTTTTAATCTATCATTCACCACTCTGCAGGGGCTTCACTGTAGATGTAGAGAATGTGACTTTCGACTCAGTTTTTTAGTTGCACTATGCTTTAAGTGCAGTGTTGAATCTTTAAAAATCGTTAAAAAACAAAGGAATAAAAGTAAATGTAAACAAGTCGAAAGTAATGGTTTTTGAAAGAGAGGTAAGTACGATAGATTGCTCAATTCTTGTGGAAGGAGAAAGAGTAAAACAAGTGAAAGAGTTTGTGTATCTGGGTACAAAATTTACGAGAAATGGAAAGTGTGACTATGACATTGAGCGAAGAGTTTTGGCAGGAAATAAAGTAAATGGAGCCATGTACACCTTTATGAGCAGTCAGAACGTGTCTAAGAAGGCAAGACTGGCTGTACATAGAGGAGTGCTGGTACCCACACTTATGTATGGCAGTGAAAGTTGGGTATGGCAGAAGACGCATAAAAGTAAAATAAATGCTGTGGAAATGAGAAGTCTGCGAAGTATAGCTTGAGTGAAGTTGATGGATAAAGAAAGGAACAGCGTGATAAGAGAACATTGGGGAATGACAGAAGAAGTAGTAACTAAGATAGAAAAAGGGATGCTTAGATGGTTCGGACACGTGGAGAGGATGGATGAAAATAGACTGACGAAGCAGATATGTGTGGCGAGAGTGAATGGGCAAACTGGTAGGGGTCGACCTCGGCGTACCTATGTCAATCAAATCGACGAGAGTACCTTTAACCGGCGAGCGTGTATGAAATCACTCATGAAAGTTAAAGAAGCAAAAGCTGTATGTCAGGATCGTAGCAAGTGCAAAGCCATAGTCTCTGCCTACCCCGATGGGAAACAGGCGTGATAATATGTATGTATGTTGAATCTTTGAATTTACTACGTGTTTGCTTTTAATTATTAAATTGACATGAATAATAAATATTTCTACATTTTCTTATGTTTTTTTTAAGTGGACGTAGTAACAATGTACGACGTTGGTCGTTTAATTCAATCTCGAGTATTGTCATATAAGGTTTTGTGACATGAGTGATATACTTCGCGCCACGTAAATTGCCACTTTACAAAAGTTGTGATTTATGTTCGGCTTCTGAAAGTGTACGATGCGAGCTATGTGAAGAAACAAAGGAAGTCATTTAAAGCGCCCGCGAGACAGTCACGCGACCGAGTAGCACAGTGTGGGTCCTACTATCTGTTGTTTTATTTCAAGTCCCCCTTTTGATAAATTCACTTCCAACTTTTAAATCCCGTACCCTAGGTGAATTCTCTACCTGTCTTAAGTAGCTTGCGATAAATTCACCTACCGACTATAATTACTATTAATAATAATGTGGGCTCCACAAAAGGGGTGTGTTGACTCAGGGGTGACTCGCAAACTCTGGTGAAACATAGACTACAGCAACAAGGCACCCGCACGCACAATGGCCGCTATGTTTGCCCGCCTCGACCATGTTGTGCTGTTGTGTCATTTTACTCCAGCTGAGCGATAGCCGCCTAGTGTTCTACCTAGAAACGTGTTTAAATTTCCAACGACATCAATATTTTATGCGTGTTCGTTTGATGTGGCGTTACCTTAGTACGACACATTATGCTAACAATGTAATTCCTTGTAATTACTAACATTACATATTTGTTTTGCTTAGATTTATTTATATAAGCACGTAAGTATATAGTGCATCCGAGTTAAAGACATAATTATGATTATTATTGTTAATTTATACGATACTTTAAAGCGTTCATAGCGCCGCGCATCTTTTAAAATGATAACTGTATCAGTAAGTCCAAAGATTGGTGACCTTTGTAAACGGGCTTCGGAAGGGGTGCCCTTTCGATCGCATTATTTTTTTCAGCATAATGTAGTTTGGCATAACATTAACTTACTCTATTTTTTTTATCATAATTTTTATCAACATAAATGGAAAGGGTTTTACGCCTAATGATAATTTATCATAAAATACACAACGCTTCATTCATAAAAACCGTTTAAATCATAAATGAATAATAATTTGACTAAGAATATTTAAGAAATGATAAGACACCATTGTAAATAATCGTCTCACTGATAGCCAAGTTTTTAAGCTATAACATATAAAGCGATATTTTAAGTGTTATTTTTTTTAGACTAGTCTTGAGCAAAGTCGTAAATAGGTACGACGACGAGCGAAGCGAGGAGGAGTGTTCGGTCACTTGTGACCACAACGCGCGAGCCGAGAGAGCGAAGCGAGCGGGTCCCGGGATGCGGCCGGCGATGCGCCAAAATATCGTTTTAATCTACCTACTTTCTTTTTGTATTTTATTTATATATTCTATACATAAGTGTTGAAATTTTGAACTTCAGTATAGTGACTATTGACATTTTTAATCAGTGGTCATTTTAATCTTAGACAGTTCAAGTTTAATATTTTTTTAATAGTTTTATAAAAATAAAAATATGTACTCGTTATCATTTGTATGACTTGTAATCTTTATGCGAGAGTGAGTGAGATCCCAATAAATATTATGATTAGTAATCGTTATTGTAAAAAAAATCTGTGTAAACAATTTATGCGGGCATACATTATTATAAAAAAGTTATGGGAAAATAAAGTATGCCTAATGATTTATTATGTTTGAACGTTATGCGAAACGAAGAGTATGCCAAAAAACGTTATGCAGTTTTAAGTTATGCCTCTAAAATTTATGCAACCCAATACGGACCCCTTCGGAAGGTACGTTTAGAAGTTAATCCGGGTGCCAGTAATATGATAATCATTAAGCCAAATCAAAGATTTTATGTTCGGCTTCAATAATATCAACAAATAAGCCTGTGTCTGATAAAATGCGACAAGTGTCGCTGGCGTAACTGGAAGTGCGTCTGCCGCGCTGAACTCCCAGGTTCGATTTCCGGGTCGACCTAAATGTTTGTGTGATCCACAAAGTTTGTCTTGGAGTATGGCTGTTTGTTTCCTTTGTATAATATGTATGTATTTAAAAATATATAAGTATGTTTATCAGTTGTCTAGATCTCATAGAACAAGCTTAAAGCGTACTTTGGGCTAGATCTCTAGCTAGGCTTGGCTAGGCTCTGTAAAAAGTGTCTCACGATATTTATTTATGGGGTTATGGTGACTACTTTCAATCTGCTTGAGCGTATGCTAGTATAATAAAAAAACTATAACTAAAATAATAATGCATCGTTACACACCACTTATTTCACACTCTATTTATTGCTTTTAAGGAGTAAATCAAATAGTAGCAAAGTTTTCATATCAAACAGTGCTACAAGGACTAATTTAGGCAGTACGAACCTCTTTATATTTGAAGCAGATTCACAATAGGATTTACTGACGCCGACCCGCGGCCGCTGTGAGGATTTCGTTGTCACCATTGGCACATCCCAGCTTAATGTTGAACCCAGATTAATGAGATGAGCCCTTACTTTTCTCAACGCTGTGTGGCGTATCCTTTAGCTTGCAGACTTATGAATGACTTTTGCTATTCGCATTTTTATTAACTAAGCACAGAAGTGACTTACAGTTTTCTAAGAACTTAACAGCAATATCCGATCGTTTCCGCATTTCCATTGCTTCAAATTTATGCGTGGTTACGTACAATTATTGAATTACATTCGCAGTATCGTGGAACACCCAAGTTATCGCACTTTCGTGTTATTCAGGCAGAAGCCATACTGTTCAATTAATTTGCACTCAAGTTGCGTGTATAAATCACTGTTTTTCTCTACGTAGCAACCATTCGTGAACAAGTTGTTGTTAATAGAAATGGGGACGGAAGTTTACAATAGGCACGTAGAAATTTAATACGTTTCGATTTCACATGTTGTATATCTCGGATTTAGGGATCGAATTATATAGGGTAGGTATTTCAATGATATTGTTCCTTTATCGAATTTCTATTCTTACAAAAACTTTGCCACGTTAAATAGTTACGGTGTGTGTATGTGTGTGTATTGTTTGTCCATTAAATGTTTTTATTTACTCATTACATTCATGAATTTAAACAAAACTGTTATTAGTATCTGGTTACAAGTACAATACGCGGTAAACAATTAATATAATATCCCAGCCATTTATTTACCTGGAGTTGAGAATATAGTGTAAAGTACAACAAATGATTTATTATCACCACGTCTATCTTCTAATAATAAATAAACTCCCGCTGTCTGTTTATTTATATCATATAAACTACTCGACGGATTTTAATGCAATTTTCTGTATTAGATAGTGATTGTGAAGGAAGGTTTATACGTATCTATACTAATATTATAAAGCTGAAGAGTTTGTTTGTTTGTTCGGTTGAACGTGCTAATCTCAGGAACTACTGGTCGGATTTGAAAAATTATTTTTGTTAGATAGCCCATTTATCGAGGAAGGCTATAGGCTATATATCATTACGCTACTACACTGGGGAGCAGAGTAGTAGTTATAAATGTCGACAAATCGGGCAAATTTGTATGCATCATTGTAGAATTTATAAGCGACCGGATTAAATAGGTGCGAAGGGAGGTCGAAATATTATATCTATACTAATATTATAAAGCTGAAGAGTTTGTTTGTTTGTTTGGTTGAACGCGCTAATATCTGGGACTACAGGTTCGATTTGCAAAATTCTTTTTGTGTTGAATAGACCATTTATCGAGGAAGGCTATATAGCATCACGCTACGACCAATGGGTGTGGAACAGCAATGATAAATGTGGCAATATCGGGGACAAAATATTCCTTTTGATAGCTTCCGTTGCGAATGCTGCTTAAATTATTAAAGTCACGCAAAAACTATGTATTACATAATTATTCCCCATTTAAAAGTTCTAAAATAAAGGCCGCGACAGCATATGCCTATCTTTTAAGGTTTTATTGTGAAAAATATAATCATTTTACTGTGAAAAAAATTGATCTTAAAATTACAAGTGAAAAGTATGGCCGATGATTTGCGATTTACGCATGCGCGACGTCGCGACTAGCCAATAGCGAGCGAGCTCTGTGAAGTTCGCGCGTCTCCTTGGTAACTATACTAATAATACGAGTAATATAAAGTTAACTATACTAATGTGTTGGAAAGCGCACTTATCGTGGAAGTCTATAGGCTATATCATCACGCTACTACCCTGAAGAGCAGGGCAGTAATAAACGACGGGATTAAATGGGAGCGACGGGAATAAAGGCATGACTGATAAAAGGCTATCTCATCTCGCTACCACCCTGAGGAGCAGAGCAGTAATCAACAAAACGGGCAAATATTCATACATTATTGTAAAAGTA
Organism: Thumatha senex; assembly: GCA_948477245.1. Classification (NCBI taxonomy): domain Eukaryota; kingdom Metazoa; phylum Arthropoda; class Insecta; order Lepidoptera; family Erebidae; genus Thumatha; species Thumatha senex. Next base: position 25,301,643 of record OX419726.1, read on the forward strand.
ATAAACGACGGGATTAAATGGGATCGACGGGAATAAAGGCGAGATTGATAAAAGGCTATATAATCACGCCACTACCCTGAGGAGCGGAGCAGTAATCAACAAATCGGGCAAATATTCATACATTATTGTAAAAGTAATAAACGACGGGATTGAATGGGAGTGACTGGAATAAAGGCGTGACTGATAAACTAACGGGAGTTCGAAGTTTGTCACGGGCTAAGCCGCGCGGGTCAGCTAGTATATTATAAGTATCTACATTTCACCGGAGCGGGTCGCCAGTGAGAAAAAAATGCAAATTTATTGACAAAATAATAATTAACTGCTTTTAGGTAGGTATGTGAATATGGTACCTAGTTTTAAATACAACCAAATTGAATAGAAGCGCTCGTGGTCCCGCGGACTCAGTGTTCTGTAAACGATCACTAAGTTAAGCAACTTTCACTATGGCTGGTCCACGGATGGGTTACCAGGTGGCATTAACATTTGAGAGCGTTTCCGTGCTTCGGAAGGCACGTTAAGACATTGGTCCCGGTTGCCAGTAACATGGCAGTCGTTAAGTCAAGTTGAAGGCCTTATGGGCGGCTTAAAAAATTTCAACAGCAGATTGCCACAACCTGCGTCTGTCTATTTAAACACGGCAATGGGCTCTACACCTGTTACGTGGGATAGAAATACACATGGTGAAAAGTGGGCATACAATATGTATGCCTCTGCCACCCCTTCGGGGATAAGGCGTGATAGGTAAATAAAAACAAATTGAAAGGAAAACTATCACTGTTAAGTAAGCTTAACAAGTTAATGACTAATAATAATCAACCAACTTAAAAATCTTTCGAAGTTAAACATTTTAACGAAAGTAGTTCGACATATTTGCTCGGTTTGTTTGTCCTAATTTTTTAAGTTGCTACTACTTCCGATCGGAATTACTATAATAACTCGTCTGTGTAGATCGCTAGTTTAGCGTTGTGTTTTTCTTTACCTTGGTAAGAAAAATAATGCGTAAATCTGCTACGTTTTTCCTCAGATATTTCCATGAGCTGACCTCGTTAAAATAGTCCATTAGTCTGACGGACCTTATAATAAACATTTTGGCAATGTTGTAATCGTCACGAACCATTTATTGTGACATTTAAAGTTCACATTGATATTTGCAAGCTTTACAATAGCAGAGGGCTTCTACGACCCATGAAAATAGCAAAACTTTGGTTAGTAAACCTTTTTTTTTTACACAAAATTTGTACTAGCTAGTAAATGAACACTTGTTAGGCTTATAGTCTCTTTCAGTCCGTGATGCTGGAAAATACAATCGCACTAATTCGGTCGCGGCTTTAGATTTGCGTAGCATAATTAGCCGAGCGTTTGCACGGACTCCGTTGCAACCGGTCAAAGGCTTCGTCGCTCATTACGAGCGTTGCCATCCATTCCTGTCAACCTGAAACTGTCTGCGTTTTATAGAAATTCGTTGACCAAATTAAAGTTTAGTAAAGTCCTGAAATTAAACTTAATTTATGACAAGTAATCGTGAATAGGGTAAGTTAGTCACGGAATAGACACAGACGGGCAGTGCGATGCGATGCGATGTTCGCGGAAGGCGCGATAAGATCGCGTGAGAGGGCGGGCACTGGGTACGTTCCACCACCCCACGGTATACGTATATAGGGTTGTCTCAGATATTACTCTACAACAACTTAACTAAAATTAAAAATAATTGTGTAAATATCTTCATTACAGACAATCACTGATGAAACAAAATTAGTTGCTACTAACGACATAAATACTGTACTTAAAATAAAATACTATAAAGTTTAGACCAACTAATCAGTCATAATGATTTAGTCATTAGAAAAATCATGTATTTCATGCAGTTTTTATATATCGATTCAATAAACTGATCAAGCACGTGTTCACATGACAACCCTGTACCCACTTTGCTCTGTGCCGGACGATTCGTCACGCCGCGTTAATGGCAGGACAGCACGCCACACTTGACTATCTGCTTGCATTGCTATTTTCGTTTTAGTTATCGATTCGTAACAGGCAGTCTACTCAAAAACCATTTATTTTAAACTAAACACGGTTATGTTGCGAAAACTATGAAACAGTTTCAAATTATGATTCTACCTACAGTTGACCAATATAGGAAACAATATTTCTTCTATTTTACAGTAACTATTTAAACCTACTCCTCAACTTGCGGATCGAAACCAATGGAGGCTGAGTATTACTAACCCAGTCTTATCTGTAGTTCGGTTTAGAAATGTAGTAACTAACGCAGCATAAAGGTTATGGCCCACACCATGAAGATCTTAAAGGGGATTATTAACTCCTCTCCGACAGGAGTGTACTCTCTCAGAGTGTCAATATGGATTTTACCGCGGTCATGGGACCACGGACCCAGTTTTTGATCTAATATTTGAGCGGAGAAATAGAACTAGGAACACGCCTCTGCACTGTCTGTTCCCAGACATGCTGTAGGTCTATAGTGTCGGCTTCGCTGGTTTGGTCATGTCACGCGGCAACTGCCGTGCTACGAGGCAAACTAATGTCTGGCCATTCAGTTCCCACCGCGTCCACTTACGAGGGGAAGACCTAAGAATTGCTGCATTGACATCGTAAAAGATTATATGCGTGCCAAAGGTTTTACTACAGCGGGTGCCGATGAACGTGCGAAGTGGAGGAAAAAAAATACTGATACCTATGTAAAAAGTGTAAACCTTAAAATTTAATGTTCAACTTCAATATATTTCTTCTAAATTTCAACACGAACCTTCAGGGTAGTTATATAACTCAATGGCAAGTGATGTACGATTTCAAACATTACTATCCTTTTGTATTAATGTTATTGACGCTCGTAAAAATACTATGAAATGTTCCCGAATTCAAAGTGATCGTTTATCATCAAATAGTCTATATTTTATGAGTAGCTACAATACATGAAAACCGAAAGCCATTGAAAATCATTTTAACAAATTTGGAGACTCTATCAGTATCAGTTTGTTGACAATATTGTATTGTTGGTCGTTATCATACCATCATTGAAACGAATACTATTGCGTGATAGGGTTTCTTTGATAAAGGAGTACATGTGGTTTGCTTTGTAACCTCATATGTGGGCGTCAAATAGTCGGGCAGATGGTCGCCGACCGCACAACAGTCATAAAGGCACTGATTAAACTTAATTAACTGAAGCCGTTTACACGCTGCGGGAGATAGGGCGCGTCGTACTCCCCGCGTCACACGTTAGGCCGTGTGTCGCACTGGGGTCGAATGCGTTGCAGTCAACCGACCAAGACTGCAGCACGTATGGCATCGGTCACTGACATTACTCTAGCTCAAAATACAATTAAATACAATGCTAATATTTGTAAGAGTTTGGTTATGAGAGTGCCGAATTGAGAAGTAGGTATACCTGGTATACTAATTTATGTGTTGTTCGGTATCCGATCCCCGTGCATTAAGTTGCCTGGTAAACTTGATGTTTAGGGGTCGGGGAACCATTGGTAGCGTCCCTGCAGTGGCAGTCCGGGCGGCTTGCTTGTAGCCGCCTAAGAGATTTATCGCACGGCCGCACGCAGCTGGCTCGTTGCCCATCGCCCTCGCGCCCTTTTATCACCGAGTAAAACAAGCCCGTCGCGTTAATTTGTTTGTTCTGACGCGGTTGAGCTAATGAATCGCCCCAAACTGGACCCGTGTCCACGCTCGACCCATACTGAATTAAACGTTTACACCCTTAAATTGGTACAGACCTGCAAATAAATTGTTAATCACGCAATTTGTTATTCATTGCCAAGGTTTTATGATGGATGGTTTTCGATTGTGTTAATTAATTTAAAGTAGGTTTACTTAAACCTGGAAATTTGAGCGAGAGTTCGTAATTTGTTTGATTTTATACCGTTGCAGATATTTAAAAAACCATAACTAATTTATCTATACTAAACGAAAATAACTCAAAATTTTCATAATTATAGTATGACTATTAAAACAAGATTTTTGAAATTACCTACTTGGTAGGAATGTAAAGAGGGTTGGAAATAAATTGATGCTAAGCTGTGGTTACAAGCTAAGGACACTGGTAAAATAAACTATTAACGAAATCAACTACTTACTTTCCATATTGTAGGACCACATGAATATTTCATGCAAACATTGATAAGGTTACAATATGGCGGTTTAAAAGTGGCATCAGATGTAGGTGATTCTAATAAACATGTTGAGCTGACTGATTTAGCGCATGTGAATCAGCGTACCACAGGTGAGGTCGCATACCGCCGCGCGCCGCCCTACCTGCGCGCCAGAAATACTCATGCACACCGCCCGCCGCGCACAATCGCCGCAACAGATTTTATTTTCAGCAGACACACGCTATTTGTACAAACATTCCTGGATTTGATAGTTACTACGGAAACTAAATCATAAGTGCGGAAAAATAAATTCTCGTAACAGTCGTAGCAATATGACACGGTTCTCATTCTAGAATAGGTACTTATTGCGCCCAATCTTAAACGGGTAACTATTATGTAATTTTATAGTGGCTTTGTTAAGGGACATTACAGTTTATTTCGCCCAAATCCTCTATGTGCGCCAATTATATTATCCATCAGTTTCAGGCTAGCGCAAACGTTGCTCTTGGTGGTTGTTTGACATCCACATCCCTTTTGGTTGTTCGTCTCGTTGGTTATAAATGTTGTCTGTATTTGGTGTAGTGTAGAGTCTATACTACTCTCCTATAATGGGTGTAAAGGGACCTCACTGAGATCTCCGGTACCCAAGCGACCGCATCTGCTAGTAGTACGTGCAGACTAATCGAAGAGGCATTATCGACGCTGGTGCCCTTCCGGGTTGGAAGATCAGAAGGCAGTCGTTCCCAACAACCACTCGCTTCTTCTAGCACGCAAATGATCATAGTAGGACTGATCCTGGGTAGCAATTCTCCGCACTCGTCTCTGAAATTACTTCAGGCCTTGGTTAATTGTAAAATTCTTAAATAGTACCCATTCGTTTTTAACAATTTGAACTACCTACATATTGATAATTCAATTATCTTGTCTATTACTGTAGTACTTATATTACTCTCAACATTTATTTCGTTTTGCTGGTTTCACCACTTAATTAGGTACTGCTCGTAAAACTGTCTTCCTCATCTTATATTTACCGCGTTTGCCCTTTTTATTATCCGATTACATGGGCGGCGCGGTTTGTAAAGCGTTTTCTTACGCGAGGGGAGCAGTTTCATTTGTTTCTTCGGAAAATTACTTCAGGCTGTTTCAGAACACCGCAAAAGTGGTCCCTTTGTAAATAGTGAAACGACTCACATCTAAAGAGCACGTAATTATAACGTTATAATTATAAGATTATTGTCGCACTCGCTTGTAGTGTCAAATCAGGTAATTAATGTTCACGCCGATATGATTGCGGTTGGTCAGAGCTTATCGGGCTGCCCGTTGGGAAATGTTCATCGTATGGCATACAGATAACTATACTTTGCTTATTCATTTCATTGCGAATTCGATTAAATGCGTTTGTGCGATAAATAAATATACGTTCTGGTCTTTAATACTTTTTTTTTCCATTTGGAAGTATAATTATATATTTACTTATTGGGTAAACTCTAACGGATGGTGTTGGTCGAGTATAGCGTGGCGTTGCAATTAGCAGGGCACTCGACGCGTCGTTCCCGCAAACCATGGCACAGAGACCACTCGTGTGTCGTCGCGCAAATTAAAACGCGACACTCGACCCGATCGCGTCCTCAAACTGCAATTCGTTTATTGGATGAATCGCTTAAACAACTAAATTAAAAACAATCGATTCTATTTAGGATATCGTTGTATTGCACCTATTGTTTTTGGTATACTGACTAATAATTTATTTATATGTACCTCTTAAAACGAAAATCTTTACGAAGTTAATGGGAATTATAGAGCATATGTTTCACCAAATTGTAAGAAAGTTATGTAATTTAAACCTTCTCAGTCATCATGTTGGGTTATTAATCCACGTCTAATGTAAATTATGTTGGTACTTCTTACTTTTAAGACACCCCCATCATGATCATCAGTTTGGCTGATAAACAATGTCTGATACTCTGCTTCTATTCATTCCAATCTACCAATCCTCTGAGCAACCTGTGGTGATACAATCACGCTTATATCTTGAAATGTGAGCCATAATATAAAGAAGACGAACTTTAAGGGAGTTGCGCATACTGTTTGGTTCAGGATATTATGGTTTTAGTGTGAGGAAGCTATTCCGTTTAGATAAAAATCATACATATGACTATACCAAATAGGCCGCAGTTGTCCTCTATAACATATTAACACCCTCTATTTTCCCTCATTCCTAGGTCGGATGGAATATGTGAATAAAAAGACGTGATTTTCCTATGTAAATGTCAACAATACCTTAATTGGTGTTTAATGACTACGAAATCATCTTTAGTGTAATGTTATTAAACATCATTAATTATACTGGATGGATATCGTCAGTAACAAAGGTTTATATTGCTACTTGTTGGGTCGGGCTTAAGACAGTAAGACTAAAAGATTTGTGGTTCCGGCCCGGTCGGTTCGAGGTGTTCCCACGGGCACTCCTCTTCGTAATTGAGAGCGCCCGCGGGCCGATAATTGTGCTCGCGCGCGGACGCTTCGCTCCCGAACCTCAATGCCGCGTAAATCATGCCCGTTACTCTCCATTACCTCATAATATCAAATTGACTTGCCGAGGATTTTTGCTTCGTGGTGGGCTTTTATATTTACCATTGTTTTCTTTATTGAGACTGTACGAAATTGTACATAGAAAGCGGGAACGTAATACGTTGACGTCCACTCGTCACGTCGTGTGTCGTTTGTACAATTTTGTCGTCATAATAAAAGTTTGTAACATATTCGCCATAAGAAGGCGTGCAAATGTGATATACATATCGATTAAATTATTTAGGAATGTTTTCAAACTCTCAATCATCAATAACACTTCATAACGGTCGCTGAAAATGTTTCAAATGCAATTTTATTTAAGAATGTTTAGAAAAGCCTCGATAAACAACCTCATTGATATTAACTAAATTTTACCTAATTGTTGTGGTTCATAAGAAAATACACAATGAGAGCTCAAATTATTGCTATATACTAGTTGACTGTTTTTGAACGCCTTCTATGATATCGAGGGTTATACCACTTGTCACGACAAGGGCGTCGATGTAGTAAAGGCATGCGAGCATTTTAAACAAACTTTATCTGTCTATAAAACAGAAAGAAGGTGTGCGATAAAACGTTCGCGTGACTGCCTCATGCCGTAGCGTCTGAATGCCTTGATTAAACGATATAGCTAGATATAAAAAACAAACATTTAACTGATGTCTTCTTCTTAATAATAATAATAAATCTTTATTCATTTAGGTCACAAAGTAACACTTATGAACGTCAAGAATATTGCTTCTACATTTACATTTACTGCCAGATTCGCAAAGCAATAGGTAGAGCCTGAGGAAGAACCTGGCAATAAAACTCATGGCCACTCTTTTCTAAACGCCAGTAATTACATTAGTTTGATTAACATGATATTTGACCAATTATCTAGTAATGAATTTATACAAACAAAATCAATGTTGTGTTTAAATCATATCAAAATTAGAGCGATTATAGTTGCCGGTTCTAAGGGCAGCCTACCCTTGAAGAAGAAGAATCTGGCAAGAAAGTCAATGGATGCCATTTTAAAATGTAGGAATGGCTTACAACATTAAAATTACACTTACATTGTTCCTTTGGATTTATGTGAGAACAGTCGACTAAACATGTTTACCTTAAATATAAATAAGATTATTTGTAATAATTGCTATAACAGCTATGAGCTGACAAGCTATCTATGAATTAATTAATATATATCTATGAATTAAGCTTATCATGTATTAAATTAAACTTCATTCATCATAATAAATTGTTATTTTTTTGTAAATGATAATATATTCAGAATTTTTATTAATTTTAGTCTGCATACTGCCTGAAAGTGGTAAACACTAACAGCCGCACTCCAGAGTCGTTCATTCAATTTGTGTAAATTTTCATTTAACTAATTATAATTAAAATAAATAATTGGCCTATAATAAATAGTTTAAGGCATTGACTTAAGTCAACATAGGGCGGTGCGCCGTATCAAAACGTATGTCGGTAAAGTGCAATATCGCTACATACCTAGGGACATTTAAATAATTTTATGAAATATAGTATTTTTTATAGGGTAAAGTTATTATTTACCTTAAAAATAAAAAAGGTTTAATGTTTTACTATTATTTTTAAGGAAAATTACTATCAACTACGGAATATTTCTTGAATGCATGACTATAGATATGGATGGATCACTATACATATCGCTCTTTGATTCTCTCCGCAACAAACATAGGTGACATAATAGCGCTAACACACGTTCGGATTTGGTCTGCCGGACCTCGACAGATCAAATCCGCCGAGGCCGCCAACCAAATCTGTCATTATGAAAAAGTGTCTTTTTGGAGAAAAATTAAATTATATCTGGGAAAATTTACGAAAAACTAGCTAGAACGGCAACATTGATCATATCCGATGCGGATCGAGGCGAATTCAATTTATAATAATTATGTCCGCTGGGCTGCTGAACACATGGTAAGATTTGGTCAGGGAAGCATATCAAATCCGCGATCGGAAGAAACCAAATCCGAACGTGTGTTAGCGCTATAACCATACTTTTGACACGTGAACATCAATTTAATGTCTATTAAGATTTAAGTAAGGGTTCAGCGGCCATTAAAGTTAATTGACATTAAATGACAATAATGACTCATTAACTGTCTCTGAGAGTGAATTTTTATTAATCTTTACTTAAAACTCCTTAATCAATCATTAAATCGACTCTGAGTGCGGCAGTTAGTGTTCTAGGCCAGGTTGTACCAAGTGGTTCGCTGGCACTACACATTTTATCGGCGTGATGTCAGTCCAGGGGCGGTGCCGACGTAGAGGCATGTAGATCGCGAAATTGATTGCATGTTATCTGATGGGGCACGGGTTCTTCGCTAGCGTTTAATATGGGCGTCCACCGCTAGGCACGCGATCCTTTTGACAGGAGATCCTCCGTGCCCCAACCCCTTGGAGCGTGGTAATTACCGCAACATTGCCGTGTGCAGCGGCGATGTCGCGCATCCCTAGTTGTAGTTTGGTAATTACCGCTTACGTTGTTACTACATATCACACTGTATTCCGGGATGATGACATATCGTTACGACACTAAATATATTAAGCAACCATATAAAATTGACATAAACAGTATCCTGACTAGAATTGAAAAGTAGCACTCAGTTGCAAGAACCCAATGAGGCCGTTTAGATACTGGTTTCTTTTTATAAATTTTCTTCCGCTCTTGCTATGTACCAGGGCCACATTTTAACAATATTTTCTAATGCGCTCTTTCACACATTCGCAAAAATCAAAATTTTTCAAGTATCATCTAGCTTACGTCACCTTGGCAAAAAAAAACTAATATTTCCTTTTCACAATTTGTTTTTGTTGTATGATGTTACCATTAATTGTTCGGGGTCGAATATTATCACTATCTTTTTCGGTTAAGACATAAATCCTGACTGGGTGACTGATGGGTTTTAGAAAAAGATAAGTGAATCTTTAGCCTGTGTTAGTTATGTGCGTGTATATTAAGTAACAAGGCGGGAATTCGAAGTCACGGCGTCGCTCGTGACTTCGAATTCCCATCGCACCTGTTTAATCCCGTCGCTTATAAATAAAAAAAAAATTATGATTACTGTTTTGCTCTCCAGGGTAGTAGCGTTATGCTATATAGCCTATAACCTTCCTCGATAAATGGGCTATCCAACACAAAAATATTTTTTTAATCCGACCAGTAGTTCCTGAGATTATTACGTTCAACCAAACAAACAAACAAACTCTTCAGCTTTATAATATTAGTATTATGTGTATAAATACCTACTAGAGAGTATTGGCAATGGTACACCTTTTTGTTTTCGGTTTAATCAGGGCTAAACTATGTTTGGCTACGATCGGATTATCATTTGCGGCGGGTTTCTTCAAATTCGATTGGCCAGATAAATTCATGGCGCTCGTTGGTTCAAGTACTTGGGGCGTAAAACCGAGTCCAAGTTCCGCTAATTGCTGCGCGCAATATTGAAACAATGACAAAACTTGGGGCCGCCTCGACCAGCCCCAATCCTCGACGTTTCGCTCTTTTATTTAAAATTCACTTAACCTTCTCGCAGATTGTTATTCAGAAGAGTTGCGTCAGACGTTATGAAAACAAGAATAAACTTAATTATTTTTCCATTTTAAATAAAGTCCTATGACAATAATTGGCGTTAAACGGTTTTTTTTATATTTTCAAATTCTTTCGTAGCTAAAGTTCTCCACGAAGAGCGGTTTGCCTTGTAGGGATGGTAGTGGAGAGTGGCGGGTAGGCCGACAGTGTAATTGATTGTGACATATGATGGACATACGCCAAGCGTACATGAAGTCGCTTGGGACTTCATTTAACTAACATCGAATCCGTATACGTGCTATGTTATGCAACATGGCGACCGTTTAATTAAACTGATACACATAAGAACACGCAGTTATTAATTTATTTCTAAATAATTAAATAAATATAAATATATATCGTTGGGACAACTCACACAACGCCATAAAATAAAATAAAAATAAATATCCATCACGCCTTATCCCCGAAGGGGTGCCAGAGGCATATTATATGCCCACTTTTCACCGTGTGGATTTCTGTCCCACGTAATAGGTGGTGAGCCCATTGCCGTGTTGAAATAGACAGACGCAGGATGTGACTACCTGCTGTTGAATTTTTTCAAGCCGCCCATAAGGCATTCAACCAGGCTTAACGACTGCCATTTTACATCATCATCATCGCCATCTGATACCAAACTAGCAGAGCTTGTACTATGATAAACAGATAACTGATAAACATACTTATATATTTCTAAATACATATATATTATAGATAAATAACACCCAGACACAGAATAAACCATCGTGCTCATAACACAAAGTTTTATCTGGGGTGAGATTCGAACCCACGAACTCTTGTGGAGCAGTCGGATACACTCCCACCGCACTACAGAGGCAGTCAAGCAATATATTTTTAAAGCAAAATATACGTTGTAACTGTTGTAACTACTTAATACTTTTAGTTAAACACTACAAAATATTTTTTCATGTATAAATATGCGACTCACTTAATTCGTACTGTTAGTTCGTTACTTGGTCATGTAGTGTTGACATTGCCGCAAAACAAACATACCTAGCTTAACCTCGAGCTTACCTTTGTAAACTAAGCCCGCCCTAAACTTTTAAGGTCCGTCTAATAACGCAAGCAATTTGTGGGTTCACTCTCCCCTTGTTTGCAGTCTTGCTTTACTAAGGTGATTTGATGATTTTGACTTATTCAACTTGTTGAAATTTGTGTTGACCTCAGTAGCTACAAAGAGCTCTGTTGTCCGCTTTTAAGAATTATTAATGATTTACATTGGAATTGTTACATTTGCACTGCTTCTTTCGTAAAATTTTAAACTACTCTGTATACAAGTTATATTTAATTCACACATGAACACTATACTATTCTTTACCTGGCTTATTTTTTTAGCAACCTACCGTCTTTATTTAGAATGTTTCTGTTCTGTAAGATTATACTGTTTTACATTTCTAATGAGAAGACTACTATTATAATGTACTAGCAGACCCCCCGCGTCTTCGCCCTTGACATACTTCGAACCGCGTGATTTTGAACCCATTTAAACCAGTCGTTTATTAATTTTACAATAATGTATGATAATTTGCCCGATATTTCGACATTTATGATTACGGCTCCGCTATTCTGGGTAGTAGCGTGATGGTCTCTAGCCAGCCTCGATAAATCGAATCGGGATATTCAGTGGAACCAAACAACAACAAACATTATTATTTATAATGTACTAGCTGACCCGCCCGGCTTCGCCCGTTACCTACGTTCACCCATTTAATCCCATCGTCTATTAATTTCACAGTAATGTATGAACATATTCTAAATTAGTTATTACTTCTCCGCTCTCCAGTTAGGTACCTATGCCCGAACGGCCCGGTTGAATTACGGTCACACGAAATTAATTTCTTTGCGCATTATTTTTGATTTTGCGATATCTCGTAAGATATGCATTTAATTTGCAAGGTGTCAAGGGACAAAATGATCTTCATGAAAAGCTGAAGCCAAATAACGTATTAAAAATTATAAGGATTATTAACGTATTTGTGTAAATCGCCTTCAAATTACCGCTTTATAATTACTGGTATTAAAATGGATATAGTATGTTATTCTAAAGAGATAGACACATACCATCGCGACTTTTTTGTAGACCTACGTCAGATACAAAATTTGACCATACATTATTTTGTTATATCTCAAAGGGTTTAGGCAGCGTTTTCGTTGAAAGCTCCCAGACGACTAATTTTTTCCGACATCGCCAGCATAATTTAGTCGATGTATACAAAATCTTAACAAATTTTACATAAAAACCTTCTATAAGAATCACACTAACTATTAAAAAAACCGCATCGTAATTCGTTTCGTAGTTTTAAAGATCTAAGCATACATAGGGACAGACAGCGAAAAGCGACTTTGTTTTATAATATATAGAGATTAGTACAAAAAGACAAATAGATTGACATTTGACTTTTCAGACCTGAAACAGTGTGTGATATATATCCAGCTAAAAAGATTAAGTAGAACAAGAAATACTGTATGTACTTAAAAATATCAATATTATGAACTAACAAAATTTGCTGTTACAACAAAGTTAATTAAGTTAATTTCTACTTACATTAGTCATTTGAAATCAAAATAATCCAAAAAAAATGTTACTAAAAATGGAAATAAGTGTTCATTTCATTGCTAAGCTTATTATGTAATATAATATTTGGTTTGATTTATTCTTCTGTATGGTTTGTATCATAGAAATAAATTTCATTTAGAACATCCTCCATATGCGATTAATTTTTTTTTATGATAGTGAGTGCAACTTTGATCTATAGTTACCAGTCAAGTTATACCTATATACCCTATAATCGCGTTTATCTCTTCAATTGAGACGCATTATACTTAAGCTCAGTTTCACTGACAACAAGTGAAACTAAGCGCTCATTTCGCTCACGAAAGTCACACAGCCAGTGAGCCAGTCCGTATCCCTTACACAAAATAGACAAATCAGAAACATACTTTATTTGAAAACATATCTAATATAAAAAATAAATAAAATAATTATATCTAAGAAACATATCTAAAATAAACAATGAATTAAATAAACATATCTATAATATTTGTATCGAACGGCATTTCGCGCGGCATTATATTACACTTAAAGGTTAGTATACCTTTTTGTTCCTCGACGTTTCGACAGGGTTGCAATTTATATCTATAATATTATATTAAAGATTTTTACATCATATTATGATACTAATTTCAGTTTCGACTTGTCTGATATGATTTGCAGACTACCGAACCAAACATACATTTAACAGAATATGCGTCTAATGCAAATCAAAAATAATGAACTTAGTATCAGAATGTTATGATCGCATAACATGAAGCTTACCTCCTCGTAACACATAAAATAAGTACTAACCTATAGTTGAATGAATTTGTAATGAAGCTGCAGTAGTCGTATTTTCAGTGACGCGCCACATAAAGATAATGGTCCACATATGAGAGGTCGTAGTTATTGCTAAGTGATATTGATAGGCGGTGGTGAGGTCGCGCGTTTGCTCACTCTAAGAGCACGCGAGGTGAGAGAGATGTTTTTATTCGTCCAACACGTCCACGGTCGCTCGTCTCGGCGATGTGTCGTTCTCCCACGGGACACTGTCCTTACTTCCGAACGGAGATATTTATAGCCGCCCCAGAAGCCGCTGTTACCTAATGTAACGTTTTATGGTAGCCCTTATTACGGTTACCACACCGACCTGTCGTCTACCTCACATTCGAAGTCCTACTGTGAAATTTTATTTATTCAATCAATCCAGATTAATATTGTGTTTTGTTTTCTTAGTAACATGCTATGTCGATGTATACCTACGGTGGGAAGGTAGCGGTCACTAGCGGCTCGCAAAAATGCCATTTCGAAGAAATTCTTTGCAGCAATCGTAAATTGGGCTCGTCCCTGGGGCGCGCCGCCGCCGCCGCCGCCTCCTGTGCCGCATACGCTAATCGTAGGAGGCCACCCGCCGTGCCACCGCTGACTGTATTCTCGCGCCTCGCTTTTCTCTGTGCAACCCGTCGTAATGGCCGCGAGAAAGCCTCCTTTGTTATGTTAGCGATTTGTTATATCTCACCGCGCTTTTCCAAGATACCTGCTTTGACTCGCGTAATTGTTCTTTCGAATCGGTTGGTTTTGTTGTTTTATAAAACGCTTTGTCACATAAATCTGTTAAGTTGTGGTTTATTGTGAGTTTAGAGACTTGGTTTCATTGTTAAATATAATCCAGATTAATTACTGGCACCATGATACTAAATATAACAGCAAAATCATCATGTTACTCTAACGATTGAGTATCATTTTAGTATTCGTTTGGAAATTAGCAGTGACTCTTTAATAATTATAAAAACTCTTAATGTCTGGGCTTAGTTAGGTAGACGTAAGTATCAGAGTGAGCCACACGAAGCCGTACTCGACATGCTCCGGTGCATCCTCGGCCATTCAACTTACTGTTGCTCGGTCTGCTGTTTACTGCACGAGAACCATCACTTCCTACATTCCTTCAACATATCGTTTGTCATAACAGTACATAACTTCGTTATATAATATTTCTACTGACAAAACCAGGCACAAAATTTTTCAACTTGAATACACTTACAATATCCAATTAAACTTACGTCGTCGAAATATTTCCCAGTTATAAAAAGAAGTAGAAGTCTTCAAAATGTTATAATCATTATGTTTCTGTATCTCTGCGTACGTCATCATTTATATCCGCATGTCCATATAATGATTACACCTCCTGACATAGTTTGTTGTGTGACAATTTTCACGTAAGGGTTTGTTCTCGTACCTGACGATGACTAAGCAACCGCTTGTTACTGTTTCACCTGTCTTGCACGTACCAACCTCAACAAGAGCCTTGATGTTTACACTAATGATCACGCGTCAAAACATATTTTTTTGCTTTTCCATAGACATTTTTGTATTTACAATTCATCTAATCGCACAGCACCTAACTAATTACTTAGTGGCATATTGCGTGGATGTAGAACTTGCAACAATAAAGCATCTGTAGTGTTTATTTTTACATTGTCGTAGCAAATACGCATGTGATGTAAATATACTTTACTTTGGCGCCACTATTCAGCACTGCTCATTGTTCTTTGAAATTGCTCTCCGCTCAGAATAGTGCTTTCTGGTTCACCTGTGATTTTTTTCTGCCGACATTGTGTATTAAAAGTGTCAAGTGCAAGTTTACTTTATATTATTGGTGCTCTTCTTTAAATTTTAGTAAAAATTGAAATACCCTATAACACTCGTAGTCTTATTATACTTCTACACTTTTTTTTACACATCGCGGTCTAGCCCTTAGCTAATATAAGCATGTGCTATGGGATCTAGACGACTAATAAACATACTTATATATTTCTAAATACATACATATCATACATAGGAAAGACTCAAACTCCGAAAAAACATTTGTGCATCACACAAATATTTTTCGACCTCAGTCGCGTCTGTCGCACACACTACCACTGCGCCACCGAGACAGTTATATGTAGAGTAATTATTATCTCTACCTGTAATTTATATGTACATGTTCCAGTGCATACTTCGCATTCAGCACTTTTATCTGCATTCGCAAATAGATAGCCGATAGAATGATAAAGTGTGCTTAGCTGTATCTAGTTGTTTACTCGACAGCGGTAAAAGGTTTGCGAGTCCCTCGCGGCGCGGACCCGCTTGTTTTCATTTCGTTATTTACTTTTAATTTGGCAGCAAGCGGATGATGTTGCTGGTGGGGCGTGTCGTGTGAATAATTGAGCCGACATAGAGCTAAGTGTCGGTCTGTCCGACTGAACCGGTCGCCGACCTGTACAGTTTGCACTTTTAAATCATATCAAATAATCTAACAATCAGTACAGCTGAATATTAAATTTCATTGCAATACTAAAGCAATTTTTTTCTCGTTATTGTAATCAATTTAAGTTAATGACGGAGGAAAAGAAAAGTTAATTACTTCGTGCAATCCTTAGAATCGTAAAATAATTGATGATGCCGACTTTGTTGCCACTCAGTTTTGTTTATATTTATTTATTATTAAACATCTTTCTGCTTCTCTTGCTATACATCAAAGTAAATATATTATCCGTTCGTATAGTATATTTACTTCCTATAACATTCTTACGCCGAGCTCAAAAACATTGGATTACATCATTCCTCTGACCAACTGCATTAACAGCAACTCAATATATAATTATAGAGATAGATAGATATTCTGCATCTGTAGTCTTTTCTTCCTTCTAACCGTTACATGTAAATGAACAGCACGTTTTAGAGGTCGGGTGTGCGACGACAAGGTAGCTCGCGTGCTGGAAGACATTAGGTCGCTGACTAAAAGTTCACAGGGGGTGGCTTATTGTCTCGCGTCTATTAATGCCAGTGTTTATAGCAAATTAATTTCTGCGGCATACTCTTTCCGTTAATTAAATTTACCGCTACCTAAGTTTGAAAACGTCTAAACTGTTGTCATTCCGTTAAATCTATCGTCAGCAATAAATATGGTTGTATATATATGTTGTTTTCATATGGAGTAGTGTTCGGGCTGATCGAAATATTTCTGAAGTTTTATTTTTCGCCATATCCTTTGGGGACTGTCTTTTAGATTGGATTCAAGTTTGACTCACGCACTTAAATGACATTTTCCTTCTAGACTTTTTGTTTGGGGAAAATTATTATGACAAAAAACATTGCGGTGATATCCCATAGACTATTTCATACTAGATACGATTCTGACGTTTAATAACAAAACCGTGTTTGTCAGTCGGTTAAATCCCAATTATATTGTTATCCATTGAGTATATTTCAGCGATCCTAACTCGCACATAGAATCTTAATTATTGAGAGTTCAGTAATTGTTTGGAAGTTTGTGTTGTTTAAAAGACGAAACCTTTGAATTATTGAAATAAGGAGGGGCTGTAGAATTGGTCACGTGGCACAAATAACGACTCCTCGTGTATGGAAGGAAAACTTTAGCCGCATATTTTCAGGACCTCCATTCAATTGCGGAGCTTTTGTCTCCCGGTAATGGTTTATTACATCAGGTCGATTTATCGACACTTCCAATTTTATTATTTTGAAAGCAGTAAAATTGTTGACAACATTTAATTAAATTCTCGGAATTCATCAATCTATTTCATGCCTATCGAGTTTACCACACCTATCGTCTCTACCATACCTATCTTGTTTGTATGGAAACCGGTTATCACTGCGACTTTGTTGGAGAGTAGAAATGTGGGACGAAAGTAGTCTGCAAAGCTTTGTGGATGCAGAACGGCCGCTGCATCAACGGTGTTTGTTGACGAGTCCGTAGGCGGCTCGAGAGGGGCGCGCGGGTGACGCGGCTGGCGGCAGGTGCGCGTCGCGTCAGTTCCGCGACTCTCGCTGCTCGAACGCTACGTACCTCGCGGGAGACATGTAGCGCTGACCCGAACTTCCAGCTGTGCAGTGACTCAGGTGTAGTGTTGTTTTGAAACTAAAGTGACATTGTTTTGTTATTATGGTGGTGTTAGAGGGCGGTGGAGCCCTGATCGAGCCGGCACTCGCGCTGGACGGCGCGGCTGCTGCCTGTCTCGAACGAGCCTATGCACAGGCCGATGTTTCCCTAAAACTTTTACCCAAACGTTACATTAATTTACATCAGTGGTTGTCACCAGTGACGACCTCTGTCACAGCCGCCGCTGCTGCCGGAAAAGATCTCAAGTTACAAATTGTAAGAAACTTTCTCTTGATTTACATTCATTACATTATTTGTTTACCGCTAAGCCGAGTTATGTTTGATAATGTATTTACTTTTATCGAATTATCATTGAATTTTTTTTTTTAACATGTTTTAATGATGATTATTGTTATTGCTGTGTTTATTAAATATAGTTACGAAGTAGAAACTACTAACCTATTTATGAATTATTTTAAGATATAAACTTTTTATTTTTTCATATCAGTTTTATAGTGATGAGTTCATAGAATCCAAAGAAGCATTTTTTTGTAATCGTGGAACCCCAATCGGGCTCTCCACATCGGAGCCAATGGTTACTACCTTACGACTGTGTGGAGTAGGGAATCTGGTATAACCTCGTAAATATATTCCTGTGAGCCTGGTCACCCTTGTTCGCTTGTACAGACAGTTCATCCCTGTAATTACTTTTAGAGGGTTATTTCTCCTATACACTATCCGTTTCCTTAAATAAATTACAGGAATAAGTCACGAACACACAGAACCTGATTCTGCTAAGTGCGTAAGATATATTAATTAATAATAATAATATAGTTTTGTTATAAGCACTTGCCTCAGTTCTCCATCTATAAATCTTAAAAATATCAGATGCTCTATTATATTAATCTTATATACTTTTAATTGATATAATTTTATACTTTATTTGACACTGACTATACTACATTTTTGAATTATATATGAATATCGTTTCTTTTTTCAAAAATAATACTTTTCACTTCGAGTTTGTTAACGCCTAAAACAAAAAGGGGGTTCGTGTTAAAGGCTGGATTACAGATAAAATAATAGGTACATGTACAACTCTGAAAACATCTGAGACGAAATTGTTTTACAGTAACGTAAACATCTATTAAATTGCACGTTTTCGTTGATGTCTTTTAGCCGTAATAATGGGATTGCTTTGGTAATCATTTTGTACTTATTAGCTATGTACGCGACATCACAGTACTTACGTCGTATTTAATAAACAATTCCGATTTTACTCACGCCGCTTCATTTCAAAGAAGTAGACAAACTTGTATTTCTATCGGTTAATAGGTAAACTAAGCTCCAGATAACAACAGCGAAAACATTGTAAGCACATATTGAAAAGGAACAGGTATAAATATCTGACCATCATGGTGTCTTTTCAGCTGCAAAATGCTCTGCTGAAATGCTGCTTCTTTATTGATCTGTTCTCAAACTTATAAATATTTTGTCGGGCACACGTGAAGCAGGTATTCCGATCGTCATTGAGCAATCTCCCTAAAAACTTTGTCATAATGCTTTTGCTGCAATAAGCTTTTTCTTAGCTTCATTCCTTTCTCAAACCTTATAATGCCTTCTGCTTATAATTTAGAAACCCTTTTAGGCAGTAGGCTTAGTTTATTATAAGACTTACGTACCCTACCTAACATAACTCACATAAAATACATTAATCTAAATATGATTATGGTAACAGTATTCTTTTATAAGAAACAATAATACTTTAGTTGATATAGTAAAATGGCATGGCCATGAAGTAGTAGCACACATTTTATTAAAACAAGCTGTGTCGCGTGTTCTAAATGTATGACAGGTTAGACTTTACGTGGCTTTTATTTGCTTTCATCATATTTCATATCGTCAATTGACATACTTGCTAGAAAGACGAAAAAAATTGTACCGTATTCATGCCATATATAAATCTTAAAAAAAGTGGCTCGTTAATAAATCATTATATATTCAAACGTGTTATTTACTCTAGACACTATTATACAGAAAGAAGTAAACGACCAATTAAAACAATAGACCACATCCGAGAGATTAAATTCGGCGTCAGTTTAATACTTCTACTTGTTAAGTATGTAATTGACCTTCGCCTTCGATTATGTATAATATATACGATGTTTTTTGTATACTGTTCGTAATTTGTTTTCAAATACAGGCTTTCATAGCTTTTATAGTATATATTTACAATTTAGTATACATCCATCAGTTGTCCATTTCGTTTTACAATTTTTTTACATTGTAGGTTAAAATACTGCAAATTATAAAATTCCAAACCGTGCCAATAATGTAGGCACTCTAAACTAAAAGTCTTCATTGAAATAACTCGAATCTAAATTCTTCATCATCTCAAGCTGTTTTCCGGTCAATTGCAATGTTAGTTAATTCGTCCGATTAAGTTTCATTGTTGTAAGACATTGCGGTTACATTTTTATGTATGTAATGCATTTTCTAAACAATGTCTATTTTATACTAGATAGATACTAGAGACCAATGAGAGTAGTCATATACACGAAATATTGACAAACGTAGGGCACTAAATTAAATGTCTATTCCATGACTGTTAAGGAATGTACAAATATTATTTTAGCGTTTGAGATCAAACCGCAGCACACCTATTCTTGCAATGTTTCTATTCTAGTTCTCTAAATTATTATTTAAAAAATACAATTAAATCGTATATATATCCATCACGCCTTATCCCCGAAGGGGTGGCAGAGGCATATTATATGCCCACTTTTCACCGTGTGGATTTCTGTTAAAATCGATTAAATCGTGCTACTACATAATTACAGGAATATTAATGAAGGTGTTAACAAATAGCTGTCAAGTTATTTTTGTGATTCGAATCGTCTTTTTTGTAATATATACACAACTAATACTTCCTAATACTGATAAATTAATAGAATTCATTAAAGATGTTGACTATTTACACTCATTAATAGATTAGCTATAAACAACGATTCATTATTATATAAATCAACTTTAAAGGAAGTTTGAGAGTAAATGTTCACATTCTTGTGCTAATTTTATTTGGTTTTTAATCAGGGTGACCAGTCTACTTTTGACATTGACAAGCCGTAGAATAGAACCGGAATCGCAATTTTTGAAGCTTTCAAAATGTTAGTATAGAATTCAATCGGCTGAACGATAGAAGTCTATTGGAGTACTTGTAATAGTAGACTACGAAGAACTGTCAAAATTGTACCGGTGGCTTTCTATTGAGCGACGATTTCTATTCTATTTCGACACGATTGAAATAGCAGACTCAGCCCCCACGAATCTTGATAAACGCTCCGTAGCCGATTTGTTAAGCCACTATAGTGCAGAAATTACAGTTAATAGTTGATATTACAATAAATTACCTATTAACCTATACAAAATTGCGATGGAGTTGCAACGGTAGGTGTGTGTGTAGTCAGCTCTGCCGCTTTTACACGCGGTCTGCCCAGGGCGCATCCACCGTCGAGGAGCGCGCCAGTGCGCGGTCGGCCGCCCGCCGCCGGCCATATCGCGCCGCCCGATCTCCCCGTATTCATCGTTGCGCCGGAAAGCGCTAAATGTAAAGATACTCCGACCGACCAACCGCCTTACCTTTCCTAGCTTTTTGAGATTTACCGTACGAAACTTACATTACACAAATTGGATAGTCTTTGTATAGCAATGGTATTCATGGCGGCAGTACTTTTACCCCTTTCAGTGGCAACATCACGATATAAAATTGTACAAATAGAGATACATAGAAATAAATGATACGAGTCATTCAATACACTGGGATTTGCTCCCAGTGTATTGAATGACTCGTATCATGATAATGATACAAATGTGACGCTTATCATGTCGAGTTGAGCATTGAATTAGTCTACGAGTCTACGGCGTAGGCATGGTGTACGTACAACTTGTCGCGGCGTACATTTATTTGCGACTTTCTAGGTTCTAGCTTTTGTTATGCTTTGTCTCGTGTGTCTGCTTTGAAAAATTGTAATGCAGCGGCATTGTAGACCCGAACTGCCGCGATTGTTCATGTTTGAACGACCTACCTATCTCCACCTAGAATTTATATTCTCTGCTCGAATATGTATATTTCACTTGATCTTACCTTCTATGCACGTTACATTAGCCAACATAGATATTTGTAGCAAGGCGAGAGGTACATACACAATTAAGGAAATTAATTCTCAGCGTAGTAAAAATGGAAAAGTTGATTTAGTGAAAAGTTGTTGCATACTACAAGGCAGTTTCCATATCTTGGCAACATATTTTTTTTTTAAATTTCATAAATTTTGAAAGTATCGATCATTCACACAACAACGATTATACTCGTGTTAGTTTGGTTCTTTGCTTGGGCAATGTTTATTGTCAGAGCTAATCCGAAGAACGGTCTCCATTTCCAGATAGACAAATTTTCTAATGTGTGTTTGTTTTCTATAAATTGCATTTCTTAACCGATTTTCATACAATTTCGAATTATACTATCCTTGATTATACTATTAGTTCAGGACTTTTGATTGAATTAAATGCGGTAAGGTTACTGTAACGTCTTTCATTAGCCAATTTCATTGAAATTAGTAGAAAGCCTACAATAATTAATTCAACATTAATAGGTGTTTGAAGGTTTTTAAAATCTTTGTAATTCTCATAGGTAACTGCGTTTCTACTGCAAATATTTCTACAATAATGTAATAAATCCCATATGCGACACTCATCGATTTAAATACGATGACTTTTAGCTAATAGCTGTAATCGCGAGGTCTCTAGTATTTAATTAGTAACACGGGTAACACCCACCGCTTGATGGCGACTCGTAGAGCACAAAGACGTTAAGAGTGGAAGGTGAGGGCGGGCGTAGAGCCTAAACAACGGAATACATTATCCACCACCGACGGTGTCGGCGTCGTTTTGCCGTAATATATTTCACTAGCGGTCATTTTCGACAATTAACCACATAAAATAAGTAAAATTATGCATGCGGTCGACGACGGCGTATATCACGTCCAGTTACCGGCTACGATACCTAACTACATTAATTATTCAAAGAAATGTTTCGCTCGACCAGGTCGCGTCCGGAAGCGTTGGCTCTATTCCTGTGATTGATGGACACCTCTTTATTTTTTACTTTTGTGCTAAACACCGTTTGTTCATCAACAACAACTTGCTCCCTTTATTGCTATTGTAAAAATAAGACTTCTTTCGTCTATTTTTTTTTATAAAATCTGCCACCCTGAAGAAAAATGTTACATTTTTTGGATGTTCTGTGAACGTAGGAAATTCTAAATGCTTTTCGCTTAAGCCTTTACATGCAGCCGGACCTCTCAAACGGTCGGATTCATTATCTCTTGCAATTTCCTACAATTTCCGGTCAACGCTTGGTACGTTGATGTGATGGCAAATAATTTTCATGAAAATTAAATATTAACTATGCTAATATATGCGCCATGATGTGTTTTTGTTTCTATCCAGAGCAGCTTAAGTGTTACACCTCTGGGTTGCAAACGTACAAAGGCCACAATGACCACTATTAATAACGTTGGTCTTGGGTATGCTTGTCTGCCACTTTAGATGTATAAAAAATATAAAGATCCATTCCAAAATATTATAGGCTGGTTGTACGCGCTACAGTGTGTTGAAAAATAGTTATAAAGTTCTATTTTGAATTATGATAAATGAAAGAATAACTTCCATCTCACATTTTGAAACTGATGGCGCCCAATGACACCAATTCTCTTTGTGTGCTCGACCTGTCGTGTCTGTCGTTGTTTTACAAATTGAATTATTACATTTCGCTCTATGCAATGAGCGAAGACGAACCAACTCTTTGTAATACTTTTACACGCTTCAAGATACCTAAAATAAGTGTAGTTTCAAGTTCAAGCACGAGATCAATGTCCTGGTGTGTGTCGGCGCCGAACGCGATTCGGTTGTGTAACGCAACTAGACCGCGCTCGACGCGCATGCATGCTTTGTGCGTGTACCTCGAGTGTCGCTTCTTATTGTTCAGTAATTTACATTAGATGGATCATTCTTAGACAATTTATTTTAAGTATAACTCTCATTGATCGTTTTACACATATCACATTAACTACCAGTATGTACCTGATGTTAAAACTATTTCAAACCTACGCACATTATTATATTTAACTTTTCAAAATTATCGCATATTAGTAAAAAGATCAAGTCACAAAAATATTTATACATTAATTAGGTAATGCCCGAAGCTCCGCCGGCGTGGTAAAGATTTCCCGTTCGCCTTTTCTCACAGGAACGTGTTCCCGGGATAAAAGTTGCATAATGTACTCATGTCTCTAACAGTCAAAGAATTTTAAAACGTCGTCATGTAAATCCAGAGAACCCCCTACAAATAACATCACAAACTTAACCGCTTTATAATATTAGCAAAGATTTTTCTCAAGTCTGTTAATCTTATCGATTCTCTGAATATCCACTCGGTCTGTTACGACTTCTTCCATTAAGGTCTGTTCTTGGAATTTCTACTCCAGAATTTCCTTAAAATTGCAGACTCTACTTGTTTTGTTTTTCATTATTAAATTCTCGTAGATTATTCGCCGGGCTGTTATCCGCAATACATTGAGGCGCGTATTTTGCGTGCAAATTAAATTTAATTAATTAATTCAATTTTCTGTATATTAAATTTGCTGTGTGATAATATAGGTATATTATATGGTTGATAAAAAGCCTATGTACTAATATAACATTAATAAGGCAAACAAGTCTGTTCTGATGTTTTATGTGCGATTATGACCACTGTGATAGTCTTTACTGGCACTGGTAGCATACATTCAAGGTAACTTCGAAAGACTTGCTAATGTTACAGCTACAATCGCAAACTTATTACTGTAGTCGTTTTAATCTATGCGTGTTTTCGTTATAAAGTATATACTAATTTTACTGTTAAAATCGTAAAAGAAGATCTTATAGCAATATTAATTAATTTTGAAAAGTTTAAGTGGGTAAATGCATTTTACGCTATTTCGTTATTTATTTCCCGCAATTTTGGTCTGAGGGTAGTTTTAAACATATTTACAAGGCATTACAAGAACAATATTTTTGTTTACAATTGTTCATTTTGAAAACTATTTCCATACTAAATCCTTTCGACGTGAAAGAAGGACAATCAAACACTTTCGCTATTATGATATTAATACTTATGGAATAGTATTAATTTATTTTAATAAATAATAGTATTTATGAAGAAGTATTTATGAGAAGCGCTCGTGGCCCCGCGGTCTCAGTGTTCGGTAAACGATCACTGAGGTACGCAACTTTCACTATGGCTGGTCGTCGGATGGGTGACCACTTTGTGGCATTTACATTTGCGAGCGTTTCCGTGCTTCGGAAGGCACGTTAAGCCGTTGGTCCCGGTTGCCAGTAAAATGGCAGTCGTTAAGCCTGGTTGAAGGCCTTATAGGCGGCTTAAAAAATTTCAACAGCAGGTAGCCACAGCCTGCGTCTGTCTATTTCAACACGGCAATGGGCTCACCACCTATTACGTGGGACAGGAATCCACACGGTGAAAAGTGGGCATATAATATGCCTCTGCCACCCCTTCGGGGATAAGGCGTGATGGATATTTATAGTATTTATTAATTTATTATTTTTAGTATTAACGCAATATTTACGTGGTGGAAACTAGATTAACTCGCGCGTTGTATCACAATAATGATAACTGATCATGCCCTATGGGTATCGCCTTGAGGTGTGTGAGTCAGCACCGGTGTGCCGTGTGACGCCAACAGATCAAGAATAGCGTGCGGGCTATTTAGAAGTTCTCTCTGTTTGTTTGCCAGCGAAATGTGTCATTGTTAGCTAATTTAAGTAACAACCACTGCCAGCTGTTACGCCACCATACTTATGTGGTCCACAGGTGTAATCTGCGAAATGATTGTTAAACTATCTCATGATTGGCACGAAATGTTAAATATCTCGCATGTATGCCATTGAAAAAAATTATATTTGTTAAAGTATTAATATGAAACATACTGTACTGTGTTTGAATTATTGCTACCTATAACAGTTATATATTTTGTACTTATCGCTTTTATAGCTTTTTCATACTCAAGACCATTAGTATTTTATTCATAGTCGTTGGGTTATATTTGTCTTACTTTTACTACCCATCTTACGTAGCGCTCATATTGCCACAAGGGTGACAGTTCCGTAAGTAACTATCTAATATCGTATTCTTACTTTTCCTCATTTAAATAAGCAATCTGTATGCATGGAGCGTTTGTGACGATAACGAGCACAATAATGAAACTCTTAAATTTTTCAGCGAGGTAGACCAAGTTAATCATTTATTAATTAATATGAGTAGCGCCGGCGTTGTCATTTCGATACCCAGCGACATAATCGCTGGAGAGTTGCGCAAACATCAGAATGTAAAACACGATACCGTTTAGCCAGTTAATTAATTGCCGTGACCGGGACTAGAGAGCCAAAAGCTAACAGCGATCGTCGCGAGCTTGTTATGGAAATAATGAGTGCGACCGCAAACAGCCTCCCCGGTCGCTGCACAAGTTGTTCCGCGCCTTAATGCCTCCGCGTCGCTAACCCGCCGTTTTATTGTTACATCCGATCCTAGACTATGAATTGGAATTGCGACGACGACGTCGGCCGAGACAAATTTTATTTTCATTTTTAAACATTTTCGAAAGGCAGGAGAAATTTGACGGTTTGCATGCAAGTGAAATTAATGTCACGGCATTAACAATTTCGCCGCTCTACATTAAATGATATAATTTCTAACTATAAATTATTATGGTCGTTATCGATAATGGTCTAAAAACTTCTATTTAAAATTCAATGGGGCAATTCTGCCTTGGTCTGATTTTATTTCATATTGTTTTTTTTTTCACAACCTATGAGATGAACAGAAAAGCCCGCATTTTCTTAAATTAATAAATTTTCTCACTGAACAGAATCTTGTAAAGGATATGACATGATATAAAACATTTCCTTTCGGCACGTGGGTTTATTGGGGTAGTGTGATTGAGGTAACCTGCGACGAGACATGTCACTTGATTTAATTAAGAGCCGCTTTACCGCTCGTTCCTCCCAAGCTAACGCTCTATACGACGCCCTGGTTAATTTCGAACGGAGTCATCCCGCCTGAGATTTATTTCAATATAGTACGTCTTTACCGACTTAACTACCCCTCTTACACCCTCGTGACGTGTAAAAAGATAAGATTATAAAGCAACAGATACTACAGCATTTCGTCTTGGATATAAATTTTCGTTGTTAAACTATTGACACAAGTCCAAATTTAAAGAGAACTTTAGAAAGGGTGAAATTTCTTAAATCCACCAGTGATTGTGCACGCGGTTAGGTCAAATAGTCCTCATATTTCAGCGCGGAATCTCTTACAATTTAACAAATCGAGTCTATTTGTAACACTTGAACCCGCGTTTTCACCTCGGGTTTTATCTCTGATCCAACTATTTAGCTTGAACATATCGCTAAACATTTTTATAATGTAAAAAAGTAGAAAAGCAAAATTAGATATATTTTATGCTTTAATTATGCGAGTGAAATTCGTTGATTCGCCGTTTATTCTTTTCAATTAACCGACTTTTATATTGGTGGTGAAATTGACACGAATAATTTGCATCAGTATTTTACCGTTTCTTGCCATACATTTTAAGACAAACATTAAGTAAAAAGTTTGTTAGACTTATAAATAATTTCACTTTTTTGTTGTATAAAAAGTATGAAGGAATAATTAGCTAGCGACTTCAAATTTCCGATGTTGGCATCTAATGCGCTACTCGTGTTGGCCGTCATCACGCGTCGCGGGAAAAGTTCGTTATTAATTCACCTTCTTTCAACTCTGACGCTTTTACTCGCTTAGAGAGAGAGCCTTTACTTATCGAGAATCTACGTACCATTTTAGATGAATTAGAAAATGTTATTGTCGTTGTCACCTCCTAAATTACTGACTTGTGACGAGAAAGAACTGTATTTGAAAATATTGTCCTTAAGAACATGTCAACTGTATGATAACAAAAATTGTACCTTTGTAATCTCATAAGTCGTAAGTAGCAAAACAGTGATGAAATGAGAAAATGACAAATTTTATACTACTACTTTCATACCGCAAATTTCAAGGTATGTATAGCAGTAAAAGTTGTTGGCGCCTTTAAAAAACCGAATAATAATTAGAAGTGTATCGAAATTGTGGATTCTATTTATTAATATTGTCAGACAAGTGAGAAATGTTCTATCACGTTACTGCACGTCATACCACCGCGTATTGATTACTTACGTATAAAATGCGTTAGTTCTTGGTGATTAAGGCATTCCACAATCGGCAATCACGTGGTGGCTAAAAAGCGTCCACGCGATGTTGATTGTGACATTGTCTGGTGCGGGTGGGGCTCCGGGTGCAGGGCAAGCGCCGCCCGTGTTGGGATGCGCCGGCCACCCGCATTTGCGATGCAAATTGTTGCGCCCGCTGCAGCGCGCCAGTGCTTCGCGCCTTACTTGCTGCAACCATCACAATTATCATGAAAAATATTCATTTGTCTGCCTATATATACCGCTTTAACATAATGACGGTTATAGTTAACGCTAACATTTTTCAGATGCTAGTGTTATTGCTTGTGTAAACCGATATCTGTATCTACTGTTAAACCGTTTTCTGTAATAACGGGAATTCAATAGCTAACTGAACGAGATGTAAGAAGTTCGTGTGAAGTTTCGTGAGAACCTAGAGCTGCTTGGCAATACACTGAACGTTATCATATTTCAAACGGTTTCGCAAAACGAATAAATAAGAACGACGGCAAGAAGCGTGCGGTGAAACCGAGTCAAAGCGTGGGTATTAGAAACGCTCCGATTACCACGCTGAGACAAGCTATGTCACAGCCGCCTCGTCCCTCCGTGGGGGCCTCCAGCATATTTAGAACATATATTTTTTTATAATTAGTGTTATCTGTACTGCAACTAGAACTACATTCAGTTTTCTTAAAAAACCTAAGTAAGTTTGAATCAATGAAAGGTGATAGTGAGGTAGCCAAGTGGCATGTAGAACACAGGTACCGCTGCTGCCGGCTTGACCGCGTTCCACTAACGGTATCCACTCCGAAGCATTTCTCCGGCTCGTGGCACACTTCACGCGTACATTCACCTCACCCATCTCTTTGCGTGTGTTTGATGATATTAACTACTATCAGACCTTTACTAGATATGTATATATGTAAAATCTAAAAACATTTAAAAATTATTATTAAACAAAACGTTGAATTCTATAATTATCGTTGACCATTATTATAGAATTTGAATTACCATATCTTGTTTTGAATTAATATCAAGGTTTAATATGTATTGATTTGTAAATATCTGCCAGTAGTAACAACAAATTCAATGAAAACTGAACCTATTGATTAAGAAATTAGTACAAAATGAAGAAATTGACTAAGGTAATGAATTCGGATCAAAGTGCCGTTAGAGGTTGTCGAACTATAATTTCTTTCCGCTTGTTGAATATACACAGTTAGAAGAACTTTTTGTTTTACAGTTCTGTCATTGGAACACCCAAGACTACGGAACAATCCCTTACAGTTTTATAGGATTATACTGTTGTATCTTAAAAATCAGATACATGATAAAACTGTTTCACAAATGGTAATATAAATTACGTTCTCAAAATCTTCCACTTTAGTTTTTGGTAAGCTATTAAACAGCTTTTTGCTTAATATTTTTTAAAATAGAAGTTTTTACTGCGATAACAGAAGAATTAAGGAAGCCATTTCGCTATCCCTCTACCACGTCGAGCGGTATAATTAGATTGACTTCGCTCATTCGCTTTTCGTTTATTT
The DNA here is from genome assembly GCA_948477245.1 of Thumatha senex. Taxonomy (NCBI): domain Eukaryota; kingdom Metazoa; phylum Arthropoda; class Insecta; order Lepidoptera; family Erebidae; genus Thumatha; species Thumatha senex. The sequence goes on from OX419726.1 coordinate 25,331,245, forward strand.
TCGAAAATGAGCTTGCTACTTTAGTACCTTACCAATTGTTTCTTATTTGCGTAGAAAACAAATGTATCTAAAATGAGATTTTAAAGTAATAAATAATTTGATTTATTTTACCCAGCGCCAAAATTCATATTAATTATATATTTCTAAATATTGATAAAATATACCTAGTTATAGAACAAATTTACGTACACAAAGAGATTTATCATAGATGGGAAATTGAAGTCACGACCTCCTGTTGCGTTCGGGTCAGATCTGGTACTCTAGACCAATAGGTCAATTGAACATACAAACACAACGACATTGATTGTATACTTACTAATAAAAATGTTGTATGGTCGTCAAGTTAACCCAGTATGTAATAATTTTAAATTATTACATGCTATCTATTAGGTAATATACTCAGTTAATCTAGTAAACGAGTATGGCAAGCTGTTAAACCCCGGAGGTCATTGCGTTAAGGGTTCAGTTAGTGAGAAATTGAAATGGAGGTGCGACCCATGTCTAAACGTGCCATTTCATTACGTGGCCTCGTTACCCGCCTATGTCCATACCATCACATAGAGACCCAGCAATATACCATCGGTGACCTCGCGCCAAATACTTGCACTATGAGTCGCCGCCCGCCCTGTTATATGTTCATGCTTATTATGTTTTGTAAGGATTTAAACCCAAAATACTTTTACCTAAATTCCTTCGAAAGACTTTATTATTTCGCCTAGGTAATATATTACTTTTTGAGAATTGCTCAAAATTAAAGTCTGTAAAAGTGAATTATTGGTTTCTGGAGCATTATACCGGCACATTTGTAAGCCACCGCCTGTTTCTTGCGTGCGTGTGATTACACTGCCGTATAATATATTCACATTTTCACCACCTTCGCATCCTTAATTTTTCTTTTTCTTGTTTACTATGTACTTAGGTACTATTGCTACGTTTCTGATAATTCCTTTGTGTTACCTATGGTAAAATAATATGACGTACGCCATTGAGTAAGTGCTTATAATTAATATAGGTAGTACCTCATTTTACAATGACAGACAAATTATATAGCAATAAAACATAATTTTAAAATAACGATCTATTAAAATTGCAGTGCCTAATCCGTCGTTCATTACTTTTACAGTATTGTATGACAATTTGTTCGATATGTTGACATTTTAGAATGAGCTATTCAACACAAAAAAAAATCTATTCAAACCATAACCAACAGTTCCTTACATAGCTTAACATAAGCGCGTTCAAGCAAACAAACTCTTCAGCGTTATATATTAGTATATATAGGATAAGACTATGATTACTCAGATTTTTTATGTAGAGATTTTTCCAAAGTCATAAAAAAGAATCGCCGGCATGGGTAGCGAAACGCCATGCATACATATTACGGCGTAATCAACGCATGTAGTGCAAGCCTTACCTCGTCCGCATGACCAACTTACTGTATCACACGTGCATTTCGGTCATTGATTTAGGGCCATTACCATTCAGATCAACTAACTGCTATTGTTCACCTGAAATTAGGATCAAGCTATTAATTGTTACGAAACTGTGTTACTGCAAATAATCTTGCGACACATTAGAAGAAATTCTACATTTGCATATACACAAAATTATAAAAGTTCTCAAAACGAAAGTGCATGAAACTTGGCTGTACTAATTTCAAAGTGAAAGTTGCCACAAAGCGGTCACGCGTGTCACTCGAGCTCATAAAACGAATACAAAACCCTAAAACCCTTTTCGCTCGCATCTATTCTTTGTTATTCTGCTTAGTCTTTAGCGCTCGATCTACTAAGAATATTTAACATATTTTTGCAGTTTGTGTAAATCTTGTTTACTCGCATTATATAGTGACGGTAAACATGTCCGGCTAAAGAAAGCTGCCGCGGTGACGAGGCGTTGTCCAATGAATCGATGAAAATTTTGTGTATTATAAAACCATAAAGAATATAGGAAGTATTGAATGTATCCCTATTATGAAAATCCTTGTTATTCCTATTTTAATGTAATGTAACCCTAAGGTAAATATATTACGTAGCCTTCATGGGGTGAGTTGTTAGGGTATGACAGCTAGGTGTGGCGCAAGTGCCGTCGTCGCTGCCGAGCTCGTGATGGTGTTTTTACGATTGGGGTGCGCCTCTGCACGGGCGCGCCTGCTAATTTTGATAAAAGCACCGTCCGACCGCACCCGGCCTGTCGCCGTCACCACTGCGACCAATAAATACTCGTCTATATCGCAAATATAGACTGAAACGGACGGATACGGAAACTTCTTGCGAAATATGGACTGTGTAAACTTTCTCCTATATTTAAAAACTATCTATAGGTATATCTGAATAAGAGTTTAAACTAGGAACAACGTCTAGAATGTTGTGTAGGTACGTATTCGTATAGACCACGACATATCTAATAGCAAATTTATTCAATCACTATAGATATAAAAACAAGAATATTGACACTGATGCCTTTTTATCATTTAAGTAACATGATATTTCGTTCGACACATAATATTCTAATATCACAAATCATCAGTTATTGTTTTATGGTATTGTTAAAACTACCTGATACCTCTTCTATTAAAGCATAGCTCTGGTTTGATATATTGACTATTATTATTTGATTAACCAGCTTTGCCCTGCGGCTCCGCTCGTGACGTGACATACATCGAACCCCTCGGTAGCACCCTTTTAACTCACACATGCCCATTGTTCGTTAGTTTTACTATGTTTGGAACTATCCAATTTGTTAACATTTATTGTTCTGTACTCCTTTCTCTTAGGTAGTAACGTAAACCTTATTCTATAAATGGGCTATCCAACACTAAAATATATTGTCAATTTGGAGCAGTATTCCAGAGATTAGGCAAACATACCAACTCTATAACTTAATTCGAAAACTTAGTAGATAAAACCATTCTGTAAATTACACGGTTGCTTTGCAAAAGCAAGGCAACATCTATATACATACAAGTTATGCAATACAAACAAAATACGTCCGATAATGTCCTTAAAGCAAAGGCATCAGCAGAAATATTTTAACTTGGCTGCCGTGATAACTGTTTTTATTTTTAAATAAATATTACAACCAGCAACCAGCATTGTGGCGACAGGCCGAGTGAAAGTCCACTACTGTTATATTAACAGTTGGTATAAATTGAAGTTGAGATTAGTTTTCTTATCTCGTATTAATTGAAATGTACAAAACTTAAATAAATCTTTAATATATATCCTATGACTTTGATACTTGGTTTATATTATAACCAGTCATGGTGTAACCTTGTCGATGATCCACCTTGACTGTTAAGTAGAGATTAAATACTTAAGTATTATATTGCAGTGATAAGTATTTCCTTACTAACATGACATTTAATGTTCATAATAATATTATTCATCATCGTAGCATCAGTCACGGAATTAGGCCCAAGAGTCATAGAATCTGTGCCAACCTCATCAGAAATGGCAGTGACGTAGGCGCCGATAGAGCGGTTGGCGCAGCAACGACTATCGTTTCCACCCATACCGAAATACAAAAGGATCAGACACCACATACCTCTGTACCATCTGTTCGATTTAGACGTATTCTAGAAGACGCTAAGATGAACTCGCATTATATTTGTACTTTGCTCAGTGGTCCAAAATTATTGATGTTAAGGGTAAGGTGCTTAACTGCTTTTCTAACTCAAAGATTTACTGTTGTAAAGAGCCGATAAATAATGTTCTGATCCTTTTAAGGCATATTACAAATAATACTCTATACTAACTCTGAGTAAGGATTTGTAACACGGCCCTTAGATAATAAGACGGCATTAAAGACGATTGCGTAGTTTATAGGTACGCTGCGTCATAAATTCATAACATAATAGCTTCGGATATTTATTAACTATTAACACCTAGATTAATATGTAGTTTCATTTTGACATAGCATATCTCCTCACGCAACTAAACTTTAAATATTAAAATATATCTCCACTTACTATCCATCAGTATCCGAGCGTCTGTCCCTGTTGCGTCTCGCGACGCCAGGGGTCCGCCTTCTAACTTTTTCTCCTCTACTTCGCACAGTCGTCGGTATCCCCTGTAGTGAAACCATTGGCAAAGTGTCATCCCTTGCGACGTCAAGCCAGCACTTCTTGGGACTCCACACCTTTTTTTTATACCACGGAGGTGGCAGACAAGCATACCTGATGGAAAGTGTCAACCGTAGCCTATGGACGTTTGCAACACCAGAGGTGCAGCACTCGCGCTGCCGACCGTTTAAAAACTTTCTTAGACCCCTTTTGAAGAACCCCATACTGTAGACTTTCGGGAAAACCTAGGCAGGGAGCTCATTCCACCACCTACGCGAAATAAAGCCTCTATCGGACCTAACCGGATGTGAGCGCTCCAGACGCAAAGTGTGAGGGTGAACACACTGTCTATGGCGAGCGGTGCGATGATAGAACATTACCGGGACCCAGCGAGGCTGACATGGCCAGATATTTGTTTCCCACGTAGCCCGGCGGTTGCCGCAAGACGACCATACCAGCGAAGGCGACACTTTGGCAACTTATCCGCAATGTCACGGACGTTAAGGTTGCCGCTGATACGAGAGTCCCTCACAGTGTCTATCCGCGTGATTCCACACATCAACCGCATCATATTCATTTCTGTTACACGCATTCCTGCTTGTGTTGCTCCAATATTGGCCACGTCTCACTGCCATGACAGGACACTGAGGACAGGGGGCCGAGTCTGCTATTTCAATCGTGTCGAAATAAATCGAATATGTCGGTCAATAGGAAGCCGCTGGTACAATTTTGACAGTTTTTCGTAGTCTACTGTTAACAACCGTATTCCAATACATCTTACTCCGCTTTCTATCGGTCGGCCGATAGAATTCTACTTGCATTTTTGGTAGTCTACTAACATTTTGTTCTATTCTACGGCTTGTCAATAGTAGACTCGGCCCTCAAGTATGTTGGTTATATCTCCTACTTACTATATATTGACGCATATTATCCCCGAAGACAGGCAGGTAGTATTATACGGTGGCGTATGTGGTATTCTTATGCAACTGCCGCGCTGCGTTCTCGGGCATGATTCTCTGGTGTGGGATAAATATTTGTGTAATTTGCAAATGTTTCAGAGTTTGTGTTTTCCTATGTATAATTTGTATGAATTCAGAAATATTTAAATTTGTTGTTTGTTTAACGCTAGATGGCGCTGTGTAAAGCCGAATGTCACAAAAATATGTCTTACATATCACATCAGTATGCATTTTTGTCCAACGCAATTGGAGGTGAGAATGTGACGACTTTACGTACCTTCCCAATCACGGGTTACCCATCTGAGAAGTCATAGCGGAAGATGCTTAACGCACTGATCGTTTATAGAACTTTGATTAGCGGAGCTACGAGTTTTAATTAAAATATAGTTAGACTATATTACATTAAAATTTATAAACTTCAGTGATGATGACAATTGTCGAGGTGTATGTCGTGGGCGGTTGTATAGTATACAATGTTTGACTTTACCTAGTACTCAAATACGTTTCTTGAACTTCAAGACATAACTTATTTATGTATAACATAATGTAATTAATTTTATGTAATATCATTATAAAAGATCTCAAGAAGATATTTGGGTTGGGCGTGTCGATGTGGGTGTGGCGGAGCTCCGCCCAGTCCTGCCACGCCCTCGCCCTTTGCCACCTTTTCGCTGAAAGTCTGAAAGCGCTGTTTCGTGTAGGTATTCAATCAACTAAGTAATCAGGATTAAAATGGAGGCATTGTTTTTGGCAAACACTCAATCGAACAAGCCGCAAATGTTTAATTTAAATATCAACCTCTCCCTGTATTTAAAGTTAAAAATTATATCATAAAAAAATATTCACAGTCGCAGTATGTTATAATTATTAATTAACACTAGTCTTATCATAAATCCAATATATCTAATTCTTGATGGATAAAAATAATTATTTTATGACTTAAACTTATCCTTTCTCATAACTTTTTCATTTTTGGATATTGTTGTTTCAAGATGCAAGCAACAATATCCATAAGTGATGGTTGATGAAGATTATAGAAAGGAAATGATAAAAATAAAATAACCCATTAAATTTTATAACCAGAAAATTTAGAATTGTCCAGTAAACTATATTACTTGCTGTATTTGTAGTTAACCTATACTGAAGTTTCATTACATTTAGCTGTTTATAAGAAAAGAAACGAATATCGCAGAGGGATAGCCCGCGGGGCAGATAAACTCGTTAGAGCAAGATAGGCACGCCAACAGAGGCATCGTAGTGGTGGCAGCGGGCACGCCACAACCGACGATATCCCTGTAATCTTGTTGTGACTCCCGACCCCGTCGTTTCCGATTCTCTCTAAATTACCTTTTGTACGTACTTGATCACTTGATCGACAATCTAATTCGTTAGAAAATAAAACGATTTTTATCTCAATTTACGATGCTCTTCTAAACTGTTTGGAAAACAACTGAAGCAGACATTAGAGACCAAGGTGTTAGGTTTGCATGGAGCACGTAGCACCTCGTCAAATCGCCACTAAAAGCTTCTTGTTGACGTAGCGTTCAATTCAAGAGGAACTACGTTCTTGTCCTTATAATTGATTGCTTTGTCGCGTAATTTGTTTGTCGACGACGACGACGGGCGGAGCGCGATATTCTCGCGGGAGAGCAGAGGTGCGTCCTCTCGTCATCTTGTTGTAAATAATTAATAATATCTACATCTGGCAACCCCCACCCTTATTTTCTTTGTCGGTCGCTATCATTATACACTAACTGCTACATGTCCATCGTGAATCATGACTCAGCATTACTTGCCTGGTAACGTTGATAAATCGTTCTACATTAGGTGTGAACATAAAAGTAAATTGTACATAATGAAAGTTTCACCATATTACTCTATTCCTGTGAAACTTGAATGATTGTTTCCATTCTTATTTCCAAATAAAAATCAAATGGCGTATACTTGCGTCTCAACCCGCATAGTAGTTAGCCAGGGTTGAGCTAAGCACGATCTCGCGTCCCGTCACTAATAACCCCGTAATTGGTATCGAAGCTCGCCACCGCCGGATTACTGAACGTCTAATTGAATGCGAGACGCTTCCTTACCACGTCGGTGGCGGCTTCTGTACCTTCTCGTGACACAGTAGCTGGAACGATTTAATTTCGTTGCGGTCAAGTTAGTCTGTTTTGCGCGCGTGTACAGGCTACATGCCGACTATACAGCACACTGCTCAATTACGCCGCGCCGTCTCGATGAATTAAATTGCCGTAGCATCCGGAACTCAACGCTTTAGAAGATCAAACGGTATCCCCTACCCTAAGAATGAGACTTTAGATTTAGCAGCGACGCCACATCAAACTTTACGATGGCAGATTATCATTTTGTATCAATTAGCTAATGAAAAATGAAATTGGCTGTGGTAATGTACTCCCGTAATTAAAATTACGATATCTCGTGGATGTCTGTTTTAAGTAATATATTAATGGAGTGCAACTTCTTATCTTATCAGACTAAAATCATCCTTAATGTACAGATTTACGAATCCACATAACAATCAACTTTTTCTAATTATTTTATATTTATTCACGTATTAAATTCGTATTGAGAATATTGTCGTACCGACTTAACACACTCAAACAGCCCGCTAATGACTGAGTACACGGTCCTAAAGGTCTCGTCTTTCTCTATTTCGGAACTTATCACAGTATCGTGGTCCACGGCCTGTTTTAGCGCTAAAGTGACATTTTGATGAGTCAAGTGATTATGTGGACTAACGGGCGCGATTTTATATTATTAACCCATTTAGATTTGTGAATACAATAAAAGATACACAAAATTTCTACCTCCAATTCCTTCAGTACAATGGACATAAAAAAATTGCGTATAGGCGAGTGTTTATAACAGTCATCAGATTATGTTGTAATATAAGCGGAGCACCATTATGTTAGAGTGCAGACAGACACAGCGGCACGCCCTGCTCACTATATTTACTTAGAGTTGGCCACTGACTGAATCTCTGGACTGTCGCCAAATTATCTCTCTCATCAGGTAGATAAAGTCCACACATTTGTAATGACATCACACACCTATACTTGTACTCATACGGGTAGTGAATCATCTCATTCAAAATATAACTTACTACTCACTGAAAATATTTTATATTGCTTTTACAATTCCAAACATTTGCGTTTTACGTTAAAGAAAAATGTTTACTAGAAAAATATGAAAAATATGGATTTTCCTACAGCTACTCTTTCCAAAGCAACACGTGCGTCAGGCACCATGAGCTCGGTTATTAACTTTTTAAACGATTGCGTTAATTAGCGCACTTCACCACGTCTCGCCCTCGAGCGTACTACAGAACCAGAACCGCATTGTGCACAGATAAAAAGTGCAATACACGCGCTCCATTATTAATTAAACCGTTATGCGTTGTGTCCAGTGTGCTTGCTTGGCCCATAAGCTTGTCACACAGGCAGGCAAGCAAATCAATAGACGACTATTATTGGTAAGCAAATGTGCTCGCTCGTTTTGTTCAGTATCGAAAACAGGAGATCTGGGGGCCGAGTGTACCATTGACAAGCCATGGAAACAGAATTGCTGTTAATAGCTGTCAAAATGTTAGTAGACTATCAAAAATGTAACTGACAAGCGGCCACTGGTGCGGTACATGTTAGTAGAATTCTATCGGGCGACAGATATAAGTCTATTGGAGTACGATTGTAATAGTAGACTACGAAAATGTGATTACGACTAGATTTAGACCACAATTATTTGAAATAACATAAAAAGCTACAACAATAGTTTTCTTTTGTTACAGCAATTATTCCGATCACAGCAAGCCGCGGCGGCAGGAGGTCAAGCGGCGGCAGCTCAGCTTCAGTTGCTGCAACAACAACAGCAGCAACAGTTTCAACTGCAGCAACAGCTAGCGGCGCAACAAGCGTTCACACAGGCACCGTACGTAATAAACGCCGGGCAAGAGGGTGCGCCATACGTGAGTGCACTAATAGCGGGCGTGCCGCCGTACTATGGGGTGGCGGCACCGTGGGGCGTGTACCCGGGGCTGGTGGCGCAGCCGGCGCAGCAGCAGGCGCAGCAGCCGCGCCGCCCGCTCACCCCGCAGCAGGGCGAGCAGCAGGTGAACGGGCAGGGCCAGTATGTGATCCCGTACTACGACCCCGGCTCGCTGGTGATGGGCGGCCGCAATGGCACGCCGCTGCGCCTCGTGTCGCCAGGCGGCGTGCTCGCGCCGCGCCAGTACCAGCCAACGCACCCCAGCGCCGCCGCGCCGCCTGCCGCGCAGCAGTCGCAGCCCGGTGAGTGCGCCGCCGCCACACCACCACCCACCCACACAGACACTCACACTACTCGCTCACTGATTCAAAATTTTATCAAGTAATCAATAAGATCCTTATCGCGCTATTATTTGATTAAATATCGCATCTTTGTCATGACGATTCACTTGTACGTTAGATGTACAAAAATGTTACACTCGTGTGAAACGGCAATACATCTCCATTGATTATGTGCTCGATGGCTTTAGTACACATCATAATCATGACAGTAAGCCACACGCTGGCATAGGAAGGACACTGTGCGGTCAAAGTAGCGTATGTAGTGTGGCTCGCTGCGGATCATGGTGGAAAGCCTATCTTGTGTAGTTCTGTACTTGTAGAATACGTGGTAGAAGGAAAATATCGGAATAAAGTTATAACCGTGTCCTGCCGACAATGCAAAATGTTTAGATTTTCGGGTTCCATATTCGCGGGTCATCGCGCAATGTAAAAGACATAGGGCCTACAGCTGAAGCATACCGTTTTCAGGGAACACATTCTATCCAGGCTTCGGTAAAGCTATTGAGCCTCGTCAGATTCTATAAAAATAATTGAGAGGGTGCAGCCGAACGTTTAACGATATAAGCTAACTATAAAATGCTTATGAAAATTTGAAACAGTGAGCCTATTGCTAATAATATCTACGATTATGTATATAATTTACATTCTTCTCTTCATGTTCAAAACGTGTGTCTAACTTAAAATTGACGCATGGCGTGTTTATAATTACTACTACTACCTACTCTGTAGACCAACTAGTCTAAATCATTCGCATTTTTGTAGAAACAATATATTTTGCGATTAATATGTATATAGAATAACAATAACTAATTGATTCCACTCTATACTCGCCGTTTACAATAGTACATTCAATGTAGTTTTATTGTAAAATCTATTTTTTTTTGTTTAGCAATGTACTATCGTGATGTTGGGATACTGACAGTTGCTTCAAAGTTTTCATGTCATTATTTAGAGAGTAACTTACAGATATTATTTCTTACAATGTGTTTTAGTCTAGTGTACATACCTTTTTTTGTGAATATCGATAGTAGAATCGTTTTTTCCATACATTTGTGTATATATTTTTATCTTTAAAATAGTACCCAGATTTGGCTATTCATATAAATTTTTTTTTTTGGTAAACTATATAATATAAAAATGTATTTTAAATTTGTAATTGCTCTATAACATGTGAACTATTTGTAGTCTGTTGAAAAGTAGCAAGCGCACTATTACATTTTAAGATTAGAAATATCAGGATTTAGGTAATCTTAAAAGGTTTCGTAAAAGAAGCACAAATGGCGATTCATAACGCAGTGCTAGTGCCAGCTTTGCTTTACGGTAGTGAAACCTGGGTATGTCAGTTAAATAACATAGAGATTATAACAAACAAGTGCAATAAATTTTGGACCTTAATAACATTTCAATAATAACATATTCTTTGACATCTATAGATGACACTGATCACGCATATTATAAAGATACGTGATGTTGTGCTTTGTCGTTAAGGTAGAAAATTGTTTTCACTTGTTTTTTATAACTTGTAGGCGATACTCATTTCACGGCATTTAAGACCTTAGCGACATAGTAAAAGGTCATGTATTTTTTTTAAAAGTTCGTTAGTTTTTTCTGATATTTATATATTTTTATTGATGTTTATTTGTTTTTACCGACTAACAGTCCAATAAAACCACGCCAGATGAAATTGCGTAATCTACATGGCTATTGAAGTGGTCATTTTGGGAAGTGGACGAAATGGGAAGTAGTCAATCTAAGAAAGTAGTCATTACAGGAAGCGGTCATTTTGGGAGTGGTCGTTCTGGGATGTGGTCCTTTTGGGAAGTGGACCTTATGGTTCTAAACGGACCGAGGATATTGTATAAATTTTAAGAATACATGAAGTTTGAGTATCAGACATTATGCGCCTAAGCCCGTCTTGCTACGTAGAAAAGTGAAGTTCCCGGCTGTTTGCGTCTATGGGGATTCCATAGCCTTTGGCATGACTCGCACCAAACTAAGTCCTAAAATCCAAACGATAACTGAACCTAGCAGCAAAATAAAAGTGAACCTTGGATTGCAAATCTAGGAAGACTTTGGAAGCGACTAGTCAAGTGAATAAGAAGTCGACTTGATTCGCGTGCGATGGCTTACTATGATTATGAATTGTTTGCCGAGTTTACAAGGGGATAGGGAAGCATTGAAGGTAAATCAAAAGCCAGTCCAACCAACGAATGTTCTCTGAATAATCTTTCATTTAAATCCACTTTCATTTCCGTATCAGCAAAAAAGAGTGTTCTCTCACTGTGCTAAAGAAGAGGCTCTTAATTCTTTGCAGAAATTTTCTTCGCAGAGTACTTTGTATGGATTGGTTAAGGCCCTATATTACCTCGTTTTCACTAAGAAACAAGTATTCTGCTGTTATATACAAAACTTAATACAAAAATTGAAGCGCTTGTGGCAAGCGGTCTTAGTGTTCTGTAAACGATCACTGAGTTACGCAACTTTCACTATGGCTGGTCCTCGGATGGGTGACCACTTTGTGGCATTTACATTTGCGAACGTTTCCGTGCTTCGGAAGGCACGTTAAGCCATTGGTCCCGGTTGCCAGTAAAATGGCAGTCGCTAAGCCTGGTTGAAGGCCTTATGGGCAGCTAGAAAAATTTCAACAGCGGGTAGCCACAACCTGCGTCTGTCTACTTCAACACGGCAATGGGCTCACCACCTATTTCGTGGGACAGAAATCCACACGGTGAAAAGTGGGCATATAATATGCATCTGCCACCCCTTCGGGGATAAGGCGTGATGGATTTTTATTTATTTTATATACAAAACTTGTAGAATACTTTTCAAAAATCAATCTTGTCGACTTATTTGTTCTATACATGTATTGCAATTGTCTCAAACATTGTTTCGTTCAGGTGAATCACCTGATTTAACAAGTTTGCAATACAACAAGTTCTAGAGTGAAAACAAGCAACGAAAACATTGCATAAAATTTGTAAAATACATGGATTATGCCATGGTGAAAACGAGGGGTAAATTATACCATAATTATATTAGCTTGGAAGCACCTTCTATACAGGGTCATTTGTAAAACACCAGCAACCTTCTAGGAGTAGATAGCCAACGTCATAACCAACAACGTTTGTTCTACCACTTTTGGCAATTCTTTACACAGCGAGTACTATCGTACATTGAAACTTCGAGCTTCGTCATAAGTTTTCGCTCTTGGATTCGCTTAAAAGAACTCCTGGGTCTCTTTTTCGTCAAGTACTGCGTGCGATGAACGATGGATATGCGCGCATCAATGCGGTTGAAAAAGGTCAAGCTCAAAGGTGTTATGATCGGTCCTCCCCCATTCCCTGTGATTTTCACGAGTTGTGTATTTGAGAGAGAGAGATATAATTGAATCAGTACATTAAATAAAGGTAAATTTAAAAAAATATATTTTCAAATAAAAGTATAGTAGTATAATTCTTTTCAACATGTTTTTATGATGTTAGCTACCTAGTCCTAGCAGGTTGCTGGTGTTTTACAAATGACCCTGTATAGTTCGTTGTAGCAATAAATTCCTAACTATATACTGTGATACGAGATCTCCACAATTCCACGTCGAGGACCTCATTCAATCCAATTCAGCTCCTGGAAAAAGAGCAATAAATGCCATCTTATGTGTGCACTATTAGTTTATCTGGTGATTTCCCTGAGAGATCAACCTGTATATTATCAGTTATTTTGATATTACAAACACACTTTAATTTTGTTTATTTGTGTAGATGTTACTGTATAAGAAGCAATATAAATTTATTACCAGTTGGTTGCAAAAATCAATTGCTATGGCAGATAATTTATAATGCTGTGTAAACATTAACTATAGAAACTTCATCATTGTGTACAATGATGAAGTTTCTGTAGTTAGTGTTTTACTTTTATGTCATCTATTCCACCTCAGTCAGCAACGTTACAACTAAATACTGTAATAGCTGTTGTAGGATAAAGATGTACACGTGTCTTCTATTTTTATATTTAAATTTCTTAATTTAAGTAAGAAAGATAAAAAGAGAATAAAAAGAAAGAATGTTTTACTGTTCACTCTTTTGAAACCATGACATGGCTCACACCGACTTGGTGCCGTCTGTAAAATCACTCTCGTAAATTTAAAACTAGAAGTCGCTCGCGGTTCCTGCTGGGTCATGTTTTTCGAATTCACCCATTTACCACAGCGACTTTTTCCTTCGGGATAAAAAGTCTATATAAATCCTATTTGTTAATCAGGGGTGTCAGCCTTTATAAATCTGTTCATTTTTTGTGAGTCTGGTTACAAAACAGGTTACAGATTGTACAACAGATTAGCCCTAACCCATCTTCACGAACGCGTATCCTTTAGACCTAAGTGAGAGTCGGAGAGGACAGATCGCCAAGCTTCACTATCCATGTATCAAGCCTTTCTACTCTGGCTCTTTCTTCCCTCTACATACTAACCATAAATATTCTTCGTCAATCGTTCCTCACTCATTCTTTGGACGTGTCCAAACCAACCAACTTGTTCATGGTAATTGGTTTGGTATTGCAAATATCGTTTGTAATATTTTCCAATTAATGCAAAAATCTAATGATCCGATAAAATCATTGTTTTCTTCACAATAAATTTCATGAATAAATGAAATTGGAACTGAATGCTTGTTAGGTGCAGCATAGGTAGGATTGTTGGTTTTATGGATATAGGTATAATAATAATCAAGTTAGCCTTCGAAGCGCTCGTGGCCCCGCGGTCTCAGTGTTCTGTAAACGATCACTGAGTTAAGCAACTTTCACTATGGCTGGTACTCGGATGGGTGACCACTTTGTGGCATTTACATTTGCGAGCGTTTCCGTGCTTCGGAAGGCACGTTAAGCCGTTGGTCCCGGTTGCCAGAAAATGGCAGTCGTTAAGCCTGGTGGAAGGCCTTATGGGCGGCTTAAAAATTTCAACAGCAGGTAGCCACAACCTGCGTTTGTCTATTTCAACACGGCAATGGGCTCACCACCTATTACGTGGGACAGGAATCCACACGGTGAAAAGTGGGCATATAATATGCCTCTGCCACCCCTTCGGGGATAAGGCGTGATGGATATTTATTTATTTTATTTTTTTAAGTTAGCCTTCCAAATACAATGAAATTTCATTCTTACTTCAAAACAACGAGTATCATTATGAACATTACGCTTTGTTCTCCTCAATACTGGAAGCAGACTTCAGTCTTCAAACATTGAATTATTGACTGTGTCGATAATATTATCTTGATCAAGTGCTTCTAGTTATATTGTTTTAAGCGAATGTCGTACGATCTCCCATTTTATCTTCGGTTGCTTACACGACATTCTTATCTGCAAGGTAACTGCACTTTTGCGGTAATTTTGTAATGTGATGTTAGCGCAGGTTCTAAGGTTCCAGTTTATACCATATCCATACAATTTCATTGATAACCTGAAAAGAAAGTAATCGCACATGGCTTGTCATTTCGTATTTGGTATTGAGATAAAACGAACTGCATAATATATCATGGCCAAAACCTTTTTTATGTTCTGCATTTTTAATGTGTAAAAGCAAATCAAAAATGCATTCTATGTTCAAGAAGTATATTTGGAACTATTTTCGTTGGAAATGTTATCGATGCAACACTAGCACTAAAAGTTTAAAAATTATTTTGTGACTGTCTGACTTTTAGTCGTATTCTGTACTTTTTTGTAGATTATAAGTGAAATATTCAATTATTTTAGCATAAATTACACTAAAGGCACTTATGATTAGAATTGTGTTTTAGGGACAGAGTCCCATATTATACTCCCTTAATTTTATATTCGTTTGATCTGTGCTTTGCTACTACCAGACTGATAAAATTCACAGTATAAATAATTTACACTCAACATAACAAATCAGCAAAGATTTGTTCAAGGTAATTGAATTCATGATTTAGCAGTGCAGGAACTTATAGATTATTAGTGGTTCTCATATTAGTGAAGTGATTTGACCAATATGGCCAGATTTTATTACTAACATATAATATTCATACACATAAAATAATACTACACCTCTTGAATACATGTACCTAAAAGTCATGTACTTGTAATTAATAACGATACTAACTACTTTTTCTAGTACTTAAAGCAACAATTGGTCACGCCACGCACTCGAAATGTAATTCTTATGTTATATATATGTTACTTGTGTATAAAAGTATACAAAACTACCTTTTCTGATTGCCACCGTCCCTGTCGTCACAAGTAGTTCGTCTCTATGGTATAGTCTATGTATTTTGTGTATCTACCGTTAGAAAATGTTATATAATTCGAGTTCGTCGTAAGAAAAGCGATCGAGTGCGGATGGTCAGAGTGTGAGAGCGGTGGTATCACAGCACCCGCACAGAGGTAGGTGCGGTGCAGTGGTGGTGGCAGTGTCCTGGAGCGTGGAGCGGTTTTTCGTGTTGTAGGTGGTGCGAGCGCCACGCGGCGCGACTCACTGGAGTTCGGCGCGGGGGCGGCGCTGCAGGAGTACGCGGCGCGGAAATGGGGCCCCTCGCCGCTGTCGCCGCCTCTAGGCGCCGCGCTCGGGCCCGTGGGGCTTCGGCCCGTGTCCGCCGCGCCCGGCGCCGAGACCGCCAAGTACAGGTGCACTCCGCCGCCACACCAGTCTTCACAACTCGCTTCACACAAACACACACACTACCTCAACCATACCCCTTCAATAACTGGGGGCCCAGTCTACTATTTCTGTAAACTAACACTGCAACATTTGTGAGCGTTTTCGGGCTTCGGAAGGCACGTTGTCCGTTGTCCCAGTTGCCAAAAACATGGCAGTCGTTACGCCAAGTTGAGAGCCTTATGCGGCTTGAAAATTTTCAACAGCAGGTAGTTACAACTTGCGTCTGTCAATTTTAACTCTACAATGGGCTCACCACCTATTACGTGGGACTGGAATGCACACGGTGAAATGTGGGCGTTTAATATACCTCTGCCACCCCTTCGGGGGATAGGCGGAATTAATAGGAAAGCGCCAGAATAGAATCGAAATCATCGTTCAATAGAAATCCGACGGACAATTTAAGTTTTCATAGTCCACTATTACAATTGCGCTCCAATTATTAGAATTCTATCGGCCGACCGATAAAATTCTAATAACACATGTTGCGCCATGATCCGCTCGTAAGTTGTTTTTCGATATAGAGTAGATATAGAAGGACTTTTTCTTGTAAAATAGACTCAGCCCCCTGAGCAATATACAACTCGATCGTCATTACTTTACACATGTCTCGAAACATCTTTCTCAGACATGTTGCAATCTAAGGCAGTCAGTTGTATTTTGAGCAATATTGTGGAAGGTGTATGATTATAGTGGAGTTCTATTAGAGAATTTGAAGCGACGTAATGAGGACACGGCGACTTTTGTACATTGTAAATATTTTTTTTGCCGATATTGTTTATAAAACACCTTTATCGTTAATTTTGTACAGAACCTCATTTGAGCATGTGTATTGATCGTTTAATTTTACCCATCCCTTGAAAATAACCGTTCCCTTCAATTGCTTGTGTTTATTTTTCAGAAGTGTGAGCAGTTTAGCGCAGGGTCTCACGTCAAACGGCATGTTCGGCTCGTCATCATCGCTACTGAGCAAACTGAGTGGAGTGGGAACTATATCAGGTGTGTACCAAGCGCTGCCTGCAGTTACCCAGATCTTTGTATAAATTGTAAATAGTTTGATGTATTATGTAACACACTAACTATTAATACTGAACATATTGTTCACAAAACTGTGATGAGACAGTCGTTTAATGTCGATATATGTCGTTAGTACAGTTCTCGTAGCAGAAATCTAGGAAAAGAAACTTGATCTAGTGGTCCAGCTAGTTTACGATTAACGCGTTTAAGAGTCTAGCTAGTTATTTAAAAAAAATACTACGATTTGAATACCTCTACTTGTGACGAAATACCAAACGTATTTTATACAGCTCTAGTGAACTTAGACATGGCTGATAAAGCACTATTTCTTGTTGGTAAAAATGACTAATTGAGTCTGCGAAAAATTGCACAGATTAACGGTACAAGTGTCGGTAGACGAATCCAACTATTAAATTAAAAAATTAAATATCCATCACGCCTTATCCCCGAAGGGGTGGCAGAGGCATATTATATGCCCACTTTTCACCGTGTGAATTTACCTGTCCCACGTAATAGGTGGTGAGCCCATTGCGGTGTTGAAATAGACAGACGCAGGTTGTGGCTACCTGCTGTTGAAATTTTTCAAGCCGCCCATAAGGCATTCAACCAGGCTTAACGACTGCCATTTTACTGGCAACCGGGACCAACGGCTTAACGTGCCTTCCGAAGCACGGAAACGCTCGCTAATGTAAATGCCACAAAGTGGTCACCCATCCGAGGACCAGCCATAGTGAAAGTTGCGTAACTCAGTGATCGTTTACAGAACACTGAGACCGCGAGGCCACGAGCGCTTCCAACTATAATTAACTATAATTTAAAAATATATAGCACAACTACTGTTAGCACTTAGAATATTCAAAGAGATGACAGTATGTAGTGTTTTAGTATCGTAATATTGTTGGTCAAATGTTCAGACAACCGTATCTCTTTCTTTTGTAATCCAATAAATCTGCTCGAAAAAGATAAAAATAAAACCACAGTTTTAACGCAAAGTTACTGAAAGTAACTTTTATGTTTATCGTTCCTGCGTTTAGTTGTTACAATGTTATTATAGCACTCACCAACACATCTGGTTTATATTTGTTTACAAAATCGATGTCTATTCTTTGCCAATTTGGTAACACGTGTAGGGAATTTATGAAGTGAAAAAAGTGGCACGTGCGTTCGATAACGTTGGCGTGTTTGGTTTCAGAGTTGGTAGGTGGTGGTGTAGGAGTGGGCAGCGTGAGTGTGGGCGGCGTGGGCGTCGGTGGTGTGGGTGTGGGCGCACTTGTGGGCGACAAACCTCCGGCCGGTCGCAGCCGTCTGCTCGAGGACTTCCGCAACAACCGCTTCCCTAACCTGCAGCTCAGGGAACTCGCCAACCATATTGTAGAATTTTCACAGGACCAACATGGCTCCAGGTAAATATCTGATTCGATATCGCAACTTTA
Organism: Thumatha senex; assembly: GCA_948477245.1. NCBI lineage: Eukaryota > Metazoa > Arthropoda > Insecta > Lepidoptera > Erebidae > Thumatha > Thumatha senex. Next base: position 25,349,712 of record OX419726.1, read on the forward strand.
ATGACTTCCAGATGAAACGTCCCATTTTGTTTTCATCGATTGTCGGCGAATTTATCAAACTAAAATAATTCTTTAAGATCGATTCCTGAAATATACTGGAGATGGAGGACTATTACCCTCCTATTGCTGACCTAGTATAGACTAATCCAGTCGTCACAATCTCGGTAACCCATGAGCGTAAATTTTGTCCATACCAGTAAGTATAGGACACAAACGGAAAACATTTAAAAGTGACTTACTGCCATTGTCAGAGGTGGGATGGAGACTAGATATCTATATATCTGCATACTTCATAAAACACTAACATAACTAGTTTCATCATATGAAATCTTGTGAGACCCTAAATTTTTAAATCTGTTAGTATCTTTCTCATTAATGAATATAAAATTTATAATAATATATGATTTCTTCGTTATTTTCAGATTTATCCAGCAGAAACTAGAAAGAGCTACAGTTCAAGAGAAACAAATGGTGTTCAATGAAATTATAGGCGCCGCGTATAGTCTAATGACGGATGTTTTTGGAAATTATGTAATACAGAAATTCTTTGAGTTTGGAACGACGGAACAGAAAACGACATTGGCACAAAAGGTAATGTATCAATTTCATAAATATTTGTTAGTTCAATCACATGTTAATAACTGTACTGTAAGAACCAAAAAAATCTGATACCTGTAGAATGTAAAAGTCAACTATTCTCTGGAGCTGTGTGTACACAACTTGATAATTATGAGTTATCTACTGAAATGTTAAAATGTCTAGCTAAGCTAATTTATTTGTTGAACCTCAAGAGAATTTCGTTACATAATCGAAGTTATGAGAATTTAAATTAAAAAAAAAATATTTGTGCCAAAGGGTTCAATTATTGATAGCCGTCGTAAACGACGCAGAAAGAAAACAAAACTATTTTAACCTCTTTTTACAAGATGGTTAAAAGCTGTGCTTGTGATGAAAAAGAAAGATAAATTTAACATCATTAAATTCTGACTCATTTGATTCACATTTAACAAAAATCAACTTCAAATTTGCCCTGAAATTTTTATAGTTCGTTTTGAGCCAGAACCAGATTTATATGTTCATTTGGTTCCTTATTATATTTATTTATTTTTTCTTGTAGGTCCGTGGACATGTTTTAAATCTAGCTCTTCAAATGTATGGATGTCGGGTAATACAGAAAGCGTTGGAATCAATACCCGCCGAACAGCAACAAGAGGTCGTGCGGGAGCTCGACGGACATGTTCTCAAGTGTGTGAAAGATCAAAATGGAAATCATGTTGTAAGTATTGATTTTTTTTTGTGTCGAGTATCCCTAATAGAGCCACCGCACACTGGCTTCTTTTAGTATCCGCAACCGGCGATTTGTAATTGTGTCGATGTTGCGCTTTTGAACGACTCTGGATTTCGGGCGTAGAATCGGTATTTTTGCTGCGTCTTGGCGACTGCTCAGATTCTGTATAGCTTTTTGAAAAGTGATTCAGTTGCCGCCTAGGCATTTTTAAGAGTGCGATTTGGGTCTGTCGCTGCATTTGATTTCTAAAATGTTACTAAGTCGCCTGTTGCGGATACTAAAAGAAGCTAGTCTGTGGAGGCCCTTAGTTATACTATTCCATAACCAACTGAATTTATGATTATGTTCGTTATAAAAAATGACTAAAGATGCCTAATATCAAAAAGATATGTATATATATTTATATATATTTTCGAAACTAAATAATGCATGTAGCAATATTTAATTTCTGATAGAAATCTCTATGATGATCTCAATTTTATCAGTAGCGCCTTTATCCCCGTAGGGGTGGCAGATTATACGCCCTGTTTTCACTTTGTGTATTATACCATATGTATAGATCTCTAGCAATCTGATTTCCTTTAATGTTCTTTTGAATTGTTCTTCTCCAAGATAACGTCTTCTAAATCAAAGTGTTTACGTATTGAAATTTATGTGTAATGATGTGTGTGTGTGTGTGTGTGTGTTGTTTAGGTACAAAAGTGTATAGAGTGCGTGGAGCCAACGGCGCTGCAGTTCATAATCAACGCGTTCGCGGGGCAGGTGTACGCGCTGTCGACGCACCCGTACGGCTGCCGCGTCATCCAGCGCATCCTGGAGCACTGCACGCCCGAGCAGACCGCGCCCGTGCTTGCCGAGCTGCACGCGCACACCGATCAGCTCATACAGGTACACACATCTATATTCACCGGCCTACCTATTTGTAACAGAAAGAGTCAGGGTAGGCCGAGACTTACATATGAAGACCACATGAGCAGATTGCTCAAAAAAGGAAAGGTCAAAAGTACTCGGATACCCAGAAGTGCGTGTACGAAGCGATTGATAAATCTACAAGAAGCGAAAGAAGTATGCATGGATCGTGGAGCCTGGCGATCTACCCTCTCTGATTACCCCGTCAGGGATACAGCGTGAAGATAGTTAGTTAATTTGTAACAAACCTGTTCATCAAAAGTTTTTTTATAAATCCCTTTACACCTTGTAAATTAAATAAATAATTACGAGATATAAAAAAATCAAAATATTGCGCAAAGGAATTAAGTTCGTGTAACCACGTTCGACCGGGCTGTGCGGGCGTACTGGAGAGCCGAGAAGTAGTCAACTAATTGGGAAAATGTTCATAGATTATTGTGAAATTAATAAACGACGGGATTAAATGGATATACCTAAACTACGAATTAAACATTTGTGGTTCACACAAATGTTTGTCTTGACGGCGGCATCAGTTGTATACACTACTGCTTACGACACCGAATCAATTTAATGTGGAGTTGATAGGGATATAGATATTATGGTTGGGTTGTTAGTTCTGTTATACATTCTGAACAAATTTGAGCATTCCAAATAATTTTAAAACGCAATTAGTGTGCTACTTTTTCTTAATTTAAATTTGGAAGTGGAAAAAATTTTCTATCTCGACCTGGACTCGAACCAGCGTCTTCTGGTTCAACGCACCAGATACATTTATCAACTACATCACCGAGACCTACTCGAAACTGACGAATTAATCCACGTCTTTACGCCTTAAGGCGACGTAAGGCGCCATCGACCGGCATTTAGCAAAATTGCACGGTACGAATGTATAGAATTGCATCTATATAATCTATGAAGAAATGTGTGGGTGGTAAACGATGGCTAAATGTGCTTAAAATGGTGCACACACAAAACCACCCTGGTGTTTTTTTACGATGGAAAACGCAAAAAGTGTTTACGAGGGCGGCACTGAAAATTTAGGGAGCCAAGGAAGTGACAGCATTACTATTTAAAAATGTATTTAATGCTTTTCGAAGTATTCTCCGCGAAATTTGACACATTTTGCCATACGATGGAACCAATCATTGAAGCAACCATTCAATTCGGAACTTGGGGTATCCAAAATGGCCGTTTTGTAGGCGTCCACAGCTTCTTCAGGTGATGAAAATCTCTGACCACGCAATTAATTCTTTATTTTAGGGGAAAGTATAGAAATCATTAGGGCTTAGGTCGGGGCTGTACGGCGGATGGTCTAATAATTCTGTTTTCTTGCTCTAAAAACTCTTATGTTCTGTGCGCGGTGTGAGAACTCGCATTGCCGTGATGGAGGATGATGCGGCGGTTGCAGTTCTCTTTACGGAGTTCAGAAACGACCTGTGGCAAACAAATGCTAGCATACCATTTTGCATTAACCGTTCTTTGTCCCTCAAGAGGAATAGTCGCAACATGGCCGGTTTTGGAGACAAACGTGGCCACCATTTTTTTTGCAACACTCCGTGAACGAACAATTTTTGTTTGCTTTAACTAATTTTCGAACACCCAAACTCGTGTCTGGTTTTTTGTTTCGGGTTCGTACGCGTATATCCAGGATTCGTCACCTGATACGATGTTGTATACAGCGTTTGAGGATCCTGCGTGGAATCTTTCGAAAGTTCTGACGCACCAAGTAACGCGAGCCGCTTTTTGCTCTTCACAGAGCGAATGCGGTATCCATCGGGAAAACAACTTTTTTTACACCTAATTGTTCATGCAAGATTGTTTGTATTTGACTCATGCCAATGTCTAAAGTTGCCTGAATTTCGCGGTATGTCACATGTCGATCTTTCTCAATCAGCTTACGCACAGCATCAACGTTTTCTTGGGTGACTGCAGTTTTTGGACGACCTTGACGGGGATCATCACTGAGCTGGACACGTCCACGTTGAAATTCAGCAAACCAGCGATAAATTGTGGTTTTGGATGGGGCTTCATCACCAAATGCAGAAATCATCCGGTCAACACACTGTTTTTGTGTTAAACCACTTCGAAAGTCATAATAAATCATTGCTCTTGAATTTTCTCGAGTCAATTCCATTTTCTCAACGACTAAACAATTTTGACAAAACCTTGTGACAAGACCGAGAATCTTTTTTTTAAATAAATAAATGGTATTCGATTTTTAAAACCAAGGAGTTTTCAATTAAAACGATTTTAATATGACAGGAACAGTGGAAATGTTCCATTCCCGATACTTTTAATGCAGCCCTCGTAATTACGAATGGCACCAAAAATTGTAATACGCACACCCCCGCCGTTCTCATCCCAATCGCATCAGAATGTGTGTGCCCTGGGCGCGGGTACGCATGATTCGTTGACGTTGCGCGAATCTCTGTTTTCGTGACTGAATAAACAGACTCTGCCGAGATTTTGTAACGTTAACGTCCTCAGATAGTCGGTAGAGGTATCGAGTATATTGAGACGAGAGTTGTGTTGGTCAGGACCAGTACGGCAACTACGTGGTGCAGCACGTGCTGGAGCACGGCGCGGCCGAGGACCGGTCGCGGCTGGTGGCGGGCGTGCGCGGCAAGGTGCTGCAGCTGTCGCAGCACAAGTTCGCGTCCAACGTGGTGGAGAAGTGCGTCTCGCACGCCACGCGTAACGAGCGCGCGCTGCTCATCGACGAGCTGTGCGGCTTCAACGACAAGTGAGTACACACACATTAGCGGCTCCGAATAGTCGGTTCGGCACTATTTGCCGAACAACTAAGCCGACCGAAGTAATGCGGAAGAAAATTGTATAATAGTTGATTGTAGAGAGCGCCAAATAATTCTTACAAAGCAACTGGAAATCTTAATATTATTTCGTTCGAAACAAACTTTTTAAATTATTTATTGAAAATGGGTCGCTATGTAGGTTTTAAATGCGAGTCTGTTTTATTTCCTTCCATTTCTCTTTTTAATTCATCATTTTATTTTTAAATTTCTCCTTTTATTCATCAACTCGCCAGGTATAATACATGTTGTAAAGCTTTTTTCCACCACAAAAGAGAAACTTACAGCGAGAACAGAACGCAAGATAAAGCAGACTATAGGTTTTGCTATGAAACTTAACGTTTTCTGTGTAACAATTTGCGTTGCGTTTTCTTTCCCATTACTGCACTTGTAAGCCGAAACTTTGTTTATGCCTATAGAATAGTCCATGCAGCAGTATTAGTGGATCGAAAAGTCGACCCGTAACAACTATAACATACGTTCGATTCACATTCTTTTCACGATTTTGAAGTTCACTTGCCATCCAAATCTACAGGGTTTTCGTAATAAAGAGCAGGCAATAACGACAAAATTCGCAAAAATTAACATGTCTACATCCCACAATCTTAGCTAAACTAAATGCCGAGCCGAGCGGGTTGTAATTCCCGAACATTCTACTGCTTTTGATTTTACCTTGGCTGTTAATGCTGCCCGCCTAATTAAAGCCTTTTCTCGAACATTCACCTTATATTTGATTTTACTGTTCTGCTCTGACGATTAATGCCTTGTATACACACACATTGTCGCAGCACAAGTTTGCGTCCAACATCGATTTGCCAATGTTAACGTGTCGTGTTGTCAGCAGCGCTCTTCACGTGATGATGAAGGACCAGTACGCCAACTACGTGGTGCAGAAGATGATCGACGTGGCGGAGCCGACGCAGCGCAAGGTGCTGATGCACAAGATTCGGCCGCACGTAGGCTCACTGCGCAAGTACACGTACGGCAAGCACATCATCGCCAAGCTGGAGAAGTTCTTCATGAAGGCGCCCGAGCTGGGCCCCATCGGGCCGCCGCCGCCCAGCGCCGTGCTGTAGTCGGTGTAAAGTATTAACGCGCGGCTCGGCTGATGCGACGGCCCGCCCGCCTATTATATATTTGTGAATATTTGCGATTGTACATTTGTAACTATAGAGCCGGTCGCTCCGTCGCCGGCGCCTGTACATACGTAGCGGCAGACTGATGTACAGAACGGTACGGTGTACGATGTACGATAACTGTAACTAACCATAGTTGTACAGCGTCGACGCCGACTCGGTGCTCGGCCGTCGCGTCACCGCGGCGTAGTGTTTGCGTTTGTAGCTCTTAAGTGTTCTAGTATTATTCGTTGTTCGTATGAATCTATGTATAAATATTTGAACGTCTCTCATTCTCGTGTAATTTATGAATCGAAGGAAAGCGGCGGCCCGCGGGGCCCCGGCGTTTCCGTAATTTTAGCTCGTTGTAGATTTACTATTAGCTGGGCTAGGGGACCTTGAATCTTCTAGAGCGACAATGAGATGCCGCAGGCAGTTCTGGACAATCGGCACTATAGTCGTGATTATTATATTATTATATTGTACTATTCTTCAAGTCATGCTCTCGTTTAAGTTAAAAACCGGCTTTAAAATCGTACATAGCTTATCTCGTTTAGTGCCGGAGTGTATAGTTTGTCGAGTATAATTTGTGAAAATGATATTTTTGTATATTTTTATGTAATTAATTTAAGTTATTTAGTTAATGAGTCTCCGAAGATGTTCGGAGCGAGCGCTTACGAGTGGGCGATGCTTATGTTAGTGTAGGCGCGGCGCCAGTCGCTGCCGTAGGTTATAGTGATGATTGTAAAGTCCTGTACTGATAGTTGTAGTCCCGAGGTCTACCTTGCCGGTCGCACGTCACAAGCGTAGCTACTCCTCATTCCCCCTGTGTAATTAATTTTCATAGGAAGCGTAGTTTCCTACGACACCTCAAGATTTTTTACGTTTAGATGTAATTGAAAATAAAATTATTGTATATGGCTGTACAAAAATGTTAACAAAATGATTTGTAAAACCCGTATGTGATGGAATAAGATGAGGCGTCGAGAGCGGCGAGGTGAGACTGCTCGCGGCTCTAGACGTCGCGTTTTGTAGGTTGTACTAGATAACATTTATATGATGATCCATCTATTTAGACATTAATTATAATAAAGCATTTCTGTAATAATATTACAAAGAATTTGTCGTTTTATTATGAAATCCATTGAAAAATTATGCACTAGCTGGTGAGGTCGTTTAGACCCCCAGAGGTCTTGGTGGAGCCTCTTACACATGAGAAGAGGTCTTCAGAGCACTCGCCGTGATTTATTTCGTAGAGAGCAGTTCTACATTACGCATCTCGTGCTCTGCATCGCTGTTTGGATAATTCAAAAATGTGTCTTGAAGAATAACATGCATATTAGTTGAATTTGCTATAACATTACTGATCCTCATTGTTCAAAAACAACAAATATTATTCGTCATTATCCAAAGCCTCGCAAAGAAATGTTACTTTTAGATATAGAAATACAAAAAAGACCGCCGCTATTTGCAGAGATATACCTAAAAAAGTTTGATGAAAACTACTTAAAGGTTAAGATCGCTTCCATTCCGTGGTCCCATTGATGGGACTACGGAAAAAATCATTTAACCGTGTTGGCTTTGGCTAATGGAACCACGGAAGTAAGATGTCCTGGGGCCCAATTCTCGATCATACGACTTAAATCGTGGACGTAAATTTACTGGTGAAACGTGTTTTGTCTCTTATTTGGCCGTTTTGTAATATGAAACAAATGACATTTCACCAGCAAATTTTCGTCTACGCTTTCAAGTCGTATGATCGAGAATCGGGGACCTGTATCGCTTTTCCATAGAACCATTAATAGTGATGTAACCATTTTTTTTGGTTTCATGGATAATTTTATTTACCCGTGGTTCCATGGGACTAAATCTTCACTGGACTTCTCACTTGTATCGATAGAAAATTAAAACCATAAAATACTTACGATAGCTACTTTTTTTATAGTGGTTCAATAATAAAGAAAAATAAGAAGAAAATCTAATCTAGACTAGACGACTACTCCATAGCACAAACTTCTATTAGCTTTATTTGCGTTATATGGCACGCAAATAAAGCTATTGCGTCTCAGTGCCTCATTTGCGTTTCAGCGCCTCAGTTGCGTCTCAGACGCCAGGGGTTTTCTTTCCTGTTTCTTGTCCTCCACTACGCACGGTCCCTATCACGCTATCCCTTATAGTGAGACCATTGGCACGCATTACCTATCATTCTTCTTAGGTTCTATTGGGACTCTGCGGGATGGTATTGCCCGATATGACGGTATAGTTGCAAATCGTCTGTACAGCAGAGTTGAAGAAAAAAGTAAAGGAGAAAGTACGACACCTTAAGGCACGCCAGCAGTGAGATTACGCCATTCAGAGAACGACTTGTTATGGCGAACACACTGCGTGCACCCCCGAAGATAAGAATTAAACCTCTGGCCTCTGTTTCCGAGGAGAGGTTAAGAGTTGAGTGCGTATTAGTAGTAGTAAGAGATTTATTATTCATGTCCAGACGAATATTATCGGTTAGCTTCAGAAGAGTCGTCACAGTGCTGGTATAAAGTCAGATTGCTGGGGGTTGAGATTATTTTGAGTTTCTTTTGTATTTTCAACATTACATTTTAAGGGGAAACTGGTCTGTCATTCTTCTATACAAATTTCGTTGAACGATATCTCAAAAAGTCAAGGTCGTATGACCGAAACTAAGACATATATGAAATATTCACGTTAATGATTATGTTTGTATGTGGTTCCAAAATTACAATAACTAAAATAGTTTTAAAGTTAGGTAGCGTGGGAAAAGTTAGGCAGCAATGGTGACCAGACAGACACAATCAAAAAATCGTGATTTTTTGAGAATTTTGCACATGCGCACACACATTGTGCATGGGATAATAGACTGAAGATAGAATGTAAGGGGGTCCTACCTAGATTACTGATGCCCAAGTGACCTCACCTGCTAGTGGTGCAATTGCTGACCAACGGACGAGGCAACGATGGAGTTCGGAGGACGGTAGTGGCTTCCAATAATGCCGTTAAAGCCAAAAGTCTAACAATAGCTGCCCCCATACCAGTATCAAATAAAAGTGGACTTTTAGTTAGGCTCCAAATCTAGAAGCGACCCTTTCTTTAGATGTCTGAAACATCCCGTTTAGTCCATCGGAATTAATATGGTAGCTGAGAAAAAATATTCAAATACTCAGAGTACCATATAAAAAGTCAAGACCATATTGAAGAGGAATGACACTGATCATGAATATGAAAATGGAATTAAATATTGTGGAAAATCATCTAAAATTGCTCGCAAACATTTTTATCATGTACTATCTGACACCCGCGTCTTCGCCAGCCTCGTTGTTTAATTATAGTTGAGTCCGATTATGATACTCTTATAATATACTCTGGTCTTTATAATTTTACTATATATACTGTATGAAAATTTACTATAGCCTATGCCTATAGTAGATAAATACGCTATTCGGCACAAGAAGATACGATTTTTTTAGCTCAATATATTAATTAGTTTAGATATGTAGCGACTATTGTTAAAAATAGATGCAAGCAATATTCGAGCTTATGAACATCTGATGTAAAATATAAAGTGGGCTCTTAAAATAAAAACAACATGTAAAGTGAGGATCTGTTATTATTTATTTTGTAAAGCGAACTAAAGTAATATGCGACTATTTGTCATCATCTTTCTCCTTATCCTTCTTAGGTTTGACGCTGCGCTCGCGATCCCGCGAACGTTCCCTCTCCCTAGAACGTTCTCGTTCCCGGGATCGTTCCCGTGGCCGCGGCGACCGGGAACGCGACTTGTGACGCCGCGATCTTGATCGTGAACGTTCCCGTCTGTACGATCTGCAACATTATAGGTGACAATATAATCACATGTCGTCGGCAACTTTTGTAATATATATAAGACTAGTTGAAGCCCGTGGCTTAGCCCGCGTAGAGAAGTTTTCGCGATTCCGTTTCCAACCGTAACTTCAGCCTAGGATAAAAAGTAGCCTAAATGTTATTCTGATATGTAAGCTATATTATTGTAAAGTTTAATCAAAATCCATTTAGTATATTTTGCGTGAAATAGTAACAAACATCTATACTTACAAACTTTCGCGTTTATCTTAATCTTAATAATATTATAAATGCGAAAGTTTGTATAGATTTTAATGAAACCACAATAATATAGCTTATAAATCATAATAACACATAGGCTACTTTTATCCCGGGAACATGTTCCTGTGGGAAACGGGAACGGGAAAACTTCTGTACGCGGGTGAAGCCGCGGGCGTCAACTAGTAATATTTATAAATAATTTCTTAACTTATATGCCAGTATGTTCTTTACACAAAAAAGCCATTGGTCTTCAGATGGCGACTAGACTGTAACGGTTGTTTACGGATGTGTTTACCTTCTAGTCTAGTGAACGCGTGACTAGTTTATTTTCTAGTAAGTGTCGCAGTTCACATTAAAATAGTAATCAACAAGGTACTTACTTCTCTCGGACACGATCAGGTTTAATAGAACGAGAGCGATCTCGCTCTCTCTCCCTTTCTCTCTCTCGTTCTCTGTCTCTCTCCTCCTGAAAATAACCATACGTATAAATATTTTAATATTGATTATTTATTAATACTTTACATTCCATACTTATTTCGCTTCCTGTAGATTCATTAATCGCTTTATACATGCACGCAGACGTATCTTTGATACCCAGAGGTTTCAAAGTACTTTTGACTTTTCCGTTTTTGCGTTGCGATCTGTTCACGTGGTCTTCAACTCTTCATTATGTAAGTCTCTGCTTACCCTGACTCCTACCCTCTATTTTCGCACAATGTATATATTCTTCATCAATCGTTCCTTACTGATTCGTCGGACGTGTCCAAACCAACGAAGCAAGCCCTTTAACAGCTTAACGTTGACATCAAAAGCTGCCATATTGCCTATTACTTCGTTACGTATTCGGTCGGCCAAGGTTACGCCGCACAATTTTCGAAATGAAAAAACTATAATAATAAAACCACTTTATAATATTAGTTTACAACGAACATAACGACTTACCTCGTCTCGCCTGTCCCGATGACCCCGGTCGTCTCTCTCCCTCATCCTATCGCGATCTCTGTCGCGCTCCCTGTCCCGCTCCCGCTCGCGCTCCCTGTCGCGCTCGCGGTCCATGAGGTGCGGCGGCGGGTGGTGGCGGTAGGGCGGCGCGAAGGGCGGCGCCGCGAGCATGTGCGGGGGGGCGCCCCCGGGCGGGGGGCCCATGGCCGGGCCCATGAGCGGCGGCACGGGCGGGCCCATCGCCGGGCCGAGGGGGCCGGGGGTCAGCTCCTTGATGTCCGTAGGCGCCCAGCCCGTCGGTTCTGGGTGTGGGTGTGGGTGTGGGTGACCTACACCAAACAGAAAATGTCACCTCAATAAAAGATGACAACTGAAATGTTTCAAAGGAAATGACACTATTTACTCAAATGTCACTATTTAGGACCGTATTTCAAAACGTTTCGCAATACTCAATCGACGCTCGAGGCTAGTTTTTGCCTTATAAAGTGTTTCTTGAGTATTGAGAAACGTTCTGGAATACGGTTTTCCATATGAAATAATCTCCCCCATTGCTCCCTTCGTTCCCAGTTCAACCCAATCTGGATTTGGATACTGGAGTTTTGACTTTTATTTGGTTGCTAGGAGCTGCTAGCAACCAAATAAAAAGTGTTATTTAGCTTTAGGCATAAGCTCGTCAATTGGTTTTTTTTTATAATAACACCAATACTTATTATAAACAATTTTGAAAAGCAATTAATATGCTAACTTTTTCTAAATTTTAATTTTAAAGTGGAATTTTTTTTCCGTCACAAGCTCGACTCGAACCAGCGTATTCTGGTTCAACGCACCAGACGCGTTACCGACTGGTGCGTTGAATGTTTAAAATTCCTACTTATTATTTTGATACATTTCTAAATAGTGCCATCTAACAAACGTAAAGAAAATATAAACTTGTATTATAAGATCTAGATAACTGTCAATATTCCTTTAAATTTGATTTTTGTTGATGTTATTCTGTTGAATGCGCCTTGTATGAGTACTATGTGCCAAATCTGAACTTACTTATCAAAGCTTCGAACGGTCTCGCTGCTGCATGAACGCAAAAGTTACACATTATTAATATCTAAGTGATAGTCACAAAAGAAGCTGGTGCCATGATGGGAATAATATTTTCGAGTAAATAATCTATTGGTTTATATGACATTTGATTAGTCTGTGGGTGCTGATAGACCTTACAAGTTACAACCGGAGCCTTCTTCAATCGTGGACAAGTGCAATAGATTATAAATGTTAAGTTTAATCTCCTTATATATATATTATAGTTAAAGAAAACAGCTAAACTCCGCAACAAACTGTTTCGAAACTCTTTATAGTGGGTTCATAGGTATACAAGATGTTGTTGGTCATGAGGTACACAAATCTATGCTCACACAATATTTACATATAATATAACAAGGACATACAGAAGCTTAAAATATCATATTAACGGTCAATACAATAATGCTTTCAATTTAAATCACACAAATATTTCGTTCAACTCCGAATTCGCATCAGAGACCTAGGTAACGGCCACCTAAGTAGTCCTACATGTTTTTATGAATCACACAAAAACTATTTAGTGAATTTTAAATAAACTTTACAGCAGTATAGCTTCTACATAGGAATACTGTTTATTCCGGAAACAAGTTCCTGTGGAAAATAGGATTGAGAAAATGGAATCAATTTGTATAAAAATAAATAATAGTTTAAAAAAACTAAAAAACACGATTTTATGGTAAATTCAACTAAAAAGTAGAAATCACAATTTAATAAATTTGAATTAAGAATTGTGTAAATAAGATAAAAATTAATATTGTTCTCAAAAAGCGTGGGGTACCTATTGTCAACAGTTATAAATATTTTATTGACAGATATGAGTAGAAGAATTATCAGTTAGCGCACTAGCTCTATCTCTGTTACTCTAATTCAAAGCATCCGGAAAGAAATTGACGAATCCTTGCGAATTTAGTCAGGATAATCGTATTTTTTAATAGATATTGCATTGTCATCGGTCTTTGATAAGTGTGCAAAGTTTAAATTAAATCTGATCGTTCAAAGTAAGGCAAAATCGAGCCCAAAAGAGTCGGTTACAGACAAACATATATACAGGTGAATCTAATAAAAGCGTGTTAAAAAAGACAGATGTATCAGTGAAAAGGTCTCACCCCAAGGTTCTTCATAAGGTCCGTGAGGAGGCGGTTGGTAGTAGTGTTCGGTGGGCGGCGGACCGAAGAACTCCGGAGCTCCCATTTCGCGCTGATGGCCGCCTCGACCGTACTCTCTTCGCTCAGCCGTCATTACCTGTAAAAAGGCGAGTACATAAAATATATTAAAGCGACCAAATAAACCGAAAATTGATGAATCGCATTGTATGAAACGATTTATAAATCTGCAGGAAGCGAAAGAATTATGCATGGATCGCGAGCCTGGCGATCAGTCCTCTTTGAATATCGCGACAGGGATACAGAATGAAGATAAATAGATACGATAATTTAAGATTCAAATAGAACCAGATGGGTGGACCAAGAACCCCATCAAGAACTTGGAGCCCCAAGCATACTTTTCTCCAAGGGTGCACCTGCTGAAATAATAATGGTCATACCAAAGTTGGTCCCAATAATCTTTAATAATTTAAAAAAGGACTGTCAATAACAGACACCAGACATAAAATCCAGATACGAGAGCAACTGGGAAGTTGCAAAGATGAAGAAGAAAAAGATAGAGTACATTTGAACTGCATGCATAATTGTAATTCAGTTCATGTTATGAGTAGTGAATACAACTTAAATGTTAGATTCAAGAAAAAAGTTAAAGCCAGATTTGCAGTGGACCTGTTAAATTTGTTGACATCTCAAGTCAATGTCTCGATTTTAAAATAATCTTACAAAATATCACAAACCTCTTGCGGCCTGGGGATCGAGTCAGCTATTTCAATTGTGTCGAAATATAATCGAAATCGTCGCCCAATAGTAAGCCACCGGTACAATTTAGACAGTTTTTCGTAGTCTACTATTACAATCGTACTCCAATAGACTTCTATCGGTCGGCCGATAGAATGCAACTAACACGTACCGCGCCAGTGGCCGCATTTTTGAAAGTCTACTTAAATTTTGACAGCTAAAAACAGTGATTCTGGTATTCTACGGCTTTTCAATAGTAGACTCGGCCCCCATGGAAATATACCAGTTGCGACGATGATACAATCAGAATTTAAGAAACAACCGCAAAAAATCCTATGATGAAAGAATCTGTTCTATTCTATTTGAGACATAACTAGTTACAAGAATAGATAACTCATACCTGTATAGTGTTTTCTCTAGCTTGGAAGTTCGTCATCGGTGGTGGCAGTTCCTCCATTCTGCTTGGACCTGAATTTGATATATTACATGAGTATGGTGATAGCACTGCCTACTCCACTTGCGACTTATAGAGGAGCAGTGTTTGCTTTGAAGTAAAGTACTGCCGCGGTCTTCGGATGGGTGATCACTTTGTGGCATTTACATTTGCGAGCGTTTCCTTTGGATGGCACGTTAAGGCATTGGTCCCGGTTGCCAATAACATGGCAGTCGTTAAGTCAAGTTGAAGGCCTGATGGGCGGCTTCAAAAATTTCAACAGCAGGTAGCCACAACCTGCGTCTGTCTGTTTCAACACGGCAATGGGCTCACAACCTATTACGTGGGACAGGAATACACTTGGTGAAAAGTGGGCATACAATATGCCTCTGCCACCCCTTCGGGGATAAGGCATGATACATAAATAAGTCAAAGTGGATGATGTGTAGTGTGTGGTGTGACATATCATCCCCATACCCAGCGGTCTCCTCATGTCGGGCGGCAGCGCGCGCGGCACGGTGACGCCCACGTGCATGCCGACGCCCGCCTCGTTGACGCGCATGCGGCGCTGTCGGTCGCAGTACGCGCTCCACGTCACTTCGTTGAACCCATAGTTGAAGTAATCTACAACCACATAGTACGTATATAACGTAAAACGTTTGTTCGTTTGTATGCTTGTTTGTTTTTTTGGTTGAACGAGCTAATCTCGGGATCTACTGGTCTTGAAAAATAATTTTTGTGATGGATAGCACTTTCATCGAGGACGACTTTAGGCTACTAACCAGGAGCGCGGAGCAGTCAACAAATGTCAATAAATGTCAACAAATCGGGAACATTTTTGAGCATTCCGTTCTGCTATTACTCCGCGTTCTTCAAGCAAAGCGTGAAAAAGCATTGGGTCGCAGATTTTGAGCCACTATCAACAGTCTTATGGCCTGTGATAGCGCCCTTCATTTCGCTACATGTCGCTATTACTTTCCATCATTTACTCTTTAAAATCGAGATTCGGTTTCGGCCGAAACTGAAACTAAAGCCGAAATTAGTTTCGGTTTCGACTGAAAAACCTGTTTCGGTCGTATACTAGCGAAACGGTTCAATCTATCATAAGTTGGATTAACTGATGGCATAAAGGTCAAGGGAAGTTGTGGTAAAAGATCAAACGTTATCACGCTGTTTGGAAGATCTTTACCATAGGTGTAAAATAAAACAAACCTTTGTAGTTATACAAAAAGCCCTGCTAACCCCGGGTCCGTATTGGGTTGCATAAATTTTAGAGGCATAACTTAAAACTGCACAACTTTTTTGGCATACTCTTCGTTTCGCATAACGTTCAAACAGAATAAATCATTAGCCATACTTTATTTTTCCATAACTTTTTTATAATAATGATATACCCGCATAAAATGTATACGCATAACTACAATATAGCATATATTACAATAACGATTGCTGATCATAACATTTATTGGCATCTCACTCACTCTCGCATAAAGATTACAAGCCTATATGTATATAGAATACCATAATGTTAACGAGTACATATTTTTATTTTTATATCTAAGCTTGAACAGTCTACGATTGAAATGCCCACTGATTAAAAATGTCGATAGTCATAATACTGAAGTTCAAAATTTCAACACATATATAGAATATATAAATAAAATACAAAAAGAAAGAAGGTAGATTAAAACGAGCGATTCTATTCTGGCGCATCGCCGGCCGCTGCCGCGGCCCACTCGCTTCGCTCGTTCGGCTCGCGCGTTGTGGTTTCAAGTGACCTAACACTCCTCGCTTCGCTCGTCGTCGTACCTTTTTACGACTTTGCTCAAGACTAGTCTAAAAAAATAACACTTAAAATATCGTTTTATATGTTACAGCTTAAAAACTTGGCTATGAGTGAGATGATTATTTACAATGGTGTCTTATCATTTCTTTAATATTCTTAGTCAAATTATTATTCATTTATGATTTAAACGGTTATCCATACCTCCATTATGCGTTTTGTATTTTATGATAAATTATCTTTAGGCGTACGAGTATAACAATTATACCCTTTACATTTATGCTAAATAAAATTATGATAAAAAAATTGGAGTAAGTTAATGTTATGTCAATAAAACCATTATGCGTTTATAACACTCTGCTTATCATTATTTATGAGAGAAAACTTTATGCTGAAACTGTAATGCCAAACTACATTATGCTGAAAAAAATTATGCGTTCGAAAGGGCACCCGCTAACCCCTCGTAACACAGATGGTGGTAAAAACATTTGCACAATAGTGCGAAATTGTGGGCCACTGACTCGTAGCATGCCTACTGGCACTGTCTTTAGCAATTTCAGAATGTTACCAGAAGATGGTTATGTTGAAGATAATATTGGCGGTCATTGCTGACTTTTTTACTACTTTTAGGAAACTTTATCCATTGGCCACGATGATCTGACTCTACAGGAACCACAAGACCTTTATTTATAGGTTTAACATTTTGCACTGGTGGGTGTAATACAAGTGGGTTCAGAATGTACTATACAGATCAAAGGATTTAAATTAATTTATCATTTTATTTCTCTGTGATGTAGTATATGATGTTTCTATTATATCATCGTTAAAATATCCACAAACTATAATACGAGGGCTGCACTTAAAGTATCGGGAATGGAACATTTCCACTGTTCCTGTCATATTAAAATCTTTTTAATTGAAAACTCCTTGGTTTTAAAAATCGAATACCATTTATTTATTTAAAAAAAGATTCTCGGTCTTGTCACAAGGTTTTGTCAAACTTGTTTAGTCGTTGAGAAAATGGAATTGACTCGAGAAAATTCAAGAGCAATGATTTATTATGACTTTCGAAGTGGTTTAACACAAAAACAGTGTTTTGATCGGATGATTTCTGCATTTGGTGATGAAGCCCCATTCAAAACCACAATTTATCGCTGGTTTGCTGAATTTCAACGTGGACGTGTCAAGCTCAGTGATGATCCCCGTCAAGGTCGTCCAAAAACTGCAGTCACCCAAGAAAACGTTGATGCTGTGCGTAAGCTGATTGAGGAAGATCGACATGTGACATACCGCGAAATTCAGGCAACTTTAGACATTGGCATGAGTCAAATACAAATAATCTTGCATGAACAATTAGGTGTAAAAAAGTTGTTTTCCCGATGGATACCGCATTCGCTCTGTTAAGAGCAAAAAGCGGCTCGCGTTACTTGGTGCGTCAGAACTCTCTAAAGATTCCACGCAGGATCCTCAAATGCTGTATACAACATCGTATCAGGTGACGAATCCTGGATATACGCGTACGAACCCGAAACAAAAAACCAGTCACGAGTTTGGGTGTTCGAAAATGAGTTAAAGCCAACAAAAATAGTTCGTTCACGGAGTGTTGCAAAAAAAAATGGTGGCCACGTTTGTCTCCAAAACCGGCCATGTTGCGACTATTCCTCTTGAGGGACAAAGAACGGTTAATGCAGAATGGTATGCTAACATTTGTTTGCCACAGGTCGTTTCTGAACTCCGTAAAGAGAACTGCAACCGCCGCATCATCCTCCATCACGACAATGCGAGTTCTCACACCGCGCACAGAACAAAAGAGTTTTTAGAGCAAGAAAACATAGAATGATTAGACCATATGCCGTACAGCCCCGACCTAAGCCCTAATGATTTCTATACTTTCCCTAAAATAAAGAATAAATTGCGTGGTCAGAGATTTTCATCACCTGAAGAAGCTGTGGACGCCTACAAAACGGCCATTTTGGATACCCCAACTTCCGAATGGAATGGTTGCTTCAATGATTGGTTCCATTGGATGGAAAAATGTGTCAAATTTCGCGGAGAATACTTCGAAAAGCAATAAATACATTTTTAAATAGTAATGTTGTGTCACTTACTTGATTCCTTTTTGATTACAGCGGAGGTTCTTAAAGAGTTGCCAAGAAAAGGTGTCATATTGCTCACAGTCCTTTACAATGCTATATTGAGACTACAGTACTTTCCTATGCTGTGGAAAGTGTCTACTATAAACATGATTCGCAAACCGGGAAAACCTCCTACAGAAGTATCATCATATAGGCCCATAAGTCTGCTCCCCTTGTTATCAAAGATCTTTGAACGACTGGTTCTGGAATGTATTGTTCCAGTACTCGAAGAGCAAAAGCAAATACCAGACCATCAATTTGGTTTTCGTGCACACCACAGCCCAACAGAACAAATACATCGCGTAGCTCACACCATAAGGCAAGCACTATAGAGAAAAGAATACTGTTCTGCTGTGTTCCTGGACATACAGCAAGCCTTTGACCGCGTGTGGCATAAAGGTCTCCTATTTAAGCTAAAACTACGCCTACCAAACACTGCTTACATGCTCATGAGGTCATACCTGCAAGATATAATGTTTCAGGTGGGATGTGAGGTTTGTTCGTTTGTATGCTTGTTTGTTTTTTTGGTTGAACGAGCTAATCTCGGGATCTACTGGTCTTGAAAAATATTTTTTGTGATGGATAGCACTTTCATCGAGGACGACTTTAGGCTACTAACCAGGAGCGCGGAGCAGTCAACAAATGTCAATAAATGTCAACAAATCGGGAACATTTTTGAGCATTCCGTTCTGCTATTACTCCGCGTTCTTCAAGCAAAGCGTGAAAAAGCATTGGGTCGCAGACTTTGAGCCACTATCAACAGTCTTATGGCCTGTGATAGCGCCCTTCATTTCGCTACATGTCGCTATTACTTTCCATCATATACTCTTTAAAATCGAGATTCGGTTTCGGCCGAAACTGAAACTAAAGCCGAAATTAGTTTCGGTTTCGACTGAAAAACCTGTTTCGACTGAAAAACCTGTTTCGACTGAAAAACCTGTTTCGGTCTTATACTAGCGAAACGGTTCAATCTATCATAAGTTGGATTAACTGATGGCATAAAGGTCAAGGGAAGTTGTGGTAAAAGATCAAACGTTATCACGCTGTTTGGAAGATCTTTACCATAGGTATAAAATAAAACAAACCTTTGTAGTTATACAAAAAGCCCTGCTAACCCCGGGTCCGTATTGGGTTGCATAAATTTTAGAGGCATAACTTAAAACTGCACAACTTTTTTGGCATACTCTTCGTTTCGCATAACGTTCAAACAGAATAAATCATTAGCCATACTTTATTTTTCCATAACTTTTTTATAATAATGATATACCCGCATAAAATGTATACGCATAACTACAATATAGCATATATTACAATAACGATTGCTGATCATAACATTTATTGGCATCTCACTCACTCTCGCATAAAGATTACAAGCCTATATGTATATAGAATACCATAATGTTAACGAGTACATATTTTTATTTTTATATCCAAGCTTGAACAGTCTACGTTTGAAATGAACTGATTAAAAATGTCGATAGTCATAATACTGAAGTTCAAAATTTCAACACATATATAGAATATAAAAATAAAATACAAAAAGAAAGAAGGTAGATTAAAACGAGCGATTCTATTCTGGCGCATCGCCGGCCGCTGCCGCGGCCCACTCGCTTCGCTCGTTCGGCTCGCGCGTTGTGGTTTCAAGTGACCTAACACTCCTCGCTTCGCTCGTCGTCGTACCTATTAACGACTTTGCTCAAGACTAGTCTAAAAAAATAACACTTAAAATATCGTTTTATATGTTACAGCTTAAAAACTTGGCTATGAGTGAGATGATTATTTACAATGGTGTCTTATCATTTCTTTAATATTCTTAGACAAATTATTATTCATTTATGATTTAAACGGTTATCCATACCTCCATTATGCGTTTTGTATTTTATGATAAATTATCTTTAGGCGTACGAGTATAACAATTATACCCTTTACATTTATGCTAAATAAAATTATGATAAAATAATTGGAGTAAGTTAATGTTATGTCAATAAAACCATTATGCGTTTATAACACTCTGCTTATCATTATTTATGAGAGAAAACTTTATGCTGAAACTGTAATGCCAAACTACATTAGGCTGAAAAAAATTATGCGATCGAAAGGGCACCCGCTAACCCCTCGTAACACAGATGGTGGTAAAAACATTTGCACAATAGTGCGAAATTGTGGGCCACTGACTCGTAGCATGCCTACTGGCACTGTCTTTAGCAATTTCAGAATGTTACCAGAAGATGGTTATGTTGAAGATAATATTGGCGGTCATTGCTGACTTTTTTACTACTTTTAGGAAACTTTATCCATTGGCCACGATGATCTGACTCTACAGGAACCACAATACCTTTATTTATAGGTTTAACATTTTGCACTGGTGGGTGTAATACAAGTGGGTTCAGAATGTACTATACAGATCAAAGGATTTAAATTAATTTATCATTTTATTTCTCTGTGATGTAGTATATGATGTTTCTATTATATCATCGTTAAAATCTCCACAAACTAATACGAGGGCTGCACTTAAAGTATCGGGAATGGAACATTTCCACTGTTCCTGTCATATTAAAATCTTTTTAATTGAAAACTCCTTGGTTTTAAAAATCGAATACCATTTATTTATTTAAAAAAAGATTCTCGGTCTTGTCACAAGGTTTTGTCAAACTTGATTAGTCGTTGAGAAAATGGAATTGACTCGAGAAAATTCAAGAGCAATGATTTATTATGACTTTCGAAGCGGTTTAACACAAAAACAGTGTGTTGATCGGATGATTTCTGCATTTGGTGATGAAGCCCCATTCAAAACCACAATTTATCGCTGGTTTGCTGAATTTCAACGTGGACGTGTCAAGCTCAGTGATGATCCCCGTCAAGGTCGACCAAAAACTGCAGTCACCCAAGATAACGTTGATGCTGTGCGTAAGCTGATTGAGGAAGATCGACATGTGACATACCGCGAAATTCAGGCAACTTTAGACATTGGCATGAGTCAAATACAAATAATCTTGCATGAACAATTAGGTGTAAAAAAGTTGTTTTCCCGATGGATACCGCATTCGCTCTGTGAAGAGCAAAAAGCGGCTCGCGTTACTTGGTGCGTCAGAACTCTCTAAAGATTCCACGCAGGATCCTCAAATGCTGTATACAACATCGTATCAGGTGACGAATCCTGGATATACGCGTACGAACCCGAAACAAAAAACCAGCCACGAGTTTGGGTGTTCGAAAATGAGTTAAAGCCAACAAAAATTGTTCGTTCACGGAGTGTTGCAAAAAAAAATGGTGGCCACGTTTGTCTCCAAAACCGGCCATGTTGCGACTATTCCTCTTGAGGGACAAAGAACGGTTAATGCAGAATGGTATGCTAACATTTGTTTGCCACAGGTCGTTTCTGAACTCCGTAAAGAGAACTGCAACCGCCGCAACATCCTCCATCACGACAATGCGAGTTCTCACACCGCGCACAGAACAAAAGAGTTTTTAGAGCAAGAAAACATAGAATGATTAGACCATATGCCGTACAGCCCCGACCTAAGCCCTAATGATTTCTATACTTTCCCTAAAATAAAGAATAAATTGCGTGGTCAGAGATTTTCATCACCTGAAGAAGCTGTGGACGCCTACAAAACGACCATTTTGGATACCCCAACTTCCGAATGGAATGGTTGCTTCAATGATTGGTTCCATTGGATGGAAAAATGTGTCAAATTTCGCGGAGAATACTTCGAAAAGCAATAAATACATTTTTAAATAGTAATGTTGTGTCACTTACTTGATTCCTTTTTGATTACAGCGGAGGTTCTTAAAGAGTTGCCAAGAAAAGGTGTCATATTGCTCACAGTCCTTTACAATGCTATATTGAGACTACAGTACTTTCCTATGCTGTGGAAAGTGTCTACTATAAACATGATTCGCAAACCGGGAAAACCTCCTACAGAAGTATCATCATATAGGCCCATAAGTCTGCTCCCCTTGTTATCAAAGATCTTTGAACGACTGGTTCTGGAATGTATTGTTCCAGTACTCGAAGAGCAAAAGCAAATACCAGACCATCAATTTGGTTTTCGTGCACACCACAGCCCAACAGAACAAATACATCGCGTAGCTCACACCATAAGGCAAGCACTAGAGAGAAAAGAATACTGTTCTGCTGTGTTCCTGGACATACAGCAAGCCTTTGACCGCGTGTGGCATAAAGGTCTCCTATTTAAGCTAAAACTACGCCTACCAAACACTGCTTACATGCTCATGAGGTCATACCTGCAAGATATAATGTTTCAGGTGGGATGTGAGGACTCCCTCTCAGCCATATGCCAGATTGAAGCAGGAGTCCCCCAGAGTTCGGTGCTGGGACCCATCTTATACACCATATACACTGCCGACCTGCCTGTCTCGGAAGCAGTTGTGACAGCAACTTATGCGGATGACACTGCGGTCCTGTCCTGCAGTAAGGATCGGGGCACAGCATCCAGCAAACTGCAGGAGTGTCTGAATGAGACTGAATTATGGCTTAAAAAGTGGAGAATCAGAGCAAACCCTGCAAAGTCAATTCATATCACGTTTACTTTAAACAGGGGGGAATGCCCACCTGTAACACTTGGCGGAACTACCCTACCACAACAAAAAACAGCAAAATACTTAGGAATGCACCTGGATAGGAGACTGACTTGGCGAGAACACATCAAAGCCAAAAGGGAGCAGGCAAATATAAAATTTAAAGAGATGTACTGGCTTTTGGGCAGAAAATCGCAGCTAAGCCTTGAAAATAAGCTCATAATATATAAATGTATCATAAAACCAGTATGGACATACGGTATACAACTGTGGGGATCAGCAAGTCACTCGAACATAGAAATTCTCCAGCGATTTCAAAATAAAGTGCTGAAGTGGACACTATTCACCGTGGGACAGGAATCCACACGGTGAAAAGTGGGCATATAATATGCCTCTGCCACCTCTTCGGGGATAAGGCGTGATGGATATTTATTTTTATTTATTTTAAGTCAGTGGTCAACGCGCCGTGGTTCACACGAATCACGGAGATACATGAATATCTACAGATCCCAACAATCAAGGAGGAGGTAGAAAGGTCGGCTGTGGCCTATAAACAAAGACTTGAACAACACAAAAATCATCTGGCTTCAGAACTTATGAATACCACTGAATGCACATATCGGCTGAAGAGAATGAGATTGGCCTCAATCTGAGCTCTGTAATGAGATTTAGTAATAAAAGAGTAGACGCATCAAAGGATGTGCTCACTCAAAGTGCCTTAAGGATAATTACACATCTGATTAAAGCTGAGAAGGCTGATTGCAGATACATATTGGAAAAAAAAAAACTTGATTCCCGGAAATTTCAATGCCGCCCTCGTAGTTTTCTTAGAACATAGCATTTGAACAGTGCAACTTACATTAAATTTTATGTGGAGTATTGATACTAATATTCTTATATCTTCTCTTTATCCAACAGTTGATATCATTAACTAAACAGAGATGATAGTATTTTACCTGATATATCAGCACCAGGTTTGTTCCAAGGTTTGTCTTCAATTGTGTCAATGTTAAACTCCAGTGCGGGCACACCATTGATGCATCCTGGGCCATCCATATCTTCAAGAGACACTTTCCCACCTGAAGTTGTACCAGTGCGAGGCTTTTCTGCAGCACCGGTTGCTACTAAGCCCACACCACGCTGTGAATGAGTTGTAGGTATGTATAATTGTTGTCACTTGTGGACTTAGCTTTTATCCGCAACCAGCGATTTTGTAGCACTTTAGAAGCTAAATATATTTCATTTAGTCTCGAATTTGCTGGTTGCGGTTACTAAAAGTAAGGGAACTACGGTGGCCATGAATCGTAATATATTTACGGTTTATGTGAAATTTTCTAATATTATTTTGGATTTAGAGGAATATTACATTAACACGAGCAACCAGACTATCATAACTAAACAGTTATGATAGACGTCTTTTGTACTTACTTTAATGTTAAGACTGGCATAAGTTTGTGATCCCGCCTTGGTGTCTCCAATAGTAACTTTGATGTCATCACTGTCATCTGAGTCAGAATCACCATTGTTTTGGCTATCTTCATCACCGTTTTGATCCTCGCCATCGCGGCCCACATCTGCAAAGTGCTCATCGTCGTTTGCGCCGTCATCTCCAGCCTCCTTGTCATCACCCTCCTGGAAAGAAATTGACTTCTGATGAGATTACATTTTTAATGGAGATACAAGAAGGCGAGTGGGTCACTCCACTCTGAAATAACTAATCAACTCAAGCATTGCTAGTTGAAATATGTTCATCCTCACATCAGGCATTCCCTGTGAAAGTGAAAGTGAAAAATCTTTATTCATGTAGGTCACAAAGTAACACTTATTAACGTCAAGATTATTGCTTCTACATTTACTGCCAGATTCGCGACGCAATAGGTAGAGCCTGAGGAAGAACCTGGCAATAAAACTCATGGCCACTCTTTTCTAACTGCCAGTAATTACATTAGTTTTATTTACATGATATTTGAACAAATCATAAAGTAATGAGTCTATACAAAACAAACAAAATCAAAATGAGAGCAATTCCAGTTGCCAGTTTTAAAGGCAGCCCACCCTTATGAGGAAGACTGCGGCAAGAAACTAATGGCAACTATTTTAAAATGCAGGTATGGTTTACAATATTAAATTCACATTGTTCCTTCGAAGTTATTTATTATATTTATACTCCCTTATTTATTATATTGCAACTGAAATAAGTCCAAATTTACTGTAATTATGTTATATTACAAAGGATCCCAACTGCAGAAAAATAAATCCATTCACATGGCATAGTAACTCACAGCATCGCCTTCCTGTTCCTCGCTCTTTTCCTGCTCTTTAGATTCACCTTCTGTTGATTTTTCTGCTATTTGTTCGCCAGTTGATTCACCATACAACCAAGTGTCATCATTTTCATCACCTGGCACTGCTTCCACTGCAGTTTCAGCCATTTTTATTTATAATAATTTCACTTGACTGTTTAATTTCAATTTGAGGTTGTGGCCATTCAGCTTAGCCACATCTGAAACAAGCCCACAACCATGAAAGTCGAGAAAATTTTCTTCTTATAAATTTATGCAGAAGTACTTAAAATTTTTTCATTAATATAAAATATTTATAATTTTCAGAACATTAAGAGCTAAAGTTGATTTGAAACTAATTAATAAACAATTATAATCTTTTACTTTGTGATGAAATAAAACTCGAAAGTCATTAGTACACCACATTTGAAATCTTTAAATCAAGGGATACTAAGTTTTGAAAAAAAAGGTCTTAATACAGGCTGCTAATGTAAATACTAATTAACAATTAGCTGCGCCCTATGGCTTCTCCTGTGACATACTTCAGTCCTCAACATCTGCTTAACCATTATGTTCATATTAACTGTTTAAAAATATGCCTGATTTAATACAACTGCTGTGCATAGCTTATGTTACTTCTGAAAAACTTGGATCTAAAATGATAAAAGATTTTTTAAAAACCCGGGAACTTTATTAATACTCAGCTATATTGATAGATGAGTATAGTTTATCTATATGGATGTTTAGAGATGTCATATATATGTGAAGGGCCTAGGAGAACAGAAACACCTTTACTCAATGACTGCCTGTTCATAAATTAACATACACAATCCAGAACTAATCTGCTTGAGAAAGTATGAAATAAAAAAGACATAATACGTCTAAGTCTTGGTCACACATAACTATGCCAATAATAATACTAGCTATTATAACATTAATAAAAATAATACTAGTTATTTTTTAGAGTTGCTTACTTTATACAGTGGACGATAGATTCCTCTTTAGGGGTCACTGAACCCAATTTCTTTTACAGATCTATGGAGATAAAGACAAGGTTATTATACTAAAATATATAGTGTTATGTGGATAATAATTATTCGAAAATAATTAATTAACTACAGAAAATAACCTAGTAAATGCGACGGTCTGTCTGCGGTCGTTGCGTTGTTTTTTTTTAGTCTTCGCCCATATTGGGCAGGCAAAGGAAACTTTGTCCATACAGCCTACTCTTCGGTATCTATATTTTCTTAGTATTTAGTCCTGTCTAGTCTTTGTCGATGTCCAGTCCTCAGTCCTAGGTCCTTGACCTTGCCCTCAGTATAATGGTGATTTTTATACTGAGGTTTCCAGTGGACTTTTCGCGTCAAGAGAGACAATAGCATCGCACTGCATATATATCATTGTCTATCACTATAGCACGTTAACACAACTTTTATGTCCAAGAAACCACCACTCCCACACATAAAACAAGATAAATGCACTAGTTTTAGAATCGTTGCGTTGACTGACATTGACACATATTTTTTATTTTTTTTTAAATTAATTGATGGCCTGGTTTCTAAAACCATTTAGCTTTATCTTATTTATTACATACTAGTTGACGCCCGCGGCTTCGCCCGCGTAGAGAAGTTTTCTCGTTTCCCACAGGAACTTGTACCCGGGATAAAAAGTAGCCTATGTGTTATTCTGATGTATAAGCTATATTATAGTAAAGTTTTATTATAATCTATTCAGTGGTTTTTACGTGAAAGAGTAACAAACATCCATACAAACTTTCGCATTTATAATACCTAGTCAGGTCATAAATTCTGTCACATGTTTAATATAAAATAATTCAAACAAGTTTATTCATTATGTAACCATTTATATACCAAAATGAACTTAACAAAACATAGATTCTTATGACAATAAAGTTTATTCAAAATGACCTCCGTGATTTCCTTCAATCTGCGCGGCCAGTCGTCTATCGCAGCACGAACGAGGTCCATGTCAATATCGGCGGCTGCCTTAATCAAGGATGTCGTGAGTGACTCCAAATTGGGATGAAGCTTTGAGCACGCCTTTTCCTCCAAGTGTTGTCATATCTTGTAATCTAAAGAACTCAAATCTGGACTGGAGGAGGGCCAGTCTTCGTGCCGGATGAAGTCGATTTCACGCGCCGCCAGCCAGTCTTGTGTGCTCTTCGCTCTATGAGCTGGCGCCGAATCTTGTTGGAATACCCAGTGCCTGTTATTGAACATGGTATGAGAAACTGGTTCCACAAGGTTCGTCAGGACTGTATTTTGATACACAACTGCATTCGTTTTTACACCTTTCTCACAAAAATGTACCTCTGATAAGCCCCAATAAGAAACTCCCAACCATACCATGAGCGAGGGTGGAAAATGACCTCGTTGGACACGCGGAATACGGTTGCTCGCTTCTTCACTACTGTGTGCGTACACCTTATCATTTTGTTTGTTGTAGCTCTCTTCTACGGTAAAAAATTTTTCATCCGAATAAAGAATTTCCCGATATTTTTTTCCCGCGTACCACTTCAACAAAGCGCGGCATCTCTTCAGTCTCAGGTCCATTAGACGAGCATGTAAACGATGTCCTGTTTTTCTTCGATATGACCGAAGCCCTAAGTCTTAATTTAACACCCTTTTCACCGTGGTTCTGCCTAACCCCATCTAAAGGGCCAACAGTTTCTGCTTACGTTTGGGATTTCTTTGAATTCGCGCCTTCTCAGCTTTTATCACTGCTGGAGTCCTAACAGACCGAGGGCGACCACTTCTTGACCTGTCATCTACACTAGAGTCTTCATTGTATCGTTTGATGGTACGATAAACGAATCTTTTGGTTATATTCAAAATTTTCAGTATGTCAAAAATTTGAATTGGAGCGTAACCGCAACGATGCAACGCAATAACTGCAACACGGTCTTCTTTAAGCGTCCACTCCATATTTAAAAATGAGTATAATTCTAAAAAGTATACATTTTTATTTTCATGAACAATTCGAAATTCGAATTCAATAAACTTTTTAGTGGCCAGCATTCTAAAAGAAAAGTTTTTACTGTGTGACAATACTTATGACCTGAATAGGTATTATTAAGATTAAGATTATTTCAATCTTATTATCTAAAATGTCCCCGTCCTTTACGTTTGTAGTCAGTCAGTCGTACCCCATTAACATGGTAGTACGTAAATGAGGCCTTCAGTGGAATTTGCGCAGCAAGATGTAAAATTGTATTTCACTGAAATATATCACTGTCTTTCTCTATAGCACGTATACACAACTTTTATAACTATAGTTGAGTCATTATTAGAAGCCACATTTGACAAGTGTCAGTTTCAGCTTCATAGTGAGATGACATGATTAAAAATATCGATTAATGTGAACGAACCGATACGGACTTCAAACATATATGAATCGAATCAGTTATTCTGAAAATTCAACAAAATCTGACAACTATTAAAATTACAACGAGAATATTGTCATCATCGTTACTGCACTCAGCGATATTATTAATTGCTTGCATTCTTTTTCCGTCGGACTTCATTAGTGGCGCTGAATCACAGATAAAACGAATAAAGAATGATATTAAAAGGTATATAATTATTAATTCAATAAATTTATGTTAAATGTTATCATTGTTATTTTCTTTGAGTCCTCTATGAGGTGAAGGCTAACAATGTGGGTATTCATTTATTGTGAAATATTCCTGCACAAAAACATAAAAAGTATAACTGCCAGGTAATGAATTTTTCTATAAATATAAATAAGATGCGACTGACATAGATATAAAAAAAAGCATAAAAGAAGTCCTGAACTATGCATTTAGAGAAGAAATTGATTGTTTGGAACGCCGGACCTTCATGCATCGGATTTCTACAGCACTAGATCTTGGCCAACTGGATCACTAAGCACTGATGTGTGAAGCGCTGGATCCCTAGAGCGCTGGAAGTAGATAATAGTCTTCCATATGAATAGTGAGCTGATTTTCTAGAAGGTTAAAAAACTTATATATATGTTGATTGAACTGCGTTAGGATCATATTTTAAGTGGTTAAAATGTTATACTTAACGATCTTCACGCTGTATAACTGACGGGGTAATCAGAGAGGACAGATCTTTCGCTTCCTGTAGATTCATTAATCATTTCATATATGCACGTTTGGGTATCCGAGTACTTCGACTTTTCCATTTTTGAGCAATCTGCTTATGTGGTCTTCATATGTCTCGGCCTACCTTGACTCCTTCTGCCCTCTACTTTCGCACAATATATATATATCTATTCTTCGTCAATCATTCCTCACTCAGTCATCAAACCAACGGAGCACGTTAAAATGTTATGAAACCAAATATTAAAATAAAATCAGTAAACCTGTCAAAAAAATAGAAATATTTTAGTGAATAAAAATTATGTTAAACAAAGATGAAAATAATGAATAGATAAGTCTACAAGAATAGATAATCTACATGAGAATGACGAAATTATGAAGAATAGTATAATTAAAACAAAACATTACAAGTGGTGGAATATTACGAATAATTTCAATTCATTCGATTCTATTTATAAACTTTTGATTTTCTTGGTAACGTCCCTAGTGTTTAAAATGGAAAAGGGTTCACTGCGACATTTGGCGGGAAGAGTGACAAGTGCGGACGCTTGCTTTATATTATTTTCTAAAACTAGTGCATTTATCTTGTTTTATGTGCGGGAGTGGTGATTTCTTGGACATGAAAGTTGTGTTAACGTGCTATTGTGAAAGACAATGATATATATGCAGTGAAATGCTATTTTCTCTCTTGCCGCGAAACGTCCATTGACAACCTTAGTATAAGAATCACCATTATACTGAGGGCAAGGACCAGGACGGACAATGAGGACACGACATCGACTGGACAGGACTAATTAGAAGATAAGATTGAAGAAATATGATATAAATATAAGATTTGGCTAAAAGGTCTTAGGAACCAGGCCATTAAATAATGATTAAAAAAAAAAAAAAAGGGTTCACTGCCGCAACGTTGTAGCTTGTAGCGAAGTTCAGTTCTTTTTAACAGAAATTGTTTATTATTTTTACAATGGTTTATTAGTGATA
This sequence comes from Thumatha senex, assembly GCA_948477245.1. NCBI lineage: Eukaryota > Metazoa > Arthropoda > Insecta > Lepidoptera > Erebidae > Thumatha > Thumatha senex. The sequence continues at coordinate 25,380,056 of OX419726.1, forward strand.
ATAGAAATAGTAAAATTACCTTCTTTGGGATTTGGACCATAAAATATGTAATTTTAACTGGAAAAGGTTCAGCAATAGTGTAGTTCTAACTTCGAAAAATTAAATAATATTATATAACCGCCATTACAAGGCAGGATACGCTGGTGATTTTGGAAGAAGTGTCAAATCTGTCGAAATTTGTCAAAACCGAATGCAACAAACCAAAAAATTGTCAAAGTAGAAATAAAGAAGATATTGGGGTTTAAAGTTGACCGCGCGAACGAAACGTGGAGGATTGCGCGGCCACGGAGATCTCAGCAACGACATGGGTTACAGATCTAATTCTTTTTGTCAATTAAAGATTGAATTTGTCAAAAATTGACGATTTCTTATAATAAAATTTACACTAGAAGAAGGATCTTAATTTGTCGAAACTAATGAAAGCAATAAATACTACTAAAGTTAAGTTAAACAGGAGATATCGGTCCAAAACAAAAAGGCAGTGGCCGCGCGAACGAAACGCTACATTGTAGGCTCATATCTCACTACCTATAATTGCTAGGATTTTGGTCTGAACTTCCATTTATTCGGCATATTAACCTCATTATAATGACGTATTGTTTACTGTCAAAACAGTTCAAAACAACTCGTGTTATATCAAAAATAATGATGTTCTACCAGGGTGACAATAATTTCGATATAATTTGGACATACACCTTTTCTACTACACTAAATGCATCTATTAGGAATAATTAATTTATATCATAACTTAAAAGTTAAATCTTCAGCTTGTAAATTTAACTTTTATTTAAATGTACTGATTGAAATACAGTATTACACAACTCGTGAAAAACACAGGGGATGGGGTGGACCTGTCATAACTTCTTTGATCTTGACCTTTTTCAAACGCATTGATACGTGCACATCCATTGTTTGAAGGAGGCACAAGCAGGCAGTACGTGACGAAAAAGAGACTTCTTGGAGTTCGTTTAAGCGAATCCAAGAGCGAAAACCTATGACAAAGCTCGAAGTTTTAATGTACGATAGTATTCGCTGTGTACCGAATTGCCAAAAGTGTAGGTTAACGTTGTAGGTTATAACCTTTGCTATCTACTCCTAGCAGGTTTCTGGTGTTTTACAAATGACCCTGTATGTATTTTTAATGCCACATCAGAAAAAGAAAAAAATAATTGTTCAGAAATAAAATAAAACATTTGCGGTGGACCACCCTACCTTTACCACTAAGGGGTATGAAAAATGGAATACGACCGATTATCAGTTCTATCAAATATACATATGAAATTTAATAATAATCGGTCAAGCCGTTTCGGAGGAGTTTAGTAACAAACACCGCGACACGAGAAGTCTTCAGTCTTCTCGTGGTATATTAGATAAATATAGACAAAAATGCAGAAAGGAAAATAGGCGCGTATTGTATGTCTTTGCCTACCCCTTTGAGGCCATAGGCGAGACTGATAGGTGATTTTAAAAATTAATTTATAATTATTCATTTTTCAAAATAGTTCTGTACAGAGGGTATATTATGTAACTAAATGGATATCAGTTTGATTGCGATTTGCGTCAATCAGCTGTCAAAATTCAATTTTGGTATTATCTAAGTACAGTGGGCCACTGAAATGACGTCATAGATCCGATATCCATTATGATTCAAATTTGACAGCTACTTTCGTATCGATAGTCCTATAAACGCGTGAAATTGATATTATCTAAGCATAATAGACTTCAAATTTATAACTAAAATCGTTTTCAAAGCAATTCGGTGACTTTGCCGAAAGCTGTTGCTAAAGAGATGCGTAAATGAAGTTTTGATGAAAAGCAACTATTATGCGGTTGATTCACAGATATAGAAGAGTAAGCAGATCAAACATTTGCGAAAAATAGCGTAGCCTATTTCACACATATATACAGGTAGCTTAATCCAGTGTCGCATTCAGCTATCATTTAATAAATAAGTGTTGTTAGGTTATTAGTAATGCAATGAGTCGGCAATAAAGGAGTTTCAAATCGAACCAACAAGATGCTTTTTGACACATTATGACATAGATTTCGGAACCCGATTTTGAACAGCAATTTAATAAATAAATATTGAGTGACACTTGTGCTATGGAATCTCGACAACTGATAAAAATACTTATATATTTATAAATACAAATATTATACATAAGAACACCCAAACTCCAAAATAAATATTTGTGGATCACACAAATATTTGTTCTGACCCGGGTATCGATCCCGGGACCTTAAACTTAACTTAAAACTTAACTATCTTCACGCTGTATCCCTGACGGGGTAGTCAGAGAGGACCACCAGGCTTCGCGATCCATGCATACTTCTTTTGCTTCTTCAAGATTCATCAATCGCTTCATACACGCACGTCTGGGTATCCGAGTACTTTTGACGTTTCCGTTTTTGAGCAACCTGCTCACGTGGTTTTCATATGTAAGTCTCGGCCTACCCTGACTTTTTCTACCCTCTGCTTTCGCACAATATATATTCTTTGTCAATTGTTCCTCACTCATTCGTTGGAAGTGTCCAAACCAACGGAGCACGCCCTTATCCAGCTTAACGCTGACACTTTCATTCAAACCTGCCATATTGCGTATCACTTCGTTACGTATTCTAATTCGTTATCTATTATAAATAAATAAATAAATATCCATCACGCCTTATCCCCGAAGGGGTGGCAGAGGCATATTATATGCCCACTTTTCACCGTGTCGATTCCTGTCCCACGTAATAGGTGGTGAGCCCATTGCCGTGTTGAAATAGACAGACGCAAGTTGTGGCTACCTGCTGTTGAAGTTTTCAAGCCGCCCATAAGGTCTTCAACCAGGCTTAACGACTGCCATTTTACTGGCAACCGGGACCAACGGCTTAACGTTCCTTCCGAAGCACGGAAACGCTCGCAAATGTAAATGCCACAAAGTGGTCACCCATCCGAGGACCAGCCATAGTGAAAGTTGCGTAACTCAGTGATCGTTTACAGAACACTGAGACCGCTAGGCCACGAGCGCTATCTATTCGTTACGTAATTTTCGAAGTGATCGCATCTCCACAGCATTCAATTTACTTTCATGCATCTGCTGACATACACAGATTTCGCTACCGTAAAGCAAAGTTGGACCTAGCACTGCGTTATGAATCGCCAGTCGTGCTACTTTTACGATGCTTTGTCGCTTTACTAATTGGGACAAAGCACCGTTAACTCTGTTTCCGGCAGCTACTCGCCGTCCTACATCCGAATCACATCTTCCATCCGCGGTAAAAATACTCCCTAAATACACAATGTCATTCACTTGCTCTAGACGTTCCTGGTTTACCCTAATCTCGCATTTAGTTCTTACGTCATCTCTTTGAAATACTAGAACCTTAGTTTTACTTGCATTCAAGCGAAGACCCTTACTTTCACACTCCTCTTTCATATTAGTGACTAATGCCTGAAGGTCGGCTTCTGATGAGGCCATGAGCACCGCATCATCAGCGTACAGCAGACAGTTTACTTAAAAGTCAACCAAATTCACACCCATATCACAATCTTTCAACTTCTGCAGGCAACTGTCCAGATACACTATGAACAGCCAGGCGGACATGACACAACCCTGTTTGACGCCTGTACAGACATCAAAAAGAGGTGACGCATCCCCCTCTACTCGCACGCAAGCCTTACAGTCCTTATAAAGCGACAGTATTGCCCGCAGTAGCGAACCGTCCACACCATATCCGGGCAGCAAATCCCAAAGAGTTTCCCTCACAACGTTATCAAATGCTTTCTCCAGATCCACAAAAGCGCAGAAAACCTTCTGGTTAATAGCCAGAAACTTCTCCGCGACCATGCGGAGAGAAAACACTTGATCCATGCAACCTCTTCCACGTCGGAATCCGCATTGAGCCTCCCAGAAATACCTTTCAGACTTCTCTCTCGACTCTTGCATTCTTGCCGTTATAATCTTTGCATACACCTTACTAGCTAAGCTGACCAAGCTGATCGCACTGAAGCTGGATCAGTTTAGGCGCGAGCCTTAATACTTATATATACTTATATACTTCCTTACTCTTCTATATCTGTGGGTTGATTTAAAAATTGTTAATAGCCTAAAATACTAATAAATATTGATGTACTTGTAATTTGATGGGATAATATCCTTACACGCTTTGTCGTTGTGGCTTCAGAGATTTACAAGTGTGATAACTGCAAATCTGTACGTTTTTTAGATTTCAATAAGGCAATTGGCTCACCACCAATGCATATGGGGAAATGTGGGTGTATAATATGCCATTGCCTTCGGGGATCTGCGGGACTAAAAAACTTTTAAGGTAGCTCGTGCCATATTTTGGGATTTGCCGAGGAAGAAAGTTGGAAGAGTAGGTAGGTATAGTAATATATATATAATTAGGAGCTAGGACTTATGCAAAAATTAACGCTTTTGTAAAGAAACGATACTTGGGCAATTTTTTATTTGATTTTATATGAAGTTGAATATACCTTGCCAGGTCATAAGTATTGTCACACAGTAAAAACTTTTCTTTTAGAATGCTGGCCACAAAAAAGTTTATTGAATTCGAATTTCGAATTGTTCATGAAAATAAAAATGTATACTTTTTAGAATTTTACACATTTTTAAACATGGAGTGGACGCTTAAAGAAGACCGTGTTGCAGTTATTGCGTTGCATCGTTCGGTTACGCGCCAATTCAAATTTATGACATACTGAAAAATTTGAATATAACCAAAAGAGATGTTAATCGTACCATCAAATTCTTACCAGCGAATTCTTATTTCGGATGAAAAAATTTTTACCGTAGAAGAGAGCTACAACAAGCAAAATGATAAGGTGTACGCACACAGTAGTGAAGAAGCGAGCAACCGTATTCCGCGTGTCCAACGAGGTCATTTTCCACCCTCGCTCATGGTATAGTTGGGAGTTTCTTATTGGGGCTTAACAGAGGTACATTTTTGAGAGAAAGGTGTAAAAATGAAAGCAGTTGTGTATCAAAATACAGTCCTGACGAACCTTGTGGAATCTGTTTCTCATACCATGTTCAATAACAGGCACTGGGTATTCCAACAAGATTCGGCGCCGGCTCATAGAGCGAAGAGCAAACGAGACTGGCTGGCGGCGCGTGATATCGACTTCATTCGGCACGAAGACTGGCTCTCCACCAGTCCAGATTTGAGTCCGTTAGATTACAAGATATGGCAAAACTTGGAGGAAAAGGCGTGCTCAAAGCCTCATTCCAATTTGGAGTCACTCAAGACATCCTTGATTAAGGCAGCCGCCGATATTGACATTGACCCCGTTCGTGCTGCGATAGACGACTGGCCGCGCAGATTGAAGGCCTGTATTCAAAATCACGGAGGTCATTTTGAATAAACTTTATTGTCATAAGAATCTATGTTTTGTTACGTTCATTTTGGTATATAAATGGTTACATAATGAATAAACTTGTTTCAATTATTTTATATTAAACATGTGACAGAATTTATGACCTGACTAGGTATACATACATACATAATTTTGGGCGGTTATGTAGGTTTATCGAGACACGTAAATATTTCGCGATTTGGACCCATGTAGTATTGGTAAAAGGGTTATTGCGTTGTTGGTGGCAAAACTAATTTATCCTGTGGTTTATCTTACACAAGCAGGTCCATACTTACCTTACCAACTTTTACCTATTTATTGCCATATCTCCAAAACGGTGCGTCTGAGCTAGAAAATAATGAGATTTTTGGTTCCCTTTTTCAATATTACTTATTATACTCTTTGGTCCCCTTTGTCACCCCCAAACACCTCCTTCACTACTAATTAAAAGATAAATAGGATAGAAAATTGACGTTTTTAATTTTTTTCTTAATTTTTTTTAAATAAATAAATAAAATAAATATCCATCACGCCTTATCCCCGAAGGGGTGGCAGAGGCATATTATATGCCCACTTTTCACCGTGTGGATTTACCTGTCCCACGGAATAGGTGGTGAGCCCATTGCCGTGTTGAAATAGACAGACGCAGGTTGTGGCTACCTGCTGTTGAAATTTTTCATGCCGCCCATAAGGCATTCAACCAGGCTTAACGACTGCCATTTTACTGGCAACCGGGACCAACGGCTTAACGTGCCTTCCGAACGGAAACGCTCGCAAATGTAAATGCCACAAAGTGGTCACCCATCCGAGGACCAGCCATAGTGAAAGTTGCGTAACTCAGTGATCGTTTACAGAACACTGAGACCGCGGGGCCACGAGCGCTTCAAACAAGTATTTCAAAAAATGATAAAACCAAGTTGTTTACTTTGTCTACGACCAAGTCACCTTTCTTACGCCTGTCTTTTGCGATTACCATTGCCATAAGGCATAATAAAAAAAACGATGAAAATTGGAAAGTTCTGTACCTAAATACTTGACCATAATTCGGACCCTTCCTCTTCTGCATCGATTTAATGTACAAAAATCTTGTTACTGTTAAACTAAAATTGCCTTGATATACATAAAATAATTTACTCACATTATAATATTCAATGAACAGTAGAAAACAAAAATACAATAGCTTTCGGATGCCAAACATTTCACAAGGTTTTTAAATTTGCCGCAAATAACCAACATTCCATAAATTCTCGGTGTCTATCAACTATAAACCTTTTACGTTAAAATGTTTGTGAACTCTACAAAGATAACGGGTAAATAGGCATAATTTAACATGGCCGCGTAATGTCGATAAAATGGTAGAGTTGTCAAAAGGTTTGCTGAAAGCCACTGTGCCTCGGTCGCTTTAAGTTATAATACGTAATACCAATTCAGGCAACCTTTTAGTTGCTTTCAAAGCGTGGTTACTATCGAACAAACCAAAGTGACATGAACTGTCAAAGTTACATAGCATGTCACCAACCAGGTAAGTCCCTAAGACATATCGTTTCCGGTTGTCCTCGACTTGCTAACAGCGAGTACTTGCACAGGCACAATCAAGTAGCCAGGATTATTCACCAACAGCTTGCTCTGAAGTACCGCCTGGTGGATACTGAGGTTCTGTACTATAAGTATGTAGCTGAGTCAGTTCTCGAAAATGGTCATATCACATTGTACTGGGACCGGTCTATCATCACAGACAGGACTGTTATAGCTAACAAACCTGACATTGTGGTGATAAACAGGTCAGAGCGTCGTGTAATGATTGTCGACGTCACAATCCCTCAAGATGGCAATCTCGTGAAAGCTGAAAAAGAAAAGCAAAGTAAGTATTTGGATTTAGCTCGCGAGGTTGTCGATATGTGGGAGGTGGACTCGGCAATCATTGTTCCGATAGTTGTCTCTGTCAATGGACTTATTGCCAAGAGCCTCGACCAACATCTCAAGAGGCTCGCGTTGGGTAGCTGGGTCAAGGGGCAGATTCAGAAAGCAGTACTTCTCGATACGGCACTTATTGTGAGAAGGTTTTTGTCTCTGGAGCCCTAACCACCGGTATCTTGTTCCTTGTATCCGATACCGGTAGGATGCTGTTTTATATATTTTTAAATGGATTGTTTTTGTTTAATTTTAAATTTATTTCAAAATGTATTTAATAAGTATATAAAATGAATAAAGGAAATAATAATAATAATAAACCCCTCGAGGACAGTCGTTATCTTTTATAGGATTAACGCAACCCTATGAGGACATAGAAGATTCGCTTTTTGAGTTAACTACTTTCTGATACCAACAAAAAAATGTATTAGTAAGTTATTGAAAAGCTTACATCCGCAGGGCAGCTTGTGGCGAGCTGAATGTGCGTGGCTACACATCGGTCCCGATTCCTCAGAGTTTTGTTGCCCTTCTGCACCGGTTAGGATTTCATGGCCTAACGGGAGAGCAGTGAGAGTGCTACTCCCGGGAGTGCAGCAAATCTCAACCCTGGCTTGCCTTAATTGGCCGGTCAGAGGGAGGGAGCCAAAGCTATATGCTCGGGGGTGGAAGTGTCATTTTCAAGGGCATAACTACGGGGAAGCCCGCTCCGGGCCTGTCCCGCGAAGGTGAAACCGGCGCCGCACCGCTCGACACCCCAAGCCGCTCACACCGTCGTTGCCCTCTATCGCCTTACAGGCTTATCATGCCTATGGCGATTGTATAGGGGGCCCATCTAGTGAGTTGGCAAGTCACCGTCTGCCAGTATTTTGATAATAATATATTAAAATGGCAGACGCCGTCTTCAACCATAGTTTTAGTTACATACTCCATTTAACCTTCAACTCAATAGCCTATTTAGCAGTTAGCATATTGTACAATAGTTTAACTCCTATTGGAGGTGGTCCATTACCGTTCTTCTACATAAGGCGGGCGTGGACTATCTGCAGTGTAGTCCCATTCCCTATTAGATTAAAATTCTCAAAGGGCCTCTGCGTGTTGGACCTATGTCCCCATGTAAGCCTACCAAAAGTCCGGGTATCTTCATGAGAAAAAAAGAAGATACCCGTGTAAAAAAAGAGACAATAATAATAATACCCCTCGAGGACAGTCGTTATCTTTTATAGGATTAACGCAAACCCTAGTGAGTTGGCAAGTCACCGTCTGCAAGTATTTAGAAAATAATAAATTAAAATGGCAGACGCCGTCTTCATCCGTAGCTCAAGTCACCCAGTACATTTAACCTCCAACTTAATAGCCTAACAGTAGTTAGCATATCGTACAGTAGTTTAACTCCCATTGGAGATGGTCCATTACCGTTCTTCTACATAAGGCGGGCGTGGATTGTCTGCAGTGGGGGTCCCATTCCCTGTTACATTAAAATTCTCAAAGGGCCTCTGCGTGTTGGACCACTATGTCCCCATGTAAGCCTACCAAAAGACCGGGTATCTTCGTAAAAAAAAAGAAGATACCCGAGAAGAAGAGACAAATAATAATAACAAATCTTTATTGACATATAAGTGGTACATTTAGTTAAAGATCCCCTGCCTCCTGCGCTAGTGTGAACTGTGTTGCAGGAGACAGTGTTTCCTCTTTTCCTTTCACAATTCACGATCATATGCCAATGTGTAAATAATATCAAACAAGACAAAAAAAAAGCAAATGAACAATGCAAATCAAAATATAGCCATGCATCTGCGAAGGGTGTGTGTGTGTGTGTGAGAGAGAGAGTGTGTGTGTGAGTGTGACTGTGTGTGTGCGCGCGTGTGTCTGTCATGAAAATTCTGTCGTTAGTAAAGTTTCAGCTGCTTCATATTCTAGTGATTTAAGCCACGATATCACTACTCTTTTAAAAGAGTTGTTGGTATGTTTGGTAACTTTGTACCTTTTATTAAATTTATTGTACAAATATGCAGACAGGAATTTGTAATGCCGCTGTGCAAATGTTGTACGGGTACGAGGCACAGGGCAGCGTGCGATCCGCTTGCTTTGCACTGGCAAGTGCGGGATAATTTTCCTGTGATACCTTTGTAAACATTCACATGTGTAGATTTTCCTTACTGATAACACAGATGTATCCTCATAAAGAGCAGTCGTAGGATATCTATAAGGCAAATACAACAATACTTTTAAAATTGCTCGCTGGGCTCGCTCTACCTCTATTATAAGAGATTTTGCCGCTCCTCCCTAGGCAATTATACAGTACCGAATAAGACATTCACACAGTGCTCTGTAGGTCTGAATAAGAAGTGTAACATCAGCCACTGTGCGCAAGTTTTTGAAAATATAGATTAATCTTCTGATCCTTGTTGTTATAATCTCTATGTGAATATCCCACTTCAAATGATTATCTAGCGTGATACCCAGATACTTGATGGAGGCAACCCGAGTTAGATCCGCACAGTAGCAGTCTTGGCGATCCTCACGACGATTGCATGGAAAGGGTTGTTTTAAGACTTTGTGTTATAGTAGGTTTTCCAGCTTCTGTTATACTAAAGCATATGTATTTAGTCTTGCTTGTATTGAGCGATAACAGACTATTTTCTAACCAAGTAGTCACTTTAGCCAGGCCGCTCTCGGCGAGCTTAAACACATCTTTCCAGTTTTGGCCATGAAATATCAGCGCTGTATCATCTGCAAACATAAAAATCTAGGCCTCTCAGTTGGGTGGCAACACTGCATAGCTCATTAATATATACGAGGAATAGCGACGGACCCAGTGTACTCCCTTGGGGAATGCCATAATTGCAAGACAATTCATCACTTTTATAGTTTGTCAATTTAACACATTGGGATCTATGGGTCAGATAATCTGTAAACCATTCCAGCGCTACTCCTCTGATACCAACATTCTCAAGACGCATCAGTAAGATAGGAATGGAAACAGTATCAAAAGCCTTTTGAAGGTCCAAAAAGACCCCCAAGCATTTCTCTCCCTTGTCAAGGCATGATACTACTGCTGATGTTAGTGCCAGAACAGCGTCTTCCGTGGATTTTTGTTGTCTGAAACCAAATTGTTGATCACTTAGCATACTATTTTGCTCAAGATACGCAATCAACCTTTTATTAATAACCTTCTCTAATACCTTAGATAGGGAAGACAACAGAGATATGGGACGATAATTTGTGGGTTCATTTTTATCTCCAGATTTAAAGATTGGCCATACTAAAGCTTTTTTGAAAATGGCCGGAAAATCGCCCGTCTCTGCTTATATTACACAGGTAAGTAATAGGTGGGGCAAGGGATAAGATATTCTGCTTTAGAATATCGCTAGTAATTTTATCCCATCCCGGGGCACTACGAGGTTAAAGTCCCAGGACAATATCCCTAACTTCGCCCGGATCCGTAGGCAAAAATACAATAGAGTTAAGAGGAGTAGTATCCCGTTTAGATTTACGCGCCAGATCATGCTCCGATTCGTTCCTCAAGTCTTGCAAGTGACCAGCCAATGTCGCTCCAACTCCAGTAAAGTAAGTATTTACTTTATTTAGAGCTCCGACAGGTGTGTCATCTACACTCAAAAGTTCACCGGTCGATACACACTTGTTTTTGTATATTACATACATCCTTTATAGTTCTCCAGGTTTCTCTTACGTTCCCCCTAGCAGATTGGAGCCTTTCCCGATAATATTGTTTTTTTAAGCGTTTAATAATAGAATTACATATATTTCTGCGATTGTGTTAAATTTTCTGTATCCCTAAGTGCAATTCTATGCAACTTATCTCTTTTTCTAATACATTTGACTACCCCCTCAGTTAGTCATGGTTTCAGAGGTCTGAACTTTTCCTGGCCCTTGTGTTGTCTCTGATGATGTTCACCAGTTTTGTTGTTAGTATTTCCGATGCGATACTGGCATTGTTGCAACTATACAAGGTAGCCCAGGATTCTTTGTTAAGTAAGTGATTTATTTGTTTGTATTCAACGGTAATTTTATTTCGAATCACACTCACCTTATTCATTACTGTGTTGCTGATGTATAATAATATAGGGCAGTGATCTGTAATTAGTTGATCAAATACTACTGTTTTCCAATTAGAAGAACACTTAATCATGAAGTGATCAATACATGTCTTTCGGTTTCTGGTCGGTAATGTAATACCCTGTTTAAGACCATGAACGGCCAATAGATTTAGATAACCAAGTGATTCACTCTCTAAGTTTGTCGGTAAAATGTCAATATTTATGTCACCAGTAAAAATTATATTTTTTGTGTGAATATTATAAAGTATTTGGTCAAGTGATTCTATGTAACGTCCATTACTAGCATAACATGGTGGTCTATATGAGCAAATTAGAGTGTAGTCCGGTTCCAAAGTAACGACGACACAATTCCCATCAAGCATCGCCGGTTCATAGGCACAGGCTTTGATTTCACTACGAACATAGACTACAACGCCGTCATTTTGGTTCAAGCTGGTTTTACTCCAGAATCTATTATAGTCTTGAATATCTGGTGGTGGTTTATTTACATTTGTCCAGCACTCTGTTAAAACTAAAACATCTATCATCATCTCCAGAGAAGCAACAAATACCAAGAAGTGATCCAAATTGTAATTCACACTTCTAACATTAAAACTGATTATTATTAAGTTACGCGACATGGGATTATACTGCAAAAATTGTTTACATTGCACGCTGTCGGTGGTGAAAAAACAGTCAACCTGTTCGGGTTCGTCAACTTCGTTTACTATAGTTTCAAGATCGAATTTTATTTCTAAGATATGGTGACACTCTACAGCAGTGTGGCACTTTAGACTTATAGCCTCTAACAGGAAATATGTAACAAACAATAGATGGCATGACAAACTCATTCCCTCCTAACATAGTTGTACTTCTCTTATGCAGGAAACACGAGTAAACCTCACAGAAACAGTGCGAGAGCCGACAAGATTCACGCAGATTAATGTTACAATTTGGATTATTACTTTGTTGTATAATAAAATTGTTATTATTAGATGAAACAGTAGAAATAGACAGCTTGTAATTTTAGAATAGAATTATAGTCAAGTATTTAGGTACAGAACTTTCCAATTTTCATAGTTTTTTTATTATGCCATAGGGCAATGGTAATATAATAATAGCAAAAGACAGGCGTAAGAAAGGTGACTTGGTCGTAGACAAAGTAACCAACTTGGTTTTATCATTATGTGAAATACTTGTTTAAAAAAATTTAAGAAAAAACTTAAAAACGTCATATTTCTATACTTTTAATCTTTTAAATAGTAGTGAAGGAAGTGTTTGGGGGTCTCAAAGGGGACCAAAAATCTCATTATTTTAAAGCTCAGACGCACCGTTTTGGAGATATGGCAAAAAATGTGTAAAAGTTGGTTAGGGAAGTATATGCTTGTGTAAGATAAACCATAGGTTATATTAGTATTGCCACCAACAACGCAAGAGCCCTTTTACCAAGGGTCTTACTACATGGGTCCAAATCGCGAAATATTTACATGTCTCGATAAACCTACATAACCGCCCAAAATTATGCTAAGTTTCAACTTCATATAAAATCAATCAAAAATTGCCTTAGTATCGTTTCTATACAAAAGTGTTAATTTTTGCCCAAGTCCTAGCTCCTAATAATATATATATATATATATATATTACTATACCTACCTACTCTCCCTACTTTCTTCCTCGGCAAATCCAAAAATATGGCACGAGCTACCCTATAGGTATAAGTTTATTAGTCCCGCAGATCCCCGAAGGCAATGGCATATTATACACCCACATTTCCCTATATACAGTGGTGGTGAGCCCATTGCCTTATTGAAATCTAAAAAGACAATCAGATTTGCAGTTATCACACTTGTAAATCTCTGAAGCCACAACGACAAAGCGTGTAAGGATATTATCCCATCAAATTACAAGTACATCAATATTTATTAGTTTTTTAGGCTATTGACAATTTTTACGCATAGTTGCTTTTCATCAAAACTTCATTTACGCATCTCTTTAGCAACCGGTTTCGGCAAAGTCACCGAATTGCTTTAAGAACGATTTTAGTTATAAATTTGAAGTCCATTATGCTTAGATAATACCAATTTCACGCGTTTATAGGACTATCGATACGAAAGTAGCTGTCAAATTTGAATCATAATGGATATCGCATCTATGACGTCATTTCAGTTGCCCACTGAACTTAGATAATACCAAAACTGAATTTTGACAGCTGATTGGCGCAAATCGCAATCAAACTGATATCCATTTTAGTTACATAATACACATGCAGGTCATAAATTCAGTCACATGTTTAATATAAAATAATTGAAACAAGTTTATTCATTATGTAACCATTTATATACCAAAATGAACTTAACAAAACAGATTCTTATGACAATAAAGTTTATTCAAATTGACCTCCGTGATTTTGAATACAGGCCTTCAATCTGCGCGGCCAGTCGTCTATCGCAGCACGGACGAGGTCCATGTCAATATCGGCGGCTGCCTTAATCAAGGATGTCTTGAGTGACTCCAAATTGGGATGAGGCTTTGAGCACGCCTTTTCCTCCAAGTGTTGCCATATCTTGTAATCTAACGGACTCAAATCTGAACTGGAGGAGGGCCAGTCTTCGTGCCGGATGAAGTCGATTTCACGCGCCGCCAGCCAGTCTTGTGTGCTCTTTGCTCTATGAGCTGGCGCCGAATCTTGTTGGAATACCCAGTGCCTGTTATTGAACATGGTATGAGAAACTGGTTCCACAAGGTTCGTCAGGACTGTATTTTGATACACAACTGCATTCGTTTTTACACCTTTCTCACAAAAATGTACCTCTGTTAAGCCCCAATAAGAAACTTCCAACCATACCATGAGCGAGGGTGGAAAATGACCTCGTTGGACACGCGGAATACGGTTGCTCGCTTCTTCACTACTGTGTGCGTACACCTTATCATTTTGTTTGTTGTAGCCCCATCTGAAGGGCCAACAGTTTCTGCTTACGTTTGGGATTTCTTTGAATTCGCGCCTTCACAGCTTTTATCACTGCTGGAGTCCTAACAGACCGAGGGCGACCACTTCTTGACCTGTCATCTACACTAGAGTCTCCATTGTATCGTTTGATGGTACGATAAACGAATCTTTTGGTTATATTCAAATATTTCAGTATGTCAAAAATTTGAATTGGCGCGTAACCGCAACGATACAACGCAATAACTGCAACACGGTCTTCTTTAAGCGTCCACTCCATGTTTAAAAATGAGTAAAATTCTAAAAAGTATACATTCTTATTTTCATGAACAATTCGAAATTCGAATTCAATAAACTTTTTTGTGGCCAGCATTCTAAAAGAAAAGTTTTTACTGTGTGACAATACTTATGACATGACTAGGTATGTTCCGGTAATCACTACATTTACTGTTCCATACAAATTGTTTAGTACCATATCGTACTCCATGTTTTCCAGCGCGTTTTATATAAAATTTGTAATTTTTTGCCGCGCTTTCGAAAAACAGACAATGACTGGTTCGTCGCCAATGTTTGATAGTTTGCCGCGCAAAGTCGATACGCCGCTTTACACTACTACTACTAATAACGTGATATTTACCATGCATTAATTTTATTCTTTCATCGAGAATCAGATATTTCGGTTCTTTTACAAACGCCATGACCACGAATCTACTAAAGCTAGCATTTATTTTATTTGTTGATGTTTTTTATATTACTCTTGATTTTTTCAATTTAACATTATTACATTTTTAATGATTCTTAATGTTAGGTAATGGTGCTAATTCTGTTGTTGAGACCACTAAACTAAATTTTCTCTAAAATTTTCTAATTTTTATTAAGAGATTGCCAAATGCTATTCTGTTATTAAGTCGAAATAAAGTTAGTGATATTATAGATAGCACTTAATTTGTATCTGATATCACAAAAATTCATTTTATGTGATAAAATTGAAGAAGATGTGAAAAATGTACATAGACAGTAGAATGTAAATACATGCCGACTTGTTGATTGAACTGCCTATGTACATTTTTCACGTTACAACGTTTTACATATTTTCTGGTTTCAAACGGTTACTAAAATTAATAAATGTCCCACTAAAATTAGACTTTTCGCTAAAATTAGACGTCCCCTAAATAGGTGACGTCTAATTTTAGTGAATACGTCTAAATTTTGTGTGACGTTAAATTTGTATCTGACATCACTAAAAATCATTTTATGTGATAAAATTCAACAAAGAGTGAAATATGTACATATACAGTTCAATCACTAAGTTAGTCGGCATCTAAATACATGTTTTGTTGAATTTTATCCCATAAAAGGAATTTTGTTGATGTCAGATACAAATTTAGTGCTGTTTATGACATCACCAAGTCTAGTTCGACGTAATAACAGAATAGCATTTGTCAATGTCTTAATATAAATAAGAAAATTTTAGAGAAATTTAGTTTAATGGTTTCAACAACAGAATTAGCACCAATGACGAATAAAAATATTAAGATTTTTTTTTACTCGTATTTTTATTTTCAGATCGATCTAGATGTTATTTAATAGCTGTCCTCCAGTTAGTGAATGTAAATGTATTCCCAAATAAAATTAAATTATTGTTACCCTGGTAGAACTTCATATGAAACATCATTATTTTTGATTTAACACGAGTTGTAAACTGTTTTGACGGTAAAACAATACGTCATTATAATGAGGTTAATATGCCGAATAAATGGAAGGTCAGACCAAAATCCTAGCAATTATAGGTAGTGAGATATGAGCCTACAAAGTAGCGTATCGTTCGCGCGGCCGCGGTCTTTTTGTTTTGGACCGATATCTCCTGTTTAACTAAACGTTAGTAGTATTTATTGCTTTCATTAGTTTCGACAAATTAAGATCCTTCTTTTAGTGTAAATTTTACTATAAGAAATCGTAAGGTTTAAAAAATAATCTACATTAAAGAAACAACGAGTGGAGGATTGCGCGGCCATAACTTCAAAGGCGAATATTTCGTAAATTTTGCTCTAGAGCTTATACTTCTTTTTTCGAAAATTTTTGACAAATTCAATCTTTTATTGACAAAAAGAATTAGATCTGTAACCCATGTAGTTGATGAGATCTCCGTGGCCGCGCAATCCTCCACGTTTCGTTCGCGCGGCCAAATTTAAACCCTAATATCTTCTTTATTTCTACTTTGATACATTTTTGGTTTGATGCATTCGGTTTTGACAAATTTCGACAAATTTTGGACGGAGTGCTTTATTTGATTGGACACCGTGGCGGAGCAATCGAAACGCACACCAATAATTTAAGCAATAATAATAATAATCTGCTTAGTCAGTCTCTTTTAATCCATACCCTCCACGTGTACGAGCCATCTGAGCATTCCCTTTTTTATATTAGTCACTACATCTTCTGTCATACCGCAACGTTCCCTTATCACACTGTTTCTTTCTTTATCCATTAACTAAAACTCCAGCTATACCTCGTAGATTTCTTTATTTCCACTGCATTTTATTTCACTTCTATGCTTTTTCTGCCATACTCAGCTTTCACTGCCATATATAAGCGACTCCAACTACAACTCCTACGCCGATGATGACACTATTACCTGATCATCAGCGTATATGATTGATTTGACGGTTACTTCATTAATTTTCAAACCATACGTACTCTCTTGCAGTTCTTTCATGCAACTGTCAATGTATAAGTTAAGCCGTAGACAGAGGAAATTCTCTGTCTACGAGTTAAACAGACATTTCACCATCTTCCAAGTGCCGAAAGATTCGCCTGTTTTGAAATAAATGTCATTTTGCTTCTCATTTGATACTGTGGACTAACTTTTTACAGCTTATTACTGGCACCACCGCGTTCTCACACCATGTCGCGTAAGATAGCACTTGGTACTTCGCCTAAGGATAGCACTAATTTTGCCTCACTCGCCAAGCGTTTTATGCTCACGACTAGTGCAGCCTTAAATGTCATCAGCGCCATGTTGTAATGAGGTTTCATTATCTCCATTTTAAAATGGTTTTATCTTTCCTTTATAAGTTTCTAATCTTTAAGTTATTTTCAATTGAACAAGGCGTTCATAGTTGCATTCTCTTACAAGTCGACACAACTCTAGAAGTAAATGGTTCTATGGAATAATGATACTACAGAAAATTCTACATTCGGTGGTCCCTTTGGTCAATGGAACCACGGTTATATGATTTTTTCCGTAGTCCCATCAATGGGACATCCAATGGGACCACGGAATGGAAGCGAAGCCAACCCTGACCAAATGTTTACGAAATTTCTCTTCGATTTTTTCTTTGGTGCTTATTAAATTTATAAAGTTGAAATCTTAAAAATGTAGAATTCTTTATTTACTTTGATACTTATCATTCACGCCTTTATCCCCGAAAGGGGTGGCAGAGGCATATATTTCTCCATAAGCATTTTTGTCCCACGTAACAGGTGGTGAGCCCATTGTCGTGTTGACAGGCGCAGGTACGAAATATAATTGAATTTTTTAATCATACATACCAATTATTTTAGAATTTTAGTATTACTTTTTAATAAATGTGAGCAGGAAATTTAAAGGCAGTATATAAAAAAGCAAAATGTCTATTTAGTATAAATAAATAATGACTTCTGATTAAGCAACTTAACAACAAAAATTTCTAAACAAGAATCACATGAGATCGCATGAATCTTTAGTCCAGACCATTCCTTCTTCGCGGGAAAAATTTCTGCTCAACTTGTTCAACTTTTTGGGCGACCTCAGCTAGTTCCTGGGATGCGTCATTCGCAGCTGCGCCACAAGTTTCCGCAAGTTGCTGCACACCTTGAGTAACCTGCAGAATTATTAAACACAATTATCTATTTATATCTACTGATTGCCATCATCAGTCCCCAGGACGGGTAGACACCATATAGCAAAATTTTAGTTTGGTAGCGCGTGCAGCAGTATTGCAAAAGACTATAGGCTACGGTAACCGCTTTCCATAAGGTGGGCCGTATGCTCTTCTGCCCCCTCAGTGGTATAAAAAAGAACATGGTAATTAAAAGATACAAACAACCAAGTTGAGAACAGAAAACAAACTGATCTATTATTATTCTACTTACAGTCCAAAAATATTACATACATACATATTATCACGCCTGTTTCCCATCGGGGTAGGCAGAGACTATGGTTTTCCACTTGCTACGATCCTGACATACCACTTTCGCTTTTTCTACTTTCATAAGTGTTTTCGTACACGCTCGCCGGTTAAGGGTACTCTTGACCTGGCCTTTTTCCAAAAGGTCTTCGATTTGATTGACATACGTACGCCGAGGTCTACCCCTACCAGTTTGCCCATTCACTCTCGCCACGTAAATCTGCTTCGTCAGTCTACTTTCATCTATCCTCTCCACGTGTCCGAACCATCTAAGCATCCCTTTTTCTATCTTAGTCACTAAATCTTCGGTCATACCGCAATGTTCTCTTATCGCGCTGTTCCTTTCTTTATCCATCAACTTCACTCCAGCTATACTTCGCAGACTTCTCATTTCCACTGCATTTATATTACTTTTATGCGTTTTCTGCCATACCCAACTTTCACTGCCATACATAAGTGTGGGGACCAGCACACCTCTATGTACAGCCAGTCGTGCCTTCTTCGAAACGTTCTGACTGCTCATAAAGGCGTACATGGCTCCATTCACTTTATTTCCTGCCAATACTCTTCGCTCAATGTCATTGTCATACTTTCCATCTCTCGCAAATTTTAAGAGTAAAAAAATTTGTATATCTAGATACAGAAACTCTTTTACTTGTTCTATTCTTTCTCCTTCCACAACAATTGAGCAATCCGTCATACTTGCCTCTCTTTCAAAAACCATTACTTTCGACTTGTTTACATTCACTTTCATTCCTTTGTTTTATTAACGCATCATGCATAATGTTAACCATCAACTGCAACTCCTCCGTCGATGATGCTAGTATTACCTGATCATCGGCGTATAGGAGGCACTTGACGGTCAGTTCATCTATTTTTATACCATACGTACTCTCTTGCGGTTTCAGGCAGCTGTCCATGTATAATTTAAACAGCAACGGCGACGCTACACAACCCTGTCTCACACCTTTTTCAATGTGAAAAAAGTCTGTGCAAGCTCCGTTGATTCTGACACAAGCACTGGAGCCCTCATAGAGAGATTTCAGTGCTCGTATCAAGTGGCTGTTTACTCCATACCTGGCCAGTATTGACCACAGTTTATTCCTCACCACTCTATCATAGGCCTTTTCCAAGTCTACAAATACGCAATAGACCTTTTGAATTTTCGCCAAAAGCTTTTCTGCTACGCATCGTAAGGAAAAGACCTGATCCGTACATCCTCTTCCTTTCATAAATCCTGCTTGTACATCCCACATTTTTCCTTCAGTTTCATTCATCACTCTTTTTATCAAGATTTTTGCATACAATTTGCCGACGATGCTGAGCAAGCTTATGCCGCGGTAGTTTTTGCACTCTTGCTGTGACCCTTATCCCTTATAAAGCGGCACCATGACAGCCTTACACCAATCTCTTGGTACGCTGCCATTCCTCCAACAAAGGTTGAAAAGGCAGTAAAGCTGGCAAGCTACCACGCCTTGTTCCGCTTTCAACATCTCGACAGAGATCCTATCAAGTCCCGCAGCTTTTCCCACATTCATGCTATTCAATGCTTCCACTATTTCTACCATACTTATGACTTCTTCCTTACCAATTTCATTCATTTCCCAGATACTAGTCTGTACTTGCATATCCTCTTTTTCAAACAAGCTTTCAAAATATTGCTTCCATCTTTTTAACACACATTCTTCTCCTTTCACAAGACTACCGTCATGGTTTCTGATATGGTTGAGATGCGATGTCGTCTTGACCCCACTGTTCTTATGGACTTCCAAAAGAATTTCATATTCTGTTGGAAGTCATCAGATATAACCTTTAATCAAATTCGTCTCTGTCATTCTCTTTCTTTCTTTTCATCACCTCTTTTGCAACACGCTTATACCTTTTGTACTCCTCTTTTGCCATTTTTAGGTCCACATCCGTTGCCTTCTGCATTCTTTGATTGACTTTTGTAGTCAACCAGTCCAACCATGCTTTCTTCTTATCAGACAACGCTTTCCGGACTTCTGCACACATTCTCTTTCTCTTACATCTTTGGCTTCTCTTACTTACCCCACACACTTCCACCGCAACTGCCACTAGACCTTCCTTAAATGACTTCCATACTTCTTCGATCTCACATACGTCATCAGAATTTTCAAATTTCTTGCTCAGCATACACTTAAAATCCCCTTTTATGCCTATCTCTTGCAAATTCTCGACTTTTATGCGTTCTAGTACACTAACAGGTGCAAGCACACGATGCCGCCACCGCTAAAACAGACCTCTTACTCGACTAACAACCAAGAAGTAGTCCGTGTCAATCCCGGCACCGCGGTATGCCCGAGTGTCTAACACTTTCTTTCTCATCCTTGCATCTACAATCACATAATCAATCATGCTTCTCTGGCTTCCTTCTTGTCTCGTAAGCAAATGGATATCCTTGTGGTTGAACATGGTGTTGGTTACCACACGGTTCCTCTCCAAACATACCTCAAGCAAACCTTCTCCATTTTCATTCAATCGTTCGTCATCATACTCTCCCAATACACTTTCATAACCACCACGCTTCACACCAACCCAACCATTAAAATCACCTAACATTACTATTCTTTCATTCCGTTTGCATTTACTCTGTATATCGCTCACACTCTCCCAAATTGCCTGCCTTTCACTTTGGTCCCTTGAAGATCGGCGCCACCGCGCATCTTGCTGAGCATAAACTCCTAAGTAAGCCCAACCTTCAGCCTCAACCAAAGGAGTCTTGGGCTCACACATTCATATTCTGTCACACATTAATTCATTCTCGCGGATAGTAACACACCCACACCCTGGCACGCTGTGCTGGTCGGGGCTATACCTGACCAGTAGGCCGTAAAGGGTCCATGTTGTTTCATTCACACACAGAATATCAATTCGTCTCTCTCGCATCATCTCACATACCTCCTCAATTTTATCTTTTAATCCTCCTCTAATATTCAGTGTAGCAAAGTGGCTATCCATAGCCCACTTTTCGCCTCGATGGGAAACGGGACGTGACGGGTGGCGAACCGCATCGCCGCCATTTTGGGTTTTAAAATGTTGATAGGTACACCATAGCGTTCCCACGAGTGGCAAGGTAAAACATAAGTCCACCTAGACAGAGCCCCGCTTGTCCAAGTAAGGCTAGCCTTGTTCTGGGGTCGCCCGGTCCCAGGGCATAAGGCACGTTAATGCTAGGCTCGCCCCTAGCCACGTAGCACATAGGCACGACAACCTTGGCTTGGCGGAGAGTGGATGGGAAGAGGATATGTAGGGAAAGGATTTATGGATAGGAAAATGAAGATGTAGGAGAGGGGCTTGGATAGGGTAAATATAATATAACTTCTATATCAAAAGGGCCGAATAAATTTAATAAAAAAGGTGTCTATTTTAGATGTTAAATTTGGAAAAAAAAACAAAACAACAAAAACAAACTTATATTATTAATATCTTTCCTTCATATAGATTGTTTACATATAAATATCTGAACTAAATAATCATACAAACATTTGGTACATAGAAAATAGAATATAACATTGGCTTTGATTAGATCCATTTACAAATAATATTATAATATGATAATAATAAAAAAACAGAGTCAAATTTTAGTCGTAAATCAATCGTCTGGAATCCCAATAATTTCTCTCCATAACTCTGGTGGTGGGATCTCAATCTGTGATTCTCCCAATGTATCTTCACAGTTACTGTCATGTTCCCACCTCTCATCCGACGGACCTGCTGAAGGATTTTGATTCTCTGGTCTCATTAAAGTTTGATCAGTATGGCGGCGATGTAATTCACCATCTTCAGTCCTCACCCTATATGTAGCCGGTCCTTCAATTGTCTCAACCTCTACACCATTTCTCACCGTTTCCATACATATGTATCAGCACTGATTGATTCAATGTGAATGTTCGTGAAGGAGAGGATTGTGCCGCTGTCTCCTCCCTCTGTTCACCCGCTCGGCTTAGTGTAGAATCAGGATGTAGAGCTGACACAGCCGTCTTATACTTTCGTCCGTTTAAAAGCTCAGCTGGTGTTTTATTGGTTGTACTATTAGGTACAGTCCTGAGATAGTACAGTGTTTTACACAATATCTCTGTCCAAGGTTTACTCAAATTCATCAGTTTCCTAATTTTATTTTTGAATGTTTGATTTGCCCTTTCAATCTGTCCATTTGTCTCCGGGTGGTATGGTGACGAGTATGTGTCTAATTCCATTTCTCTTTAGGAATCCATTGAATTCATCTGATGTGAAGGCTAGACTATTGTCTGACACAATTACATCTGGCAATCCTTGAGATGTAAATATTTTCCAAAGGGTTGTGATCACTGTGTTACTGTTCATTGAATGCACTATCTCTGCTTCCAACCATTTGCTATAGCTATCTACTGCAACCAAGAATGTTTTACCTTTAAAAGGACCTGCAAAATCAATATGCTCTCGACTCCATGGTTTTTTTTTATATAATCCAAGCCCTTGGGTCTTTAGGTGGGTTATTTCTCACCAACTGGCATTGTTCACAACCAGATACTGCTTGCTCTATTTGTCTATCCATATCAGCCCACCACACATATCCTCTCGCATATGCTTTTGTTTGGACAATTCCCGCGTGTGGAGCATGAAGCAACTGCAATACTCTCAGTTGAAGTGACTTGGGAATTACAACTCTATTGCACCACAATAAACAGTCTTTATTATGTGAAAGAGTGTCTCTTCTTGTCCAAAACGGTTGGAGGCTCGGTTCTGTGTTGTGGCAGGGCCAACCATGTAGCACATGAAATAACACCTTTTGTAGCACTGAATCCTTTTTAGTCTCGATGGCAATCTTAGTCGCATCCAGTTCCCAACCGTCCGGTTGTTCTTCTAATAGCAGTACCTCCGGCAACTTCTCTACCCTGGCCATAGAAGTTTCTACTGCTGTCCAACGACTCAAAGCATCTGCGTTACCATTTTTTTTTCCCTGGGCGGTACTGTATCTCATATGAATAACAACCCAATTTCAATGACCACCTTGGCTTCGCTGGGTTGAACAAACCTACCAACGGTTTATGGTCAGTAATGAAATTTTCTTCCAGCTAAGAATTCGTGGAATTTCTTAAAACCAAACATTATCGCTAAAGCCTCTTTATCAAACTGACCATACCATAATGATGCCATCATAATTGGTCGTTCTTTCCCATCCTGCATAATGTGTGAAATAATGGCACCCACACCATATTCCGAGGAATCGCATATAAGAAGAAGTTCCTTGTTCAAATCATATCCTACTAGTGTAAGATCAGACGACAGTACTATCTTAGCTTCTACAAACGTTGTTTCTTCTCTATCACTCCATGACCACGGTGTCTTCTGATTTAAAAGCTTATACAGTGGTTGTAACACCATACTTTTGTCAGGCAAAAACTTCTCATAGAAGTTGTACAAACCATGAAAGGCCCTCAATGTCTTTCTATCGGTTGGGGCAGGCTTTTCTTGTATTTCTTTTACCTTAGCAGGCGATGGGTGTAATCCTTCTCCATCAATGGTATGGCCTAAAAATGTTATACTGATTGATGCGAAAACACATTTATTTCCATTAAGGCGAAGATCCATTTCTTGTAACTTCTGTAACACCTCTCTTAGCCTGCAATTGTGTTCCTCTAAAGTCTTCCCTGTTATGGCCACATTATCAATCCATTCATTCCAGACAGTGCGGACGACATTAGCCGCTGAAATATAGCTGGGGCCGCACTGACTCCTAACGGTAGACGATTCACATTCATCAATCCAAGAGTAGTGTTGAGTGTTAATAACCTGGCAGACAGTTTATCGACTTTTAATTGTGTATACGCGTTTTTTAGGTCCAACGTGGTAAAGACTCCACCCCCGCTTAATTTAACAAATGCCTCCACCGATGTCAGTAGCGGGTACACATCGGTATCAATTGCAGGGTTAACGGTACTCCGATAATCACCGCAAATTCTAATGTCACCATTATCTTTCACAACCGGAGTGACCGGTGTCGCCCAGTCCGAGTACCTCACTGGAGTCAAGACTCCCACCGCCAAGAGCCGGTTCAGTTCATCCGCGACTATCTGTTTTAGCGGGAATGGCACAGGGCGTGCTTTCATGAAACGCGGTTTGACATTTTCTCTTACATGAAGTGAACTTCAGGGCCTTGATATTCTCCCAACTCCTGCTTAAATAGCTCTGAAAACTCTTTTCTATAATTTGCAATTACATCTTGAGACCAACACAATCCAGAAACTTGAAGACCCAGCGCATTGAACCAATTACTACCAAGTAGATTTAGCCCCTTCCCTGTTACTACAACTAATTCTAATTGCGCCTCTTTCTCTCCCAGCTTAACCCGTACATGTGCTAGTCCCAACACTTTCAAAGGGTTTTGTGTCCACGTCACCAATTTTAAGTTTGTGGCGGTCAGAGGTTGTGGTATCGACTACAGCTTTCGGTATTTGTCTTCAAACATGATGGTTCTAGATGCCCCAGAGTCAACCTCCATGGTGATCTTAACTTCATCAATGTATACATTTGTTGTAATTGGCGTTAAGTAACGATCTGAACAGACATATACACCCATCATGTGTTCTGCCGAAGTCGTAGTCTTCTCAACGTCATCGTCCTGCTCCTCCACCTGGTGCATCTTCGCTGGCTTCATATCATACCGTGCATAAGAATTACGGTCATATAGCTGATATGACCGTAATTCTTACAATAGAAACACCTCGCCTTAATGAACGGACATCTTTCATCTGGCCTATGTGCTCGGGCACACTGGCGACATCCTTGACTCGACCGCACCGCACGGATATCCATTAGAACGGCCTCGGTAACCATGGACGGAGTTTGTTTTGACTCGTTAGCTACACACCCAGGGTACAAGTCTGGGAACGTCGTTTGATAGTCCAAACACATTTGTAAAGCGACCTCATAAGTTAAGTCTTTCTTTTTGAGTAAATCGCGCCGTAAACGATCGTCACGCACCCCTAGCACGAGTCGGTCTCTCAACTGACGTTTTAAGTCCACAAAATTACACTTCGAACCGAGTAAGCTAATTGCCGCACCAAAGACCTGCACGCTTTCTTTGTCCAATTGTTTACGACTGTGAAACTTCCCAGACTGTAATATTTCGTTTATTTCTGGTTCAAAAAAATTATCTAAAACACCAAAGATTTCTACTAATGGCACTTCCACTGGTAGTTTCGGCACTAAATCACTCACTCCCGCGGTGTCGAGCGCGCACAATAATTGTTCTTTATAATCACACCATTTATCCGTCTTCGGGTTAAACTGTCCAGGAAAAACTATATTCGATATATTTACAGCCATTTTCACTTTATATTAATCAATTTTTATCTCGTCGCCAATAAAAGATACAACCAAGTTGAGAACAGAAAACAAACTGATTTATTCTACCCACAGTCCAAAAATATTAATAACAAACATAACAGTAATATCGTCCAAGGTCCTAATGTGGGATGGAGCTTTCTTAAAGCTATCATCGATATCAGATATTTGATGATGACTGCAAACGTCTATTTATATAGATTCGAGAGGGGTAGAAGGGTGAGATATAGAGCTGCATTGTAGTGTCCAGAGAGTACCTATGCATTTGATGCCATATGCATGCAAACAAAAATGGCTGTTATGAATGTTTCCAATAATTTCAGAATCCAAGCCAACCTCGCATCCTACCTTGTTAACCTATAGATATTTCTGCCCTCAAGGTTAGGATGTCAGATAGAAAAATATAAAAACTAACTGCATCCGACCCTAGAATATATTAAGTGTGGACTCATCATCATCATCCGAGCGTCTGTCCCAGTTGCGTCTCGCGACGGACCGGGTCCGCTTTCCTACATTTTCTCCTCCACTTCAAACGGTCGTCGGCATCCCCTGTAGTGAGACCATTGGCACGCATGTCATCCCTTACGACGTCAAGCCAGCACTTCTTGGGTCTGCCCCTCTTACCGGGACCCGGCGGGGCTGACATGGCCAGACATTTGTTTCCTACGTAGCCCGGCGGTTGCCGCAAGACGTGACCATACCAACGAAGGCGACACTCTTCCAACTTGTCTGCAATGTCACGGACATGAAGGCTGCCACGGATGCGAGAGTTCCTCACGCGATCCATCCGCGTGACTCCACACATCCACCGCAGCATCTTCATTTCCGTAACACGCAGCTCCTGCTTGTGTCGCTCCAATATTGGCCACGTCTCACTGCCATGTAAAAGGACAGGTCTAATGATGGTTTTGTAGACCTGTCCCTTCAACCGGATCGGCATTTTAGGATCACAAATGACACCGGTCATCTCCCGCCATTTGGCCCACGCGGCAGCAATGCGTGACTTGACATCGCAATCGATGTCACTGGATGTGTGAAAAACAGATCCCAGGTATTTAACCTGGTCCGTCCGCTCGACCAAATCACCGCCAATGCGGACGGATGTGGGATCTGTCGAGTTTAGTGCCAAGTACTCGGTCTTCGCCACATTTAGTTTCAGACCGCCGTTCTCAAGCGTCTCCTTCCACACCTTCACACGTCGCACTAATCTGCTCCTGTCCGCGTCTGCCAGCGCAATATCGTCAGCATACATGAGCAACCATGGAGGCTGCTCATGCGAGTTCCTGATGCTGTCCGACAATTCGTCTAATATTACGCTGAACAGAAGCGGGCTAAGGACCGAACCCTGGTGTACACCGACGGTGATGGGGAAGGATTTCGTGTCGCCAACAGCAGTCCGACCCATGGAATCGGAGTCACAGTACATGTCCCGGATAGTGTCAATATAGACCTCGGGAAACCCTTTGGACCGCAGTTCCCACCAGATCATCGCTCGAGGAACACAGTCAAAGGCCTTCTGCATGTCTAGAAACATACAGTGCAGAGGCGTGTTCTTCGACCTTCGACGATTTCTCTGCGACAACCCTCAGGGCAAAAATGGTCCCATGACCAGGGCGAAACCAATATTGACACCCCGAGAGAGTACACTCCTGCCGAATCCGAGAGTCTATAATCCTCTCGAAGTTCTTCATGGTGTGGGACATCACCTTTATACCGCGGTAGCTCCCGCACTCCTGCACTGACCCCTTACCTTTGAAGACTGGAGTAATAATACTCAGTCTCCATTGGTTTGGGATCTGCCCGCCGAGGAGTATGCAGTTAAAAAGGTTTACTAAGATGCCCACACCGCGAGGACCCATCGCCTTCCAGGCTTCGATGGGGACTCCATCGGGTCCGACAGCTTTCCGATACTTCATGCGGCGAAGCGCAGTCAGGACTTCTCCAGGCGTTACCGGTGGCACTAGTCCCTGATTCGGAGGGAGGTCCGGAGGCTGCACCTCTTTATGCTGTTTATTAAGCAGCTCGTGAAAATACGAGCGCCATCTCTCCTTTACCGCGAGGTCTTCGCTTAACAGGTTGCCCTCAGGGTCTTTTACACAGCGACACTTGGATATATCCTGTGCCGCTTTGGCCCTGGAGCGCGCCAGCTTATAGATGAGCTTCTGCCCCTCAGACGATTCCAGCTTATCATACAGAGGTTGTAAGTGGTCTCGTCTGGCTCTGGCTACAGCTCTCTTTGTGGCACGCTTGGCAGCCCTGTACGCGTCGCGGTCTTCGGGAGATCCGGTCGCTTGCCACTTTTTAAAGAGGGCTTTCTTCTCCCTAGTCTCCCTCTGGACTTCGTCGTTCCACCACCAAGTTTCCTTGTCACATTTGCGTCCACCCTTGGACTCACCGAGCACCACCTTCGCCGCTCCAAGGATGGTCGCCTGAACTTTGTCCCAGTAATCTTGAACTGGTTCGCCTTCAGTGTCGGTGCACTTGTCACCGACAGCTGAGACGAACTCCTGGGACCTAGTTTCATTAAGCAACCACCATCTGATGCGACGCTGGCACCGC
Organism: Thumatha senex; assembly: GCA_948477245.1. Lineage (NCBI taxonomy): Eukaryota > Metazoa > Arthropoda > Insecta > Lepidoptera > Erebidae > Thumatha > Thumatha senex. The sequence goes on from OX419726.1 coordinate 25,408,406, forward strand.
TCGATACGTTTCCCTTTGGGCTTCACGCAGAGGTCCATGACAAGGAGACGGTGTTGTGCAGTAAGACTCTCTCCGGGTATGACCTTGCAGTTGGCCACCTTGCCGATGCTGTGTCGCCTAGTGAGTAGGAAATCGATCTGAGTTGTACGCCTCCCGCTCTTGTAGGTGATGAGATGTTCGGATTTCTTTTTGAAATACGTGTTCACAATGGCCAGATCGGCAGCCGCACACGTTGAGGATAGTTTCTCCTTCAGCGTTGCGGGTGCCGTATCCAAAACCACCATGAACACGCTCAAACTCCTCACACCTCTCACCCACATGACCGTTTAGGTCGCCGCCCAAAACGATTCCCTGTGACAACGGAATGCTTCGAAGCACTCCCTCGAGTTGGCCCCAAAACGACATCTTATCGGCGTCGCTACAACCGGCCTGTGGCGCGTAGGCACTTACCAGGTGGGTTATAATTCCATCGATAAGCACCCTCACGATCATAAGCCGATAGCTACAGCGTTTCACCTCCAAGATGCCGCTCTGCAGACCCTTTGGAGAGCACCACGGCCACCCCGTTATCCCCACCAGGTGCACACGTGTAATACAGCTTGTAGCCGTTCTGCAAAGGCCGGGCTCTGTTGCCCTTCCACCGAGTCTCCTGCAGGAACGCCACGTCCACCCTCCGCCTGGAGAGTACTTCGGCCAACTCTACCGCATGCCCAGTCAGCGTGCCAATGTTCCACGATGGGAAGCGGACACGGGTTGAGGCTAACTTCTTTAGCCGTGCTGGCCCGACACACGGCAGCCCTAGCCCACTTGCCACAGGAGTCGGGCAGGGCTCCTGCGCGCCGTTTTGCGGCGGCGCCCTATCCCTAGCTACATTCCGATTGAACATTTCCATTTAGTTTTGGCGGGTGGCTTTTATGGGAGCGACGCCCTCAGACCTCCAAACCCCAGAGGGGAAAGCCAGCGCCAGAGCCTCGTCCGTTAATCAGCAGGTGCATGCACTAGCACGGGAGGTTGACTTGGGCCCCGAAGATCTTGGTGGGGCCCCTTACACCCTCTATTAAGTGTTGTCTATGGGTTTTAATTGTAGGGTTTGAATGATCGAGTACTGGAGCTAAAAATATCTACTTGGAATTTTATGCTCCAGAACAATGTCAACCTAGATCCTGATGAAAGAGATGGCACAACTTACCGGGTCCCTAATCACAGCTGAGAAAGGTGATAGTCAGGGGATATCCCAGATCTACTAGGGATGTAGTCTAAAGGGGGTGCAGTTACAGTTTACGTCGAAATATTATTACCTGTTCTGCTTCTGCTTTCACTTCTGCAGCAGCTGCTTGCATGTTGTTTACGACTTCCTGCATTTGTGGAGCATGCTGAATAGGCTCAGATTCCAACACAGCTGCTGCCTAAAACAAATTAAATTCAATTTCAACATTTTGAAAAATATACAGAAGAGCACTATATTACTTTTACTAGTATTATATCTAAACATCCATAGGCTACAGTGACCACTTTCCAATCAGGTGGGCCGTATGCTTGTCTGCCGCCTTAGTGGTATAAAAAAAAACTATTATGTTGTCATTGCTAGGCTAGAATTGCATAGCAATACCTCTTTACATATTACCATAAATAATAAAAAAAAACACTTCTTAAATATTAAATTGATGTAGAATATTATGAATAATACTATTATAAAAATAACATTATGAATACTACTCTAGTAGCACAGAACAAATACCTGCTTGCAGCGATGCATGCACTGACAGTGATGCTGTATAGTTGACTCTGCAGCTGCTACCTCTTGCATATGCATCTGTTTTCTCTGGAGCTGAAACAGTCCAACTTTTCATTTATAGCTAGCTTTGTAGAGAGGATAGATATCGAAAGGACAGATTTGTTTTTATAAAGTCATGAATGAAGAATTACATGGTTAGAAAGTCAGAATTTATATGTGATTATGTAAAGCAATTTGAAGTAGAAAAATAACACTTACAAATTTTTGTTTGTACAATAAAAATTAATATAGTAAGTACTACTTGACGACATGGCACTCATTGCTTTGCCAAATAAATACTTATCACAAGTTTATGACTTATAATTGCTTACTTTGGGCTAGATGGTACTGTGTGAAAGATTACCACAATATTTATTTATTTATACATAAAACTATCATAAAAATTGGTCAAGCTCTACAGTTCACCTAGTGCTGATACCTTAAGTAATTTGAAATGGTAAAAGGACACACTGTTTATAAAATAGTGATTACATGCTCTTTGGGCTCTAATTGGATACTATCGTTACTATGTTATGATAAGGTGAAGTAGTTGACAGTTAGAGAACTGCATATTTTCAGACATGTCAGTCAGAATTAGACTTAGCATCATTTAATGAAAGTCTGAAACGATATTTTAGCCCACAGCTATAGCAAAGTACGTAATAAATTTATTATTACAAGACTAATAATAATGCATGTTGAAGATAACTTACATTTTCTAAATAATTTGGATCAGTATAATTATTTAATTCTGTGGCCATGGGCATAGCTGCTGAAAGTTTTTCGTGTCCTGCGGTGACATTGTTTATTGCCTGGGCAGTATTTAGAAGATTTGCTGTAGCAGAATCACCTTGTTGCCCTTCTATGGCAGCATTCGCTGCGAGGCCTAGTTTGGCCTCAAGTTGTTCAATTCTACTTTGTAATACTGCTATCGGATCTGCCATTTTCAGACTGCAAATATAGGAAAAACTGTCTGGAACGGTTTCCCTAAATAATTAAAGCTATTACTATAGTTGTTAAATATATGAACGACATAAAATAAATAATTGAAAGTCTAGACAAAAGAAATAAATTTTAACTAGATTGACATTTGAATTTATTTTGTTTTTCACTAAAAAGTGACAGTATGTGCCAGTTTTGTTGGTTGAGCAAAGAGAACTTGGTCCATACAGCCTGATCTTCAGTATTAATATTTCCAAATATTTAGTCAAGTCTAGTCCTTTGTCGATGTAAGTCCTCAGTCCTAGGTCCTGGTCCTTGCCCCAATAAGGCAGTAGATCCCTTATTGCGGCTTTCTATGGAAATTTGGCACTAACACGAACAACACCGATATTCTTCAAAATATAATCACTTTCCATCACTAATGCGCATTTCCGAACTCTTTCCGTCTTATTACAAAACATGGTTTAAAGATAGTACTGGACTTAATACCTGGTTTAATCCCGGTATTAAAAATATCCTTATTACAAAAACAGGTTTAACCCTTAGTCCCAGGACTAACTATGGTACTATAGATAGTCTCGTGCTACGTCTAGTTTAACTTCGGTACTAAACTGTCAAACGTCATATTTTTTCATATTGAGGTTATATTTCATTTTCTCATGTTGAACTATTTACGACATCTAATAAAAAATGGATGGAAATATGATCGATTTAATAGATTTGGAAGACATGGAGCTGGTGGAAACGTCACGCCAACCGAACAGACATCGTATTCGAATGAATCCACTATTATTTAGTGAAAAGGACTTTAGATATAAATACACACAAATATAGACACATTTTTATTAAATTTATTTGGCACTTTAGACCCACCTCGCATCGAAAAAATAACGTAACATATACTAATATTTACAATAAATAATATAAATCACAAAATATATTTATACATATTCATAAAACCCAAAACAGTCTATTTCGTGTATTTAAATATTATAATAGTTAAAATTCAAAAGTGATTATTAAACATTGTGGCAAACGGAACTGCGTAAATGAATGAAATAACGATTTCCATTTATTATCTGTAGTAATTCTAGTTTTGTAATATGGACGGACATTTGGCGGGAAGAGTGACAAATGCGGACGCTTGCTTTATATTATTTTCTAAAACTAGTGCATTACTCCTGTTTTATGTGCGGGAGTGGTGGTTTCTTGGACATAAAAGTTGTGTTAACGTGCTATAGTGAAAGACAATGATATATATGCAGTGAAATGCTATTTTCTCTCTTGCCGCGAAACGTCCACTGACAACCTTAGTATAAGAATCACCATTATACTGAGGGCAAGGACTAGGACTTAGCCTGAGGACACGACATCGACTGGACAGGACTAATTAGAAGATAAGATTGAAGAAATATGATATTAAAAATAAGATTTGGCTAAAAGGTCTTAGGAACCTTGCCATTAAATCATTATTAAAAAAAAATGTATTATGGACAGGATTTAGTGCTCGTACTAACGTTAGTCCCGTACTAAGTTAAGACTAACTAGTACTGGTTTAAAGCTGGTTTATATTAAGTTTTTGTAATAATATATTTTAGGTATAATATTCCACCATTATTAAACACAAAAACACATGCAAACGTGCATCATTGCAAATGTTAGCGCTAAAGGTCTATGCCAGTATTAACAACAAACAATCTTGCTTGTTTTATAAGTAGGTAGCTACAGGCTAAGTACCTCAGATGTAGAAGAGTAAGCTAAGTACCTAAGGCAATCAGTTCACTTCATAAACAATATAATTGATCCTCTGGTATTGATAACCTATTAGAGATACAGAGTAAATAAATAGTATCATTCATTATCAAGCATTATTAATAACGGATAATAAGAAGATCCCAACTCAAAGTTTTGTTTTACTAGGGCAAGGACACAGGTCTTAAAACTGGACTTGACAAAGGACTTTGGAATGGAAGAATACTACCTACTTGCAAAAACCAATAATAACACCCCCCAAGTACGCTATATCGGTCTTGTCGGGTATACGCAAGTCACATCTATGTTATTATATATCTAATACAGTTAACACACGACCGGATTTGATCCGACCAGACCGCGGATTTGATTTGCCGCCCGACCAAATCTTACCGTCTGTAAAGCAGTCCGGTGGACATAATTATTATTATTTGAGTCCGCCTCGATCCGCATCGGATATGATCAATGTTATCGTTCTAGCTACTTTGTCGTAAATTTCCCCAGATTTAATTTAATTTTTCTCCAGACCCTTTTTCATATTTTTTTTCCCAATGTTGCCATCTTAGTTAGTTTGTCAAAAATGTCCCCAGTACCGATTTTACCTTACCCCAAAAAAATACTTTTTCATACATTTTTTGCCAGAAAGAAAAAAGAGCTACGTTAATATATAACGTAGTGTTTATTTACTCTATGTGGAGGAATACTATGTATACCAGTTATCTACATAGATAAGTAAAATTGAAATGTGTGTGTGTGTGTGTGTGTGTGTGTAATTTCAAATTTGCAGCTTTTCACTAAATGCATAAATAATAATATACTTTATTAGAAACTTTTCATTTCCACAAAAGTTCCTTAAAAAATATAATTTTACCCTAGAATAGGGAAAAAGCCCCTAATCTGAACACCCTGTCTGGTCGTCTGGTCGTCCGGTGCGGTCTGATCCGGTCGTCTGTTGCGACAACAGATTTGGTCGGCAGACTCGGCGGATCAAATCTGTCGAGGTCCGGCAGACCAAATCCGGTCGTGTGTTAGCTCTTTAAGATTTGTCTATAGTATTCTCTATCCACGGTGAGGAGTTTTGGCGCGAATATGGACGGTATCGCATATTATTTTCGAAAACTGTGTATAATTCGCAATTTTGTATTTTAAATTGGTGGATTATGATATATAAAGTGTTTGGAAATGTGCATGAGTCAAGGAAAGTCATATGTTGCAGTAAACAGCGGTGTTTATTATATTTTGCTTAATTTTCATAGAGAGCCCTAGTAAAGGTCCACTGGTTTACTAGGGCAAGGGCACAGGACTTAAAACTGATAACTTGACACAAACAAAGGACTGAACATGACTAAAACTAATTATTAAGAAAATATAAAGCTGTATAGACTGAGTTTCCTTTGCCTGTTCAAGATGGGAGAGGTCTATTAACAAGAACTGTGACTGTCCTCACACATAAGATATATAAGAGTAAGCAGAATGTAGCAAACGTTTGCGAAAAATAGCGTAGCCTATTTCACACATATCGTAGACAGAGAATACTATTACTATAGTATTCTCTGTCTACGACACATATAGACATGTAGCTTAATCTAGGGTCGCTATGAATTTTTCGCGGGAAGAGTGACAAGTGCGGACGCATGCTTTATATTATTAAAAATAGTAAACGATCACTGAGTTACGCAACTTTCACTATGACTGGTCCTCAGATGGGTGACCACTTTGTGGCATTTTCATTTGCGAGCGTTTCCGTGCTTCGGAAGGCACGTTAAGCTGTTGGTCCCGGTTGCTAGTAAAATGGCAGTCGTTAAGCCTGGTTGAAGGCCTTATGGGCGGCTTAAAAATTTCAACAGCAGGTAGCCACAACCTGCGTCTGTCTATTTCAACACGGCAATGGGCTCACCACCTATTACGTGGGACAGGAATCCACACGGTGAAAAGTGGGCTTATAATATGCCTCTGCCACCCCTTCGGGGATAAGGCGTGATGGATATTTATTTTATTTATTTATAATTTATGTTTATTAACCAAACATCTTATTTAATGGTATCCTTAGGAAACCTAAAACAATAATAACATAATTAATTAAATCGGGCACTAGATTTAGCTTGAATTTGGATATTGACATTTCAAACAATTTGTTGAACTGAAGTCGTCCCTGTGTACTTGACCATGCCGTAACAGTACGAAATGTATGAATATTAATAAAAATCTTAGATATAGATGACGATAGCTACCAAACGGTTTATGGAACAGATGCTATGAACCATATATTAACAACTTTTCAAGTGTTCGTCTAGAAGAATCACCATTTTTGAATAAAAATCTTAGAATAATAACACGTAGTCGTAACTAAAACATCAATTACCTGTGAAAAGTTATTCCTGGTGATTTCTTGTGATTGGAGCATCACAACATTTTACACAACACTTCACCATGTTATTTTAAACTTTTATAACATTTATTTAAATATATAATAATAAATATCCATCACGCCTTATTTCCGAAGGGGTGGCAGAGGCATACTATATGCCCACTTTTCACCGTGTGGATTTCTGTCCCACGTAATAGGTGGTGAGCCCATTGCCGTGTTGAAATAGATAGATACAGGTTGTGGCTACCTGCTATTGAAATTTTCAAGCCGCCCATAAGGCATTCAACCAGGCTTAACGACTGCCATAGTTAAAGTTGCGTAACTCAGTGATCGTTTACAGAACACTGAGACCCCGGGGCCACGAGCGCTTCTTCAAGTATTACACCATAAACAAAGGAATATGTTTGATCTGCTTACTCTTCTAAATCTGTTGACTGGCCTGAACTTTTAGCGTGAAATTTAGCAGTGACGCACGTTTGTCGTATATTATTTTCACGAGCGCTTCTTCAAGTATTACACCATAAACAAAGGAATATGTTTGATCTGCTTACTCTTCTAAATCTGTTGACTGGCCTGAACTTTTGGCGTGAAATTTAGCAGTGACGCACGTTTGTCGTATATTATTTTCAAAAATAAGTGTAAAATTCGTGTTTTGGTGTTTAATACTGGTGGAATATTATACATAAATAGTTCGGAAATGTGCATTAGTGAAGGAAAGTGTTATACTCCAATGAATAGCGTAGTTGTTTTAGTGCCAAATTTCCAGAGAAAGCTACAATAAGGGATCTACTGCCTTATCGGTGTGAGGGCCAGGACCTAGGACTGAGGATTTGACATCGACAAACGACTAGATATGACTAAAGGGGTATTTCACGTCAAGCGGACAACAAAAAAAAGTGAGATCGTGAATTTTCTTTATACTCTGGTAATTTATACTTCGAGTAGACGTGATTTTTTATATTTTTACATGTTTCAAGCGTAGTATTATAGCCTATTAGCACATAAACCCAATTGCTTAAAAAGTATTCATAGCTATGTGTATGTACTCTATGTGCTCTAAGTCTTAAACTATTGGCGATCACGTTTTAATATTTTTTGTGATGAATAAGTATATTTAAGGCTTTAATTCAAGTTAAATAAAAATAAATCAAACGGGTCAAAGTTACTCAAAAATCAATTTGAAATTTTCAATTCCTGTTTACTATACATAACATAATTTAAATATAGAATTCGACATAAAAATTAAAAACTTCAACTTTATTACTATAAAAAACAGTTTTTTTACAAAATAATTTATGCAGATAATAAGCATTCAAAAATTCATAATTTAATTCTTAGTAATTTTTTAAAAGCTTGTAACTTACTTAGCAATAAAGCGTATTACGAAAAAAATATTTTGTATACACACCCAAGTCTACTAGAAGTATAAATGACCAGAGATCACAGATATAGAAGAGTAAGCAGATCAAACATTTGCGAAAAATAGCGTAGCCTATTTCACACATATAGACAAGTTAAGCTACCTGTCCAGGGTCGCATTTAGCTATCATTTAATAAATAACCGTGTTGATAGGTTATTAGTAATGAAATGAGTCGGCAATAAAGGAGTTTCAAATCGAACCAACAAGATGCTTTTTGACACATTATGACATAGATTTCGGAAACCGATTTTGAACAGCAATTTAATAAATAAATATTGAGGGACACTTGTACTATGGAATCTCGACAACTGATAATCATACTTATATATTTATAAATACATAAATATTATACATAAGAACATCCAAACTCCAAAATAAATATTTGTGGATCATACAACTATTTGTTCTGACCCGGGTATCGATCCCGGGACCTCAGCGCAGCAATCGCATACACCACCACTTACGACATCGTGATAGACGATAAAGTAGACCATTTGTAAAACTCCAGCAAAATGTCAAGACCAGGTAGCTAACAGCATAATCAATGACGATAAAGTTATTCCATTCTTTTAATTTTAGGGTAGATACCTACTGCTTGAATTATAATACTATGCACCTCGAGAAAATCACAGGCGATGGGTGTGGGCCGGTGCTAGCTCCTTTGATCTTGACCTTTCCAACCGCATTAATGCGCACACGTACCTATGTCCATGGAGACATGCTATACTTGACGAAGAAGAGACCTAGGACTCCTTTGAAGCAAACCCATGGCGCAGCTCGACAGTATAATGCTGACAGAACCTGCTCCGTAACAAATTGACAAAAATAAAAGACACGTCGGTGATTAGGACCTTAGCTATCTACTCCTGGCTATTTCCTGGTGCATAAGACATACGCAGTATTCGTGAGTGATGGGATGCCAAATAATCCCGCAGTTGTGGTTGATAACGATCGCAAAAATATGACACCTGCATGCCCATATTCCTTATTATCTTCGCCAGGAAAAATACTGTCCTACAGTGTCTAAAGATAAGGATTAAAATAAAAAACAGTAATTTAAAAAGTTATTTATTTTTAATCAATCCAATTATTATTTTACATTTATTAATAAATTCTTACGAGCTCACAAATATTAACTACAATATGAACTTATAAAATAAAACTGTCTCCTTCATCACTATCTTACTTTACTACTCTATATTTTCTTCGAAGAAACTCTGTCTTTTGGTAGGCTTAAATAGGGACATACTGGGTAATACGCAGAGACCCTTGAGAATTTTTGACCCTTGGGACTTATCTAATAGGAAATGGGACCCTCATTCGAACATATAACTGTAGTTGGGAGAGGGAAGACTAACCGGTCAACAAAGGCAAGCCTGTTGTGAGATTCGCTGCACTCCTGAGATATAGACCCACGATACGTTATTTATTTTTAATTAATACAATAACCTTTTATTTTACAATTTTTAACAGTTATTATTGATTATTTTATTGTAAACCTAAAACAAGATTTCCATAACATTTAGATACATTGAGTATTGAAATATAACATTTTGTGGCCTCTGTACTAAATTCGTCCCTGATTACTTGAAATAGCATTACAGTACAAAGTGTAACTAAATTAACAAAAAACTTAGCTGTAGATGACGACAGCAACCAAACGTATTATGGAACAGATACTATGAACAGTTAGCAATAACTTTTTCAAGTGTTCACCAAGAAATTTCATCATTTTGGATACAAATCTTAGTGTAACAGTTCGTACTCGTAAGTGGTACATAAATTATTCATGAAAAGTTATTCCTGGTGATTTCTTGTTCTCTACTCTATGCTTTGTTTGAATAATTGACCTGTTTACATATTTTTTTACTACTTTTGTTACATTTTTTCAATAATTTTATGTAATATTTTCACTTCGATATATAAATCTTTGATTCAAAGATGACAGCGACGGTTGACATTAGTAGAAAAATTGGCTACACGCTGGTTTCTGTCAAAGTGTTAGTTCGATGTAGCTACACAGAAATATGGAGGGTAGAGGTAGAAGTGTGCTGAGTAAATAAATATATTAATTTTTTTAATATTGACTAAATAAGCGTTGAAAAATAATACACAATACTTTAATTATATACCATTGTTTCTTACTTTATGCTTATTTCAAAAAAGTGCGCCGAAACGAAGCGGAAGTTGTTCTTTCCTTGTTTATTTTTCTATCTTACTCTAATAACTTTTGGCGTGGTTTTTAAAATTTACACTGATGCGATTGTAGCGCCACCCTAATTTTACGCATTTCGACGGACACTTTTTCATACACAGAGATAGTCCTCCTTACCTCTACCCTCCATACACAGAAATAATAAAGATTGCTTTATACAACAAATGGCAAGAGTGAAAAGCATAAAGTATTACACCATAAACAAAGGAATTTGTTTGATCTGCTTACTCTTCTACATCTGTGCCAGAGATAAAGAAAATTCACGACCTCACTTTCTTTTGGTTGTCCGCTTGATGTGAAATGCCCCTAAAACTAATGAATAAGAAAATATTAATACTGAACATAACGTTGTATGGACTAAGTTTTCTTTGCCTGCCCAAGACTGGCGAAGACAACTAAGAAAAAAAAACAACTGTGACTTTGACAGTGACAATGAAAAATTTATCGTAGTAGTGTAACTGCGAATGATTTATTGTGATAAAAATATTACTTTATTTGCCTTGTGTTTTGTGTACATAATTACCTAATCTATTCTCTATTGTCACAATTTTCTTCCAACTTTAAAATGGATGAAGAGGCAGGCGACTTAACACAAGACGACTTTATTTTACCGCCGGTCAAATATGAATGTACGTCCTATTTTGTATAATTTTTGATGTTTTCATTAAAACGATTCATGTATTTGATTGTATTTGCCTTTTTTACAGATTTAGACCACACGGCCGATGTGCAGTAAGTTCATTTGAATGATAATAATTCATCCAACATAACATGCCAGCAAAGTGATGCAATAAAGTTTAAGTAGAATAGACAGGCTCCGATCCATCCGCTTATATATTTCATTAAAAGCGTTACTACTTCTAGCCAGGGCTATTTCTTATTATTGAATGTTTCAATAAACTTTCTTTTGTCTCTTAAATTGTATACCTACAGCCGGCACCGCTGGATGAACAATCCGACCGCTTCGTATTCTGCCTACTTCGTTCATTTCCCATACCTTCATAAGTAAATTTAATAGTATAAGCCAGATAGACTAACATAGGTTGTCTGGTGGATGGATGCAGAAGGCATAGCATCATACTTTAGAGAAAATTGGGAGACAAAGATCCAGCAGTGGACTGTCATAGGTTGATATCATCGGTAAAGTGAATTGTGTAACTGCAATATCTTCATTTTAGTGTAATCCCAATTCCTTCCAAACCGAACCTGCTTTCAGAGCCGGCAGTTTCTTTGTCTGCTTGGAGCAGCTTTTTTAGAATTTTTATTTTCAGCATTGCTAGGAGAAATTTGAATTGCCTGTTAGTTAGCAGGTGTTCTGCTAGCTGGAGAGGTAGCTTAGGCCCTCGGGATTTTAGCGGGGCCCATTACACCACAAGACCGCAACATAATTTGTATTATATTTCATTGTAAATTCTTATTATAGCTTGAGTGCAACTGCTATATCCCTCCTCTCAAAACAGAATAATATGCAAGTGGTACAGCGGTCGGATTCAACCTATAGCGCTGCTGTGATTTATAGTACAATGAAAAGATCCTTGACTATAACTCCTATTAGCATCCTCTGTTGCACACCTTAATCCAAGTACACCTGTAACTTATTAGCATTGCAATAGAGTATGTTGACATTCATGATAAATGGGCTCCACTCACTCATCTATTAACATCCAGCTCAAACTTACACCTAGAAACTTGACTTTTTTAGAACCTATAATTTAGACACTAAGTATAAAGATTTTTTTGAAATTTCCCTCTTTAAGGGGGTAAAGTATAAAATAAATGGTTGAATGAAAGTTCGTCAGTAGTAGTAGGCAAAGATGAAAACATGAAATTACACATACCTATTTCTTATTACAAATACATACAGTAAAATAAGGGCTGTAAGTTTTAAAAATAAATAAATAAATAAAAAATATCCATCACGCCTTATCCCCGAAGGGGTGGCAGAGGCATATTATATATGCCCACTTTTCACCGTGTGGATTCCTGTCCCACGTAATAGGTGGTGAGCCCATTGCCGTGTTGAAAATGGACAGATGCAGGTAAGTTTTAATTGGAAATTATTCATTTTCAAATATATGGCCTAAGCCAATATTACGAGGGTAAATCCAAAAGTTCGTAACCTGACCATGTAAATCAAAGAAACGTGGGTGTTAATTATTTTTTATTTTTCTACATAGTCACCATATAGTTCAATGCACTTCTTCCATCTGAACTGCAACTTATTTATACCTTCAAAAAAAAAAATGATTCCGGAAGGTCGTCAAAATAATCTTTTACTGCATCTATGACCTCTTCTTTGGTTGAAAATTTCGAACCACCTAAATGTTTCTTTAAATTCGGAAATAAATGATAATCCGAGGGGGCTAAATCCGGCGAATAAGGTGGGTGGGGCAATAATTCGTAACCACAATTATGGATCTCAGCCATTGATTCGGCAGAAGTGTGAACCCGCGCGTTGTCTTGATGGAACAAAACTTTCTTACGCAACATACCCGGCCGTTTTTCTTTGATTTCTTCGCGAAGCCGTCGTAAAAAGTTAGAATAATAACTTGAATTTATAGTTTGGCCTTTTGGTAAATAATCCACAAAAATGATTTCCTTCGCATCCCAGAATACCGAAGCCATGACTTTGTTACTCGACAAAACGACCTAAGCTTTCTTCGGAGTGGGTGTGCCGGATCTATTCCATTGTTTCGATTGTTGCTTGAATTCGGGAGTATGGTGGAGAACCCAGCTTTCATCCATAGTAACAAACAGGGATAAAAAATCCTCGGGATCTGCCTCAAAAAGCTCCAAACAGTCACGCGAAATTGTGAAGCGAACACGTTTTTGTTCGACTGAAAGCAACCTAGGCACCCAACGAGCAGAAACCTTATGGAACCCCAGTTCTTGAGTAATGATGTTTTGAACCCGACCATAACCGATGCCTGTGATCTCAGCTATCTTATTAATGGTCAATCTTCGGTCATTTAGTATAAGATCACATATTTTATCGATGTTTTTCTTGGTGGTAGACGTTAAAGGCCTTCCACACCTAGGATCATCTTCTACGCTCTCCCGACCTCGCTTAAACTCAGCTACCCATTTTTTTACACAGGAATAGGATGGAGCAGATTCTCCTAATGTGCTCACCATATCTTCATGAATATGTTTTGGTGATAGACCTTTTTTATGCAGGTACTTAATCACTGCGCGATGTTCGATTTTGTTCATTCTTGAAAATCCTTTCCGATACTCTTAAACAAATATCCACAATAAAAATTTCGCGCACTAACTGAACGAAACTTTGCTCACTTGCTACTGAATAACCATAGTACAGATAGAGGGTAAATTAAAAAAAAATGCATTGCTTTATCTCTGTTAGGCCACGAACTTTTGGATCCAACCTCGTACCTTCAATCTAGTGAACTTCCTGACAAATACGCAAGCAAATGTTAGTGTCTTTAGAGTGTGGGAGTGAGATGGATTTAATTAGCTGAGATTATTATTTTAAATAATAAAAATGGACATTAACATTCAAAATACCGAAAAGACTGTTAAAGCAAATTGAGAAAATGCGCAATTTTAAAATAATCGTTACAACCTTTAATCACTGAAATCAGCCAATAATTTAAGATCCACTTGATTCCATAAAGACATATTTCCCAATATTTTAGTTACAGGGTCGGGCAGTTTTTAGCTACCCTATTCTACATATGGATAAAACATCAAGATCATGGATGAGGCACTTTCTAGTGTAACCATGCTGTTGAGCACTATTTTTGAATACTTGATAGTAATTAGTTCCTTGTGCATGATCTGGGTATCTTCTGTTAGATCTGGAGATTTTGTATTTCCCTTTTTCCCAAGACAAGCGCTGTCCTTATGACTGAAGTAGCAACTACACTTCATACTTTTTAGGGAATGAAGGTCTTTCAAAATTGATTGTTATCTTAAAAAGTTTAACCCTTGAGGCATATAGAACTAACATTTCTCAAAAAAAGTCACTAAAACTGTATTAATAATACATCTTGTCTACTTATGATTGTTGGGACGAACCTCATTAGTGCTGTTTAATACATTTCCCATAATTATTATATTTATCAACTATTGCAAGATTTTTTTGTGAGTACGACGCCAACACCAATGAATCGGGCGGAAGATTTGACCGCGTATTCTGCTGTTTGTACTAATTTGACAAGATATGCAGACAGCTGACTGACTGCCTCTGTGGCGCGGTGGGAGTGCATCCGACTGCTACGCAAGAGGTCGTGGGTTCGATTCCCACCCAGGATAAAACTTTGTGTGATGAGCACGATGGTTTATTCTGTGTCTGGGTGTTATTTATCTATAATATGTATGTATTTAGAAATATATAAGTATGTTTATCAGTTATCTAGATCCCATAACACAAGCTAATATTAGCTTACTTTGGTCTAGCTGGCGCTGTGTGAAAAGTGTCCCACAACATTAAAAAAAAAACAAAAAAAGCTTGTTTCTGCTGGATCCCACTTCAGGGACATTCCTTGCGGGTGTCGGAGGCACCATTACATGTATGTTAAATTGTAAGAAATATACAACGCTACTTGATGATTTGCCCAGCAACAGAAGACGCCCTAACATATAATAGCCTTCCCATAGCAAAATCGCCGAATCTCTCGTTATTCCACATTTATTATTTGAACCCAACAGATTATGCTTATAAGAACGTAAATAGTTCGTAGCTGGCGCCTTCGTGTATTGAAGGCATTCATTGCTACGTGTACTATTTATTACGTTATTGACAACTGCTACAAGGGTCGCTCCTATATCCCTCGGTCCGCAGTGGAATAAAGCCGTGAACACTCTTACGGGAATAGCCCTGATTTCAGATACAAATTATCTGAAATCAGGGCTACATTTGCGTTCAGAAAATCTTGCCCAATTTAACACTACCAAGATTTAAGTTTAAATGTCCTATTGAAGCTATTGCATACCAGGGCTCTAGGTAAACCGCAGCCGAAATCATCTAACCAGTTGTAACCGTATTAAATGTCTACTATTTCACGTGGCAGAGGGTCTTGTCCATCATGTTCGGAGATTTTGTCCCTTTACATGTAGATTTTTGCGTCATCATAGCCTCAACAGGTCTTCAGTGCCAACAGTTATTTAATTTCCATTTTATTTTCATTCATTTCATTTCAGTAGGTCTGACTGAAAGCTTTCGAATTGTTTGATGTTAGTGCTGCGGAAAACGGGAAGTACTTCGTACTGAAATACTTTGAAAGCTAACTAACTTACTATCTTCACCGATGGGTTAGACAGAGAGGAGAGATCGTCAGGCATCGCGATCCTTTCATACTTCTTTCGCTACCTGCAGACTTATGAATTCATAGAATACATAGAACTCGAATATCGATGACATTTGCGCAGTAGAGGATTTGGATCCGAAATCTGTGAATTGCGCTACTGAAATCTTTTTACACTTCCGTTTTAGACTTTTATATCCTAAAGTTTAGAAAGCTCTTATAAAACAGCTCAGTCTGTCCGTTCTTCTGTACGCATCTATTTCACAGGAACCTTGAGACAGAGACAAACCATTTGCGGCATTCAATTCAGGATACCAATAATAAGTGCATAGGCGATTTTGACGTTTCTACCACTTCCGGTTTTGAACCGGGTTTGGTTTAGAAGTCGTCTGATTCCTTTTGCCACGATAGTAATGGCTCGTTGCTTCTTTGAGCAATGTGCTGACGTGGTGTTTATATGTAGTCTTAGTCTACCCTGACTTCTGCTACCCACTATTTTCGCACGATAAATACTCTGTCAATCGTTCCCAATGTGTCATTTTGTTACATATTTGGTTGGCAGACATAATCGCCGCACAATTTTTGAAATCTAGCGTCTCCATGGCGTTCAATTTGATTTCATCCATCTTGATCATTTTAGGGGGTTCCGAGGTCAAAATTCTCATTTCAGAGATTAGGCGCTACTTTTAGAGATAACGATGGTTATAAATAATGGTAGCATAAATTTTTAATTTTAAGTTCGATGATAATTTAATATTAAAATGTTACTTACATACATATTTTTACGCCTTTATTCCTGAAGGGGTAGGCAGAGGCATACTATACAATCACATTTGGCCGTATGCATTTTTGTCCCACGTAACAGGTGGTGAGCCCAATGTTGTGTTAAAATGGAGAGGCGCAGGCTGTGGCGAACTGCAGTTGAAATTTTTCATGCCCCATAAGGCCTTCAACTGGCTTAACGACTGCCATTTTACTGACAACCGGGACCAACGGCTTAACGTGCTTTCCAAAGCACGGAAACGCTCGCAAATGTAAATGCCACAAAGTGGTCACCCATCCAAGGAGCTGTAGCTCGTCGCTTTAATTTATTAAAAAAATCTAAATGTTTGTAAATTTTGTATTTTGCTTGTTATTCTACATGAAAAGTATTCAGATTATGGGGAATGAAATCAACCTATCCAAATCCACTATTGGACATAGGCCTCTCAGAATTTTTTCTCATTTACGGTCCGGCACCGTCCACGTACAGTGTTTCTTCTCGATCTTTCCTAAGTAGTAGCACTCATCTGGTTTGGGAGATTCCTACCTTACATTTGCCGCGTCGATATATCCATTCTAGAACTCATATGCTCCATCAGCCATCAGTTCTTCGACCACCCCATTGTCACTTTTAATATAATTACTCTGCAACCTTGGTTTTTCGACAGAAAACCCCGTTTCGAAATTTATTCTTCAAAAAGACTCCAAGCTTAATTTGCTCCTTAACTCGATGCGCGACTTTGAGAGTGCAGAATAGTCCTACATTGCCATTCTAAAATTAACAGATGAATTTCCATCACTTCCAGGTTGCACGCATGGGGGAACACACTAAAGGAAACGTTCGAGCAATGCGGTATGGCAATGTTTGGTTACATGACAGAACTGGAATATGTACAAATCAAAGAGGTTCACACTATCGAAGCGAACGCTGACGACATGATGGGACTTCTCTATCATTTTCTTGACGAACTCTTATTTTTGTTTTCTGTTGAACCTTTCCTTATATGCAAGAAGTTAGTAATCACGGAGTTCAATACGCAAGAATTCAGAATAGTATGTAAGTGTTACGGTGAAGAATTCCAGATCGGTAGGCACCCTCAAGGTACAGAAGTAAAAGCTATCACATACTCTGCTATGCAGATAATTGAAGAACCAAAAGATAATAAATATGAAGTATTTGTAATTATTGATATATAAGATATATTTATTACATATTTTTATTATTTTATGAGTCTTTCTATTGTATCATCGACTTGGTGTTAGATTTGAAAGTTTAGCTGCATGCTAGCATGCATGGGCGTACCCAGGATCTGGGCCAGGGGGAGGCAATTCAGATTTTTTATAATGTTACCTGTTTTTAACCCCCCCCCCCCCCCTCGCAAAAATAGGGGTGTTAATTTTATAAGTTAGACGTAGATTACGGTGTGTGAGTATGTCTGTCTGTGGCATCGTAGCTCTAAAACGGACAGACCAATTATAATGCGGTTTTTTCATTTGAAAACCCGTTTCTTGGTGGTGGTTCTTTTAGGTATATTTGGTTAATATCGGTCCAGCTGTGTAAGAGTATCACCTTTTTTTTTATATTTAAGTTAGGCATTTTTGGCGTGTGATTAATCTGTTAAGTGCTTAACGCGTGCCAGTATAGTCGTTAAATGACAATTAATAGAGAAATTTGACCTAATGCTACAATGAAAATGATTACCAGAGAACCCGACTCATCGAAAATTCACAGCAGACATGGTGTTTGAGTTCAATAGTACCTACTTTTTGGGGATGAAGAGTAGAAGCGTGCACGTCGCCATCCCTGCCAGCTACGGCTGCAATTCTACTCCAACACGAGTGCCACCAGGACGAATACTGCTAGGGCGTGCCCCCGAGGCGACGCGCACCAGTTCGTCCCCGCTGGTGCGAAAAGTGTGAGCCAGAGCGCGCGGCCCGACACGGCGGGAAGTGGAGGATGGAGTGCAGGGTAGCTGCGTGGAATGTTAGGGGAGGAATGACAGATAAGATGAATGAGTTGATGGATGTTATGAATGAGAGAAAGTTAGATGCAGTGTGCTTGACAGAGACCAAGCGCAAGGGCAGCGAAGTCTTGGAGCTCCCGGGTGGGATGCTCGCGCTTTGATCTGGAGTACCAGAGAGCCTGCATGGCAGTCGGGGGGTTGGGATTTTGCTGTCCTCGCGATTGGCCTCCGGTATGTATGAGTACAAACTGATAGGTCCTAGAATCCTCTGGATCCGTGTAAAACTTGATTTGACGAAGATTTTCCTGGTAGCTGCTTACGCGCCAGTATCTTCGTCGAACGCGAGTGAGCTAGAGGACTTCTGGGAGAGTATGAGAGAAGCTCTAAATGTGATAGAAGGAAATGAAAGACTTATAGTATGTGGAGACTTGAATGGATGGGTGGGTACCGCTCGCGATGGTTTTGAGTCGGTACTCGGGAAGTATGGGGATAAAAGGGTGAACGACGCTGGCAAGCTAATACTGGCATTTTGTAAGGAAAAGGATTTGTTTGTGGCGAACACAATGTTCAACCACAAACAAATTCATATGTATACGAGGAGATGTAAGTCAAAGAGAAGCATGATAGATCTATTCCTAATCCTAATGGATAGTCGGCTCCGTAAACAGGTGATGGACACAAGGGTTTATCGAGGCGCTGAGCTGGGATCAGACCACTACCTAGTCATAACTAGGATTACGGGTCTGTTCGCGGGTTGGCGTTATCGTACCGAGTGTCCTGAACCTGAGCTGACTTATAGTATCAAAAGCTGGAAGCTGCAGGATGCATCCATTAGGGATAAATATAATGAAAGGGTAGCCGAAAAGCTTGGCGATGTCAATGTAAGCAGTGAGAATGTGGAAAGTGTATGGCAGAACCTTAGGGATAGTATGATAAATGCCGCTGTGGAAGTGTGTGGAGAAACGAGAAGAGGCAGTAGTAATAAGCGTGATGCATGGTGGAATGAGGAAGTGAAAGAAGCAGTTCGAATGAAGAAGAAAGCATGGCTAGACTACTTAGCCTCGCGGAATGATTTTAATATGAAAGAGAGATACAAGCTGCAGAAAGTTAACACGAAGGCACTGATAGAAGAAGCTCGTGAAAGGTGCAGAATGAAAGCGGATGAAAGGTTGTCGTCCAATTTCCGGGATAATGCCAAGCTCTTCTGGAAAGAGGTAGGCAAGACCCGGAGTTGTTCGGCAATCTGCAGTATGAATAAAGTGCTTAGTGTTAACAATGACGTCCTAACAGACCAAAGTGACGTCCTGCAGAGATGGAGTGAATATTATGGAAAGATGTATGCAAGAAAAGACAGAGATGCCACATCGGGAAGTGGAGCTCACTTCGATGCTCCGGATCCCGATGTCATTGAAGTCATTAGTATGAAAGAAATAGAACAAGCGATAAGAAGTATGAAATGTGGTAAGGCTGCGGGAAAAGACAGAGTTACTGCTGAGATGATCAAGTACGGTGGGTCGCGTGTCTGGGACACACTATGTCTGTTATGCAACTTGTGCTGGCGGACGGGTTAGGTCCCAGATGACTGGCGAGTAGCAGTTGTAGTACCTATTTACAAAGGGAAAGGCTCGCGCCTAAACTACTCCAGCTACAGGGCGATCAGCTTGGTCAGCTTAGCTAGTAAGGTGTATGCAAAGGTTATAACGGCACGAATGCAAGAAAAGTCTGAAAGGTATTTATGGGAGGCTCAATGCGGATTCCGACGTGGAAGAGGTTGCATGGATCAAGTGTTTTCTCTCCGCATGATCGCGGAAAAGTTTCTGGCTCTTAGCCAGAAGGTTTTCTGCGCTTTTGTGGATCTAGAGAAAGCATTTGATAACGTTGCGAGCGTTAATACAATCACTTTTCACACAAAGCGGGCAATACAGTCGCTTTATAGGGACTGTAAGGCTTGCGTGCGAGTAAGGGGGGATGTGTCACCTCTTTTTGATGTCTGTACAGGCGTCAAACAGGGATGTGTCATGTCCGCCTGGCTGTTCATAGTGTATCTGGACAGTTGCCTGCAGAATTTGAAAGATTTTAATATGGGTGTGAATTTGGGTGACTTTACAGTAAACTGTCTGCTGTACGCTGATGATGCGGTGCTCATGGCCTCATCAGAAGCCGACCTTCAGGCATTAGTCACTAATATGAAAGAGGAGTGTGAAAGTAAGGGTCTCCGCTTGAATGCAAGTAAAACTAAGGTTCTAGTATTTGAAAGAGGTGACGTAAGAACTAAATGCGAGATTAGGGTAAACCAGGAACGTCTAGAGCAAGTGAATGAAATTGTGTATTTAGGAAGTATGTTTAGCGCGGATGGAAGATGTGATTCGGATGTAGAACGGCGAGTAGCTGCCGGAAACAAGGTTAACGGTGCTTTGTCCCAGTTAGTAAAGCGACAAAGCATCGTAAAAGAAGCACGAATGGCGATTCATAACGCAGTGCTAGTGCCAACTTTGCTTTATGGTAGTGAAACCTGGGTATGTCAGCAGATGCATGAAAGTAAATTGAATGCTGTGGAGATGCGATCACTTCGAAAATTGTGCGGCGTTACCTTGGCCGACCGAATACGTAACGAAGTGATACGCAATATGGCAGGTTTGAATGAAAGTGTCAGCGTTAAGCTGGAAAAGGGCGTGCTCCGTTGGTTTGGACACGTCCAACGAATGAGTGAGGAACGATTGACGAAGAATATATATTGTTCAAAAGTAGAGGGTAGAAGGAGTCAGGGTAGGCCGAGACTTACATATGAAGACCACGTGAGCAGATTGCTCAAAAACGGAAAGGTCAAAAGTACTCGGATACCCAGACGTGCGTGTATGAAGCGATTGATGAATCTCGAAAAAGCGAAAGAAGTATGCATGGATCGCGAAGCCTGGCGATCTGTCCTCTCTGACTACCCCGTCAGGGATACAGCGTGAAGATAGTTAGTTAGTTACTTTTTAAGGATTATTCCTTAAAATACAAGTATATATAAAAATTAATATTTTTGGATTTTGAAATTTAATTTATTATATAATTTATATTTTTTTATTTGTTTAAGTTCAAATCTATGTGCATAGATAAATAAAATTAAAATGTCTGTTTGTAATTCCAAATTTACAGATATTCACTACAGAAAAAAATTTCTTTATTTTGCATAGACCATTTTAACGGCGCTTCCAAAATATCATACACTAGATAAATTTAATATTTTTAGAGTGACCACCGGTTTGGAACGCGGCCCACCTGAGAAGAACGGCAAGAAACTTAGGAATGTTTTTTTCGATGGCCTATTTACAATTTAATATTATTTCACTTTGCCAACAGATAATTTCTAGGCGTCCTTGTCCTGCAAATATTCCCTAACAGCGTAATAACCTTTTTCATAAAACTTTTTTTTAATTACCAGAAAAAGAATTTGAAGACAGAGGGTCGAGAGCTTTGAGTCTTATGCCATAGTGATGTAATTTTCTGCACAGCGTTTCATGCTGAACGCTATTAAAAGCTTTGGACAGATCGCAGAATACATCTAATGAATCTTGCTTGTCTTCAGATTTTGATAAATCAAATACGTTATTTACATAACAAAAAAACTATTTTTTAAATGTGTATCTCTGTCTGTATGTTCCGGCTAATAATCTCTGACACAACTGAACCGATTTTAACGGGACTTTCACTGGCACTCTTATTATATGTAGAAGAAGTAACTCAGGCTACTTTTATCCCGTTCTTTAGTTTAAACCGCTGTGCGTCTACTAGTATATACGAAATAAATATAAATTAAAACAGGTATTTGTCATATAATTTCTTAAATAACTATGTTTAGTACGCTGGATGACACACTGTTTTACAGAAGCAGGTCCAAGGCGGTGGCTTGACCTTAAAATTTCACGCTCGCTCACCGCCTCAAAAAGCGGGATCCAAACTAAACTCCAAAGAAGCTGGATAACGCCCAAACCATTAAAAGAGGCCGCGATGGTAGCCAACCTCTACCGGGAACCCAGGGAGGATTTGCGAGGAGTTACTGGGGGCGCCCGGTGTTAAACTGATAGGTAGAGATCGTGAGCTTTTTAGTCGTTTCAAGTCCTTAACGCTGCTAACAAACAGTTAAAAGAGGCGTGCCCCACGATTTTTAAAAGATGTATAGGGTATTGCAAATCGGAAAATGTTATTTTTGTACTATTATCGACAAAAGTAGGAGACCAAACCAAAGCTGCCCCCCCCCTGGGTACGCCCATGCTAGCATGCATAGGTTTCTCCCAAACCGGTTGCGATAGGGGCAGCAATCCATGCAATGGGACATTTAGGCTCATATGCTGCAAGAGACGGAAATTTACTAATCTATTAATAACGGTATCTTGGGCTTAATGATAGATTTCCTCTTAGAGTCACCGCTCTCGGTCGGGTACAATAAGAGTTTGACAAATACTGTACACTGCATGATAGTAGAGAGGTGGGTACCTCTCTACTATCATCAAGCAATATCATGCTAAAAAAGCTGAATGAGGGTAGTCCCTCAATTAGCTTTTTCGGCGATGATATTGCCCCAAAACAAAAAACGCCTAAAACCCGTTTTGGTAGTTCGGGAGAGGTAGAGATAGACTTGAATGTCGTAGAGGAAGAAGAAACAAGACACGGTGGTATTGACACCGACCGTGTTATGTAGATAGTCATACTCAGTTTAGTCCAAAAGTTACAATTGCGGTTGCATTTATCAGAGGATGCAATTTTTATGTTTTATATACCAAAGAGCGATTACATTAAAGAAGAAAGAATGAAAAAGTCCTGTTAAGTTAAAACCATGTTTGTTTCCCACAGTTGCTATGCGCGGTCCTAAAAACAGGGGTTGTATTGTATTGTTAGGCGGGCTGGTTTCCGCAACTCCACGTCACGGCGCGGTTTTTTCGTGAGGGTGGGTAAATGACTCAATCCACCCCAACTCGTCGAAGAACGCCAGCAAAATTTGAAGCTGCTGATTATCTCTCGCAGAGTACCTGGATTTCCAAAAAAGGGGATTACATTTTACAAAAAAGAACACCATTTTAATGAATGAGAAAGTTAGCGAGTGCAACAGCATTGTTCCTCAACCCTGCTTTACTTACTATCATTGGTCAATGTTCTCATCTTTTGATATGATTTTTTTAACTTAGTGAATTGCGTTTCGGCTCGTGGATTCTTGGCCCATAGGAGGGTCTAAAATATCCACTAAATCACCACGGTGTTCCGTCTCGCCTTAACCAGTCAGGATATAATGACCCTGAATGAAAAAGGGCTTTCTTTGGGGGCCAGATCCACAGGGGTGACCTCCAAGCTCCACTGGGTAAAGAGCCGGACCGCCAACATAAATAAACCCCCTCGTTTTGTCGTGATCGTACTAGTGCGTTGTACACCAGCCTGGCTACGAGAATATAATGTTGTAGTTATATGTATTATAAAATAAAAGAAAACGCAAATGTAAAGCTAAGTATAAAAAGACCTTCATCGCGATTTGATACCTCGGTGTAGCAGTGGTAGTGTATGCGACTACCGCGCTGAGGTTCGATTCCCGGGTCGGTCAAATATTTGTGTGATCCGCGATGTTTAATTTGGAGTTTGGGTGTTTACTATGTCATAGCAATATATAAGTATGTTTATTAGTTGTCTAGGTCCTATACTTTATAGTTTGGGTTAGATGGCGATGTGTAAAAAGTACATACATACATACATATTGTCACACCTTTATCCCCAAAGGGGTAGGCAGAGGCATACTATATGCCCACAGTTAATCGTATGCATTTTTGTCCTACGTAACAGGTGGTGAACCCATTGCCGTGTCGTTTGTGTAAAAAGTGTCCCACAATATTTTTTTTCTATTTTGTTTAACTTTTTAATAAAAATTATTGACTAATGAACCTTTTAATTTTAGATACGATTCTCTTTCCAATCAAAGAGTAGTTACCTAGTAGTAGTATGTCCGAGGGATCAAGATTAAAACTAGTCTTCAAGGAAAACTGGTACGGTATCTCCTACATGACAATGATGGCCAACAGCTGCAGAGGGCGTCGCAGAATTTTAACTTTACTGGCCGTCAGCTTACCTGCACGTATTGGAGTCATATACCGAGTGTAATGGGTTCCACCTAGATCTCCGGGGTCCAAGTGTCCACACCTGCTAGCGGTGCACCAACTGGATGGACAAGGCATCAACGTAGGCGTCCTTGAGGTTGAGAAGTCAGCCATTAGTCGCTTCCAATGTTACCGAAGATCAAAAACCAACCAATAACTGCTACTTGCAGCGAAAAAAAGTGAACACCAGGCTCCAAATCTAGGTAAAGTTTGGAAGCAACTGGAAATACACTATATGATGATACTTCGCTCCGACGTGGGCGACATCCATTCATAACTACTACTTACTATATTAACGCTGTATCTATACTCTTATCTATTCTAATAAATACAGCTACGGGAGAGGACTCTCCCATCCGAGTTCCGCAGTCTGCGGCGACAACGCCGCAGACTTGTCTTCGCCCAAGACTACCAGCCTTCATGACCGGGGGCCTGAGGACGGCGGGTGGGCTGTTCGCCGTCCTTACAGAAGCAGACGCAAGACGACAGCATGATGTGAAAAAAATTTTACGCACGCCTCTTGCCCCAAGAAGCGGGATAGTACCCGAACCAACCCCCAAAGAAGCGGGATAACACCCGAACCGTAGGTGAGGCCGCGGTAGTAGCCAAAGTCTGCCGGGAGTTACCCAGGGCGTCCGGCAATAGACAGTTAGGCAGGGACCGTATGGTTTTAACCGGTTCGAGTCCGGCATGACATCTGAGGGGATTCCACACGTTAAAAAAATACACAGCTGAAGAGTTTGTTTGGTTGAACGCGCTAATCTCAGGAACTACTGCTCGGATTTGAAAAAAAAGTAGAGGACATGAACCGAACCCAGGGGGGCGGGGGCAGCTGCCCCCCTCTGTCCCCCCCTGGGTACGCCCATGCTTGCCACCTATTACGTTGGATCGAGTACATCTATTAAAGTATGAAAGTTTATGTATGTAGGTGGTAGGCACCCCTTCCGGAAAAAACACACAATCTCGCTTATATCCACGAGGATATATACACACACGTGGCAGAGGTGAATTAGACGCCCCACTTTAAAACAGTTATGTTGTTGGGCTCACGTAATAGGGAGGAAGCCCATTTGTTGTTACTGAAGAGAATATATCTATTAGGTACCATTTTGTAATTTAAACCAAAAGGCCAACGGTCAGGGCAAAGGTACTAAAGAAGCTATCTTTTTAGTCCCAGCCTAAGCTGAAGAATAACTATAACAACAAAAACTATTGTGATCCTCCCTATAGTAATCTATCTAGTAGTTATATATGTGTTTGTACAAATTTAATGGAAAATCCTGTACATATTTTTATAACGTATGGTTTACTATTACACTCATTTAATAACTATAGGTAGGCTAGGTGACTACTTTCCATCAGATGGCAAATGTCATAAAAATATAAATTTCAGTCCTTATACTTATCTATCTCCTTTGCCCACTGTACACCAGCTGTTAAGCCTATTACCGGGACTACTGAGGTAACACTTTTTCCCCATTTGTGTGTCAACTAAATCACTAGGATAGTCTTCACTGCACTTAAGTTGACTGCCTCGGGGGATGGAGTGACCACGAATACGACGTGCCATGTAGAGTACCCAGTTTCGATTTCGGGTCCTGATCAAACATTTTCACGAACCACAAAAATATAAGTAGAGGTATAAGGGACTTACAGCGCCATCTAGCCCAATTTGTATAACATAAGCTTGTGCTGACCTAAATGATAAACATAGTTACATATTTCTGTTTATCGGTCACGCCATTTTCCCCAAAGGCTGGTAGAGGGTAGAGGCTCATTATGCGCCCACATTTCACCGGGTGCATATTGTCCCACGTAACTGGTGGTAAGCCCATTGCCATCTTGAAATGGTTAAGCGCTTGTTGTGCATAAGTCACAAGCAAGTGTGTTTTCAAGCCGCCCATAGGGCCTTCAACTTGTCTTAAGGACTGCCATGTTCTTGGCAACCGGGACGGGACCAAGGATGTAACGTACCTTCCGAAGCAAGAAAACACTCGTAAATGTAAATGACTCAAAGCACCCATCCTAGGACAAGCAATAGCAGAAGTTCTGTCCTTTCAGTGATCATTTAGAGAACACTGAGATAGCGGGTTTACGAGCGTTTATATGTATTTTATACATCCAAACTTCAAAATAAACTTATTGCGATCACAATAGCACAGAAATTTGTTCCGACCTAGCATTTGAACTCGAGTTCTCAACAACAACAGGTGCATTAGCACTGAACCGTGATCTAAATAAGTATAATAAGATTGAAAACCTATAATATACAATATTGCAACATGTCCACCTCTGTATTTATTAAAATTACAAAGGATAATTAGGTACATCCTACTAATATTATAAACTAGATGATCCCCACAGCTTCGCCCGTGGAATATTTCGACCTCCCGTCGCACCTATTTAATCCCGTCGCTTATGAATTCTACAATGATGCATAAAAAATTGCCCGATTTGTCGACTTTTATGACTACTGCTCTGCTCTCCAGTGTAGTAGAGTAATGATATATAGCCTATAGATTTTCTCGATAAGTAGGCTATCTCATAACACAAAAATAATTTTTCAAATCAAACTCTTCAGCTTTATAATATAAAAATATTATAAATGCGAAAGTTTGTAAGAATGGATATTTATTACTCTTTCTTGTAAAAACTACTGAATGGATTTTAATGAAATTTTAACTTTTCAATAATATAGCTTATTCATCAAAATAACACATAGGCCACTTTTTATCCCGGAAACAAGTTCCTGTGAGAAACGGGAACGGAAAACATCTCTACGCGGGCGAAGCCGCGGGCGCCAACTAGTACATAATATTTTTACACCAACCGTATATTTATTAGAAGTTTTTGTTTTTTTTATACCACTGAGGTGGTAGACAAGCATACGATCCACCTGATGGAAGGTGGTTACCATAGCCTAATGGACGTTTCTAACAACAAATATACAGCGCTTGCGCTGCCGACTAGGAAAACACATTCAAAGATCTTTTGAAGAACCCCATATTATAGACATTCGGAAAAATAGAGGCAGGGAGTTTATTGCACGATCCAAGAGTACGCTGAAAAGGCCCCTATCAGACATGCGAGCGCTCCGTACTTAAAGTGTTTGGATGAACACCTTGTCTGTAGCTAGCGATGAAAGTATTGCGTAACTTGTCATTAAAAATATATATATAATAAGCAAGTTTCCTTGATTTAAAAGAAGCTAGTGCTGATGATTTAGAAGGAGATCGACAGGCAAAATGTGAGTTAATTTTAATGAGGATCAGTCACGTTTTTTACTAAGTATGTAGTTTGATAACAGTAAGAAAACTATGACATACTGTGAAAAAAATAATCAAATCGGATAAGAAATGACGAAGATACAGCGATTTTACTACAGCAGTTCAAAAAACGGCCGAGAGCACGAGCCGCGAGCGCGTGACGTCATCCTACACAAACCCGCCACGCGCGCTCTACAGTTTTGTAGAATACTACGTATCCTGCGCAGGAACTTTGCTTGTCCCGGTCGCTCTGATTTTATTGTTGTGTATGGTGACATCAATAGCCTACAAAAATGTCTTACAAATATTGTATAGTGCCAAAGTGCAAGAGTACAACTAGTAGTACGCCCTAGGACGATTTCACCACTGGACGCGTAATGTACTTAATAAAGTAAGAACTCACGTTCAATCAACTTTCATGCGGGGGGGAAACTACACACAATGCTAACTTATATTCATTTATATAGACATATCGTCATGCCCATATCCCCGAAGGGGTAGGCAGATGCATACTATACGCACACATTTCACCGTATGCATTTTCGCCCCTCGTAACAGGCCGTGAGCCCATTGTCGTGTTGAAATGGACAGGCGAAAGCTGTAGCGACCTGCTGTTTCAAATATTAATTCTGTGTCGCAAATATAAATTCCAAGGATCACCTATAACGAATGTTGCTTAACGCAGTGATCGTATACAGAGCACAGCAGAGCACTGAGTCAGCGGGGCCACGAGCGCTCATTAATTAATTTATACACACGATTATAAACAGCCATATTCATGAATACACGCATACGCAGTGTTAGGGACCAAGGTGGTAGTAGTCCCTAAAATAGGTGATGAACGATATTTCGCTCTCGTCGCCCTGTAGGTTGTTGCAGCTGATCCGGTCTGAAGAATGCCTTGTGCTTGTGCCATGTTCACGCTGATGTGGCTTCAGGGCAGGGGTTCCAGGCAGAGAAACAACTTCGGATTTTTCTTGATTTATTTTCTTGAGCCGTAAAGTATCAGGACCGTTGAACCGAATCGGTCGTCTCTGACTGGCCATCTCACAACTCCCCTAGGGGAGTTGGGGGGAGACTGGTTGAGGCATTGGCCTCTTACAGTAATTTTCAGCGCCGCCTGTTGATACAGGCGGGTCGTTGGGTTGGCTTGTGAAAACCGTGGCGTCAAATCCGGGCGTCAAGTCCGGTGGTGGAGTGTGCCGCTAGCGAGCCCTGACCCCATCGGATACTTACGATGGGCGGTCTACTAGCCAGCGGCAGCTGAGGTCATCATCTGGGGATCACCCTGAGGGCGTCGGCGAGGTCGAGGCGCCCATCAACCGGCCTCAGGGTGACGTTGTCTGGTCCGGTCGTGCTGCAGCGGGGATCAAGTCCCGCGGCAGAGGTCTGTCCGGGGGGCGCCGGTGGTACGGAGCGATCTTCCCGCAGGTGGCGGAAGTTCGACTCCCCAGCGCGTGCAAACATGTTGGCGCTCAAGCGACCGATGTAGTCGTCGAGGCTCTCCATGCGTAGGTCTCGGGCGATCGTTTCGTTCCTCACGAAGCGAGGGGCGCCTACGGCGTGTCGCAGCGACAGCGACTGCTGCGCAAGCAGCCGTGCACGGTACGATTCTGCGACCAGAGCGTACCATGCAGGGGCGGCATAGGTGAGGCGGCTGCGAATGTAAGCTTTGTAGACGCCCAGCTTCGCGCGGAGCGGGAGGCACGACGAGATCACCGGACGCAGGAGAGCTCGAGCGGCGCGAGCTGGTTTAACGATGTTATGCACGTGGTGTCGCATAGTGAGACGACGGTCAATGGTCACTCCAAGGTACTTCACCGTCGGGGACCAGTCGACGGCTTTTCCGAGCAGGGTAAGGGGCGCGGGTTGCCACGCACCCCCCACAACAAGCGCTTGGGTCTTTGCCACGTTGACCGTCAGTCTCCATTCATCCAGCCAAGGCGGGAGCGTATCCAGTACACGCTGCATCTTGACCGCCGCGTGCGTGGCGGTCAGAGAAGTGCATATGAAGGCGGCGTCGTCGGCGTATAGCGCCAACATCGCGCCATCTGGCGCTGGGATATCGTCGGTGTACTTCGCGTAGCACACTGGCGATAGGCAGCTACCCTGGGGCACGCCGGCCCTGATGATCCGTTCTCCGTACAGGACGCCGTCCACGATGACCTGGAAGCGTCTGTCCTGGAGGAAGGTGGCCACAGTCTTGACTATTCGTCGCGGAGTAGTAGACGTGGCCAGCTTGTAGATCAGGCCGTCGTGCCAGACGCGGTCAAATGCCTTCTCCATGTCGAGGAGTACTGCAACACCGTGCTCTCTCTTGTTGAGAGCGACGGTGAGATGGTGCAGTACCCTCGCGAGCTGCAGCGTGGTGGAGTGTTCGGCTCGGAAGCCGAATTGCTCGTCGCGTGGCTGGATGTGTGGTGTCAGGTGCAGGAGTAGAAGCTTCTCGAAGACTTTCGAGAGTGTCGACAGCAGCGTAATGGGCTGATAACTTTCGGGCTTCAGTACGTTTTTCCCGGGCTTCGGCAGCATAATGACTCGGCCGAGTCTCCATGCTGCGGGAAAGTGACTGGTGCGGAGGATGCCATTGAATAGCTGCGTCACCGATGCGATAGCTCGCGGGGGCAGGTGACGCAGGGCCTCGTTCGGGATCCGGTCGGGGCCTGGGGCTTTCCGCAGTTGGGTGCGGCGAATCATACGCTGCACTTGGCCTGGCGAAAACACGACTGGATCTTCCGTGGGGGTTATCGGCGCCTCGAAGTAAAACTTCAGATGCTGCTGGATAGCTTCTACTCGAACTGCGTCGGAAGCTGGATTCGGCTGGAACTGTTTCTCCAGGTGTTCCGCGAAGATCTCCGCTCGATCCTCGGCTCGGTAACGTGGGGTACCGTCACCGGCCATGAGGGGTCTAATCGGAGGCGGTTTCCCGGAGAGTTGGCGGCACAGGCGGTGGATGCCCGACCAATCGTCCCCGGCGCGCTGAATGGTGCGCTGCCAGGACTCGGTCGCTTCTGTTTCCAGGGCGCTCGAGACCCTTGCAGCCAGCGCGTTGAGCTGGCACTTCAGGGGAAATCGCCCTGGGCGTAGAAGTCTGCGTCGATCGCCGCCCCATCCGTGTGTTTGCGTTCTACAAGCAGCCAGACGCGCGACTGGAAACGGCTGATGTCCACACCCTGATGGACTCACCGGACCCGGTCATAGTCGCGGGCGACTTCAACGCCAAGCACACGGCCTGGAACTCCACGCGCATCTGTCCCAACGGGCGCCGACTCTTCAGCATCGCGGAACAGCATGGATTTGAGGTGCTGGGGCCAGAGGTCCCGACTCATTATCCATACCAGGCAGCGTTCCTGCCGGACGTCATCGACCTGTCGCTGGTACGCAACCTACCAGCTGCGCCATCGATTGACGTCCTGGACGACCACCTCCTCTCGGACCACCAGCCAGTCCTCCTGACCCTGACGAGCAAACCTACTCGGTCATCGCCACCATCGCCTCGCTTTCACCAGGATTGGCAAGCATTTGCCGATCTTATGGCGAAGCACTCGCCGCACCGCCGCATTGAGTCCGAGTCAGACGTCGACTGTTGAGAAATCCTCTTATTTTCTTTAGTTCGGGTTCTTTTTTGCCGGCGCGGGCGCTGTAGTCGAACCATCTGTATCGTAGTATGGGTGAGAGCTTCTATATGATGTTCTTGCACATTTCCGGCGAGTGTAGGTAGTGCGGTTTGTTTAGTGCACTAATGGTGGTCACGGCGTTGTCGATGCGGCTCGCGAAGATGCATATTTCTCTTGGCGTGTCTCCTACGCGTGGCAGTTCTTTTATCTTCTGAAGTTCGGATAACGCCAATTGGTCCGGTCTCCCAAATCATCGTTCCAGGGCAGCCATGATTTCTTCGGGATCCGATGCGACGAAGAGTAAACTTCGCACTGCTTCCTTCGCGGTGCCTTTGATTGACTTTCGTAGTCGCGCCATGTTATGTACGTTGGTACACAGTGTTCTGCTGTCCGTAAAGGCTCTCTTGAATGGCAGCCAATCTTCGTGGGAGACCCCTTGAATTCTGGTAGGTCCCATATCTTCGGGGGTGCTTGGTTTGGCTGGACGGTTCGTGCGGCGGTGATGATAGCGTCGGCAAGTTCTTTGACTTCCGATTTTTGAGTTGGTTCTTTCTTCTGGTTGTCTTCCCTGGGCGCTTCCAGGAATGTGGTGGTATGATTCACCCATTCTTCGACGTGCGTGGATTTGTTCAACCCGAATTCTTTATTGTATTCTTCCTCTGACTGGTACTGCGTTAACTCTAACTCCGTTTCGGCTAGAGCTACTGCTTTCTGGGCGGCTTCTAACTGCTTCTTCTGTAGTTCCAGTCGGGCTTCGATTTCTGTCCTCTTGGTGGACTTTGTTGACCTCGCAGTCGGTTTTGAGCGCGGTACCAGGGTCTCCGAAGACGCGAACGGTGGTACTGTAGGCGTGCCTCCAAGGTTCTCCGAATTGGGTCTGACGGGTTCGTAGGCGGGAGCGTAGTTTGCTTCGACGGGCAAGGTGCAGCGGGGGGCGTGTGCTGTGATGACGTAGTGGCTGTACCGACGGCGGCAGTGTTGGCGGCGGCGGTGGCTCGAGTCGTCTTCCTCGCGGCGTTCCCTGCACTGGCGGCGGCGGTCTGGCGGCAGATTCTTGATGCTTCCGTTGTGGATCTTGTTGCAGACGTCTCTGTTTCCGTCGTGGCGGGTGTGTTCTTGGACCAATCGGATGTTTCTTCGGTCGTTGTGGCTTCGTTTTTCCTGGATGGCCCTGGTGACGTAGATCTGACTGTAGGCATCTTCAGAACTTGTATTCTTCAATTCTTCCAATCCGGCACTTCGAAGGACCAGAAATTGTTAGGGACCAAGGTGGTAGTAGTCCCTAAAATAGGTGGTCGCTACGGACGGCGAGAGCGAGTGGACTGTATAGAAACGATATTTCGCTCTCGTCGCCCTGTAGGTTGTTGCAGCTGATCCGGTCTGAAGAATGCCTTGTCACACGGATGTGGCTTCAGGGCAGGGGTTCCAGGCAGAGAAACAACTTCGGATTTTTCTTGATTTATTTTCTTGAGCCGTAAAGTACCAGGACCGTATCGGTCGTCTCTGACTGGCCATCTCACAACTCGCCTAGGGGAGTTGGGGGGAGACTGGTCGAGGCATTGGCCAGTGATTTTCAGCGCCGCCTGTCGATACAGGCGGGTCGTTGGGTTGGCTTGTGAAAACCGTGGCGTCAAATCCGGGCGTCAAGTCCGGTGGTGGAGCGTGCCGCTAGCGAGCCCTGACCCCATCAGATACTTCCGATGGGCAGTCTACTAGCCAGCGGCAGCTGAGGTCATCATCTGGGGATCACCCTGAGGGCGTCGGCGAGGTCGAGCCTGTCGGGAAGGGTTCCCGACAGGCGCCCATCAGCCGGCCTCAGGGTGACGTTGTCTGGTCCGGTCGTGCTGCAGCGGGGATCAAGTCCCGCGGCAGAGGTCTGTCCGGGGGGCGCCGGTGGTACGGAGCGATCTCCCGCAGGTGGCGGAAGTTCGACTCCCCGGCGCGTGCAAACATGTTGGCGCTCAAGCGACCGATGTAGTCGTCGAGGCTCTCCATGCGTAGGTCTCGGGCGATCGTTTCGTTCCTCACGAAGCGAGGGGCGCCTACGGCGTGCCGCAGCGACAGTGACTGCTGCGCACGCAGCCGTGCACGGTACGATTCTGCGGCCAGAGCGTACCATGCAGGGGCGGAATAGGTGAGGCGGCTGCGAATGTAAGATTTGTAGGCGCCCAGCTTCGAGCTGAGCGGGAGGCACGATGAGATCACCGGACGCAGGAGAGCTCGAGCGGCACGAGCTTGTCCAACGATGTTATGCACGTGGTGTCGCATGCTGAGACGACGGTCAATGGTCACTTCAAGGTACTTCACCGTCGGGGACCAGTCGACGGCTTTTCCGAGCAGGGTAAGGGGCACGGGTTGCCACGCACCACCCACAACAAGCGCTTGGGTCTTTGCCACGTTGACCGTCAGTCTCCATTCATCCAGCCAAGGCGGGAGCGAATCCAGTACACGCTGCATCTAGACCGCCGCGTGCGTGGCGGTCAGAGAAGTGCAAATGAAGGCGGCGTCGTCGGCGTATGGCGCCAACATCGCGCCATCTGGCGCTGGGATATCGTCGGTGTACTTCGCGTAGCACACCGGCGATAGGCAGCTACCCTGGGGCACGCCGGCCCTGATGATCCGTTCTCCGGACAGGACGCCGTCCACGATGACCTGGAAGCGTCTGTCCTGGAGGAAGGTAGCCACAGTCTTGACTATTCGTCGCGGAGTAGTAGACGTGTCCAGCTTGTAGATCAGGCCGTCGTGCCAGACGCGGTCAAATGCCTTCTCCATGTCGAGGAGTACTGCAACACCGTGCTCTCTCTTGTTGAGAGCGACGGTGAGATGGTGCAGTACCCTCGCGAGCTGCAGCGTGGTGGAGTGTTCGGCTCGGAAGCCAAATTGCTCTTCGCGTGGCTGGATGTGTGGTGTCAGGTGCAGGAGTAGAAGCTTCTCGAAGACTTTCGAGAGTGTCGACAGCAGCATAATGGGCCGATAACTTTCGGGCTTCAGTACGTTTTTCCCGGGCTTCGGCAGCATAATGATTCGGCCGAGTCTCCATGCTGCGGGAAAGTGGCTGGTGCGGAGGATGCCATTGAATAGCTGCGTCACCGATGCGATAGCTCGCGGGGGCAGGTGACGCAGGGCCTCGTTCGGGATCCGGTCGGGGCCTGGGGCTTTCCGCAGTTGGGTGCGGCGAATCATACGCTGCACTTGGCCCGGGGAAAACACGACTGGGTCTTCCGTGGGGGTTATCGGCGCCTCGAAGTAAAACTTTAGATGCTGCTGTATAGCTTCTACTCGAACTGCGTCGGAAGCTGGATTCGGCTGGAACTGTTTCTCCAGGTGTTCCGCGAAGATCTCCGCTCGATCCTCGGCTCGGTAACGTGGGGTACCGTCACCGGCCATGAGGGGTCTAATCGGAGGCGGTTTCCCGGAGAGTTGGCGGCACAGGCGGTGGATGCCCGACCAGTCGTCCCCGGCGCGCTCAATGGTGCGCTGCCAGGATTCGGTCGCTTCTGTTTCCAGGGCGCTCGAGACCCTTGCAGCCAGCGCGTTGAGCTGGCACTTCAGGGTCGGGCATCGGTTGCGCTGCCACAGTCTTCTCAGCTTCCGCTTCTTCTCGATCATCGCCAAGATGAAGGCCGGCAGTTGAGGAGGTTTCCGGGTCCACGGGGCTTCTAGCCTGGAGTCTCGTAGCGCTGTGTTAATAACAGCGCTGAGATCTTCGGCGAGCGCGTCGAAGTCTGACTCGGACCCAATGCGGCGGTGCGGCGAGTGCTTCGCCATAAGATCGGCAAATGGTTGCCAATCCTGGCGAAAGCGAGGCGATGGTGGCGATGACCGAGTAGGGTTGCTCGTCAGGGTCAGGAGGACTGGCTGGTGGTCCGAGAGGAGGTGGTCGTCCAGGACGTCAATCGATGGCGCAGCTGGTAGGTTGCGTACCAGCGACAGGTCGATGACGTCCGGCAGGAACGCTGCCTGGTATGGATAATGAGTCGGGACCTCTGGCCCCAGCACCTCATATCCATGCTGTTCCGCGATGCTGAAGAGTCGGCGCCCGTTGCGACAGATGC
The DNA here is from genome assembly GCA_948477245.1 of Thumatha senex. NCBI lineage: Eukaryota > Metazoa > Arthropoda > Insecta > Lepidoptera > Erebidae > Thumatha > Thumatha senex. The sequence continues at coordinate 25,443,931 of OX419726.1, forward strand.
GCGTGGAGTTCCAGGCCGTGTGCTTGGCGTTGAAGTCGCTCGCGACTATGACCGGGTCCAATGAGTCCATCAGGGTGTGGACATCAGCCGTTGCCAGTCGCGCGTCCGGCGGCTTGTAGAACGCAAACACACGGATGGGGCGGCGATCGACGCAGACTTCTACGCCCAGGGCGTACGACGTCTGCAGCAAAACAGTTGGCAGCGGTTGGTGGACGACATTTCTATTCACCAGGACTGCCAATCCCCTGAAAGCAGTCCCGGTCTGGGAGATTTGCTCCTCTCGGTACACATGGTACCCTGGTGCTCGGAGTGCTGAGCTCTTACTGAGGCGCGTCTCGCAGATGAGGGCAATATGGACCTGCCGCTGTGCGAGCAGCTGCCTCAGGAGCCTGGTCTTCACGAGGGACATCCCGTCGGCGTTCCAGAAGATGATGCGTAGGGAGTTATCTGCCATAGGCACAGATTTTCCCTACGCATTGCAGGATGAGCTGGACAGGGTCCCGTCCCTCCTGGATGGCTTGGAGCACCTCGGTCAGCACTCCGATCACCATGGTGATCAAAGGATCAGCCTTTGTCCCTTCGGCCGGCACGCTGGGTGTCGGTTTCGGGTCCCGCTTCGCCTTCGTCCCCCCCACGGGGGCAGCGACCACGGGTTTGGCCGATGTTGAAGCAGGCTGCTCCACTGCAGCCTTCTTGCGAGGTCCTCTCTTGCGCTTCTTGTTCCTGTTCCCCCCCGGAGCGGGGTTGGCAGCTGCCATCATCAAGGAACCTGGAGCGTTGGATTCCGCTGCTGCTGCGACGGAGGGGGCAGGCTTTGAGGATGCAGTGCGCGCGACGGTGCCGGCCTTCTTGTTCCACGCCTCCTTGCGGAACACCGGGCAGGCAACATGGTTTGCGGTGTGGGGTCCACCGCAGTTTGCGCACGTGGGTGGTTCTTCTAGTGGGCGCGGGCAACTCTTGGCGGCATGTTCCCCGCCACACCGCACATAAGCGGGCGGCCTGTGACAGTGGTGCGAGGAGTGCCGAAATTCCTGGCACCTGTGGCACTGCGCTGGTCCTCTGACCCAGGAGCTTCTTCAGCTCCCGGAAGTGGTTTGGCCAGTCCGGGAGCGTTTCCACGATGAGCGGAGGGTATTTCGCTGTCTGGGGGTTGGCGTTTGTGGTAGCGGTTGTGGACATCGGGGCTGCCGGCGCTGTGGTTGGAGGCGCGTCGTCGGTCGCCTGCGATGTACGCGGCGTCAATCTCCTAGGCTGAGGGGTTGGAGGCTTCGGAGGTGGCGGTGGGCTGCTAAGCGCAGCGGCGTATGACATCTCCATCGGTGACGATGGGGATGTCCCGGGCAACGGGCGCTGCGTGTTTGGTGGCGGTGTAAATGTCACCTGCCCGAGCGTCCTGTGCGGCGGTGAGGGAAACCTCTCCGCTAGAATGGAGGTGCTACCTCCAGGTGTTGGTCATCTGTGGCCTAGGGTTGGCGCCGTTGGTCGAATAGGAATTCGACCAGCTGTAGCTGCAGAGGGCGCGGTGGCGGCAGAAGTGGAGGCGACGGCTGCGTCTTGGCCAGAAACTTGGACCGGCCGAGACGGCCGGGCACTGGAGGCGGCCGATGCTGTGCGCTTCTGCACGGCGTCAGAGCCGTCGATTTTTGGCATCGACGGTGCGGTTGGAGTGGGCGTCCTGGGCAGCGGGCTGCCCGGGAAGAACTCTTCACCCCCGGATGTGCTGGGGCGGGCTGTTGCTGGGCGGCCGAAGGTCAGGCTGGGCTGGCTCTCGGTCGCCATCCTCGTTAGATGCGCGATGGCGGCGTGCGCAGGTCCGCGGGAACGGACGAACGTTCGCTTCCCCCCGCGAGTGGCGAGGGGGCGCGTCGCACGGCGCGTAGGTGGGTGCGGTTGCGGCGGCGGCATCGCAGCCGCTGCAGGCGAAGAGTGGTGATAAACGCGGAGGGGGGATGGATACCATGTGCGGCCCTAACCCCGGCCTCGGCACTCCTGAACGCGGAACAGCGGCCTAGTTAAAAGATACTTGGCAAATGGCAAGCGGGGTAGGTATAGGCGCAAACGGTAATAGGGCTAACACACGACCGGATTTGATCTGACCAGACCGCGGATTAGATTTGCCACCCGACCAAATCTTACCGTCTGTAGAGCAGTCCGGCGGACATAATTATTATTAATTGAGTCCGCCTCGATCCGTATCGGATATGATCAATGTTGCCGTTCTAGCTACTTTGTCCTAAATTGTCCCCAGATTTTTTTTTTATCCAAAAAGATACTTTTACATTTCCTCCCAATGTTGCAGTCTTAGTTTTACTTTGCCCAAAAATATAATTTTTCATACATTATACCCCAAAAAAGAAAAATAACTACGTTAATACATAACGTAGGGTTTATTTATTTATTATTTTTATTTATCTATCACGCATTATCCCGAAGGGGTGACAGAGACATATTATGTGCCCACTTTTCACCATGTGTATTCCTGTCCCATTGCCGTGTTTGAAATAGACAGACGCAGGTTGTGGCTACCTGCTGTTGAAATTTATCAAGCCTTCAACTTGACTTAACGACTGCCATGTTACTGGCAACCGGGATCAACAGCTTAACGTGCTACTTTGTCGTAAATTTCCCCAGATTTCATTTAATTTTTCTCCAAATAGACACTTTTTCATAATTTTTTTCCCAATGTTGCCATCTTAGTTAGTTTGACAAAAATGTCCCCAGTACCGATTTTACCTTTCCCCAAAAATTACTTTTTCGTACATTTTTTGCCAGAAAGAAAAAAGAGCTACGTTAATACATAACGTAGTGTTTATTTACTCTATGTAGAGGAATACTATGCATACCAGTTATCTACATAGATAAGTAGAATTGAAATGTGTGTGTGTCTAATTTCAAATTTGCAGCTTTTCACTAAATGCATATAAAATAATATACTTTATTAGAAACTTTTCATTTCCACTAAAGTTCTTTAAAAAAAGTAATTTTACCCTAGAATAGGGAAAAAGGTCCTAATCTGAACACCCTGTCTGGTCGTCTGGTCGTCCGGTGCGGTCTGATCCGGTCGTCTGTTGCGACAACAGATTTCGTCGGCAGACTCGACGGATCAAATCTGTCGAGGTCCGGCAGACCAAATTTGGTCGTGTGTTAGCTCTATTAGATAGCGCGTCCATTGGATAAATCGTCCTAGAGTACGCCGGATAAACTATTTTTTCGTGTGCCAACGGACCTAAAAGCTAGAATCTAAAAGATAGATTGTATTATGAAGAGAGATCCTATATCAAGCAAAAGTAGGTACTCATTTCTGTTGCGAAAATCATTTCGACGTAAGTTTTATACTTATCCTCGTATTATGAAATTTTACCTATTTTATTGATAGATAAAAGAAAGACTTGAAACTTAATCCATTTTTGTCATATTGTCTCAGCCCTAAAATAAACGAGTGGGTTAATAACAATTAACAATCATCAAAGTAGGAATATTAGAAGTCCGGGAGATAGACCTGTGTCAATCGATAATTTGTCGTGACCCGGGTCGATCACGACCCACTTGGGTGATGATCTAATTAAAATGATTCGATCATTTGGGTCACACACAGAATGTTTGTTTTGTTCGTACGACAGAGTGACGTATGCAGAGCAGGTTATTGCTAGATAGAATCATGACATAACTATTACCTAATTTCGATACCATTTTATGTACATACGTCTAGGGGCAAGTCGCCGGTCTGTATGTAATACTTATTTAATTCTATAAACAGAACTTAGAGACGGCTCGTGACATTTTTGAAGTGAAACTTCCTTATCGACGTCGAGAGAAATTTTATAGTTGTAAAAAAATGTCGGAAAGGATTTTCACTTAATATCTGTGTACTCTGGTACACACACTTTTTTTTTTTTAATAGGAGTTATTTAACAAAGAAATTTGTTGAAATGTTAACTTATCCTAATATAAATAACAATCATTAATAATGTCTCGTAAATCCACTAAAATACGTAAGCAACCGCAATACAGCAAGCCGATCTTACGTGCGTGTCGCGGGTCATACATAGGTCGCCTGTGTAACTAATGTAATTTGATTGATTCGATCTCAAAAATTCAAACGCAATCGACAGTTTGAGTTAGTTCGTTTACAGCCAAGAGCGAAGCAGATCATCGTGAAAGAGTGGTCACAAAACGAACGTGGTTTAAACTGTAAGTAAATGAAAGAGATGGAAACATTTGTTTGTTACGCCTCATTGCGTGATTGAATGCACGACACGATCATTTTTATTTGCAAGCAATTACCTACGGTAACCACATGAAAATAAAGTTCAATTTATTTTGTTTTGTAACCTACCGGGTCAATTTTAATCGGGTCTTTTAAAGATCTGTGATTCGATCACTCGCGCATAAGTCGTGATCGAATCAAAACGATCCAATCAATCGCGATCGACACAGGTCTACCGGGAGACAACGGCATTCTACCTACGGTAACCAATACCTATCAACAATGAAAGAATTCACTTTACGTAGATTATCTGACTGTCCTTTTTTAAATCCATCTTTAAATTTTATTGCTCATTATTACAGAACACAGAAACAATAACTTGTTGCATAAAACTTCAAAATACCGGCAGTTTTCACTACACTAACCACGAATATGCGTACTGGACGAATGCGATCGCGAGCGGACTGTGTAAAATGACGTCATCAGTATCCACGGCCGGGAGGCCGGGAGGCACGCGTTTATTAATAAGGATCGATAAAATATTAAATAACTTTGTCATTTATAGATGGATTTCAAAAATTCAAAAAGTAGTGGTCTTAGAAAATCATAACGCATGCAATGTAATAGTCAAAATTGGGTTCTCCCGTTATGTGACTGAGCCTCATTATAACACCATCTCAATAGAGATGTTACGTAAAATGGTACAACACTATGGAACGATGTACGAATGCTGCAAACGAAGAATCCTTTACAAGAGATATAAAAAAATGTTCTTCTGCTAAATCAGTATGGGATACTTTAAAACAAATACATACATACATATCATCACTCCTGTGTCCCATTGGGGTAGGCAGAAACTATGGATTTCCACTTACTACGATCCTCGCATGCAACTTTCGATTCTCCTACTTTCATAAGTGTTTTCATACACACTCGCCGGTTCTGGGCCTTTTGACCTGGCCTTTTTCCAAAAGATCATCGATTTGATTGAGACACGTACGACGAGGTCGACCCCTACCAGTTTGCCCATTCATTCTCGCTACATAAATCTGCTTAGTCAGTCTCTTTTCATCCATTCTCTCCATGTGTCCGAACCATCTAAGCATTCCTTTTTCTATCTTAGTCACTACACCTTCTGTCATACCGCAATGTTCCCATCACGCTGTTTCTTTCTTTATCCATCAACTTCACTCCAGCTATACTTCGTAGACTTCTCATTTCCACTACATTTATTCTACTTCTATGCTTTTCTGTCATACCCAGCTTTCGCTGCTACATAAGCGTAAGAACAAGCACTCCTCCTCTATGTATGTATGTTCCACTTTTTTCCTTCCACAAAAATCGAGCAATCTGTCAGGCTTTCCCCTTTTTCTAATGAAAATGAAACGACGTTTAATTCTTTCATTTTCAAACCATACGCACTTAGCTCTTTCAAGCACGACACGCCGACGCCACACAATCATATCTCACACCTTTTTGAATGTGAAAAAAGTCTGAGCAATCTCCGTTGATCCTATCCTGACACAAGCACTGGAACCCTCATAGAGAGATTTCAGCGCTAGTTGAAGTATCAAGTGGCTGTTTACACCATACATGGACAATGTAGACCACAGCCACAGTTCTTTCCTCAGCACTCTGTCATAGGCCCTTTCCAAGTCTACAAATATGCAATAGCCCTTTTGACTTTTCGTCAAAAGTTTTTCTGCTACGCATCGTAAGGATAAGACCCCATGCCTCCTCATCCTTTCATAAATCCTGCTAGAACATCCCACAATTTTCCTTCAGTTTCATTCATCACTCTTTCTGTCAAAACTTTTACATACAATTTGCCGACGATGCTAAGTAAACTTATACCGCTGTAATTTTTGCACTCCTGTTGTGACCCTGTTCTCATATTCTTTTTACTTGGACCATTAAGTCTTATTAATTATTTATCTTTGATTTGCTGTTTTTCTATTACTTATAATATGTCAATGTCAAAAATACTGAATATAATATCTTTCATTTCAACTCTCATCTACGTATTTCTTTCCTTAAAACTTAACACATTCCCAAACATACCTACATCTGCCGAACTGCCGAACCCATATAGATTGGATACTATTAGCCGGCATTTGTATTTTATGACGTTAAAAGTAATACAATTTACGAAAAGTTTCGGCGATGTTTTAATATTTGTTGGCAATAAAATTACATTTCCGAACGAATCTTGTCTATGTTAGAGATCTTGTTCCTATTTTGGACAGTCATTTCCGCTTTGTTCGCGGTTTCACTGATTTCCGTATCCGCGTGTTAGATTAGAAACTATTATTTAAAAATAAAAGAAAAGGTAAAATGAGGATAATTTTCTAAATTTGTGCTGTTCATTGAAGTAAATTGAGGTTAAAATTTTTGGATTACATGTTTTTGTAATGTATTACACTACTTTTAGTTAAATAAATGATATTATTCAAGAAAATGGTTTGCATGTAATAATGTAAAATATACTATAATCTGATAATGGTAAATAAATGAAATACCTTTGCCGTATACCTTTGCTAGCATCGGTATGTGGGGACAAGTTGGTATTACAATACTGTAGACTGATTATGAAAAAAAATTATTAAATGGGAAGTAAGATAGGATAATTACTGTAAATTAAGCTATCATCAATTAACGACGTTTAAATTTCCAATGTTGTCAATAATTATTTAATTTATTTTCTAATTACTGATCATTTGAAACTACAATAAAAAACCAATATTGTTAACAAATTGTAAATAAAACATTAGTAAACTAACTTTTTAAGAATTAATTAACAATCATCAGCTGATTACCTATCTGTTAGCTCTGAGCTCAGCTCATTGTTAACCTGAACAAGCTGCTGAATGTGGGTAACAATAAATAGTAGGTAGGTATGTACTTTTTTTTTTACTAACATATTAATGATGGTGATTTTATAATACATTAATTAAAATCGAAGTTGTTATTCAAAATATTAACTACCTTCTAAGTACATTACAAAATACGCTTTAAACTTTTATCAAATGGCTGTAGTGTAAAAGACGTGACTCTTCTCAAAACCGGTCTTACAATGGGAATTCAAAAATTCGTTATATTTTTTATGGCTTCTTCAACGAGGGGAGGAATTTGGATTCCAAAGCGGCGTCCGCTAGGGGTTGTTCGTTTGGCCGCTTCGCGCCTGCGCGCGTAGTTCGCGCCACTGCTACGTCGCTTGCAAGCCAGATGTTCTGAAAAGCTTCCTGTCGCCGTTTCAATGCTCTGCATTTTAATCTAATACGTTAATGTAAAATGTGGCCTAGGACCTTTTTATTATTTTCTGCTAAGAGTGAAGTAATTAGTGAATAATTATCATGTGTATTGAATAAACTGTGTAGTATCAAAAAATTATCGAGCGTCTCGATGTCCACGAGTTCACTCGGGACCAACAAAGCGGCGGACATTTTATTTTGAGTACTCGATAATGTAGCGTTTGCGTTGAAAACATTAATGTCGTTTTATGGTTATAAATTCGGATATCGTTCGCTTACACCTTTTGTAAGTATAATAATTTCACAGTGGGTAATTTGTATGTAATCCTTGAATATGTGTACGCGGGTTCGAAGCGGTAATGTCTGAGTATTACCGCTAGATTGTCTATATTTTGAGGAAAATATCGTTGAAAAAGTGACGTAAGCAAATCTGGTCAGCTGGACGTGTAGCCACGGATCTTCTGTATTTCATACAGTCCAAGAAACTTCTATCGACCTACTCCGTTTCGGAGGCTTCTCACTCGTGATTTCCGCGCGCGCGGCTCCCCTAACCTCTTAACTAATTGAATTGTGATGATTAGTATACCTATATCAGTTTAGGTGAATATCATGTTTGTTGTCTAATACCTGTCTTTAATGTTGATTAATAGCGATGCCGAGAGGGGTGAAGCGAGGGCCGGTGGAGGGCGAGGCCGAAGTGGTGGTACATGCTCCGGGGTCGCCTGCGCACACCACACTATTGGACGATAGCCCCAGCCAGCCCATCAGCTACCACTTGCTCGACCACGGCTATGGCGCCACACCACAGCATCAGATCCGGCGTGAGGCGCCTACAGCACCGCCGAAGACGTCTGAAGTAAGTTTATTTATATTATGTTATAGGCACCTGGTTAATAATTATGACTATCATGCAATAAACTTGCTAAAGCAGTCACTACTATCCTAAATAGTGACATCTTGGCCTTCATATTCAATGTGGGACATACTGTTCATGGTTAATGTGGTCCCGAAGATAAGGAATAATTCTCACACTATTCATATATCTATGATCCAACCAAGCTGATGTTCAGTAATTATTGCTGCATCTGGATTCTAATAGGATTTGGCTATTGGTTATGACAAAGTTTAACAGGGCAGATGTGGCAATGTTTCTGCTTGTGTGACTATGCTGTCATCAATATTATTTGTTTTAATTCAGCTTAATGAAATATATAATATAACATATGTATTCTTGTTTGTTTTATGTTTGTTACAGATATATAATTGTCATAGTTCCATTGATATCCTTTACCTAAGACTGGTGTCATGGTAATCATAAATTAGTCGAACTTCTATGATGTAGTAGATGTAGTTAGATTGTTAAATCTAATTGATTTGTAGTTGTGCTTATTGCACTGTTTTGGAGACTGCAACACATCAAATTTTCAAGCATTTATTCATTATCAAATTATCATTGGTGAAAATTTTATGATAATGAATATTTGACTTCATTTTTGTATTACATCACCAACCTATATGACAAATGATATGTTTAAATTCCAATTTTAATTATTTTACATTAATATTCATTGTGTCCTTTAACATCAATATGAATGAAAATGACAAATCAAATATGAGTTAGAAACATCAAGTACCTATATCATGTTCACATGTTGATATCCATAGTGTTTATTAGAATAAAACTTTAACCTACCATAGTATTTCAGAGTTAATCTTTTTGATCAGTTAAACTTCTTGACCACGCATATATGGCTGCATCCTGGTAGACAAACTTGGATGGGCCTTCAGATTACCAACATACATAACTGCTATTGTGAGATTGTTTTCTATTAGAAGTGCATACTATGTGATGTAAATGTTACTAATTGACCTAAGCAGTGCACATAATAGTTTGTTAACTGTCTCACTTGCTGTTGACTATAATCTTGTAGCAAAACAACATTTAATATAGTCAACAAAAATATTCAATATTAGATATAAAGGTCGGACACATGGTAGGGGTCATTTACTGTTCGAGTCGAACTTACTCCAAAGCACCATGGCATTTTCATGCCTTTAGTGCTGTACCCATCCATTACAATCCTTCCAACACCTGAGTATCAGTTTCATGAACTCTCCAGTAATTAATTCATAGGGATAACCTGTTTCCTTTGGCTTTGAGTACAAGTACCAGATGAGACTAATGATAAAACTTATTTATTTAATTAAGGATGTGGTCAGTACCAAAAATATTTTACTCTATATCACATCTTGTATGAGAAAGAAAGCATTTTGATTGCACAAGATGTAGAATTTGCTAGGATACCATGCCCATAACCACACATACAATTCGAAAAGTTTCAATGCCATCGGGATATGAAAGAAAATGATAAGATAATGTGATAAATAATGATATTATAAAAAATCTATTGATAAAATATATATTTATAATAGAAAACTTGTCTTCTTCTTTTTAATTTATATTTCTTGTACTAAAAATATTTGAAAAGTTGTTTCCTCTGTGATAGCTAATGAGTCTTATATTGATTGCCCTCTAAATATTTCTAAAGTTTGTGCCAATATAATTATTTCATATAATCGTAATATAAAATGTAATCAACAGTATTTTTATCTATGTTTTAAACTATTTTCATTCTGTATCCCTGATGGATTAGTCAACTATGTAACTTTTAATTATGTGAGTTGATAAATTAAATGATTTAGTATAATAATGATTGTAAAAACAGTTGAATATACAAAAGGAAGATTGTTATCTTTCTGTATTTTTAGACAACTGAATTTCTATTAACCAAATTCGTTATTTAGAAGTGAACTACAGGGTTAGCATCTAAATATCTTTATCATAAGGTCATTGAACCTTTTCAATGGTCAATGAACTCTGCGAATAGTAATCTGGATGCTACTTAGTTAATTCAGAGTGAGATTTTTATTAGCTCTGCATAGGCTTTGTTTATTATAGAATAGAATATATCTATACTATCTTAGCTAATATTAAGAAAAGGAAAGATTTATAAGTTTATTTGTAAAGAATAGGCTCAGAAACTACAGGCACGATTTTTGAAATTATTTCACCCTTAGAAAGCTACATTCTTCGTAGCATAGGCTATATTGAACTTTTAAAAAGTTTAGGGTTCTGTACGAAATCTTGAATAGGAAAACTTCACCACGCGGGCGAAGCTGCGGGCATCAGCTAGTAATTAATAATGTCGTTCTTATTCCATATAAATTATCCAAAATAAAGTATATTGTAACTTAACTTGCTTATTTTTCAAGATTTTTCATGATTTCCGATATGAAGTGCAATTTATTGTGAGCAAATCAAAATGGCCGACGTAGATTACACATTTTCGAGTCCCTAACGGTAGCAGTACACTGAAAGTGTTTTACCTTAAAGGGACCCTATGTGGGGCGCTTACCGGCAACCAATAGCGGGAGAGACGCTGCCCCTAACATACATAAACTTTGGTTAGCTATTTTCTTTTAGCAATTGAATCCCTTTAAAGATTTATAAAACTCCACGTCAGATTTATCCTTATTGCATTGATATACCTCATTGTAACATTTTCTATGACGAACATTTTTTCTAGAACGTTTTATTGATGTTTGGCACACATTTCATTCAGGGAAAAGTTGGTTAGTGTAGCATGTCTTGTTTTTGTTGATATCTTAGTTCCGTTCCTACTCATTCCATTTTAATGGCCTACGGACTAATAAAGTTCCTTAAGAAACCATCTGAACTTGTCGGCAAGCTAAAGGTAGGCAGCGCGAGTAACACTACTGGGGGCCGGTCTACTATTCGCTGTTTTTAGCTGTCAAAATGTTAGTAGACTATCAAAAATGCAACTGACTACCGGCCACTGGCGCGGTACGGGTTTGTACAATCCTATCGGCAGACCAATAGAACTCTATTGGAGTAGTAGACTACGAAAAACTGTCAAAATTGTATCGGTGGTTTTCTATTGAGCGACGATTTCGATTCTATTTCGACACGATTGAAATAGCAGACTCGGCCTGCTGGTGTTGCAAACATTCATAGGCTACGGTGCCCACTTTCAATCAAATAGCCCGTAAGCTCGTCTGCCTTCCTCAGTAGTTTTAAAAATGGGAAATCCGCTCGCTTTGCTGCTAGGACTCCAACCTTAACTTTTTCTCATCTTAACATATTCCTTATATTCCCATTTCCTATAGTATTGCTTATTCTACATGGGTTTCCAATTTTATTTGGCTGCTAGGAGCAGTTATCTTTTGATTATCGTTAGGTATTTTTGGGAGCGACTGCCCCAACTGCTTAAAATCGTAATACGTAGTTGCCTTATCCGTTCGTCAGCAGGTGAGGTCGCTTGTGCCCTGAAAAAAATAGTGGTGTCTCTTACATCTACTTCCATACATTATGGGAAGTAAATTAGGATAAAGCATGACGTTTTTGACTGACGCAAGCGCTCATGCTCTCCCTGCTATGTAATGCTGATTGTTTAAAGGACGTCCTAAATAATAAGTCAAGATTGTAGTACCAAGGCTTGTATCACCTAAGATTGCTGAAGACATCCTTACGATGGTGTATATTTGGTTTACCGGCAATTATATTAGATGTAAATGGACATTATTTGGTTAGATTCCTACCAGTATATCTAAGAGAGAGTAATTTTGCAAAGATCTGACCGGAAAACAGTATTAACCAAATGTATAAAGTTTCAACACGGCAATGGGCTCAGCCCCTGTTAGATACTTGGGACAGAAAATGGATACGATGATATTTGGGCGTATAGAATGCCTCTGCCTACCATTACAGAAATAGAGGCGTGACTGATAAGTACGTAAGTGAAAAGTTTAATGAGTCGTCGGGGAGTAGCAATTGCGAAATTACTTTTACAAACCGTAGGAATTTTTACGTGTTTAAAGCAAAGGTAATTATCACGTCAAAAACAACTGTCTTAGAACGTCAACAATATAAGATGAACCTTAGTCGTGGTACCGTCACGGGTACTTCACGACCAACCGAATTTTTCTAGAAACAAACATAAAACAGACTGAGAGGATGAGAAACATAAAATCTTTGTGTGCTTTTGAAGATGAAGTTAATAGGTAGATATAAAAACGATAGGACTATGGATTTAGGTAAAATAAATATAGAATTCAATTAAACTAATCGAAATTTCGTGTATTTGTCAAGAACTTGATTAAGTAATTCAATTTGGGTTGCTTTGGTTGCAAATTATGATTACGCCTTTACTCTCTAAGGGGTAGGCGAAGGCGTACGCGAAGGCGTACTATATGCTCCACCAATATATTCGGTTTCGCACTAGCACGTAATGATGAGCTTATTGCCGTTATGAAATGTATAGATACAGGTTGATATTTTGGCAACCTGTTCTGGAAAATTTTAAATAAATAAAATAAATAAATAAATATCCATCACGCCTTAGGGGTGGCAGAGGCATATTATACTTTTCACCGTGTGGATTCCTGTCCCACGTAATAGGTGGTGAGCCCATTGCCGTGTTGAAATAGACAGACGCAGGTTGTGGCTACCTGCTGTTGAATTTTTTTAAGCTGCCTATAAGGCCTTCAACCAGGCTTAACGACCGCCATTTTACTGGCAACCGGGACCAACGGTTTAACGTGCCTTCCGAAGCACGGAAACGCTCACAAATGTAAATGCCACAAAGTGGTCACCCATCCGACGACCAGCCATAGTGAAAGTTGCGTACCTCAGTGATCGTTTACCGAACACTGAGACCGCGGGGCCACGAGCCTAAATTTTTATGCCGTCCATTAACACCAGTCCAAAATTTTTAACGATCTTTACGTTGCATCCCTGAAGGAGGGAGGTAGGAGAGGTCACGTCACCAGGATTCGCGATCCATGCATGCTTCCTGCAGATTTATTAATCGCTTCATACATGCACGTCTGGGTATCTGAGTACTAGTGTGTACGCTTCATACATGCACGTCTGGGTATCTGAGTACTAGTGTGTACTAGTACTCAGATACCCAGACGTGCATGTATGAAGCGATTAATAAATCTGCAGGAAGCATGCATGGATCGCGAATCCTGGTGACGTGACCTCTCCTACCTCCCTCCTTCAGGGATGCAACGTAAAGATCGTTAAAAATTTTGAGACAAAGCATAATAAAAGAAGAAACGCCTCACGATTCACAACGCAATGCTAGTGTTAGCATTGCGTTGTGAATCGTGAGGCGTTTCTTCTTTTATTATGCTTTGTCTCATAACAATATTTCAAAATAGCGGTGTTATGATTCGGTTGACTGGAAAAATAAATGCTGAGCCTGCACTAAGACAACTCATCCATCTACTGGTGACACTCGATGTTATCTTCATCCATGTATTATCAGTATCTGTATTTAAGTATACTCTTTACTCCAATACATACATACATACATATATACATATTGTCATGCCGTTATCCCCGAAGGAGTAGGCAGAGGCATACTATGCGCCCACATTTCACCATATGCATTTTAGTTCCACGTAACAGGCGGTGAGCCCATTACCGTTTTAAAATGGACAGGCGCAGGTTGTGGCGACCTGCTGTTGAAATTTTTCAAGCTGCCCTTGTGGCCTTCAACTGGGCTTAACGACTGCCATGTTACTGGCAACCGGGACCAACGACTTTACGTGCCTTACAAAGCACGGAAACGCTCGCAAATGTAAATGCGACTTAGTGGTCGCCCATCCGAGGACCAGCCATAGTGAAAGTTGCGTAACTTAGTGATCGTTTACAGAACACTGAGTCCGCGGGGAACACGAGCGCTTCTACTCTAATATGTCTGCTTGTCCTTCTTATAATTCATCGTTGCATAGACGTGATTTATTAAAATGGATGATGTATGTAAGTCTGGTCAGAATGTGGAATAATAATATTTTAGAGCGTCCATCAGTTTAACAACAAACAACAACATTTAATAGTCGTGTTAAATCACCACTTACGCCGTACGATATACATAGGAAACGTATTTGATTTGAGATCCAAAAAAAAAATTGCGACTTTTCAAAGGACTTTTTGCGAGTTGTACCGGTACTAACTGCCCTACCATCTTATTGGAAACTAGCTGATGCCCGCCATGCCGAACGGAACCCATTTTTTTTGGAAAATTCTACATCGCCCATGTTACTCACGGTTGCTTTCAAATGTTGAATAAGAACAAAATCAATTACAAACAATCTTACAAATCTTCTTTATAATATTAGTATAGATGAATGAATGAATAAATGAGTTCGGTCACTTTAAAAGAAGGTAGGATAGAGATAGAATAGTGTAAAATATTATCAATATTTATTTATTTCAGCTTATCACTATTATTACAGGCAAACCCAATGCAATAGTGTAGGTACATAAAATAATTTTAAAAAAACTTAGATTTTACATTTCATATTCACACAGTTTCAGGCACAAACACATGACTCATGCTGAGTCTATTACAATGATTGCGATAATAATATTTTAATAAAACTCGATATGTCAATCTGTTAAACTACTAAATTAATAAAATCATTTTAAATTACATTAATTTCACAAAAAATAAATGTCAAATAGTTATAACAAATGTACGGGCTTAGATTAGAAGGCAGATTATTGTTCATAAATTTCATGGACGTATTCGTAGCAACTTCTCATTCACTGTAAGTTATTCGAATAATGATAACTACCCCCATGAACTTTTACACATTTGTAGATGTCTTGCGTCACTTCGTCCCTGGAAGTCTGTTATTAGTGAACTTTCGACTGAAGCATCTGCTTATTATGTGGTCACGTCTGGCTATTCAGTCATTTACCTATCGTGATATTTGGCAGATCGAACTGTGGCCACTTTTGACCAGGACTTGCCTCGGCCTGGTCGCTGTCTCATCATCATCATCATCCGAGCGTCTGTCCCAGTTGCGTCTCGCGACGCACGGGGTCCGCTATCTTACATTTTCTCTTCCACTTCGCACGGTCGTCAGCATCCCCTGTAGGGAGACCATTGCCACGCATGTCTTCCCTAACGACGTCAAGCCAGCACTTCTTGGGCCTTCCCCTCATACAGGGACCCGGCGGGGCTGACATAGCCAGACATTTGTTTCCCACGTAGCAAGGCGGTTGCCGCAAGATGTGACCATACCAGCAAAGACGACGCTCTTGCAGCTTATCTGCATGTCACGGACGTAAAGGCTGCCGCGGATGCGAGAGTTCCTCACGCGGTCCATCCGTTTGACTCCACACCTCCACCGCAGCATCTTTAATTCCGTGACACGCAGCTCCAGCTTTGTCGCTCCAATAGTGGCCATGTCTCACTGCCATGTAAAAGGACAGTTCTTATGATGGTTTTATAGACCTGTCTCTTCAACCTGACCGGCATTTTAAGGTCACAAATGACACCAGTCATCTCCCGCCACTTGGACCACGCAGCAGCAATGCGTGTCTTGACGTCGCAATCGATGTCACTGGACGCGTGAAATACAGATCCAAGGTATTTAACCTAGTCCGTGCGCTCGACCAAATCATCGTCTATGCGAACGGATGTGGGATCTGTAGAGTTTAATGCCAGGTACTCCGTCTTCGCCACATTAAGTTTAAAGCACCAAATGGCATTGGACAACATTGAACAATCATCTAATGCAGCGTGGTTTATACTTGTGTATAGTTTGTGCTTTGTCTGCCTAGCGCGCAGAATGTACAGTAAATGACATATCGTCTACATAAATATATGGCAAATCTACTTTAAATAAACCTCTACTATCAACTACATGAAAGTGTTCTAAATTATGTCTCAGATAGGTGTGGTTAGACGGATCCACAGGACGGCGATCAGTGGGCCCTTGTCGGTAGTTATGAAATAATTTTTCAATCGGTAACAGCAGGATCCATCACTACTATTGTAAATATTCAAACTTGTATTACATTCTGTGCAAAAACTACTGTACTTCTGGACTTGTGTGGGTTCAGCCCACACAAGCTTCTTTATCATTATGTTCGATATCTTGTCATTATCCAAATTTTTGTTTATTGACAGATCCAACATGTTAGAATGTTATACAAATCTGACGTATTTTAATTGGGATGACCTAAATGTGTAAAAATCCATAGTTCGGTCTGTTTGTTTAATATGTTTTATATGGTAACCATTCGTATCATAACCGCTAAAATAGTAGTCGTCGTCGTAGAATTTTCATTCCCTTTTTTCACCCCCATTAAAAGTGATCAGTATGCAAAGATTTCTTGATCTCGACATTCGCAAAGATGAAAGCTTTCCACCTGATATAAAATAACAATCTGTTGGTTTTATATATTCAAGGCTGTCGGATGCACGTCGTTCGTCGAGAGCTAAAAAGAGATGAAGCAGCTTGGCTCCAAAGCTTGGAGTCCTTACCAGGGTGAGGCTGCTTTTCACGCCGGAATAGAGCAGATTATTATACAGGTGTCAGATTTGTCCGTGCGTGAAATACTGCTCAATTCTCTGGGATGGTTCAAGTACTTGTTTGATGTTCTCGACGCTATGTAGCGACGTGCCATCCGCATTATTGATTGTCCGGAGGTTACTGACAATCTTGAGCCATTGGAGATACGCAGAACGATCAAAAGTTTGGATGTATTTCACTGTATCTACCAGGGTGAGTGTGCTAAAGAACTCTTCCAGTTAGTCCCACCCTCTTATTTTCGTTTCCAAACGAAACAGGCGAAGCAGAGATGTCATCGTCATACTGTGAAGACAATCGTGCTTTTCATACTTTTTCATTCATCAAACAAGGAGGACTCGACTCTGCATATCCGCTATGAATTAATATGGGAATGAAATTATTTTTCATATCCACTAGTGTAAAGTAAATTACCAGTTACTTTACACTAGTGGACGCTCTGTGGTTTCACCCGCGTACTGTCCATTCTCGTGGGAATACGGGGATAAAATGTAACTCAAATTTCGGCATATAAAATCAGCTATCTGCCAATGAATGTCCTGTTAAAATAGGTCGTCTTTTCTGAGATTTTCTGGAACAAACATACAGAGACAGAAAAATTAAAAAAAAAGATGTGATTGATACTTTCAAATAGATTTAGTAAAAAGCTATTAATACGGAATTACACAATTTTATATATCACTATAGATATCCAAATATTGTTAAGCGGACTCGGTTGGGTTGGGAATCCTTTTTGTCTTGCTAAACATTGAAAATATTGAATCATCTGTCATAAAATAACTATTTGTTGTCTGCCTAGGTTGGGTTGGTCAAAATCGCCCAGCTGACCTTGGTATGTAAGTTTAGAATGCAGTGAGCAGTTACTTCTCGAATTATGTACATACATAATTACATGAATTCGATTAAAATTATGTTTATTATCTGTCAGAAATGTCAAACTCCTCAACAATCGGTTCTTTCTTTAATGCCTTTTCTCATATATTACCCTATATTTTTGCTTGATCCATCTGGTCAAGAAAAAGCAGTTAACTAGACAGATCCCACATCCGTCCGCATGGGCGGTGATTTGGTCGAGCGCACGGACCAGGTTAAATACTTGGGATCTGTTTTTCACACGTCCAGTGACATCGATTGCGATGTCAAGTCACGCATTGCTGCCGCGTGGGCCAAATGGCGGGAGATGACCGGTGTCATTTGTGACCCTAAAATGCCGATCCGGTTGAAGGGACAGGTCTACAAAACCATTATTAGACCTGTCCTTTTACATGGCAGTGAGACGTGGCCGATATTGGAGCGACACAAGCAGGAGCTGCGTGTCACGGAAATGAAGATGCTGCGGTGGATGTGTGGAGTCACGCGGATGGACCGCGTGAGGAACTCTCGCATCCGCGGCAGCCTTCACGTCCGTGACATTGCAGACAAGTTGCAAGAGTGTCGCCTTCGTTGGTATGGTCACGTCTTGCGGCAACCGCCGGGCTACGTAGGTAACAAATGTCTGGCCATGTCAGCCCCGCCGAGTCCCGGTAAGAGGGGAAGACCCAAGAAGTGCTGGCTTGACGTCGTAAGGGATGACATGCGTGCCAATGGTCTCACCCCAGGAGATGCCGACGACCGTGCGAAGTGGAGGAGAAAATGTAGGAAAGCGGACCCCGGGCGTCGCGAGACGCAACTGGGACAGACGCTCGGATGATGATGGAAGAAAAAGCAGTTAGCAATCTGTACTGTATACCTATGTAAGCGGTGCAAGATTTCAAAGTAATCGAGCTGCAGATAGTCTGCACGGACAAGCTGTAAAGAGTGTTGAATAAATATGTCACGCTAAATGTCTCTGAGGTCGGCTGTTCTGTTATCTTATACTAGGTGAACCCCCACGGCTTTGCACGTGACTTCGAACTCCCGTCGCAGTTATTTAATCCCATCGCTTATAAATTGTACCTATAATGTATGAAAAATTGTCTAATTTGTCGATATTTATGGGCTTCTCCTTCCTCGATAAATGGGCTAACCAACACTAATATATTACTTCAAATCCGACCAGAAGTTCCTGAGATTAGCGCGTGCAACCAAACAAACAAACTCTTCAGCTTTACAATATTAGTATAGATGTTTATTATTAAATATATCAGCTGGATCGATAACCTTAAACTTGTCGATACATGTGTATTGTACCAAAGCATAGCTAGCAGAAGTGTAGGCTAAAGTCACACATATGTTAGCCGTTTGTCATGTCGCTATCTCGAGTGGCGTTAACACAGCGCCATGTGGGTACAACTTCAACCACTAGGAGGTCACGTGGCCAGGTACATGCTTCCTTTCGTCACACATGTCATGTACGTTGCACACTTTCGGTCATTGTACTTATCGTTTAAAGTTAACCTTAGACTCGCATTAGGGGCCCCATTCATTTATTACATGGGTTGATTTAATTTATCTCGCATCACAATAGATCTTGTAGATCCATGCAAGATGGAGTTGATCTATTTTATTTGAACCGGGTTGAATTATAATTATTGTTATTATATGAACTTTGTTTCTAATCTTAACTTTGTGGGCAGCGAAATAAGGTGTATTTTATCTGTTTAGATAGTAGAACGGTTCGCACATCTGCTCGCTACTTGGTTGCACAAAGAAGCGCAGGACCCACAAATCCTGCAAATTAACAAAAGCGCCTAGTTCACTATTAATAATAATACAAATATTCCGAGATAAGAAATTGCCATTCTTTTGCCAGTGGTCCCTTCCGAGAGATCGTCGGCTTTTGTGTTGATTCTAATTTATGTTACGTATTGTTGTTACCGGGTACCCTCCCCACACACTTCCTTTTGGGACTTCGGCCCGTTGGGTGTCTAAATTGAATTTGTTGCACGAGCTTATTGAAAATGGCTGTTGCAAAGCGTGTGTGCTGCATTTTTGTGTTCTTTTTGATCTTCAAAATAAATAATTATGGAAATTATACAGATTAATTAGAAAAGTCATGTACCAAAGATTCGTAGAAGTGTGATGTTGAGAATTACTGGTTGATGTAGTGAAGCGTAATTGAGGAGATTAACAATGACTTGTTTAGTGTTAAGAGTGAGTAGTTTTTGTCTAATGTAGAACGATGTGGAAACGGTCGGCTGTGTTGCTAAATAAGACTCTGTTACTTGCAACTAAATCAGATGAGGTGAATACAATGGGGGTGAGTTGGTTATGGATTTCGTTTGATTTTTTAGTCCCAATACTACGTTCTTTTTAGGTGACTAATAGGATCTACTAGTCTAAAAAAACACTATGTCATCTTAATACTATACTTACGAGTAAGAACTTGTAAGAATATTGAAGGGCTTACGAATAATGAACCTTTTTATTTAAACAAATCTTGAAGAAGTGCTGCGCGTGCGCATTATCTCTTAAACTTTTACAGTTCCTTAATGGTAATCATTACTTATATTGCGTTTAATGGCATAAAAACGTCTATCGAACATAGCATTGAACCAATAAATTGCAATTATAAAGTAGCCCGCTACGTTTGACCCTCTTTTTATTTACTTAATAGACATAAACACCTGCCTGTGACCAACCGTAATTCGGGTGTAGTTATCTAACGAGTACATCTTTTAAAGGTGTATAACTATTTGAATAACATTAAATTCGATAGCGGCTTGCTCCAATGCTCTAACCATAGAACCGTTTTTTTTATTTTCAAGAAATATAAACATGATTAGTTTATTTGATTGTCCCCAGGCGGTGAAAAGAAGACTGAACCTGAGTGAGAGCAGTTCAGGCAGCCAGCAGGGGTACGTGGTGCCCATGAAGGCTGATTTTAAGACGCCGAAACAGAAACGCGTCAAAGTTCTCACACCTTACAGCCGCCCGTCCAGTTCTATGAAGAAGTACACCGAACGTTCCAGGTACTTGTCTCAATGAGAGGTAAATTTCCTTTTTAGAGAGTAGCAAGTTTTGTAATAAGCAGAGAAAACATCTATTTTATATAATTTTGTTCAGTTTGAACGCAACCAATGCTCCCTGTAGGGACACATGACACATTATATGTGATATTGAAGTGCAGTAGCAGTGGTCTAATTTTTTTTAAATTTTTTTTTTGACACAACGCCATCTGATTCCAAACTAAGCAGAGCTTGTACTATGGTAACCAGATAACTGATAAACATACTTATATATTTCTAAATACATACATGTTATAGAAAAAATATTTGGGATATTATTTGGGACTTGTGTCTATTAAATACTACTCGGGACTTGATTGCGTGTTGTGACACTTATATGATTCATTGATAATGATTCAAGTTATGGGTCAACGAAATTTCGTTGTAATCTTGTGTAACAATATTAATTTACCTTAGTAACTTTAACGATTCTTTACGAAAACAGACGTTAAAAAGGGAAAAACAGGACAAACAAACTCTGACAAAAAAGCAATTTAAAAATCAAATAATAAATAACCCTGTAACAATAACAGCCCGGCGAGCGACGTGTTTCGGAGTTCGTGTGTTTATTATGTATAAATATACTATGAAATATATAAGTATGTTTATTAGTTGTCTAGGTCCCATAACACAAGCTTATATAACTTATTTGGGCTAGACGTTGTTGGGTGTAAGAAATACAATCCCATCAATATCTCCGTGGCCCAAGCGTTTTCACCTGCTGACTAAGACAATACAACAACACAGGCAGGTCTATCGGGTTGGGCGTTCAGACGTGAGTCAATCCCAACAATCCGGAAAATACAAAGCGAAACCATTGCTGCTCCTAGCAACGTAAAAAAAGTGAACTTCGGGCTTCAAATCGAAGTAGAGGTTAAAAACAAGTGGGAATACATTAAGTTAAAGAAGTAATAAAA
Source organism: Thumatha senex (assembly GCA_948477245.1). NCBI lineage: Eukaryota > Metazoa > Arthropoda > Insecta > Lepidoptera > Erebidae > Thumatha > Thumatha senex. The sequence goes on from OX419726.1 coordinate 25,465,646, forward strand.
ACCAAGCGAGTTGCAAACCTCAATTAAAGTCGACTAAAAGGTGTACCCATAGTGCAGGTTGCCCAGAATATTTAATCAACTGAATAGGTAATATAGTTGTTATTATGTAAACTGTTGAAGCCATTAAGGAAACTACGAGCTGTAGATGTGTACAGTTAGTTATATACCTACACCTATCGCACTCTGTTACGATTTAAGTCAACTTAGGTATATTCTAAGAAATTGAGTTGAATTCTCCACTGTTCTGAATTTACGAGGGAGGTCTAAAAGTTCGCGGAATAAGAGGTAAGGAGGTTGAAATTAAACACCAAACTATTTTTACTTTTCAATATATTCTCTTAACCCTAAAACATTTTTGAGATCTCTCAAATAACTTGTTTATATCATCAAAAAATAATGATTTGACTTTGGTATCAAAATGGGCCGAAATTCACTTCTTCACTTCTTCATCGTCGGCAGTTTCTCTCCACGCCGCTCTTTCTTCATTTAAATAATAGTCACTGGGTGCCAAGTCTGGAATGTAGGGTGGGTGGTTCAATTGTTCGAAGTTGCATCGCTGAATGGCAGCCGTCGCAACATGACACGTGTGAACGGGAGCATTGTCGTGCAGAAGGAGCACATCTTTAGACAGCTTTTCTTTTTCCTTGATGGCTTCTTTTAATCTTTCCAGTAAAGAAGCGTAGTACCGTCTCGTGCAGTCACCCACGTTCTTTATAATCGATCAGTAAAATACCTCTGGTTCATAGTAGTGAACCCAGGTTTCATCACCAGTAACAATTTGGGCCATAACTTCTTCCTTTATCCCTCCACAGAGCTCCAAAAACTCGACACGCTCGCGTTTTTGAAGTGGCGTGAGCAGTCTAGGAACCCGTCTTGCACTGACAAAGTCATCCCAAGATGATGATGTAGAATATTCAAAATTCTTGTTCCGTATATTCCAATCATTGCTGCAAGCTGCTTCTTCTTCAACCGGGCACCTTCCAATACACGATTTTCTACTTTTATGACGATTTCCGGTGTGGTGGCCACAATTGACCGTCCAGAGCGGGGGTCGTCTTCAATGGACTCTCTTCCTTGTTTTAACAGACCATACCACTTGTAAACCATGCTTTTACCAGGGGCAGAGTCCGCGTAAACCGCCAACAGCTCTTGAAAAATATTCTTAGCGAATTTTCCTTGCAAGGCAAGCAACTTAATAACGGTGTTCAATTTTCTCCATACTTTCTGACTTCTTCCCGATTCAATTGTTTACAGGTCGATAACTTAAAAGTTATTAAAACGATTAGGGTCAAATTTGGTACATATACTCTAAATGAGGTGCTTAACTAGCGCCTACCTGGACGAATAAACCAATCCCCACCAAACAGTCCCTTCCGCGAACTTATTGACCTCGCTTTCCATTACTGCACGCAATTCATTAACGTTTATTTCAGTATATGGCAAGTTACCAGTAGAGAATATGAAACGAACATACATACATATTGTCACGCCTTTATCCCCGAAGGGATAGGCGGAGGCATACTATACGCCCACATTTCACCGTTAGCATTTTTGTACCACGTAAAAAAGAAAAAAAAAAACCGGTATTTAGGGCTTACTATTATTAAAGGGTGGAAATTATACACGAAACTCTTAAGAAATTTTCTAATTTGTATCACAATAAGATTTACTGTATACGACCATTACAACAGCGTAGCCTAAACGTTGAAAAATCTTAATTTTTTTTAAATTGAATTGCCTTGCCTTAAGTATGTAACTGGCAGTCTGAATAATGGAATGTAAGTTACGTTTTAACTTGAAAACTGAAAATAAAAACTCTATTGCATTGCAATTACCGCCTGTTTTGTTAATATTTATGATCACTGCTCCGCTCCATTTGGTAGTAGTAACATAATAGTATAACATGTAGCCTTCCTCAATAAATAAGCTACATAATGCCCAAAGAATTAGTTGCTGTTCATTGTACAAATCAAACAAAGATTTGCCACGTGTCACTTCGCCATTAAAAATATGTGTTAATAATCTATGGTCAAAAAAATAATAGATTTGAAGTTCACATTCTTATCAAACATTTAGTAAGTGAAAAGTAGGACTTTACTATACCCTAATATTTCTGGTTAATCTCTAAATACAAATTAAATATTTGCCTTTTCTATACTTAATATTAAAAAGAGGAAAGATTTGTAAGTTAGTAGTAAGTAAGTAGGATCAGAAACTACTAGAACGATTTTAAAAATTCTTTTACTATAAGAAAGCTACATTCTTCGTGAGTAACATAGGCTATATAGGATTTTCAAAAAGTTTTGGGTTCCGTACGAAATCTCGAATAGGAAAACTTCACCACGCGGACGAAGCTGGGGGCATCAGCCAGTCCTGATAATAATTCTTGAAAATGTAATACTAAACATAATTCACTATTGCAAAAATTCAGGTATTAGAATTTGTGCAAAAGTGACTGTATAATAGTGTAGTAGTCAGTGTTGTTGATATACATTATTATATCTCGTAATTGTGTGTATTGTTTCAGGTTTGACACATCATTAGGTTTACTTACAAAAAAATTTGTCGAGTTGCTGAAGTCTTCGCCCAATGGCGTATTAGACTTGAACATTGCGGCAGAACACTTATCGGTCCAAAAACGTCGTATTTATGACATCACAAATGTTTTAGAGGGTATAGGAATATTAGAGAAGAGATCTAAGAATAACATTCAGTGGAAGTATGGTGAGTATTCAAGTGCGAACATATTGTTATTAATGAGCCATGCCCGCGATGCTCGGTGGAGCAGAACTTTATATCTACGCACCTTCCCAATATTGTTCAAGTTATCTATCAGATAAGTGTTTATACTACATTTGTTCCTAATAATGGTTGTAATTACTAAAGTGAATTTCTTCTTTAACCCAAAATAAATGCCGCGTTCTCAGTCGGAAGTGCTTCTCTTGCAGCTAACTTAATTTCCATTCTGCTAAAACCACTTGTTCTGTCTTGGGGTTTTATTTCTGGGGATCATCAGATATGAATTGAAAAGGACATTGTCAGTTGTCAGGAACTTCAGCCTTGGCTGTTAATTAAAGGACAAGTAGGGAATACGAGAAAAACTTGCTCTCTTCAGTAAGATGAGGGCAAAATTGCACCACTGCAATTGCATTTTTTTTCTATTCTTCTTTCAAGGCATTCGCTTCGGAGAACAGAATTAGTTTTATTGACGTTAACTTTGTTCTCTTGATTTTCGCGGCAGGGGGTGTGGATTCAACTTTGAAAGCATGTTTGTTTTATCTGGACCGTACCAAAGAAAGCATACGTACGCGCAACAAAGAAAGCATATACCAGACAGAGCATATTGGGTCGGCAATTGTGTCTAATTTTGTGATCATCACGTGTATATGGTTTCACTATTAATGTTTTTATACTTTTGCGATTGTCAATCATATTTATGATATATCGGGTCATATTCGCGACGTATATTATTAGGTACAAAGCCTACCTTATACTTCAAGACGTTTCGACCGGATTACACTAGCCGTGCTCACGGGTCGGCAAGTATAAGGTAGTTTTTGTACCTAATAATATACGTCGCGAATAAGATCCGAAATATCATAAATATATATGGTTTTATTATGGTCGTCTTACCTATTAACCTCTATTTCGTTTTCGGAGTCAGGTTCTTTGCTTTTACTTAACTATAATTAGCGGATGCCCACTTGATCCTTCGGAAAAAGTATCCTAAATGTTTATTCAGGTTTTGAGTTCTGATTAAATTCCAGCCCTACGTCCCACGCACCGCTTTTGAAATCCATTTTACTGAAGAGAAATTAGCTTCTCCGTCGATTTTTTTTTAGTTAGTAATATAAAACGCAAACTATGTTTGTTCAACGTTTCGTTTGTTTATGTTGCCTGGCATCCTGCAACGTCTATCTATATTCTCAAAAACCAGTTGTGTACAAGGCGTTTATACAAAACTGTGATTCCGCAAATACTTTCTTCTGTCTTCACTGGCAATAGTTTAACCATAAATTGAAACATTCCTAAGAAAATCAAAATCAAAATCAAAAATCTTTATTCATGTAGGTCACAAAGTAACACTTATGAACGTCAAGATTACTGCTTCTACATTTACATTTACTGCCAGATTCGCAAAGCAATAGGTAGAGCCAGAGGAAGAACCTGGCAATAAAACTCATGGCCACTCTTTTCTAACCGCCATTTGACACAGTTTGATTAACATGATATTTGACCAATTATACAGTAAAGAAATTTTACAAAAAAAAAAACAAAATAAATGTTGAGTTCATTAAAATTACACTTACATTTTTTGTACACTTACACTTTGAATTTATGTGAGAACAGTCGACTAAACTTAGTTTGCCTTAAATTTAAATAATATTATTTGTAACAATTGCTATAACAGCTATGAGCTGACCAGTCCCAACAGACGGCACCCGTTCACGGGTATGACGCATATATCAGCCATCGCCCTATTCAACCGTATTGTAGGGAACAAGGCGACCCGATACATACGCCACCACTGCCAGGACACTTAGGCGAGCATGACATACCCAAAAACTACACAGCAACTATCATGTCAATTTCAAAATAATAAATAAGTCTACATAGTGCTCACACAATAACAAAGTCAAATTACATATAATTATGTATATTAGTTATTACCGGGACTAAACGCAGCCATACCTTTAGTTGCCTGGCGTTTCAAATTATTTATACTGGAGAATGTAAACAAAAATAAGGTAAAAAAAAAAAAATACAACATATATATGCAGGTTCAAGACAAGTAGATAATATATCACAAGATTCATTCGAATCCTAAATAGCTCGAGCGAAGAGCAAGCAACTCATTTCCATTTATTTTTATCATTCAAATAATCATTAATTGTGTAATAAGCCCTTTTCAAAAGGTGCGTCTTAATTTCCGCCTTAAATTTATGTAACGGCAGGTTCATAATGTCTAAAGGAATTTTATTATATAGGCGTACGCCAATTCCTGCAAAAGAGTCGTGAACCTTTTGTAAACGATGATGCGTTCCAATTAATTTATGCTTATTTCTAGTATTTATCGAATGTATGTCACTGTGTCGATTGTATAAATGTATGTTCTGTTTAACTAACATGATATTTGCAAATATATACTGTGATGCAACCGTTAAAATGCCAATTTCTTTAAATTTCTCTCTAAGAGACACTCTAGCACTCAATTTATATATTGCACGTATAGCTCTCTTCTGGAGTACAAAAATTACTTGTAGATCAGCTGCTTTACCCCACAGCAAAATGCCGTAAGACATGACACTATGATAATAACTAAAGTATACTAGCCTGGCAGTTTCTACATCAGTGAGCTGCCTGACTTTACTAACGGCAAAGGCTGCCGAGCTGAGTTTACCTGCAAGACACGTTATTTGCGCGTTCCACTGCAGTTTGCTATCTAAAGTGATCCCCAAAAATACAGTTGATTCTACAATATTAAGGGTATCACCGTTCAATGTTATATTTGTACCGCAATTCCTGACATTAGGCATGCTAAATCTGATACATTTTGTCTTCTTAGCGTTTAGTAGCAAATTATTGGTCGTAAACCAATCTACAACTTGGGCAAGTGAACTATTAACGCTGTTAAAATCAGTAAGCGTACGATCTACTTTAAAAATAAGTGACGTATCATCAGCAAATAGAACAATGTCGCACAAGTTCTGTATATAGAATGGCAGATCGTTAATATAAATTAAAAATAGAAACGGACCTAGAATTGATCCCTGCGGTACGCCCATAGCTACAGATGCTCCAGAGGAGCGAATTTCATTAACATCAACAAGGACATCAACATCAATAAGGAATTTACTACCGCGTGCTTGAACAATTTTCGCATAGTAAGCGACACCGCTATATTGAGGATGTCTTTAGGTACCCTTATTAAAGGGATGGAAACGGTAGGCGTTTGAAATGGGTTTTATTTTTAGATGGTTTCAACATTCGTTCTGTTGGCGAAACGAAGTATTGACAGCTATGCTTAGGCAAACATTTAGACTCAAACTAGACTAGATGTAGTTATTATTGATGGTTTGGCTATTGTATCATTTGGATTTTTTTTATCTGTAGCTTAATACAGGATATACTAAAATCTGATTTTCCGTACTTCGGAAGGCGGCACGTTAAGCCTTACGGGCTTAAGTTAAGTTGAAAGTCTTACGGGCGGATTGAGCGAAATTTTCAACAGTTGGTAGCCATAACCTGCTATTTAAACACGACAATAGGCTCACCACCTGTTACGTGGGACAAAAATGCACACAGTGAAATGTGGGCGTATAACATGCTTCTGCCACCCTGATTCGGGGATAAAAGCGTGATTGATAGACCTAAAATCGACCTCAAATTTAATGAGATCTATCTTTGCGAATAAACGATTCGTTTGTTCCGTCACAACTATCATTTGTGTTTTCATTTCTTCTATGCTCTTACAATTGTGTTACAACTTTCTGAAGTGAATTATCATCCTTATAATGGATAAAAAAAGGTATTCCAAGAACATAGTTTTTAACGAATTCCGTAAGTTAACGCGCGGATTGATAATCGTAGTCCCACAACCAGGTAACCGGATAACCATAGGCCGCAGGTAGTAAGATCTTGGGTTCGATTCATAAGTAAGAAGTCTGAAATATGTAATAATAAGGTTCTATTCATTTGGTACTTGGATGATGGCGGTACCTTATACTAATTAGACACCAGAAATTCGCACCTACATGACGTTAAATATCTGCTACTGAAACGAAATACTGTCGACCTTGTACTAATCTATACTATGAATCTATACTACTGCTGTAAATTTTTAGCGTAGCGTAGTATTTTTTCTGTGAACTTCATTTCGTGTGACTTGATGCGAAAAAGATGTCATCATAAATATTTGCGGTTCACAAATTCTTGCATATTGCCAACGTTCAGGGGCGGAAGCCACTTACCGCGCGGGGATTAGTGACGCATCGGGCCGCATTAAGCTCAACCCTTAGTATTTTACAAAGCTTTCTATTTACTTACCCTGTATGTATGTTTGTTTGGGGGGAATCTTGCAACTCAATTTTGGAGCGGATGTCTTCAAACGATTGTATACACGTTTTGTATGACTATGATTTAGTTGTGTGACGTCTGTCAATCCGACATTGTGGACTAATTATTTTTAATACACTGCTACAATATAGGTATTAAATAAAAGGGCTTGCTTTGAATAACTAGTAAAATTCAATGAGGTTACTCTAAAACCAATATGCAAAACTACTAAACTTTTATAAGGTTTGACTTAGATACTATATAGATTATCAGTATTAGATAGTATACTCAGATAATACACTTTGCTATAATATGGGTATCAAATGAAAGGACTTTTTGAGAATTATTTTTTCAGCTCATTTAAATAATAACTTAAAGAAATATTTTTAACTGTTTTTTCAACCATACATGTTGTATTTTAAATGAGCACAGTCGACGTTAGGCTGATACATAGATCAAATGCCTAGTATCTAAGTTTCCATTACATTTCTGTGATAAAAAAAGAAAGATTCCTTTTTTAAAGACGAAACGGTAATATAGATGCAGGGAGTGCGGGCGGTGGCGCTACGGAAACGGGTTCCGCAGCGGGAGCGGCCGCGATGGGCGCGATGGGCGAAGCGCGGGCGCGGCGGTTACGACGCGAAGTTCGCGCGTTGACCGCACGACATGCGCGCGTTAATCGCGCCGTTGGCGTGGCGGAGCGAGCGCTTTCCGAACTGTCTGCGGCTCACGGCGCACGCGCGTACATTACGTACGCCGACCTACGTTCTATACGCGATTTCCGCAACCAGACCGTCATACCCATCAAGGCGCCTCCCGACACACGCCTTTCGGTTAGTTCATACTTTATTTACTCTTTGAAGTTTCCATAAACTCCAATTTAATCTTTAAAGACAATTTCGCTTTCATTTGTCCAAGGTTCACTCTCCGTTCCGCCAGTATGCTCACATTTGCTTGTCTGTTAGATTTAAAAAGAATAAGGAAATTTCGATTAACATTAGATGACTATCTCTTGATATACCTACCAATATCTGAAGTACTATTAAACTTGTGTTGCAGGTCCCACATCCAGATGAAAAGGGCTACATGATACATTTGAAGTCCATGTCGGGAGAAATCGAAGTCTACCTCTGTCCAAAAGAACGTCCCCCGTCGCCGCCATCGTGTAAGTTATATTTTTAGTGTTCTTCTCTTGTGCAAAACCATTATGGATAACTAAATGGGGCACGCCATTTGACCTTCTGATAGTTTCTTTACCATTGTAGATTTCTGACAACTTATAAATTGGAAACCTGGTGACACGCAACAGCAGCACACGACGTATTACATTATTATTAGCTACGGAGAGAATTTGATGAAACCAGAGTATCGCGACGACACATTAGCGTCGTCTGCTGCTCCGTGTCTGGGTTCCAACTTACCTTTTTATGTCCAATTTACCGCTTAATATTTCCTTGGAATGCCTAGAACAGATTATCAATTCTATAGAAAAAGTGTATTTGTGTATTGTGACACGTTATATTTTTTATTTCTCTATATAGCGTCAGGGTCGTTGCCAGCGGACCCGTTGCTTGAAGACAATAAGGCGCTACTCGCGCCACTTATAGCCTTCCTGCAGTCTAAACCCTCCAGTTCTATCGCTGCTGATTTCACGTAAGCTATTTACCAGTATATTGAACATAGGTATTAAGTATGATTTTTGAAAATTTTAAGTTCTAATTTTAGGTTGACTTAAAGCGGGGGCGTACATTGGGGTATAGGGTATCGTCTCGTATTGACACCACAGACAAACATACACAGAAAAGAATTTGTGATTATTCTCCTCAAAATATGTACTACTTTTTATTCCAGCTGATATATTGAACATAGGTATTAAGTATGATTTTTGAAAATTTTAAGTTCTAACTTTAGGTTGACTTAAAGCGGGGCGCGTACATTGGGGTATAGGGTATCGTCTCGTATTGACACCACAGACAAACATACACAGAAAAGAATTTGTGATTATTCTCCTCAAAATATGTACTACTTTTTATTCCAGCTGATCATCAAATCGATCCATTGACTCTTGTTATTGGCATATAGACCTACAGCAATATTCGCTACAACGGTTGGTCCTCTACCGTTCGCATTCAGCAGCTAGTTCTTAAGTCACCGGGGAAATTACATTATAATTCCATCATTACTTATATATTTCTACATCATTCCAAAGTTGAGTAACAGAAATTATCTATGACATTATGAAGAAGCGCTCGTGGCCCCGCGGTCTCAGTGTTCTGTAAACAATCACTGAGTTACGCAACTTTCATTATGGCTGGTTCTCGGATGGGTAAACACTTTGTGGCATTTACATTTGCGAGCGTTTCCGTGCTTCGGAAGGCACGTTAAGCCGTTGGTCCCGGTTGCCAGTAAAATGGCAGTCGTTAAGCCTGGTTGAATGCCTTATGAGCGGCTTGAAAAATTTCAACAGCAGGTAGCCACAGCCTGCGTCTGTCTATTTCAACACGGCAATGGGCTCACCACCTATTACGTGGGACAGGAATCCACACGGTGAAAAGTGGGCATATAATATGCCTCTGCCACCCCATCGGGGATAAGGCGTGATGGATATTTATTTTTTTATCTATGACATTAATTCCATTTTGTGCAAAATTGTGCATATATTTTAAAAAACAAGTAAATAAATAAGTATGTATATTCTCTCAAAACACGGTAAAATGTGGGCGTATAATATGCCTCTGCCACCCCTTCGAGAAAAAGGCGTGATTGGTAACAAAAGGGCATATAATACACGGCAATGGGCTCAGCTCCTGTTCCGTGGGACAAAAATGCATACAGTGAAAAGTGGGCGTATAGTATGCCTCTACCTACCACTTCGGGGATAAAGGCGTGACAATGTGTATGTATGGTAAAAAAATATAAAGTGTGTGCTTTATGTACACGCTTAGAAGTTATACTTATTTGGCGTAACAAAAAATCTTTTTAAATTTTTTATCTTCCACCATAACCTACGTTTGTAGAAAAAACTATAATGTTGACTATAGCTAACTTCAGGGTGTTTGAAAAAAAAAGCATTTGTACTTTGAATGTAGTTATAAGTTGTCATGAAACACTTATCAGCTTACTTTAGAGTGTCGGTTTTTCGAGACGCTGTGTGCGCGCATCGTAAAAATATACTCTCATCATTTTTCCCTAACGCGCCAAAATATGTTTTTTTTTTCGTGTGGAAATCCTTATAGATGCTATGCCGGACTCCTACCGACTAAAACTACACGTTTCCCTTAATCTGTCTATAGCCAGGAGTCACGGGTGAGTGAGGTGAGTCCTCGCAAGGATGGCTATCCTTCCGAGGACTCACCCGGGTGCACTCACCATGGGGCTCCATGGGCCAAAATAAGTATACCTTTAATAATATGTTGTATCCCCTCAGAACCCCAGTGAAGCGCGAACCGGGCATCGAGTACGGGTCCATGGTGGTGTCGTCGCCGTGCGTCACGGACCCCACGATGCCACTGGCAACGCCGCCGCTCATGCCTGAACATACGATACCCCCACCGCAACTCACGCCGCAGCACAAGATCACCCACCAAGACGCCTTACACACTCCTGACAGTCAGTACCAATATGTCATTTATTTTTTGAAAGAATTTTGACAATCAAGCATCATTGACAAGTGCGGATGCTTGCTGTATACAGTACAATCTCACTAATCCGGCACTATTAAAAACCGGAGGGTGCCGGATTATTGGAATGTTCGGATTACTGGATTATACTGAAAAAATCATAGGTAATAAATAAAATAAAGCATTTCATAGAGAAAATAAATGTATATAATGTATTAAATTAACATGTAGGTAGATATGTAATTAACTAGTTTTGAAATAATCCTTAATTGAGGTCTGCTTTTGTGCAACTTGTAGTCCTTGCTTAAAAACCTTTTCTCGCATGTTGCGAAGAATTATAATATCTTTGCCAGATATGCCGTTTTCTTCTGCCCATGTTATGCAGGTATTGAAACAAATCAATGCATCATCTGGTTTAACTTTTACAGCAGTTGTAGTAGTTGGTGGCTCCAATATTTCTACAGAGCTTTCTTCTTGTACTGCTTCACATACAATTTATTCATCGGTCATAATTTGCTCTGTTTCTTTGATTCCTTCAAACCAAGAATTTAAATTTTCTGCACTTGTCTCCAATCCTTTTTCTGATAGATTTTGTAACCAATCGGCAATTGGCACATTATCCTCAAGATCCCATTCATCTGTTTCTTCTGTTTCTGATACATCATTCATTGTAGGCCACAACTTTTTCCATGAAGATTGGATTAAGTTAGGAGAAACAGACTTCCAAGCATGAGCGAGAGAGAATACAACATCCTTCAAATTCAATCCTTTAAGGCTCTGCGTTATATCACCATCCTGAGATATAATATGGATCAGCAATTTATTTTTATACAAAGACTTTATTTTTTGGATAACATTTTGATCCATCGGCTGCAGTAAAGGTGTGCAGTTTGGAGGTAGGAAGATGGTTTGGATATTCCCATCACTTGATTTAAGTTCTTGTTCATTTGGGTGGCCTGGAGCATTGTCAAGTACGAGTAAAGCTTTTATGGGCAAGTTTGATCTTTTCATAAACTTCTTGACTTCTGGGACAAAGTCTTTATGAAACCATTCGCTAAATACCTCTCTCGTGACCCAACTTTTACTTTGATTCTTGTAGCAGACTGGCAGACAAATATTCTTGAAAGCTCTGGGATTTTTTGCTTTGCCAACCACTAACAAATCCAATTAGTGCGTTCCAGTAACATTTGAACACGGCATGAATGTGATTCTATCTTTACTCACTTTACGACCTGGTGCACTTGCTTCTTCAGAAGATACAAATGTTTTATTGGGCAACAGTCTCCAGAACAGACCACTCTCGTCTGCGTTATAGATTTGGTCAGGAAGAAGACCCAGTTCTTCTACTTTGTTTTTGAAATGCTCGATAAATGGCTGTACTGCAGATTCGTTGCTTGATAATTTCTCACCCGATATGGTTAATAGACGGATACCAAATCGTTTTTTAAATTTATCCAGCCATCCATCGCTGGCACGAAAATCATCTTTGTGGTTAATTTTTTTTATAAAATTCGATTGCTTTGGCTTTCAGAATTTCTCCAGATATAGGAGTGTGTTTAGAACGCCGCTGTATGAACCACAAGTAAAGAGCGTTTTCCATCTTTGGACAATCGCCAACTTTTAGTGTTATACGCTTTCCTGGTCCTGATTCCATTGTCTTGACGTGGTCTACTATCTTTTGCCTTTTCTTCTTAAGATCGTGTATAGTAGCACGCCCAACACCATATTCTTTTGCCAATTTGCACATGTTTTGTCCAGTATCTAACTTTCTTAAAATCTCCATTTTATTATTCAAATCTAGTGTCTTGTGTTTGCGTTTATTTGTCATTTTTAACTATAAACTATTCTCACTTGAAAAAAACAAATACGTTAGCACGTGCACGTGATAAGTTTTGAGGTTAGACTGCTAGTCGACGACGCAGCGACCAAGCGCACAGGTATAGAGGGGTGAGGGAGGCGTGGGCGGAGGGTGCCGGTAGGACGTGCCGATCTATCGAAGTGCCGGATTAGTGAGATTGTACTGTACTATTTTCTAAAACTAGTGCATTCATCTTGTTATATGTGCGGGAGTGATGGTTTCTTGAACATAAAAGTTGTGTTAACGTGCTATAGTGAAAGACAATGGTATATATGCAGTGAAATGCTATTTTTTATCTTGCCGCGTAAAGTCCACTGAAAACCTCAGTATAAGAACCCATTATACTGAGGGCAAGGACCAGGACCTAGGAGTGAGGACTCGACATCGACAAAGACTGGACAGGACTAAATTAGAAGATAAGATTGAAAAAATATATTAAAAATAAGATTTGGCAAAAAGGTCTTCGGCCATAAAATAATTAATTTTTTTTTTTGTAATTATTTTATTGTTACTAAGACCTTTTAGCCAAATCTTAATTCATATTTCTTCAATCTTCTTTCTTATTATCTAAAATGTCCCCGTCCTCTACGTCTAAGTCAAGTCTTAAGTCAAAGTCAGTCTCACCACCCATAATGGTAGTTGTTGTACTGACGCTTTCAGTGGACTTGCGTGGCAAAATAGAAAATAGCATTTGACTATAGCACGTTAACACAACTTTTATGCGTTTCGCTTCCCACGCACATTGTCCAATCTGCTGTAATAGTTGAGATAGAATGAGAAAATATATCGCATACAGCAGTTACATTTACTCACAGTTACATACACTTTATTATTTTAGTCCTGTAGTTAGAGAGGACAGATCAGATAATTTTACTTTACATGTAGGATGCATCAAGAAATTCAATGCTAGGCTAGGAAATGATGAGTTTCGAAGGAGGCTGTTTTTTATAGCACTGAGGTGGCAGACAAGCATACGGGCCCACCTGATGGAAAGTGGTCACCATAGCCTATGGACGTTTGCAACACCAGAGGTGCAGCACTCGCGCTGCCGACCCTATTATTCATCCTATCTAACCAGGGAAAGGCCAGAGCATCCTTGTAAAGTTATAATTGCTAATTTATAACGCTTTGACCGCAGGTGGTGGCGCGCGAGGACGGCTACGTAACGCGTTGATCGCGGACAGCGATGACTTCGCGCCTATCGGCCGCTTCCAGCTCCAGACCGAGGACCAGGAGTCAGGTACGGTACACGTTTATGGTACTGTCCACTTGGGTATGGGTCTGAATACATTCGATTCTTTGACTTTTTGAACTTGTCCACATTCACCCGAATCTCGTATCCTGTAAATCATCTATATTTATGATATTTCGGGTCTTATTCGCGACATATATTATAAGGTGGAAAGGGATTTAGGTATTTATCTAGTATTTTACATGATCAATATGTCATAACTGCATTTTCATTAATGGTTAAAGGTGAATTTATTTTCATTTTCATTACTACTTTCACAGTCATTCATACTGGTGGTTTTAAACTGAATAGATTGTGTTCTGGTGATATCATATTCTGATACTTTCGACTGGATTTGTAAGGCGCCGTGCACATCACCCCGCGGGAGGTCTGCTTTCTGATGTCAATATCTACGAACATTGCATTTTCGTTCTACAAAATGAAACTCACTTACGCGATTTCTCTTTAAGCATTATCTTTATTGACAATTTTAAGGTTCCCATTCATTCGAACTATAAAAAAACACTAGTTTCATACTAATTCTCATTGGTATTCGTGACCTTCCTTGTGCAGTATTTTTCAAAAGATGTAACGACTATGTACTTACTAGAGTGCTGCAGTCTGTGTATAAGATTTTAAAACCACACCGAATAGATAGCAATGACCGCAGTACGCAATACTAAACCACAGATATCGAATCGAGGGGCGATGTGCTCTGCTCCCATCCATTTTATAACCTTTTATTTTACTATACAGGTAATCTTTGTGCCGTAAATTGCATTATTGATATTATAATCCTATGAATTTTACACTCGAGTGTGTTCACAAGGAATCGAATTACAATTTGTGGTATTTTATCTGTAAGTCGCGCTTAAGATCACACGCCATGGGGTACACATGCCATCGAGTAGACGCTTGGACAAAGGGTTTAGAAGATGTGCTCGCTGCGTGGCTAGTACTCCGGCTGTGACCTGTGTCCCTTGTACTTTCACATCACAGTCAGAGTTCTAGCTGTGCGCCGGGTCAAGTCATCGCCGGTACTACATATCTTCATCGATGCTTCGTTTACACCGTAATGAAATGGGATATTTGAAATGGTTTGTTTTTAGACAAATTTTGATACACATTTCACCAGACTTGATTATATCCTATAAAAAACTCAACGATCAACCAGTAAAAAGTGTGGATACATTAACCCAGAGAAAATAGTAAATAAAACGAAAACTTTTTAAAAAGGGACTTTGTTGATTGCATGTAGAGAACTTTTGATATCAAACGTCCAAATGTGCAAAATTAAATGTTTTTTTACTTGTATTGGTAACATAGACAACAATGGCTGGCAGCACAGTGCCAATTATAATCAAAATATCTTGCAATTTTAGGCAATATACTTTTAATTGATTTTGACTCGACACGGTACAAGAAAAATAAAATTCAGGCTACACTGTCAATCATTCTTTGTAATCATTGAGTTTTGGGATATGCTACTTACCTATTAACATAAAAGCATAAAAGTAATATAAAGTTTTATAACTTCAGAGATGTGTATTCAAACAATTTCTTATATTATATAACAACATTAATGCTTTTTTATACTGATAAAATGAGAAAATAACAAATATTATTGTCTATAACAATGTCTGTCGTGAGAATTGTTTATAGTTTGTTAGCGTTAAGACTGCAGTGAGTATTAATTTTAAAAATCTACAGACTGTGAACTCGACTTCCTAACTTTGTGCTTAGCTGATTGGTTATGGGCGTGACTAGGTCGGGGGATAATGATTAGTCACTGCATTATTAACCTAAACAAATTATAGTCTGGACTTTTTCTACTCATACCAACAATGTTGTAGTATCACTTCATACTCTGTGCATGCTTTTGTGTTATCCATCGCTCCGACCACGTCATCAACACCAGCTTTACTAACTTGTAACTGTTTTTATTCTTCAGATAAATGTGTAAGAAACATAAAATGTTATGTCTGCCGTGTGTGCACTTACTACACTGATCTCTATTATAAAGGCTCGATGGCGTATTCCCTAAGAAATCATTTTTATACTGATTCAAAACACTCTGAAAAGTTTGGTGTTCTACGGAGTATTAAAATTTTTTACCATAAGCTCATTGATAACGTATGAGTATTTTTTAGCACTTGCTATTAATATTAAATTTAAAATGTAAAACTATTAATATTAGTTCTATAGTCGCACCACGCGGTCAGCGCCATATCTCGTATACAAAATTACAAAGCCTATATATAATAGAGTTCAGCGACTTGCAAAGATTGATTCTCAGTTCCAAACCACTTAAGAGTTTATACAATATAAATCTTTTTTGAACGAATTTTGTGGTCAGAATCAATCTTGTATCTTGTTGCGTTTTGTAAATAATATCAATAACAATGTTTGTAATTATTATGTAAATATTAACAGGGTGTCCCAGAAATCCATGGTAAGCCGGGATCTATAATTAAATTCATAAAAGTCACCAAGAATATTTAATAAAAATATATTTATCATCATCATCTCTGCCGATTGACTACTATTGCTGAGCATATGCCTCCACCAAAGATCGTCTTTTATCGCTCGCATTTCAACATTGCCCGCGACTTTTATGAGGTCTACAGTCTATCTTGTAAGAGGCCTACCAATATTGCGTCCTCCGGTACGCCATTCTCAAGCTTTCTACAACGTTTAACTATTATTGCTACAACTCTTTCTGTCCTGGGACTCCTTGTACCTATATAAGGCTTTGTGTTTCCTAAAATAGGCTGTACCTATTTGTTTGTAAATATGCATACTTGGTGTTATATTCACATCGCGTTAATTTGACATCAAATTATGATGTTTAGCTGCCGAAAGCCAACGTTAGTAGTAGTTACTTAGTACGCAATACGTGCTTGCTGTAATTCAGCTGTATACTACTTGAAATGGAATTTAATGTGAATATAACGCTATGGAAAGTTCATGCAGTATCATCGGTGTTTTCGGGTGTGGATTGGGACGAGGGAATGGGAGAGGGAGAGGGAAAGGGAGAAGGGAGAGAAGACAGGGGTCGGAAGGGGGCGCGTGGCCGGTTGGATCCCGTGAGGCTCCAGTACACACGTGTAGCACCATGGGATTCAGCTCACTTCGCGTCGCCAATAACTGCCAACTCATCTACTAATACCACGCATCGTAACAACCGCTCTCATGTCTAACTATGTCGCACTGCCCCTTGTTTAATACTATAAGCTTTTCACTCATTTGTTTTTTTCTTTTGATGTTTCGTGTGTGTATATGTATAATATGTATATACATTATTTATAACTCTTTTTGCAGCTAAATAAGTTCTATAATGGTGTCTGTGAATATTCCTCAAATTTGTTGCTTTGTTACATGGATAGTCTTAAAAGAAACAAGAAACTATTAGACGTGAAATAAATGGGTGAGCTTGTACACTCATCCCAGAAAGTGGTCTACCAGTTTTGACAATAGTTTTTGGGAATAAGTTTTCTTGAGCTGTGATAATTTAAAATTAATACATGATGGAATACAATAGAGGGCAAAAGTCACTATCATAATATTATTGCAAGGGGAAATCATTGTTTATAAAGTCCAAATAAATGTCAACAGCAGAGTGGCAGACCACACTTTTGGCTAATAATTAACAAGAATTTAAAAATAATTGTACAAGAAAACTAATTTGAATTTTGTTTACTTTATTAATGTACTTGACAAAATTAACTAGTTCTCTAAAGCAGTTGAAGACACGAATATACTATCACTCTCCAAACACTTATTGTAAAATTTTACCAGGGAGTTTTATAGCGTAGGGTGGAGTTTTATAGTTGCAGGTACTATTAATCGTGTTGGTTCTCTTTTGAGATGGATAAAGAGACAAAATATATAAAACTCATTGTACGTTTATTCAACTATCCACACTAACCACAGACCTAACAAAAGTATGAACATAAAACTTGCTACTTTTTCATTTAAAAATATACAGTGTTTTTTTTAACTGGGAAAGTATGGGGAAATCTAAAACCATAGAAGATACAGGAAAACGGCCTTAGGAACCATTTATTATTTTTTTGTGATAAAATAATTGACATAGTACTTTTTTTGTCAAGCGTGAGTTGTCAATTTTTTTTTATTCATATCGACTCAATTTCATATAGGGAATATTTCATTGTTTTGGAAGAAACAAATCTGAGCAGCATAAGTTAGTCAAATTTAATAAAATGTTTCTCATACAACAGGTTAGTTCAAAGTTCCCATCTACTGCATCACAGTTGATACTTACACGTACAAAAAGCGTATTCAGTAGTTAAAAAAATATTTTAAATTCTGGAATGGCGCAATATTGTGAAGAGTTTCAACTTCGTTCGTAAGTTTTCATAGCTCTCAAGTTCCTTGCCCTAGTCCGCGAGTTCAAGTCCCGACTGAATTGCTTTGTCTTTTTCATATTATTTAAATTTATATTAAATAGTGAGCATAATAATTACTTTGAAAGACTAATCATCATCATCCGAGCGTCTGTCCCTGTTGCATCTCGCGACGCCCGGGGTCCGCTTTCCTACATTTTCTAATTTACTTTGAAAGACTAAATCTTATAATAAAAATATGTGTGTGTACCAGAGTACACAGGTAAGAAGTGAAACTTCTTTACGACATTTTTTTACAGCTATAAAATTTCTCTCATACCTCATAAAGAAGTTTCACTTATGATAGAGAAGTTTTACTTCAAAACAACATGGCGCGCAGCCGAAAATCGTGACTATTTTTTTACCAGCTATTAAATTTCTTTCAACGTCGATAAAGAAGTTTCACTTCATAAACTTGTGACTGTTGCAGCTTCATGTCATTTTCATGTTTCGTTTGTGGTCTTTAATTATAGATGAAATATTAAAAAGAAAGTTAAGTTAAATATGTAATTTATGCCAGGATTTATTTATAATTGTTGGTTTTGTTATAAGAACAGTCAGTCGAAAGAATTTAAATAAAAAAATATGTTTGCTATGTAATTAAAAACTTAAACTCTACTGCCACTTCCTACTTCCGTAAGAAACTAATGTGTAAACACCCTCAAGAGTATCTTGACTTTTAGGAACATTCTTGTACGACCGTTAAAAACTTCGATGTCTACTTTGGTCATGCCTAGACGACGAGGAAGGATTAGAAGTAATTTTTCACTCTAAACAATATTGCATTCCAGAATCGTTGGAGATGGAACCTTTTCTGGCGCTGGAGCCACCGATGTCGGCCACGGACTACGGTTTCTGCCTAGACCACGACGAGGGGCTCTCGGAACTGTTCGACTTCGAGTTCTAGTGTTGTGCTGACTGTGTGACTACTTATTGTGCCGTTATGGATATAGATACCACGAGTTTTAGTGAACTTGACGTTGTGTTCGTTAGGAAACACTCTCACATTTCATTCGTTTATTTGTTTGTGAAATATGTACAGGATGTACGAAAGGAATTTCCCTGAAATCGCTGGTAGATTACTACATCGTAAAACTTGCCAAAGCATGTGGGCTGATGATGTGTGTTTTGGTTTGTGGACTATGATACATCCATTTAACACGAATTTGCATCCTTTTATGTCGGTAGGCTATTATTAAATACTCGAAAGAGTTGCAAATGTTTTGGATAAAAAATCACTTAAAATATTGGTGATTGTAAAACTTACATAGAATTTTTATCAAGCACTACACAAAACATTTATGAAATGGCAGGCGTATTTTCAGAGTTATTTAACTTATATTCTAGGTTTACTAGCTAGCTTATATATAATTTATTTATTAACTTAATTGTAGAAATGAGAGTGTTTCTTAAGGACATATGTGGTTTAGTATGTGCGGTAAAATATAATTAGAATATTGATTTCAAGCAATTTATATTTAGTTAAATTTGTGACATAGAAAATGGTCGATTATTTAACTGTGTTATAAGTTACTGTAATTGGCGCAGTGCTGTTATTAATGCAATAATTGATAGGCCAATAGCTGAGATTTAGACGAAATGAAGATATTTGTAAGTGCAATATGATATCATATGAGACAGTTCAAAGAACTTTACTACCAAAAAGTATTTGGGTAGTCCTGGGTCCTTTAAGAGAAGCGTGAAATGGCATATTTCTGGGCCGTCAAGAGTCTCTATCGAAGCCCTGCGCTGGTTAAGATAGCGGCCCCAATCACGGGTCTTCGTCTTTGCTTACCATGAGGCGGGCGACGCAATTTTGACGTGCCACATATGAAAAAAAAATGGAATTGAGATTATCGAAAAGGATACAGACATTTAGTTTGGCTTCCACAAATAAATAATTAAAATCGCATTTGTAAGAGCCGAGTATTCGGAAACTGTCAAATCTAAAGAAAAAACATTAACTAGATTTTATAACTTTATACCAATTTCAGAATGTTGTCTTAGGTAGTTTGGTACACGTCAGATTTGACAAGTATTGTAATAAATTTTTATATCGAGTCTCTGAAAAAACATGGTGCTAATTTCCTTTCTTCACAAACTCACCAATTACAGTTGCTTAGTTCTTTTTAATAAACTGAACGCTTATAATGAAAATGTTCCTTTAAGGTGATGTAATTTAATCAAGTTTAGAACACAGACCACCACTGTCTTATTATTTAAAAATTATTCCCTTTATCATTTTCGAAAAGTGCTGGGATATTATGTAATTATGTTTCATTTCGCGTATTATTAACATTTTTGATATTTTGATTACCTCTTGATGGTAAGACTATTTATTGCAATAGGTCACGAGTAAACACAACAGATGAGCAAAGTTCAAATATGTTAATAATTGTGCAAAATATAAAATAAAGTCGTGTGAGTTTAAAAACATGATATTTTTAATATTTTAAAAATAGTACTTTTCAATACTACACAAGTAGATTTCATGTTCCATATTGCTAAAAAAAACCTGATATAATTAAATGCAACACAATTACAAGCATACAAAAAAGACTTCACATAAATTTCGATTATTCAGATCAGATTCATCGATATTATTGTGTGACCTTTTTGGACAACCCTAGATTCGTCCAATAGAAAATTGCATTATAATAAGCTGTGACTTCACTTAAATTTCGGCGGTTCAGATACATCGATATTTTGTGTGACCCCTTTGGACAACCCTATATTCGTCCAATAGAAAATTGCATTATGATAAGCTGTGGTGGTGCGTGTTTGTACAGCGTGGACAGAGCATCTATAGACTGCTACATAGTCATCGGCACCGTATCCATAGAATAGAGAAGCTAATTACACATATAGATGTGGTTGAACTATTTATGGCTGTGTCCAAAGTCATAGAAATAATAAAAACAGCAGATATGGCATACGGGACATTTGTATGCCGCGACACGCACAACGTGCTCAAGATTATGAGTAAACGGCGCGTCTGACAAAGAGTGTTCTTTTGATCAAAACTGAACTGAATTCAAAATTGAATATAAAACCTTCGCAGGCCATAGACAATATCTATGGTACGCGATTTCAGAATTAGTAAAGGTTTTAATCTTACTTGATTATTGAGCATGTCGCGGCATGCTCTCTCGTATGTCATTTCTCCTATATTTACGATTTTTATGGTCAGAATCGTGTTAAGTACAGTAAAACTACTGGCAAGGAAGAAAACTGCACTTTCCCTTCCTTAGCGTCATATTTCTTTTTTTTGTAGGAAATAAAGTAAATTTCCACGCAGTCTATCGGATTCTCTGTGTACGCTGTAGAAGAGTGCGCGAGTGCCCGCGACTCTGTACATAGTGAGGGTAGGGTATGGTAGATTGAATGGTGTGCGGGCCCGCGCTTGTAAATATTACTCGATAATGAACGGTGATATCTTAGCGGCCTTCGATTAACTTGTATAGCTAGCTCTAGTTCCACACGTCGTAAGTTTACACCGCGAGGATGTCGATTGCGCATTGCACATTGTTCCGATACGATGATTTGCCAAATATTTAGTTGTCGTATAAATTTTTCGTTTAAGTTTCATTGTTTGGTTGTTGTAAATAGCGGTCGGCAGAACGGGCGCGAGAGTTATGATTTCGGTAAATATATATAAGTACAAAGTGCGGACCCGTGACTACAGACACGTCTGTAATGCAAGTACATTACCTGAAAGCGTAAGCCCGCCCCCGATCTGATCCTTTTGCATAGTGTACAGCACAAATGTCGTTGTAAAAAGTTATTGGTAAGAGCATATCAAAGTAATTATAACGTTAGTGGTAATTTGGAAAATAGCGTGAACGGTTGCGTGATGGCGCGGTGTCTGAGAACGTTCAACGACACCAGGTTGCAGTGGTTGGTTGTTAATAGGAGATAGGCCTGACCTGAGATTGTATAGTACATTTTAATTCCCTTGTTTTATATAGTTCAGTAACCGTTCGTAACAAAAGCTCAAAATTTATACTTTACTCAATTACATATTGTAAATAACTGATTGACACGAGATAAAATAGTGAAATTCTTTGTAATTTATGTGATTAAACTTATCGATCGTTATTATAAATGGCTGCGTCCATTAAAAAATCAAAAGATGTGACCGAAGCACTCATTATAAATGGGCTCGGTGTAACACTGTACATAACACGCGACATGTCCCGCAAGACATCACGCTGATAGTATTATAGCACTGATATATGTTAATTTATAAAATTATTTGCGTAAAATGAAGAATGCTCTGAGAGATTCCATCTCGCCATATAGATGTACAATATGTTAGCTTTGTTTTAAATGAAATGAAATCTTTCTGCTAATGAATTTTTATAATTTTTCGTTTCAACCTCGTTGCGATTAAGTTTTATTTGAGTTTGATACGATTTTATTTGGGTTTGATAGAATTATATTTCGTTCGTTCTAATTTTTTTTGCCACCGCGTAAAGCAAACTTACTGAAATATGATTAACTTTGCTTTTAGTGGTGTTAGTCAAGTAGCTAAATCGATATATGTGATTCCTTTTTTTTTTGTGAAATACTTAAGTTATTTCATGTTTGGATCGTTGGGAAATCAATAGTATTACAACATAACTTATTAATACTTTTCCGATGTATTAGATTATTATAAAATAATAATACTTAGTCCACCACTATCGGTGAATGGAAAATCGATTTACAAGGAACCGTAACATTCGTTAAGGAGTTAACACTAACGTTTAATTCGGCACAAATCTCTTCTAACGGAAGGCGAAATTTTAATTTTTTTCGACAAATTCTGGGGCCAATATTGTACTAGAAAAAAGGAGTACAAATAAAAAAAAAGAAAATAAATGTCGTGGTTTAGTTAGGGTTTTACTTTACTTCCATTGTTGACAACGATCGAAGTTTCTTATTTCAGCATTTGAATGTATTACTTTGCGTTAACACTATCCTTAGTGATTACAAGATGTTGCTTCTGACGCATGTTTCACTGAAATTTAATTGGATTACAAAACATTCACGTATCCATCGGAAATAATTTCTATCAATGAGAGAGAAAAAACAACATATTTATACATATTGTATATTTATACATAAAACAGGCGCAGGCTGTGGCGACCTGCTGTTGAAATGTTTCCAAGCCGCCCATAAGGCCTTCAACTGGGCTTAACGACTGCCATGTTACTGGCAACCGGGACTAACGTCTTAACGTGCCTTCCGAAGCACGGAAACTCGCAAAATTATAAATATGTCAACATAACATAATTACAAACATATAATCAAACCAAATCTAAAAAGATTTGGATTTGCGTACAATCACTTAATTGTTGTCGATGTCGATCTACAATTGTTTCGGCTTCATCCGGAAGCCTTCATCAGGATCATGAGTGCGGGGCGCTCGCCGTCGCGTCCCGTCTGAATGAAGCGGATGAAGCCGGAACAATTGTTGATCGATATCGACAACAATTAAGTGTTTTTACGCAAAATCCCGTTTATATTTTTAATTATCAACATAACATGTTGAAATATTTATAATTTTGTACTTTACATTGTATTGTCAATCAATAAAGTTATCCTTGCAAATTCTATTTATTAACGCAACGGCCAGAGTGACGTAAAAAGTTTACCTATAAACTCTTAAAAAATATCTTCAAAGTAAAGGCGTTGGTCCTTGTTGCCAGTAACATGGCAATCGTTAAGCCAAGTTGAAGGCCTTATGAAAAATTTCTACAGCAGGTCACCACAATATGTGCCTGTCCATGTACAACACAGCCATGTGTTCACCACCTGGTACGTGGGACAAAATGCGGTGAAATGTGGGCATAAGGATGCCTCTGCCACCAAATGATCTTCAAAATATTGCGGCCTATGAAAATATTACTCACTTTCTTTTGTAAGGGCGAATTCTCGAGGAGTTCGCGCACAGCTCATTGTTTTGTCAAAATTGGACTTTTTAGATTTGGTCAGTGAAACATACAACAGAACAAGCACTCACTATACAGCTCGTTCGATTCCATTCTAAATATTATTTTAATTCTAACAAAAGTACTGATATTATTTGTTATTGCTTGTGAAAAAAAATGAATACTATGGGAAAGAGAAAGGTGAATTGATATTCTGAGTTCTTTTCTACGCATTCGGCGTACGATTGTAAAACTATTCTAACATTATAAAGAGGCGTAAAGCGTACAACACAACAAAACTGGTAACACACAACTAAAAATGGTAATTTCAAGTATGTGTGGGGAAGGCTAGATTAAAAAATATTTGTAAAATAACTTTTTATTGCGCTTAAAACCCGTCTTAAAATATCCGTAGTTCATTTCAAATTCTGAGTGCATTTCAATAGTCATTTGGTTCGTACGATAGTTTGGCAATTTTGTACGAAATTTGGGTTGTTTACGAATTCTTATACAGAAATCTCATAAAGTACTCTTTCTTTTTGCCGAACTATCGCTACGTGTAACTGTTACAACGATTTAAATCCGTACGTAAATACGTCAGTTGACGGTCCACAGGGTCCTAACAAAGTATTTCAAATACAGACAATATTAAAGTTAAATGGATGCTGTTTAAATGTGTTTATGTCCGATGCGGGATGTACACAGACCACACTGGCAGTATAATACTTGTGAAGTTAGTTTCAATATGTAGTCGACGTACTTATTATAATGTAATTTTTGAAACAGTGAATATATTGTAAACTTTCAGTTTGATGGGACAGATTTGTATAATTTTGAATAGTATAACGAGACTTGCTACATGTTTTTGTGTAATAATTTAATCTGGTTTTTAATGTAACAAAATAAAGGTGCAATGTTTATAAATATGTATAAAAAAGAGAGGGCACCTGCTACTTGTGCAGTGTGCGGTGGTTTAGGCTGGGACTCCTGCGTTTGGGCACTCGGGACTCTTCGTCGGCGTTCGGGAGTGCTCGGGAGGGCTCGGAAGTACTCGAGGGCGCTCGGGAGCTCTTGTAGGCGCTCGGGAGTGCTCGTGGCGGTAGGGAGTGCTCGGCAGAGCTCTCGATAGCTCGGAACTGATCGAGTAAACGCTTGGGAGCCAAAATGCTCGGAAATATAACGATACGCTTGTTAGCGCGCCATTTGTTGTTGGTGTGAGAGGCCTGTTAGATTTGTATTCATTTGTGTTGAAAGACTGAGGTTGATTATTCCAGTTTCGACGACCGTGCGAGTTATTTGTTGATTGAATTTAAATATAAAGTCATATATATATAGTTAGGTTATATTTTTTAATAAATATAATATTGAGATATGTAATATAATCTATGTGTTTACATTTATAATGTACCCATTGCTTCCCACATTTAATTGACCTTCAAAATATGGTTATCTTACCAGACTCTATTATAGAGTATAATGACCATTGACTAGTTTTAATTGATCATATCTACCTGGAATTACAAAATATCAGCTTACAATTTTATTGCATGCAAAATATCTCCCTAAATAAACAGTTTGAAGAATGTTGAATGATTACTCGTAACTTAATCTTTATCGAAATCACACACACACCTGGGGGCCAAGTCTACTAATTCAATCGCGTCAGAAGAGTATAGAAATCTTCGCTCAATAGAAAACCACTGGTACAATTTTGTTAGATTTTCGTAGTCTACTATTACAATCGTACTCCAATAGACTTCTATCGGTCGCCCGATAGAATTCTATTAACTAGTCACGGCCGCTAGTCAGTTGCATTTTTGATAGTCTACTAACATTTTGACAGCTAAAAACCGATTCTGGTTCTATTCTACGGCTTGTCAATAGTAGACTCGGCCCACTGTTCTGTCTAGTATTATAAAATGGGGTAATTTCCGTAAATATAATCTGTGAATAAACTGTTTCATTCCTAAAAACTATAATAATATAATTTAAAAAGTGGCACTTAAGAAAATTTTATCGAAACTACTGAGGCTAATTACGAATGAAGTTGTCCAAGGGGAAGTTTTGGAAGGATTTGCTCCAGATGTCGGTGAACGCTGTGCT
This sequence comes from Thumatha senex, assembly GCA_948477245.1. NCBI lineage: Eukaryota > Metazoa > Arthropoda > Insecta > Lepidoptera > Erebidae > Thumatha > Thumatha senex. The sequence goes on from OX419726.1 coordinate 25,491,835, forward strand.
GACGAGGTCGTTGATGAGCGGTCGTATCACTGCGAACCCTGGCTTCCATGACACGTTGATCATGCGGTCCAACATACGCTCTGGAAATAGCATATTATAATTGTAGTACAACCACTGATAATGGCGTATTTAAACGAGTTTGTGTATTTGGCGTATTTAAACTCCAGTAGCACATAGATCGCTAAAAAATAACGACTTTGTCAATCACCATATGTCACTGCAATTTTTAGTTCAATATTTCATGTAAATTTACTTATATTTATTTAACTATCTATCTATATCTATAACTATCACGCCTTATTCCCGAAGGGGTGGCAGAGGAATATTATATGCCCAGTTTTCACCATGTGTATTCCTGTCCCACGTAATAGGTGGTGTGCCCATTGCCGTGTTAAAATAGACAGACGCAGGTTGTGGCTACCTGCTGTTGAAATTTTTCAAGCCGCCCATAAAGCCTTCAACTTACTTAACGACTGCCAAGCAACCAGGACTGACAGCTTAAAGTGCCTTCCAAAGCTTGGAAACGCTCGCAAATGTAAATGCCACAAAGGTGTCACTCATCCGTGACCAGTCATAGCGAAAGTTGCTTAATGCAGTGATTTTTTTACAGAACACTTGGTCCACGACTCCACTGGACCACGAGCGATTCATTCATGTAAATCTGCTGCATAATCAAATTCTCATAGATGATGATTGCCGCGGTACTGAATTTTACGCTATATTAATATGTATTTACTTTAATGTATGCGAAAAAGTCACATAGGGAAATAAGCGATGATAAGACAACCAATGGTACCTGACAACCAAAACATTGGGGTTTACATGCTATGAACGAAATGTTCGTAGCATGTCTTCGTTGAACTGGCGAAAAACAATAAGGCGTGCTGCTAATCGTACCGGGCAAATCGACTCTAGAATCGATTGGGGGATATTCCGGGTACTTCGGATTAAAACTTAAACCATTCTGGTATAAGCCAGACTGGGGTGTACGGACGCACATTATAGCCGAAAATACAGGCATGGGTGCGTGAGTTGGTTACAATATTGGATACAAGTTGATGTCTGTGGATCCTAACCTGCGTGGATGTCCCATCCTGATTTCATTAAAATTCATTCAGTAGTTTCGGCGTTAAAGAGTAACAAATTTCCCTCCATATTTCACACATACAAACTAGTAATTGGAAATACTGCAAAATTCACAATAATTATTAGTAGGATAAGTAAATACCCAGTATTCCATTCCCTCGCAGCAGGTTCCCTACATGTATTTCCATGTCCCCGATGTGGTCCACTTCGACGTGGACGTCCAGGCCGGTCCCGTTGCGCTTGATGCGCGTCGTCTGCGAGTAGTCGCGGAGCGTCAGGTTCCAGCGGCCTGACCGCAGCACGCCCAGGCCGAAAGCATCTCCCTGCAAATGGTTATCAAGCTAGTTGTAATAAGTAGTTGGAAAGATAAGGAAATTTAACAGAGAAGTTGCGTGACTGTAATGGGACCCCAGTTTTAATATTGGGGAGGGTTTTTCAATACTTGTAATAATGTGTAAATTTTTAGATAGATCGCACAATAGTTTAGGCATTCTAAAGCAGATTTTAGGTGCGATGCTACATTTTCGGGGTCCAAGCAAGCCTCACCTGCGAGTGGTGGCACCAGCTTACTAACAGACGAGGTTATGTCGAAGAAAAGGAAAATTCTTACTTATTGTGGCCAAGACCTACTTGGCATTTAACTCTACAAGTCCCACATCCGTCGGCATAGGCGATGATTTGGTCAAGCGCATGGACCAGGTTAAATACCTGGGATCTGTATTACGTCCAGTGACATCGATTGTGACGTCAAGACACACATTGCTGCTGCGTAAGTCAAGTTGTGGGAGATCCCTGGTGTAATTTGTGACCCAGAAATGCTGGTCGGAAGGGACAGGTCTATAACACCTATGATCTCTGTTAGAGACACACAAGCAGGTGCTGTGTGTCGCGGCAATGAAAATACTACGGTGGTTGTGTGAGCGAACTCTCGCTCGGTATAAAAAGTAGCCTATGTGTTATTCTCATGTATAGGCTTTATTGTAGTTTCATTAAAATCTATTCAGTAGTTTTTACGTGAAAAGGTAACAAACATCAAGTCTTACAAACTTTCGTATTTATAATATTAGTAGGATAAATATTATAATAAAAAATATAAACTAAAAAAAAACTAACTATCTTCACGCTGTATCCCTGACGGGGTAGTCAGAGAGGACAGATCGCCAGGCTTCGCGATCCATACATACTTCTTTCGCTTCTTCGAGATTCATCAATCGCTTCATACACGCACGTCTGGGTATCCGAGTGCTTTTGACCTTTCCGTTTTTGAGCAATCTGCTTACGTGGTCTTCATATGTAAGTCTCGGCCTACCCTGACTCCTTCTACCCTCTACTTTTGAACAATATATATTCTTCGTCAATCGTTCCTCACTCATTCGTTGGACGTGTCCAAATCAACGGAGCACGCCCTTTTCCAGCTTAACGCTGACACTTTCATTCAAACCTGCCATATTGCGTATCACTTCGTTACGTATTCGGTCGGCCAAGGTAACGCCGCACAATTTTCGAAGTGATCGCATCTCCACAGCATTCAATTTACTTTCATGCATCTGCTGACATACCCAGGTTTCACTACCGTAAAGCAAAGTTGGCACTAGCACTGCGTTATGAATCGCCATGCGTGCTTCTTTTACGATGCTTTGTCGCTTTACTAACTGGGACAAAGCACCGTTAACTTTGTTTCCGGCAGCTACTCGCCGTTCTACATCCGAATCACATTTTCCATCCGCGCCAAACATACTTCCTAAATACACAATTTCATTCACTTGCTCTAGACGTTCCTGGTTTACCCTAATCTCGCATTTAGTTCTTACGTCACCTCTTTCAAATACTAGAACCTTAGTTTTACTTGCATTCAAGCGAAGACCCTTACTTTCACACTCCTCTTTCATATTAGTGACTAATGCCTGAAGGTCGGCTTCTGATGAGGCCATGAGCACCGCATCATCAGCGTACAGCAGACAGTTTACTGTAAAGTCACCGAAATTCACACCCATATTAAAATCTTTCAACTTCTGCAGGCAACTGTCCAGATACACTATGAACAGCCAGGCGGACATGACACATCCCTGTTTGACGCCTGTACAGACATCAAAAAGAGGTGACACATCCCCCCCTACTCGCACGCAAGCCTTACAGTCCCTATAAAGCGACTGTATTGCCCGCAGTAGCGAGCCGTCCACACCATATCCTGGCAGCAAGTCCCACAGCGTTTCTCTCACAACGTTATCAAATGCTTTCTCTAGATCCACAAAAGCGCAGAAAACCTTCTGGCTAAGAGCCAGAAACTTTTCCGCGATCATGCGGAGAGAAAACACTTGATCCATGCAACCTCTTCCACGTCGGAATCCGCATTGAGCCTCCCATAAATACCTTTCAGACTTTTCTTGCATTCGTGCCGTTATAACCTTTGCATACACCTTACTAGCTAAGCTGACCAAGCTGATCGCCCTGTAGCTGGAGCAGTTTAGGCGCGAGCCTTTCCCTTTGTAAATAGGTACTACAACTGCTACTCGCCAGTCATCTGGGACCTCACCCGTCCGCCAGCACAAGTTGCATAACAGACATAGTGTGTCCCAGACACGCGACCCACCGTACTAAAAAAAAATAAAAATATAAATAATATAATATTACTCAGTACGTACCTTGAACTCGTAGTCACCGTTTAACGATTTTTCTGGGAAGTACTGGGAATAAATGATCCGTTCATTTTCCCAATCTGTCCTGGAAATTGAAATGAATTCTCATTACAAAAGTTGATAGTCAACAACTGTAATATAATAGAACCGCCAAGTTTCAGTGGAGTGTCAATATAACCGAAGCTTATGAGACAGGTACCATTGTACGACATTTACGATTCAACAATAGTATTTCATGGATAAATGTTTATATATAAAGCAATTTTTATTAGGCAAAATTATTTTGCCAAATTTCTCATAAATTTTTAATAAAGTGGAAATAGACAATTCGATTCGAGATATATATATCCATCACGCCTTATCCCCGAAGGGGTGGCAGAGGCATATTATATGCCCACTTTTCACCGTGTGGATTGCTGTTAAACCCGTGCCCTTTGCCTAACCAGGGCAATATTCTAGCCACCTGAACTACCCGAACCGTATCGAATCAAGTTGAATTTCTCCACCATATTTTAACCGTCATTTTAAGAGTATGACTAGAGCCATCTATCGAGCTAATGAACAACTCTATACCAATGAACAGTGTTACAAGTTATTACCATTTTTAAACATTGATGCAATGGCCTCCAGTCAGTCTATGGATAATTTTTTTAAAGCAATTATTTTGCTGAATTTCTCACAAATTTTTAATAAAGTGGAAAAAGACAATTCGATTTGAGACGGGGATTGAACCCGTGACCTTTGCCTACTATACTGTATCTCTGACGGGGTATTCAGAAAGGACAGATCTCCAGGCTTTGCGATTCACGCATATCAACTTCTTTCGCTTCCCTCTAGATTCGTTAATCGTTTATTACATGCACGTCGTATCCGAAATCTTTGACCTTACGGTCTATTCGTACGGTACTTAGGTGCGTCTGCATTTTTACGACAATTATGGCAATTGACTTACTTATATTTAGTAACGGTAGACTGCGTCCATCCTCGTTCAAACACGTCATTGAGTGTCAGGGTGTATCCGACGCCGTTGATGGCACGCGTCTGTCGAACCTCCTTCGCAAAGTGAGGGTCAAAGGGTGCCACTCCCATCTCTGGTATACCTGGGCAATAAGATTATGTACATCCTTAAGTGTTCATACTCGCCAATCAAAATTCTAGCGAATTAGAACCAGCTTTATCTGATCTGTATATTAGCTTCTACAGCGGAATTTCATGATCAACATGGTTAAATCCATGGACATGTTCATGTAAAAACTCTTCGGCGCTTGGCTTAAGAAGGCGGCGTGGGCATGGCCTTTGGTCTTTGTTTAATCCAGTAAAAGATTTTACACGAAGTGCATGAATTTGTGCTATTTTATGCAAGCACAAGCTACTGTTTTCTTATTTCACTATCATTTTATAAAATTTGCTATTCAAATCGTAATTTTACTGATCCTTCGAAAAAATCTCGAAGTAAATGTATTTTTATGCCTTTTTTTACTCTACAATAATGTCATTTACTTTGTACAATATTAACTCAATGTTTACTTTCAGAATTTGATATCTGTCAAATTGCTAAGATCGAGGTCCTCGTTTTAATATGAATTTTGTAGAAAAAAAAAAGTTTTAATGTTCATATAAATATTGTTAAATTGTCGAGCAATTTTATATAAAGTCAATAAAAGTACAATTTAATGAGTCTATCAATAAGAATTAATTTGCTGTCACTACAATATCAACGCGTCTGAGCCTGCTTGTCACAAGCAGGCTAAGACGCGGTTGCTAAGGCCGCTATCGGTTGTCCTAGCGACGCATGTCTCTTCCACTGCAGCATCCAATTGCAAGGCCATCCTGTGACACCGACGTAACGACGCATGCGTGTTGTTACCAAAACAAGCAGCCTTTGACTTTTTTATGTTTTTAGTAGACATTTTAAGTTTCTTTTTTTAACCCCATCCTTAACTATATTAGAAATATTATTTTGGAGTAAGAACAGGCCAAAAGTAACAGGGTGGAGATAAGTACCTGGAGTATATTGTGGTTCAATTTTATTTACGTGAACTATGAATGGAGCTTTATCCCCCGCATTGTAAATGGAACTCGACACTAAACTTTTAGATAGCTTTGTTGGCGGACTAGAGGAAACCATGGCTGCTTCCTCCACACGTCTTTTTCGCATTAATGTGGCTTGGCTAAATTCATTTCTAACAAAGCCAGCACTGATCAGGACATGTCTGAGGATGAGGCCAAGACATATACCTAGTCAGGTCATAAATTCTGTCACATGTTTAATATAAAATAATTGAAACAAGTTTATTCATTATGTAACCATTTATATACCACAATGAACTTAACAAAACATAGATTCTTATGACAATAAAATTTATTCAAAATGACCTCCGTGATTTTGAATACAGGCCTTCAATCTGCGCGGCCAGTCGTCTATCGCAGCACGAACGAGGTCCATGTCAATATCAGCGGTTGCCTTAATCAAGGATGTCTTGAGTGACTCCAAATTGGGATGAGGCTTTGAGCACGTTCTATCTCCGCTAATCTAACGGACTCAAATCTGGACTGGAGGAGGGCCAGTCTTCGTGCCGGATGAAGTCGATTTCACGCGCCGCAAGCCAGTCATGTGTGCTCTTCGCTCTATGAGCTGGCGCCGAATCTTGTTGGAATACCCAGTGCCTGTTATTGAACATGGTATGAGAAACAGTTCCACAAGGTTCGTCAGGACTGTATTTTGATACACAACTGCATTCGTTTTTACACCTTTCTCACAAAAATGTACCTCTGTTAAGCTCCAATAAGAAACTCCTAACCATACCATGAGCGAGAGTGGAAAATGTCCTCGTTGGACACGCGGAATACGGTTGCTCGCTTCTTCACTACTGTGTGCGTACACCTTATCATTTTGTTTGTTGTAGCTCTCTTCTACGGTAAAAATTTTTTCATCCGAAAAAAGAATTTCCCGATATTTTTTTCCAGCGTACCGCTTCAACAAAGCGCGGCATCTCTTCAATCTCAGGTCCATTAGACGAGCATTTAAACGATGTCCTGTTTTTCTTCGATATGACCGAAGCCCTAAGTCTTCATTTAACACCCTTTTCATCGTGGTTCTGCTTAACCCCATCTGAAGGGCTAACAGTTTCTGCTTACGTTTGGGATTTCTTTGAATTCGCGCCTTCACAGCTTTTATCACTGCTGGAGTCCTAACAGACCGAGGGCGACCACTTCTTGACCTGTCATCTACACTAAACGAATCTTTTGGTTATAATCAAAATTTTCAGTATGTCGAAAATTTTAATTGGCGCGTAACCGCAACGATGGAACGCAATACCTGCAACACGGTCTTCTTTAAGCGTCCACTCCATATTTAAAAATGAGTAAAATTGTAAAAAGTATACATTTTTATTTTCATTAACAATTCGGAATTCGAATGCAATAAACTTTTTTGTGGCCAGCATTCTAAAAGAAAAGTTATTACTGTGTGACAATACTTATGACCTGTCTAGGTATCTCTGTGCCCCAGGATGTGGCCATCTTTTGAAAGTTAGACGCATAAATCGCAAGGTAATACGAGAAGGCATAACTGATTGGAAACCCACAGAGACTTGTGTCTTGACCATTGATGGTCAGACACTTCCCAAAAGAGTGTAGTGTTGTTATACCTCTTTGCCTGTTTCCCAGTACATCTACCCAACAATACAGAGCCGAAAGTGTTGTAGGTTCGGACACGTGGAAACTATATGTCGATCTAAGCCTCGCTGCCTTAAATGTGGTCATGACCATCCTGGCAATGGCTGTTTTGTTACTGAGGAGGATGCTTTCTGTGTGCTGTGCTCTGGGAATCATTTTGCTAACAGCAAATTGTACCCGGAGTATGACAGACAGAGAGTCATTAAGACAACCATGGCTGAGAAGGTGGTGTCCTACGTGGAAGCCAATAAAATCGTACCTCTGGTATCCAGAAGTTATGCCAATGCTGTTAAAACTTCCTCTACAGTTTCATATCGCAAAACTATCTTGCGGCCTAAAAGCCCTAATTATTCACTCTCTCCGTCTTACGATAAAGTCGCTCACAATAGTATAATTAATAACCCTAAATCCTCACAGCCAGATGGCTGTGCTCCTTATAGTTCCCCTCACATAATATTCTTCAAAATCATCATCAGTTTTAGAACTTCTTTTACAAGTCATAACATCTCTTGTTTCCACTAATATTAATTTACCGTCCAACGTTGCCGACCAACTTATAAATCTAATTTTCAAAATTAATAATGGCTCCCTGTCAAGTATTCCTCCAGTGGAATGTAGGGAGCATGGCAGATATAAAGAACACGACCTTACATTCCTACTGAATAAGTTTAGTATAAGCCACTTGTTTGTAGTATCTCTGAAACTTGGCTCAAGTCATGTTTGAGTTTCCGTGTTCCACACTACAACTTACTACGGTGTGAAAGGTCTGATAGTCATGGAGGGTCTGTCCTCCTAATTAATAGTAGGGTACCCTTTGTTCCTCTGGGTGTAAGGGGCCCCACCAAGATTTTCGGGGCCCAAGTCAACCTCCCGTGCTAGTGCGTGCACCTGCTGATTAACGGACGAGGCTCTGGCGCTGGCTTTCCCCACTGGGGTTGGGAGGTCTGAGGGCGTCGCTCCCATAAAAGCCACCCACCAAAACAAAATGGTAAAGTACAATAGGAAAGCTGCTAGGGATAGGGCGCCGCCGCAAAATTGTGCGCAGGAGCCCCGCCCGACTCCTGTGGCAAGTGGGCTAGGGCTGCCGTGTGTCGGGCCAGCACGGCTAAAGAAGTTAGCCCCAACCCGAATCCGCTTCGCATCTTGGAACATTGGCACGCTGACTGGGCGTGCGGTAGAGTTGGCCGAAGTACTCTCCAGGCGGAGGGTGGACGTGGCGTTCCTGCAGGAGACTCGGTGGAAGGGCAACAGAGCCCGGCCTTTGCAGAAAGGCTACAAGCTGTACTACACGGGTGCGCCTGGTGGGGAGAACGGGGTGGCCGTGGTGCTCTCCGAAGGGCTGCAGAGCGGCATCTTGGAGGTGAAACGCTGTAGCGACCGGCTTATGATCGTGAGGGTGTTATCGATGGGATTATTACCCACCTGATAAGTGCCTACGCGCCACAGGCCGGTTGTAGCGATGCCGATAAGATGTCGTTTTGGGCGGCGACCTAAACGGTCATGTGGGTGAGAGGTGTGAGGAGTTTGAGCGTGTTCATGGTGGTTTTGGATACGGCACCGGCAACGCTGAAGGAGAAACTATCCTCAGAACGTGTGCGGCTGCTGATCTGGCCATTGTGAACACGTATTTCAAAAAGAAATCCGAACATCTCATCACCTACAAGAGCGGGAGGCGTACAACTCACGATTTCCTACTCACTAGGCGACACAGCATCGGCAAGGTGGCCAACTGTAAGGTCATACCCGGTGAGAGTCTTACTGCACAACACCGTCTCCTTGTCATGGACCTCTGCGTGAAGCATAAACGCAAACGCATCGAGCGGTGCCAGCGCCGCATCAGATGGTGGCTGCTTGATGAAACTAGGTCCCAGGAGTTCGTCTCAGCTGTCGGTGACAAGTGCACCGACACTGAAGGCGAACCAGTTCAAGATTACTGGGACAAAGTTCAGGCGGCCACCCTTGGAGCGGCGAAGGTGGTGCTCGGTGAGTCTAAGGGTGGACGCAAATGTGACAAGGAAACTTGGTGGTGGAACGACGCAGTCCTGAGGGAGACCAGGGAGAAGAAAGCCCTCTTTAAAAAGTGGCAAGCGACCAGATCTCCCGAAGACCGCGACGCGTACAGGGCTGCCAAGCGCGCCACAAAGAGAGCTGTAGCCAGAGCCAGACGAGACCACTTACAACCTTTGTATGATAAGCTGGAGTCGTCTGAGGGGCAGAAGCTTATCTATAAGCTGGCGCGCTCCAGGGTCAAAGCGGCACAGGATATATCCAAGTGTCGCTGTGTAAAAGACCCTGAGGGCAACCTGTTAAGCGAAGACCTCGCGGTAAAGGAGAGATGGCGCTTGTACTTCCACGAGCTGTTTAATAAACAGCATAAAGAGGTGCAGCCTCCGGACCTCCCTCCGAATCACGGACTAGTGCCACCGGTAACGCCTGGAGAAGTCCTGACTGCGCTTCGCTGCATGAAGAATCGGACAGCTGTCGGACCCGATGGAGTCCCCATCGAAGCCTGGAAGGCGATGGGTCCTCGCGGTGCGGGCATCTTAGTAAACCTTTTTAACCGCATACTCCTCAGCGGGCAGATCCCAAACCAATGGAGACTGAGTATTATTACTCCAGTCTTCAAAGGTAAGGGGTCAGTGCAGGAGTGCGGGAGCTACCGCGGTATAAAGGTGATGTCACACACCATGAAGATCTTCGAGAGGATTATAGACTCTCGGATCCGGCAGGAGTGTACTCTCTCGGAGTGTCAATATGGGTTTCGCCCTGGTCATGGGACCACGGACCCTGTTTTTGCCCTGATGGTTGTCACAGAGAAATACAGGTCGAAGAACACGCCTCAGCACTGTTTGTTACTAGACATGCAGAAGGCCTTCGACTGTGTTCCTCGTGCAATGATTTGGTGGGCACTGCGGTCCAAAGGGGTTCCAGAGGTCTATATTGACACTATCCGGGACATGTACTGTGACTCCGATTCAATGGTTCGGACTGCTGTTGGCGACACGAAACCCTTCCCCATCACCGTCGGGGTACACCAGAGTTCTGTCCTTAGTCCGCTTCTATTCAGTGTAATATTAGACGAATTGTCGGATAGCATCAGAAACCCGCATGAGCAGCCTCCATGGTTGCTCATGTATGCTGACGATATTGCGCTGGCAGACGCGGACAGGGGCAGATTGGTGCGACGTGTAAAGGCGTGGAAGGAGATGCTTGAGAACGGCGGTCTGAAACTAAATGTGGCGAAGACTGAGTACTTGGCACTAAACTCGACAGATCCCACATCTGTCCGCATAGGCGGTGATTTGGTCGAGCGCACGGACCAGGTTAAATACCTAGGATCTGTTTTTCACACGTCCAGTGACATCGATTGCGATGTCAAGTCACGCATTGCTGCCGCGTGGGCCAAATGGCGGGAGATGACCGGTGTCATTTGTGATCCTATAATGCCGATCCGGTTGAAGGGACAGGTCTACAGAACCATTATTATACCTGTCCTTTTACATGGCAGTGAGACGTGGCCGATATTGGAGCGACACAAGCAGGAGCTGCGTGTCACGGAAATGAAGATGCTGCGGTGGATGTGTGGAGTCACGCGGATGGACCGCGTGAGGAATTCTCGCATCCGCGGCAGCCTTTACGTCCGTGACATTGCAGACAAGTTGCAAGAGTGTCGCCTTCGTTGGTATGGTCACGTCTTGCGGCAACCGCCTGGCTACGTAGGTAACAAATGTCTGGCCATGTCAGCCCCGCCGGGTCCCGGTAAGAGGGGAAGACCCAAGAAGTGCTGGCTTGACGTCGTAAGGGATGACATGCGTGCCAATGGTCTCACTACAGGGGATGCCGACGACCGTGCGAAGTGGAGGAGAAAATGTAGGATAGCGGACCCCGGGCGTCGCGAGACGCAACTGGGACAGACGCTCGGATGATTATGATGACCCTTTGTTCCCCTGCGAGTTGTTGCACCTTTGTAATTTATTAAATTAATATTGTTGCTGTAAGAGTTTATGGTCTCATTAATTATTCTATTTACATTGCCCACCCTCAGCAAGCCTACCTACCAGGCCTTAGAAATATATTTGGGAATTCCAAGACGCCATTTTTAGTTATGGGAGATTTTAATGGGCATCATTTCAGATGGGATTCAGACCACTGTGAGTCATTTGGGCAAGGCTTAGTGTCAATCTTGGATGATCTTAATCTGTGCATCCCCAACAATGGTTGCTCTACCCGCAGGCCAGTTTAAGGTCAACGTAAAAGTTGCGAGGATCTGTCATTGTGCACCATTGATATTGCATCTGCCTGTTGACAATGTGCAGACTTATCATATGACAGTGACCATTACCCTATCTGTGTCACCCTCACTGATAGATCTTATCTAGAAAAAAGTCCTCCTCCCCTCCTAAAATTTAATATTTCTCATCCTGATTGGTCATCGTATTCTTCCCTATTAGAAAAAAAAATTAAAACCCTCCCAAATATCACCACTCAAAATTTAGAAAACCGTGAGCACTGCCATCTTCAAGACTGCTTAGACAAAATTATGAGTGATATCAATGCATGTGCAGAGTTATCGTTCCCTTTAAAAAACAGCGCTCAAGGGAAGATACCATCACCCCCTTGGTGGGACCAGGAATACACGGGTTTGGTCAAACAGAGAAAAGAGGCTGAAAGAAAATACAATGCTGACATGAGTACATCTAATTTATTGAACTTTAAACATATTGAGGCTAAATGTAGGAGGGCATTCCGACATAAGAAGCGCACAGGATGGGCCTCCTTCTGCTCTTCTCTCTCCCCTTCAACTCCATCCTCAGTAGTATGGAAACATACTAACAGGTACCGTTTAGGATGTGCCCCTGTTTCATCGTCTCCAATGTCGGCCAAGACTGCTGAACTGTTTTTTGCAAAAAAACGTTCATGATTCCACCCCAGGAATAGATGGTATCCCATATTCTTTCATTGCTCACGCTGTCCTCTGCTAAAGAATATCTGTTGGCCATTCTAAATTATTGCTTTATAAATAGTTGGATCCCAGACCAATGGAAAATCCAGGTCATTATCCCAATTTTGAAACCAGGGAAGCACCCTGAGGATCCAAACAGTTTTACACCAACTGCTTTATCATGTTAAAAATTTTGGAATACTTAATAAAAATCGGTTAGAATGGACAGTGGAATCAAAATGTTTACTGCCTAAATTTCAGTTTGGATTTAGAAAGGGACTTGGAACTATGGACAGTGTAGGAGTACTTATAGCTGATATCCGTATTGCTTTATCTCAGGGTCAATCTGTTGTAGCAGCATTCCTGGACATAAGTTCTGCATATGACAGCGTTCTTCTCCCAATCCTCAGGCAGAATCTGCTACACCTGAATTTTCCGGTAAGGATAATTCAATGCATATGCCAGTTACTTATGTCTCGTTCGCTGATGCTTAGAGGGAGAGGAGATGGGGCTGAGAAAGGTGTGGACAGGGCTGCCTCAGGGATTAGTCCTCAGTTCCCTGCTATATAACCTGTACTCGGCGAACATTGGCTCAGCACTAAACAGCAATTGTCAAATTTTACAGTATGCTGACGATCTCGCCTTGTATGTTACAGATTATTCCATCAGTGATGCAGCTACATCACTAACACATTCCCTGAACTCATTGAGTCAGTGGCTGCTAGACCATGGTTTAAGGTTGGCTCCATCTAAAAGCTCTATAGTTACTTTCACTCGGAAACGTGTGCTCCCTCATGTTCAAGTGACTATCGACGACTTCCATATTCCAAAACGCCACTGTTGTTAAATTTCTTGGGATCTATCTGGATGCTAAACTGTCTGGCCTAACACATATAAACTATCAGGTGAAGCGGTGAGAGAGAAGTATTCCAATTCTGAAAGCTGTCTCTGGTGTTTGGTGGGGTGCTCATCCATACACCATGAAGTTAGTTTATAATGCACTAGTTCGCAGCATCATGGACTATGGTTCTTTTCTGCTCATACCATGTAATAAAGGGGCGCTAGCAAGACTAGATAGGAGCCAGGCTAGCTGCCTAAGGTTCATCTCAGGCTGTATGAAATCCACTCCGGTCAATGCTTTGCAGGTCGAATGCGCCGAACCTCCTTTAACCTTAAGACGCAAATACTTAGCCTCACGATTTATATATCGTTTAATTAGTAAATCTTTCCATCCTCTAGTTCCAAAATTAGGTCTATTGAGTGAGTTAAGCTATAACTCCAGCTATTGGCTGCGTAAAGACATACCACTTATTATTAAGACCTTTCGTTCCTTCCAAACATTAGAGCACCCCATAATTAAATCTAAGAGACTGCCAGTGTTCAGACATGACTTCGATGTGTTGTATTTTAAACCTGATATATGTCTGGACGCTGGAATATACAAAATACCCCCTCGGCGGATTCGGTCTTTAAAGTATTACTAAATAACCGTTGGTGTGGTTACCAACGGTTCTTCACAGATGCCTCAAAACTGAATAATGATAGTTATACAGGAGCTGCTGTCTATTACCAGAACTCAAAAATCGTTCTGCAATTCAGGTGCCCCAAGGAATCTTTTGTATTCACAGGAGAATGCGTGGCAGTTTTGGAAGCATGCCTCTTTATAGAGTCCCATGATATCAGCAATACTGTTATTTTCACTGACTCTCTAAGCTGTCTACAGGCTCTTGAACAGAACCCACTTAAGAGTAAACTCCATAGTGCTCTCATCTTGGAGATAAAACAAGTACTTTTTTCCTGTGCCAACAAGCAAAAGACAGTCCAGTTAGTTTGGATTCCTAGTCACTGTGGTATTAAGGGCAACGAGTGTGTAGACACTCTTGCCAAAAGTGCTTTAGTGTCGTCAACATCAGACCTCAAACACCTTGCATACCAAGGATATGACTTGCTAAGCCTTCCCCAAGGGGATCTCCAGTCCTCATGGCAGACCCACTGGAATATTAGTAGCAGAAGGAAGGGGAAACATTTCCATGCCATTCAAAAAAGCATCATATCGGTAATCTGTAGATTGCGGTTAGGTTCTCGCTGCACTCCAGTCTTTCTTTATAAAATACGCGTTCGTGACTCTTCATTGTGTGAATGTGGCTTGGACGAAGGTTCAATAGACCACATTTTTTTTAGTTGCCCTAGAAATAATGTATTTCCCAACTTGTATTCCTGCTTAAATGAACTTGATATCCCTTTACCCATTAACTTCTCCTCCTTACTAACCTATTCTTTCTCTGAATTGTTTAAACTTTTAATTTCCTTCATTCAGTGTAACTCCATCAGACTCTGATCCTTCTTCTCCTTATTTTAAAATTATTATTATTTATATTATTCGTATGTATTTGTTTTTATATTAGTGTTTATTTTTTCTTATTGTGTTTATTCAAGAATTTTTCACATATTGACCAAAACCAAAATTGCTAAATTGTTATACCTACAATTGCTAAATTACAAATAATCTCCATCGCATATCTGTTTTTGGCTGAATCGTTGAGTTCGTTCGACGAGTGCCATACCCAAAAAATTGAATTGAATTGAAGTTTCTTTATTGTGTTTTTAAATCTGTTTTAAGTTGTTCTTTTTTGTGAATCTATTTAACTGTTGTGAATGCAGTCCGTGAACTAATCTTGTGATAGCACGTCGAACGCGACCCATACATGTACACAGTGCAATAAATCATTCAAATCTTTAAAAGGCCTTGATATACACACTACAAAAACACACTGGAAATGTTTTAGCCAAAACAGTTCCCCTTTAGACATCCATCCCATTATTCCGAGTGCGCCTACTTTGGTAGCCAACGATCCAACTCCTTTTCACACTTATCTAAGCTATTTGAAAAATAGTATACCCATAGTTAAAAGAATCCCTCGAGGAGCTCGAATAACCGTTGCTACACATTTGTCACAATTAATCCAGAAATGTTACATAAGCAATTGTACTCAAGACTGGCAGAACCTATTTTTATTTTCATACAGCACACTACAAATAATAAAAACTGTTGAACCGAATTTATCCTTGATACAAAAGACTAAGAATAACTGTGCTGTAAGCTCCTCGCCTTCTCCCGCACCTCTAATTAAACATAATCGCAAAAAATCTCATCGAAAACAAAATCTGTGACGGAGATCTCAAAGGTGCTGCTTGCCTTTTGTTCTCAAACGACGTGCTATCACCAGATACTCCTGACACCCTTCAGGCCTTACGGTCAAAACATCCTCCAGCTCCAGTAAACCCATATTTTCTCGACCCACCAACAGCAGGGCAAGCATGCCTTCAAATTAAAAACAAAGATGTACAGGATGCCATTTTATCTTTTAAACCAGGTTCGGCTGCAGGTTTGGATGGAATCTCACCCCAACATTTGTAAGACTTAACATCGCATTCTGTGGGTGATGCAGGCGAGCAACTTGTAAATTCAATCACTAAATTAATCAACTTTATGTATTGCGGTAATGTCAATCCAGAAATTATTCCCATCCTTTTCGGCGCGGACCTCATTGCCCTCACCAAAAAAGGACGGAGGGGTGAGACCAATTGCTGTTGGATCAACACTACGACGTCTGGCCTCTAAAATAGCTGTTCGACATATTTTACCAAAATCAAATTCGGAATTTCAACCCGTATAGTTAGGCTTCGGTGTAAAAGGAGGGTGTGAGGCAGCTGTCAATGCCCTACGCTCTTTCCTAACTTACGGACAGCCTGACGTGTTGCTCAAAATTGATGTCAAAAATGCATTCAATTCGGTAAATAGGGATACCCTGCTGACGGAAATAAAACAACATATACCGGAAATTTACAATTATCTTCTTCTCAGTTACGCTGACTCAACAAAATTGTTATATCGATCTAATGAACTGTCCTCGGAAGTAGGTTGTTAACAGGGTGATCCTTTTGGGCCTGCAATTTTTAGTTTGGCTATAAATCCGATAATCAAAAATTTAAATTTTAAATTCAACGTTTGGTATTTGGACGACGGAACCCTAGGAGGAGATGTGGATACTGTGTTTTCGGACCTATTTTTAATCAAAAATAAATTCGAAAGTATTATTTAATTATAAACGCAAATGCGAACTTTTTATAAATAACTGCGACTTAAATTTCAATGACGTTAAACAAAAATTCTATATTTTGGCTCCAAATATTAAAATAGTTAACAGTAATTCCCTTTACCTTTTAGGCTCTCCAATCTTTAATGAATCTATTTCTGAATATTATTATTATAACTAAATTTCATAATTCTGCTGACCGTCTCCTTGAAATTAGTCCACATTTTGCATTTTAAAATTCTGTCTTTTCGTCCCAAAATTTACTTATGTGCTCCGTTGCTGCTCCTTTTGGAATCACCCAGATCTTTTGACACAAGTAGACGACTTAATCAAAATTAGCTTAGAATCGATTCTTAATATGCAGCTGAACGAGCATTCTTGGACCCAAGCATCCCTACCAATCCGTTATGGTGGTTTAGGGATTCGAAAAATTTCCAGTGTCGCTTTACCAGCCTTTCTATCTTCTGTTCATAGTTCAGCAAATCTCATAAGTAAAATTTCAAGAGCATCCCCTTCAAACTTAGAGAACGCTGGCTTGGAAGAAGCTAGAAACGCTTTCTTAATTGCTTGCCCAGGTCAAAATTTTCCAGTTTCTCCAAATTCACAGAGGAGCTGGGACGACATAAACTGCAAATTGACTTATGACAATCTTTTGAGCTGTAGTACAGGTTCGGCACGTGCTAGGCTTTTGGCCGTGGGTGCGCATGAGGCCGGCTACTGGCTTCACGCGTACCCTTCGTCTAATACAGGAACTTTTCTTAAGCCTGACACGCTCCGAATCGCAACCTGTCTACGGCTTGGGGTTCCGGTCTGCGCTCCTCATAAATGTCCCTGTGGCAGTGATGTCGACAAGTTAGGACATCACGGACTGTCATGCCAAAAAAGTGCGGGCCGCTTCTCGAGACATGCCGCACTTAACGATATCTTACGCCGGTCCCTTGCCACCGTCAACGTGCCAAGTCTACTTGAGCCGACTGGTATTGCAAGAGACGATGGCAAGAGACCGGATGGTATGAGTTTGATTCCATGGAAGATGGGCCGGGTGCTGGTATGGGAAGCAACCTGTTCAGACACGCTGGCCCCTTCCCATCTACATGGAACCAACAACAGAGCTGGTGCGGCTTGTGAAGCGGCTGAAAAAGCTAAAGCATTAAAATACAGGGGTCTTGGCTCCGAATATGATTTTGTCCCATTCGGTGTCCAGACTATTAGTCCGTGGGGTCCTAGAGTTATAAGGCTTTTTAAGGAAATTGCGAAAAAGGTTAGTCGACATCACAGGAGACTGAAGAGCTGGCAGCTACCTCGGACAAAGAATTAGTCTAGCTATTCAAAGGGGAACGCTGCAAGTATCTTCGGAACCTTGCCTAAAGGGACCTATTTTAATAATTTATTTTAGTTATGTATCATTCATTGTCATAATAATAATTAATATTTCACGCAAAATTATCATTATAATAATTTATTTAAGGTTATATTTAATGTTAATATTAAGTTAAGTTAAGTTGATATTTATGAATATTGTATAATATAATTATGTATATCTTTTAGACTGTTACATCTAACACATACACTTTCAGAATTTATTGGCTCTTAACAAGTAGGTATGTTAAGATACTAGGTAGCCGCAGTCGCAAAGGTGTAACCTATGCTAGCAGCATAAATTTGAGCGAAGCGTTAAATCAAACCAAGTATTTTCCCATAGACAACATGATTTTTGCGGATAACCTTTCTGATTAGATCGAATTTTGAAATTCGGGTTTCGTCACGACCTGCCTAATTTGAAAAGATTTCCGTAGCACAAAAAAATTCCGAAATCGGATAAGAAATGGCGAAGTTCTGCCCGGTGTTACAAACGCCATTGAAGCCGCTCCATGGGAGCTTCGCTTCGCTTCGCTCAAAAATTGCATTATATCGAGAGTCATGATCTTACTTAAGGGCCCCAATACAAAGATGAAACAGGTGGGTACAGCCAGCATCAGAAGTAAATTAACACTATCCTAAGTTACAGAACAGATTTGTGAATAAAATTTGCAAGTTTGTTCTGTTTCTAGAACAAAGTAGGTACCTACCTATACTAGTTTAAAATAATTTAAGTCAAAATTTACCAAATCATATACCTATTGAGATTTTATATGTGTATACAATGTTCTGCTATGCTAAGCGATTCTCATTGCTGGCCTTACCTAGTAATAAATTAGTTATCACAAATACGTACCCATTTTGAAATAAGGCCGGACCTTATTAAAAGCTCGCTTTATGCATCCATCAAAATCCGACGACGATTTCTTGCATGTGGAGAATATTTTTTCTGTAAATAAAAAAAAATAGGTTAATTAAAAAGTAAAACCTTAATCAACCTAGTAAAATAATAGGCAGTCTACCTATATCTATTTATTAATATAGAGGGTAATTGCCGTATAGTAATAACAACTCTGGTTAGTTTGGTTTATACTTAGGTAAGTAGGTGCTTAGTTTAGTACTATTACCTATTACTAGTAGACGCCCGCAGCTCCGCAGGCGTGGTGAAGTTTTCCTGTTACCGTTTCCTACAGGAACTTGTTCCCGGGATAAAAAGTATCCTATGTGTTTCTCTGATGTGAAAGCTATATTAATGTTAAGTTTCAACAAAATCCATTCAGTAGATTTTGCGTGAAAGATTAACAAATATCCAGTCTTACAAACTTTCGCGTTTATAATAATAGTAGGATATTTGTATGCTAAACAACTTTTGTTGCTGACCATATCAAAGATGATTATGATAATAAGACCTACTGAAAACGGGCGAGAGTTATAATATGTTCTAGGGTAGAGGCAGGAGAGGTAAATAGATTTTGAAGGCCGTGGGGAGTTACATACGTAACAAGGTACCACTAGGTACTTCATACCACACGTAAATTGACTCTATTTTTTTGTCGTTAACCCTATAGTGGGGATATTGTTTTGATAGATCTTTGAAAAATACTGTATATAAGTTTCTTAATTATTTTTTTATTGAGGGATGTTTGTATTTACATTAAAGTGCTTGTTTTCGCTAAGTCGCAGCCTAATGGCGAGCGTTATTGGTATTTCCGAGTTTAATCCCATAAAGACAGCAAAAGTGACACCTACTTGTAACATGTAAAAATCCCCGCGGATTTTATTACTACCGCCCGAAGCGAACCGACCAATACACATTTATGAATCTTACCATAGCAATCGGAATATGTCTTTGATCCCTACCTATCAGTCTAGTGTCAGGAGCACCAGGTTACTCCTCTGAACGATGTCCCAGTGCTCCCGGAAGACTTTGGTTGCCACCTTTACTTCACCTAAAGGTATACCAAACTTTAACGTCTTAGTTTTTACCAAATTGTATAGTAAAGATCTTACCTGGGAACCTGACCAATCTTGGCGACCATTATTGGCTTATCCTATGGAAGCCTTTTTTATAAGTGAGGGAATTATCAAAACAAAAGGCAATTGAAAAGGTAGAATCAATCTAGTTGAGTCGTTTGTCCGTCGAGTATTGTGTGTATTTTTTATAAGTACGCTATGGCTGGTTACGGATGGGTATTGTGGTATTATATACTAGCGTTTTCGTGACAGTGACATCGATTGCGATGTCAAGTCACGCATTGCTGCCGCGTGGGCCAACGTCTTGCGGCAACCGCCGGGCTACGTAGGTAACAAATGTCTGGCCATGTCAGCCCCGCCGGGTCCCGGTAAGAGGGGAAGACCCAAGAAGTGCTGGCTTGACGTCGTAAGGGATGACATGCGTGCCAATGGTCTCAATACAGGGGATGCCGACGACCGTGCGAAGTGGAGGAGAAAATGTAGGAAAGCGGATCCCGGGCGTCGCGAGACGCAACTGGGACAGACGCTCGGCTGATGATGATACTAGCGTTTTCGTGCCTCGGAAGCCGTTGGTCTTAGTTGCCAGTAACAAGGCAGTCGGTAGCCAAGTTGAAGGTCGTATTAAAAAAATTCAACAACAGGTAGTCACAATCTGTGTCTGTCTATTTCAACACGGCTCAGGGCTTCACCACCACCTTGGAGAAAATGCTTAACTGTTAAATGTGGGCATATAATATGCCACCGCCACCGCATTGGGGATAAAGGCGTAAGGGAAAAATTGAAGTGATTGTAATTCTAAAGTAACAATTTTATGAAAGTGGGTATATACGATACTTACACTAAAAAACTATTATATTATTCTGTTTGTTCCGGCTCTTCCAAATCTGGACATCTTCCAAGGCTCGACCGATTTTAACAGGACTTTCACTGATTGGTGGATGTTACAAGGAGTAACTTAGGCTATATTTTATTTATATTATTAGCATAAATTAAAATAGATAATTATTTTGTATAATTTCCTTAGTAATTAGCTATTTTAAAAGTACGGTGGCCAGGCTTCCCGCTGTCCTTACAGAAACGGGCTCAAGACGACGCCTTGACGTGAGAAATTCACTCACGCCTAGTGATTCAACTAGCGGGATAACACTTAAATCAACCTCTAAGCAAGCGGAATAACACCACCATCAGGCGAGGCCACGGTGGTAGCCAAGTCTGCCACAAAATCTGGGACATCCTTCCGAGGAGTTACCCGGGGCGCCCGGCGTTAAACAGAGTACACACATCACACACATCATCCTTAGGGATTATATAATAACTAAAGGTTAATATATCTATGGGATTTCCACACGTAAATATGCAATTTTAAAAGTAACTTCTGAGGGCCTTTGGCAGAACGATTTATGATGTGTTCGTGGCAGAATAACATATTAGTGCTAACAAATTTTAATGTAGACGAAAATAAATCAATCAAATCAGCATATGGCAGTCCACTGCTTGACGTAGGCCTCTCCCATTCACGCCACAACACCCGCTCTTGCGCCTTTCGCATGTATTTTATATAAAAAAAATAAACTAACTATCTTCACGCTGTATCCCTGACGGGGTAGTCAGAGAGGACAGATCGCCAGGCTTCGTGATCCATGCATACTTCTTTCGCTTCTTCGAGATTCATCAATCGCTTCATACACGCACGTCTGGGTATCCGAGTACTTTTGACCTTTCCGTTTTTGAGCAATCTGCTCACGTGGTCTTCATATGTAAGTCTCGGCCTTCCCTGACTCCTTCTACCCTCTACTTTTGAACAATATATATTCTTCGTCAATCGTATATTATTATTATATATTATTATTATCGTATATTATTATTATTTATTATCTTATTTATCGTATATTCGTGTATTTTATACGACCATAATCTATATTTTAAGAACATCTAGAAGTTTTTAGTTATTTTTTTTTACTTTTATCGACAAAAGTAGAGGACGTGAACTGAATCCAGGGGAGGGGGCAGCTGCCCTTTCTGCCCCCTCTGGGAACGCCCATGAATAGGTAGGTATTAGATACCTAGTGCTCTTATTGTAGCGGTTAAAATAACTGTACCTATATAGGTATAATTATATTTTACCTAACTAAAATGGATTTTACCAGACTGCGCTAAGGTGGTATGAATAAACATCCATGACTTGATTTGTGCTGGTCGAGGGTCGAGTGCCGCCAATTATTTCAGATTTTTTGTGTTACCCTGTTTTTATTATTGTTAATTCTTTGTAACTGTGTAATAATCACGTTCTTATATTAACTAGGTTCCGGAAATACCGAAAATAATAACAAAAACTACAAAAGTGTCTTTTTTTTCTATCTATACCTATATATAATACTACATTTGAATGTAAGTTAAGCTATACAAGGTAGCAAGAAAAAAATCTACATGTTTTAATTGTGGTATTTACTAGCATAAGAAGATTATTGCTCAATTTTAGTTCTGGATTGAAATGAAATGAAAAACTTTATTTATGTAGGTCACAAAGTAACACTTATGAACGTCAATATTATTGCTTCGACTTTTACATTTACTGCCAGATTCGCAAAGCAATAGGTAGAGCCTGAGGAAGATCCTGGCAATTACATTAGTTTTATTGTAGTGAAAATTTAATAGCTTTAAAAAAAATCGTCAAGTTTTACGGTTACGCGCCATGTTGTTTTGAAGTGAGACTGAGAGTGATTTCTTTATTATAAGTGAAACTTCTTTATCGAACTATGAGAGAAATTAGAAATTAGAAAAAAAAAATGTAAAGAAGTTTCACTTCTTACCTGTGTAGGTACTCTGGTACACATATATTTATTTACATGTAGCATCGGTATCCCGCGTTTTTGCAAATACTCCGTGGGCCGAGTCTGCTATTTCAATCGTGTCGAAATAGAATCGAAATCGTCTCTCAATAGAAAGCCACCGGTACAATTTTGACAGATTTTCGTAGTCTACTATTACAATCCTACTCCAATAGACTACTATCGGTCGGCCTATAGAATTCTACTGACACGTACCGCGCCAGTAGCCGCTAGTCAGTTGCATTTTTGATAGTCTACTAACATTATGACAGCTAAAAACAGTCATCCGGTTCTATTTTACGGCTTGTCAATAGTAGATTCGACCCCAGATATTGTTTCGCTATTTGAAAAGTGATACAGTCGTCGCTTCTGGCATTTTTCAGTGGGCCGGGGGCAGCGCTTGGTTACTGCATTAGGCTTCTAAAAAGCTACCAAAAGACCGGTTGCGGTACTAAAACAAGCTGGTCTCCAAAGCCTCTAAGTCAACTTTTTGAAAAAAAATATGTTTCGTCACTAGGACACACTTTACAGCACGAGTAACCTTCAATGAAGGTTGATGATAAACTACAGTAGGCAAGTTTATCATCAACTTTTTACACAGCTAGGAAGTTGTAATATAACATCCTTTACATATAATTATATGTAATCAGATATTATACAACTCAACATAATATAATTATGACAACAGACGCGTTAGAACTGTTTATATCTATCATAAAAAATTTAGGCACTGCCGGGTTGCCAAATAATAATGGCCTTAACCTTTAAGTACCTACATAATATTATTTTACACATTTTTATGTAATTATATTATTATTTTATTTTCGAATTAATGAGTAAATATATATAGTGCGAAAGTAGAGGGCAGAAGGAGTCAGGGTAGGCCGAGACTTACATATGAAGACCACGTGAGCAGATTGCTCAAAAGCGGAAAAGTCAAAAGTTCTCGGATACCCAGACGTGCGTGAATGAAGCGATTGATGAATCTTCAAGAAGCGAAAGAAGTATACATGGATCGCGAAGCCTGGCGTTCGAGAAACGATATTATCGATTTTCTTATCACTTACTGATATGACGAAGAGGGGTAGTAAGCCCTTAATATGCCACTGCCACCCCTTCGGGAATAAAAATTGGTCAAGCCGGTTGAAAGGAGTTTGGTTACATACACTGGTATCATAATGTTATATTCTGGGAAGCTTTTAAAGAAGGGAGGAAGCGCCATGATACCTACAGCACAGGTTTCAATCTGGTTTTAATTAGGATCAGGGTGTGTCTATAATGAGCTGTATTGTCATTACCTAATATAGATACTATTAAGTTAAATATTGTAAGTTGAAAGTTTTAAATAAATTATTATCCATACCAATATTAAAGCTGAAGAGTTTGTTCGGATATAAAAAAAAATGTTGGATAGCCCATTTAACAGCAGTAATCATAAATGTCGACAATTCGAGGAAATTTATAACCGTTTGTATACAATTTATAAGCGACGGGATAAAAAAGGTGCGACAGGAGTCAAAGTATGTCACGAGCGAAGCCGGTTTATATATATTACCTAAACCTACCGAACCTGGGTATGTCAGCAGATGCATGAAAGTAAATTGAATGCTGTGGAGATGCGATCACTTCGAAAATTGTTCGGCGTTACCTTGGCCGACCGAATACGTAACGAAGTGATACGCAATATGGCAGGTTTGAATGAAAGTGTCAGCGTTAAGCTGGAAAAGGGCGTGTTCCGTTGGTTTGGACACGTCCAACGAATGAGTGAGGAACGATTGACGAAGAATATATATTGTTCAAAAGTAGAGGGTAGAAGGAGTCAGGGTAGGCCGAGACTTACATATGAAGACCACGTGAGCAGATTGCTCAAAAACGGAAAGGTCAAAAGTACTCGGATACCCAGACGTGCGTGTATGAAGCGATTGATGAATCTCGAAGAAGCGAAAGAAGTATGCATGGATCGCGATGCCTGGCGATCTGTTCTCTCTGACTACCCCGTCAGGGATACAGCGTGAAGATAGTTAGTTAGTTTTTTTTTTTACCTACCGAACCTAGTAAAATATATATTATTAAATATACACTGTGACACGAGAATTTCATGTACGAATATATAACTTTAAAAATCAACTTATTTGTTCCGTTCAATGACCGACCTCTAACTGGTTCGTAGCTAGTCTGAGTTTTAGAAAGGTTTTGTCGGTCAAGGACAGCAGCCGGCACTTGTTATAAATAATGGTTTTTATGAAATTGTAATTCGTCTATAAATAAAATAATAAATAAATATCCATCACGCCTTATCCCCGAAGGGGTGGCAGAGGCATATTATATGCCCACTTTTCACCGTGTGGATTTACCTGTCCCACGTAATAGGTGGTGAGCCCATTGCCATGTTGAAAATAGACAGACGCAGGTTGTGGCTACCTGCTGTTGAAATTTTTCATGCCGCCCATAACGCATTCAACCAGGCTTAACGACTGCCATTTTACTGGCAACCGGGACCAACGGCTTAACGTGCCTTCCGAAGCACGGAAACGCTCGCAAATGTAAATGCCACAAAGTGGTCACCCATCCGAGGACCAGCCATAGTGAAAATTGCGTAACTCAGTGATCGTTTACAGAACACTGAGACCGCGGGGCCACGAGCGCTTCTAATTCGTCTATAATATAGTAAGTGGATAACTAGGACATTCGAATATATAAATTAACAGACCGGTAAAGATTAATAAGTTACAAGCATAGACTTATTTTATTGTATATCCTCATACTTATTAGATCTCAGCGGAATAATATAATTTGTAGTGAATATTATCTATCATTCACGATTTTAGCCCTGCAAGGGTGGCAGAGGTTTACTATACGTTCACATTTCTCTGTATAGGTAAATTTGAGTCCCACGTAACAGGGGGTGAGCCCGTTGCCGTATTAAAAATTGACTAGTGTAGGTTGTGGCAATTTAAATTTATAGTGAAATTTTTTTTGTGACTCCTTATTTGATCCTGCGTCTTCTGTTTTAAAGCACCAGACGTGTTTACAATTACACCACCGAGACCTTCTCGAAACTGACGTATTAATCCACCACTTTACGTCTTAAGGCGATGTAATTTAATATTAAGTAACACTTAATCGAATGCCACTCAATATCCACTTGCTGAATACATCTAACGAGATCGACAACCGTAGACACGACCTATGTAGTTAATAAGTGGTACGTCTGGCTGCATTTAAGAGTTGTAGTGATGCTAGTAGCTCCATTGCTTCATAAAATAGAATAACCAAGGCATGATCTTTGGTGCCCAAGCCTCCTTTACAACTAAGTAGGAACTTGTAGATTGTCTACTTAGGCCCCCAAGATCTTCGTCTTTACGCTCTAGCTAATAGGCACGCATTACTTCAGTGTATAATGTACTCTGAATGATTTCAGAAACATTTTGGGACTAATCCCACCCGCATCCCAATCCCTTATTACCACAGTATAAAGATGATCTTTCGGCTGTGCTATTAATGTGACTCTTTTAAATTTGAACCTAACCAAATCAAGACCAAAAAGGTTACACTCAGCTCCGTTCTCGGTTAGAATAATAGGTGGGGTTAGAATGCATAATGCCCAGGCGAAGTTAACCGGCATTAAAATTTAACAGAAGAAAAATGGAGCGAGTTAGACACAATGTTAACTTCTCGTCCCTCCTTTGCAAAGCGGGAGACAGCGAAGCAAATAAGTAGTTGTACATTTATAATATGTTCTGAAATGTACACCCTATAGAAAAAGGAAAGCACCACAGTAATAGTATATTACGGGTCCTATGTAGGGTTGCCAACTAGTTTTTAAAGAAATAAAGTATATGTAGGTCTGAGAAGGATATTAAACAATATTTTAGAAAAATGAACAGTATATTATTAATTATTAATTAATTAAATGTTTTGAATATATTTTTCTTGACGTTCCTTCGTATAATATGTCATAATTATAATATGTCATTATAATATGTCATTATAATATGTCATAATTATAATTATAATATGTCATAATTCTACACATTTTTTATCAATTTGATATTCGCTCTATTTCTATCGTCCCGCCACTTTGCATTCATAACTGAAAATACCCTTGCAGTAAATGCTGAGGTGATGAAAACAAACTGTAAATATGATATTTAGATTATTTTATTTTTAATATTTCATTCTTGGTCTATATGAACTAGTAGGTAAATAGTTCCATTTTTGGCCAGTACTCATTTCGATTTTTTTTTATCTTGTGATGCATTTACGAATTTAATTTCTCAATTATTTTCACAAAATGGTCGAATGTGAACACAGACTTATGAGATAAGCAACTAATTAGAGAAAGCCAACTGTTAGTCTCAATAAAATTAACGAATTTAAATGGCCTTATCAATGAAAAGGACGTTTTTAACAGTTGTAGACTCATCGGTGCTGCCAACTTCTAGTAATTCGAGTCGCTTGACTCAAAGTCAAAAGAAAATAGTATTTTGGATACTTTACATATATATACGATACATTTTTGTTCAACAGTAAAAAGTATAATCCAGTAAAAAACAGTATAATACGGTTTTAACAGTATAGTTGGCAACCCTAGTCCTATGTAAGCTATGATTTCGGTATATTTATGACTGAAACGTTTAAAACACGAAATTTTCTGCCCCTGTTGCTACGAGATCCGCATAGTAAACTATTTATATGTTACTTGTAAACTGCTTAACATATTAAACCACTTATTTTGTCAAATGCATATGCATAAACTCGCAGATTATATGATGAGCACTCTGGCCACTGACGTAAGTAGGTAACGACCAAAATTAGATACTTGTCAGGGTTTCTGGTGAAACCGCACGGTCACAATAATTGTCACGATTTCATGTCTAAGAAACAATTAACCGTTTCGGTAAACAAAACAATAAATTAACCACCGCCGCGACCTCACATTTACAATTATAGATTTAAAGCCTCGTTTACACGAGTACAGTAAACGATAGACTATTTTAATAAAGTACCTTGCCTGTGGTCAATTTACTCATTCAATTTTCTCTTTGAAGTTGTCATAAAAACCTTCGTAAACCTTCTATTTTGAATTAATCTGGTTTAACTTCGTATAGAGTACAGGCAATACAATAGTCACATCGAACTACTTCGGCACTACGGGTGACCTACTCTAATACCTCTACTTTCTTTACCTTGAAATGAACAGGGAAACATTACTTCGAAAAAAATAGTTACTAGAATATTCTCAATGCAATGAGGTCAAAAACATCACTTTACAAAGTGGTTACCTCTAGAAACGTGTAATCAATATTAGCTCTCAATATCATGAGTTTGTATTACATTATTCCATCATAGGTGAAACTCTAATTAAAATTTGTGACCGTACGCGAGTTACACGACGTTATTGTACACGACGCCATTGTAGACGACACTATTTTACACGAGTCTATTATACATGAGAATATTATACTCGAGATTATTATACACGAGACTATTAGAGACGAGACTATTATACTGTCGTGCACTCGAATAATAACCTTATGGTTATTATTCGAGTGCACGACGATAATATACACGAGACTGTATTAACAGCATAGTTAGTATACCTATTCTACACTGACTGCCATTTACTCTATACGTGAGCACGAAGCTTAACTCAAAACTCTTGACACACATGGATTACCATATTATTACAAAAACATTCATCTCTGGTCGACCTTGCGGCTCCACTTTACAACATTGTTTGTTGATGCTCAAATGAGCAAACCGTGTTTCCATCTTACTCAATGCAGTTCTTTCAAAATTGTCGATATGTTTCCAATATTACCAAGACACGGTATAAAGTGTTTTCAAAATATAGTTTAATCCATTCAAATGAAGCAATGACTTGTTTTTACAAATTTTAGTATCATTTCCACATATAAACCGTTACACGTCTTAAAATTTATAAGTATTTGCGTTATCTTCTCTACCTAATAAGTATTTGCATTATACTCAGTCAAGAAAGTGGTCTACCCATAGAACTGTTTTTACGATATCTTTGACCAGTATGTTTATGTTATTGATTGATTGCTACACATTTTAAAATGAAAAACACTTAATGTTCCACATCATTTATTTGAATAACATGACCGGTTGAAATGCAGTCGAAACCGGTCAGGTTCAAAATTTAATGTGAAACAGTACTAGCACTCAGAATGGTGTACCAGTATCAGTAGCAGATAAGGTTGACTTTAAGATATACCATCTTAAAAATTTAAACTTGAGATATAGCACTATAAAGAGTTTTGGTTTGTGACACAATTAATTTGGGTAATTTACGAAAATTGAAAGTGAAACGTGTGTTTTTAAATGTCCCGTAAATCAACTCACGTCCTAAGTCCCAGCAGCAGAAAACAGTCAAGAGTAGAATTTCTTATCTATAGAAAAGTAAAAGAATGGGTAATGTCTTCTTATCTATTTTGCAAGTTCTTTCAAACTTCTTCTTTCAAACCTGGATTTGAAGTCTGGGGTCACAGATGTACAAGAGTAAGCAGACCAAACATATTCCTTTGCTTATGGAGCAATACTTCATCCTTTTCACTCTTGCCATTTGTTGTATTTAGCTATCTGTGTTATTCCTGTGTAGCTACATCTATTTAACTCACACTTTGACAGCGAACAGCGCGTAACTAATTTTTCTACTACAACTAAGCTACAAATTTGTAATGACAGGCCGCCGCTATCGTCTTTAAATCAAAGATTTATGTGTCGAAGTGAAAATATTACTGACATAAAATAATTGTAAAATGTTACAAAGTGATCAAAGTCAAGAAATCATCAGAAAAAAACTAAACTAAGTTACCTGTCTATGTGTGTGTAATAGGCTACGCTATTTTTCGCTAACGTTGGGTCCGCTTACTGTCTTAAATGTCTGTGCTCTAGGGTCCACTATAATTCGGCTGCTTAGAACAGCTATCGTTTGACTTTTAATTTGCGGCATTGTAGGGAGTGACTACCGGCAGTCTGACCTCCCAATTTTGTTATGTCTGCGTGGTTGTCTCGTCCTCCTCCTCGTTAGTCAGCAGGTGCACCTTTAGTACGTGATGTCGCTGGGGCTCCGCCTACACATTGAGGTAATGTATTTGATACCAATAACGAGGGGTAATAACCTATTAATAATAACACGTACTGGTAATTCAACGACTTTGTTGGTGTTGACATATTGTACGTAACATGCCCAAATATATTAAAAGACAGTGGTGGTTTGCACCTGTTTGTATGTCAAGGATTAAAACGAATGTGGCCTAAGGAACTGTATTTCCTATGTTAGAATATGAAATCATTGCATGTATCCGCGGAAGAAATAAACCTGCCAATTAATTGTTTGGAGGTTTCAAAGTCGTTTGGTGAAAGGTTATTTTTATACCACCGAGGTGTTGCCAATGTATTGCTAGAGCAGTGGCGTAACTATAGGGTGACAGGGCTGGCAAAATGCCACGGGCCCCCGAGCCGAGAGGGCCCCGGCCCCAGGGGCAGCGGCTGAGAGTTCAAAAATAACCTATAATTTTTTTTAAAGTAGGTACTTAAAATCTATTAATGCAAGATGCAACTAAGAATATATAAAATTCAAACTAATTATAAACTAAGAATATATTATAATGATTTCAGTACATTTAAAAAAAAAAAATGTCGATCGATTTCAGAACTTATCTATTGCTTCTTAATTTTTTGTCGCGGTACATTGGCGCAGGCGAACATGCGCGATGACGATCGGGGAATTACTTTATTCATTTATTCACCACGAAAGTAAGTACTTTTGTGGCTCTGCTGCCGGCGCCGGACCAAAAAAAGGTATTGACACACACAAGGTATCCTTCTTGCAATTTCCTTGTCCAGGTTCTTTTTGCCGCGTTGAATAACCGGCCCAAGGTAGGTATGTTCCGGGACAACTTCGAGTTTCAATCCTTCGACGTATATTGAACTCGGTATGACGTGCTCATTGAACATGACCTTGGTTTCAGACAAGTTCATACCGAAATCAAAACTTCAAGACGCTCAGCTTAGACTGTGCAGCTTCCCGCTCAACCGTTCTAGCATTTCCACTACCAAAACGATGTCGTCGGCCAACCGAAGCATTCGCCGTTTATATTCACATCCCATTCCTCCCAGTCCAGCGTCTTAAAGACGACTGGGATGTCTGGGATGTCGTCGGTGTAGTGGCGTGTTGATTTATGATCATCGTCGCTGGGTCCCGTGGGCTTTTCTTCCATGATGCATACAGATCTCTGTAAAAGCTCTCGATTTCCTCGAGAATCTCGAACCTTGAGGTCACAATTGTGCCACCCGCTGTTTTCATTTCGTCAGACGGGATCTTCCAAACTGTTGAGCTAACAACTTATAGCACCTGTTCTGCTCGATCGCAGCCTCGACGATGATAGTGTTGTAGCGTCTTAGGTCGCGTCGTATCAGCTTGCAGATTCGGATGTTTAAGTACCTCTGGTCTGACGAAGGCGTGTGCGTCTGTGGAATTATACGGTTATTTCTCAAGTTGAGTTTTGAGCTCGTGATTTTGCTTTTTATGGACAAAAACTTTCGAGACACTTGTTGTACTGTTTTGACCACTCTATGGTTTTATTGTGAACTTTGTCATTGGTATCCAGCAGACTGATACGATTTTGATGTTCCAATTAGAACTTTTCGGGCCCCATGGCTATATGCAGCGCAGAAAAATTTCGTTAAGCCCCGGTCGTTACTGCGCCCCACACAGTATGGACCTGTTTTTATTTGTTCTGTGGTA
The DNA here is from genome assembly GCA_948477245.1 of Thumatha senex. NCBI lineage: Eukaryota > Metazoa > Arthropoda > Insecta > Lepidoptera > Erebidae > Thumatha > Thumatha senex. The sequence continues at coordinate 25,523,211 of OX419726.1, forward strand.
TGGACCGATTATCGTTTCTCCGCGTTCTTGTACTTCCACTTTGGCGTTAAAGTCCCGCATAACAACGTTATAGTGAGCCTTAGCAGTACCGTGTAATGCGGTCGCTATGTCCTCGTACACGACCTTAATTGCCTCGACAGTGCCTCTCGAGGTCGGGGCATACACTTGAACCTCCTTCAGGGAGTATCCGTCAGTGAGCTTCAGTATTAAATATGCTACCCGAGCCAAGAGACTACTGACTTCCACAACGCTGCTAACAAGGTCCTTTTTTACCATAAAACCGATAGCGCCCACGGAGAAATGCTTCTCGATAGTAGAACAGGTTGCCGGACGCCAAGGCTTAGCGTGTCCTCCCCTGTTTTCGGACCTCACACAAACCCAATATGTGCCAATTTCACCGTGTGCACTTTTGTCCTACGTAACAGGTGGTGAATTTATTGACGTGCTGAAATGGACTGGGGCGGCCTACTTTTGAAAATTTTCAAGCAGCCCGGGCCTTGAGCTTGCATTAACGGCTGTCATGATTCTGGCCACCGGGACCAAAGGTGTGGGCGATATTTTGAACATAGAGCAAAATTCCAAGCGAAGGAAAAAAATAGCAAAGTTGTATAAAAAGCTATGTGTTACACCATATACTATTGTAGTCTTAGTGTTACATTTTTTCGCGGTTTCAGACCTGCGGTATAACGCGGGCGTTTAATCGCAGTGTGGGTACAGTACAGGGTAAATCATTCAAAAGCGAGGACGCGATGCTATCAAAAGTGCCAAGTATCACGCCCTTTTCCCGAAGGGGTGGCAGAGGCATATTTTGTGCTCACTTTTCACCATGTGTATTCCTGTCCCACGTAATAGGTGGTGAGTCCATTGCCGTGTTGAAATAGACAGACGCAGGTTGTGGTCACCTGCTGTTGAAATTTTTCAAGCGGGCGGCTTGAAAAATTTCCTGGCCTTCAAAAAAAAGGCCTTCAACCTGATTTAACGTCTGCTATGTTACTGGCAACCGGGACCGACTCCTTAAGTGCCTTCCGAAGCACGAAAACGATCGCAAATGTAAATGCCACAAAGTGGTCACCCATCCGTGACCAGCCATAGCGACATTTCCTTAACGCAGTGATCGTTTACAGACAGGACACTGAGTCCGCGGGACCACGAGCGCTTTTATCGGTATCTTAGGTCCGTATTCCAGAACGTTTCTCAATGCTCAATCGACGCTTGAGAGTAGATTTTATAAGGCAAAATCTAACCTCAAGCGTTGATTGAGTATTGAGAAACGTTCTGGAATACGGACCTTAAAACTAAGAGTTTGTTTAGTTAAGATAGCTGTAATACATCAGGACTTGAATATAACTCCAACGAATTGATGTAAATCCTTGCGGATTAAAGAATTTTGCAACTATAACGAATTCAAACTTCAATAAGTTTACATAACATTTACAAAATATAGGAAAGGTAGTTATCTAACAAAGTTACAAGGTATTCTACTGTGAGAGATCGGCTCTACTAAATCCTATACGAAATCTAAACAATAGACGTACTACTTTTTATTTGAGTTTATGGCCTGGTTACTAAGATCTTTAAGCAACCTAGTTCTGTACCCTGTAGCTGCCGTTAAAATCAGGCTTAATTACAGCATTTTATTTATTCTTTCCCACCTTAAGATTTGCTGAGCAATAACTCATTTTTGGGTAAATATCACCTTTGTGTTATTATTTTTAATGTCAATAAAGTTATTATTACTGTGTACTTTAACCGACTTTAATGAACATTTTTGCGTATTTTTGATAGGTCTGACAATGGGTTATGAACTATTTTTTATACTGCTAAGTAACAACAAAACAACATTTGCCATGGTCAGATAATTAAATAATAAAAAATACTATCAAATAACTAAATGTTTTGAAATTTGTCATATGCATCGTCATTCTATTCTAATAATATTACAAACGCGAAAATTTATAAGAATGTATAGATATATGTTTGTTACTCTTTCACGCAAAAACTACCTCATGGATTTTTAAAAACATTTACATTAATATAGCTTACACATCAGAATAACACACAATTACAAATTACACGTGACTATGTGCCAGCGCAGCTTCCGACGTAGCTTGACGCTCCTCTTGAAAAAGGACCTCCGTTAGGTCCGAATCTAGTCGGGCTATCCCGAAATTCACACGTGAGTATAACCGTAGTTTGTAATAATGAAATACGCTCACGAAAGTTATTATTCTAGAATAACACATAGACTACTTTTTATACCGGGAACAAGTTCCTAAGGAAAATGGAATCGAGAAATTTTCACCACATGGGCGGAGCCGCGGGCGTCAATTAGTTCAACTTGTAAGGCCTGGTTAAATACAAAGTTCTCGCTGTGGTTCACTTTTCTGTCTATCTGTTTGAATAAGTTAAATTCAAAAACTACAAAACAGTTTTTACACGGATATTACCTACGGACGGTGAAGTTTGAGAGGAACGTATAATTGTCCGTAGTTTAAGCAGAATATGTACATAGTTAAGTAAATAAGAATAGTTACCAAATCAATTGAGATCTTTTCAAGGCAAACGTCAATGTGTCAAAATATTCTTTCCACCTATACCTGCTAAATGATTTAGCTACTCAAATTCTGTTCTGACGAAAACAAAAGAGATTAATATTTCTTTAACCAGGGCTATTTTTGGTTTATGGTATTTCATTTACAATATTTATTTTGTTTGAAGTACCAAATTAAACCTGAACCATAACTTATGTTCTCAAAACTCAAAATAAACCAACACTATCACCTAGGCAAGGCACCTTCCGCATTCAGTCCCCTCTGCCTTATTTATGTACTTTGCCTCTGCTACTTTTTTTAGCTGGTGGTCGTTATGTAATCGATAACAGCTGTAGTTATTCTAACATAAACCAATGTCACCTGAATTAAATATTTAAAATCTAGGTAAATATAACTAAAATTTGATATTTAAAAAAAAATTAGAATTTAAAATTCTTTCTCTTCTTTGGTGGTCTGTGAAGAAATTGCTTAAATCGTGAGACATATTTCTTTTTTTTTTTACACAACGCCGTCTTGCACAAAGTATGCTAAAATAAACTTGTGTTATGGGATCTAGATGATTGATAAACAACTTATATATTTCTAAATACATACTTATTACACATAGCAAACACCCAAACTCCGAAACAAACATTTGTATATCACACCAATATTTTTTCCGACCCGGGACTCGAACCCGAGACCTCAGTCGCGGCAGTCGCATCAACTACCACTGCGCCACCGAGGCAGTCAAATGTAAAAAATAAAAAATCTTAATGTATTTTTTGAATTTAACTTGTTCAGACAGATAGACAGTAAAGTGAACCACAGCGAGGGCTGCTTATGCAACCGGGCCTTATATGTTGAACTAATTGACGCCCACGGCTCTGCCCTTGTGGTGGAATTCTCGTTTCCATTTCCCTTAGGAACTTGTTCCCGGTATAAAAAGTAGTCTATGTGTTATTCTGATTTGTAAGCTATATTGCTGTAAAATTTTATCAAAATTCATTAATTGGTTTTTACGTGAAAGAGTAACAAACGTACATTCATAAATTTTTATAAATTTTCGCGTTTTTTAATATAATTAGTATAGAATGACATTTGACTACCTCTGTGGCGCGGTGGGAGTGCATCCGACTGCTACGCAAGAGGTCGTGGGTTCGATTCCCACCCAGGATAAAACTTTGTGTGATGAGCACGATGATTTATTCTGTGTCTGGGTGTTATTTATCTATAATATGTATGTATTTAGAAATATATAAGTATGTTTATCAGTTATCTAGATCCCATAACACAAGCTAATATTAGCTTACTTTGGGCTATAATATTTATTTATTTATTTAATGATGATGATTTTCAGTGTAACTCTATTTCATAATATTTTGTTATTTGATAGATTTTTATTAAGTTTTTAACTAGCTGACCTGGCAAATGTTGTGTTTATTACTTAGGGCCATATTACAGAACGTTTCTCAATACTCAAGAAACACTTGAAGCTAGTTTTCGCCTTATAATAGTCCCTTTTTTTTTAACGTGCGGAATCCTAATGGACTTCACATCGCCGTGAGCTAGCGACGAGGTGGGTATGTCGGACTCCTACCGACTAAACCGCACGGTGTCTTCCAGTGCTTTGTGTGCTCGAAAACCAGGGGATTCCCGTGGAGGATATCCCCAGGACCTCGAAGGCATGGCCGCTGGGGTTCCAGCGACTCCGGCTCATCGGGGGACGTTGTGGTCCTCACAGTGTGAAAACGCGTGCACAGACACAGTGCAACGCGCTCCGCCCTGGGTTATAATAGTCCCCTAAGGTGTTTCTTGAGTATTGAGAAACGTTCTGTAATACGGCCCTTAGAGGTATAAAAAATAGTTTACACCCCATTGTCAGACCTATCAAATCTATGCAAAAAAGTTCATAAAAGTCGGTCAAAGTACAAAGTATACTAACTTCATTGACATTTAAAACAATAAACAATGACACACAAAGTTGATATTAACCCAAAAATGAGTTATTGCTCAGCAAATCTTAAGGTGGGAAAAGCAACATAAAATACTACAGCAATTACAATTAAGCCTGATTTCAACAGCAGCTATATAACTAGGTTAAAGTTCAGAGATAAATAAATATTAAATAATGTGGCACACATTTCACATAGCACCATCTAGCCCAATCTAAGCTTTACACTGTATCTTATTAATATGTATTACAGAATTATATTATCTGTGGTATTACCTGTGGTATTATATTGATCCTTGATCGATTCTGCCTTTAGTGTTCGAGTTACAATCATTAAGCGACTACGTAACAGTTACAAAAGCTCGTTTCAAGGCGGTTACGTTTACATCTAGGGTTTATTATTTAGTTACATAACATAGTATCGGAAACAACCAATATTCACACAGTGATAATTAGATGTTATAAATTATGTCCCCATCAATTTCAACACTGCAATAGGGTCGACAGCGCGATTGTAACACTTGAAAACTTGTGTTGCAAATATCTATATTCTGCGGTAACTACTTGCGAGTAGATGTACGATATGATTGTTTGCCACCTTACTTTTATAAATAAGGGTATTTAAATTAAAAACTAAAAAGAAAGCAAACTAACAATTAAAAACTAAAAATTAGGGTATGATTAAAATACATGCGGGCGTCTATTACTTCAACTTAGAAGGTCCGGTTGCATACGAAGCCCTCGCTGTGGTTAACTTTACTGTCTATCTGTTTGAATAAGTTATATTCAAAAACTACAAAACAGTTTTTCACACGGATTGTATAGTCCGAGACTACCAGGACTTTAATTGGTCGTGATAATTACCTAATTAGAGTCTAGCACATAAGACCTTTTATCTACTCTGATACTATAATACAAAGATTATAAAACTGATAGCAAAATTCTTATGACAAACATTACGTACAGGCCAAAAAAAAAAAAAAAAAAGATTAATTACGATACAGGTCTTGTATGGACACCTGTATCATAATATAACTTTTTAATCATAACGATACACCTATACAACCTCCAGCTGGACCAAGGAGATAGAACCTATACTTAAAAAAAAAAGGTTTCAATCATTGGTTTCAATCACAGATAATATAATATAATTCTTATATTTCAATGAACGAGTCCGCGACGCAAGCGCGCATGCGCAATCAATGTTTGCGCCTTGGCGCTAACATTTGACATTTAAAAAATAAGTTTGTTGTTATATTCATCATTTTATTTGCAATATTGTTTTACGTATTTTAGTATGAGAGTAGATAAAGTAGTGTATGACACTGTACATAACTTGGTCTTATAACACTCGTGTGATACTATCTATCTATAGTCGACGGTTTTAGTCTTTTCGAGATATATATATATACTATATATCTCGAAACGACTAAAACCGTGCGCCTCTGGGTACATCAGCATCACAGAACGGACAAAACTAGTTTTTTCTGTTCTGTGATCAGAATGATGTCCCAGGCCACCGGCACATTTTAGCTTCTACCGTGGCCTAACGTTTAAGCGGTAGGTAATGTTTACAAATTTACAAGTATAAGCATGCACATCGTTTTGTATCTAGAATTATGGTGAGTACTGAGTAGATCCACCAGAAGACCAGTGCAGTTTTTAATTTAAATAAATAAATAAATATCGTTGGGACAACTCACACAACGCCATCTGATTTCAAAATAAGCAGAGCTTGTACTATGGTGATCAGATAACTGATAAACATACATATTTCTTAATACTACATATAATATATAAATAACACCCAGACACAGAATAAACCATCGTGCTCATCACACAAAGTTTTATCCTGGTGGGAATCGATCGCACGACCTCTTGGGTAGCAGTCGGATAGTCGGATGCCTCCCACCGCGCCACAGAGGCAGTCATTAGGATTCGACGTTATTTTCGATAATGCTATCTCACCTCCTAACTCGTATGTAAGACAGAAGAAGCACTTGTTCACAAGAGTGTTTAGATAAGCCCCAGTAGAGGTCTTGGCTTAAAACCCCAAATATTTTGGAATAAGTATGTACTTACTGATCTTTTTGGGTTCTCCATCTGATCTCGTCAATTGCGAACAGCACAACACTATGGCACTTAAACTAATAAACAAATTCAACGGACGCATTATTGCAACTTTGTATAAAACAATATAAATTCACAAATAAAACTGTTCTTCATTTACAAATTAGCGACTTATCGGTGCTAATTGTAAAAAAAAGTCTATGTCGATCTATTTTGTAATTACAAATCTACGGATTTTTTTTTGTAAATATTGTAAACATGTTTTAAAATGTAGAGAGACGACAAGTTTATGTTTTAAATTGAACAGTGCTATACACAAACGCAGTCTGAACTGTGCCTGCGAAAGTGCAAGCCCCTACCAAGGTAATGGATGTTGCAAGAGACTGTTCTCATTAGCTATCTGATATAAGCAATGCGTCTATAAAATTATACTTATATTTATTTATACGAATGTGTTATAACTTGTAGCAGAATCTTTTGTTATGAATTTATGTAGTCGTCTTAAGTCTTAGCTTTCTGCGTAGCAACTAAGTACAACTACTTTAAAATTAAGTTATTACTAACTACCAAATTAAATAATTTAAGTTTAGCTAAAATGATCTGCTTCTTAACAAACATCTTATCGAGGTCCGAGTTCGAATCCGCCGGGTCGGCACAAATATTTGTGTGATCCAATAATGTGTGATTCGGAGTTTGTGTGTTTCCTAGGTATATTAAATATATGTATTTATCAGATGTCTAAATCCCAAAGCACTAGCTTTTATTTGGGCTAGAGAGCGATATGTTTTTTAGTAAGGTAAAAAAATCTGCTTCTTAATAAACATCTTATTGAGGTCGGGGTAAACGTCTTATTTTAAATATTAAAAAGAATAATATTAAATTTTAATGGTCAATTTTAAATTCTTACATAATTTGTAAAGTTATCAGGCTTTTCGATTTTGGATAAATGTATAAAGCAATTATTTTGCTAAACTTCTAATTTTTTTTAATAAAGTGTAAAAAGACAATTCGATTCGATGAGAAATTTAGCAAAATAATTGCTTTATTTTATCCATACACTGAGTGGAGTCCATTGCATCAATGTTTAAAAATGGTTGTAACTGCTCATTGGTATCGAGTTGTTCATTAGCTCGATAGATGGCTCTGGTCATACTCTTTAAATGACGGTTAAAATATGGTGGAGAATTTCAACTTGATTCGATACTGTTCGGGTAGTTCAGGTGGCTAGAACATTGCCCTGGTTAGGCAAAGGTCACAGGTTCAATCCCTGTCTCATCATTCAATCATTGTCTTTTTCCACTTTATTGAAAATAATAAATTATGAGAAATTTAGCAAAATAATTGCTTTTCGATTTTATTTCAAGTCTATTATATTTTTATCTGTTATATATTGTTTGTTGGGTTAATATCTCAGGAACTACTGGTCGTTTTGAAAAATTCTTTTTGAGTTTGACAGCCCATTTAGCGAGGAAAGTTATATATAGGCTATATATTATTACGCTACTACCCTGGAGAGCAGAGCAGTAATCACAAATGTCATTTTATATAAAAATCTGGCAATTTTTCATGCATTATTGTAGATTTTATAAGCTACGCGACAAAATAGGTGCAACGGGAGTTCGAAATAAATCACGAACGAAGCCGTGGGGTTGATCTAAGCAGGTCAATCATAATCATTTTCATTATTCTATCAATAATTTTTATAATAGTGATCTACGCTGCGTGAGAGGGCTTTATCTGCCCCGTATTCGTAATCACATTGTTGTGTGTTTGTGCAAATCAGTCTATCACAGTCTATTATGTAAGGGGGGGGGGGGGGGGAGTGTATGGCGACATATGTTTATTGTTTAATAATAGTGGATTCTTATATGTAAAAAGTTGGAAATTTTGCATGAGTGAATTAAAGTTATGTGTTACCAAATCTCCAAGAAAGCTGCATTAATGGTCTGCATTATTGGGACAAGGACACAGTACTTAGGATTTGAAATCGAAAAGGAATGGACATAACTGAGTGGGCTAAAAGAGAATTTGTTTACTAATGATAAGGCTGTATGGACTGAGTCTGCTCTGCCTGCCCAAGATGGGTCAAGACAAATAACAACATCAACCAAAAATGACATGGCGCTCTGGCTTTTGGCGGGAAGAGTGACAAGTGCGGACGCTTGCTGTAAATAAAAAAAAAAAATCTAACTATCTTCACGCTGTATCCCTGACGGGGTAGTCAGAGAGGACAGATCGCCAGGCTTCGCGATCCATGCATACTTCTTTCGCTTCTTCGAGATTCATCAATCGCTTCATACACGCACGTCTGTAAATTAATATAATTATAAATATTAATATTATTATTAATATATTATTAATATATTTATATATTATTAATATATTTATATATTATTAATATATTTATATATTATTAATATATTTATATATTATTAATTAATTTTTTGCTGTAAATTATTTTCTAAAACTAGTGCATTTATCTTGTTTTATGTGCGGGAGTGGTGGTTTCTTGGACATAAAGGTTGTGTTAACGTGCTATAGTGAAAGACAATGATATATGTATGCAGTGAAATGCTATTTTCTCTCTTGCCGCGAAAAGTCCACTGAAAACCTCAGTATAAGAATTACCATTATACTGAGGGCAAGGACCAGGACCTAGGACTGAGGACACGACATCGACAAAGACTGGACAGGACTAATTAGAAGATAAAGATTGAAGAAATATGATATAAAAAATAAGATTTGGCTAAAAGGTCTTCGTAACCAGGCAAAAAATAATTATAAAAAAACCAGACAGTTTGGTACTAGGTTTTATTATGAGTTTTCCTTATGTATTTATCCCCGAAGGTGTGACAGTGGCATACTTTTTTTTTAACTTTTTACCATTTCTGTCCCACGCAACAGGTGATGAGCTAATTGCCGTGTTGAAATGGACAAGCGCAGGTTGTAGCTGTTTTGTAATTTTAGGCTTAACGACTGCCAACCAGGAGTACCAGGACCAACGGCTTTACGTGCCTTCCAAAGCACGGAAACTCTCGTAAATGATTATGCCAATGTTGCTTAACGCAGTGATCGATTTGACCCTACATCTTACAGCAATATTACTGAGACTTTTTATCGCGACAACGGTTGCCCAACATACGTTGTTGTTAGGCAAGCTTTAATATGCATATTTCTTTCTTGTTTGCGTAACCTGCGCGTATGGTGTGGAGATTAATTGAGATTATTGTACAACTAGTTGACGCCCGCAGCTCCTGTTTCCCACAGTAACTTGTTCCCGGGATAAAAAGTAGCCTATGTGTAATTTTGATGTTTAAGTTATATTATTGTAAAGTTTCAACAAAATCCATTCTGTAGAATTTGCATGAAAGAGTAATAAACATCCATCAATACTTACAATCTTTCGCGTTCATAATATTACTAGGTGACCCCCCCGGCTTCGCCCGTGATATCGGAGTATGATGGAGCACGACTCTTGTCGCACCTATTTAATCCCGTCGCTTATAAATTCTACAATAATGTGTTAAAATTAGCCCAATTTGTCGATATTTATGACTACTGCTCTACTCACCAGTGAAGTAGCGTAATGATATATAGCCTACAGCGTTCCTCGATAAACGGGCTATCTAACACACAAAGATTTTTTCAAATCTGACCATTAGTACCTGAGATTAGCGCGTTCAACCAAACAAACAAACTCTTCAGCTTTATAATATTAGTGTAGTAGGATAATACACATGTTTATGAAAAATACACAAGTTACTTCAGGGTTATTGACACATGTCACTATATTAACAGCCACTTATTGCTTCACTTGAAAACCTACTTTGCATACAAATTTAATTTTTCTATTTAAGGATGTTTGGTAGACATACAAACAAACGAAGTAATCTTTATTCATTTAGGTCACATAGTAACACATATAAACGTCTTAGAGATTGTGAGCACTCTTTTACAAATTTTTACAATTTGTAAAAGTGCGTCCGCGTGTATAATTGCTACAACAATTATAGTGATCGTAAGTGAATATAATAAAATAATTATAATAACGTGGACTCAACGCACACGGTCTGCGGACATTTGTTGCACAGAATAAAAATGCGGACTAAAGTCTGCTGTCTGCGTTGCTGCGCCTACCTAAGTCAGTTCTATTTTTTTCGGGGACTCTCGCGTACTTTTGTCTATGTCTAAGTGCGGTCTGTCGATGTCGTCAGTTTTTCGTGGGCCTTTTCGTACGAGGTACTTTTAATCTCCGGGGCCCAAGCAACCTCCGCACACGCAGGGACACCTGTTGACTAACGAGCTTCTATTAATAAAATATTTCGGGTCTTATTCGCGACGTATATTATTCCTATTATTCTATCGGGTGGACTAAGAATAATTATATATTTATTCTTAGTCCACCCGTGACCACGGCTGGTGTAATGCGGTCGAAACGTCGGGAAGTATAAGGTAGAGTTTGTACCTAATAATATACGTCACGAATAAGACCCGATGTATCATATATTAATAGACATAGAAATATTGTCACGCCTTTATCCCCGAAGGGGTTGGCAGAAGCATACTATACGCCCACATTTCACAAGTGGTGAGCCCATTGCCGTCATATTAATATAAGTGAAAATCGCGAAAGTTTAAAAACATTAATAACGAACTTCTCTCTGAAATTTCGCATAGAATGTTTTTTTTTTTATTTTTTTTTTTTAATATTGTGTGACACTTTTCACTCAGCGCCATCTAGCCCAAAGTAAGCTAATATTAGCTTGTGTTATGGGATCTAGATAACTGATAAACATACTTATATATTTCTAAATACATACATATTATACATAGGAAACACCCAAACTCCGAAACACACATTTGTGGATCACACAAATATTTGTTCCGACCCGGGAATCGAACCCGGAACCTCTTGCGTAGCAGTCGGATACACTCCCACCGCACCACAGAGGCAGTCATTTTTATAATAGCCTATTTTATTAATAGCCTTATTGTTCGAATGTCATTTTTTTTTGTATGCATCTTTTTTGTTTATTGCCTTAGTTGAAGTTATAGCGTGGGTGTTATGAACTTCCTACATTTTTCATAGCCTTACTTGTTAAGTTAGGGCTAGTGTTTGAGTAGTTTTTTTTCTGTATATCTTCCGTATTTACGAGTCACCTTGACTAATACGAGTCTCTCTCAATACTGATGTCACTTATTTAGCAATTAGCGAGCACTTCTCACACTTTTAGGGCCGTATTCCAGAACGTTTCTCAATACTCGATCGACGCTTGAGGCTAGTTTTTGCCTCATAAATAATACTCTCAAGTGTTTCTTGAGTATTAATAAACGTTCTGGAATACGGTCATTAGTGGTGACCTATTAACAAACCTTTTGGGAAATATTCTGGAAGTAGCTTCATTTAAATTGTCAACTATGAATCTACCTTTCCTATGATGGAAATTAATGCTATTTTTTGTTAATTTCATTAGCGTGCTAATTTTTATCTCTTAGCATGCGACGTACTATTGCTATGCTAATATAAACATCAATGAAGTAAACATCAACTTGCTAGGTCCTCCCGTTTCTAAGAAAAACGATGATGACACATGGATAGACAGACGAACTGACGTCCAGACGGACATTATGAAAAAATATAAGGGTTGCACTCTGCAAATTTATTAATAATTACCAAAAAACTAAAAAATTACCGGGATCGACGTTAATGATGATGATGATGATAAAAAAAATTCTACACCGAAAGAGTCTTAATTGATTACACAATATTTTTTAATAAGATCTGAATGACCGGGATTAACGTTAGATGATAATGATGATGATTCTATTATTTAGTAGCAAGATATTGAATCTACAGACATATTTTTCTAGACGCGTTCGCGGTCTGCTATATGTACATGCATATGCCTAACGGTGTCGTGGGTCCAGATATTTATCTCATCTAAAAATAAGCGTACCGCTCTAAAAGAAGTTTTCAATTCAATAAAAATAAAAAAAACTTTAGTTCCGTTGTTTTCCTTTTGAGAGACGGAACCCAAAAAATACATTTTGTATTACATTATTTATTCCACAATAAAGTACAATCTCACGATTTTAGGGTTTATATATTCAAAATAAAAGAATAATACATAAAACCCAAAGTATCTACAACTCGTAAAAAGTACGTACGAATTTCGAGTTCTTACTCAACTCAATGGCATTAACAGAATGTCAAAAAAATTTACACTAAAATGGAATAAATAACTCCAAACACAAGCATTTAATAGTTAAAAATAATGGGCTAAACATCAACCATGCACTTTTTCATTCACACACTCCGTATTTCGCAATAGCACAATGACACGATCCATTCATGAATTAGACGTGAAAATTCATTTTAGCAATCGCAGCGACGCATCATTCGCAGCTCGCCTTTCGCCTCGCCTTCGCATTATAATTCACGACAAATTCATATCGCAGGCGAGCTGTGAAATGAATTTGTCGTGAATTATAATTATGAGTTTTGCCAATTTAATTTAGCATTCACAACTCGCCACTCAGTAGCGGCGCGAACGTCGATGCGCTTAGTCATGTATTGGAGGGAGATTGTGGGTTCGTGACGAATTGTCAATTATTGCGTAATCGATGTCTCTTAGCAATAATTAATTTTAACAAGTACTGTTCATTAAATTAATACGAATGGAGTCTTAGCAATTAAATATGATTGCTAACGCTAATATTTCCTACACTAAATTTCCTACTACTACTATATCTAATACTATTCTGACTATTCTTAATGTTAGTCTCGATTGGCACTTTGTGAAACTATTGAAATATTCTTAAATAGTCTTTATTGCAGTTCAAAAATAAAGTAAAACTAAAAATGTTACAAACAATAATGTTGTAGAAAACTGAACTTAACTCAGAATTGGAATTGGAAACTTGTTGCTTAAAAGATATCCACTATCCTGTAAGAGATTGCTTTCTTTATCATCTTGTAAGAGATTTTTTATTGTAGTTAGAAGCGCTCGTGGCCCCGCGGTTTAAGTATTCTGTAAACGATCACTGAGTTACGCAACTTTCACTATGGCTGGTACTCGGATGGGTGACAACTTTGTGGCATTTACATTTGAGAGCGTTTCCGTGCTTCGGAAGGCACGTTAAGCCGTTGGTCCCGGTTGCCAGTAAAATGGCATTCGTTAAGCCTGGTTGAAGGCCTTATGGGCGGCTTAAAAATTTCAACAGCAGGTAGCCACAACCTGCGTCTGTCTATTTCAACACGGCAATGGGCTCACCACCTATTACGTGGGACAGGAATCCATACGGTGAAAAGTGGGCATATAATGTGCCTCTGCCACCCCTTCGGGGATAAGGCGTGATGGATATTTATTTTATTTATTTATTTATAGTTCAAAAATAACGTACGAGGGTGGGTCAATAAGTCCGTGACTTTTTGAACTTCTGACCTCTTTACTGAAAAAGAAACACTGCTCCTGTCAACAGGCATTTGTCAGTCGACTCCTGTCAAAATTTGAACTTACTGCGTCAGTTAGTTTGTGTTTGGCAGCTATTTTTATCAGACTACCCAGCAATCTGAGAAGAAAATGGAAAAAAGTGGATTTCGTGTGCTTATTAAGCATTACTTTTTGCGAAAAAAAACCATTACCGAAACCAAGGCTAAGCTTGATAAATACTATGGGGACTCTGCACCATCGATTTCAATGGTGAAAAAGTGGTTTACTGAGTTTCGTTGTGGCCGTACAAGCACTGAAGATGCCGAACGTCCTGGACGCCCAGTTGAGGTGTCTACACCCGAAACAATCGAAAAAATTCACGATATGGTTTTGGCCGACCGAAGATTGAAAGTGCGAGAGATTGTGGAAGCCATAGGGATCTCGCATGGTTCAGTGGTTTCAATTTTGAATGATCACTTGGGCATGAGAAAGCTTTCCGCAAGATGTGTGCCGCGTTTGCTCACAGTCGACCACAAACGCAATCGTGAAACAACTTCACAGGAGGGTTTGGCGTTGTTTAACCGCAATATGGAGGAGTTTTTTCGCCGTTTTGTAACCGTGGACGAAACGTGGATCCACCACAACACACCAGAGACCAAACAACAGTCAAAACAGTGGGTTTCTAAGGGTGAATCGGCGCCAAAGAAGGCCAAAGTGGGTTTGTCAGCCAATAAAGTCATGGCGACTGTTTTTTGGGATGCACGCGGGATAATCCACATTGACTACCTTCAAAAAGGAAGAACAATCAATGGAGAATATTATGCCAACTTATTAGGCCGATTCAATGACGATTTAAAAAAAAATCGCCCTCATTTGGCCAAGAAAAAAGTTCTTTTCCACCAAGACAATGCAAGGGTGCACACATCTGCAGTTGAAATGGCAAAAATCCATGAATTGGGCTATGAATTGCTCCCTCATCCGCCCTATTCTCCAGATTTGGCTCCGAGTGACTACTTCTTGTTTCCAAACCTGAAGAAATGGCTTGGTGGAAAAAGATTTGACTCGAATGATGAAATCATCTCACAAACAAAGACCTATTTTGAGGACCTCGACAAATCTTATTTTTTGGAAGGGATAAAAAAATTGGAGAAGCGGTGGACAAAGTGTCTAGAGCTCAAGGGAGACTACGTTGAAAAATAAGATGATTTTTTTATCAAAAAAACTGTGTTTTATTCAAAAAGTCACGGACTTATTGACCCGCCCTCGTACATACATGTATGTATGTACTCACATATTGTCACGCCTTTATCCCCGAAGGGGTAGGCAGAGGCATACTATACGTCCACATTTCACCGTATGCATTTTTGCCCCACGTAGAAGGTGGTGAGGCCATTGCCGTGTTGAAATGGACAGTAATATGGCAGTCTTTAAGCCAATTTGAAGGCGGCTTGATAAATTTCAACAGCAGGTAGCCACAACCTGTATCTGTCTATTTCAAGACAGCAGTGGGCTCACCACCTATTAAATGGGATAGGAATGCACACTGTGAAAAGTGGGCGTATGCCTCTGCTATGCCTTCGGGGTTAACGGCGTGATTGATAAACTAAATATTAGCATTTTGCTCTGGTTCGAACTAATAGCATGATTGTTTTTGTGGTTTTAGTGCGGCTACATATCAGTCAGGCGTGTAGGTACCTACCTGCGTTTTCCTTATATCATCTAACTAATACATTAGACTATCTAATTAGTTAGATGGTCTTAAGACGTGAATAGAATCACGTCTTAGACCATCTAACTAATTAGATGGTATAATATGAAGTATGAAGCGATTGAGGAATCTGCAAGAAGCGTAAAGCCTGGCGTCCTCTCTGACTACAACGTCAGGGATACAGCGTGAAGATAGTTAGTTAGTCTAAGACGTCAGATCATAAACCATTGATAGGGTTACCATTGAAGTTGACGACGTATTCTTCTAAAATGTTTGAGAGTTAATACAATTTATAACAGCATTTTTCATTTTATATTTATTTAGGGTTTTCTTTATTAATGGAATATTTTAATCCCTTTTACCTTTAACTACTCTTAAAAACTGGTATAAGAGTTACTGCGGGTACTTCTTGACTATCAGAGTATCTAACTATTTCTGGTGTTGATTTTGCTAGAATCCTTTGTATATTACCTATCTGTAGGAATAATAAGAAAAAAAAACGAACTATCTTCACGCTGTATTTGTCTTTTTTGTTTTATTGTAACGTTACAAAAGAAATTGCTTTCAATAAATTGAAAAATAACCTCAAATATAACAGAAACGTTCGTGACTCTAGTGTTCTGTAAATGATTACTGCGTTAAGCAACTTTCACTAAGGATGGTCCTCGAATGGGTGACCACTTTGTGATATTTACATTTACGAGCGTTTCCGTGCTTCGGAAGGCACGTTATGCCATTGGTCCCGGTCGCCAGTAAAATGGTCGCCAGTAAATTTTCCTCATTCATGTATACTTCTTTCGCTTCTTGAAGATTCATCAATCGCTTCATACACGCACTTTTGGGTATTCGAGTACTGAAGACTTCTCAGTTTTTGAGCAATCTGCTCACGTGGTCTTCATATGTACCTAAGTCTCAGCCTACCCTGACTCCTTCCCCTCTACTTTCGCCAAATATACATTCTTCGTTAATCGTTTCTCACTCATTCGTTGGACGTGTCCAAACCAACGGAGCACGCCCAATTTCAGCTTAACGCTGACACTTTAATTCAGACCTGCCATATTGCGTATCACTTCATTACGTATTCGGTCGGTCAAAGTTACGCCGAACAAGTATCGAAGAGATCGCATCTCAAAAAAAATCACTTTACTTTTATGCATCTGCTGACATACATAATAAGAATAATATATAATAGGAATAATACATTCTTATCGTAATAAAGTCGGTACTACTAACTCGTACGCCGTCTTAGAAACTGATTATCGTCTTAGAATTGACTCTCTTTTCGTGCGCTTCTTGATACATTCCATCAAATATATGAGAGGATACATGACATCTCCCTGAACTCCACACGAGGTACAATTGGTGCTGTCCGATTCTTTTATTAGACTTTCGGAAACGAGGTTATCCATAAGAGAACTAAGACTGATGACATAGCTCATAGAGTTTAATTATCTGCCTCTTTTTGTCAAAGAACTGACGGTCGATAGAGCTGACGAGTTCTGGACTTGGCAAATGTAGGACCATAAAGAGTTGGAACTTTCTACCTGCGCACGTGTTTTCTTCCTTATACTTTCCTGGGGTCTATACGAGAGTCGTGATAAAGCATTTTTCTAGGGCGTCAACCTGTGGGCCGCTAAAGAAGCCTTTCTGACTGTGATACGACCCTCACCACCAAAACAGCAAGCAGGGCTCAAACGTGTCAAAAAAAGCTCCCCAACTAGATGAACCGACAACCTAGATAAAATCATGGAGGGACTGGATTCTGAAATCGCAGTTCATTGCTGCTTACACATAAGCAGCAATGAACTGCGATAGGCTGTCTGGTGTCCTAAGTAGTATTTTCTCTCTTTTGATCTGCTATAGTGATAGCAGCGTATTCTGAACACTTTTCAGATTTCTTTTATCGCCTTTTGTCCCGGTTGCCAGTAACATGTCAGTCGTTAAGCCAAGTTGAAGTCCTTATGGTCGGCTTAAAAATTTCAACAAGAGGTAGCCAAAACTTGCGCCTGTCCATTTTTAACAGAATTTTACTATTACGCGTTACGTGGGACAAGAAATAAAAATGCATTGGGAAAAATATGGCTCTGAGTACCCCATCAGGGATAAAGGCGTGTCTCATTGACACAGACACAGGGTTTCATCTGTTTATATAATTTTAATTATTTTTTACATCTTCGAATCTTAGGACCTAAAAATCTGGACGCAAATAAATCTCACATGGTAATATTATTCATTATTTTATTATTTAAAAGGAAATAATTATTTATAATACAAAAACTAGCAAGTAAAATACTAGTAAAGTTGAAGTACTTAATTTAGAGATTTCTAATAAATAGTTTATCATATTTACTAAGTAATTGGTTCTGTGTCGTAAATTGAAGAAGCGCTGTATTAAACTGCGTAGTCTAAGGTTAGTCCTTAGATGGGTGATCGTTTGTGTCATTTCCATTTACGGGCGTGTTTGCGCTTCGAAGTCCGTTTCTAACATGTCAAGAACCAATGTGTTGCTTGCGCTCAAAATACAACTGGTAAAATGTTGGCGTATGTCTGTGCCTACCCATTCGGAGAAAAGGGCTTTTATTTTGTCGTGAAATGTCTTGTTTTCTTGTCGTAAAAATAAAAAAAAAATTTCTGGAATCAAATATTCCAGAAAATAATATATAAAACATCTACGATTTTTATACATTCAAGTAAATTAAGAAAAATAAACTTCAATTTACCTTAACTTAAATTGTAACTTAAAAACAATGAAATATTTAACACAAATCTAGTTTTAGCACCAATTGACGACATGCTATTTATACGAATATTTAAAAATGCGAATTATTTATACGACATGCTATTGAAGTTCATAATAATATATAATGAAAAAAAAAATAAAAAGACAAGAAAATGGTCAACAAAGATCTCGTATATCACAATCCATATAAATCTTACAAAAACTTCTAACATAAGTAAGCCAGAGGAATATTTGATTGAGAAAAAAATTATTGAGAGAAAGGTATCAATGTAAAAATAACAAAAAATGTATCAACCTTTATGGAGACGGAAAAAGATGACATATTTAAAATAAATAACAGTAGAGAAAGTAAACCAGGTATGATACATATTTATTTATCAAATGAAGGACAATCTAATGATCTTATACAAAATTTCACAACTGGCTCTGAAAAGGTAGATTTGATTGCTATAGTATCTAATCTTTTTGATGTACTTAGAAACATTTAATGATTTTTTGGCAGTTCTTTAGTGTTTTCTTACACTAAAGAAATGCTTGAGTAAACGTGGAAGCGCTTCCGCGAGCAAAAATACCTTAAGTATTTTCTTCTTTATTGTTTCAGTCATCTACAATATTCACTTAAGAGATACGAGCTATATCATCGTGTCATGTAAAATGACCAACTATAAACTCAAATAAAACAAAGTTTTTATTTAAAAAAATTCAAAACATGGAACCCCTGAAATGTGATTAATTTTATTTTTGCGACTTTTATCAGGCTTTCGCCACATAATGTTGTCCAATTTTTACAAATTCATTTTTGGCATTCGGGTCTAATTAAAAACATTCAGTCAACTCGTGACCACGGTTATTGTAATATAACCGAAACGTCGTCGTAAGTTCAATATTGTCTTTAATTTAAGACATAATTTATATTTGAAATAAGACATAATTTCAGAAAATATTGGTTCTTTTTAAGAATATTTGAAAAAATATATTTTTTTATTGATATTTACTTTATGTAAGGAGTACTATAGCACCTACTACAGTTTGCCTTACACAGTATTTTAGCTCGGAGATGCATCTTAAACGTTTCTACGTACGATGGTATGTATATGTTTATATACTATCACATTAATCTAGTCTACGACCCAATCGTCGTACGGTATCTGTTGTAGAATTCTGTCTAGAAACCGTGACATCTTCTCCGCTAGATCTCTCTTCAGTTCTGGCTTCATTTCCTTTAGTAGCTCTTGAGCGTTTGTGTTTATGAACAAGTTTAGCGCTGCCTCTGTTGGGAGAAAATGGAGTTATTAATTTTATTGGTTCTCATAAAAAAAAAAACATGATAAGTTACTCGAAATAACTACGAAATTCGTGGGACCCAAGATTCAGCCCTCAAGGAGACCTCTTGTGATTCAAGCTCCATCCTAAATATTAACTTATCACAATTTAAAATTTAGACTCTTGGAAAATATATTAACAGAAGGAACAGTTTACGTATAAATTCAATATTTCCAGTATGTGTACATCATAAGATATTATGTTAGGCATATCTGAAAGTAATTATCGAAACTATAGAAGTGTAGATACAGTAGGGAAAGTGACTTTCTACGACATTCATGACTCTAGTTCACGGATATAAAAAAGTAAACGTGATGCTGCAAATGTCTGTTTGTGATTTTTCAAGACTTGTCTCAATCCTTGCAGAGGTACCTACAAAAACTCTGTCAAACCGCTGCTATTGCCATAGATAAGGATCCCTCAATTGAACACATATCCATAAACGTGCGTCCATTTTCACACACCAATTTTCCATTTATTCAACACCGGATAACAGCTCAACGGCTGATGTTAGGTTTATACAGTCTTTATAATGTAATGCAGACTGCAGTACATGAACTTTAATAGCTTAAGTCAGGATTGAGACACGTACTTAAACTCATCTTCACAGATCCTGCTTTCTTGACATCCTGCAAATGATATTGAATTGTAGTACTTACGCAATACAGAGTTTGAGTTCTGTAGGTTTTCGACACCCATCTGTATGTCCTTGACGGAGAAGTCAAGTTTGAGCTGCTTAAGCTTCAGGTAGGTGCGCCCGTCGCGTTCGTAAGGCTCGCCGCGGAAATAAACTTTAGCTTTCACACCATCTGAAATCGACATAAAAATGTCTTACTATTCGAGAAAAAGAAAAGATGTCTTCCTGGCAAAGCTCACTCAGCGATTTTCAGGCTATGGTGTTATTTTTTGGGCTTTGTTGCCTCAATTTAATGGCAATTACATACTATTATTGATTTGATAAGTTTACGCGGTGATTCCCCCTGAATTTATGTTTGAAACAGTCTGCTGGGGCGTCATGGCGATTGTGAGAGGAATCGCCGGATTTTTCGGACATTGTCGACTAAAGATAGCTTTCTACACTTATTCCGAAGTCCTCGAGGTGAACTGAGAGGCTCTTTATGGTCAAACCATTATAAATGATAATGAGGTAGAGGGGACTGATTGCCATGCTTCACGATTCATGCATAATTTTATCGTTTCCTGCTGCAGATTTATTCATGGTTTTATGCATGCTTATCTGAATACCCGCGTACTTTTGACCTTTTCGTTTTGAGCAATTTGCTTAAGTGGACTCGTATGCCTTGGTCTACACTGATACAATAACTGAATAATCAATACAATACTGAAAGCGTTGCCGGAATCTGCCAAAATATTGCGCACGTCACGTCGGTATATGGCTCGTCCGTTAAAGGGTTATAAGGTCAAACGGTAAACGGTCTAACACTATCGAAAAATGGTCAAATAAAATTTGTTCAATAAAAAAAAATCTTTCTATAACAGTCCACTGCTGGACGTAGGCCTCTCCCAATTTCCGCAAATTAGATAGGTAATTGTCTGCATTACATTGATCGCAATCCATTATGGAATGGATTTTCGCCCTAAATGGAAACCTAGTTCTTTAAGAGTTCCAAGTTCTTAATGTCTTGAATACCTTCGAACCTTTTATCAGCTTGTTTCTAAGTGAATAATTTAAAATAAAAATGAAAGTCCACATACCGTATTCGCCCCAATAGTCGCCGCCTCCGCTCGCTCGCACAAGTAGCAGTACTCCGGAGGAACGGTAGCGAGCGCGGACACTGATGTGTGGCCCGAACAGGGTCAGTTGGAACTGGTGCGTCTCCAGGTCAGACCTGCGACCGTTTATATGTTAGTATAATCAAGCCCAATCTAGAACGATAAACGTAATAGATGAAGGCGAATTTATATACCATGTGGTAGAGGTTGTATAGCTTAGGTCACCTACATATTATAAAACTAGCTGACCCGCTCGTCTTTGCCCGTGACATACTTCAAACCCCGTGGGACCCATTTGTTTATTAATTTTATGATATTGTATGAACATTTTCCAAATTAGTTGATTACTTCTCCGCTCTCCAGTACGCCCGCACGGCTCAGTCAAATTAAGATTACACGAAATTAATTTCTTTGCGCATTGTTGTTGTGATTTTTCTATATATCCTTAGATATTCCTTTAATTTTCAAGGTGCAAAGGGACAATATAAACTTCCTGAAATGCTGAAGCCAACTAACGTATTAAAATTGATAGGGATTAATAACGCATGTGTGTAAATAGCCTTTAAATTACAGGTTTATAATTACTGGTTTTTTAAAATATTAAAATGGATTTAGTATGTTATCGTTAAGAGATTGACATATATACTGTTGCAGATTTTTTTTGTAGACCTCTATTTAGATTAGATATGGGCGTCGATGCCTATACTGCCGGCGGCGGCCCGCCGATGTTTTGATATCGGTGGCGGCGGCGTCGGCGGCGTGACCTTCATTTCACAACAACCTTAATTTTAATAAAATAATATTTTACGTATAATTAAGGATTTAGAGATTTGGGAGTGAAGAGTAGAAGTGGACACGCCGCCATCGCTGCCAGCACTTCCGAGGGCTGCAATTCTACTCCGTCACGAATGCCACCAGGGCCACTAGGGCTAGGGCCTTCCTCTAAGGCATCGCGCACCAGTTCGTACCATATGGCGCGAGAAGTGAGAGCCAGAGCAGCGTACTGAAGAACCAACCTTTCGGCCCGAAACGGCGGCATGTGGAAACGGAGTTTAGGTGTGTGGAATCTTAGGGGTGGAATGGAAGATAGATGAATTAATTGTAATTAGATGTAGTGTGCTTGATAGAGACCAAGTGCAAGGACAGAGCTGCACTGGACTATCACAGTAAGTATGGCAGTCCTTGCAATTGGCGTACAGAATAAATAAATAAATATCCATCACGCCTTATCCCCGAAGGGGTGGCAGAGGCATATTATATGCCCACTTTTCACCGTGTGGATTCCTGTCCCACGTAATAGGTGGTGAGCCCATTGCCGTGTTGAAAATGGACAGACGCAGGTTGTGGCTACCTGCTGTTGAAATTTTTCAAGCCGCCCATAAGGCATTCAACCAGGCTTAACGACTGCCATTTTACTGGCAACCGGGACCAACGGCTTAACGTGCCTTCCGAATCACGGAAACGCTCGCAAATGTAAATGCCACAAAGTGGTCACCCATCCGAGGACCAGCCATAGTCAAAGTTGAGTACCTCAGTGATCGTTTACAGAACACTGAGACCGCGGGGCCACGAGCGCTTATATAGACACCAAGTGCAAGGACAGACATGTGCTAGAGCTGCACTGGACTATCACAGTAAGTATGGCAGTCCTTGCAATTGGCGTACAGTATGTCAGATTATAAACTGGTTGTCCCAAAAATCATTTAAAACTGGTTTTCATGGTGGTATGTCGAAAAGAAGCAAGATAGTCTATTTCTAAATGATAGCTGACTCCGGGTTTCGAAAAGGCTTTAGTACCGTAGAGCACATCCATACTGTTCGGCAGTTGGTACCGAAGACAAAAGAGTACAATCAGCCATCTGTGTAAGGCTTTTGTGTTCTACGAGAAACCTTTCGACTCCTGGGCCGTCCTGGATGCTCTGCGGCGATGTTATGTTGGTTGGCGGCAAATCAAGGTATTAAGATGCTTGTACGACATCACTATCATGGCAGTTCAGCTTCAATATCAAAAGACCAACCTTTTGAGCTGCGTAGAGTGGTGTAACAGGGTGATGTAATATCTACCAAGCTCTTCACCAACGCGCTTGAGGATGTCTATATATATATATATATATATAAACGGCGAAAGCATCTCACACTTTCGGTCTGCCGACGGCATCGTTATAGTAGCGGAAACGCTGTAACAGTTGAGTGGGATGCTGCACAGTCCCGACGTGTTGTGATTTGTCAAGATTATGTTTAATAAGCACGCAACGACGGTTTCAATATACGTCAAAGGATCGAGACTAGGAATTGTGCAAGAATACCTTGGGCAAGTTATCCAACTTGGCAAAAAGAACCTGTAAAAGGAAATTGCCAAAAGGATACGCTCGACCCGAGCAACATTCAGGTCTGCGTCAGGTTTTTTATTAGCCTATACTGCAACGCCTGAAGACAAAGTTTGTACTACAGGTTGCCGAAACGTGGACACTTACGGTGGGGCTTGTTCATGCCATATGATGCACAATAAACTATGGAGTTAGCTATGCTTCAAGTGTCTAAAGGATAAACTCCGTAACGAGGTTATTCGTCAGAGCACTAGGTTGGTCGATATAGCTGGCAGAGTACGTACGTTAAAGTGGCAATGAGTTGGCCAGATCTGTAGAAGAACCGATGGCCAATTCACTCAAACGAGCCTTTGGTTCGGTTACAAAGTTTGGTTAAACTGACGGTAAGGCTCATGAAAGCTTTTGCAGTTTCGCATTGTTTAAACAGAGCCCCACCACTCGTACTCGGCGCGCCTATACACGTCTATAGACGGCGGCGGCGGCGCGGCTAAATCGGTGCGGCGGCGGCGCGTCGGCGCGGCGCTCATATCTAATTTAAATACATAATTTCACTATACATTATTTTATTATATCTCAAAGGGTTTAGGCAGCGTTTTCGTTGAAAGCTCCCAGATGTTTTACTTTTTACCGACACCACAGCAAATATCGTTATATTTTAGCCAATGTATACAAAAACACGAAAAAATACAAATTATTTACTCAAACATTTATATACACATATACATAATGTCTACTAAAAATTGCATACTGGTTCCAACAGAACTTTCTATGTGTGTACTTTTTTCAAATCCAATTTGTAGTTTTAGGTGGTTTCTGGTTTTCATCGAAATTGCCTTTTATTTATTTCAGATATCATGCTTCATTGTAACTGCTTAAGATCTAAACAATCGATTATCAAATAAAAATAAAGCAAGTTTTATTCTTTGACTTTAGTACTAGTATTATTTTAAATCTATTAAAGCAGGTATTCTTTTCATCAAAATTGGTGACATGGTTCCTTAGAAGAGATCTTTTTATATCTTATAGTTTCAGAAGTTGTCCATACTGACCATTTTAAATGGACCACCCTGCATAGTTAGAAGCAGCAAAACATGAGGATAAAGTCATCACCAATAAATTTTCGTCTAGTTTTAAATCATGTGATCGAGAATTGTGGCCTTGTAACTTAGGATTGGTACCTACTATGTTATGTGTACACTTATAAGGTCGCCTAAAATACACAAAATTATATGTATTGTGAATATATGGCTCATATTTGGTTTGCTCTTTAACACTGTAATACATGTTGTAAACACTTTCATTGTATTACCATCAGGTACGTTTTACATTCTTTTCAAAACGTTAACCCTGTACTGACTCGTTCGTTTGAAGTCATCGAATGGGCCAAAAAAAGTCTTTGTCTTCTTGACCCTCGTAAATATTGTGCGTTTGTGAATGGTGAACGTGCACTGAATATATTATAAAGTGACTAATGTTTTCTCTTTTAATACTGGTTATCACTTCTTTTGTTATATTTAAGAAAATTTGCTAAGGCTCAGTTTATGTTTGGTGATTTCAATCAAATTTATGATATTTCGGGTCTTATTCGACGTATTATATTATTAGGTACAAAGCGGGTAGTTGGAAAATAGCACTCGCGCATCAAAGAGGCGACGCTGAATTCATCAGTCAACCCTTGACCACGGGT
Organism: Thumatha senex; assembly: GCA_948477245.1. Taxonomy (NCBI): domain Eukaryota; kingdom Metazoa; phylum Arthropoda; class Insecta; order Lepidoptera; family Erebidae; genus Thumatha; species Thumatha senex. The sequence goes on from OX419726.1 coordinate 25,548,718, forward strand.
GGTGTATTCCGGTCGAAACGTCGGGAAGTATAAGGTAGGCTTTGTACCTAATAATATACGTCGCGAATAAGACCCGAAATATCTTAAATATGATTTCAATGAAGTCATATGGAAAATGAAGAGTGCTTACTAAGCTCTGGGTGTTTATTAATCACGCCTTTTTCTTCAAAGGAGTTGCACAGGCATATTTTACGCCCACATTTAACCGTGTGCATTCCTGTCCCAAGTAATAGATGGTGGATTGGTGATCAAATAGACAGACGAAGGTTGTGGCCACCTGATGATAAATTTTTTAGCCCATAAGGCCTTCTACTAAGCTTAACGATTGCCATGTTACTGGCAGCCTGGGTAAACAGCCAGAGCGATCTAATTGTACTCAGCTCTAGAATTTGTCAAATCCAGTATTACAAAAGTAAGCACAGTAACATAAACAAAAATCTTGTCTACTACAGATTCTAGACATTCTGCGATGATGAGCATCGATGAAGTGGTGCTGATGAGCAAGGACTCCTGCCAAAATTTTTTTTCATCGTCTTTTATTAGTCAAATGATAGTAAAGCTGAGGACAGGCCCCAAAACCACCACAGATCGATAGGTGTTATATGGCACCGGCATATAGCAGTTTCTCTCGAATTTGAAGTTGTTGTGTCGTACACCTTGTGGGACCACGATCAAGAATAGATCTCTACTCAAGAACTTTCTTGAGTAGAGATCTTGATCTACTTATCACCCACCATTTTCAACCGATGAAAAAACGGAGCAGGTTATACGAGTACATGTGTCCTAAGGCTATGTGCTGCAGCTCGCTTTTAATTAACTATTCACAGCAGGTTTTAATCGTTTATTGCCCGTGATAAACCTGCGTGGTTCACCTGGGTGGACCACGGGCAATTATTTTTGCCCGTGGATTACCAGTAATGTATGAAAATAAGACATTTAGTAAATCTGATAAAAACTTAGGAAGACCTTGACTCCGAGTTTGTGACATTTAAATGGGCAATTTTGCGAAACTAACCTCATAAGTGCTTTGTTGTACTTGTAACAAATTAACCTATACTTGACCTGCGATCTAAAATGAGGGCAGACGTATATTCTGGAGGACGATGATATTTTAAAATACTGATTAAAAAACCGGACAAGTGCGAATTGGGCTCGCTCACCGAGGGTTCCGTAAAAAATATGTTTTTTTTTGTGTTATAAACGGCTTTAACTTTTTTTTTACTTTAAATTAAAAGTTTAAATTATTCCCATTTTCAAGGGACCGTAGATCTAACTACATATAAGTACACATGTATTTCATGTTATTCGGGTCTTTTTCGCGTAATATTTTAGCTTTTTCTCACCTTTCTCTTCTCTCTCTTGTTTCTCATGAATCTACTCGTGACCACGGCTGTCGAGAGGTGAGAAAAAGTTAAAATATTACGCGAAAAAGACCCGAATAACATAAAATGCATAGTATAAGTCGTGTGTGTTTAAAAACATTATAAGTACATAGTTATAATTTCTAACTCGATACCTTCACGCGTTCTTGGTATAAAGGGTCTTGATAGACAGACTGACAGTCCATCTGTCAGTCTGTCTATCAAGGCCCTGATATATTTATCTATAGACTAGCTGTTGAGCGCGTGGAAACGATTTTGATTACCCTTAAATTCGTCCTCATTGTTCCCGTATTTAGTATGTTAAAAAAATATCGTTGATGCTGTCCGCGACTTGGGTTAAAATTGGCTTTAATTTTTGAGAATTCTCGTAACTTCAACTATAGAAAATTTCTCATTATATATTTGCGTAGTTTAAAGAAACAGCATAGAAGACAATTGTTATGTTATTTACTGCAATGCTTCTATGTACTCTATATTAGATATACATTAAATTGTCGATGTAGTAACAACACGAGGTACCAACACGCAACAGAGGTGGCTCTATACACTTATAGCTAATCGTGTGAAAAGTAGCTAACACATACGATACACATCACCTTTCAGCTTAGGGCCCAGACTTTATTAATCTAGGCTCGCTTCAAACTAAATGTTCGTCCGATATACATATAAACCGATATACACCTCACACTACTTTTCACATGGCATGACCTTATTGCCAAACACGGAGAAGTCTACGCTTGAGTGTGCGTGGCGTGGGACCGGCCAGTGGTGTCCCTAGCACTTCGTTGCCCGTTCTCTACCTCTCTGATCTCAGCTATCCCTATCCATCCCGTCAAGAGCGGGACGTGGGCGGTAATGCTACTTAAGGAGTTTGTGGAGGGAGAGGAGAGGGGCGTCCATCAGGCCTCCAAACAAACCTCTTATCCCGGTTTGTCCTTTTGCTATATCACAGTGAATAAATCTCTGGTTATTAGACTTCGCGCACGACCGCTGCGTAGGGAGCCGACCTCGTGTCTGAGCCGCGCGGATACCTTAATCATAGACAGTATCTCCATATGAAAATCAAGGATTACCGTGTTACAAGAGAAAAAATACGGTGTTTACAGACTAAATTACGGTAGATCGATCATAAGTATACCGTGTAAATTAAGGTGCAATTTTTCAAAGAAAAAAATCTAAATTATTAAGGCAATTAACCCCAAATATATATGTTTTATTAATTAAAAAAGGGGAAATTTAAACATAATATCGTTAAGTTTATCATACAGTGTTACAGTATTCTACGCGTCTCAGTCATTTCTTTCCATAACTTTAAAAATATTAACAACAAGCAACATCATTAGTCCATCACACTTACTTCGATTTTAATAATAATACATTTCACTTGGAATGTCACGTACAAATAAGGTCGAAAATAGATTACCAAGGGAAGGTTAAGTAAATTTGATGTAACAGATACACTCAGACCTTCGGTTTGCGTGGATTCCTAACAGCGAAAAATAGTGTTGCCGTTACAAAAGATGTTAGGTAGAGTGAAATTCGTTATTTAAGCAGTAAGTCTAATAGATATATGATGAAATATTAACAAAAAGTTCAAAATTGTAATTACGGTGATATACGACACGGAAATACGGTTCTTACTTTGACGGTAGATTACTACCAGATTACGGTGCATCTACGGTAATTACCGTGTACCTGGAGACACTTTCATAGATCTAAACTCCCCTCCCGCACGCCACTCCACCCTCGCCTTGGTGACGCCCACTTCGCAACGGGCCGAAACGTCCAATTTTAATCATTCAAAGACGAAATATTATTTACATAAACTGTACTTAGTGATGAATTAATTTATTTTGATAAGGATTAATAGCATGAGTAAAATAAACGCACTAAAAAAATTCAAGATGTTTAATTAAAAAAATAGATTTTGTGCCTCTCTCGACATAGATAGTATAGTGTGTTGCGGACTTTTTTGTAGATATTTATAAGATCTACAATTAATTAGAACATTTTATGGATCTATCGTTTATAGTTTAGGCAGTGTACGCAAAATAAGTAACTTTTCTGGTTGATTTTTTACACCTTGTGTCCGAAAAACCCAAATATCTTACAAAACCCTTTGTTTTTTCAAAATAAAATATAGCCTATGTTACTCATGGATAATGTAGCTTTCAAATGGTGAAAGATTTTTTAAAATCGGTCCCGCAGTTTTTGGGCCTATTCATTACAAACAAACAAACAAAGTTTTCCTCTTTATAATATTAGTGTAGATAGGATGGACAACAAAGGGATCCTATAAAAAAAAGTCATTGGAAAATTGAATTAGCATTTAATTTTTAAATTTGCTAGGGTGATTGTGATTTTCAGCCCCGTCCATTTTCACGCAGCACAATCTAGACCAAACTAAGTTATAAGCTTGTGCTATGGGATCTACACAACTGATAAAGAAACTTAAATATTTTAAAATACATACCTACATATATTTTAAATAGGAAACACCCAAATTCCGAAACAAACATTTATGGTATCCATTTTTTCCTTTTGCGGCACGGAACCCTAAAATATCACTCCATTGCACGTCTGACATTGACTGAATCGTCGAAGGATATCTACAAAGGGCTGTAAAGAAAAATTGAATTTAATCTTACCTGACATTAGTAATAGTCATATTAGAAGCGCCAGTTGCTTGAATATTGTTGAAGCTCGCGCGGTACCCGTCTGGGCCACCTCCCAAAGCGATGCTCAACTCGCCTATTTGCATTGGTTCAGCCTGTAAAAATAGCACCAAACCATTGGACATATTTTCTTCTTATATTACGGTATAAAGTCCATCTCCCCTGATAGTCTTTGACAGGGTTAAATAATAAATAAATAAATATCCATCACGCCTTATCCCCGAAGGGGTGGCAGAGGCATATTATATGCCCACTTTTCACCGTGTGGATTCCTGTCCCACGTAATAGGTGGTGAGCCCATTGCCGTGTTGAAATAGACAGACGCAGGTTGTGGCTACCTGCTGTTGAAATTTATTAAGCCGCCTATAAGGCCTTCAACCAGGCTTAACGACTGCCATTTTACTGGCAACCGGGACCAACGGCTTAACGTGCCTTCCGAAGCACGGAAACGCTCGCAAATGTAAATGCCACAAAGTGGTCACCCATCCGACGACCAGCCATAGTGAAAGTTGCGTACCGCAGTGATCGTTTTACTGAACACTGAGACCGCGGGGCCACGAGCGCTTCTTGACAGGGTTAGTTGAAGATAATGTTAATACTACCAAGCTGGTGCAGTAAAGTGATGGGTTTGACGAATTTATATCGTATGTGGCCAAGTAGATTTAAATATATTGCCAAAAAGAGATATTTTAGATTCTCACCAGAATTAGATACTGACTGACTGTTTTTCTTTGTAAACCTAATCTTCCTGGTCACCTGCTTTGCAAACGAGGGAAACGGAGTTCCTTTCTTTCCAACTCCCTAAATTTAACTTGTATACTTGTATACATTTCAACGCGACAGCCAAGACACTTTAAGTTCTCTTTTGATATTAGCGAGTTCAGTGTAACTATTCTTGTCTTAGTCGGATCCTGGTTTACAAGAAGCTACATTTACAACTTTCGTTTTAAAAAAAATATTGTTGTACCCTAAAGCAATAGGTTACTTTGAATCTTGTTAGGTAGGTATAAGTTGAACTTCTCAAACGGCTTGTTACTAGTCATGTGCAGTCAGGCATTGAAGATTTTAAAAGAGATAATATTTTCGCCAGCTCAATAATTCTTTGGCGGTTTCCTATTTAGGAATGTGCATCGAAGTGAAATATTTTATTGTGTGTTTCTTCTACAAATTACGTTGCGTTACGTGTGATTTTACATGTGACTGATTAAATACAAATTTTTCATAAAAAAAACAAAAGAGACATATTTTGGAGTGCTTGCTAAATTATTAGTGTACAAATAACTATTTTCGTAAATGGTATTATATATTATATGGTAAATAATAATTATATGTTTACCACAGAAGACATACTATATGAATTATGCGGGCATAGCGTCGTCGGTTATAATAAGGTAAATGTAACGATGCCATCTGTCGAAGAGCAGAGGAGTTATTTTTTTGTAATTCAGCGCCATCTGAACAACGTTGAATAAATGAATATTAGCGTCCACATTTTTTACTAGGTGACCCCCACGGCTTCACCCGTGACATACTTCGGTCTCCCGTCGCACCTATTAAATCCCGTCTCTTATAAATTCTACAATAATGCATAAAAAATAGCTGAGAATTATCTGAGAATGCATCTCCATAATCATCCATCCAACCATCTCCATAAATGGGTTTTTCTTTTTTTTTTTCTATTTCTAGGTTGAAAAGTAAAATGGCAATAATTCTCACTGCTCTCACAATAATGTCTCCTTCATTGGCCGAAATAACGTAGAAATAATATTGTGGGACACTTTTCATGTGTGCTATGGGATCTAGACACCTGATAAACATACTTATATATTTCTAAATACATATGTGTTATACATAATAGCGGACTCTGAGCCCTAAATATAGGCTAGCAACGGTGGTAAAGCTTAGACTAGTGGTTTTGTGAACCGTAGACTTAAGAGTAAATTGAGGAAAATGGCTAAACATTTCTCCATTTCCCCTCCCCTGCCTCCATTTCCCCCCACCCCCGATCGAAAAAACCCCCTTGCTAAAAGTTTATTGGATATTGGATCAAGGATTGTCCATGCCAAGTTGCATGCAAATCCGATGAAAAATACGACCTGTAGACTGAATGGACGGACGAACGGTCGGACATCAATAGCATTTTTCCCGTACCAGTGGACTTTAAAACAATTATGTAGAAGAACATACCTCTTCGATGCCCAGTTCTGGTGCACCGCCCTTCATATAATCGATGAGAGAGTTGAAGTTTCTTAACAGGCAAGCGTCCACGTTGGGGTCCCGTTTAGAACACCGTCCCCCGAACATACCTGTTGATAATAATGAACTTAAGTCAGAAGAGTCATGGCTGTGGCTGTGGTCATACTCTTAAATGACGATTAAAATATAGTGAAGAATTTTAACTTGTTTCGGTATGGTTCCGATAGTCTAGTGGCCAGAACATTGCCCTGGTTAGGCAAAGGTCACGTCTTCAAACCCCGTCTCGAACCTAGTTGTCTTTTTTCACTTTAATCAAATATTTTTGTAAAAGTTAGTGGAGTTGAGTGGAGTCCATCGTATTATTGTTTAAAAACGGTTATAACACAGTCTTGTGCATCTTTAGTCTGCGATTAAATAACTCAGAGTTGCAAGAAGAGGGCAACACTTGTGCTACTTTTACTCATCAATCAATCAATCCAGCCTATATCAGTCCACTGCTGGACGTAGGCCTCTCCCAATTTACGCCATAATACACGGTCCTGCGCCTTCCGCATCCAGTCCCTCCCTGCAACCTTTTCCAGGTCATCGGTCCACCTGGCAGGAGGTCGTCCTACCGTACGTTTGCCGAGTCGCGGTCTCCACTCCAGAACTCGTTTGCTCCATCGGCCATCGGTTCTTCTACAGATGTGGCCAGCCCATTGCCACTTTAGCGTGCTTACTCTACGAGCTATGTCGACCACCCTGGTTCTCTGACAGATAACCTCATTTCGGAGTTTATCCCTCAAAGACACCCCCAGCATAGCACGCTCCATAGCCCGCTGTGCAACCTTGAGGGCATGGACTAGCCCCACCGTGAGCGTCCACGTCTCGGCACCGTAAGTCATAACCGGTAGAACGCACTGGTTATACACCTTCGTCTTCAGGCATTGAGGTATAGGCGAATAGAAAACTCGACGCAGTTTGCTGAACGCTGCCCAGCCCAAGCGAATCCTTCTTGTGATTTCCTTTTCCAGGTTCTTTTTGCCTAGTTGGATAACCTGCCCTAGGTAGTTATATTCCTGGACAACTTCGAGTCTCGATCTTTCGACGTATATTGGTCCCGGCGTGACATGCTCATTGACTCCTTGGTTTTATCCAAGTTCATGCCGAGACCAACACGTCGAGACGCTCCGCATAGACTGTGCAGCATCATATTTTTTATTCCTACTAAAGCGTTCCAATTTTATCGATAGAGAAACGATCCGATAAACAAGAATATTAGAAAACATATATTAGAAAGTGTACAAAAAAATATTTTAGTGTATTTTTATGATTTCCAACTATATTCACTTATGTACACTTTCATAGGTCATCGTTTGATATTAGTATTCAGGTTGCGTAAATCCAATAACGGTAGCCAGATATGCATGGTGAAAATAATACGTGCCAATAGATCCATACAATAGGAACCTTAGATACAGAGAAGCCTTGGAATTCACTGAGTGAGAGTTAATAACGTTTTTGGTCGTTGGCGTGATCACATAATATACCTGTTCAATTATAATTAAAAATATAATATTTCAATATGAGTATTTTATGTAGCGTATTTCAAGATGGTAGGTTATGTCTGAAGCTAAATGTGATAAAAACCGAGTACTTGGTCAGTATTAGAGATATTGGTGAATTACTACGGCAGGGTCAATAGTACCATAGATAATATAAATAATAATACGGACCAGGTTTATTTAACCTAATTACTACTAATCGATAGGATTTCAAATCGGGGTCGGGTCGCTGCTGCCGAGTTGAGAATAAAAAAAAAAGTTCATATATATTAAAAACAGGTTTTAAACCATTTCATGAATTACTTACGATCTTTTAGGTTGCATAAACATTAAAAAGCAGATTGACGGCCATCACGGCTGGGTATAGTTCTCCTAGCAAAGGATTTGTTTAGAGATTTCCTTCTCTAAAAAGGGTGGTCCTTAGTCACTTTGTTACAACATACAAGGATTGAATCGGGGTAGTGACATTTGTACTCTACTAACACCACACGGACGCACAGTAACAGCATTAGTCGTAACAGTAATAATAAATTAAATTTAAAGTTTAAAAAATTCCCGACCCAAAAACCTAAGTTCGCTTAAAAAAGTAAAAAATAATAAAAGAAACTCAATCTTAAGGTACCTGAGTATGTTTTATAATTTTTATAAAAAAATACGTCGCGTTGGGGGACTGCTACATACCTAATAATTTAATTACAAATAGTCGAACTTAACCTAACTAATAATAAACTGCATAGGCTAATGTGATACTTAGGCCATAAAAATCGTAGAAAATAAATAATTAGGAGCGGTCACCCAACGCGACGCATTTTTTTTTAGAAGATATTTTTACCAATGAATGCAGCTAAAGTTATATTTAGGTATCTACACCAAATTTGAAATTTACTTGATTCTCAATATTAACGCTTCTTTCACTTTGCTAATCGTGTCGTATCAACATTATTTCTTACGTTTTTTCATAAGATGAGTTTTAGCCAAGAAGGTTCTTTTCATTAGCAAGTACTTGTCACATTATTTTTAATGAACGTCTTGTAAAATAACGGTGCGTATATATTGCATCTTACGAGGTCAAAGACCCTGGACAACCTTGTCCGCGAAACTCGATCTCGCAAAAAACAATTTACTGTTAGCGGTTTAGTGTTGCATATGTACCTACTTACCTAATTTTATATGTTTATAATATAAATAAATAAGGCCAGTGGTTAATAAATTAGCTTGATTGCAAGGCCAGAAGAAGTCTGGGTTCTATTCCCCAGAAGATAAGTCTTTTATCCATTACAATATAACATAATTATTTATAGAACATGGTTTCTCTATTTTCATAAATAGATTAAACTACGATACACTTATTAGTTAAGCCCTTCAGTAAGCTATCAATTGCTTGGGTACCTAGGTAGTTCAAGTAGGAGTTGAAAGTTATCAAAAAATGTAATATCTGGCCGTAGGTAGATCCTTGCAGAAGATCCTGCATTTTTCGATTAAAGAAAACCTTTTTAACAAATTTGTCTTTAATGTTTTAAATGTTGTCCAAATCAAGTATCTGCCTTAACCAACTAATTGGTTATTACTGGGTAGGTGAATAGGGAAACTATCACAGGTTCTAACCCTTTTAAGTTTATGATTAAAATAGTAGTAGATGCTTTTAATGGTACTTTTCGAAGTTATTAATAATATTTTGTACAAATTAGTAACTACACATTCTCCTATATCCCAGCTAGTACTTTGCTCGGTTTTTGACATACACATTATAATAAATGTAGATATAAAGTTAGCACAGTTTTAAATTTAAACTATCGAATTTAGCCTCTGAAGTTACTTATTTTGTTCTACGAATTTATAGAAATTAACCACGCTGTACGGGGCTGGCGATCGAAAGGTTTCATATCAATGGTAACAGAACTCCGGCTTAGAAGGAATATGCGTGTTCAAAGAAAATACAAGTTGAATATAAAATGCAATTGCTCAGAAGGTCAGAGCTAAATACATGATGTAATAAGTACACATTTTATGACCCTTAATTAATGGATATATGCACTGAAATTAGTCGGTTGCGTGCTGTTAACTCTTCGAACTTTATGATGTCATATTATTATCTATATAGCATTGATTTACAATTTAACCTTACTGAAGCACAAGTCTATACTTAGACATGTCATTAATTTTTTATTGTACAATCTACCTTGTAGCATAAAATATTTTAATATGTAGTTACACCCCCTCTTGGGATTCAACAAACTATACCTAGTGAAAATACCATATTTACTGTTATTTTTATGTAGTTGATAATTTGCGTAAAGTCTGAGCCTGAGTTTTATAAATGCGCAAAATTAATAAAGTTATTACCAAAAATACAGGGTCAATGGGATTTTCCTTTAAAAGAAGAAGCACGCGTTTTTTGAAAATTTTTATATTATGGAAATATAAAATATTATCGTCCTTTAATTTTCGCTGATTTTATTCCAAACTTTTTGTGGGTTTTTCTCTGATGCTCCACTCCAATAAATGGTGCTAGCAAAGCATCGACCTAGTATTTTAACGAATGACACGATAGAGACTTATTTAGATTACTTATTCTACAGAATAAAAAATACAAAAGCGTTGTGAATACTGTTCATTGTCTTTTATTCTGTGGCCACACACATTATATTATAATAGTTATTATAACAGTTACATCATTCTTATATCGCATCTGTAAAGAAAGACCGTCTTTATTGATTACATCACACATAATTTGGATCTGTATTTTATTTGTACTAAGTTTTCTTGCTTTTTGGTCAATTGTTCCTTTTTTTCGTTTTATATAGCCTCTCTATACATACGTTCGTCTCTGTGTTCATATTCCAATCTTTATTACTATTATACCTTTTTGGATAATCTCTGAATTAATATTTGAACTGAATTTGTAACATAGAATTGTAATATACCTATCTAAATATTTGGATCGCTACTAAATGAAATTGCTTATTAACTTGCTATTAACGTACAGAAATAAGATTCGCTTCAGTTTAAGTTCCTAATAAGTAGAAGGAGTGAAGAGAGCATTACATGGTATCAAAATTATCGGTAGTATTTGGGATAAAAAATTGACCAAATTAAATATGTAGTCAAATATCGGCGGCTAAACAGGGAAAACGGATTATGAAGCATTTATTTAAATTAAATATTTTTGATGTTACCTCAATATATTCCAAGGTGGTTCAGCTGAATCAATCCATAGTCAACCTTTGCTTAAGTAAGATCTACATCCTTCAGAAATTAAATAGAAGTATATCCGGCAGGTACACGTATAATAAACATAATTATACAAAATTTTGTTTTGTAACACTTATCATATTTTTTAAAATAAATGTATATCATTTGTTTGTCATTAATATTTTAATAATATAGAACCTACATGATATTGCATATATTTTACTGCTATTGAAAGATTTTAAAAATTAAAGATGTAAGTGGAAAGTCACAGTCTTTGCCTACCCCTATGGGAAACAGGCGTGATTATATGTATGTTTAATATTGATCATATAGAAAAAGTACCTACTATACAAGTATAAACAAAACCAGCTATTGAACCCTACAGCAAAGAATAATAGATAGTTTAATAGTGCTTTTAGGCCGAATGATCAGGAGAAAAAATTTCGACCTAAAAAGGACGATTGAACTCTTAATAAATCTTTGCTGTAGGATTCAAATGAACACTAATGAATACTCTTGAATAGACTTATTGTTCAATTGCCCGTACATCTCACTGTCGAGAAGACCTACATTACATTGTTCTCAGCCTCCATGTCTCTAAGGTCTGTGTCTTATCCTTGTCCTATATCGTATACATTTTCCTCACTTTGAACATTTTTCGACATAAAATTATTATTGTTTGACCTTTAACTTGTTAACAGTTATATATCACATCTACAAATATTTAGCAAGCAACAACTGTCGCAATACTCTGTATATTCTGATGTGATGCATTGATAGCTTACTGATGTCATTGACGGTCGGCACAAACAAATATTCCTGCAAAAATGTGTACAACTCAATGAAATACCATAAATGGTGTACGCTTAAATGGACTGCCAATCAATGAAATTCGGTATTCGAGCTACAAAATGATCATCACAGTATTTGTTATTGAACTCCTCCGAAACATCAACATCATTCGAGCGCCTGTCCCAGTCATCTCCCGGCACTTGGCCAACGCGGCATCAATGCGTGACTTTACATCGCAATTGATGTCACTGGACGTGTGAAATACAGATCCCAGGTATTTAACCTGGTCCGTGCGCTCGACCAAATCACCGCCTATGCGGATGGATGTGGGATCTGTAGAGTTAAGTGCCAATTACTCGGTCTTCGCCAGATTTAGTATCAGATCGCTGTTCTCAAGCGCCTTCTTCAACGCCTTCACACGTCGCAGCAATCTGTCCGCGTCTGCCAGCGCGATATCGTCAGCATACATGAGCAACCATGGGGTGTCAATATAAACATCTGGAATCCCTTTGGACCGCAGTGTCCACCAGATCATCGCTCGAGGAACATAGTCGAAGGCCTTCTGCATGTCTAGGAACAGACAGTGCAGAGGCGTGTTCTTAGTCCCGTATTTCTCCGCGACAACCCTTAGGGAAAAAACAGGGTCCATGGTGCCATGACCAGGGCGAAACCCATATTGATACTCCGAGAGAATACACTCTTGGCATATCTGGGAGTTAATAATCCTCTCGAAGATCTGCATGGTGTAGGACCTAACCTTTATACTGCGGTAGCTGCCGCACTCCTGCACTGACCCCTTACTTTTTAAGACTAGAGTAATAATACTCAGCCCCCATTGGTTTGAAATCTACCCGCTGAGGAGTACGAGGTTAATCGTTAATCGAACTCTTCCGAAACAACTCGTCATATTTTATGAAATATTTGTGTATATTTGGTTGTAAGCTATTCAGGATTTCAGGATTCAGGTCAATACACAGAATTCGCATATGCATGGATCCGAATCATCGATAGTAAGAGTATTCTAAATTTTAAACTATCGCATTCCATAAATATATTGAGTTTTACAGAGATAAGCGTTATTTTAAGAATTCATGGCTTTTTCTTATTGTTCGACTAGATTGCGCCGAGCACCATGTTCACCTAAAACGATTGTGTACCATAAGCGCATTTTAAACCAATTCCTATGCAATCTATAGGTACTTGGGGTTTACTATCAATTTTTTTTCCCATTTATAATAACTATTGGCATAGTAAAGGCGAAAGTTTATGAGTATGAGTTGTTACTTCTACACCTCAAACGGCTTAGCTAATTTTGTGTGCTACTTCTCAACGTTAAAACGGCTAGACTTTTTTTCTGCGTCTGGAGTTGCTGACACGCTGGATTAATACATAGGCTACCTTTTATCCCGGCAATAGGTTCCTGTGGGAAATGGGCACAGGAAAGTTCGAACAGATCGGGGTTGTTCTCTAGTTCTATTATAAAAGTTCACTATATTTACAGAAACTTCCTGTTATGGCATTTAAAAAAAGTATATCTTTTTTCGTGGAACTAATAAAGATATTATGTTGTATAACAACCTTCAGCATCATCCAATATAAGTATATATCGGCGAAACAATTTGTGTTTTTGTTATAACCTTCAGAGACGTAAGTTCGTAGATTAAGCAATGATAAATAATGCAATATTGCAATAACAACTCAAAATATAACGCATTGCGATATATCCTACCTATAGTACCTATCCATAGTAGTTAACAAACTTATTATTGTACAGCGCTTGAGTAATTCAACATTAATAGTGATGGTGAACTTTCGGGGACATAGTAGGACTAGGTTTAACATCTCTTGACTACTAGATTATCTGTGCTACTAGTTATCAGTATTCCGGTAGATTCACAAAGTAAATGGCATTTATTTTGAGAGTGACAGTGGTATGCAGCAGAATATATATACTATATTCGTAGCAATCGTTTTTAAACAAAAATGGCTGCCAAATAGCGAAGAGCTATCGAACAATACGATGAGATATACAATTTCTACATCGCAATTACCCTGGGGCTGCGGTCTGCCAAGCGTGATCACCTTGCTTGGTCGGGGATCCTAGTCAGCCGAACATCTCTTTCTGTCGCTCCATACTGCTGTTGGCGGATCCCCTTTCAACTTTACGAAAATCAGGCAGATGGTGGATGAATTCAGGTGTTAGTAATAGATATATTATGTAATACTATTGAACAAAACGAAGACTTAGAGATTATTTATGTTCGTGACTAGCCAGATGACGTCTGTTACTCAACCAGCGTAATTATACTATTCATTTTTCTTTACTTGCTTTCTTAGTTTAGGCTTCCGTATTTGTTGTGTTATTTACGCAATGAACAATTTATCCGCACTACTCGGCTCAATACCGTTATTTAGCCTCATTATTTCTTTCGATTGTATCATTAGTGTTATTCGTAGTGTGCATACTTCATTGACCTTTTCGATTGTATTATTTAGCTTATTGTGAATCTCAAGATGTTGTCTTAAGCAATACGATATGAAATTTGAGGATAAATGTTTAAGAAATCATCTAATCAATAATTATGATCAGTGCTGGATAGAACCACCTCTCTCTCGTGTTCACTATGTCCTGGCACCAGACCTAAAAGGTGCAACCAAAAGAGCCATCCATATCGCAGAGTTCTTGATTGATTTATGTATTGTCATCGATACCAAGACGGAGAAATGGTACGTCATAAATATCATGAAAAATATTTGTTCAACAAGAGTCTTTCTCTTAAAATAAGTCGATGCCTTTAACTGAAGTTTCTCCGGAGATACTTCCAAAGAATCTCACAAGCTATTTAGCTATACCACGTTTCAACTACACACAAGAACAGGAAAATGGGTTACGAAGAGAACAAATAAAATAAAACTTAAAAAAAATTTAAAGATGGAGGACTGATATTGAGATAAATCATCATTTACTGAAAACTGATATTCAGATAAATTTTCTTACAACTTGTTACTTTGATTGCATCTTATTCTAGATTTAAACTTTTTTCGCTAAAGTTCGCTCGTGGCCTCGCGGTCTCAGTGTTCTGTAAACGATCACTGAGTTACGCAACTTTCACTATGGCTGGTCCTCGGATGGGTGACCACTTTGTGGCATTTACATTTGCGAGCGTTTCCGTGCTTCGGAAGGCACGTTAAGCCGTTGGTCCCGGTAGCCAGTAAAATGGCAGTCGTTAAGCCTGGTTGAAGGCCTTATGGGCGGCTTGAAAATTTCAACAACAGGTAGCCACAACCTGCGTCTGTCTATTTCAACACGGCAATGGGCTCACCACCTATTACGTGGGACAGGAATCCACACGGTGAAAAGTGGGCATATAATATGCCTCTGCCACCCCTTCGGGGATAAGGCGTGATGGATATTTATTTATTTATATTTTTTATTTTTAACTTTTTTCACTACTAAACTTTATTTATTTATTTATCTTACATACATCAGTCATGACAGGTATTCCCCAATACGACAGTGTACAAACATTATTATTATAATAACAAATCATTACATACCTATTTACCATTGACTCTTTAATAATATTTTGAAATGTGCTTTATAATTACATAAATATAAAATTTTACTTCATTTAATAATAACATTAATTTACTAATAATATATAATCCACTATCAAATAAATATCACTATCAAATTTGGGGTCCATCCTGTCTGCCAAGCGCAGGCAGTTTAGAACGTTCTTCGTCGCTGTCACTATCGACAGCGAAAGTGTACCTACGTAGTGGTCAAAACTCACTGTCTAACGCCTGACACGAATACTCGAACTCGTTTATTCTACACTGAACACAGATTCTTTATTTATGACATAGAAGCACTGAGAGGCGACCCAAAAATCCCAGACGAAACAGGTGATTGATGTAGAAAAATCTCTTACTATGTTAGAAGGGATATTTTTGACAAATGTTGGAAGAATAGACGTGGCAACCCGTTGCATAGTATGATAGGTCGCACATTCGAGTGCCCGCATTCCAAACGCGAAGTACTTAATAAATTCTACTATTATAAACACGAAAGTTTGTAAGTGAGGATGTTTGTTACTCTTTCACGCAAAATCTACTAAATGGATTTTGATGAAACTTTACAATAATATAGCTTACACATCAGACTAACACATAGGCTACTTTTATCCCGGGAACAAGTTTCTGTGGGAAACGGAAACTTATTTTATGAAAGTGACAATCGATTCACGTCATTACTACGTGAATCAATTGTCACTTTCATAAAATAATGGTGATAATATATTTGCCAAATCACAACTGCTTGTTGCAGCTAATCAAGCAGAACCACGAACTCTAAGGTTGATATGTTCGAAGCGGGACTTTACGTTAAGATAAAGTGGTTAATCGGAGTATATACTCCCGATACCAGGATCAACGGTAAGTTAAGAAGGAATTGAGCAAAATAGTTGCAAGCCAATGCATAAGCTAAACGGGAGTCGTTCGGCCGACCACCGATGCATTGCGGTCGTCGAACGGGACTGACGGAACATTAAACCAAATAAGACTGTCGTAAACCTGTTGATCATCTTTATGAGATGGATTTCTTATAAATTTTTACGATTTCTCATAGATTTTTACTTAGGATAATATGAATATAAAATTGATAACTGTGTTACCTGCTTTCTCTACTAAATAAATATAATTACACTAAAATGTATGCAGGGAACTGGCTTTTATGATTTTGGAGTTAATATTATTCTTTCCATTTACTTTTCATTCACGTATTTATTCCACTATTCGCCAACATTTCACCGTAAACATTTTGTACCACGAAACAGGTGAAGCGTGAGCCCATTGCCGTGTTGTATATGTTTAAGCGCAGGTTGTGGTGACTTGGTGTTGACATTTTCCAAGCCAACCTATTTGACTTAACGACTGCCATGCAACTGGTAACCGGGACCAAAGGCTTAACGTCGAAAACGCTCGTAAATAGAAATGTCACAAGCAGTCACCCGTCTGAGGATCAGTCATAGCGAAAGTTGCTTAATGTATTGATCGTTTCCAGAACACTGAGATAGCGGGGCTACGAGCGCTTCACTTATTCTCCTTTCTAAGGTTAATTTTACTATTTATGATTTAAACCAAACCGTCTCTAACCAGTGTGGTCAGAGACATTATAATTCATTCATTATAATTCAATTCATTCATTCATTCGTTAAGCACATTATAATGGTGGGCGAAAGTTCTAAAAGTACCTTATATCGTTGCGTTGTTTCTTCCTTTGTCGGAAATATGGGCTACGACATGGGGAGTTTCATTTAACCCGTTAAAGGACTGTTACATTACGGGGCCACCTTTACTGCAATGTAAAAAACGAATGTAAATGAATTTAAAACCTCCTGTCGGAATCGTTGGTACTATGTAATCAGTATTTATAGTTAAAATTAACCAAATAGCAAAGCAGACATTGAATCGCGTGAAGAGAGACTAATAACGCCCTTCACTATCCTAGCGAAGGAATCATACGACCTCTAAACCGAAATCGTTTTCAAAACTGGAAGTGGTAGAAACTATAAAATCGCCTATGCACGTATTCATGGTGTCCTGAATCAAATGCCACAAATTGTTTGTCTCCATCTCTTATGGTTCCTGCGAAATAGATGCGTATGAAAGGACGGACAGACTGAGCCGTTTTATAAGACTTTTATAAACTTTAGGGTTTAGAAGAATTCGATAAAAGTAAAATAGCATTTATTGATAACGTTAGTACTAATGCTTATAGAGGTAAACGTTTGTGAGTGTGTATGTTCAATACTTCTTCACGCTCAAACGGCTGGACCAAGTTGGATACAATTTTGATTGGAGATAAGTGACACACCGAATTACCACTTATTTTAAGAACTTTCCCCGAGGGCGTAGCCGTGGGCAACCTATACAAGTTATAGGGTGCCCACGGCACGAGGCTTACATATTACATCTATCATCCTCTTGCCCTTGTCCCAATTTACTTGGGGTCGGCGCAGTATGTCTAAATTCCATACTGCAAAGTGTTTTGGCTTGGTTTTTATGGTCAGCCGCCAGTCTGACACCAACCGTCCTTGGGAATGCTATCGTTTGGTGGTTTGCCCGCCACCACACGGGTGCCTTTCTAAGCCTTTCAGTACTCCGAACCTTTACAAGGGGCAGGTGGCTTTTTCACAGGGGGAGGTTCTTCTTTGGTATTAGTAGTCCTATCCTTACATATTACATCTAAGTGAGCCTCAGTTTAGTGTTACCAAAGGCCATTAAGAATGTACGGTATAATTTTACAACAGTATTCATTGTTGTACAAGCACTTAAAGTTATGTGTCAACACGTTTAAAATTATGTTAAAATGTACCTTTTAGTTAACATGCAGAACACTATAAAGTCTAGCTTTAAAACAAACTTGCAGGATTTCTATAATAAACAAGTTATTTTCAAACATACTCCTGTTAAATCTTTTAAAACCACTCACAGATTTCAAAAAAATTTTTAGGAGTTTTCAGTTAAATATCAAATTCAAATCTTTAAATTTTTGCAAAGAAACTCCCTTGGTATTTAAAAATCTCTCAGTAAAAGTGCACTTTTTAAATTAAGATTAGGTTTTTTGGTGCAAGTGACAGCTCTGAAATTTGATAGCTGTCACCTATACGTCAACATTTCCCATGTAATGTATTTTCATCTGCATAGCGATATACTCGTAAAATGACGGTTAAAATATGGTGGAGAATTTCAACTTGATTCGATACGGTTCGGGTAGTTCAGGTGGCTAGAACATTAATTAACTTAAGTTTAGTCGACTGTTCTCGCATAAATCCAAAGGAACACTGTAAGTGTAATTTTAATGTTGTAAGCCATTCTTTCATTTTAAAATGGCATCCATTGACTTTCTTGCCAGATTCTTCTTCTTCAAGGGTAGGCTGCCCTTGGAACCGGCAACTATAATCGCTCTAATTTTGATATGATTTAAACACAACATTGATTTTGTTTTTTTGTTTGTATAAATTCATTGCTATATAATTGGTCAAATATCATGTTAATCAAACTAATGTAATTACTGGCGTTTAGAAGAGTGGCCATGAGTTTTATTGCCAGGTTCTTCCTCAGGCTCTACCTATTGCTTTGCGAATCTGGCAGTAAATGTAAATGTAGAAGCTATATTCTTGACGTTCATAAGTGTTACTTTGTGACCTAAATGAATAAAGATTTATTATTATTATTGCCCTGGTTAAGCAAAGGTCACGGGTTCAATCCCCGTCTCAAATCGGATTGTCTTTTTTCACTTTATTAAAAATTTATGCATAGCGATGTTTGTATGAATTTTAAATAGATTTTTAGGCTGCAAAATGGCCGACAGTAATATTATTTTCTAAAACTACTTATTGCATTTATCTTGTTTTATGTGCGGAGTGGTGGTTTCTCGGACATAAAAGTTGTGTTAACGTCCAATAGTGAAAGATATTGAGAAATATTTTTCATCTTTCGCGTAAAATCCTTACTTGACCGTAGGGGTCGGGGACATTTTAGATAATGAGAAGATTGAGGAAATATGAAATACAGAAGATTAGGCTACAAGGTCGTGGTAACCAGGCCATAAAATAAACACAAAAAAAGATCTTTTACCTTGCTCAGTTCTGGCCAAAATTCTCTCTACTGTATGAGTGTGGTACTCAAAGATATTGGAAGAGGCTAT
The DNA here is from genome assembly GCA_948477245.1 of Thumatha senex. Taxonomy (NCBI): domain Eukaryota; kingdom Metazoa; phylum Arthropoda; class Insecta; order Lepidoptera; family Erebidae; genus Thumatha; species Thumatha senex. Next base: position 25,568,213 of record OX419726.1, read on the forward strand.
TTTTGTGTAGCACCTCTGTATTTACGCGTTATTAGGGATCAACAAGGAGTATGTTATCAGTTAATATATAATGATAATATAGTCAAGTAAAGTCACAGAGTAAAGTATATAATCCATAGATATTATTGTAAATATTATTAGTTACTAACTTGTCGTTCGTAGTATGTACTTAAATAAGTAACTACGTCCTGCCGAAATGACGTCGAAAGGAAGTTTACATTTAACTTCTAGGTATTCCATTCTTAGAATGTGCCGTGCCTATTGTAATCCATACGATGACGGGCTCTAAAATCAGATTTGACTCCTTATTGTTACTGAACTGGAGACGACGAAATCTAGATCAGTTTAAACTTAATATGTATTTATCTACACATGTATAGGTAGGAAATGAGGAATGTTCTTTATCACATTGGGTATGATCTCATCAATTACTTCGTAGCGTCAATATAATTTGACCAAAAAATATTAACATTAAATATAACCTTAAAAATATGATACTTTACTAAAATATATTATTAAAAGAGGTCCCTTTAGGCAAGTTTCCGAAGATACTGGCAACGTTCCCCCTTTGAATAGCTAGACTAATTCTTTGTCCGAGGTAGCTGCCAGCTCTTTGGTCTTCTGTGATGTCGACTAACCTTTTCGCTATTTCGATAAAAAGCCTTATAGCGCTAGGACCCCACGGACCAAGAGTCTCGACATCGAATGGGACAAAATCATATTCGGAGCCTAGACCCCTGTATTTGTAGGCTTTGGCTTTTTCAGCCGCTTCACAAGCCGCACCAGCTCTGTTGTTGGTTCCATGTAGATGGGAAGGGGTCAGCGTGTCTGAACAGGTTGCATCCCATACCAGCACCCGGCCCATCTTCCATGGAATCAAACTCATACCGTCCGGTCACTTGCCATCGTCTCTTGCAATACCAGACCGCTCAAGTAGACTTGGTACGTTGACGGTGGCAAGGGGCCGGCGTATGATATCGTTAAGTGCGGCATGTCTTGAGAAGCGGCCCGCACTTTTTTGACATGACAGTTCGTGATGTCCTAACTTGTCGACATCACTGCCACAGGGACATTTATGAGGAGCGCAGACCGGAACCCCAAGCCGTAGACAGGATGCGATTCGGAGTGTGTCAGGCTCAAGAAAAGTTCCTGTATTTGACGAAGGGTACGCGTGAAGCCTGAAGCCGGCCTCATGCGCGCCAACGGCCAAAAGCCTAGCACGCGCCGAATAGGTAGGTAATTAGATACGCTGAAATGTGGGCGTATTGTATGCCTCTGCCTACCCCTTCGGGGATAAAAGTGTGCGAGGCAGTCATTATGTACCTACCTATACATACATACGTATGTATAGGTAGGTACATAATAGCTGCCATAATATTACCTTACTGTGTAAAAAATTACCCCCAATATTTATTATTTATTTACGAAATTTGTAAAAAAGAATATAGAATCTCAAAGACCGGTATTTTTTTTTTTTCGTTTGGAAATCCTCATGGATGCTATGCCGGACTCCTATCGACTAAAACCACACGTTACCCTTCTATCTGTCACTCCTGGCCATAGACAGAAAGACCGGTATTAACTTAACTTAACTAAAAGTTAAGTTTAATACCGGTCTTAGAGATTCTATATTTTTTTAAATAAATTACAAAAATGTAATGTCATTCGGTAAAAAATATCTGAATGATGTAAGAGAACTGCATTAAAATCAGATACTTAGATTGAAAATATCTAAAGAGAACTCAGCAACAAACTTTAAAGTAATGTCACATGGACATCGTAATGTAATGTAATGTAAACCTTGATTTTTTTTTATATACTAGAATGACATTTCTGTATGTCATTATTTCTTTTTAATGTTGCAAGTTTGGAACCGTAGTGCCTTATTTAGTTGATTTAGTTTATGAATCGAATCACTCGACTAGTAGGAAAGGATTATAAATACTATTCTAGTAATATTAATAGTACAATAATTTTGTAAATATTTCTTAACTATTATTTTTGCTCTGTGAAACGCTGTGGGACATGCTGCCCGTATATGGTGTGGACGGCTCGCTACTGCGGACAATACAGTCGCTTTATAGGGACTGTAAAGCTTGTGTGCGATTAGGGGGGATGTGTTACTCCTTTTTGACGTCGGTACAGGCAAACAGGTTTGTGTCATGTCCGCCTGACTGTTCATAGTGTGTCTAAACAGTTGCCTGCAGAAGGTGAAAAATTGTGATATAATGTGAATTTGGGTTAACAGTAAATTGTCTGCTGTGCGCTTATGGCCTCATTAGAAGCCGACCTTCATTCAGCTCTTAGTCACTAATATGAAAGAGGAGTGTGATAGTAAAGGTCTTCGCTTGAATGCAAATAAAACTAAGGTTCTAGTATTTGAAAGAGATAACGTAAGAACTAAATGCAAGATTTGGGTAAACCAGAAACTTCTAGAGCAAGTTAATGAAATTATGAATTTAGGGAGTGTGTTTGGCACGGACGGAAGTTGTGTTTGGATGTAGAACGGCAAGTAACTGCCGGAAACCAAATTAACGTTGCTTTGTCTCATTTAGTAAAGCGACAAAGCATCGTTAAAGAAGCACGACAAGCGATTTATAACGCGGTGCTAGTGTCAACTTTGCTTTTCGGTAGCGAAACCTGGGTATCTTTCACACACAATTTTCGAAGTGATCGAAAATGAGTCGGCCAAGGGGCCGACCGAATACGTAACGCAGTAATGCGCACTTTGGCAGGTTTGAATGAAAGTGTCAGCGTTAAGCTGAAAAAGGCTCCGTTGGTTTGGACACGTCCAACGAATGAGTGAGGAACGATTGACGAAGAAGATATATTGTGCGAAAGTAGAGGGTAGATTGAATCAGGGTAGGCCGAGACTTACATATGAGGACCACGTAAGCAGATTGCTCAAAAACAGAAAAGTCAAAAGTACTCGGATACCCAGACGTGCATGCATGAAGCGATTGATGGATCTGCAAGAAGCGAAAGAAATATGCATGGATCGCTAAGCCAGGCGATCTGTCCTCTCTGACTACTAAGATAGTTATTATTATTGCACTTGGACGACGATAGCACTGCGGGAGCAAGCACGTCATGCTCGCGAAAGAGGCGGCGTAGAGGGGCGGGTAGTAACTCTCCAAACCGATCTGCAGTGTGTCGTCGTAAACTAATTCAATACGTTATTAGGTGACAAATTCAACAAGCGCCATTGTGCTCAAAAACTCACTCACACAAACTTATGTACTTTTGGGAATTGTGTTTCCACTGTTTAATATGATAAAAGATATAAAAGAGAATGTGATGCTGACTTCGCCGTAACGATCTGGCCATAGGCTGTCTTTTAAAGACAAGTTTGACGAGTTCACATATTCTGCCATTCAACGCAAAGCTCACAGTTTTTAAAACATCGTTTATAAACTTCTAGTCAGAGTGAAATCCGATTTGTTGCTGATCCAGAGCGTACCTTTTTTCTCGTGCGTCACAAACAAGCAACTTGAGATGAACGAAGTCGTGTATATATACGCAAAATCCGAATAAAACTGCTTGACTTAAATTAATTAAATTCTAAAATTTCTCATTCAAAACTCCATGATTTGCATAGACACAATTTCAAACTAATCAACTAACCACCTATTATTTTTGACCACGACACTATCTTTTTATTGCGATAAAGCGGCAACACTCCAAATGTCATTCTAGTCTATAAAGGAAAAAATCAGAGTATAAATGTAATGTATTGTCTTGACAGTGCGGTGATTGGAATTGAAGGAAAGAAACGTGACAGGGTCTAAAATTATATTAATAACAAAAAAAAAATTGAATAGCTCGTGGCATCGCGGGCACAGTGTTCTGTAAACGATCACTGCGTTAAGCAACTTTCGCTATGGCTGGTCACGGATGGGTGACCACTTTGTGGCATTTACATTTGCGAGGGTTTCCGTGCCTCGAAAGGAACGTTAAGCCATTGGTCCCGGTTGCCAGTAACATGGCAGTCGTTTAGTCAAGTTGAAAGCCTTATAGGCGGCTTGAAAAATTTCAACAGCAGGTAGTGTAATGTAAAATTTTTTACTTACTTTTTAGCCATTTTAATTAAATGTTTTGTTATACGTTCTCTCAAATTATTTGCATGGCCATTGTCTGTAGCATTCCTAGGCCTTTATATTTCAAAATATTTAGATTTTCTATTCAATTCAATTTTTTGGGTATGGCACTCGTCGAACGAACTCAACGATTCAGCCAAAAACAGACATGCGATGGAGATTATTTGTGAATGAGAAATTGTAGGAATAACAATTTATCAATTTTGGTTTTGGTCCATATGTGAAAAATTCTTGAATAAACATAATAAGAAAAAAAAACACTAGTATAAAAACAAATAAAAACGAATAATATAGATAATAATAATTTTAAAATAGGGAGAAAGATCAGAGTCTGATGGAGTTACACTGAATGAAGGAAATTAAAAGTTTAAACAATTCAGGAGAAGAATAGGTTAGTAAGGAGGAGAAGTTAATGGGTAAAGGGATATCAAGTTCATTTAAGCAGGAATACAAGTTGGGAAATACATTATTTCTAGGGCAACTAAAAAAGATTTTTCTAGTGATCTCTTAATGTTTGTTAACCTTTTGTAATGTCAGATAATAACAAGCCTTGGTGTTATTTTGTAATTTATTGCTAGAGCTGCCAGTAGGTTAGGTTGTATAGGTATTAGACCTTGTTATAAATTAATATTCTTAAAATATGTTTAGAATAATATTGTTTAAATTTTGAAATGCTAAACAATCTGTAAAAGAAGGGAGCCGGGGCCGTCAAATCAGTCTACTTTTGGTGCTCGCCTTGTCAGGAGGTGCTGATTAATAGTGCTGAGTGAGAGGGATGTCCCCTTTGTAATATTAACGTGATTGTCTGCAGTGGCTTGTGACGCCGACTGCTGGTTTCTTTCAGCCCTCTGCCTGCCTTCAAATACCGTGACCTGCTGCTCCGAGGTCGGCGACGTGGAGGCCTGCCTCAAGGCCCCTTCCTGGCGACGTGGAGGCCTGACTCGAGGCCCCCTTCTTGGTGACGTGAAGGCCTGACTAAAGGCCTAACCGATAGCCTGCTCTTTTAAAGAAACCTGCGAGACCTTCAATTTACCCCCGGTTTCCCTGGCCTTATATTTATATTTTAACTTTTATTAAATTAACTTTACCTTTTCTTTTTTTTCTTTTACTTATTCTGTTAAGCCTCCTCCAGTTCTGGTGATAGTTATCTCCTAGACCTTACATTTTTCCCCTCCCGGAAAATAGTAACGTTACATTAGCCACAACCTGCGTCTGTCCTGTCTATTTCAACACGGTAATGGGCCCACCACCTATTACGTAGGACAGGAATACACATGGTAAAAATGGTCATATAATATGCCTCTTCGGGGATAAGGCGTGATAGATATATAATTATTTTATTTTTTGTTTTTTAGTGTCTCTTAGCGCTATCTTCGAACCCCCATTTGGCACTCATTTAGGTAATCCTGTTTGTTTATAAATTTCACATAAATGTTTCATAACTTGTCTTATTTGTTGAAATTTATGATTACTTCTCCGCTCTCCCGAGTAGTAGCGTAATTATATAAAGCCTATAGACTTCCTCGATAAATGGTAACAAATTCAACACAAAACAAAAAGATTCTTGAGATTCAACCATACAAATCATTCAGCTTTATTTCATTTGTAAGCTATAGACGATTGAAAAATATAGGTTCAAGACAAGGTTAATCTTTTTGATATGTAGAACAATTTCCTTACAATTTAGTCACATAGGTATCTTTATTTTATTTTGCATTTAAGTAATACTTATATTGTATGTCATTAAATTAATTTTGGTTTCTTATGTGGTTAAAAAATTGTACCGATTGACAGGCCCATGCAATTGTCATGGCCTACGTACCTATTTAATAAACTCGGTACATTTCTAATCATCACACATCCAAATAGGTACCAATCGCAAACAATCATGACTTAAATTTGTAAAGACATTAACTGCGATAATCCACAATACCGTTAACCGAAGCTAGATGAGAATGAGCTGATGGACAATACAATAAATCATATGACATAAATAGTAACAATACTCGTCTGTCTACTTTCTTTAATCTACTTACGTGTTTTTGATGCGCCTGTGACTATCACAGCAACAAATAATAATATCAACACTTGGTACATCGCCATTTTAAATTATACTGTTTTACCGCGAAAATAAATACGTGCCCGTAATTTTTTTTTTCAATTAGACTTAGTGCCAATTTCTTTTATTAGGCAACGGGCGTCCGCCGCGTTCTGCCTCGACGGGGGCAATGGTGTATCGTCGACTTGGACAGACTTGGTCCTCTCTACTGCAAGATGTGTTGACCGTAACATGTTTTTTATTTTTGCAAATGCGTTTTTCTGGTCATAAAAAGAGCAAAGGCACTGGAGTATAAAGTTCCTATACAAAGTTTTCTTACGTTAACTTTTACGTTACTTAGTTTTGATACGGTTTATTTCTGTACTACCTAGTACAAAACGAATTATTACGAAGGATTTTATTGTTATATGTAAATGCTTTAAACATCTTCGAGTGAATGTTTGTTTACGTAAATAAATCAAAAGATGTAAAAATTAATGAGTGTAGATACAATATTGTTATGATTCTGCTAACGATCTTCTTTTAGGTGTTTAGAGAAGCCTTTCGTCCTTCTCAATCTGTCCTCCTCAGTCCTTCTTTCGTCCTTCGCAAGCTGAGTGAAATGCACAGAAATAGGTGAACCAGGGGCTACTGGATGTAACCAGAATTCTTGGAGACTCCTGTGGACTGTGAGCGGGGGCCCTCATTCTGATATATGTCGCCAGGACTTTCCATCAGACTGACGGCGTCATTAAAAAAAAAGATTTTTTGTCATTTATATACAGTAGGTTACGCGAACAAACTAGCGGGTCATAGCTTATAGATATATATTTTAAAAAAAGTCTATCGAATCGAAAAAGTCTTCATTCGATACAGATTGGATGCAGACTATTTAATCGAATATTGTAACCGTTATTAACCGGTTCTTTGAAAATAGAGAGCACTCGTCACGGAATATATGTCGGTCACTTATTGAGTTAACAATATTTTTTTAAAGGCAGATCTCTAAAAAAAAATAGTTAAAATATTCGATTTTCTACGAACGTTCAACACTCATCCGAATAGGCTACATACATTCATAGATCCTACATGATCCATGAATCGCATTTTTGAATCTATCGTATCTTGTATTAAGTCTTAGATGCCGACATTTGGCGGGAAGAGTGACAAGTGCGGACGCTTGCTTTATATTATTTTCTAAAACTAGTGCATTTATCTTGTTTTATGTGCGGGAGTGGTGGTTTCCTGGACATAAAAGTTGTGTTAACGTGCTATAGTGAAAGACAATGATATATATGCAGTGAAATGCTATTTTCTCTCTTGCCGCGAAACGTCCACTGACAACCTTAGTATAATAATCACCATTATACTGAGGGCAAGGACCAGGACGTAGCCTGAGGACACGACATCGACTGGACAGGACTAATTAGAAGATAAGATTAAAGAAATATGATATAAAAAATAAGATTTGGCTGAAAGGTCTTAGAAACCATACAATAAATAATTATTTAAAAAAAAGTCTTAGATGCCTAGATTGACGTTCGTTGGAAAGTTTTTATTTTGAATATGGAGGCTGCAGTCAACCGTAAAAGTAGTAAACTTTTAGGTGGTTATATTGATTTTTTTAGTATCTGAGTCGATTGATATCATTATATGTATATATCATTGATATCTACTGGCCTCAGGCCTCACACTATCACTATAACTGTCATTCATTATAGATAGGTACTTACGTATTCTGACGCCAGCATCCAGGCCAAAGTACACTCGTCCCCAAAATAAAGGGTCACCTCATTTTTTCAAATAACTTTAAAACCTCACAATAATATCTCTTTGAATTAAAAAGAATCTGAAAGTAATTTTAATAACTCGTAAAATAAACCACAGTTTATTAAAAATAACCTTTTATTTATTAGAAAATGAAAAGATAATTAAAATTAAGGAACTTTTTTCAAACAAAATAATTTTCATTTTGTCATTTTTTTATAGAAAGTCATGCATGGTTTCATGCATTTTTATAGTGTAATTTATGTACTGTCCAGGCAGCGGCTTTCTGCGAACGGTATGGATCAAACGATTCGGTATCAGGAAATAATAATCTCTAGATTCTAGAGATTCTAGAAGATCACATCTTTACAATTCTTAGACCGCAAAACAGATTTTTTGCAATAACACAATATCTAAAGAAAAAATATTAATAGTAGGTACTTAGGATTATTATTAGATCTGAGGAAAATATCGAAAACATGCTTAATTCATAATAGTGTTGACAAAAAATTGCCACGATTAAATTATATTAATAGGTACGTTACAGGTTCTCATATTTGAATCCTATATTGAAATAATATTTTATTTACCAATCACGCCTTATCCCCGAAGGGGTGGCAGAGGCATATTATACGCCTACGTGTCCCACGAATTAGGTCCATTGCCGTATAAAATAATATTAATTACTTAGTAAAATGGCCTTACTTCCTACTGAGTTTCTTTCCGGTTCTTTGGGCCGCGTTCCGAACCGGGGTGGCGGTGGTCACGTTAAGGCTTGGTATTCCTGCCGAGGCCACGATTTTGAGTTTTTTAAAACAATGTGAATCGTAGAAAAAAAGGTTTTTGATTCTGAAAAAAATATAATTGACAGATAAGAATTTAATCTAGTCAAATGGCTTTCTGTTATAAAATCTAATAAACTTCACTTGATAGAAAAACATTCCAAAGATGCCCCCTTTCGAAATGTTTTTTCAATGTCAAATCTAAACTACAGATAATTTTCATGAATTTTTATGCCCTACTATAGCTACTACATATTTATAGACATAATCGCTTACTTTGACTATATTCAGTGATTTTTATAGTAAAAATGTTTAAATAATACCAGATTCGCGCCACTGACGCCTGATCAGTGATCAGTCGCGCGCTGGCGCTTACTGAGGTAGGACCTGTGTCAGGTTTTTTCGCTGCGCTCCCCTTGTTATTTCTTCGCAATGTATATTTAACAGAAATAAAACGATAAAATTAAAATATATATTTATTATAAAATTGAAAACTTTACAGTACATTGTCTGTTGTACGCTGATGATGCGATAGTGATGGTCTCATCAAAGGCCGACCTTCAGGCATTAGTCACTAATATGAAAATAGAAGTCTTCGCTGCATGTTAAACTAAGAATCGGGTATTTAAAAGAGAAAAGTAGGAATTAATAGCAAGATTTGGGTAAACCGGAAACGTTTAGAGCAATTAAATGAAGTTATATACTTAGGGAGAATGTTTAGCGCGAACGGAAGATGTGTTTGAAGTACAACGGTGACTAGCTGCCTGAGACAGGGACATAACATTATGATTTTTTTATATTAATATGATTTAAAAAAAAGATTAGTTAATTACATAAAGTATAAATTTGTTATTAAATATATCATCATTAACTCCTACTAATATTATAAACGCGAAAGTTTGTAAGTATGAATGTTTGATGATACTTACATATAAAAACTACTGAATGCAATTTAAATAAACTTAACAATAATATAGCTTATCGATCAGAATAGGCTACTTTTATCCCGGGAACAAGTTCCTTTAGAACGTTTTCTAAAGGAACTTGTTCCCAGGAACGAGAAAACTTCATCACGCGAGCGTAGTCGCGTACGTCAACTAGTATATCATAAACCTATAATAAAATCCAACACAATAACAGAGATGTTCCATTTCGATTGCTGCTGCTAATCATTTTTACTGTGGCGTGCCAGCGGAAAATACATCGTCGATCTATCTTGGCGGGGGCTGAGGAAACGTTTTGGTGCCTACGCGACATGGCCTACCTGCCCTTTATAATAATAAATTTATCTTTAGTTCTAGTATATGACATTTTGTAAGCGCCGTTAAATGGTCTATGCAAAAAAAATACATTTTATTTATTTTATATTTATTTATTTTTAAGACATTCTCGTGCCTTGCCGGAGTTATGAGGAAAATGATAAAGACATATTCGGTACAATGTATATAGCATTAAAGTTGAAATACAAGGTCAACTTATTGTTATTTTTATATAGCTATCTACCTTGATTTTATTCGCACTAAAAAGTAAAAAAGAGATAACTCTTTTAAAAGGTTTTCCCGCGCTGATGTCTCGGAATGTCTCTCTTCGATTCCTGTGCCGAAAAAAGTACTAGTATTTTTCATTTAGAAGTATGTACTATGTTTATCAGTTATTTAGATACCAATGCAAAAGTTAATATATAAGCTTGTGCTAGCATGTACGGTTAAAAATAGAAATAGAAGGAAGAAAGAAAGAAAGAAAAACATTTTATTCTGCGTGTAAACATGCATAATACATAAAATGGCACATTTTGGGAATTTAATAGAAAAGTAATATATAAACATAAAAATAGTACTACATTTTTATTGTATTATACTGATTTTGTTTTTAAAAAGGAATTCTACTGAGTTTCTCGAAATTAGTCAAGAACTGCGCAATGAAATGGTAATTTTTCATCATTTCTAGCCTAAAATTGACGATTACATGCAAATTTTGTTTTAACAGAATACCTACTGTAATAATTAAAATTAAATTAAATTAAATATCCATCACGCCTTATCCCCGAAGGGGTGGCAGAGGCATATTGTATGCCCACTTTTCACCGTATGGATTCCTGTCCCACGTATTAGGTGGTGAGCCCATTGTCGTGTTGAAATAGACAGACGCAGGTTGTGGCTACCTGCTGTTGAATTTTTTCAAGCCGCCCATAAGGCCTTCAACCAGGCTTAACGACTGCCATTTTACTGGCAACCGGGACCAACGGCTTAACGTGCCTTCCAAAGCACGGAAACGCTCGCAAATGTAAATGCCACAAAGTGGTCACCCATCGGAGGACCAGCCATAGTGAAAGTTGCGTAACTCAGTGATCGTTTACAGAACACTGAGACCGCGGGGCCACGAGCGCTTCACTGTAATATATTATGTAATTTCGCTTTACTGTAATAATAATAATGGTTAGTTAGTGGGGATGATGACTACTAGGTCCCTGTATATAAAATAAATGATTTGATATACAGCAAATGTAGTTTAATTTACCTTAACAGTACATCTAATCAGGAAAGGAAATCTTACATTGTCTCATTACGGAGATTTGAACTAACAAACAAACAAAAGTTATAACTCGGTTCAGGCGCCAGGAGGATAAGTCCTACCAACTTTATGCACACGGATATCGGCGATAGAGATTGAGCTTCTAATCATAAGAGCAGGAACCAAAAATAATAGAATACATCTCTAGAAGAAAGTTTCTGTATTCTTATAGGCGAATTGATTGAATATACATTGTACACATTATCAATATTGGTATAACCTATTCAAGTGATTTAGTAAGCTAAAGATTAACTATTCACAGGGTTGAGGCGTGAAATTTAGAATAGTGAGATCCAGCATAATGCCAGCTTCTCGTCAAAATATATATCGTAACATGATTCAAAACATGAGCCAAATCATTGAGTCGTAAATCGTTGAGTCTAATCATGGAGTCATTACATGGGCCTAATCATTGAGTCGTGCATCATTACTAGATTAATCTACACAAAAGAAAAACAATTTTAGGTACCTGAAGCGTGGTTACATTACCACGGGATTCGAAATCACATCTGCAGACCGCGACAGGTTCCGTCTCCACGAGAATGACGAGCCCGAAACCACATGGTCAGCATTTATGGCAAATTTTATCCAACAATAGAATTAATATAAAAAAAAAATGCTTTTTCAGCTGCAAAGAAAATAATTAGTTTTGGATTGAATTTCCATTAGATTTGGAAAAACAATTGGAGATTTGTTCGTGATTCGAATACATAAAGAGAACTTACCACTTTTTTAAAGAAAAACCAATAATTCTTGAAGAGCAGGCAAATATTCCATTAACGCCGGTCTAAGCATCGTAATAAGCTATAAACAAGCAAATAATCTTTCGTCAAAATACTAAAGATCACCAAGGTTTAAAACATGGTTTCAAAAATCTAAAGTTCTTACCGATATACATAGTTATTTTGGTATAATCATTTATAAGAATTCACAGGCGTGAACTTCCATATACAATTTATAAAAGATTACTTCTTTTTAGCGAAGTTGAATTTTTTTTTTACATTTTACAATCGACATGTTTTTGTCGTCGATGTAGCTAGGCGAATGCTTGTACCGTCACAAACAGACAAAAAGACATTTTTTCTTTTTTTTCTTTCCAAGTCTACCCTATGGCATGGAAACAAAGGAATACAGCCTTACAGAAATCGCAATTTGTTTAAAATCGATGACACACGGAGCGAAAGAGTCAACAATCTACTCACCTCTCTCTCCAAATCTCAAGACTAACAATGACATTCCAATGTGACGTTATACAACGTTACACTACCTAAATGAGAATTTCATTTCATCGCAAGGATCGCTAGATATTTCTTTCGCTTTCTGCAGATCTATTAATCGTTTTACACATTTACTTCTGGGTATTCGAGTACTTTAACATATCCGTTTTTGAGCAATCTATTCAGGTGGTGTTACCAAATTGTATACAAATTAGTCCAGATGTTTGAGCATGAAGAAGTAACAAAATACACACTCATAAGCTTTAGTTTTTAAAGTACTGCTTGATAAAGATTTTCCGTATCCGTTTCGAATAGAAACCTTTTTTTTGGGATAAAAAGTAATCTATGTTTTATTCAGGTTGTCAGCTACCAAATGCAATTTTATCTAGATTGGTAGAACATTTGAACGTGTAGAAGTAACAAACATACACCCTTACAAAAAAGCCTTTATAATATTAGTAACTACCTACTAATACTTTATCTTAGGTCTGACATCTACTTTCTTTCTTTGCGGAATAAGGAAAACAAATACATACATACATCATCACGCCTGTTTCCCATTGGGATAGGCAAAAACTATAGATTTCCACTTACTACGATCCTGGCATACAACTTTCGCTTCTCTTACTTTCATAAGTGTTTTCATACACGCTCGCCGGTTAAGGGTACTCTTGACATGACCTTTTTCCAAAAGATTTCCGATTTGATTGATATACGTACGACCCCTACCAGTTTGCCCAATCATTTCCGCTACGTAAATCTGCTTAGTCAGTCTATTTTCATCCATTCTCTCCACGTGTCCGAACCATCTAAGCATTCCTTTTTCTATCTTAGTCACTACATCTTCTATCATACCGCAATGCTCCCTTATCACGCTGTTTATTTCTTTGTCCATCAACCTCACTCCAGCTATACCGACTAAAGCTAAAATGACTCAAATAACTAATTACAAAATCTTGTTTATTTATTCAAATACATAGTATTGACACTGCCCTTGTTAAGTGTTTGTCAATATTAAAATGAACATGTTAATTTGGCATTCAACATATAATTTGGTGCAGGTATTTTTTTAAAATTTTAAATGAAGTTGTTATGTCGAAGTATTCATACCGATTATCCTTTGTGGTAAACATTATAAGAAGCTTGTGCGTCATAAAACACAGGTTAGGTAATTCGCGAAAATAATAAATTTGGCTAAGTATCCTTATTTTATTTTTTAGGGTTTCATTACTCAAAAGGAAACAAATAACGGAACCCTTAGGTATAAGATCACTTTCTTGTCGGTCTGTCTGACGAACAGGAATGGCGGGACCCAGCAAATTGTAATTTATACCAGATACTGAGGTCTAATAGTTCTTATTAGGTGTATAAAAATCAAGGTCTTAAATCAACACGATAAAGAGATATGGGCAAATTTATATTTTGGCGAGAAGTCCTAAGTACCAAAATTTACCTAAATTTTCAACTTTTTATTTCTCGGAATATTGCCTTAACTTGTGTTATTCTTATAGCACAAGTTAAGGCAATATTCCGAGAATTGTCCTAGAATTGTCAATTTTGGTTGAAAGCAAAGTCTTCTTTGCTTTCAACCAAAATTGACAATTCTAGGTCTACCGAAAGTATCTTATAGGTTTTGGGTCGAAAACCTATATGGCAGTTCCCATTGACCTAAAATCAAGAAATTTGGCAAACACAAATAAAGCAAAAGTTTCAAAAAATAAAAAGTATTGAAAATTAAAGGATATCACTATACATACCTACATAGTAAACAGCAATTAACATAGACATCAGAGTTGTATGGGCGCTCATACAATTTGGAAGTCTAGCTTAATTGGCACCTACCTCAAATACATACATACATACATAAAGTCACGCTCGTTATCCCACAAGGGGTTAAACAGAGCCTTAGTTACCTAAGGCTCTGTTTGGTTGCACATGAAGCCACATCTGGCGGGATGGGTCATTCAGCGCCCCAAAATAGTGACAGGTTGCCAGCCTGCCACCTATCAAGTAAGGGTACTGACCCGGGTTCGCCATAGCCTCGTCTGTTAGCTAGCAGGATGTACCACGCGCAGGTGAGGTTGGCTTGGATCCCGTTGGATGTTATTCGGGACCTCAAATAAGGTACTATTTTTTTACGGAACCCTCAGCGCACTAGTTCGACTCGTGCTTGACCGATTTTTATATTTACGACTTATTTAAGTTTAATAATATTTATGACCGCAAAGACGTCACTCTTGATTATTCCTTGAAACTTATATTGTCACATAATTTGTGGTCAACCATCAATAATATTATCACCGGACAGGTTATCTCTTCAAATAAAAATAAGCATTAGTTCGGTTGAACTGTTTTGACGTAAAAAGGACTATAAAAGAATGCCATGTATGTCGCTTTTTTATACAATACATACATACATATTGTCACGCCGTTATCTCCGAAGGGGTAGGCAGAGGCATATTATACGCCCACATTCACCGTATGCATTTTGTCCCACGTAAAAGGTGGCGAGCCCATTGCCGTGTTGAAATCGACAGGCGCAGGCTGTGGTTACCTGTAAATAAGGCCTTCAACCAAGCTTAACGACAGCCATTTTACTGGCAACGGGGACCAACGGCTTAACGTGCCTTCCAAAGCATGGAAACGCTCGCAAATGTAAATTCCACAATGTGGTCACCCATCCCATGACCACCTTTGCGAATGTTGCTTAACGCAGTGATCGTTTACAGAACACTGAGTCAGTGGGGCCACGAACGCTTTACTATTCAAAGTAAAACCTGCTGACCACCAGACGGTATTCAGGCGTAAGGCGTCATCAGACGGCAGCATCGCATCAACCAAAAAGTCACATTACAGCGGCCCCTAGCAGTATGAAGTGCTCTGCTCTACTAACCTACTAGTTAGGTTAGTAGTGTGACTCAGTGTTCTGTAAACGATTACTGTATTAAGCATCTTTCACTATGACTGGGTCTTCAGATGAGCGACCAGTATTGCCGTGCTTTGGAAGGCATGTTAAGCCGGTGATCCCGTTTGCTAATAAATTTTTATGATTAAAAATTCTTTTGTTTATAATAATCGCTTTATCAAGTGACTTGCTACTTAAAGACTCCAGATAAACACCAGCTTTCTGCAGATTTATTAATCGTTTTACACATTTACTTCTGGGTATTCGAGTACTTTAACATATCCGTTTTTGAGCAATCTATTCAGGTGGTGTTACCAAATTGTATACAAATTAGTCCAGATGTTTGAGCATGAAGAAGTAACAAAATACACACTCATAAGCTTTAGTTTTTAAAGTACTGCTTGATAAAGATTTTCCGTATCCGTTTCGAATAGAAACCTTTTTTTTTGGGATAAAAAGTAATCTATGTTTTATTCAGGTTGTCAGCTACCAAATGCAATTTTATCTAGATTGGTAGAACATTTGAACGTGTAGAAGTAACAAACATACACCCTTACAAAAAAGCCTTTATAATATTAGTAACTACCTACTAATACTTTATCTTAGGTCTGACATCTACTGTCTTTCTGTGCGGAATAAGGAAAACAAATACATACATACATCATCACGCCTGTTTCCCATTGGGATAGGCAGAAACTATAGATTTCCACTTACTACGATCCTGGCATACAACTTTCGCGTCTCTTACTTTCATAAGTGTTTTCATACACGCTCGCCGGTTAAGGGTACTCTTGACATGACCTTTTTCCAAAAGATTTCCGATTTGATTGATATACGTACGACCCCTACCAGTTTGCCCAATCATTTCCGCTACGTAAATCTGCTTAGTCAGTCTATTTTCATCCATTCTCTCCACGTGTCCGAACCATCTAAGCATTCCTTTTTCTATCTTAGTCACTACATCTTCTATCATACCGCAATGCTCCCTTATCACGCTGTTTATTTCTTTGTCCATCAACCTCACTCCAGCTATACCGACTAAAGCTAAAATGACTCAAATAACTAATTACAAAATCTTGTTTATTTATTCAAATACATAGTATTGACACTGCCCTTGTTAAGTGTTTGTCAATATTAAAATGAACATGTTAATTTGGCATTCAACATATAATTTGGTGCAGGTATTTTTTTAAAATTTTAAATGAAGTTGTTATGTCGAAGTATTCATACCGATTATCCTTTGTGGTAAACATTATAAGAAGCTTGTGCGTCATAAAACACAGGTTAGGTAATTCGCGAAAATAATAAATTTGGCTAAGTATCCTTATTTTATCTTTTTAGGGTTTCATTACTCAAAAGGAAAAAAATAACGGAACCCTTAGGTATAAGATCACTTTCTTGTCGGTCTGTCTGACGAACAGGAACGGCGGGACCCAGCAAATTGTAATTTATACCAGATATTTTTTTGATTTTTATACACCTTATTAGGTGTATAAAAATCAAGGTCTTAAATCAACACGATAAAGAGATATGGGCAAATTTATATTTTGGCGAGAAGTCCTAAGTACCAAAATTTACCTAAATTTTCAACTTTTTATTTCTCGGAATATTGCCTTAACTTGTGCTATTCTTATAGCACAAGTTAAGGCAATATTCCGAGAATTGTCCTAGAATTGTCAATTTTGGTTGAAAGCAAAGTCTTCTTTGCTTTCAACCAAAATTGACAATTCTAGGTCTACCGAAAGTATCTTATAGGTTTTGGGTCGAAAACCTATATGGCAGTTCCCATTGACCTAAAATCAAGAAATTTGGCAAACACAAATAAAGCAAAAGTTTCAAAAAATAAAAAGTATTGAAAATTAAAGGATATCACTATACATACCTACATAGTAAACAGCAATTAACATAGACATCAGAGTTGTATGGGCGCTCATACAATTTGGAAGTCTAGCTTAATTGGCACCTACCTCAAATACATACATACATACATAAAGTCACGCTCGTTATCCCACAAGGGGTTAAACAGAGCCTTAGTTACCTAAGGCTCTGTTTGGTTGCACATGAAGCCACATCTGGCGGGATGGGTCATTCAGCGCCCCAAAATAGTGACAGGTTGCCAGCCTGCCACCTATCAAGTAAGGGTACTGACCCGGGTTCGCCATAGCCTCGTCTGTTAGCTAGCAGGATGTACCACGCGCAGGTGAGGTTGGCTTGGATCCCGTTGGATGTTATTCGGGACCTCAAATAAGGTACTATTTTTTTACGGAACCCTCAGCGCACTAGTTCGACTCGTGCTTGACCGATTTTTATATTTACGACTTATTTAAGTTTAATAATATTTATGACCGCAAAGACGTCACTCTTGATTATTCCTTGAAACTTATATTGTCACATAATTTGTGGTCAACCATCAATAATATTATCACCGGACAGGTTATCTCTTCAAATAAAAATAAGCATCAGTTCGGTTGAACTGTTTTGACGTAAAAAGGACTATAAAAGAATGCCATGTATGTCGCTTTTTTATACAATACATACATACATATTGTCACGCCGTTATCTCCGAAGGGGTAGGCAGAGGCATATTATACGCCCGCATTCACCGTATGCATTTTGTCCCACGTAAAAGGTGGCGAGCCCATTGCCGTGTTGAAATCGACAGGCGCAGGCTGTGGTTACCTGTAAATAAGGCCTTCAACCAAGCTTAACGACAGCCATTTTACTGGCAACGGAGACCAACGGCTTAACGTGCCTTCCAAAGCATGGAAACGCTCGCAAATGTAAATTCCACAATGTGGTCACCCATCCAATGACCGTTTACAGAACACTGAGTCAGTGGGGCCACGAACGCTTTACTATTCAAAGTAAAACCTGCTGACCACCAGACGGTATTCAGGCGTAAGGCGTCATCAGACGGCAGCATCGCATCAACCAAAAAGTCACATTACAGCGGCCCCTAGCAGTATGAAGTGCTCTGCTCTACTAACCTACTAGTTAGATTAGTAGTCAGTGTTCTGTAAACGATTACTGTATTAAGCATCTTTCACTATGACTGGGTCTTCAGATGAGCGACCAGTATTGCCGTGCTTTGGAAGGCATGTTAAGCCGGTGATCCCGTTTACCATAAATATGTCAGTCGTCAGTTAAGGCAAGTTTAGGGCCTTGCCAAAAGTTCACCAGCACGTCGCCACAAGCTGCGTCTGTCCATTTCAACGAGGCAATGGACTCATCATCTGTGTTCTTACTTAATTTTTACTATAAGTCATACTCCTACTATTTATTTATGCAATGAACTAGGTGACCCCCCTCGGCTTCGCCCATGACATATTTCGAACTCCGTTGCACCTATTTAATTCCGTCACCTATTCTACAATAATGCATTAAAATTTGCACGATTTATTAACATTTATGACTACTTCTCCGCTCTCCAGGGAAGTAGCGTGATGATATATGGCCTTCCTCGATATATGGGCTATTAACTGACACAAAAGGATTTTTTTAAAATCCGACCAATACTTCCTGAAACAACCGAATAAACAAACAAACAAACAAACTGTTCAGCTTTATAATATAAGTATGACTACTCAGACTGAATGTGTAAATGTTAGTAATATGATTTCTCATCAATTAGAATTAGAGCAAAGTGTTGACCATTTGGATATTGATTTTTTTCGTGTAAACAATTGATAATCAAAATAGATTTAAATCTAGGGATAATTTAAAATTATGTATCAGAATGTATGTGGAATATCAAATAAAATAAATGATTTAGAATTATATGTAAAAAAAAATGAATAAAAACTTTAATTATATATGTATAAGCGAACATTTTTTATATGAAAATTCTATACCATATTTTAAATTAAAGACTATAAACTTGTATCCTTTTCTTTCCCACCTCTTTTCTTTGGTTTTCTCATATCGTATAATATGAGAAAACCAAAGAAAAGAGGTGGTAGCTTAATATTGGGTCTGGAGGACAGAGAAACTGAATCAATTGAGGCTATAATTAAATTGTACAGCGTAGAGGGTTGCTCTGTGGTGTTTATCTGGAGTCCTTAAGTAGCAAGTCACTTGATAAAGCGATTATTATAAAAAAAATTTAAGCATAAAAATAGCATTAAATTTATGGATTATATTTTAAAGGAAAATTGGATGTGTATGGGTTTAAACACTTTTCATGAACGATTTAATTACAGCTTTCGAAATAGTTAAAAAAAAAGTTAAATAAAAAAAAAGCTGTAAAATACTTAACAACAACAAAATTCAATATAATTGGCTTACTAAGGGCATACGTATATCCAGCAAAATGAAACGTCTTTTGTGTGCTTCTGGGCGTAGTAGAGAACCTAGTATACTAAAATATAAAAACAACTATGTCAGAATTTACAGAAGAGTTATAAGCAGAGCTAAGAAAATATCTTTGAAACATCATTTAAATAAATCAAATAACTTGCGTAAAAAAAAAGTAAAATAATAAGACAAACAGGGTGGCAGACATACATTCAAAAAGTTTAAGAATAAAGATAAATGGTGCTATTACAGATAATGCAGAAGAAATAGCAAATTTTTTAGGAAAACAGTTTAAATGCTCAGATACTGCAACAGGTGATAGAGAAAAAGTGGCTCTATTGTGTTTAAAACAGAGTACAAAACGGGTAGAACGAGAAATGACTCTTCTCCTCACAACACCTGATGAAATTATTAAAATAGTAAAAATAATGAAAACCAATAATTCCTGTGGTTTCGATGAAATACCAATCAGTATCATCAAGACACATCTAACCTTGTTAGCTGAACCATTTTCTTATTTTTTTAATAAATGTATTGAGCATTCTATGTTCGCTGAACAACTAAAAATGGCAAAAATTATACCCGTCTACAAAAAGGGTTGCAGAACAGATCCTAAAAACTATAGGCCGATTTCTTTATTACCTACAGCTACACTGTCAAAAATAATGGAAAGCATTCTAAAAAATAGACTGATTACACTTTTAAATCTGAACAAGGTTCGGCATTTGCGGCATTTGGATACCAAAAAGGAGTTGGCACCGATGATGCCATCAATACATTATTGGATGATGTTATGCAAAAAATTAATAGTGGACTGAAGGTGGCAGATCCAGAAAATGGATCACTATGGAGTTAGAGGAAAAGAGTTGCAATTTTTTTCTAACTATTTGCAAAATAGGAAAATGTATGTAGAAATAAAAAAAAACTCATGAAGATGGATTCATTAAAACCTATAAGTCCAAGATGATGATGATAAATGCTGGAGTGCCGCAAGGATCAGTCTTGGGACCAATTCTGTTTCTAATATTTACAAATGATTTACTTAATTACATCAATATGAAAAGTCCTGGCACTAAACTAACAGTATTTGCGGATGGTATGAATGCGATTATGGGAGCAGAAGATATGCCAACCCTAACCAGCACAGTCACTATATTGTTGAGTGAATTTTCTATGTGGTTTACAGTAAATAAGCTAATCATCAACACGACTAAAGCAAAAATTATGCTATTCAAAACTAAAAAAACTAACTAACTAACTATCTTCACGCTGTATCCCTGACGGGGTAGTCAGAGAGGACAGATCGCCAGGCTTCGCGATCCATGCATACTTCTTTCGCTTCTTCGAGATTCATCAATCGCTTCATACACGCACGTCTGGGTATCCGAGTACTTTTGACCTTTCCGTTTTTGAGCAATCTGCTCACGTGGTCTTCATATGAAAGTCTCGGCCTTCCCTGACTCCTTCTACCCTCTACTTTTGAACAATATATATTCTTCGTCAATCGTTCCTCACTCATTCGTTGGACGTGTCCAAACCAACGGAGCACGCCCTTTTCAAGCTTAACGCTGACACTTTCATTCAAACCTGCCATATTGCGTATCACTTCGTTACGTATTCGGTCGGCCAAGGTAACGCCGCACAATTTTCGAAGTGATCGCATCTCCACAGCATTCAATTTACTTTCATGCATCTGCTGACATACCCAGGTTTCACTACCGTAAAGCAAAGTTGGCACTAGCACTGCGTTAAAACTACAACACGAAAAATGGATCATTTGGATGTAACATTAAATAAAGATAAAATTGATATGGTAAATGACATAAAATTTTTGGGTATACATATAGACAATCTGTTGAAATGGAAAACTGAGTTAAAGGCTATAGATGCATGTATCTCATCTGCATGTTATGCATTGAAGACCTTAAGAGACGATATGGATGTAGAACATTTAAAGATGGTATATTATGCCCTTATAGAATCTAAGTTGAGGTACAGCATCCAGTGTTGGGGAAATAGTTATAGTTATAATAATCGGAGGGCATTTATATTACAGAAACGGGCAATAAGGACCATAATGCGCATACCACAAACTGAGTGCTGCAGACAGCATTTCCTTGACTTAGGTATATTAACTGTACCTAGTCTCTATGTTCTAGTAGTTCTGAGTGGTTTTTCGAGAAACATTAGCAATTATAAAACAGAGGACGAGAAACAGATAAGAGAAAAAACAAGACGAAAGGATTTAAGAAATCAAGAACACACTTATACAAGTTCACTTAAGGCCGTTCTTATAAATTACTTAAAAATTAGGTGCCTGTACGATGATTTGTAGAGTTTATTTGGATGCCTCGATTAGTAAAACAGTATGTTTGGATTGATATGTGTAGGTTGTCTGTTGACATTTATTTAATAGATCACTGATTTGATTTATGATTATGAGTATTTTGTTTGAATGGGATTTGACATTTCTTTCTTTTTTTATTATTTTCTTTTAATTTTAATGACATTTATTTAACTAAACTAACTAACTATCTTCACGCTGTATCCCTGACGGGGTAGTCAGAGAGGACAGATCGCCAGGCTTCGCGATCCATGCATACTTCTTTCGCTTCTTCGAGATTCATCAATCGCTTCATACACGCACGTCTGGGTATCCGAGTACTTTTGACCTTTCCGTTTTTGAGCAATCTGCTCACGTGGTCTTCATATGTAAGTCTCGGCCTTCCCTGACTCCTTCTACCCTCTACTTTTGAACAATATATATTCTTCGTCAATCGTTCCTTACTCATTCGTTGGACGTGTCCAAACCAACGGAGCACGCCCTTTTCCAGCTTAACGCTGACACTTTCATTCAAACCTGCCATATTGCGTATCACTTCGTTATGTATTCGGTCGGCCAAGGTAACGCCGCACAATTTTCGAAGTGATCGCATCTCCACAGCATTCAATTTACTTTCATGCATCTGCTGACATACCCAGGTTTCACTCCCGTAAAGCAAAGTTGGCACTAGCACTGCGTTATGAATCGCCATTCGTGCTTCTTTTACGATGCTTTGTCGCTTTACTAACTGGGACAAAGCACCGTTAACCTTGTTTCCGGCAGCTACTCGCCGTTCTACATCCGAATCACATCTTCCATCCACGCTAAACATACTTCCTAAATACACAATTTCATTCACTTGCTCTAGACGTTCCTGGTTTACTCTAATCTCGAATTTAGTTCTTACGTCACCTCTTTCAAATACTAGAACCTTAGTTTTACTTGCATTCAAGCGGAGACCCTTACTTTCACACCCCTCTTTCATCTTAGTGACTAATGCCTGTAGGTCGGCTTCTGATGAGGCCATGAGCACCGCATCATCAGCGTACAGCAGACAGTTTACTGTAAAGTCACCCAAATTCACACCCATATTAAAATCTTTCAACTTCTGCAGGCAACTGTCCAGATACACTATGAACAGCCAGGCGGACATGACACATCCCTGTTTGACGCCTGTGCAGACATCAAAAAGAGGTGACACATCCCCCCCTACTCGCACACAAGCCTTACAGTCCCTATAAAGCGACTGTATTGCCCGCAGCAGCGAGCCGTCCACACCATATCCCGGCAGCAAGTCCCACAGCGTTTCTCTCACAACGTTATCAAATGCTTTCTCTAGATCCACAAAAGCGCAGAAAACCTTCTGGCTAAGAGCCAGAAACTTTTCCGCGATCATGCGGAGAGAAAACACTTGATCCATGCAACCTCTTCCACGTCGGAATCCGCATTGAGCCTCCCATAAATACCTTTGAGACTTTTCTTGCATTCGTGCCGTTATAACCTTTGCATACACCTTACTAGCTAAGCTGACCAAGCTGATCGCCCTGTAGCTGGAGCAGTTTAGGCGCGAGCCTTTCCCTTTGTAAATAGGTACTACAACTGCTACTCGCCAGTCATCTGGGACCTCACCCGTCCGCCAGCACAAGTTGCATAACAGACATAGTGTGTCCCAGACACGCGACCCGCCGTACTTGATCATCTCAGCAGTAACTCTGTCTTTTCCCGCAGCCTTACCACATTTCATACTTCTTATCGCTTGTTCTATTTCTTTCATACTAATGACTTCAATGACATCGGGATCCGGAGCATCGAAGTGAGCTCCACTTCCCGATGTGGCATTTCTGTCTTTTCTTGCATACATGTTTCCATAATATTCACTCCATCTCTGCAGGACGTCACTTTGGTCTGTTAGGACGTCATTGTTAACACTAAGCACTTTATTCATACTGCAGATTGCCGAACAACTCCGGGTCTTGCCTACCTCTTTCCAGAAGAGCTTGGCATTATACCGGAAATTGGACGACTACTTTTCATCCGCTTTCATTCTGCACCTTTCACGAGCTTCTTCTATCAGTGCCTTCGTGTTAACTTTCTGCAGCTTGTATCTCTCTTTCATATTAAAATCATTCCGCGAGGCTAAGTAGTCTAGCCATGCTTTCTTCTTCATTCGAACTGCTTCTTTCACTTCCTCATTCCACCATGCATCACGCTTATTACTACTGCCTCTTTTCGTTTCTCCACACACTTCCACAGCGGCATTTATCATACTGTCCCTAAGGTTCTGCCATACACTTTCCACATTTATTTAAATTAGTTTATTTAACTTTGTAATTTCTGCTGGGAGCCCTGGGGCTATCCTCCTGAAGGGCTTACCCGGGACTCCTGGCCATAGACAAATGGAAGGACGCCGTGTGGTTTTAGTCGGTAAGAGTCCGGCATAGCATCCATGAGGATTACCACACGTAAAAAAAAAAATTGAAGTGAGTGTATGTGGTGATATTGTTGTTTAAATTGTTAGCTATTTATAATGTCAGTGTTTTTTGTCTATATTTTTAAAGTAGCTATGTAGGAGATGTAATCAAATTCAAATACAATGTTTTATTGTTTATGAATAAATAAATAAAATAAAAAATAAATATAGATAAAACATATAACTATCAATAGACATGGCAATGTCTAATGTCTATTGATAGTTAATGTTCCTACCTCATTTCGCATAGCAATTTGGTATTTTGACGAGACACGCTAGGTAGGTTTACATAATATAAACTACAGTACAGTTACTGCTCCAACCCTACGTATTTGAATGTAACACTAAAATATTAACTACAGTAAAAATATCGATGTTAAAATTTCTCATAAATTTTTAAAAAAGTGAAAAAAGACAATTTGATTTGAGACGGGGATTGAAACCGTGACCTTTTGCCTAACCAAGGCAATGTTCTAGCCACTGAACTACCCGAACCGTATGGAAACAAGTTGAAATTCTTTAGCATATTTTAATAGTCTATAGAGCCATAGATTGAGTGGAGTCCATCGCATCAATGTTTAAAAATGGTTGTCTGAATCCATATTGAATCCATACTTCCGTACTCACAAGAACAAAACATTCTCACAGTAAACTATATTACGTGTATCAGGAATACCTTATAAATATTGCTGGCTATTGTTTAAATATTGAATCACCCATTAGCTTATAACAAAGAAAACCACTTACACACATCCTTAAAACAAACTCCTTGGCACTAGGAAGTAAATATTATGCTAAAACTTTTATTCATTTAATACTTTACTCAGTTTAATCTACCAGGTCTTAGTAAGAGAAGCAGGCAGCAGTTATACATTAGAATAACATATAGGCTACTTTTTATCCCGGGAACAAGTTCCTGCGGGTAATGGGTACGGAAAAGCTTCTCTACGCGAACGAAGTCGCGGGCGTCAGCTAGTGTACCATAAGGGTTGCTGAAGATCGTGCAAAGCGGACCTCGAGTTTCGAGGCAACCTTTTTTTTTTTGCATAAAACAATGTCCCTTCCGCACTGTCCCGGGAGCAGGGTCTCATGGGGTGTGTGTGGGGCTCCCACCCACTAAAATAACCTGCCGTGTGCCTGCTCTGCGCATAAAGAGTGATTGTCGTCGGGGGCTGTGGCAAAACTTCAACTCAACTCCACTCAACGCTAGCCCGAGGGTTAGGGTAGCGGACTCCGTCTTCTAGGTCTATTCTGCTAACTGGGCGATGTCCTGGCACACACGGTCATCACCCCTTCGCGGGAGGCTGTTTTGCGGGTGGAGGACTAACCCCGTTCCATCCACCCGCGGCCACACTCATGGCGGCATAAGGCGCGCGTAAGAGCGCCACAACGTGTGTGTGAGACTCAGACAACGAGACGTTGTCTCACTCAGACAACGAGTGAGACAACGTCCTCGCAAAAGGCAGCGACCGCGGTAAAGCAGCTGTCGCTACGAGCCGTAGAACGTAGTATGGCTCGCAGCGAGAGATCGTCTCCTACGACTGCACGAAGGTCCCGACGCTGCTACTCCCAAGCTGGGCTAGCCTCGAGAGTGTGCTGCGCCGAGTCCTCCGCGCAGTCGCAGTGTTGGCAGGCGGGACTCAGTTCTCTCCTTGCAACCGAGAACAGGTACCTTCCAAAGCATCCATGCCCGGAAAGCACCTGTGTCAGTCGGAAAGTAAGGGTTCCGTGCTGCCGCTCTGCCCATTCAACAATTACCGGCTGGAGTGCTTCCAGGGTACGATGACCGGCTCGTGGAACCTCCAGTCGGGACGACCACTGAGCCATGATGGCTTCTCGGGCGGCTTCGCGCCACCCTCGGACTACCTCAGATGGAGGTCGATAACCGGTATCCACCCGGTACTGCACCGTCAGTCGATAGACCTCTGCGAGCACTTCCGCCTCCAAGTCCCAGGGGGTTGTTCCAGCTAGTGCACAGGATGCCTCCGCTGAAACAGTGCGGTATCCGCGTATAGCCCTGACCTAGATAGTTGAGAGCCCTGACCAGAGTTATGAGCCTGCCAGAGATACGGTTTGTTGCGTACGGTCAGGGACTCCGCCCACACTGGTGCTCCATATAGCGCCATGGATCTTATCACTCCGGTATAGAGCCGTCGGCACCCGATGCTAGGTCCGCCTAAGTTTGGCAGGAGCCGTCCAAGTGCGGATGCAGCACCAATAAGTCTTGGACTTTACAAGCGGAAATGCTCATCAAAGCGCCATCTCGAGTCTAAAATGAGACCCAGATACCTCATGTGGGGTTTTACCGGTATAAAGGCCGTACGAACTTCTTTCAAAGCATCTGGTGGCGGACGGCGATAAGGCCCATGAAAGACTAGAGCCTCCGTTTGTTGTAGTGCCACCCGCAAGCATAGCGCCGGTTCGAGGCAACCTGAATTAACTGTCGAATGATGAAAATGACTAGGTTTAACCACAGCCTTACTTCTATTATTACAATCATATCGTGCTATAGAAAAGATGATGCTCGCACGCTGATGACGTCATGTAATATTGCCAGCGTCCAAGGATTATGATAGTCTTGTACAATATAAGTTTTTGAAGTGAAACTTCTTTATCAACGTAGGAGAGAAACTTTATAGGTGTAAATATAAATGTCGTAAAGAAGTTTCACTTCTTACCTGTTTACTCTGGTCAACTCACTTTATTTTCTGTGAATGTTATAAACACCATTGATTTTAATCCGAAATTAATATATGCAAATCTCAATTAAATCAGCCTATCGCAATGTACCGCTGGCAGTAGACCGTCCCCAATTTACGCCCGAAATAGGTAATAAAAATCATACATTACAGAAAGTAATATATTTAATCACAAATATCATAATTTCAATAAATTATTTTTTTACACTAAGCTATGTATATTTCTACTTATATTCTATTCTTTCCTTGAAACTAAATTCACTACTTAAAGAAATCATCAACGGTATATTAACCTATACACTTTCGTGTCTGCCAAGAGGTTTAATAGGAATAAATATTATATTTTCTACAATATTCAAATCTAATATTAAGAAAATAAAGACCTTTAAACAGTAACAAAAGCGTCATAATTTTCACTAACAGAAGAAATATTAATTTAAAAAATTAGAAGTTGAAGAATTCATCTTCATCGTAGACTTTATTTTCAGCTTCGGGTTCTTTAAGTGCTGATAATTTAAAAGCTCTAGTATCCATAGTATCTAATTTAGGCAAAAGTTCTTTCTTTATAACTTGCTCTACATTAATTTCATTTAACTTTTGTTGAACTTTCTCTTTGATAGGACCTTCAATAGCATCCATTATCTGATATCTAAGCAAATTTGGTAAAATATTTACAGCGAATTCAATAACATAATCTAGTGTACCAGCGCCATTGCATCGAATTTGAATATTGCCTATTTCTAAATCTATATCTCTAAACACTGGCCTTTCTCTGGTATCCATTGGTTGTGATACAATTATTCTAGCACTTATATATTCAACGGAAAATGATGCCGTACCAGCTCTAGACATAAGTCCTCCCACTGCTGAAATATCCCATTGCGTTGTACCTTCAAGCTTTTGAGTACCAATTTCGAAATCAGCTATTGCACTACGGTTTTCCATTTTCAATGTTATGTTACCGACTCTTTGGAAAGACGAAATCCCTGTGAGCCACGTGTTAGTAAGAGAAACTGTGAATATACTCACGGTTGTATTATAATCTTTGACTTGATAAGGGTCTAACTGCATTTCTCTGACCTTTTTCCTAACATCGATAATTACCATATCTAGAGGAGAGATAGAATTTGGGAATTGCATATCACCAGCAATCTCATCTAGTTTTGCATTGATTTCAGCTCTGGCTTTTGTGTATGCCTCTTTTAAAATATATGGTTTAATGGAATCAAAGATTACGTTGCCCACAGTGTTGACAATGCCTTGGAATAATCCACCAAAAAAGCCTAAATTTTCGAAATTAACAGCGATGGTACTGAAACCTAGGTCTATAACTATATCCTGTGCCCGAAGTTTACCATCTCGTTCGACGCCAAGGTTGGCTCTTGCTATAACCTTGAGACCGGTGATGTCAACAGTGAAGGGTCCTTGCGCCCTGTTGAGCCAAGTAGACAGTGTGTAGTTACCACGAGCTTGTAAAGTATCAATGGTCATCGATGCTTGGACCTGGAAAAGTGATAAAAAATATTTAATTTTAAATATTGAGGGACTATTTGTATACTACATGTTCTAACCCGGGATTCGAACCCAAAACCTCAGCAAAAGCTGTCTTCCTTCTTGTCCATTATTAGGCAGGCATGTGAGGTTAGATGAATTTGGATTGCACCATCATCATCATCATCCAGTGGAAAGCTTCATAACATATGCCTAAATCGGCCCGTAGTTTTATAAGAACCGACAAAGATAGTAGTTTTAGGTGATATCCGAACATAAGGTCAAAATAATATTTTTAACTTAGGTCTTTATAATTCTAATGGTACGCTTGTTTGTTTCCGCGCCACCTTTAAAAAGAAATTACCTCCATAGATCCAATTTCGGCATTAACGTACAATATACGAAATTTCCTGATGCCGTACACTGCGGTGTTTTTGAAGTACATAGTTCCAAAGCTTAGAGATTGCTTCATGTCTGGCACTGGAAATGGGTCTGGAATCTCAGCACCTGGAAGACCCACAGGATCTGGCTGTTTGAAGTGTTCTAGAATGACCAGCACATTGTCACTCAGTTTCTTTTCTCCCTCCCGTAGGCTTGTCGCTTCAGACACATCCTCTTCAGAAACATCTAAAACTGTAATTGAGATGACTTTAAGTATATTGTTCTAAATGTGGTATATTTTGTAAAGCAGAAAAATAATTGATTCCTTGTATTAGTTTTATTTTCCTTTTCTTTTATTAGTGTTGTTCGTTTTGCCACTAATATAGGCTCATCATCTGTTATGTGGGACTAAATATTAGTGGTGAAATGTTGGTGTTTAGAATTAACATTTGCCTAAAGGTTTTTAAGGATTTTTTCTGACAGCCATTCGGTTATACCATAGATATCTTTACATAGATATTTTAACTTAGTTAAGATATCTATTTCTTTCATTGTTTTAAATATGTAAGGTTACTTTGTATGCAATGTACTACCTATACTTCAATAAATAAATATATAAATATCTATGGGTTATATTCATAAAGTGTTGTAAGCTCGTAAATGGGAAAGCCACAAACTGTCATCAATCTAGAGACTCTTGTTTCCCACAGAGTCAGGGAGTTGTCGTAAAAAGTAACCATATTTATGGCAGGACTCAACCGTGAGTAACACTCAGATAGTGACGGAGTTGCATATCCCGCATAGCATTGTTAATAAATACCTACCGTAATTATATTGCAGCGACTCATATTACATTTGCACGTGTACCATTGTCGTATGTATTCTTTAGAAACATAACAAAGTATGAACAACATAATAAAGAATAAGTAAAATGTGAGCGTATGTATGCAGCCTCTGCCTACGGGGAAACAAGCGTGGCTAATGGTATGTTTCTTGAGGAAAATTTAGCGCTCAGCTTTCGGTTAAGACATCTTATTTTCACGATAACGCAAATTGTGACATATTTGCGAGGAGAGCTGTGGGAGTACTCTAGTTAAGTTTCCTAGTTAAGTACTAATATATGTACTATAAACCCAATTTAAGTATGATAAATATAATAGTTTAACTAATGGCTTATACACACTCGTAAACACATGTACATAGGTACCTAACACAAACCTTTTTGGTATGTACTAGTATTTCTTGTTAATCTGTTGGTTCATACGACACAGAACACGTGTTTTAAGGAATTAAAAAAAGCCATCAAGAGAGACACACTTCAAAATTCAAAATAAGAACTAATAACGCACCTTGGGCTGAAACTGCCAGTATTGTACACAACAGTGTCACTTTTTTGATCCACATCCCGTTTGATACGATTATTTATTATATCAACAGATGAACTCTCGCGGAGCAATAATGAGTGACTGGCAGTCAATGGCAGCCCCGCTCCCGAGTCAGGGGTCATAATTTATCGGTACTTTGTTATCATTTGTTTGTATGACAAATTAACTGGGGAGTTCGTAGTATAGATTTTGTTTTTTTCATTATCCTAATGATGCCAGATAAAATATAGAGATCATTATTTTGTTATTGTATGTTATGTATGTTTATTAAATCTATCTATCTTCATGCTGGACTCCAAAAGGGGTAGTTAGAGACTAAAGACCCATTTCCAGTGCCAGGCATGAAGCAATCTCTAAGCTTTGGAACTATGTACTTCAAAAACACCGCAGTGTACGGCATCAGAAAATTTCGTATATTGTACGTTAATGCCGAAATTGGATCTATGGAGGTAATTTCTTTTTAAAGGTGGCGCGGAAACAAACAAGCATACCTTTAGAATTATAAAGACCTAAGTTAAAAATATTATTTTGACCTTATGTTCGGATATCACCTAAAACTACTATCTTTGCCGGTTCTTATAAAACTACGGGCCGATTTAGGCATATGATAAGAAGCTTTCCACTGGATGATGATGATGATGGTGCAATCCAAATCCATCTAACCTCACCTGCCTGCCTGATAATGGACAAGAAAGAAGACAGCTTTTGCTGAGGTTTTGGGTTCGAATCCCGGGTTAGAACATGTAGTATACAAATAGGCCCTCAATATTTAAAATTAAATATTTTTTATCACTTTTCCAGGTTCAAGCATCGATGACCATTGATACTTTACAAGCTCGTAGTAACTACACACTGTCTACTTGGCTCAACAGGGCGCAAGGACCCTTTACTGTTGACATCACCGGTCTCAAGGTTATAGCAAGAGCCAACCTTGGCGTCGAACGAGATGGTAAACTTCGGGCACAGGATATAGTTATAGACCTAGGTTTCAGTACCATCGCTGTTAATTTCGAAAATTTAGGCGTTTTTGGTGGATTATTCCAAAGCACTGTCAACACTGTGGGCAACGTAATCTTTGATTCCATTAAACCATATATTTTAAAAGAGGCATACACAAAAGCCAGAGCTGAAATCAATGCAAAACTAGATGAGATTGCTGGTGATATGCAATTCCCAAATTCTATCTCTCCTCTAGATATGGTAATTATCGATGTTAGGAAAAAGGTCAGAGAAATGCAGTTAGACCCTTATCAAGTCAAAGATTATAATACAACCGTGAGTATATTCACAGTTTCTCTTACTAACACGTGGCTCACAGGGATTTCGTCTTTCCAAAGAGTCGGTAACATAACATTGAAAATGGAAAACCGTAATGCAATAGCTGATTTCGAAATTGGTACTCAAAAGCTTGAAGGTACAACGCAATGGGATATTTCAGCAGTGGGAGGACTTATGTCTAGAGCTGGTACGGCATCATTTTCCGTTGAATATATAAGTGCTAGAATAATTGTATCACAACCAATGGATACCAGAGAAAGGCCAGTGTTTAGAGATATAGATTTAGAAATAGGCAATATTCAAATTCGATGCAATGGCGCTGGTACACTAGATTATGTTATTGAATTCGCTGTAAATATTTTACCAAATTTGCTAAGATATCAGATAATGGATGCTATTGAAGGTCCGATCAAAGAGAAAGTTCAACTATTCAAAAGTTCGACTCTTGTGGCGGGTGGACTATACGCGCGTTATTTTTTCCAAATAAATTCTAAAAGTCCACTTTTTGAATGTTTTATAAATGAAATCTTGTTGTAAATAGTACAAATATAATAATTTCGTAAAACAACATTAGTAATTAAGTTTGTAAATATATTTAAAGTAGTTTGTAATTTCGTTTTGTTTTTTCAACCGATCATAGAGTAAGCCTGACTATGCCTAAATATAAGGATAAAAGTAAGGTGAAGCGAAGCCGAGCTCTCCAAAACTATTGAGTACATTATTTCTATTGTGTATATTTTTTAGTTTTAAGCTATCTTGAGAATTTCGAATGACGGAGGATGGAGACCTTGGTGACTGATGATGTCACCTACCTGATGGTGGACTACGAAGGTGGGTATACGAACCCAGTGCCGACGCTACGTAGAACCAGCGTGTTTGGACTCATTCGAAAGGTCTCATGGTGACCTTGGTGACTAATGATGTCACCTACCTGATGGTGGATTACGAAGGTGGGTATAGGATCTCAGTGACGGCACTACGTAGAACCATCGTGATTGTACTCATTTGAAAGGTCTCATGGAGACCTTGGTGACTGATGATGTCACCTACCTGATGGTGGACTACGAAAGTGGGTATAGGATCTCAGTGACGGCGCTACGTAGTACCATGTGTTTAACCTTATTCGAAAGGTCTCATGGAGACCTTGGTGACTAATAATGTCACCTACCTGATGGTGGACTACAAAGGTGGGTATATGAACCCAGTAACGGCGCTACGTAGAACCAGCGTGTTTGGACTCATTCGAAAGGTCTCATGGAGACCTTGGTGACTAATGATGTCACCTACCTGATGGTGGACTACGAAGGTGGGTATAGGATCTCAGTGACGGTGTTACGTAGTACCAGCGTGTTTGGATCCATTTGAAAGAGGTCATGGAAACTAAGGTCACCGGAAAAATAATCTTGTTTAAAAAAACTAAGTTAAAATACCATTCAGTTTTTTTGCGGTGTAAATATGGCTATTATCACCAAACTGTAATAGCAAATAATATTACTTTAGCTCATTTAAGTTATTATTTTTCAGGCAATTAAGAAACCAGCAAAACTCCGAATCACAAAATCAGGAACTTCAGCCATTAACAGATACACACGATCTGTCTAGTATGGCAGTTGATGAGGGGGCAGAGCAAATTATGCCGGTAACTTTTTGTGTTTGCTTACACTGCGGTATATGTTCGATAAATAAATAAAATAATAATAAATAAAAATATATTTATTTTGCATAGACCATTTTAACGGCGCTTACAAAATGTCATACACTATTTAAAATATTTAAAGCGACCACCGGTTCGGAACGCGGCCCACCTGAGAAGAACCGGCAAGAAACTTAGGAATGCTTTTTTTTTGATGGCCTATTTACAATTTAATATTATTTCACTTTGCCAGCAGATCATTTCCAGGCGTCCCTGTCCTGCAAATAGTCTGTAACGGAGTAAAACCCTTTTTCACAAAGCTTGTTTTTAATAAACTTTTTAAATTTATTTAATGGTAAATTTACAGGTCACAGGGAAGCTTGTTGTAAAAGCGTATACAGTTTACCCTGGAAAGAATCGCCAATCTTATGTAGTCGACTGTGGTGGACTGAAAGATTATTTTTATTTCTAGTGTTTATATTATGTTTATCACAGAGTTTAGAAAACTGTGATAGATTTTTCTGGACATACATAAGATTGGCAAAAATGTATTGTGATGGTACGGTTAGAATATTTACTTCTTTGATTTTTTCTCGGAGAGAAACTCTGGGGCCCAAATTATAAATAGCGCGTACAGCCCGCTTTTGTAGAACAAAAATAATATTTAAATCTGCAGCACTCCCCCAAAGGAGAATACCGTAAGACATAATACTATGAAAATAGCTCTGAAGTAAACCATTCTAGCCGTATCCACATCTGTTAGAGTCCTGATCTTTTTTACAGCGTATGCAGCCGAACTTAATCTAGAGGCTGTCTTTTCTATGTGTGTGCCCCACTGCAAATTGGCATCAATGGTTATACCGAGGAACACAGTTGATTCTACAAACTCTAACACTTGTCCATTCAGTTGAACATTGGCCGCAGCTTGTTTTACATTTGATAGAGTAAATTTTATACATTTAGTTTTATTTTCATTAAGGCAAAGATTATTTGAGCTGAACCAATGAACTACTCTTGCAATTGCATTGTTTTCATTGCCATAGTTATCTAATTGGCTTTTAATTTTAAAAATTAATGAGGTGTCATCTGCAAACAAAACAATCCTATTCCTGTCCCCTACATAAAATGGTAAATCATTAATATAAATGAGGAACAAGAATGGCCCAAGTATCGAGCCTTGCGGCACACCCATTGTAACCATGGATCCTACAGAACGTGTACCATTAATATCGACCCTCTGTATTCTATTGTTCAAATATGAAGACAGAAGGTCGAGAGCTTTGCCTCTTATTCCATACTGGTGTAATTTTTTGCACAGCGTTTCATGTTGAACACAATCAAAAGCCTTTGATAGATCGCAAAATATACCTAATGCATCGTGCTTGTCTTCCCAAGCTTCATGAATACATTTTAATAACTCAACACCAGCATCGGAAGTTGAGCGCCCTTTCTTAAACCCAAATTGATTCGCATGAAGTATTTTATGACTATTAAAATGGGATAGCATTTGATTCAAGATTATTTTTTCAAATACATTGCTCAAAGTTGGCAGCACTGCCACTGGTCGGAAATTAGATCCCCAAAGGTCCGCGGTTTTCTTAATTTCGATACATTTAAATGTTTTTACAATGTCCTGAGCACAAATATCTGTGAATACAAATGCATCCCTGCAACAAAGAACAGATTCTTCTAATAATAGTTCAGCGGACTTGGTAGACGCTTGGAGAGATTTTGTTGTCAATATAGGTACATTTTTGAAAAAATGTTCAAACTCCGTCGCCACTTCCAGGTCCCCTGTAACATGACAACCATTTACTTTTAAGTGGAAATCCCTTTCAGTCACTAAAGATTTACCGCATTCAGAGTTAATGATGTTCCAAGTCATTTTTATTTTATTTACAGAATTAGAAATTTTATTTTTAATGAAGTTTGACTTAGCAAGATGACACGTTTGTTTAAATATCTTTGAATAATTTTTAACATATTCCTGAAAGGTTTGCCTAAAATTATATGATTTTTCTGAATTTAATTCAAATAATTTATTTCTACTTTTAAAGATACCTGGTGTTGCCCAGTCACTGAAAACAGGACGACCACCAATCTGTAGTGTTTTTGAGGTAAAAACTTTGCCGAACTCATCATTAATCAAATTAAATAAGTGTTTATATGACTGGTCTACACAAGTGAAGTTAGGTAAATATGGTAATCTATTATAATCTTTAATACATTTTCTTTAAAATTATTCAAACGACTTTGGTTAATTGGTACATATTTAATTTGTTTTTTGCTGAATTTGTTACTACATTTAGGAAATTTTATTTTTTATTGGCCACGATGATCTGACTCCACAGGATCCACAATACCTTTATCTATAGGTTTAATATCAGTAAAAATATTATCAATACATTTTGCACTGGTGGCTGTAATACGAGTGGGTTCTAATCTTCTATGCAGATTAAAGGATTTAAATAAAATTTTCATTTTATTTCTCTCTGATGGAGTTAATGATGTATCTAATATATCAACATTAAAATCTCCACAAACTATTATAGATTTCTTAGAACATTGACATTTGGACAGTGCTTCATCAAGCTTTTCTTCAAATTCAATGTAAGAAGCATCAGGGGGACTGTATACGCTCAACAAGATGAAATGCTCAAATTCAATACTGGCAATCTCAATAACTCGCTCAATGGAGAGGGCTACTAAGTCTTTACGTTCTTTAAATTTTAGGTTTTTATTAATTAATATTAAAGAGCCTCCACGTTTAGAATGTTTTCTATTGAACGAGCTAGCAACCTGGTGATTTACGAAGTTCAACAATGTGATTTGATGATCTTTTAACCAGTGCTCTGTAGCACAAAATATATTAATAGAATTTGCATTAATGTATAGCTCTAATTCTAAATCTTTACCATTTATTAAACCTCTAAAATTATGGTGCACCAGGTTTATAAAAACAATATTTATACTAAGATTATTCTCAGGGGCCAAAGTCAACTGGCCAGATTTATTATCTGTTGTCCTATAAACTAGTTTTTTGGAATTTTATTTTCCAAATGTGAAGTATCAAAACTATCCTGCTCAATAAAAGCAGTTGTACTTGCCAATAATTTGGCTTGAAAATTTAAAAAAATTGATAGCAAAATTAAAACATTTTGCTTTCCGAGTCACATGCAATTGCCCTTGAACTTATGAAAACACGCTATGA
Source organism: Thumatha senex (assembly GCA_948477245.1). NCBI lineage: Eukaryota > Metazoa > Arthropoda > Insecta > Lepidoptera > Erebidae > Thumatha > Thumatha senex. The sequence goes on from OX419726.1 coordinate 25,604,754, forward strand.
AAACTTTCCACGATGTTACTGTCAACATCATAAACAAGACTTCTGGAATGCCCCGCAATTGTATTAATAAAAAAACATATTTTCTGCCATAATGAACTTGTAAAATATGCTTGCGGTAAGATTTCAACACTTTGTGGACTGTTACAGAAATGGCTTTTACATTTGGTATGGTTATCAAAGGCATGTAAATGTACAGTCTGAATGTCTTAAAAAAGTTTTTGAGTGCTAATATCTAAATTTTCTAACGAGTCGTGGTATTTTTTGCTGCATTTTCGTATTGATGACCTAATGCTCATGATGCGTTTTTTTGTGATTAGTTTTCTGAAACTTATAGGATATTTCGTATCAGTGGTTAGGTTGTCTAATTTGTTGCACAAGTTTCTTAGAAGGTGGTTCCTATATTCTACCTTTTCAACTGTAAATTGAGGATAAGGTCAGGCTTTCAAAATTTTCGGCGTTTTTGGTATACAGGTTCAGACATCACGGGCAAGTCAAATGCTGATAACAGTTCCTCTAATTGCGAATACCCTATACCAACTGAAACGGCGCCCGTAACCACTGTTGTATTAATATCTAAGTCCCCAGTGACATTACAAAGAGAAAATTTCTCTTTACACATCAAACATTCTACTGTAAACTTAAAGCAAGTCCAACACGTTTCTCTCCTAAAAGTTTTAAACTTTGTATACCACAGTTAAAAGCACCATGGCCGCCTATTTCTTGTATTTTGGAAAAGAAGTAAGCTATATCTATAATTCGTCTTCCAGATATATTTTTTGTTTCTGCTTGTGATTCTTGTTGCAGGACAGGAATCCACACGGTGAAAAGTGGGCATATAATATGCCTCTGCCACCCCTTCGGGGATAAGGCGTGATGGATATTTATTTTTATTTTTTATTCTTGTTCTTGTTCTGGTAAATCTTCTTCATCTTCTTCAACCTAAAACAAACATTTTAACAATACAGTGTCAAATTAAATTAGCTAGGGAAACTATCGAACGTTTTTCCTTGTGGCAACCCTAGGTATAACAGCTGATTTGAATTTGCTCCGTATTTTATATTGTAAATCTTCTTCAGATTTACCAGATTTGATTATTGAAGAACAAGAATCACAAGCAGTAAAAAAAAATTATCTGGTAGACGAATTACAGATATAGCTTACTTCTTTTCCAAAATACAAGAAATAGGCGGCCATTGTGCTTTTAACTGTGGTATACAAAGTTTAAAACTTTTAGGAGAGAAACGTGTTGGACTTGCTTCTAAGTTTACAGTAGAATGTTTGATGTGTAAAGAGAAATTTTCTCTTTGTAATGTCACTGGGGACTTAGATATTAATACAACAGCGGTCGCGGGGGCCGATTCAGTTGGTATAGGGTATTCGCAATTAGAGGAACTGTTATCAGCATTTGACTTGCCCGTGATGTCTGAACCTGTATACCAAAAACGCCGAAAATTTTGAAAGCATGACCTTATCCTCAATTTACAGTTGAAAAGGTAGAATGTAGAAACCACCTTCTAAGAAACTTGTGCAACAAATTAGACAACCTAACCACTGATACGAAATATCCTATAAGTTTCAGAAAACTAATCACAAAAAAACGCATCATGAGCATTAGGTCAGTAATACGAAAATGCAGCAAAAAATACCACGACTCGTTAGAAAATTTAGATTTTAGCACTCAAAAACTTTTTGAAGACATCCAGACTGTACATTTACATGCCTTTGGTAACTATACCAAATGTAAAAGCCATTTCTGTAACAGTCCACAAAATTTTGAAATCTTACCGCAAGCATATTTTACAAGTTCATTATGGCAGAAAATATGTTTTTTTATCAGAAGTCTTGTTTATGATGTTGACAGTAACATCGTGGAAAGTTTTCATAGCGTGTTTTCATAAGTTCAAGGGCAATTGCATGTGACTCGGAAAGCAAAATGTTTATCTGGAGTATGGTTTAATGAGTCAAAGCCTCTGAAAACAAAAACAATAATTAGAGACGATGATTTTTTTGTAAATAAAATGAAAATAAAATTATGTACATTTTATTTAAATTATATTTTGCCGGAACTTTTGGATCCGCGGCACAGTCGAAATATGGCAATTAGAAATCCACCATATATTTTACAGGCAATAAAGAACAAGGAAGACCGGAAAAAGGTGCATAACTTACAAAAACCAGAAGACGAAAATATGTGCGTACTTCAAGAAGAAAGCCACCTTCACCAACACTTATCCCAATAAATGACCAACCGACCTATTCACGATATTTAAATTTCAGTGACTTTTAACGGGAAGAGTTTGAGATTTTGTCATTATTATACAATTAATTAATAATTATAATTGTAATAATTGCTTGACAGTGATAAAGAAAATAAAGGTGATTATTTATAGCTTATTGTTTATTTTGCTAATAACCCTAACTATTTCTGTTACTGAGATCCAATAAGTACTTACCTGGTCATCATCAGACCTTCAGAATGTATCATGTAGTAGCACTAGTGCTCAATTAGATAAATGTTGAAAGCTAGGTCATCCGTACTATTTCCGTTACTGAGAACCAATATCCACTTACCTGGTCATCATCAGACCTTCAGAATGTACCATGTAGTATCACCAGTGCTCAATTAGATAAATGTTGAAAGCTAGGTCATCCTTACTATTTCTGTTACTGAGAACCAATAAGCACTTACCTGGTCATCACCAGACCTTCATTATGTATCATTTATTAGAATGAACCTCCTAAGGCCCAAGCAAAAAAATTGGTTTTATAACTATAAACCCATTGAACATTATAATGTACACAGTTTAAATAGTAGCTCAGTCCCAGACACTAAAGTTCATACGATGTCGTAGACGCTCAATGTACACCATAATGATCATAATATATTTAAGTGTGATATTAAAATTTTGGCGGGTCACTTTTTTTTGCTGTGCTTTTTTCTGATTGGTAGATGTCTTGATCGCATCTTATTGGTAGATGTATGTCCGTAGACAGTAAAGGTAGCTGTCAAAACATTGCACACGTGGTGAAAATGGCGAACAGGAGTGGCAGACGTGAGTATAATAAATTTTTTTCACTTGAATCTTGGGTAAATTTGTTTCAAATTTGTATTCCAATTCAAGATTTTACAATGACTAATAGCATATGAATATTATTTAAACGCAAACATGTCGTGGTTATTTTTAATTAGTGAAAATAAAATTATGTACCTTTGAGTGTACATTGAGCGTTAATGTGTATAAAATGTTATTGTTGTCTTGTCACTGTAGGACTTCAAGACCGTGATATAGAAAATTGCCTAAATGATTCGGAAATTGAAGACTTTGTTCCTTCAGATGAAGACGTAGGAGATCCAGAATATGTACCAGCGCGGCAATCCCCCGATGAGACTTGCGATATTGATAGTGATAGCTCTGAAAGTGAAGAAGAATCGGAGCCAGTTAATTCCAGACGAGGACGTGGGCGTGGAAGGAGCACCCCGCGAACAAAGCGAGGACAAGCACGATGCAGACAAAGAGGGATGAGTAGAGGAAGAGGCAGAGGACAAGGAAGAAGACAAGGGGAAGTGGAAGATGAAACGAAAATGCTGAAAATGAGAATCCCAGTAGAAGTGGATCGATACCCGCCAATAATTGGACAGTAAAAGAATTTCACTCCAAATTTGAAGCAACCAGCATATGTAATAATAAATACTGAATCATTCAACTACTCAGACTATTTTAAGCAATATATTAACGACAAACTGATTAATATTATAGTCTTTAAAACCAATCAAACAGCAATTGCTAAAACAGAGCGTTCATTGAATTTAAGGAAGGAAGAAACTTACGTTTATTTGGGTATCACCTTATTGATGGCTGCCATTAACTATCCTCAAATACGTATGTACTGGGAAAATAAATGGAGAGTGGCAATAATAGCAGACAACATGTCTCGCAACCGTTTTTTTTCAATTGCGTAACTCTATAAAATTTGTATTTGATGATGAGGTATCTCAGGATGTCAAGAACACTGACAAACTTTGGAAAGTACGCCCACTTATTGTGTGCGTTAATTCTGGGTGTCGGGCTCAACCAAACGAACAGTGTATGTCTATCGACGAAATGATAATACCGTTTGCTGGCTCCTGTTCTATGAAACAATACTGTCCAGGAAAGCCCAACCCAGTTGGACTGAAGGCTTTCGTTTTGGCCAACCCAGATGGGACTGTGTGTAAGTTTGACATATATCAAGGTCCAACCACTTACCCAAGATATAATGATAGTCCATTTGGTCTGGGCGAGAAAGTCGTCCTTAACCTGGCTGATGATTTAGTTCCTGGCCATGTTCTTTACTTCGACCGTTACATTACGTCAGAAAAATTAATAGATGCTTTAGAAGACCGGGGTATCAGAGGTACAGGAACTTTAATGAAGAATAGAATTCCAGTTGATATAAGAAATATGCTAAAGGAAGATAAACAGCTGAAATCAGAAGGCAGAGAATGCTGATCTCAATTTTTGTTAAAAAAGTTTATTTAATAAATAAAATTAAATATTTCTAAAATACTATTTTATTTTCCCAACTTACTGTAATTTCGCTTAGTAAACACCCATTGTACATTTAAATGAACAAAAGATATCGCATTCAAATTTGCCGCAAAATACTCTAATGGACCATAGATAAACTAAAAATATACTTAAAAAAATATTGGTTGCTTTTTTCTTAAATTTTTTTTTGAATAATATCTTGGGCCTGAAGCACATAAATACAAATTGTACATTAGAATGCACATTGAGCGTTTAAGTTTTCTTCGTTTACGATAAGCTGGGCCTGAATCTATACTTACAATATGTATATTAAAATGCACGCGGAGCCTTAGGAGGTGAAAGCTATGTCAGCAGGCATATTGCATCATGTAGTTAAAAATAAATTATTTTGTAGACAAATAAATATAAAATATAAACTTTGATAGACTAGAAAAAGATAAGACTACAATAACCAGAGAAACAAAATTTATTAGACCTCTCAGAGAGCAAATGAAATAGGCAAAAACGATGACAACTCTGCGACACATCTGTGTTCTTGTATAATCTTCAGTTCGTTTTTTTTTGTAGTACGGTCATTGGTCGGTAGGTGGCGCCAAAAAACAAATACTAGTACAGGGATCAAATCATCAAGGTCAACGGGTAAAGTAATGGCCTTAAGAATTGACTCATTAACAGCCTGAAGGTCTACGTCCGGATCCAGGTGAGACTCCAAGATGTCCTCAGAAGACAGCTGTTGTGAAAGTTGAACAATCTGTTTTCTGAGTTCAACCACAGAATCGGCACTTGTACCACCCAGCACAGACACTTCGTATTCTAATTCAAATTTATGTAGTAACAAGAATTTAATAGGGTAGGACATATTGAACACTAGCTGGTATCTAGGAAGAATTATACAGTAATGCAATAACAATTCTAAATTGCTTATTTCAGCAGAGAATGGCAGTAAAAAAAAACAAAAATGTAATAATTTTATAATAAAAAACGTGAAATTTCCTTTTGTGATTAGCTAAAACTTTCTAATACACAAAATTGTATGTATGTACTTAATGTACTTAACTACTTAAAATTCTAATATACTTACTATTGTATTTAAATTGTCTCATCGCTTAATTTATCTCTCAAGCTCTCACCTACCTAATTTTCCTTAACTTGGTGACTAGGGGTAGTTGGTCTACCACCAACCCACCCTAATGTCACATAATGTGAAATTTCTTTATCGACGTTGAGAAAAATTTTATAGCTGTAAAAAAGTTGTCACGATTTCGGTTATGCGCCATGTTGTTTTGTAAAGAAACTTTTTTATCATAAGTGAAACTTCTTTATAGACGTATGAAAGCAAGAAAAAAAGACGTGTGGCACTCGGAGACTGCCGCGGTAAAGCTATTGCATAGCATTTTTTATCAACTTATGTAATTATAATTATTTATTTATTTTATTTATGCAGTATTTTTTTTTCCTTTATTTTTCTTTGATATTAATTTAAGTTACACTTTTTGAGCGTGATGGCCGATAAGAAAACAATTTTTTTTCTTATATTAAATAAATGTTATTGTTATATAATGAAGTTAATATTGTTCAAAATATTTTTATTATCTTACAATACATGTAGGTTATTCAGGAATATTTGTCATTGAAACTATAGGTTTATGGTAACTGAAATAAGAAACATAAGTTTGAGACTTGATATCTTCTAAATATCTGGAAAATACCGCGTCAATGGTGGTCCCATATTTTGTTTTGGTTTCTTGTGGATCATTATTCATTTTCAAATTCAATATTTTCGAAAGAAAAGTTGTCAACCGCTCTGATTTTTTATCAGCGTAATGTTGAAATCGCCAGCCACGATAAGTGGAAATTTATTACCATTTGTACCAAGTATTTTCGACCTTAAAAAAAACACCCTCACCCTCACCCTCAGTCTCACCCTCACCCTCACCCCACCCTCACTCTCACAGTCACCCTCATCGTCACACTCATCCTCACACTCATCCTCACACTCACACTCACTATCATCACGAATCAATCCGATTTCTAAAAAAAAAACCCTTACCCTCACCTTCACCCCTCACTCTCACCCTCACCCACCCTCACTCTCACAGTCACCCCCATCCTCACCCTCACACTCACACTCACTATCATCACGTCTCGTTCTATGCGAACTTCGTACAGTCGTACCATATAATATTATGTACATACACGTTAAGCAAACGCTCGGCCGTACTCGGTGAAGTTCGTGTGAGCTCGGGTGTTAGGTTATTATCGGAATTTCTGGATTCGATCTCCACGCTCAAGGCCCGCGGTAGAAGCTATGCAATAGCTTAAAAATGTAATGATAAGTAAATAATTTTATTTTTCTTACAAAATAAGATGGCGTATATTTGATGGATAGTATTAATATTTTACGTCAATTATCTATCGCATACGCATATTCGGTCACCACAATCACTAAATTACGTCCGTTACAATACAACCATTACGCCTTGCAGATGTTACAAAGTGTTGAGTACCTTTCTATATAGGTACTAAATGTAAAGGCAATCACAAATTGACAATTCAAAAGTATTTGAGATTAGCGCGTTCAACCAAACAAACAAACTCTTCAGCTTTATAATTTTATATAATATTATAAAAATATTATATTATATATAATATTGATAAGATTGATATTCAATTAGTCCTAGCGAAGGAATGAAGAATTAATACTTTAAATATTTTTTTAATAAAGTGGAAAAAGACAATTCGATTTGAGACCGGGATTGAACCTGTGACCTTTGCCTAATATATAACCTAGTCTTCCTCGATAAATGGGCTATCTAACACAAGATTTTTTCATTTTTTTACTTAAACAAACTTCCGTTTTATTTATTAGAATAGAATTTCACAACAGGCGCCATCTAGATAGTATTCATTAGTTTAAGAAACTCATTCAATCAGCTTTGCTTAGTAGGTAATGTACATGTGAAAATGTAGATGTCGCTTTCATGTTATTTATTAGAAATCTATATTTTTAAACTAACTAATGCCCTGTGTTTTTGTTCGCAACAGACCTCGAACCCTAGTTACTCACCTTTCACATGGCAGTAGAAGTTGAAGGTTTAATGAACGACTTGAAAATTTTCAAAACCAGGTCAACACAACTTGCGCCTGACCATTTCAACCCGGCTATGTTGCTCATTCGGTGAAATATGTGGGCGGAAGTTCTGCATATCACTTCAGTGCTAAAAAGCGTGTATGACTTTTCTAAAATTTCCTTTTTCTGGCGTAAAGTCAATTTGAAGGCCATATGAGCGGCTTAAAAATGTCAACAGCAGTTCGCCACAATCTGCGCCTGTGCGCACAAAAAGCGGCAATTGGCTCAACACCTGTTCCGTGAGACAAAAATGCAGACGGTAATATTTGAGCAATTGCGTCTGTCTACCCCGTCGGGGATTAAGTACCAATATAAATTATAGCTAGTCTTATAATCGCAGCTTCGAGTCCAGCTCGAGGCTGAAATTATTTACACTTTAAATAATACAATCAGCATATATTTTGTTTATTTGACCTTTTTACTAATTGTTTGGTCTTATAACTGTCTACCTACTATCACTATACATAAGAATTATATTTATATGCGAAAACTTGTAATTGGCCCTTTTATAAAAAAATGCACTAAATGAAATCAAGCTGTAAGTTTTCCTGTAAGAATAAAATAAAATAGTTTTTTGTTCAACAAGTGAGCAAGAGTATTTTTTGCACCGAGTGCTGATGTTAAATCACGAACTAGCGAAATAGTCTAAAATTGAATCAGGAGCATAGCGAGTGATTCGCAAATAGATTACTGAAGGCAATGAGTGATTACAAGGCATGTGTTAAAAAAAAATTTGCTCTCGTGTAAAACATACAACTTTTCACCTCTCCAGCGAGAATACTGTTACCTGGAGTTAATCACAATTAATCATAAACACAAGTCGAATAATCAACCATCTATAATTACTAATAAATTATTATGTGTTTCCAATGGCGTCATTTAGTGTTTATTATCAGAATGCTAGAGGTCTTCGAACGAAAACAAGCACCTTTTACAGAAATATATGTTTAAATAACTACGATGTAATTTGCATTACGGGGACTTGGCTACTTGAAAGTATCTTAGACAGTGAGTTATTTGATAGCCAATACCTGGTTTTAAGACGGGATCGTGATTATGCAAGAACTTGCCAAACTAAAGGAGGAGGTGTGTTTTTGGCAGTGAAACGGGAAATTAGTGGTAACCCCCACAGTGATTGGTGTTCGTCAGCGGAGGATCTTTGGATATTACTAACTCTGTGTCGCCGAAAGCCCCGCGTATCCCTCAGGATACACATATGTGTCGTTTATATTTGTAACCAGAACCTAGGTAACTCACTAGTGGCTCAATTAAATAGTTTTTCAAGTAAATTGATAGACATAGTCCCCAGTAGCCCAGAAGACACTTTTTTAATACTTGGGGATTTTAATCAACCCAATATCACTTGGTGTCTGCAGGGTGATAACTCCCTCAGTCCGGGAAACCTAAAGGGAGACCATCAATCCTGTCTCATTGACAATTTCAATATATGCAACTTATTGCAATATAATTCTTACGTAAATTATAAAGGTAGGTTACTAGATCTGGTATTGTGTAATAGTAATGTGTCTGTTATTCACTGTACTGACCCTCTGGTGCCAGAGGACCCCAACCACAAAGCAGTCTATGTTTTATTGGAGTTTGTGAAGATGCATAGCTTATCTCCTCGCCCTCATGTTCAATATATATACAGTGCAGCAGACTACGTCTCCATTAGGAGTGGGCTGGACAGCGTGGACTGGGTAGTTGAACTTAGTAGGGGGTCTATGGAGGATGCCGTGTCCTTTTTTTATAGTGTCGTTCATAATTTAATTAATACTCATATACCTTCTAAAATATCAAACGTACGTCACAAATATCCTGTTTGGTATAATAAGCCGTTGGTTAAAATTATTAAAGAAAAATCAAAATTTCACGCCAAATTTAAAAGATACGGTAATCTCTCTGACTTATAGTCCTTTACTATCTTACGTCAACGTGTTAAAGACTATGAAAATAAATTATTTCACAACTACATTGCCAAAATTGAAAATGATATAAGTTGTAACCCTCGGGCATTTTGGACATATGTTAAATCAAAAAAATATTCAAAACCTATCCATCCACCTTTGTGTGTGACGGGGATGTTATATGTAATATGTTTGGTGACTGTTTTAAATCAAATTTCTTAGAACAGAATATACGCGGAGATACAACCTCGTCACTACATAGTATGGATATGGTGATGCCAGGGATTCATAGGCAATCTGATTTGTTTGCATCAGATTTGGGCTCTGTGGATATATGTGGCGGAGAAGTTGAGACTATTAAAGCTGGTAGATGTCAGTAAATCTTCGGGGCCCGATAATATCCCTCCAGTTCTTATATTAAACTGTGCAGAAAGTCTCGCTCTACCTCTGTCTATCTTGTTCCGCCGCTGTCTAACCACCGGGGTAGTGCCGGATGTTTGGAAATCGGCTTATGTGACACCCATTTTTAAGAAGGGATCTAGGCGTAATATTGTGAATTACAGGCCAATTTCAAAATTGTGTGTGTTTGCCAAAATAATAGAAAAAATAATATACAAACAGGTTTACTCGACTCTCAAACAATACTTCAACGAGCAACAGCATGGTTTCCTGAGAGGGCGGTCAACCACGACAAACCTAATTCTCTGCAGTGACTATTTATCTGACTGTATGTCACAAAAATCCCAAGTAGATGTAATTTATACAGATTATAGTAAATGTTTCGATAAAATACATCATAAAACGCTTTTATATAAATTATCACTCATGGGCATCCGAGGGGATCTATTTAGATGGTTTAAGTCTTATGTGGACAATAGGTGCCAAATTGTGGTCTTGAATGGTTACTCGTCTAGGGCGATCCGCATCCCTTCGGGTGTTCCTCAGGGATCCCTGTTAGGACCCCTTTTGTTTAATATTTTCGTTAATGACATTGTTAATTGTTTTCAAAATTCAAAAATACTATTATATGCTGATGACATGAAAATTATGAAGCAAATAAACTCTGTTGCAGATGTTCTCTCATTGCAGGAAGATTTAAACCGCTTTCAATACTACTGTTACATCAATAAGTTAGATTTAAACGTAAGCAAGTGTCACATCTGCACTTTCACTCGTAAACTAAACCCTATCTTCTTTTGTTACAAGCTCCTAAATACACCGCTAACAAGAGTACAAACCGTGACTGATCTCGGGGTCATATTTGACTCTAAACTTATTTTCGACTCCCATATTGAAAAATTCATCAATAAGGCTACAAAAGCATTGGGATTTGTTCTGAGAACCGCCACTGATTTCAAAAATATTAAAACGCTAGAAATACTATATTGCTGTTTCGTTCGAAGTCACCTAGAGTATGCTTCTCAGGTATGGAACCCCGTATATAATAAGTATGTTGACCGATTGGAGAGCATTCAACGGAAATTTCTGAGGTACATTCAATACCGCACATTTTGTTATCTGCCAGATTACCGAGCGCGCTGTAAAAAGTTTCATATTTTGCCACTTTCTGAGCGTAGAAAAATAGCCGACTTAACGTTCTTAATTAGGCTCTTTAATGGTACATTGGATATTTCAGAGTTAGTGGGTAAGGTGGGTTTCTGCGTTCCCGCGGTGTTCTTGCGTAAACCGAATCTATTATTTACTCCCATAGTGGGAACTACTTATAGACAAAACTCCTACTTGATTAGGGCTGGCCGTACATTTAATAAGGCGTGTCGGAGTACTGATCTTGACTTGTTCGTCACTACCACTAGCAAACTTAAGAAACTCTTGTGCGAGTATTATTTCTCCATGAATGATTAGTGATTGACTTAGCACTATAATAATATTGTGGTAAGTTAATTATTCTTGTAACTTTTGTAACTTTTGTGTGTGTGTAGTGTTGTAATAAAAAAAAAAAAAAAAAAAAAAAACCATATCAATGTATCAGTGGAAACTTGTAATTGGCGTTCAGATTGTTAAATCTATATCTATTGTGACTACTAGCTGTAAATTTTCTTAAAATTGAAAAATAAAATAAAAAAATAAAAATAAAAAATATAGTTATCATTATTTTTTATTAAAACGTCTAAAATGTTACATTTTATTGATGATGATGATGATGTATTTATCCATAAATTAATATAGTTACACCTATAAACTAAAATAATTAAATTACATAATTGTACGGCCTTCTTTAGTTTTGAGTTTCGGACTGCGCTATTGCTTATTTCAAATTTATTTAAAAAGTTACCTTGCCGCACGCTCGCAGCAAAAGTCGCTTTTTCTTCGAGATTTCACGAAGCAAAAGTAAAATACTATTTGGTTTTCAAATTTATTTTTAAGGCATGCTCCATAATCCCCAGACGATTAAATAAATCGAATGACCTTGGTTACATTATAGGGTAATAAAATTAATTGTGACTGGTTTTAGATTGATACCAACATTTTACGATATCATTGGAAACAATAGCAATTGTTTTCTTATTAATCCCCTCTGATAACACCCATGTTTTTACTAAGTAACATAAAAATATAGTAACACGATGTGTATACGTAATTTTGTACTTTCTTTGCAGTCTTTGATCAACGATCATTGTAAAAAACCAAATTAAAAGTAAAAAAATACACTAAAGTACCTATAGGTACCTACTTTAATAGTTTGAATGACAGGTCATTCCGTGCTTCTGAAGGCACGTTAAGCCGTTGGTCCTGCTTGCCAGTGGATAACATGGCAGTCGTTAAGTCAAGTTGAAGGTCTTATGGGCGGCTTGAAAATTTTCAACAGCAGGTAGCCACAACCTGCGTCTGTCTATTTCAACACAGCAATGGGCTCACCACCTATTGCGTGGGACAGGAATAGACATGGTGAAAACTGGGCAAATAATATGTTATTTGCCCAGTTTGTACCATGTGGTTGTAGAGGTATGCCCTTCGGGGATAAGGCATGATAGATACATATATAGGTCATTCTAACTTTTAATATTAAGTTGTAGTTTATTTATCATTCACGTCATTATCAGAAGGGGTGGCTACATTTCACCTTCACCATGTTTGTCCTACGTAACAGGCGGTGAGTTCATTACCGGATTGAAACAGACAAACGAAGGTTGTGGTTAGCTAGCTCCCTGCTGTATATTTTTAAGCCGCCAATAAGGCTTTCATCTTGGGTACCGACTACCATGTTAAGTGTCATCATCATCCGAGCGTCTGTCCCAGATGCGACGCCCGGGGTCTGCTTTCCTACATTTTCTCCTCCACTTCGCACGGTCGTCGGCATCCCCTGTAGTTAGACCATTGGCACGCATGTCATCTCTTACGACGTCAAACCAGCACTTCTTGGGTCTTCCCCTCTTACCGGGACCCGGCGGGGCTGACATGGCCAGACATTTGTTTCCTACGTAGCCCGGCGGTTGCCACAAGTCGTGACCATACCAACGAAGGCGACACTCTTGCAACTTGTCTGCAATGTCACGGACGTGAAGGCTGCCGCGGATGCGAGAGTTCCTCACGCGGTCCATCCGCGTGACTCCACACATCCACCGCAGCATCTTCATTTCCGTGACACGCAGCTCCTGCTTGTGTCGCTCTAATATCGGCCACGTCTCACTGCCATGTAAAAGGACAGGTCTAATGTTGGTTCTGTAGACCTGTCCCTTCAACCGGATCGGCATTTTACAGTCACAAATGACACCGGTCATCTCGCCATTTGGCCCACGCGGCTTGAACTTGACATCGCAATCGATGTCACTGTTAAGTGTAGCCGGGATTAATGGTTAAACGTGTCTTCCGAAGCGCGGAACGATAGTAGATGATTATAAATCCGATTAAATTTCGTACCGTTTTGTTGACTTACATTTCGTACATACAGTCACGCAGTTTTCGTAGGCAGAGGCGTAATTCATTAGATAGGTCTTTTTTGTTCCAAGTAATAGGTGGTGATGGGCCTATTGTCGTGTTGAATCGGACAGGTGCAGGTTATAAGTAAGGAAATCTTTAAACCACCTATATACCTTCACCTTTACTTAATGACTACCATACTTACTTCAAAAGGGGTTTTAGAAGGTTTTAACAGGGTCGGCAGCGCGAGTGCTGCACCTCTGGTGTTGTAAACGTCAATAGGCTACGGTGACCACATTTCATCAGGTGGACCGTATGTTAGTCTGCCACCTCAGTGGTATCCAAAAAAAACCATGTGGTGTGGTATGAGTGGCAATAGGGACCAGTGGCTTAAATTTGCCCGGACAAAAGAGTTACATGTTTACTCTTCTTCTCTTCATATTGTTTTCCGAGTTGTTGTTTTTTTGCCTGCTTACAAACCCTACCTGGGTTTTGAGTCTGGGGTTCATTTTATTTATCAATCACGCCTTAACCCGAAGAGGTGGTAGAGCCATATTATACTCCCACTTTTCACTATGTGTGAAAATGAAATGAAAATGGAAAATCTTTATTCATGTAGGTCACAAAGTAACACTTATAAACGTCAAGATTACTGCTTCTACATTTACAATTACTGCCAGATTCGCAAAGCAATAGGTAGAGCCAGAGGAAGAACCTGGCAATAAAACTCCAAATACATACATACATTATTTAGTAGTAGGTAGCTAGTTATACATATGATGGAACAAAATAACAATGGCATAGGTACTATAACTATTAAGTTGTGTTAGTGGTGCATTTGACGAATGAACTTAGAACGTTAATGTGATAACCATTATTCTATATGTATTTATAAAAAAAACTGTGAAGATGTTTTTTCAATATTATTCAGTTCTCGTTTTAGTATGTCTATGTGTCTTTTGTAATAGTTTAGAAAAGAAAGAAATATGTGAGTATTTTACTTCTGTTATTTATATTATTACGTCGCAGTTATAAATTGTAGAAAATTTAAGGTAGGTATTTAAAAACAAGACTTTCCTTAAAAGCGTATGGCTGGTACTGGATGGGTGACCGCTTTGTGGCATTTACATTTACGAGCGCTTTCGCGCTTCGGAAGGCACGTTAAGCCGTTGGCCCCGGTTGCCCGTTACATGACAGTCGTTAAGCCAAGATGAAGACCTTATAAGCGGCTTGAAAAATTTCAACAGAAGGTCGCCACAACATACGCCTGTCCATTTTAACACGGCAAAAGACTCACAACCTGTTACAACAAAAAGGTTAACGGCGAAATGTAGGCGTATAGTATGCCTCTGTATACCCATTCGAGGATATAGGCGTGGTGTTATGTATGTATGTAGTAGAAATATTCAAGACTAGATGACCGCGGCTCCGCACGTGTGGTGAAGTTTTCCCGTTCCCGTTTCACACAGGAGCTTGTTCCCGTTTCCCACAGAAACTTGTTCCCGGGATAAAAAGTAGCCTATGTATTATTCTGATGTATAAGCTATATTATTGTAAACTGTAAAGGTTCATTAAAATCCATTCAGTAGATTTTTCGTGAAAGAGTAACAAACATCCTTACGTACAAACTTTCGCATTTATAATATTAGTAGGATAATAAGTAACATAAAGTAAACCAGAAACTTTAATTTGTTGTGGACACACAAATGTTCACAAAGTTTAAAATATAAGGTCGGCTTATATCCTGCATTTTAGGGACACCATCTTCAAGTTTTTTTTTTAAATCTTTGGATATCCTCATGGATGCTATGCCGGACTCTTACCGACTAAAACCACACGGTGCCCTTCTATGGCCTGGAGTCCCGGGTAAGCCTTTCGGGAGAATAGCCCCAGGGCTCCCAGCAGCCATCTTTAAGCATAACATAAATATTATACTAAAAAAAACACTGCACTTCGATGAGATCTGTAAATCTGATCCTATTGCTGATAATACCGACGGAATGTATATGCATGAATACAGCTTGGGTATTATATTGCATTGTGAGTACTCGATCCACTATTCAGGTCTCAGTTATTCTGACGAATGTAGGTAAAAATTATTATTGAGTTAGTACGTTGTGTGGTTAATAGTTAGTAATGAAGTGCCACTATTCTCCCTAATAGAAAATATATATCATACATACGTATAATCACGACAATTTCCCCGAAAGGGTTAACAGAGTTATATCTACACTCGCTCACTGAATAGTTAAGTTATGTAGTATGTAAATCCAACTAATACTATAAACGTCAAAGTTTGTAAGAAAGGAAGTTTATTACTCTTTCACACAAAATCTACTGAATGGTTTTTAATGAAACTTAACAATAATATAGCTTACAGAGAAGAATAATACATAGGTGCCAATTCTGTTGTTGAAATCACTAAACTAAATTTCTCTAAAATTTTCTAATTTTTATTAAGAGATTGCCAAATGCTGTTATTAAGTCGAACTAAACTTGGTGATATCATAAATAGCACTTAATTTGTATCTGATATCACTAAAATTCATTTTATGTGATAAAAATGAACAAGACGTGAAAAATGTACATAGATAGTCGAATGTAAATACATGCCGACTAACTTGGTGATTGAACTGCCTATGTACATTTTTCACGTTACAACGTTTTAAACGTTTTCACGTTTCAAAAGGTTACTAAAATTTATAAACGTCCCACTAAAATTAGTAAAATAAATATCCATCACGCCTTATCCCCGAAGGGGTGGCAGAGGCAAACTATATGCACTCTTTTCACCGAAAATTTTTATAACTAAAACTAGAAGTCACCTAAATAGGTGACGTCTAATTTTAGTGAAAACGTCAAAATTATTTGTGACGTTAAATTTGTATCTGACATCACTAAAATTCATTTTATGTGATAAAATCCAACAAAAAGAGAAAAATGTACATAGACAGTTCAATCACTAAGTCTCAGTGTTCGGTAAACGATCACTGAGGTACGCAACTTTCACTATGGCTGGTCGTCGGATGGGTGACCACTTTGTGGCATTTACATTGCGAGCGTTTCCGTGCTTCGGAAGGCACGTTAAGCCGTTGGTCCCGGTTGCCAGTAAAATGGCAGTCGTTAAGCTTGGTTGAAGGCCTTATAGGCGGCTTAAAAAAATTCAACAGCAGGTAGCCACAACCTGCGTCTGTCTATTTCAACACGGCAATGGGCTCACCACCTATTACGTGGGACAGGAATCCACACGGTGCTGTTTATAACGGTGCTGTTTATAATAACACCACGTTTAGTTTGACGTAATAACAGAATAGCATTTGGCAATCTCTTAATAAAAATAAGAAAATTTTAGAGAAATTTAGTTTAGTGGTTTAACAACAGAATTAGCACCATAAGCTACTTTTCATCCCGGAAACAAGTTCACCACGCGTGCCGAGCCGCGGGCGTCAACTAGTCATATATTATGCAATCATGACATAATAATGACTAAATTAACTATAACTATCTTCACGCTGTATCCCTGACGGGGTAGTCAGAGAGGACAGATCGCCAGGTTTCGCGATCCATGCATACTTCTTTCGCTTCTTCGAGATTCATCAATCGCTTCATACACGCACGTCTGGGTATCCGAGTACTTTTGGCCTTTCCGTTTTTGAGCAATCTGCTCACGTGGTCTTCATATGTAAGTCTCGGCCTACCCTGACCTCTTCTACCTTCTGCTTTCGCACAATATATATTCTTCGTCAATCGTTCCTCACTCATTCGTTGGACGTGTCCAAACCAACGGAGCACGCCCTTTTCCAGCTTAACGCTGACACTTTCATTCAAACCTGCCATATTGCGTATCACTTCGTTACATATTCGGTCGGCCAAGGTAACGCCGCACAATTTTCGAAGTGATCGCATCTCCACAGCATTCAATTTACTTTCATGCATCTGCTGACATACCCAGGTTTCGCTACCGTAAAGCAAAGTTGGCACTAGCACTGCGTTATGAATCGCCAGTCGTGCTTCTTTTACGATGCTTTGTCGCTTTACTAATTGGGACAAAGCACCGTTAACTCTGTTTCCGGCAGCTACTCGCCGTTCTACATCCGAATCACATCTTCCATCCGCGCTAAACATACTCCCTAAATACACAATTTCATTCACTTGCCCTAGACGTTCCTGGTTTACCCTAATCTCGCATTTAGTTCTTACGCCATCTCTTTCAAATACTAGAACCTTAGTCTTACTTGCATTCAAGCGAAGACCCTTACTTTCACACTCCTCTTTCATATTACTGACTAATGCCTGAAGGTCGGCTTCTGATTAGGCAATGAGCACCGCATCATCAGCGTACAGCAGACAGTTTATTGAAAAGTCACCCAAATTCACACCCATATCACTTCTGCAGGCAACTGTCCAGATACACTATGAACAGCCAGGCGGACATGACACAACCCTGTTTGACGCCTGTACAGACGTCAAAAAGAGGTGTCACATCCCCCCCTACTCGCACGCAAGCCTTACAGTCCTTATAAAGCGACTGTATTGCCCGCAGCAGCGAGCCGTCCACACCATATCCGGGCAGCAAATCCCACAGAGTTTCCCTCACGACGTTATCAAATGCTTTCTCCAGATCCACAAAAGCGCAGCAAACCCTCTGGCTAATAGCCAGAAACTTCTCCGCGATCATGCGGAGAGAAAACACTTGATCCATGCAACCTCTTCCACGTCGGAATCCGCATTGAGCCTCCCATAAATACCTTTCAGACTTTTCTTGCATTCTTGCCGTTATAATCTTTGCATACACCTTACTAGCTAAGCTGACCAAGCTGATCGCCCTGTAGCTGGAGCAGTTTAGGCTAGGATTATAACAAAATATATATATTTAGAAATATATAAGTATGTTTATCAGGTATCTAGATCCCATACCACAAGTTTATATTAGCTTACTTTGGGCTAGATGGCGCTGTGTAAAAAGTGAACCAATAACTTTATTATTTATTTACGACTTAAACTGTGCAAAATAAATAAAGATTATTTTGATATGGTAAAATAAATAAAGGTTATATTTGACATTTATAAACTGAAATAAAATGTAGAGATAAATAAGGAAGAAGTCGAACAGCGATTTTATATGTAGTTATATCTGCAATGATTTCAGACAACTATATAGAAGTGTGTGAGCATGATTCACCCACTATCAACGGCTGCATCCGCAGAAGTATTGAATTGCTGAAACCACTACTCAGAACAGGCATTTCGGAACTTGGCGTCCCAAGTATAGATCCATTCTTTATTCGTGATGAGGTGAGTTCGTGGTTATAGAATATATCTTAATCTATAAGCTAGGGAATATACATAGATCATTAATTTAAAGGAAGCGCTCGTGGCTCTGCGGACTCAGTGTTCTGTAAACGATCACTGAGTTACGCAACTTTCACTATGGCTGGTCCTCGGATGAGTGATCACTTTGTGGCATTTCCATTTTGCAAGCGTGCTTCGGAAGGCACGTTAAACCAATTGTCCCGGTTGCCAGTTACATGGCAGTGGTTAAGCCCAGTTGAAGGCCATATGGGCGGCTTGAAAAATTTCAACAGCAATTTGCCACAACCTACGCCTGTCCATGTAATGGGCTCACCACCTGTTACGTGGGACAAAAATGCACACGGTGAAACGTGGACGCATAGTATTTCTCTGCCTGCCCTTTCGGGGATAAGGCGTGTTGGGAATAAAAGCGTTACAATAAGTATGTATGTATTAAATTAAAGTTATATATATATATCCATCACGCCTTATCCCCGAAGGGGTGGCTACCTGTTGTGGCTACCTGCTGTTGAAATTTTTAAGCCATAAGGCCTTCAACCAGGCTTAACGACTGCCATTTTCTGGCAACCGGGACCAACGGCTTAACGTGCCTTCCGAAGCACGGAAACGCTCGCAAATGTAAATGGCACAAAGTGGTCACCCATCCGAGTACCAGCCATAGTGAAAGTTGCGTAACTCAGTGATCGTTTACAGAACACTGAGACCGCGGGGCCACGAGCGCATATTTGAGTGGAACTTGAATAACGTTTGATATTGGTATTCTTTCAGTGTTAATTCTTGGAGAGTAAGACATTACTCTTGTTTTATAATATTGAAGCACTCGTAGCCCTTCTGACACAATGTTCTGTAAATTATTTCTGCGTTAATCATCTTTCGCTTTTGCTGGTCCTCAGACGGGTGAACGCTTTGACGCTGTGTTTTGTTGTTCGTTGTGCATTACCATTTATAGGCGACTAGGTGACCCCCACGGCTTCGCCCGTCACATACTTCCTCCTACTCCCGTCGCACCTATTTAATCCCGTCGCTTATAATTTCTACCAAAATGTTAAAATATTCCCGATTTGTCGTACATGGGTCAAAAATGAATGTTATGTATGTCTTTGCCACCCGTTCAGAAATAAAAGCAGTCATGTAGACTGATAAAAACTATTACTTTGACTCGCATTTAAAAAAAAAACTCTTCTAAGAATGATTATGCGGCAGCTTGTTGCTTTATTTTTCAGTTCAGTATTGAGGTTCAACCTGCAGGCAGCCCTAATCCCATACAAGTGACGTTACGGAATTTAACGGTTTCTGGCGCTGGCGACTTCAAGATCAAGCGCCTATCGTAAGTGTGCTATTTTATATGTATAGTACCTGACAATAAACAATGCACATCACACTTTAACACTTCACACTTCAACCCGCGGGGATCAGATATGCGTTACTTCATCATGAGGCTCACGCAACACCCTGAGGGCACAGTGAAATTAGCTTTTTTCAATTAGAGCCCTAAGATCCATTATCTTAGGGATCGACGAAAAACACACATTAGGAGGGAGGTCATTAACGGTACTCCTTTCGTCGAGCAGCCCGCCTGGCGCAGCACCTCCACCCTGCAGAAGACCGCGGTAAGGAGTAACCTGGCCCTGCTGGGTTATGTTCTCCATCGGTTTGCAGGGTTTCAGTGCTCATTGGGGTAACTCTGTGCCGGTGACGGCGTGACCGGAGGCTTATCTGCCTCCATTAGCTGGCATAGGTGCGGAGTGTTGGTACGGCGGTCAGGGAGATCCAGTGAAACGGTTGTCCACTGGCCGCCCACAGGCTGTACGGGACCGGAACCTGAGGATCAACTAGTCTCCGCTCCAGGAGGCTGAACCATCAGCCTGTGTAAAGTCCCTGATGCTGTGGTCGTGAGGCCGGAGTGGACCCGACCACTGCATTAGGGGGAGACCGGGGGCTCTTCCGCCCGCCCAGCCAGCCAGCCTCTACACCTGTGCCTGCATTTGGATAGTTGGAAATTCGATTTGTCTCAGTACGTCACCGATACACAGGCACCCCTCCTCAACGTTCTCAAATCCCCCATTTTTAACAAAATCAATTGTAAAGAAACATAAAAGTAAGGTTTCCACAGCGGCAGCGTCGCCCACACTACATGTGAACTTTCGCAACATCAGAGGAATGTACGTCCTGATATCTGCTGTCGCCGTCTTAAGAGCCTTGAAGACAGGGACCTGTCTACACTATAGGTACGTTTGAATCACGAGGGCCACACCCGGATCTACGCGTGCATTTACAGGTCCCACAGTGGTGACGCGGACACAATTCGCCTCTTTGACCACCTGCAATAAATGACTGACAAAGTAATTGAGCAGTATCCCTCTGCGGAGATAGTGTTACTGGGGGACTTCAACGTTCACCATGTTGATTGGTTGGGTTCTCTGCGCAGTGACTTTGCGGGGGCTACTCACGAGTTTGCCCTGATGGTTCTCCCAACTGGTAAATTCTCAAACTATTATACCAGACAGGGAGAACGAGCAGGGTGCTTTGCTGAACCTGCTGACTACGCGTCCGAACGGATACATCATTCCAGTGGATTGGCCGCTTTTCACATCAGACTTCTGTCTCGTTCGGGCGCGAGTGCCTCTCGCGAGGCCTGAACCGCCCCGGCTCAAAAAGTGGCGGCATGTATGGCACTACAAGTCAGCAGACTGGAATGGATTACAAGAGTTCTTTGCGTCTTACCCGTGTAGGCGGCTTTGCTTCACTTCAGACGATGTGGACTCCTGCGCTGCAGCAATTGCTGAGGGGATCTTGGCGGGCATGGAGTATTATACTACACTGCTGAAGGACGCTGCCTACAGAGCTTAGACCACGGCTCGTGCTAATAATGATATCAGCATCTCTAAAGTGAAACATAAACTAAATGCCGTCTTGAAGGCTAGCAAAAGAGCGATTGCCAGGGCTAAATTCGCAGGCTAAACTAGCAGGCTACTCTTCTGGGAATCGTGAATTCTGGTCGCTTGCCAAAGCTGCCAAGGGAAATCTTTTGTCAGTCTAGTTTACCACCCGTACTTAAACCTAACGGTAGTTTGGCTCAGAGTGTCAAGGAGAAAACCGAACTTCTGGGTTCTCTCTTTGTCTCTAACTCGAGTATGGACGACGGGGGCGCTTTGCCGCCTGACATCCCGTTACGTGGAATTTCCATGCCGGAAATTAAATTCACACAGCGGGAGGTCCGGCGAGAGCTTCAGTCCCTCGACGTTCATAAGTCGAGTGGGCCAGACGGTATACCCGCGGTGGTACTCAAACAGTGTGGTCCCGAGTTGTGTCCGATACTTACTCGTCTTTTCACGCTTTAATATTCCATGATAATCTTCATGGAGTACCGCAAATGTGCATCTTGTGCCTAAGAAGGGTGACAGGACCGATCCGTTCAATTATAGGCCGATAGCCGTTACCTCCCTGTTATCTTTGATTGCCTCTGTGGCGCGGTGGGAGTGCATCCGACTGCTACGCAAGATGTCGTGGGTTCGATTCACACCCAGGATAAAACTTTGTGTGATGAGCACGATGGTTTATTCTGTGTCTGAGTGTTATTTATCTATAATATGTATGTATTTAGAAATATATAAGTATGTTTATCAGTTATCTAGATCCCATAACACAAGCTAATATTAGCTTACTTTGGGCTAGATGGCGCTGTGTAAAAGTGTCCCACATTTTTTTTTTATATAAGGTGATGGAGCGTGTAATCAATACACAGCTCCTGAGGTACCTGGAAGAACACGACTTGCTCAGTGTTGTCACCCACCCACCAATATCCCCCGGTCTGTAGTGGAACAAAGTCGTGAACAACTTGAGTCCAAAATCGAGGCTACTCTTGCAAGAGTGTCCGATTGGGGTAGACAAAATCTTGTCCAATTTAACCCTACCAAGACTCAAGTTTGTCACCGCTAATAATTTTTACCTTAGCGCCGCATTTCCAGGGCACACCTCTTTCCATCTTCAATAGTATTGGGATCCTTGGTGTTGAGATCTCTAGTGACGTCCCATACCGTAGTCATTTAGAGGACAAGGCGAAGCTAGCGTCCAAAAAGCTCGGAATACTCAACAGGGCGCGGCAGTACTTTATTGCAGAGCAAACACTGGTCCTCTATAAGTCGCAAGTGCGGCCACAAATGGAGTACTGCTGTCACCTTTGGGCTGTTGCACCTGAATACCAGTTTCGACTTTTCGACTCGGTAGAACGGCGTGCTATGAGGATTGTCAACGATGCTCTACTAGCGGGCGGTGTCGAACCCCTTCGCGAAAGGAGAGACATATGCGTGTTCCATCGCCTGTACAACGGTCTGTGCTCTGAGGAGTTGTTAGATATGATGCCCACGACCACCTTCGACCATCGCACCGCTTGCCATAGACAGGTTTGTTGTTCACCCTCAGACTTTGCGTCCGGAGCGCACGCATACGGATAGATCCGATAAAGGCTTTATTCCGCGAACGCTTGGATTGTGGAATGGACTCCCTGCCTGTGTTTTCCCGAACGTCTACAGTATGGGGTTCGTAAAAAGGGGTCTTCGAAGGTTTATAAAGGGTCGGCAGCGCGAGTACTGCACCTCTGGTGTTACAAACGTCCATAGGCTAAGGTGACCACTTTCCATCAGGTGAGCCGTATGCTTGTTTGGCACCTCAGTCGTATAAAAAAAAATTTTTAAAACCCAAAAGTGCACGCCTCACACGCTTTTATAATATTATAAAAAAAAATAGAATTACAAGCTTACAAACTTTGCTATGAATTATCGCGTAGGGGTTATGAAATAAATAAAGTAAAGATAATAACAATTAAACCACATCGAATCAGACCGTGAAAATTGAAATGGTTCTATTCCTAATTATACTGAAGCGTAAGAGAAAAAAAAAGACTCGATTAGTAAAGTATTTCGGTCGTAATCGTGTTAACAAGAATATATCCGTAACACACAGACAAACGGACGTCCAAGACGAAACTTTTTTAAACAGTTTTTTAACTAGTTTAAATAACAAAAACGGCATCAAAATTATCATAATAAATAAAAATAAATATCCATCACGCCTTATCCCCGAAGGGGTGGCAGAGGCATATTATATGCCCACTTTTCACCGTGTGGATTCCTGTCCCACGTAATAGGTGGTGAGCCCATTGCCGTGTTGAAATAGACAGACGCAGGTTGTGGCTACCTGCTGTTGAAATTTTTTAAGCCGCCTATAAGGCTTTCAACCAGGCTTAACGACTGCCATTTTACTGGCAACCGGGACCAACGGCTTAACGTGCCTTCCGAAGCACGGAAACGCTCGCAAATGTAAATGCCACAAAGTGGTCACCCATCCGACGACCAGCCATAGTGAAAGTTGCGTACCTCAGTGATCGTTTACACTGAGACCGCGGGGCCACGAGCGCTTTTTTAAAATTATCATGAGTGTTAAAAATAGTGTTTATTCTTGATATGTGTGTGTATATATTATTTTACAAGTGCAATATATGATAGAGGCCTTTTAAGTTTGAAAAATCAGATGTTATGCGCGAAGTGACAGTAGTAACCACCTTAACGCTTCGCTTATAAGGCGTGCAAAAACATCAGAACATTCGCTGGCTTCGATTTGGTAAAGCGTTATCTCTGTCATACACAAAGTATCTTTTTGTATGATACAATGAAAATTGAGTTCAATCTTCGACGTCAAATTTGATTCATGTCCTTGTATCAGTTCAGCTGAAATTTAGCATTACCATATTGAGTACATCGGTTTTACCAATATCCCTTAGTCCAAATTCGAATAAAGCTTTGAGCAACTTATATCTAAAATCGAAACTTTCGCAAGAGTCTCCATCATCATAATCATGCCAACGTTTGTCCTAGTTGCGTTTAGTGACGCCAAGGGTTATCTTTCCTACATTTTCTCCTTCACTTCACACGATCTTCGGCATCCTGTGTAGTGAGTCTATTAATGGCACGCATACCTATCATCCCCTACGACGAAAAGTCAACACTTCTTACTTTACCTTATTTGAGAATCCAACGAGGGCAAAATGGCTACATATTTATTTCCCGGTTGTGACCACTTTCGATTATATGAGATGTATAATGGTCTTCGATATTATTCAAAAATGAAATAATTTCGACATGGCTGCTATTTAAAAATACGAATGAATTTACTGACAGACTGTACCGCAATCTCCAGTCCAAAACCAAATTTGTAATTTGTTTAAAAGTTTCTTTCATTCTATGACCTCGGGTAGGCTGTTGTTATGATAGAAGATTACATTTTAGGAAAGTGGGTGTACCAGTCCCAAACCAGGCACCAATAATTGACCTCTCGCGAACTCGGTTGACTAAAATAAGAAATGCTGCGATTTTAGGCCGATGTCTATTAATTGATTGGGTTGCTTATACTGATACCGAATATTTGAACATAAATTTGGTAAGAGGAAAAGAAAAATATTGCTACCTTACTCATTTTGTCAGACCCATGTCTCGCTAACTTGCTTCCCAACCACCATTACAGTTAGAAGTGTGCAAAGATATGGTAAGTTAAATCATTTACAGTCATTTATTATTTCTTATTTACTGTTTAGGGCGTGCTCCGTTGGTTTGGACACGTCCAACGAATGAGTGAGGAACGATTGACGAAGAATATATATTGTTCAAAAGTAGAGGGTAGAAGGAGTCAGGGTAGGCCGAGACTTACATATGAAGACCACGTGAGCAGACTGCTCAAAAACGGAAAGGTCAAAAGTACTCGGATACCCAGACGTGCGTGTATGAAGCGATTGATGAATCTCGAAGAAGCGAAAGAAGTATGCATGGATCGCGAAGCCTGGCGATCTGTCCTCTCTGACTACCCCGTCAGGGATACAGCGTGAAGATAGTTAGTTAGTTAGTTAGTTACTGTTACTGAGTTATGTTATGTTAATTTTTTTTAGTGTTGGGAGTGATAATTTTCAATAAATAAAGCATTATAACGTAATTTAAACAGTGGTTAAATACTTGTAACATACTTTGTTCTGGGTTCTTATTGTTGACCAACTGTTTGCCACTGGGTGTTTACAGTGTTTTCCTAAATTTAATATTTTTTCAATAGCAAAGCTATTGTTAGAATTGTAGATATCTGAATCTATAATTATAGTAATTTCCAAGTGTATGCCTCAGTAGTTGACAACTGGTTTGGTATTGGTACAATACAAAGTAATACGCGCTAAAAAGCGCTCGTGGCCCCGCGGTCTCAGTGTTCTGTAAACGATCACTGAGTTACGCAACTTTCACTATGGCTGGTACTCGGATGGGTGACCACTTTGTGGCATTTACATTTGCGAGTGTTTCCGTGCTTCGGAAGGCACGTTAAACCGTTGGTCCCGGTTGCCAGAAAATGGCAATCGTTAAGCCTGGTTGAAGGCCTTATGGGCGGCTTAAAAATTTCAACAGCAGGTAGCCACAACCTGCGTCTGTCTATTTCAACACGGCAATGGGCTCACCACCTATTACGTGGGACAGGAATCCACACGGTGAAAAGTGGGCATATAATATGCCTCTGCCACCCCTTCGGGGATAAGGCGTCATGGATATTTATTTTATTTATTTATTTTACAAAGTAATACAAATTACTCATAAAGATAACCCGACTTCGTTTCCTTACCTACCTTACCTAGTTCGAAACATGAATTAAAATTAAGATGGGACATAACAAGAAATTTTAGTAATTTGGAACGATAACTTGCGATGAAAAGATAAAATTTTGATTTTCGTTTCTATTTTCATAATAGTGTTACGTTCGTGGGGTGGGTACTAATAAGAGTTGCACTGATACCACAAATTTAAAAGAAACACTTTAATTACTATAAATAAAAACAATAAAACCACAACTAATAATCGCCACTAAAAACACTAAACACAAACTCTTCGCTTAGATAATCGCACTGTAACAGTATCGCACTATTTAGCTTCGATCACTTCGATTTGCTTTGATTCGCACTGTTCGCTTCCTCAAAGGAGACTGTCCTGTAGACGCAAGCTCGGCCCTTTATATACGCCTAATAATGTTCTGGAATATTCGGGAGAATTCGTTCGGTACCTACAATCGGGTCTACATCTCTAGAATGTTCCACACGATACTAGTTGCTCCTTCGGTATGTGCCGGAAGTTCTCTTTCTAATACTGCTATCCTTGAAAACGCCTGAAAAAGGGTTTTCAGATTATGATGGCATGTGATAGGGGGTGGCCTGCAACGAACTGAAAACATGTTTCAGGCGCCTGAAAACAACGGCAACTGGGGTGAAATTTGAATAATTTGATATGTGATAGAGCCTACTCGGAAACGGTCTAAAACCGCTTTTCAGCCTGCTGATACCGTTCCCAAGGTCCAGAAAATGACGTTTAAAGTTGTTTACTAGTCCGCCGGCGTAACAATAGTTATCAAACCAAAGCTTGAAAGTTTCTTAGAACGATAACAAAGGAGGGGAGGAGGATTCCACCACACTGCACAACGGTCAAGGATACCTACCCTCTACTAATTGTAATGGAGGAATGACGAATCAAAAGCTATGGCAGCGCTGCCAAGCAGTCTTGAAGATGCCTCGTGTGTGAAACACGTGTCGAATTGTCGATTAGACGTCACCTTGTAAAGCGGAGTATTGCAAATTTTTTATAACCTGGAGGGTTAGGTTTCCTTATTCCTATCCTACATCTATATCTTTGAGGAGTTCGATGCGTCATTTCTCCGTTACAAGGTTATCTTGACCGTTGTGCGTTACGATTGACGAATCGAGGGTGTGGTGGGATCCTCCTCCCCTGCTTTATTATCGTTCTACGTTGGATTTCCGCCATTTGTGTAAGTTTCTTGTTTTTAGAGCAGATATGAAGAAGAATCTAAAAATGAAAGGTCGCGTGCGCTTTCCAAAGCTACGCATGGAGGGTGACTACACGATGTCGTCAATGCTGCTCTTTTTCTCTGTTACGAGCGAAGGGAAATTCCATGCTGTTGCTGGTGAGTAAAGCGTCCCCAATACGCGCGGTAGACCTTCGAACATCAATTGACGACGGGGATCGGCTCAAACATTGCGGCGCTCAAACGAGGCACGCTCGCTCGCCTTTATGACAGGTCCATTTTGTAAGTTGAGTCAAGTAGCAACTCATACGACTGTTATGGCACAGTACATTACATTATCACTACGTATTATAAAACATAGTCGCTTTTCGCTGTCTGTCCCTATGTATGCTTAGATCTTTAAAACTACGCAACGGATTACGATACGGTTTTTTTTAATAGTTAGAGTGATTCTCATAGAAGGTTTTTATGTATAATTTGTTAAGTTTTTGTATATATTGGCCAAATTATAACGATATTTGTTGGGGATGTCGGATAAAATAAGCCATCTGGGAGCTTTAGACAAAAACGCTGCCCCAACCCTTTGAGACAATTGTGTATCTAATAAAGGTCTACAAAAAAGTCCGCGACGACATATGTCTATCTCTTAAGAATAACATACTATATCCATTTTAATACTTAAAAAAAACAGCAATTATTAAGCGGTAATTTGAAGGCTATTTACACAAATATGCTATTAATCCTTATCATTTTTACTACGTTAGTTGGCTTCAGCATTTCATGAAGATTATTTTGTCCCTTTACACCATGCAAATTAAATGAATATCTTACGAGTTATCGCAAATTCAAAATTAGGCGTAAAGAAATTAATTTAAGTCGACCGGGCCGTGCGGGTAGGTAGGTACCTAAGTACTGGAGAGCGGAGAAGTAATCAATGAATTTGGAAAATGTTCATACATTATTGTGAATGTGAAATTACTGAACAACAAGATTAAATGGGGTTCGAAGTATTTCACGGGCGAGGCTAGTATGTATATACTTTGCATCGTGGAATTTAGATCGAGAAGGGCATAAGCAGCGCTTTGCAAAATTCAATCTAAATTATGCTTTATATCTATAGCAGTCATCTGGTTGAATCTGCTATTTGAATAAATGACTAGCGCATTCATTGAATGACGACATTTAATTGTATGACTAAAGGACATCTCGTCAAGTTGTTTAATGTAAAGTTCAACGTCTTGACTGAACGTCATTTAGCATAGTCTTTGGATGGGATATAGCCAATTTTTAGTTAGGGTTTTGTTATTCAAGGCCTCGATATTATCGATATATATATATATTACTTTTACCCTGCTTGCTCTGCCGACTTTGCACCTTTAAGCTTGTAGTCGTCGCTCCAGGGTCCACATCTTGCAAACTTAGGCTAGGTTAGGTTAGAACAGTGACCATTATATATATTGTATGCATCATTTTGATATGATTAAATTTAGAAAATTTCAATCACGTGACTGATTATACGTCCGCTATGTTCAAAGGGCTATGTTACAATCCGTCAATACGCTAACTAGTTGGGCGTTGAGTGACGCTTGTTCAATTAACGTTCAGCCTAGTCATTCAATTGAATATCGTCATTCAATCAAATAGCAGATTCAACCAGGTGACGGCGACATATCTACTGCTACTCATCATTCATGCCTTTATCTCCGAAGCAGTACATTTCACAGTAAGTATTTTAGCAGGTGGTTAACCCATTGCCGTATTGAAATAGACAGGTTGTGGCTACCTGCTGTTGAAATTTTTCATGCCACCCATCAGGCCTTCAACTTCAAAAAATTCAACAGTAGGTCGCCACAACCTTCGTTCTGTCTTTTTCAACATGGTATTGGGCTTACCACCTATTACGTGGGACAGAGATGTATACGGTAAAAAGTGGGCGTATAATATGCCTCTGCCACCCCTTCAGGGATATAGGCATCAATGATAACGCTGTACAAATTCCGTATGGTCACCTAGTAAAATACCTTTTTTGTTTTCAGAGAAATGCGATGCGGCACTAGTGATCTACCCAGAGGTGGTTCAACGAAACGGTACTGATTACATCAACTTCACTGGAATCGACACCAACATCAACATCAGGGACTATAACGTCCAACTCGACGGGTACACCGACAGTGATAGGCCTCTAAGTTCGTATCATCTGTTATTTTTACACCCGCGCAGCGTCTGTCCATTCCCATGGGAAAACGGGGATAAATAAAATCTAAGTTACTCCTTATAACATCAGCTATCAACCAGTGAAAGTTCCATAAAACTTGATCTAGCAGTTTCAGAGAGAGAAAGCCTTAACAAACAGACCGACAAACGGACAGACAGAAAAAACTTTAATTGATTTTAAGTACCTAAGTACCGTATATGTATTTATTATCATTTGCATTTAGTGGAAAGCTGTTAATTTGGAATTATTAATATTCCAAATTAACAGCTATCCACTAAATGCAAATATATAGACTATTGCTAGATGTTACTAACAGTTTATAAATCCGTTTTATTATTTACGATGTGTTGTATTTCTCCCTACCGAGATATTTGGGGTACAAGCGAACTTGGAAGTGCTGGACCTGCTGACCTATAGACGAGTTTATGCCTATCTTCACGATGTATACCTACCTGACATGTTAGTCAGAGAGGACAGACCGCCGCTTCGCGCACTATTTATACTTCTTTCGCTTCCTGCAGATTCATTAATCGCTTCATACATGCATGTCTGGGTATTCGAGTACTTTTAACCTTTCCGTTTTTGAGCAATTTGCTCACGTAGTCCTCATAATATGTGAGTACTCATTAGCGATTTTTTATTGAGACGTAATGAAACTGAACCGTTTTTAAAGAGATTGATAACTGGTGATGAAAAGTGGATCACGTACGACAAGAACGTGCGAAAAAGGTCGTGGTCAAAGGTCGGTCAGGCTTCACAGACTGTGTCAAAACCCGGGTTAACTCGCAATAAGGTGATGCTGTGTATATAGTGGGATTGGAAGGGCATTGTTCATTATGAGCTTTTACCACCGGGCAGAACCATCGATTCGGATCTTTACTGCCAAAAACTGATGAGATTAAAGCAAGAAATTGAGCGAAAGCGGCCGGAATTGAACTAACGCTAGACCACACACATATCTGGCCACTCAGCAAAAATTAAGAGTGTTTGGCTGGGAGGTGTTAATGCATCCGCCATATAGCCCTGACCTTGCACCTTCAGATTACCACCTGTTTTGATCTCTTCAGAATTCTTTAGGCAGTGTCAGGTTAACATCAAGAGAGGACTGCCAAAACTACTTGTCACGTTTTTTTTGATCAGAAGTCCTAAAATTTCTACAACAATGGGATCATGTCATGTGATCAATGGGGTCACAAGATGGCAAAAAGTCCTACCCTAAAAACCCTATACCAACCTGTCTGGACAAGGTGGTACAGAAAGTTAATCGGCCTCGCAAAATGAAATAGGAAGAGGCCTATGTGTAGTGGAGTGTGTGAACAAGTTACATGGAAATCAATATAATTTTAGTAGTTTTCACATAATTCATCGTTTTCTTTATGATATTGTGTGATTGACCAGTCTAAGATGAAACATCCACATATACGCCCACATTTTACCTTATTTTAGCCTATTGCCGTGTTGAAATGGTCTGGCGCAGGTTGAGGCAATATGTTGTTGAAACTTTTCAAGCCGATTATAATAAGGCCTTTCTATTAACATGCCATATTTCTGGCATCTGTGGCGCGGTGGAGTGTATCCGACTTCTACGCAATAGGTTGTAGGTTCGCTTCCCACCCAGGATAAATCTTTAGTGTGATGAGCAGGATGGTTTATTCTGTGTCTGGGTGTTATTTATCTATAATATGTATGTATTTAGAAATATATAAGAATGTTTATCAGTTATCTGGTTAGCATAGTATTAGCTCTGCTTAGTTTGGAATCAGATGGCGTTGTGTGAGTTGTCCCAACAATATTTATTTATTTATTTATCTGGGGACCAACGGCTTAACGTGCCTACCAAAGCACGGAAAGGCTCATAAACAGCAATGCCACAAAGCTGTGTCCCATCTGTGGCTAGCCATAGCGAAAGGTGATTTAAGCACGCAGTGATCATTTACAGAACACTGAGTTTTTATACCACTGAGGTGGCAGACAATCGTACCTGATGGAAAGTGGTCACCGTAGCCTATGGACGTTTGCAATACCAGAGGTGCAGCACTCGCGCTGCCGACCCTTTATGAACCTTCTAAGACGCCTTTTGAAGAACCCCATACTGTAGACGTTCGGGAAAACTCAGGCAGGGAGCTCATTCCACAATCTAAGCGTACGTGGAATAAAGCCTCTATCGGGCTAAGTTAGTGGGGCTGCGATCATTTCACCTTCTAACATTATTTACTCATTATATTGTAGGTGAAATGGGCAATAACGTCATTAATGCAAACCGAGGAGAATTCTTGAAGGCGATAAAACCTCGAATGGAAGAAGCTGTGTCTATGATGCTTTTGAACATCGCTAACAATCTTGTACGTGAATATAGATTAGACCAACTGTTGCTAATACCTTCGAGATTTATTTAAATAAATATGTTATATTTAAAAGTACACTGCGATTTTTACTCTGTAAAACAGACTTATCATTCACGCCATAATCCCCGAAGGGGTGCTAGAGGTATACTCGTACTATACGCTCACATTTCACAACAAACATTTTTGTGAATTTATGCTTAAAATTTTATTAAGACAGTGCTTGTCATGTAAATTAATGTAATTGATGTAAAGCCGTTTAAATAAAGTAGGTGACCCGGGGGGACGGGCGAAGCCGGGGTCGCCCGTGACATACTTCGAACTCCCGTCGCACCTATTTAATCCCGTCGCTTATAGGTAAATTCTACAATATGGCATAAAAATTTGCCCAATATGTCGACGTTTATGGCTACTGCTCTGCACTCCAGGGTAATAGCGTGATTATATATAGCCTTCCTCGATAAATGGGCTATCTAACACAAAAATACTTTTTTTAAATCCGACCGATCCGAGTAGTTGCTGAGATTAGCGCGTTCAATCAAACAAATAAACAAACTCTTCAGCTTTATAATATTAGTATTATAAATAAATTAATAAACAAATAATAAATAATCCCCGGAGGAGGTAAAAGCATGTTATTCGCCCACATGTCACTGTGCGTAGTTTTGTGAATGGTAATACGGATTCTCTAATAGAATTCTTGAGTTACTTTTAGTTCTAAGGGTCATGACCTTGACCCCAACTATAGTTTAAGAACATTCTCGTGCAGTAGGTACATGCATGTTCGCAATGTTTTCTTTTATTTTCGTGTTGCGCATTAGCACGTAATAGTATTTCCATTGCGCAAATCTAGTTGCTTGAACGTATTATAGGTTAGGAAACTACTGCACATTTCGATAAAAATGTCATTTTTAAAGTTATTAGTAACAAAAAATAAAATATTTTTATAAAAATTATTATAGAATACATATAAATATATCTAATAATTAGTATTTTTTATTAATCTACGATAACCGATTCTGTGTGCCTTCGGGCAAAGGCCTCCCTCCATTCCTCTCTATTTGTAAAGTAGTCTTGTCCAGGTTCTCACATTATTGACATTAAATACATAAATCTAAAATAATTTTATAAATCTGAACAGTTTGTTTGAATCTCGGAAACTATTGGTTCTCATTGAAAATTTGTTTTTTTGCTGGTTAGCCCAATTATCTGCTGTTGGTTATATACACACACAGGAGACTGGAGCAGTAATCGTAAATGTCAAGTAATTGGGTATATTTTAATACATTTATAAATTACGGGATGTAAAGATAAAATGGGTGCCAGGGAGTCGAAGTATGCCACGGGTAAAACCGCGTGGCACAGCTGGTTGATAAATTTAGACAGATACAATGATATGGGTAGAAAATTCCCTACCAAAACCCTAGCGACCTCACCTGTTAGCGGTGCACCTGCTGACTAACGGGCGAGGCAACGAGGGTTGGGAAGTCAGATAGCAGTCGCTCTCATCATTGCTGAAACTCAATAGTCAAATGATAGTACAGAGCTGCTCAAAAAATTAGGTATGTCGTAAGACGAAGAAAGTGCAAAGTACGTCGGAATTTAAAAAGGAGGATACGGCTGCTCTTAGAATATCCTTCACTTTACTGGGAACAGCTATCTATGACTTTATGTACTTTCCGAGGTAAGAAAAGGCTCGTATTATGCTACACACTTATTACGAGCGTTTCTTTACTTTCAACATTCATTGCCCTGTGGTATTCAAGGGCACGAACAAATTATCGAATCGTACTCTGTTTATCTACTACTGCGTAATATTACAACAAGTACTTAGGTATTTTGATCTGATAATTTTAACGCTTTAATTACGTACAATAGAAACTTCATCAATCATACATTGCAGCGTTGCGGATGATCAGTTCCTATCGGTACGCATCCTTCCCGGCGATGTTCGTAACCGGAGAAGCGAACTACTAAAATAAAAAAAAACTTTATTTATTTATTTAACACTATTTGCACTTAATGCCTTAGCGACCTAAAGCTATACAAATAAATAAATAATCGCGGAGTTCCAGCGCACATTGAACAACTAACTAGCTCCCAACCCCGTGCTAGGAATTAACCTGTGACTTAGCGGGAAGGTGGCTCCGTCTTTGTTCTTGCAATTCATAAAAGGTAGTGACAATTGATGTGACTGCTCTGTGGCGCGGTGGGAGTGTATCCGACTGCTACGCAAGAGGTCGTGGGTTCCCACCCAGGATGAAACTTTGTGTGATGAGCACGATGGTTTGTTCTGTGTCTGGGTGTTATTTATCTAAGAATATGTATATATTTTATATACATGTATATATGTATGTATTTATAAATTTATTAGTATGTTTATCAGTTATCTGGTTACCATAGTATGGCTTTTTTTTTATTTCTTAGTGCACAGGCTATAAGGACTAATAAATTCCTAATGTAGGCAAACCTGTATTTCGGGAATCCAATCAAATTACCTCAAAGGAAATGTGACGTTGTATGGACCTGTTGTCTTGGTCTATGTGCTTATGATACTTCTTTATTTACTCTTTTTGACGGTTAGCACTCAACTACTTGGTGAGGTCAGCTTGAATCTCTAACCTTGGCGATTAGAGAAATACAGGCTGGCAATTTTTATTGTTTTTCACTATTTACGTCATATCATTAGCTCTGGGGGCCAAGTCTACTTATTCTATCGCATCAGAAGAGAATAAAAACGTCACTCAATAGAAAGCCACCGGCACAAATTTGTCATTTTTCGTAGTCTACTATTGCAATCGTACTCCAATAGACTTCTATCGGTCGGCCGATAGAATTCTACTAACACGTAACGTGTCAGTGGCCGCTAGTCAGTTGCATTTCTACTAACATTTTGATAGCTAAAAACAGCGATTCTATAGTTTGACCACGACCATGCTCGTGGTACAGCGGTCGTGGTCAGACTATAGTTCTATTCTACGGCTTGTCAATAGAAGACTCGGCCCTCTGGTAGAACTAGCAAGTAGTCTCTTTTTATTAGTCTCTTTTTAGTTCTCTATCTACCTTTGAAAGGTAGACTAGAAAGACAAACAGCCTTTTGCCGTGTTTAAAGAGGCGACCTACGGCTTCTGCTTAAGAAAGGTGCGCATAGAAACGCTGCTACCTGTGGCCTAGCTGACCTAGCTCCTTTTACTGGGATGACAGCTAACCTTGTGTGTTTTCCCTAGGTCCAGATGGGGCTCTAAATTAGCATTCAAGTAACAAAATATAATGCTGTGTGGAGAGATGATTTGATCCAAATATAAAATTACCGTACTTGTAGGCGGCTTAAAAAATTTCAACAGCAGGTAGCCACAACCTGCGTCTGTCTATTTCAACACGGCAATGGGCTCACCACCTATTACGTGGGACAGGAATCCACACGGTGAAAAGTGGGCATATAATATGCCTCTGCCACCCCTTCGGGGATAAGGCGTGATGGATATTTATTTATTTATTTATTAATAGTATTTGCGCAAGTCAAATCAGTAAGAATGCTTCCAATTGCTTTAGCGCTCGTAGTTGTACATTTCATAAAAGCATCAAAACGCTATAGGGCGATGTTTCGTTTCGCAAATGAATTCTTCTTAGACACTGCTTGTTGCCAATCTGCTACGTCAAGAGATGCTGATCGCCTTGACCAAATCATTGCTTCACAATTGCCATTCGTACACCGCTGCACCGGTAGAGCTGTACATAATGATGCCCGAACATTTGTTGTTTATTACACGGACAAAATAGCATGTGGGGTAACCAACACTCTATTTAGAGTGAAGTAGAATCTATGCTAATTTATAAAGTTGAAAAGTTTGTTTGTTTTGTTGGATGGTTGAACGCGCTTATCTCAGGAACTAACAGTTTAAATTGAAATCTTTTTTTTTAGACTGTTTTCTGTGTCTCAAACTCAATTGGGAAGACCATCTGAATGTACAGAACACAATAAGTATAAAGGTGTAGATATTTAGCTACAATTTCTTAATAACTCGCTGTGTGCGGAGCCCAACCTCACCTGCAAGCAGGTACCCCACCTGCTGACTAATAACCGAGGCCATGCTAAAAAGAAGCAAATCTGGAAACGAAATCCTATTGCAAACCGTCTGACCAGCGTGACACACACAAAATCCATCTCCCTTATAAAATTGTGAAAATTGCCTTATCCTTGACGAAATAGTAAGAGGGAACAGATCGCCAAGTTTTTCGATCCATTCATACTTCTTTCTCTTCCTGCTTCATCAATATCAATCGCTTCATACACGCAGGTCGGGATCTACGAGTTTTTGACATACCGTTTTTGAGTAATCTAGTCCACACTGACTCCTTCCTCAATCGTTCATAACTCATTCATTGGATGTGTCACAATATTTTTTATTATTCAAATTAATAGGTACTAATATTAACGGAATATTTACCATGTATCATTGAATTATTGAGTTTCCGATATTCCGGCACTGTTGCAGGCGCCATGATCATGGATGCCCTGAAATAAAAAAAAAAACAGTGCCAACATATCGGAATCTCAATAATTCAATGATACATGGTAATTATCCCGTAAATGGTATTAATTTAAATAGTAAAAGACCATGAAAGTTTAAAATCAAATGTTTTCTATTTTTCTCTTCGTTTCGGTCATCTTTTTTTTTTAAGATAAAGTTAAGGTCTTTTTAAAGACATACATGGGGACATACTGGTTCAACATGTTATTTTTTTATTTAACAACATTTATAAGAGTTGAGAGATTAGACTGAGATAACTGGCTTTCCTCTCGAACTCGTGA
This sequence comes from Thumatha senex, assembly GCA_948477245.1. Taxonomy (NCBI): domain Eukaryota; kingdom Metazoa; phylum Arthropoda; class Insecta; order Lepidoptera; family Erebidae; genus Thumatha; species Thumatha senex. Next base: position 25,641,717 of record OX419726.1, read on the forward strand.
CCTCATGAACGTGAACTCGTTACGTGTATTGCAATATGGTCGAAACCTTGAGAGGTGAGTAAGTTTCAAAAACATTAATTAGACTCGAAAAAGACCCGAAAGCCTTAAAAAGTTATACATACTTTACATACTTTCACGCCTTTATCTCCGAAGGGGGAGGCAGAGGCGTTCTATACGCACACGTTTCACCGTATGCTTTGCTTTTTGTCCCACGTAACAGGTAGTGAGCCCATTGCCGTGTTGAAATGGACAGGTGCAGGTTGTGGCGACCTGCTGTTGAATTTTTTCAAGCTGCCCATGAGGCATTCAACTGGCTTAACGACTGCCATGTTACTGGCAACCGGGACCAACGGCTTAACGTGCCTTCCGAAGCACGGAAACGCTCGCAAATATAAATGCCAAAAAGTGGTCACCCATTCGAGGACCAGCCATAGTGAAAGTTGCTTAACGCAGTGATCGTTTACAGAACACTACGTCCGCGGGGCACCGAGTTATACAAATAATAAGGAAATATTGTGGGAAATTTTTTTACACACCGCCGTCTAAGCTCAATGTAAGCTAATATACTTCAGCTTGTGTTATGGGATCAGGCGACTGATAAACATACTTATATATTTCTAAATACATACATCTATACTAATATCTAGACCCCCACAGTTTCGCCCGTGGAATATTTCGACCTCCCGTCGCACCTATTTAATCCCGTTGCTTATAAATTCTACAATGATGCATAATAATTTGCCCGATTTGTCGACATTTATGATTACTGCTCTGCTCCCCAGTGTAGTACCGTGATGATATAAAGCCTATAGCCTTCCTCGATAAATGGACTATCTAACACAAAAAGAATTTTTCAAATCCGACCGCTTTTGAGATTAGCGCGTTCAACCGAACAAATAAAACAAACAAACAAACAAACTCTTCTGTTTTTTAATATTAGTATAGATTAAAAATAGAGTCATTTGGTTGTCAAATAGGTATTTAAAAGTTTTAATTGTTGTGGAAAAATAAAACATACTTATTTTAATACTTAAATTTGTTTTCTGATACATTTAAAAATACTATTAGGTATATACATTTAAATAAACTATTTCAAATGAAAACTAAAGCGAAGTGGTATTTATAACTTCTAATATTTATGGTTAACTTACAATATCTGGTGTGTGTTTTTAAAATAACCCTTAGAGTAAAGCAGTGTTTTCGACTCACCTTTGCACCTTGACAAAACACAATTAGATACTACTTTCTGTCCTCCGTGGATACTACTAATAGAAAATCGTCCGCATCCAGGATAGACAATTTGTCTGAATGCACTTGAATTCCGTCCGCTGAAGTGAAGTGATGAAATATGGTTGAAGAAGTCTATCAATAATTACGACATCAACACTTAAACGTTGCTAAATAAGTACACGTACCTATTTTTAATTTTTTTTTTATTTATCTGGCGAAAAATTATATGCATATGTTATGGACCATGATCGGGCTTTATGAAAAATGACCGAAATGTTATTAATTTCGAAGCAGAGCAATCCGACTCGGTTAGGTTAGAACTCTATGACGTCAGAGAAGCGGAGCGGAGCTTTTGCAATCACCCTGAAATTAGAACTTCGGCAAGCAGGCCTCCGATTTTTGGGCTGCTCTAGTCGCCTTAACGTTTGAGTGGGTAAGAATAATAATCAGTTAGTCCATATCCATAACACATAGGTACAATAGCAATAATGAAACCCATCTCATAAAGTAACACCAAATTGTTACAAATAGTGCTCATATATATTGAGATTCGTATAATTCATTCCGGTGTTTTTATTGCAAAGTTGTTAAATGGCTTTTCCGAAGGTATTTTTTAAAGGCATTTGATACTTACAACAGAGTTCAGACGCATCTTCATAGATTTTCATATTTACATTTCAATTAACTGTAATTAATCTTTAACCCAATCTCTACCGAAAGTGGTGCACTTAATCTACTGACAAGTCTCTGGCGTAGGCATTCTTACGGGGAGACTAGGAGGTCAGAAAACAAAATAAAACATGTCATAATACTCCTCGCAGCCAGTAAGCGAAACGCAGGCTACAAATGAAGTGATTGGAAGCAACTCAGATGACTCTAGAAGGAAGTAGAAGACAACTCCAAAGCAAACATTAGAGAGAAGAACACACACCCTATGGACCCTTTTTTTTTTAACGTGTGGAAATCCCCTCGGATGTCATGCCGGACTCGAACCGGCTAAAACCACACAGTCAGAGCAACACCTTATGGACCTACATTTATCATTGCGATTTGTTCCACATTCTATATTTAAAAAAACAAAAGAGATGTTATTGTACTACAAAAGTTCTGGCTGCTCTAATCATAAGTTTTATTTATAAAACTTGCGAAGACAATTATGCATACTAAAGACTTTAATGATGTTTGTAATAGTTATTTAAAAAAAAAAAACTCTCGTACAAAGTCACCCATCTAAGGACCACCGATTACTTAACGCAGTGATCGCTTACAGTTAGCGGAGTCACGAGCGCTTCTTTAAGTGCGTAAGTTTAATTTTTTATGCTATATTGGGTGCGACAAAACTTCAAGTGCTTGATGGCCTTTCTAATTTGTTTTATGGATTCCGTAGATAAGAGCGATTAGATGATGAATATGACTATTATCAAGGAGCTTCATCAACTATTATCAACTGTTACTACTATTGATAATTATTTCAGAATTTCCCAAAGTTGAATATCTCTTCTAAATGACGATTAAAACGCGACCATAGTCTAGTGATGATGATGAAGGTCATGCGTTTAGAAGGCCTTGGTTCAGTTCCCTGGCACTATGCCAATGACAGCGCCGCACGTGATCACTTTCTTAACCAAAGTTATTGATCTTAAAAGAATCGCCTCACGTCCGTTTTAATTATGTTAGTCTATACATATCGCTACAAAGAGCCTTCGCATTTAATTGTTTTGTTTTGTTCAGAACACATTGTAAATGTTGCAAGGATAATGTAATCATTATCCTTGTAAAATTTACAATCTGTTATTAAATAACTAATTGAATACATGGCGGAAATCTATTTTAAAAGCTATAATTATTTTGTTTTGGCAGCAAAAGCTTTTGATGCCAAAACAAAATAATTAAAAAAAAAATAGCGAATACAACGTTAAGCCGACCTTCAGGGCGTTAGTCACTAATATGAAAGAGGAGTGTGAAAGTAAGGGTCTTCGCAAGCAACTTCTTACTTGAATGCAAGTAAAACTAAGGTTCAAGTATTTGAAAGATATGATGTAAGAACTAAATGCAAGGGTCCCTTTAAAAAAAAAATAAAAAAAAAATATCCATCACGCCTTATCCCCGAAGGGGTGGCAGAGGCATATTATATGCCCACTTTTCACAGTGTGGATTCCTGTCCCACGTAATAGGTGGTGAGCCCATTGCCGGTTTTTTTATATTTTTTTTAAACTTTCGCGGTGTTTACTCATGTTTTATATACTACTCGGGACTTCACGCAAAACAAAATTTGGGTAAACCAAGAAGCAAGTGAATGAAGTAGGCGAGTAGCTGCCGGAAACAAAGTTAACGGTGCTTTGTCCCAATTGGTACAGCGACAAAACATCGTAAAAGAAGCGCGACTCTCGATTCATAACGCAGTGCTAGTGCCAACATTGCTTTATGGCAGTGAAACCTGGGTATGTCAGCAGATGCATGAAAGTAAATTGAATGCTGTGAGATGCGATCACTTCGAAAATTGTGCGGCGTAACTTTGGCCGACCAAATACGTAACAAAGTGATACGCAATATGGCAGGTTTGAATGAAAGTATCAGCGTTAAGCTAGGAAAAGGGCGTGCTCTGTTGGTTTGGACACGTCCAACGAATGAGTGAGGAACGATTGACGAAGAATATATATTGTGTGAAAGTAGAGGGTAGAAAGAGACAGGGTAGGCCGAGACTTACATATGAAGAACACGTGAGCAGATTGCTCAAAAACGGAAAAGTCAAAAGTACTCGCATACCCAGACGTGCATGTATGTAGCGACTGATGAATCTGCAAGAAGCGAAAAAAGTATGCATGGATTGTGAAGCCTGGCGATCTGTCCTCTCTGACTACCCCGTCAGGGATACAGCGTGAAGAAAAAAAATAACAATTATAAAATACTATAAAACTATAAGCTAAATCAATTCGCTCCTAGTAGCCAGCAAATGCGGACCCCAGACTCCAAGTCCAAGTAACTTTTGGAAGTAACTGGGATTACACAAATATGACAAAGAAACAGATGTATTTAAAAAGTCCAATCGGTGCCTCGACAAACATTCTGTTTGGTCTTATATCTCCTTTGTTGGACTTGGAGAATAATATTATTTGAACATGAAGGTACAGATTTCAAGATACAATAACCTTTGTCTTAATATAATAATAAAAATAAATAAAAAATAATTCATATATTTCAGACTCATATACATAAATTTACATATAACAAACTCAGTCACATATTGCATTCCAATATACTAGCATTACATTTACAAATTTACAATACATTCTATAAATTACAAAAAAATAAAACTAATAATAAATGTCAATAATAAAAAATGAATAGAATATTGGATAGAAGGAGTCAGGGTAGGCCGAGACTTACATATGAAAACCACGTGAGCAGATTGCTCTAAAAGGTAAAAGTCTAAAGTACTTGGATACCCAGACGTAAATGTATGAAGCGATCAATGAATCCACAGGAGGCGAAAGAAGTATGCATGGATCGCGAAGCCTGGCGATCTGTCCTGTCTGTCTACCCTGTCAGGGAAACAGCGTGAAGATAGTTAAGTTAAGTTAATTTTAAAAATGTACTTTAACATTTACAACATACTAAAGATATCCTGCTAATTTAAAATATGAGAATTTGTATGTTCATCAAAAAACTACGAAACAGATACAATAACTAGAATAAATAACAAAATAGAAATTGATACAATACTTTTAAAATTAGCTTACGTCAGAATAAGGCATATGCTACTTTATTCCGGGAATAAGTTACTCTGGGAAACGGAAACAGGAAAATTTCAATTAACGTTATCAATTTCTAGTATACACAGGAACTTATTGTTGAAGAAAATCTTAGTAAGGACAAAAGTCTAATATAGGCCTGATGAACGTTCACATGTCCTTAACCAGCCGAGTGGTGGTGGAGTGTTCGACTAATGGCAGTGCCGGCCGACATCGCGACCCGGCTGGCCGATACCACGGCTCTTCAATCGGTTTCCACATCTGTGAACACATTTTGCGAAACGATCTGAGTTCATTGTGCAAGATCTATTAAAATGTTGGCCGCTACAGTGCTCCTGTTCGTGCTGCATTTTGTCACCGCTGATATTCGTGAGTTCAAATATTTTCTTAGAAACACTGTGTATTTGAAATTTAAAAAAGTTTGTATATTATTTACTAAGAAGGATCAAGGTTTTTTTTTAAATATTGACTTAGAACTAAATCAATTAATATCAAAATTGTATTTGTCTATATTAATAAAGTTACGAGGTAACACACTCACCTATCAACGCCCAGCCGAAACAGCTTACACCTTGAACTTATTTTTTTCTATCTAATCTTTTATTAGGGGGTAAAATAAAGGATAAACAGTTGTATAAAAGTTCCTAATTTTCAAAATAAAAAACAAGAAATTACGTAAAACCTATAAGTTAGTAGTAAAATAAGCAGTGAATGCAGGCGCATTATAAAATGAACCGAATTTTGATTTAATGGAAAATGCAGGTATTTTAATCTGTTAAAAATATTCATTAATAAAAACATTTTAATAATTGTATTTACACATTGTATTTCAAACTCAACTAAGACTCATCTTACTAATTAAAAGGTCATTTTTACAAATACGTCAAAAGAAAGTTGTGCGTTAATTCCAGTAGTAATAATTTGTCAAGTACAAGTTAATATTGACACAAAACAATACATAATAATTTATTGATAGTGGCTATATTAATTATAGAAAGAGTGCGTCGAACATATATAGTAATAATTTATCACATACAAGTCAAAATTGACACAAAGCAATTCATAATTATTTATTCATGGTGGCAATATTAATTATAGAAAGAATGCGTCGATACGATTTACTAACATCTCGCAACTACACGGGCGTGGATCGAGACGTGTGTTGTGTCATTATTGCAGAACGCAGTGTTATTGCGATAAACGTCTATTATAACTTGCTGATTGCTGACATATATGCTGGTCTTGTAAGAAAAATATATATGTATCCCATCATACTTAGCTTACAAGGTTCCGTGCTCCGTCAGGTGTCCTTCATCCAATAGTCATTCATGAAATTGATTTAAAAGTTTTAGATGCGTATGATTTTCATCCACATACTACCTACCCAGCAATTTTTTCATAAACCTAAAGGAAAAAGGGTACCTATCAATCTCAGTGAGGTTAACCGCGGCACCCGGCTCTGAACAGACAGGATGAGACTGTTCGGTTATAGTAGGTTCATGTTAGGCAAAACACCTGGAGATATTTCGAATCAATAAAAAAACAACAACAACTCGGCAATGGGCTCACCACCTGTTATGTGGGACAAAATTGTATACGGTGAAATGTGGGCGTACAGTATGCTTCTGCCTACCCCTTAGGGATAAAGGCGTGACAATATGTATGTATGTATGTAGAAAAAAACAAAAAAATGTCGGTCCTACGGAACACTTCTTGAAAGTATACTGGGTTCCCTTAATCACGCAACCATTCGATCGATGCCGACAACATTGGTCCCTTCATGCCGCTAACAGTGAAGCCTCAATAGGAGTTTTCATACGTACAAGTTCCAGTAGGTGATTATCGCCATCGGGTATACCGAGATTGTAGACATGGCAAAAATCAAGCCTCGTTTAATACAGGGTCATTTGTAAAACACCAGAAACTTGCTAGGAGTAGATAGTCAAGGTCATAGCTAAAAACTTTTGTTCTACCATTTTTGGCAATTCGTTACACAGCGAGACATTGAAACTTCGAGTGTCGTCATAGGTATTTTTGCTCTTGGATTCGATTAAAAGTACTCCTGTCTTGGGTCTCTTTTTCGTCACGTACTGCATGCCTTGATGATCGAAGGACGTGAGCGCATCAATGCGTTTGAGAAAGGTCAAGGTCAAAGGAGTTATGACCGGTCCACCCCCATCCCCTATGATTTTCACGAGTTGCGTATTACTGTAATTCAATCAGTACATTATATTTAAATAAAAAAAATTAATAAAAATATTTGAAATTGAAAAAAAAAATTATAGCACATGTTTTTATGATGTTAGCTACCTAGTCCTAGCTGGTTGCTGGTGTTTTACAAATATACGTACGTAATTGATAAAGCGCAGGTCACCTCGAGTAATAGCATGTTAGATGTTTAGAAAGAATCACTTATTTGTGTCACCTATAACCGTTCTGAACAATCTCCGTTATGCGAATAAGATTGCTAAAAATGAACAGTTACAAATACTGACCCTGTGTACAAACAAAATAAGTGTGTGTGTGTGTGTACCAGAGTACACCGGTAAGAAACTTCTTTACGACATTTTTTTACAGCTATAAAATTTCTCTCATACGTCGATAAAGAAGTTTAAATTAAAATTAACAACTTTCACTTCAAATCAACATGGCGCATAACAAAATTCTCTCAAAGTCGATAAAGAAGTTTCACTTTAATAAACCCAGATCGATTTCATTCTGTCAAAAATAATGTGATAATGAGAGTGTTCATAATTTGTTATCGCAATTTTGACCTGTATAAAAATTCCGGTATAAAATTCCTGTAACCAACCGGAGACAATCCATTAACCATGGATTAAAAAAGCGTATGAAAACACATTCATCAGAAACAACTTAGTACAATACGTAGCAGTAATCTCTACCGTTGTTCAAGTTAAAAGTACATACAAATTCGATTTTCGATTCGATCGTTTTAGTTATACGAGTATACTCACCTAATAAATTGGTTATCGAATTTAACCATATGTTATAATGAAAATATGCTTGATAATAATAAATGTCAGAACCCTTTGGTGCATTGGTCGGATAACGAGGAGGCAGTAAAATCATACTCGAAACGCAAAGTGAATAAAAAACGCTAATTGTGAATGTATGACCTTCTGAACCCTTCAAAATGTAGATAATTATTAGAAATTTATGTTATAATACATTTATTGTATATTAGAGGGCACCGCTCGCTTTAAATTTGAATTTCGTTCAAATAGATGTTTTCTAAAAATCCTAAAATTTCTTGAATGTTCTTAAATTCAACAAGCAAGTCAAAGGCAAGTCGTTAGCGTTGCGCGGTCGGAAACGGCCGCGCTGTACTAATGTACAGTGTAGTAATTAATAACAAAAAATAATTCGTGATACGCGCTCACTCACGCGTCGTTGCGCTCGTGATGGCTACCAACAAGACGATCATCGTGAACGAGCTACTGGCGTTCATCCAGAATGCAATCGACACTATGGACGAGATCAGCATAATGCAGATCTGCAAGTCCAATTTTAAGGAGGAGGACATCTCTAGTGGTAAGGCATTGTTGTACCAATCGGTCGGCAAAACATCCCGCAGGAGAGATAGAGGGGAACGAAGTGTGCAGGATATCATCACCCTGCTGAAAGAAAGTGATCCTGATGAAGTGCCCGACTTCGTCGCAAAGGAGCTGCACAAACTATATAAATAAACTGGATTCTTTAAATGTAAAGAAAATTATAATGTTCACACTCCCCTATAGTAACAGTTTGTCACAGGAGGAAAATATTACTAGATATAAGTTAAATATGACTTTGCATACATTATATATGAATAATAAAAAGTTACATTTTATTGATACTAACAACTATGTTAGAAAATCATTTTATTTGACAAAAGATAATTATTATTATTTTTCCAACTATTCTATAAGGCAAATAGCTACTTCGCTAAGATATTTATTAGATATATCAGCCAAGAACTTGGCTAAACAAGTTGCTCCTATTGAGCAATGTTTATATGACATTCACAATGTCAGTAATTTTACTACTGACAATTCAAATTTACTTAATTTAAACTGAGTAATAAGACAACAGATAATTTTTCTTTCATGGTACCAACATATGTACCTCCCTATTCTGGGGCTAAAGAAAAAAAATATATAACTAGGGTTTCAAGTAAAAATATGAACCCATCAAACATATCTGTGAATTGTAACAGTATGAAGAAGTGTCTCAACCTGGTGCAACAAAACATTCAAGGTTAGCTAGGTAGAGCTAGAATTGGAGTTGTTAATGAATTGTAAAGAGCTAGAATTGGAGTTGTTAATGAATTGTAACAGTATTGATATTGAATGTTTAAATGAGCACTAGCTAAAAAGTCATCAATTCACTCATAGCTTCAATTCTTTCATATTATATATTCATTCATACCATTCAGTGAGAACCGTATAGAAAATTTTAAATGTAATATTACAAAAAATGTTTAATTTTTGCCCTGTCACGGAAATGTGGATCACTTATACAACTCATTAGTCAATATGATTAATGGTGAGTTCAGCTCAATTTTTACTCCTAAGCACTTATCTAAGAGTGAAGGCCTAACTTTCAGTGACTGGGCAACTCCGGGAATCTATAAAAGTCGTAAGAAATTGTATAAACTATACATATATATATTCAAAATTTTCAAGAGTTTTTTATAAAAATACTCAAAAACATTTAGACAAACCTGCCTGAAGGCAAAATCAATTTATTTAAAAAATTCAATCAAATATTCAAATAAAGTTATTACGGAAACTTGGAATGTTATAAATATTGAAACCGGTAAATCCAAAGTGCGCAGTCATGATTTTCATTTAAAAATAAATAACGTAAATATTATAGAAGATTTTAAAGTAGCAACTGAATTTGAAAAATATTTTTCTAACATTCCTCTTTCAAATACAAGAACTCTCTCGTCTTGCTCTAACGATGCTAAACAACTTTTAAAACATGGCGTGGAGGAATGTGGCACAGACTTTGATTTTTCAGCTGTTAGTCCTAGAGATATTTTAAAAACTTTTAAGGCAATTAATATGAAAAACTCTAAAGATTTGTATATATCTAAATCTATCTGTTAAAACTGTCTCTCATATTATTACTGTAATAGCTCCACATCTGGCAGCTGTGTTCAATTGCTGTGTCAAGTCTGGGGTATTTCCTGACTTAATGAAACATAGTAAAGTAGTTCCTTTATTTAAAGCCGGCGATAATGCAGGTCCCTCTAACTTTCGGCCTGTTTACGTACTACCAACACTAAGTAAAATATTCGAAAAGCTAATGCTTGGACAGTTGCTTAGTCACTTTAATATACATAATTTACTACACAGGAAACAGTTTGGATTTACAAAGGGTTGCTCAACGGTGGATGCAGGGGTTGCTTTACTCAAAAGTATTTATGCGGCTTGGCAGGATTCGCAGGATGCATTAGGTGTTTTTTGCTATTTATCTAAAGCCTTCGATTGCGTTCATCACGAAACTCTTGTAAAGAAATTAAGCCACTACGGTATCAGAAATAAAGTTCTCGACCTTATGACTTCTTATTTATGCAATAGAATTCAGAGGGTTGAAGTAAACGGTAAACGATCCGCAGGATATCCAGTTGTAATGGGTGTTCCACAGGGATCAATCCTTGGTCCATTTCTTTTTTTGATATACATTAATGACTTACCTTACTATGTTGGGGATAAACATGAGATTGTGATGATACCTCTTTACCATTTAAAATTAATAGACAATTAATTAATTATGACGATGTTAACAGTGCACTCTCAAAAGTTGTTCATTGGTTTAACGTTAATGATCTTCTTTTAAATGATAAAAAAACTAATGTAATTAAGTTTTCAACACCTAATGTGAGACAGGTGGCGACCAATGTGCAACTTAATGGATCAGGGTTGGATACTGTTGGGGCTTCTGTGTTTTTGGTTATAACTATTGATTCAAAGTTGCAGTGGGGACCACATATAGAAAAATTGTCAGGCAAATTAAGCTCTGCTGCATATGCAGTAAAAACAATAAGACGGCTCACTGATGTTGAAATGGCTAGAATAGTTTATTTCAGTTATTTCCATAGCGTTATGTCATTCGGAATTCTTCTCTGGGGAAACTCAGCGGACATTAATACGATATTTATTTTCCAGAAGAGAGCTGTGAGAGCAATATACCAGCTTGGTCCCAGGGTATCTCTAAAAGAAAGATTCAAAGAAATTAATATTCTTACCGTTATATCACAATATATATATGCGAATTTACTTTATGTGCACAAAAACATAGACACATTTATTAAAAAAAGTGATATACATAATGTAAACACTAGGCATAAAGATAATCTTGTATTACATTCTACTCGTCTCGAAATAATCGGCAATTCTTTTATGGGGTAATGTATACGATTCTATAACAAACTTCCCGATAAAATTAGAATATTGTCAATAAATATGTTTAAGACAACAGTCAAGGCCAAATTGAGTAACAAGGCATATTATAAAATTTCAGACTATATAAATGATAAAAATGCATGGGAGTTAGTCGCTCTACGTCAACACACATAAATATACAAATATAATTAATAATAATAAAGAAACATTATAAATATAATGTACATTTGTTCAACATAAGTGATCTGAAACGTCAGGTTCACTAATATAATTATATGTAATTTGAGTTTGTTATTGTGTGAGCACCGTCCACATAGCTTTTCATAATTATTGAAATTGACATGATGGTTGCTGTGCAGTTTGAGTATGTCATGCTCGCCTAAGTGTCCTAGCAGTGGTGGTGCATGTATCGGGTCGCCTTATTCCCTATAATACGGTTGAGTAGGGCGATGGCTGATATATGCGTCATACCCGTGAACGGGTGCCGTCTGTTGGGACTGGTCAGCTCCTAGCTGTTATAGCAATTATTATAAATAATACTATTTATATTTAAGTCAAATTAAGTTTAGTCAACTGTTCTCACGTAACTCCAAGGGAACAATGTAAGTTTAATATTGTACGCTATACCTGCATTTTAAAATAACATCTATTTAGTTTCTTGCCGGAGTCTTCCTCATCAGGGTGGGCTACCTTTAAAACTGGCAACTAGAAACGCTTTCATTTTGATTTGATTTTGTTTCTTTTGTATAGACTCATTACTATATAATTTGTTCAAATATCACGTAAATAAAACTAATGTAATTACTGGCAGTTAGAAAAGACTGGCCATGAGTTTTATTGCCAGGTTCTTCCTCAGGCTCTACCTATTGCGTTGCGAATCTGGCAGTAAATGTAAATGTAGAAGCAATAATCTTGACGTTTATAAGTGTTACTTTGTGACCTACATGAATAAAGATTTTTCACTTTCACAAACTCCTACCAGCGGGATTCGACCATGTCGACGTGACAAGACTGCTGAAGGACATCACGTACCTGAAATCCAGCCTTGCCAGTGTGATGGCAAAATTAGAGGCCTCTGATAAAACTATCAGTGGGCTACAAACGGAATTATTGTTACTTCGTAGCAGTAATTCAGTTAGTAGGCCGCCAAACGTGGCCTCTAATAATGTCAACGTATGGCGAGGCGCGCAAAATGCGTCACTGTGCAGTTTCGAGTTAGCAGAATTTGACTCGCCCGACGCTCCAGTGACCATGGCGTGCGCCTCGAACACGAGCCCGCGCCCCGCCATCCCCGCCGCCGCCTTTTCCCCCGTGAAGGTGCCGACTACTGTCACGTTGCCAGCTTCTCAGCCTCGTGACTACGCCGCTGCAACGGCCAGCAACAAAGGAGAGGAAGCAGAGCAGTGTCACTCAGCGCAGCACTGCACCAGTTAAGGCTTCGCGGAAGGAGCCTTGTGACGCAGAGGGTTTCAAGGTAGTGGTCCTGCAAGAACCAATGTGGTACTGCTTCAAGACCTATCGAGCAGCACTTCGGAGCAGAGGTACCGACCACGTTGATCTACGTATCGCGAGTTCACTACAATGTGAACTTCGTAGACGTCGTGGACTACCTCCAAAAGAAAACCGGGTTGGATTTGAGGGTGGAGAAGCTGGAATCACATCACAAAGTGAGTTTTAACTCTTTTGTGGTGAGGGTTCCCACACTACGCATTGCCACCTTCTTGAGTCCCGATTTTTGGCCGACAGGGGTGAAGTTCCGACGCTTCATAGGACGTCTGCCAACACGCGACCCCTCGCCCCGCGACATGTCGACGTCGCGTGTGAAATAGGTTAAGTTTATTTTATATGTATTTTTAGTTTTAAGTTATTTATCTATGGGCCGTAGAATAAGTTTATAACATCTGTAACTTTTCTCATGATGCCTGAAAATAAAGATATATTATTATTATTATTTCCTTTATTCATTAATTACACATATCAATTACATTTTTAAATACCTACACTATATAAAAAAATATTTAAAAATATAAAAAATAGTATCCCACCGGCATCGGGTACAGGGACCAAGCTACCGGTGGGCAGGACTGCAGAGACAGAAATTTCCGCACAATACGTGCCGTGCCCAGAAGAACCGCCTTTTGCATCAAGCCCTTGACCCAACTGCCTAACGCGAGCCTCTTGAGATGTTGGTCGAGGCTCTTGGCGATCAGGCCATGTGCTGATACAACTATCGGAACAATAATCGCTGAATCCACATCCCACATGTCGACAACTTCGTGAGCAAGGTCCAAATATTTTATTTGTTTGTCCTTTTCTGCTTTTACAAGATTCTCGTCATGGTTATATCAACGATTAATGCAAGGCGCTCTGACCGATCTATTACCACTATATCAGGCTTATTGGCTACAATAGTCCTGTCAGTGATAATGGATCGGTCCCAGTACAATGTGACGCGACGATTTTCTAGAACTGGGTCGGGCGCATACCTATAATACGGTACCTCTGAATCGACAAGATTATATTTTAGTGCAAGTTGCTGATGGACAATCCTGGCCACTTGGTTGTGCCTATGCAAATACTCGCCGTTGGCAAGACGAGAACAGCCAGAAATGATATCTCTAAGAGATTCGCCAGGTAGGTGGCATGCCCGACATATATCAACCGTACCATCTCTCAGAATATACTTTCGATAGTTATTCGTCATAACAACTTCGTCTGTAATTGCACATACAAAACCCTCGGTTTCTCCAAATAGATCACCGAAACGTAGCCAGGATACAGATGTTAATAAATCTACATCAGGCCCATGTAAGGCCCGATAAAATCGTCCATGCAGCTCTTTACTCTGCCATATCTTCTTGCGATCGTCAGTACTAAGTATTACAGGATTGCGCCAGTTCTCTTTGGCAAGAGCAAGTGGGGTCAGTCCGTTATCTACTGCTATCACATCCCTATGCACACCCACGCTAGTATGAATAAAATATTCTCTAAGGTTGCATATCTTACGGTTATGCAATGTCTTGGCGTTTAAAAAGCGACGACCTCCACACTTCCGTGGGATATACAACCTCATTACAGACGAACATGGGTGATGCATCCGATATGTGGTCAATAAAGAACGGACTTTCCTATCCAGGGTGTCTAACTCAGTTTGAGTCCATCTAAGTATGCCGAAGGAGTATACTAAGACTGGCATGGCCCACCCGTTGATAGCGCGCACCTTGTTGCCGCCTGATAAAAGACTTTTGAGTACTTTTTTCAGGCGACGCAAGAAACGATTCTGTAACGTTCGTTTCATGTCAGTCTCAGTAATACCCAACGCCTGCGACATACCAAGATATTTATAGGTTTTAGTCGCGGAAAGGACCTAAGTTTTGTGAAATCTGAAAGTTGTACTCTTTCAGATTCCACAATCCGCCCCTTCTTAACATGCATGACAGCACATTTATCTACACCAAACTCCATTTTGATCGAATTACTAAAAGTTTCAGTGACCTTTAGTAACTCAGTCAAGTGGGGTTCGGTGGAGACAAATAATTTCAAGTCATCCATGTAAATAAGGTGCGACACAACTTGACCTCCTCTCCGAAACTGATACCCCAGCCCTGAATTCTCCAGTAAAGTACTGAGACGATTCAGCGCTAGACAAAACCAAAAGGGACAGACTTTACAGGTTCTCCATTCCCAAGAACCCGACGACATCCTGGATAAACAAGAGCCGTTCCCCATTGCCCCATAAATGCCTTCAAGAAGGTGCATAGAGTTGTATCAACTTTATACAACTCTAGCACCCTCAACAACCATGTATGAGGCACAGAGTCATAGGCTTTCTTATAATCAATCCAGCATGTCGCCAGATTTCTCCGGTTACGGCGGACCTGCTGATTAATGGCCATGTCAAGAATAAGGAGTTCTTTAGTACCACGTGACCTGCTTCTACATCCATTTTGAGAGTTGGACATTATGGAATTATTATCAATATGAGTTGTTAATTTTACTCTCAAAATAGATGTAAGAAGCTTATAGACCATGTAAACAAGTTATCGGTCAATAATTTTTAGGGTCCGTGGTACTACCTGATTTATAGAGAAGGTGGGGTGCCTGAGGTCATAAAAGATGGAAGCGACCCAGACTCAAGTGATGTTTGAAAGCAAGATGCCAAACAATCATGTGAGCTATGGAACCATTTAAGCCAAAAATTGTGCAGTCCATCCGGCCCAGGTAACTTCCAATTGGGTAACGAACGAACTGCACTGGCGATGTCATTAGACGTTATTATTATTGGTTCCATAGATTGGATGGACTCACATGACAATCCGACATCCCGCATCCACTCATCCTCTGTATGACTAACAGGCGCCGACCAAATGCTTCGCCAAAATGAATTTGTGGCTTCAGCATCGAGCAGGCACATGTCAGTCACACCATGATCAGGTTGCTCCCATCTTCTATACACCCACCTCTCTTCTTTTTGGAACGATCGATTTTGAGCATAGCGATCTACTCTCTTTCTGTATCGTCGTATACGATTTGCTCACGCATAAACTTTCTGCTTCAGGTCGTCAATACGTTCTATGACCCGAAAAGAATATTCGCAAGGACCAATATCAGTCCCTGCGAACGCCCGGGTCACAAAAACAAATTACTCTCGGGCGTGTATTACCCGCCCTGAAGCAACACAGCTTGCCAATGAGCACCCTAGTCTCGGTGATACGACGCTCAATTCTGCATTGCCAGGCTGGGTCAGATTTTGATCGAATAGCTGATTCAAATTGTCTAAATTTAACACCAGCTACCCGACAAACTGTAACAGCCGCACAATACAGAATTGAGTGCGTATCACTTATGTCTACACAATTGTTATTATTATTATGTTTCTTCTTTTCACGGGTTTCCGTGTTCGCGTTTCCGTGCTTTGGAAGCCACGTAAAGCCGTTGGTCCGGTTGCCAGTAACATGGCAGTCGTTAAGTCAAGTTAAAGGCCTAATGGGCGGCTTGAAAAATTTCAACAGCAGGTAGCTACAACCTACGTTTGTCTATTTCAACACGGCAATGGGCTCACCACCTATTGCGTGGGACAGAAATACATATGGTGAAAAGTGGGCGTATAATATGCCTCTGCCCTTCGGGGATAAGGCGTGATAGATAAATAAAAATAATAAATTGACACTTATATAAGACTCGTCTTATTGTGTAAGTAAATGCTGAACTCAAAGTTAACAGGAACAGAAGTTAAGAAATAAGTGCGAGATGTGTAAAAACCAGGAACGTCTAGAGATAGTGAATGAATATGTGTATTTAGGGAGTATGTTTAGCGCGAATGGAAGATGTGATTCGGATGTAGAACGGCGAGTAGCTGCCGGAAACAAAGTGCTAGCCCCGCACAAGCACTTAAGTGTGCGTAAGATACGAGGTTTGATCAACGGAATTGGTTACCTTGCGAACGAACTTTTTGGTGTACTGGATCATAATTTCGCCGAGAAATATCATAAGGATATTGCGTCTATTCACACAAATGAAAAATACATACTTGAACTCATGAAGAATCAGACCCCTATAGTGGAGCTACAGAACGAAGTGCTGAGGAAAACTAAAGACAACATTAACTAGCATCAATTACTACTTCGCCAAAGTTGAATCTGAGATAGAGATCATGATGGCAACAAGTTACTTCAACTCTGCTACACTGGCTATGTCCCTACTCTTAAATAACTTCAAAACCATGCAAAAGATGCTCTTCAATACGTGTATAAAGGACATGTGGATATACACATCATTACGCCCGTCGATTTGGTAAAACAACTGAACGCTATCTCCGGGAGGCTGCCGAAGTTTTTAACTCTGCCTATTCAAAATATCAGAGAAGACATTAGAGACGTCTACAAATTGCTCTACATGAATGTACGCGTGACTACCAACGACTTCTGTTTGAAGTTCACATACCCCTGACGTCAGATGAAGACTTTCTGCTATACAAGGCTTTTCCACTGCCTACAAGAATCCACACTAGTACGGTTACCATACAAAAACAATCCTAGTACATCGCTGTAAATTTCCAGAAGAATACGTATATTCCGCTCAGTGAAAATGACATGAAGCTGTGTATTACATTGAAGCACGATCTTCTAATCTGCGACAAAAACATGGCTGTACAAAATTTGAACAAAGTCAATACTCCCTGTGAAGCAAAGTTACTTGCTTTGTCCCAATTAGTACCTACAGCGACAAACTATCGTAAAACAGTGTAAGTGCCAACGTTGATTTACGATAGCGAAACCTGGGTTAGAAGATGCATGAAAATAAATGAATGCTGTGGAGATGCTTCCACTTCGAAAATTGTCCTTCGTAACCTTGACCAATAAAATACGCAACGAAGTGATACGCAATATGGCTGGAAAAAGCGTGCTCCGTTGGTTTGAACACGTCCAACGAATGAGTGAGACACGATTGACGAAGAATATATATTGTGCGAAAGTAGAGGGTAAAAGGAGTCAGGGTAGGCCGAGACCAGCAGAGACTTATATGTAAATCTAGAATACTGCGTAAGCATATTGCTCAAAAACGGAAAAGTTAAAAGCGGATACCCAGACGTGCATGAAGCGATTGATGAATCTACAGGAAGCGAAAGAAGTATGCATGGATCGCTATTGCGGCCTTATCGCTAAAAAGCAATTTCTTACAGGCAACCTTACTCAAAATTTTGCAATTTCTTGACATCATTACCAGTCTGTGACCAGGTCCACCACTAGCAGATGATGTTTGATTAACAGTAGATTCTGTTTCAACTCAATTACAGGGTGTTTACACATTTTGTTAAGTATTCGATTAGTGGTACATATTTCTGGGTCACGTCGCTGGCACTGCTTGCACTGAGCTATGTCACATAACTGTACAGGTGCAGTCCCTGCTCTCAATTAATAGATTTTCTCATTCACTTTAGAAGTATGTTTCGTCTATGTTAACTATCATTTTTTTAATATAAAATAAAAAAATATATCTATGAAGCGGTCGTGGTCCCGCGGACTCAGTGTTCTGTAAATGATCACTGCGTTAAGCAACATTCGCTATAGGTAGTCCTTGGATGGGTCACTTTGTGGAATTTACATTTTGCGAGCGCTTCCGAGCTTCGGAAGGCACGTTAAGCCGTTGGTCCCGGTTGCTAGTAAAATGGCAGTCGTAAAGCTTGGTTGAGGGCCTTATGGGCGGCTTAAAAAATTTTAACAACAGGTCCGCACAGCCTGCGCCAATCCATTTCAACACGGCAATGGACTCACCACCGTGGGATAAAAATGCATACGGTGCCAACCTCTTAGGGGATAAATGCGTGATATTATGTACGTATAGAACGTCCCAAAATTACTTGGCACCGGAAATCAATACCTACAGAAAATATAGGGGATGAGTAGCGTGCACGTCGCCATCCCTGCCAGCTACGGCTGCAATTCTACTCCAACACGAGCACCGCAAGGGCGAACAATGTTAGGGCGTGCCCCCGAGGCGACGCGCACCAGTTCGTCCCCGCTGGTGCGAAAAGTGTGTGCCAGAGCGGCGTAGGGGACCGCCACCCTACACACGCGGCCCGACACGGCGGGAAGTGGAGGATGGAGTGCAGGGTAGCTGCGTGGAATGTTAGGGGAGGAGCGCCCTTACCGCTTACGCGCCAGTATCTTCGTCGAACTCGAGTGAACTAGAGGACTTCTGAGAGATTATGAGAGAAGCTCTAAATGTGATAGAAGGAAATGAAAAACTTATAGTATGTGGAGACTTAAATTGAATGGATGGGTGGGTACCGCGATGGCTTTGAGTCGGTACTCGGGAAGTATGGGGATAAAAGGGGGAACGACGCTGGCAAGCTTATACTGGCATTTTGTAAGGAAAAGGATTTGTTTGTGGCGAACACAATGTTCAATCACAAACAAATTCATATGTATACGAGGAGATGTAAGTCAAAGAGAAGCATGATAGATCTCTTCCTAATGGATAGTCGGCTCCGTAAACAGGTGATGGACACAAGGGTTTATGTAGGTGCTGAGCTAGGATCAGACCACTACATAGTAATAACTAGGATTAGGGGTCTGTTCGCGGGTTGGCGTCATCGTACCGAGTGTCCTGAACCTGAGCCGACTTATAACATCAAAAGCTGGAAGCTGCAGGATGCATCCATTAGAGATAAATATAAAGAAAGGGTAGCCGAAAAGCTTGGCGACGTCAATGTTAGTAGTGAGAATGTGGAAAGTGTATGGCAGAACCTTAGGCATAGTATGGTAAATGCCGCTGTTGAAGTGTGTGGAGAAACGAGAAGTGGCAGTAGTAATAAGCGTGACGCATGGTGGAATGAGGAGTGAAAGAAGCAGTTCGAATGAAGAAGAAAGCATGGTTAGACTACTTAGCCTTGCGGAATGATTTTGATATGAAAGAGAGATACAAGCTGCAAAAAGTTAACGCGAAGGCACTGATAGAAGAAGCTCGTGAAAGGTGGGGCAATTTCCGGGATAATGCCAGGCTCTTCTGGAAAGAGGTAAGCAAGACCCGGAGTTGTTTGGCAATCTGCAGTATGAATAAAGTGCTTAGTGTTGACAATGACGTACTAACAGACCAAACTGACGTCCTGCAGAGATGGAGTGAATATTATGGAAATATGTATGCAAGAAAAGACAGAGATGCCACATTGGGAAGTGGAGCTCACCTCGTAGCTCCAGATCCCGATGTCATTAAAGTCATTAGTACGAATGAAATTGAACAAGCGATAAGAAGTATGAAATGTGGTAAGGCTGAGGGAAAAGACAGAGTTACTGCTGAGATGATCAAGTACAGTGGGTCGCGTGTCTGGGACACTCTATGTCTGTTATGCAACTTGTGCTGGCGGACGGGTGAGGTCCCAGATGACTGGCGAATAGCAGCTGTAGTGCCTATTTACAAAGGGAAAGGCTCGCACCTAAACTGCTGCAGCTACAGGGCGATCAGCTTAGTCAGCTTAGCTAGTAAGGTGAATGCAAAGATTTAACGGCAAGAATGCAAGAAAAGTCTGAAAGATATTTATGGGAGGCTCAATGCGGATTCCGACGTGGTAGAGGTTGCATGGATCAAGTGTTTTCTCTCCGCATGATCGCGGAGAAGTTTCTGGCTATTAACCAGAAGGTTTTCTGCGCTTTTGTGGATCTGGGGAAAGCATTTGATAACGTTGTGAGGGAAACTCTGTGGGATTTGATGCTCGGATATGGTGTGGACGGCTCGCTACTGCGGGCAATACAGTCGCTTTATAAGGACTGTAAGGCTTGCGTGCGAGTAGGGGGGGATGTGTCACCTCTTTTTGATGTCTGTACAGGCGTCAAACAGGGTTGTGTCATGTCTGCCTGGCTGTTCATAGTGTATCTGGACAGTTGCCTGCAGAAGTTGAAAGATTGTGATATGGGTGTGAATTTAGGTGACTTTTCAGTAAACTGTGCTCATGGCCTTATCAGAAGCCGACCTTCAGGCATTGGTCACTTATATGAAAGAGGAGTGTGAAAGTAAGGGTCTTCGCTTGAATGCAAGTAAGACTAAGGTTCTAGTATTTGAAAGAGATGACGTCAGAACTAAATGCGAGATTAGGGTAAACCAGGAACGTCTAGAGCAAGTGAATGAAATTGTGTATTTAGGGAGTATGTTTAGCGCGGATGGAAGATGTGATTCGGATGTAGAACGGCGAGTAGCTGCCGGAAACAGAGTTAACGGTGCTTTGTCCCAATTAGTAAAGCCACAAAGCATCGTAAAAGAAGCACGACTGGCGATTCATAACGCAGTGCTAGTGCCAACTTTGTTTTACGGTAGTGAAACCTGGGTATGTCAGCAGATGCATGAAAGTAAATTGAATGCTGTGAAGATGCGATCACTTCGAAAATTGTGCGGCGTTACTTTAGCCGACCGAATACGTAACAAAGTGATACGCAATATGGCAGGTTTGAATGAAAGTGTCAGCGTTAAGCTGGAAAAGGGCGTGCTCCGTTGGTTTGGACACGTCCAACGAATGAGTGAGGAACGATTGACGAAGAATATATATTGTGCGAAAGCAGAGGGTAGAAGAAGTCAGGGTAGGCCGACACTTACATATGAAGACTACGTGAGCAGATTGCTCAAAAACGGAAAGGTCAAAAGTACTCGGATACCCAGACGTGCGTGTATGAATCGATTGATGAATCTTAAAGAAGCGAAAGAAGTATGCATGGATCGCGAAGCCTGGCGATCTGACTACCCCGTCAGGGATACAGCGTGAAGATAGTTAAGTTAAGTTAAGAAAATAATAAAAAACAACAAAATAAAATTATTTTACATAACTTTATTTTTATAAAACATTACAGGTTACAACTATTACGATACTTCTATCATAAATCTAATCATAAAGCATATCTAATAATAAACTCTCCACTTATACAAAAACGAGAACAATAGTGTAAGGCTGGTTTTAATCTTACGCCGACGGCACGCGCACCGTCAGCGCTCATAGCTCAGCGCATATTTTGTCAGCGCTGAGGCTCAACGTGCCTCGTTTCAGTATCGTACTGACGACCGCCTCACTGTACAGATGACGACCAAAATGCGTAGTGTATTACTTATTGCTGCTATCCCAAAAAAATAAAAACCGGCGAAGACGAAGACTCCATGTTCATCCATTGATTGAGCAGAGAGCCGTTGCAGGAGACTATGTCTTGTTATATGGCACTTTGAGGGCTGACGAAAGTAAATTCGCGTTTCGCCATGATTGTACACGCTGATGACGTTGGCTGCGCTCGACACTAGAACGCTCACTGATAGCAGAGGCGCTCGCACGATGGTCAGCGCCGACAGCTACGCGGGTCCGACGCGTGACGCGTACGGCCGCGTAGCTATCAGCGCTCACCATCGTGCGCGCTGATAGCTGCGCGTCATTAAAAACGCTTCCTTTAAACTCATATATCTCGGCCATCAGCGCTGACGGTGCGCGTGCCGTCGGCGTAAGACTAAAACCAGCCTATGACCACAGAAATCGATAAAACAAAATTTTGGAAGCGAAAGAAATTAAAATTACAGACAGGCGTGGTATGCCCATTAGTTAGCCAATTTCAAAATCAAAATCAGAACTCTCAATTTAAAGGCCGTATTCCTGAACGCTTATCAATACTCAAGAAACACTTGAGGCTAGATTTTGCCTTATAAAATCTACTCTCAAGCGTCGATTGAGTATTGAGAAACGTTTTAGAATACGGCCCTTAATTTTTTTTTTTTAAATCGACAATCGTTTAAAAAGAAGGTCAAATACGTTAATATAATATGATTTGCGTTTTTAAAACACCTTTAATATTTAGTAATATTTTTTAGCAATTACACTATCAATTAAATCTTTTTTCGTTTATGATAATTTCTGTTACTGATTATAATCGTTTTGTTTCAGCACCGTACATCAAGGTTTGTCAACGAAATGATCCCAACGTCGACAAATGCATCATGAACTCAGTCGACGAGTTGCGCCCTAAGATGATTGAGGTAAGTTCTTATTGGGTCCGTATTGGGTTGCATAAATTTTAAAGGCATAACTTAAAACTGCATAACGTTTTTTGGCATACCCTTCGTTTCGCATAACGTTCAAACAGAATAAATCATTAGGCATACTTTATTTTCCCATATAATTTTTTTAATCATGATATATCCGCATAAAATGTTTACGCATATTTTTTTTTATAATAACGATTACTAATCATAACTTTTATTGGCATCTCACTCACTCTCGCATAAAGATTACAAGCCATACATATAGAATACCATAATGTTAACGAGTACATATTTTTATTTTTATATCTAAGCTTGAACTGTCTAAGATTGAAATGTCCACTGATTAAAAATGTCGATAGTCACTATACTGAAGTTCAAAATTTCAACACATATATAGAATATATAAATAAAATACAAAAAGAAAGTAGGTAGATAAAAACGAGCGATTCTATTCTGGCGCATCGCCGGCCGCTACCGCGGCCCGGACGATTCGCTCGATCGGCTCGCGCGTTGTGCCTAAGAGTGACCTAACACTCCTCCTCGCTTCGCTCGTCGTCGTACCTATTTACGACTTTGCTCAAGACTAGTCTAAAAAAAATAACACTAAAAATATCGATTTATGTCTCGATTTGCATCTCACTCATAGCCAAGTTTTAAGCTGTACTTAAATACTTGGCTATGAGTGAGATGATTATTTTCAATGGTGTCTTATAATTTCTTAAATATTCTTAGTCAAATTATTATTCATTTATGATTTAAACGGTTATCCATACCTCCATTATGCGTTTTGTATTTTATGATAAATTATCTTTAGGCGTATAACAATTATACCCTTTACATTTATGCTGATTAAAATTATGATAAAAAAATTAGAGTAAGTTAATGTTATGCCAATAAAACCATTATGCGGTTATAACACTCTGCTTATCATAATTTATGCGAGAAAACTTTATGCTGAAACTGTTATGCCAAACTACATTATGCGGAAAAAATTATGCGATCGAAAGGGCACCCGTTCTTATCACTTTTAGCTATGATTTATTTGAAACCCTATTTATAACCTTTACATTGTGACGAGAAACAGCTCATTGTGATCGACTTAAAAATTATCGATATCAAAAATTATTCGCAATATACAATACCCAATTTTGGGCCCACACAGTACAGAGACAACAAATACTGGAAAAAATTGTTATTTTCTGTCCTTTTTGGGCCCAAAGATGTATGAGAGATGGGCATGGGCATTTCCCTCTTTTCCGACCCCAAGCTACAGAAAGTCAAAGGGCACGATGTTGAGGCAGATATGAAGGTCCCTGCTGCGGTTTATCACTGGAATTGAAATTACTATCGCACATCTCGCCCCTACCATAGATCTAAATGAAGAGATTGAGATATAATTTATCAATGTAGATTTGAAGCTCAAAATGTTCATCACTCTTTTGAAAAAGAGTGTATATGAGTATAACCTAATATAACGAACGCGTCCAGTAAGTACTAATGTCTATTGTGAAGGTAAATTGAGTACAAGATACTTGACCCGAAGGCTTGTTTTGGATGTAGTTAATTTTGTCGAAATGTAGGGTGTAATGAATGGAACAAAAAGGCATTTTTGAAGTTATATTTTTTTAACGCGTTAGGGAAAAATGATGGGTTTAAATTTTTATGATGCGCGCGCAGACCGTCATGAAAAAACGACACCATGAAGTTAGCTGATAAGTGTTTGATGACAACTTATAACTTAAACATTCAAAGTAGTTTTCATTCTTTTTAAGTTTTTTCTTTCTTAGTAATTTATCATTCCTGTTACAAACAAAGAGTTGTGGTATATCTGATGAAATCTTATTAGACTAAAGCAGTATAGGTTCTAACGCGTGTACATAAGTACACACCCACTTTTTTTTAATACATTTTATTGTTATTAGTACCTACTTAGACTTTCAGCGGGAAGAGTGACAAGTGCGGACGCTTGTTGTATATTATTTTCTAAAACTAGTGCATTTATTTTGTTTTATGTGCGGGGGTGGTGGTTTCTTGGACATAAAAGTGGTGCCAACGTGCTATAGTGAAAGACAATGATATATATGCAGTGAAATGCTATTTTCTCTCTTGCCGCGAAATGTCCACTGAAAACTCAATATAATAACCACCATTATAGTGAGGGCTAGGACCAGGACCTAGGACTGAGGACTCGACATCGACAAAGACTGGACAGGACAAAATTAGAAGATAAGATTGAAGAAATATGATATTAAAAACAAGATTTGGCTAAAAGGTTTTCGTAACCAGGCCATTAAATAATTATATAAAAAAGTACCTACTTAATAACAAGAAATAGTTTCAATAAGTTTCATCATAAAACGTTGATTAATTTAGTGAAAATAAAGGCCAAGTTCAAGGCCCTCTCGTTATGTAAAAAAATTATGAATGAAATTTTTATCGTTTGATTGTTTTTTATGAATCTAATGTAGATGAAAGTATCGTGTGGAGCGTAACGAAAGATATCGAAATGATAGTAGTCACTACTGGATTTGCATTATTATGTCAAAAATGTTTGATGATTATTGTGTGGAAATCGACTTAAAAAAAACACGCAAGTCGAAAAACTGTTTATTTGGGTTCCGCATCCTTAAAAGTCTTACACTCCCGGACTCATGAATCGAGCCACCTTACATTCCCGGGCCTAAAAGCCCAATACACAAAAAATATACAATATAACAAAAAAGTTTTTATGCATTTTTAATGCATTTCTTCGTCTTTCCCGTATGCATTATACCAAATTTGAATTTTAGAATTTAAAATAAAGAACAAAAGCCGAGCTTGGTCACTGATTTGAAAAAAATAATGACTGTTGAAAGTTGCTTTTGAAGCAATTTAATGTCGATTTGGTTTGAATTTTCGCAATTGTTGTTAATCAAAGTATAGTTTAGTTATTTTTCTATAATTTGAACCGTTTTTGGCTATAAAATATGGATACTTCACCTGAAGTAGCCGCGCAAGCTGTAGCACTTCTTCAATTTGGGCTAAGTCAGCGAGATGTGAGTTCACAACTTCACGTAAGTCGTTCCGCTGTTCAAAGAGTGTACCACCGATATCTGGAGACTGGCGGCTTCGTTCGGCGAACAGGAGGACCTCGTTACCGAGTGACAACGGCGAGACAAGATCAATACATTGTCACTACTAGCTTACGAAATCGACGCCTTAACTCTGTTCAGATACAAGAACAGCTCAGGTACTTTCACGGAGTGGCTCTAAGTGCTCGGACCGTTAGAAGGCGACTCAATAAACGTGTTTTAAAGCCCCATAAGCCAGCCAATGGACCCAAATTGACACGAGCACACCGAATAGCCCGTCTAGAGTTTGCGCGCGAACATCTAATTGGACTCGACATCAATGGAGCCAGGTTCTCTTCACAGATGAGTCCAAGATAATGCTATACGGTAATGACGAAAGGAGTAAGGTGTACCGAAGACAGAACGAGCGTTTCGCACAATGCTGTATTGACGAGAAAGTGAGTTATGCTGGAGGATCATGGTCAGTTTGGGGAGGAATCTCTATGGAAGGCAAAACTGAGCTAGAGGTAGTGACGGGACCACGACTGCCGCCCCTAGATGGCAATAGATACATTCGCCAATGTTTAGAGGACCACGTGATGCCATATGCTGGATTTATTGGCCAAGATTTCGTTTTAATGCATGATAATGCAAGGGCCCATACTGCGGGAATCGTTAGGGAGTAGTACTTAAATGACATTGGTATCACTGTTATGAGATGGCCAGCGCGAAGTTCTGATATGAATCCTATAGAGCATCTATGGGATGAGCTGAAGAGGCGTGTTTGATTGAGCTCATCATCCTGCCCCGCAAACCATGCAGGAGTTCAAAAATGTAATTTTGGAAGAATGGGAGGACATTCCTCAACATGTCATAACGAAATTGATTAATTCTATGCCAAACCGTATGAGAGCTGTCATAAATGCACTGGGAGGCAATACAAGTTACTAAATAAACATTTCTTTTCTTAAAAATCGATTAGATTATTTTCCTTGAAAAAAAAGCAAATATGGACTTGTTTCAACGTAACTCGACTTTTTTAATAAACTGTAGTTCAAATTTAGAACAGTGGCACTCTAAATGAATAATGAGTATACCAGCTCCAAAACTACATCAAAACATTTTCCTTCTACATTCATCTTTTATAAGTTACAGTACTCCAAACCAAAAAAATCAAGGTGGCTCGATTTCGGTGTCCGGGAGTGTATATTGATACCGAGGTCTATAGGTCTGTAGGTCATATTAGGTGTATAAAATCAAGGTTCAGAGTCAACACGATATAAAGATACGGGCAAATTTTGATTTTTGCGAATATTTTATGTACCAAAATTTCTTTCAACCTTTTAATTTTTCGGATTTTTCCCTTTACTTGTGCTATAAGACCTTGCTTCCAACTAAAATTGACTTTTCTACGTCAACTGAAAGTACCTTTAATAATTGTAATAACACAAATGTTAGAACAATAAAAAAATTGAATTTAGAATAGAATATTTTTAGATCTGCACCATGTGATTTAATTTTGTGTATTTTAATAGTCGAAATCTGAATACTGAATTATAAAAATAAAATTAAACACGGCAATGGGCTCACCACTTGTTACGTGGGACAAAAATGCATACGGTGAAATTTGGGCGTAATATAGTATGCCTCTGCATACCCTTTCAGGGATAAAGGCGTGACAATATGTACGTATATTTGTGAAAAAAAAAATTACTAACTTTTACGGAAACCTCGGCGCAGATAGGAATACTCATTCATCATTTTTTTTGTATCACACTGACCTGGGGGCCGAGTCTACTATTTTCCAATAGAAAGCCGTTCTAATTCTATGCTATAGCGGTTCTATTGTGATTACTCCAAAACTAGGTAGTCTACTAAAACTATTATTATATTTCACAATCACACTTCTCAAGCAGCAGAACTGAGACAAAATAGCTGTTTTTAGCTATCAAAACATTTATATTAGGTCTTTACCTATGAAATTGCCGTTTTATATGAAAAATTGTTATTTATAATGTATTTTTTATTTGTACTAATCGAAGTCATCACCCATGCAATCAATGCATCTTTGCCAACGCAGTAGCAGTTTATTGATGCCCTTCTTAAAGAAATCAGCTGGACGGGTTGGGGGGGGGGGGGGGAGGCAACAAATGCTGGTTGGAGATGTGTCAGCTTCTCCATCATTGTGTTCAGTTCTTCACAGTACACATCTGCAGTAATGCTCACACCGTTAGGTAAGAAGCTTTGTTGAATCACACCGGTGCTAGACCACCAAACAGTGACCATCACTTTTCTAGGGGTATATTTTCGTTTAGGGCATTGTTTAGGTGTCGAGCCAGGATCCAACCAACTTGCTGAGCGCTTGCGGTTTTCAAACAGAATCCATTTTTCATCGCAGGTAACAATGCGTATCAAAATTCCTTGATTTGTGTGTCTGTTGAGCAGTGCAAGGCTCTGCTCTGTTGAGCAGTCTCGACGAGTACTTCGCGCTGGCGATCATTGAGTTCGTGGGGCACCCATTTGTCAAGCTTTTTTAACCTTGCCAAGTTGACGCAAATGGACCAATATTGTTTTGACGCTAACGTCGAAAGTTGCTGCTAATTCAGCCGTAGGTTGTGTATCATCAGCTTCCACAATCGCCTTTAATTCGTCATTGTCGACCAAAGTCTTCGGACAACCGCGAGATTCATTTTTCAGGTCGAAATTTCCAGAACGAAAGCGAGCAAACCAATAACAGGTGGTGCGTTGGTTTATAGTGTTAGCTCCGTAAACGTCGTTGACGTTGCGTGCCGCTTGCGCCACGTTGCTGCCACGACGGTACTCATAGTCCATAATCACTCGAATTTTTAACGTATCCATGATGACGAAAAATATTAAAATGCGATGAAAATGTAACACTAATCAATAATCAAATAACTACTTTTGGGAGAGCTACAGCTACAAGAACCTTCTAAGACCCGCTTTGAATAACTTTATTTGCAACTAATTTAAGAGTACGCGCAAAAATACTCCTAGTGAAACTTACCGTATACGAACAGGAAAAATCTATGTTGAAATAAATCGATAAAGTAATTGAATATAAAAATTTAATGCAAAAAATTATTATCGTTCATCGTAAAGTGTCAAGTTCCTGAAGTTGTTAATAGGCTCACTTTTGACAATGAATATTGACAATTATAGTAAGGCATTTGATGCATTAAAACACAGTTATGTCTGAGTTATGTCTGTTTTAATAAGTTACAAAACTTCGTAGTTACCTTGTAACAAAATAATTGATCACTATATTAACATCACATAATGAAGTATCTATAAAATAACTCTCAGCCATCAGTGGTTTGTAAGAGTCTATGAATATTTATCGTCGCCATTATTTAGCGACTTATCGGAATCCGATACAATGCTAGGTAACCCCCCTAAAGAATCAAAACCATTTTTTGCATCATCATCTATCTTAGCTAAATTAGACACAACTGATCCAGTTTCAGTACAAGATTCTGTAGTACAGTTATCGACTTCGCCAATAGTTTTATAATCTTCTTCACTAGTACTTGCAGCACTAGAGCTACCGCTACTACTACTAATGTAGCTGCTTTCATCTACTGCTTCACCATCCTTACTGACAGGCCAAGAATCCGTTTTGCTAGTGGTAAGATCCTTAACAGAAGTTGCGGTGTTGGAGTCTGTACCAGTTACATCATGTTTATTAATTACAGATTCTGGTACAGAGTTTTCAACTTTGCTTTCAGCTACACTACTAGAAACTACTGTAGTATCGCCATGTTTAGTGGTAGCTTCTGAACTAGATTTTGCACTAGCAACCTGATCTGTAGCTATGTTTACAACCGCACCTTGATTGTTAGGCTCAGTAGATGTAAGTTCCGTGACAGTGGTATCTTTAGCTACGCTACTAGAGGTGGCACCTGCCTCATCATCTTTAATGATTGCTACCGAAGTAGACTCTACATCCACAACATTATGCACTACTGCAATTTGATTGTCAGGCATAAATTCATCTGAATCTATACCTAATGTCTCTATCACAGTCGCATCTTCGTTAGCAGTAGTTATGCCTTTAGAGGCGGCACCATCTTCATTATTTTTACTGATTGCTTCAGAACTAGATCTTGCGTTGGTTCCCTGTTCGTTGATAATGATTTCACTACTGGCTACTGCATCATCTTTACTGATAGTCACATCTTTATCTGTAGCTACACTATTAGAATTGACTATTATAACATTATCTTTTTCCGTGGTTGTAATGTCTTCAGGTGCTGTAATACAAGAACTGGTAACACCAGTTCCAGGGCTTTGTTCAGTTTCTATTGCACTTTTACAGCCATTTTCTGTAGCTTCTATCTGGCTGTTTGGTACTGGACTATTGATCTTGTTTTTATTGACATTATTTTCACCGATTTGTTTAACATCAACAGTAACAATAACCTCTTTATCGTGAATTTTAGAATGGGACTTGGTAGAGGACTTACTTTCAATGACATTTTTGGTTTTGTATTTATGAGCCGATGTTTGAGCTGTTGATTCACTTGAGCTATTATTCTTTGAATTATTTCCTTGGTTGTCTAGATAGTTTTTAATTTCTACAAGCACGTTTACATGAGTCGTGTCATTTACTTTTGATTTACAATTATGATACGGGGTGTGTTTTGGAAGTTTTCTTGTATCAATTTTTATATTCGTTCTTCCAGATTTAGTTGCAGTTGGTATTGATATTGTGACTGCTTTAGGGCGATTCCTTCCAGGATTTGGTGTCCTTTGCTTATTATTGGTAAATGATGAATATGGGACCGAATATCCATCCATATAACTGAACGGAAACCTTAACTGTACTGTTGTGGTTGGGCGCTTTGCTGGTGCAGATTGGTATAAATCACACTAGAACAAAAAAAAACTATTTAATTATAAAACTATTCGCCAGAGTACTTTTCTTTTTGTTCGTCATTTCAGAAACAAGCATAATGTTTGTATTTGAATATCACATCACTTAATGGCGTTCCCTGTAGTGGCCCAAAGATATTGTAAACTACAATAACGGTTCTGAAAGAAAAAGAAACTACAATAATGAACGAATTTTATCTTTTTACTACTACCATAAAACAAATAGGCGCCTTTACAGGGTTCGGTGGTCAAACGGCAACTCAGTTGCTTCCAATCTCAACCTGGATTCTAGTTAGGGTTTGGAAGCAGTTGCTTGTAGTTGCACTAAAATAAAGAAGAAGACAAAATGATCTACGACCGGACTGCTCAAACCTGTGCACTAATTTGGATCTACATATTGTATATTCTGATAGTTATGACATCAAATAATAAAGTATATTTCAAACTTGAGGAAGGGGAGTTTGGATAAAATATTATTCAGTTTGATTTTAAAAAAATAAGTAATTTTAGAAAATGCCGTATTTTATGTACAATTTTCTTGTAATTCAATTATAATATCTCGTCTACAAACACAAGCACAATATGTTTTTTTAAGCAAGAATGTGTAAATAAGTAATTACTATATATTTAAATATCAGTCAGAGACTACCAGGACTTTATTTGGTCTTGCTAATTAGTGTCTAGCACATAAGACCTTTTAGCCTTTTTGTTACCACCTTACTAAAAAGGCAACGGGTTCAAAATTTCTTCCAATATTAACATCTAAAATAGACACATTTTATTTTATTAAATTGATTCGGCCCTTTAGACCCGCCCCAGTTCCGTGCTTCGGAAGGCACGTTAAGCCGTTGGTCCCGGTTGCCAATAAAATGGTAGTCGTTAAGCCAAGTTGAAGGCCTTATGGGCGGCTTAAAAAATTTCAACAGCAGGTCGTCACAGCCTCCGCCTGTCCATTTCAACACGGCAATGGGCTCACCACCTGTTACGTGGGACAAAAATGCATACGTTGAAATGTAGGCTACCCCTTCGGGGATAAAGGCGTGACAATATGTATGTATGCATAAAGTATTTAAGACGCCTGCACTATTTTATTTTCCTAACAAGTTAAAACAAGAAGTGCTTGAAAAACTTTACTGACATTTCTTGGTCACATGAATGTATCTTTAAATGACCTAGATTTAACAATTTGGCGAATTCAAAATGAGGTATCTTTATTTTCGCTTCAGTTGTGAACGTCATAGAGAGTTTTAAAATATAAACATCCGATGAAAAACTAGTACTAAATTGTAATCAGTTTCCATTTCATGTAAGAAGTAATACAATATTTCATTGCTTCGAATATTTCCTACAAAATTACAACTTTCTTAAAAAAATATATCAAACTAGTTTTGATTCAACAGTTTAGCGGCAAAAAAAAACGCTCATAAACTAACTTAAAATGTGTATGAAGTATCGATACGTTTAAAATTTCAGAAGATTGTGATGAGATTGTATTAGTAGTCGAAATTTAAACGTACGAGCGACTACAGTTTTCACAAATTATATGGTCCTATTTGAATGCCAGTGATATGTGTGTGTATTTGCTTTCAATCAAGCAAGCGACGCCATTTTGACGTGCCAAATATAAAAAAAAAAGCCAAATATAAAAAAAAAGTTTGATATACAATTAGTATGGCTCTTTTTTTCTTCTTTTAGACAAGCTCTTTAAAAACCTAGCTCACCTGCAGTACTCCTATGTAAATCACAAACACAAAAACTTGATAGGCACCCATTGTTTTAGTTCAATGAATTTTGAACTATAAGTTGCAGCTTATATACCCCGGAATTGTCGCTGATAGGATTAATTGATGTATTTGTCATACAAACTACTGTCATTGTTGGTCATATATCAGGAGGGAGGCACGTACGACTCGTTATAATGGCGCCGATAAACATAGACAGGTGTTTATTAAGTCTTCACCACGGGTTTGAGCTTATCACTTGCTACGTTATGGAGTTTAAAGGTTATTTTCCGAATGGTTTAATTTCAATCATTTTTTTCCAATGGATATATTTTTTTACGCAATAGTGATAAGGTGAGTGAAATTATAATAAAAAACTTAACAGGTGGTGAGAGCCCATTGTCGTATTGAAATGGACAGGCACAA
Source organism: Thumatha senex (assembly GCA_948477245.1). NCBI lineage: Eukaryota > Metazoa > Arthropoda > Insecta > Lepidoptera > Erebidae > Thumatha > Thumatha senex. Next base: position 25,674,707 of record OX419726.1, read on the forward strand.
GTTGTGGCCAAATGGTGTTGAAAAATTTTCAAATCGCTTTTAGGGCCCTAAAGTTGGCCTAACGACTGTCATGTTTCTGGCAACGAAGACCAACGTGCCTATCGAAGTACGAAAACGCTCGTAAATAGAACTGCCGAGACACTTTACCTGCTACCGCGTTAATAGCTCTATACTAGCGGCACGCCGCCGTTTTTTGGCCGTTTTGACGTTTGTCCTTTCATGAAGTTTCGTATTAATTTTAATTACATTTTATAATAAAATGTGAATAGTCGATCACATTAGAGGGTATTTATACTACGGTAGAAAACAGATTACTTATGTAAAACAAGTAAAATATCATCACTATTGTAATATGTCAAAAAGGCCATCATAGCGTGCCGCTAGATTAGTACCATTGCCATTTTTTCAGCCATAGCAAAACTTGCTTACGCAGTGATCGTTTACAAAACACTGTGTTAGCAGGGCTATGAGCATTTCTAATGTTTAAGATATAATTACTAAAATGTAAAGTATATTTCTGCAGCTATGAGTAATAATGTTGCAACGGCCTAAGGGACAAGTAACTATGTGCGTTGTGCAAAATCAAGCCCTTGGTCTAAGAATTAGGGTAAACGGTGACTGGTGAGGTAAATGTTGAGAAACGTCTAACACTAATAAAGCGTAAAGCGTTAATTTGATACTTTAGGTTTTATATATTTGATACTTTAGATTTTAGTACTACACGAGTACGTGTGCTATATATTACAATAGTGCCGGCTGAGGGGTTTTCGGAATTGTTTGCAATTAAATAATATAGTTGTGTTGTGGTGTGAACATTTTTTTACGTATTTTCGGATTTCTTGACGAAATAGTAAGTCAACGAGCAAAAATTAACTTGCAAAGCAAAATTAAAGCGCTCGTGGCCTCACAGACTCTATATTCTGTAAACGTAAACAATCACTGCGTTAAGCAACTTTCGCTATGTCGGGTCACGGATGGGTGACCACCATGTGGCATTTACTTTTGCGAGCGTTTCCACCACTCAAACGTTCACTATCCGTTCGCGCTGCCAGAGCAGCGCATTTTTTGTAATTAACCTAAGACCTAATTAACTAAAATCGTGATATCTTGGAAACTATAATATCTAGACAAAAAATTTTAACTACTGAAAAATCGTATAATATATAAAGATAAAACTTATAGCTATAATAATTTGAAATTTTAATCATAATTAACTGATATATTGGTATAAACACGAAAAAGTCGGTAAAAAAATAAATAAACGTTATTTTTCAAAAATTTGCCACTCACACGAAAAACTAATATGAAACACTATTATTTTTTTTACATAATTAAATTCTTGGAATTATAACGATTAAAACGATATACGACACTAATAACTTATAATTATTCTAAAAAAAACTAAAAATTTTTTAACCCATTAAATATTAACGCAAAACTAAAAAATGGCGGGAAAATGGCCGCCGGCAATGTTTATACCGCATTTACTTTGAATTTTGATATTGTGGTATATAGATATTAAACCTCTAATACACGGGCTTTTTATCCACGATTCTAATGGTATAAAATTTATTCATTAAAACCACAGACAACATTGTTTAAAAAGGTTTTGAAATGAGGTCTGTTCTAAAAAAGAAAAGGCAAAAGAAGTCAGCTGCTTTAGCAGCTTGAACGTTTGAGTGGTTCAATGGGCTCACCACCCACTGGGAATATACTACGTGGGACAAAAATGCATACGGTGAAATGAGGGCGTATAGTATAAATCTGCCTACACCTTCGGAGATAAATGCGTGACAATATGTATTTATGATAAAAAAATAATGTGAGTAGGGACTAGTTCTAAACGCGACCCTATCCAGAAAAGAACTTGCAATAAACTGGGTAGGGATTTTTTATAACCTATATACATATATCATAAAAAAAAAATTCTACACTGAAAGAGTCTTAATTCATTACACAATATTGTTTTATAAGACCTGTAGATGACTATGATCAACGTTAGATGATGATGATGATTATATTATTTAGTAGCAAAGTATTGAATCTACCAATTAACTATCAAAATAGTAGAGTATGGTACAAGTGTGCAAAGTTGGTGATTACCGCTGAGGCGCTATTGTCTAAAGAGACCCGAAGACGGTAATCAACAATACACACGTGTATCATACGAAGTTTTTCAATACACTTATGAATAATAGAAAGAAAGAAAGAAATAAATATTTTATTCATGCCCATACATACAAAAAAAACGTAATAAATGAAAACCCATTTTCACATTATGGGCCTGAAAAGGTCACCATCTCAGCATAATGCGTCACTTAACAACGTAAATATATTGTTAGGTGACGCGCTGGTCTTCCGATGGTGCCTCTATGACACAACACATCTATGAGTAGGGAAACAATATTTACAACCAACGAGTACAAAATTACAACAACACAACAAACAAATACACAAGATCACAATAAATATTACTAAATAAAACAAATAGATACCTATTTTTCCTTGGAGTTTTCAGGTAGTAAACCGGCATTATATAGGGCGGTGTAGGTACTACATGAATCGTTTTCTTCATAACTAGTACTTGTAGACATTTTAATTAATATATAACTTTAATATCAACAGGGAAAACGAATTGAGAAACTATTTGGTACTGGCGGAAAAACAATTAGTTATATTATTTTTGTTTATTATACACGAACAAGATGAAATATTCTATTTAAATACGAAGTTTCATGAAATGAATTTATTTGTTCTATTGAACGCGATCTTTATTGTATCGTTTTTTTTTAAGAATAATGCATTTCAAGCAGTGCATTAAAAAAAATCTATTATCCCACTAGTGATATAATAACAATCAAAAAACCACAGTTTGATAATAGGTATCATTACCATATTATGAGTAAGTGTATTGAAAAAATATTTATCTGGACGCGTTCGCGGTCACATATACATGCATATATGCACACACTATGTCTGCGTCTTGTAACGGTGTCGCGAGTGCAGAGATTTTATCTCATCTAAAAATATGCGTACCGAATTAAAATAAGTTTTCACTTCAAAAAGCAAATATGCTACGGAAGATTGCATAATTGCATATTGCCTGACATTGACATGCACTTGGCCGAAATTATTGTAAGTTATTGTCAACAATAACGGTTTTACTGCTTTCATAATGAATTTAGATGTATGTCATTGCCAACCATTTCAACAAACAACCGTGTCATAATGTAATTTGTAAGAATCAAATGTAAACATCTTAATTGTTTTTTTTAATAATAACGGACTCGAGAAATTGGACATTAGTGTATGTATTCCAATGTATCAATTCCTTAAGGGGTGGCAGAGGCATATTATACGCCCACTTTTCACCAAGTGTATTCCTGTCTGAAGTGATAGGTGGTGAGTCTGTTTTTCTAGCTGCTCGGACCTTCAACTTGGCTTAATGACTGCCATATTACTGGCAACCAGGACCAACGGCTTAGCGTGCCTTCCAAAGCACGGAAACGCTCGCAAATGTTATTACTAGAAAGTGGTCAACAATTCGTGACCCGCCATAGTGAAACTTGCTTAACGCAGTGTCGTTTACAGAACACTGAGTTTCAGCAGGGTCACATGGGCTTCAATTCTTACTAACTAGCTAATACCCGTGACTCCGCCCGCGTGGTGAAGATTTCCCGTACCCATTTCCCACGGAAACATGTTATACATACACCTTTGAACAAAAGGTTGTGGTTTGGAAGCAACTGGGAATATACTAAGATGCAGAATATGTAGAAGATCTAATCATAGCTACTCTTATCAAAAGGGTTAACAATACTGTTAAATTAATTCAGTCTTTTATTTTAGGTTGCACTAGTCGCGAGCATAAAGCGATTGGTGGGTGAGGCAAAATTAGTGCTATCTTACGCGGCATGGTGTGAGAACGTGGTAGTGCCAAGGATTAGCTGTAAAATGATAGTCCGTAGTATTAAGTGAAATGAGATGACATTTAGTTTAGAACAAGCAAATTATTCAAAAGACTTTCGGCTTTTGGTAGATTATATTTAATTGTGTATATTTATGTAAACAAAATAAAGTTATTCAATGTTTTGTTTGAAATAAATATGAAGCGCTCGTGGCCCCGCGGTCTCAGAGTTCGGTAAACGATGACTGAGGTACGCAACTTTCACTATGGCTGGTCGTCGGATGGGTGACCACTTTGTGGCATTTACATTTTCGAGCGTTTCCGTGCTTCGGAAGGCACGTTAAGCCGTTGGTCCCGGTTGCCAGTAAAATGGCAGTCGTTAAGCTTGGTTGAAGGCCTTATAGGCGGCTTAAAAAATTTCAACAGCAGGTAGCCACAACCTGCGTCTGTCTATTTCAACACGGCAATGGGATCACCACCTATTACGTGGGACAGGAATCCACACGGTGAAAAGTAGGCATATAATATGCCTCTGCCACCCCTTCGGGGATAAGGCGTGATGGATATTTATTTATTTATTTTATTTCTTATTTTCAATAAATAAATAATACTGAGTGGCATTTTCTTTTACACAGGGCCGTCTAACTCAAAGTAAGCTAATATAAGCTTGCGTTATGGGATCTAGACTAGGACGATCTAGGATTTAGGCGACTGATAAACATATTATATATTTATAAATACATACATATTGTACATAGGAAACACCCAAACTCCGAAACACATATTTGTGGAACACACAAATATTTTTTCCGACCTGGACCTCAGTCGTGGCAGTCGCATACTCTACCACTGCACCACCGAGGCCGTCAAAATCAAATTTTACTTACTATGATTTTAACTCCATACAAATATAGACATTAAAGTGAATAATCTTAATACATCTTAATAATTGTTAATACATCTTATTTTTGCTCATACGACCTTAACTTATTGAGTTTATCGTTCAACATATTTTGTATGTAAGAATGACTGACTAGTTTCCCCTTAACGTCCGGATATTTATATATATATAAAGGATGGTGTCATAATTTTGACCTATCTAATTTACTGCAATGTAACTTCTGACTGCCTCTGTGGCGCGGTGGGAGTGTATCCGACTGCTACGCAAGAGGTCGTGGGCTCGATTCCCACCCAGGATAAAACTTTGTGTGATGAGCACGATGGTTGATTCTATGTCTGGGTTTTATATATATGATATGTGTGTATTTAGAAGTATTTAAGTATGTTTATCAGTTTTCTGGTTACCATAGTACAAGCTCTGCTTTATTTGGAATCAGATGGCGTTGTGTGAGTTGTCCCAACGATATTTCTTTATTCGTACTAACGTACTTATTTAAAAAAATTCCAGGGTATCCCAGAGCTGGACGTGCCAGGTATCGAACCCTTAAGCCTGGGCCAGATCGCGCTGGCGCGTGGTCCTCAAGGTGCCAAGCTGACTGCTGTTGTCAATGACGTGAAAGTACGAGGGCCCAGTAATTTTATCATCGAAGAATTGAAGTAAGTACACTAGTGGTTCTGTGAACCGTAGACTTCGAGGTAAATTGAGGAAAAAGGCTAAATAATTTTTTGGTTAACCGATCAAAAAGACCCCTTGCTAAAAGTTTTTGGCTATATCAGGGATTGTCCATGCCAAGTTGCATGCAAATCTGATGAAAAATGCGACCTGTAAACTGAATAGACGGACGAACGGTCTGACATCAATAGCATTTTTCCCTATTTTTCCCGTACCAGTGGACTTAAAACGGAGACATTCGTCAGCTCGCTTCGCACGCCTCCTCAGTCAATTATACGCGTACTGGGTTTTTCCCGATCGAAATTGCTACATATTTCTTACGTTAACCCACGTAAGAGGGAAGTTTAGCAATATCCTGGACATTAAGGCTGACACGGATACAGCATTTCCTTGCATCATTCTGTACACTGGTATTGGTTATGCGTTTGCGATTTTTATCTATTTATAACATTTAAAGCTGACGAGGTAAACCATAATTTTATTTTTGACTGCTTCGGTGGCGCAGTATATGCGACCGCACTGAGGTGCCGGGTTCGATTTCCGGGTCGAAATTAATATTTGTGTGATCCACTATTGTTTGTTTCGGAGTTTGGGTGTTTACTATGTATAATATTTATGTATTTAGAAATATATAAGTATGTTTATAAGTTGTCTAGATCCCATAGTTCAAGCTTATAGCTTAATTTCGAGCTAGATGGCACTGTGTGAAAAGTGTCCCAAATTATTTATATTTTTTTATGTAATTTAGAAATATGTGTATGTCTATCAGTTGTCTAGATCCCATAGCTTTAAAGCTTAGTTCGAGCTAAATAGCGCTGTGTGAAAAGTGTCAAACGCTATTAATTTGTATATTTCCAAGACCTGCTCCTCAAGTCTGATCGGTTTGAGGTCACCAATGACACAAGCTACTAACACGCACCGCGCCAGTGGGCGCTAGTTAGTGACATTTTTGATAGTCTCCTAACATTTTGACATCTAAAAACAGCGATTCTGGTTCTATTTTACTACTTGTCAATAATAGACTCGACCTCCAGATGGGTGACAGCTTTGAGGTATTTTTACTTACGAGTGTGCTTCGGTAGGCACTTTAAACCGTTGGTACCGGGTGCTAATGACATGGCAATCGTTAAACCAAGATGTAGGCGGCTTGAAGAATTTCAACGACAGGTCACTATAACCTGCGCCTGCTTATTTCAACACAGCAATGGCCGCTAAACCTGTTACGTAGGATAGGCGTATAGCATTCTATACGATCACCTCTTCCACCCCTTTTGGGATAAAAGCGTAAATGGTCTTCAATTTGGCTAAACGAAATAAGATTTTAAAATCTTGTTCTGCTTTACCTTGGTGACTTCCCATTCCTGGATTTGATGCCTGGAGTAAGCTTATTGGCTACGGGGAGCTACTATGATTTCTTTTTGAAGTTATACTTTATTGGCGCGTTAGGGAAAAAATATGAGAGTAAATTTTTACGATGCGCTCGCAGACCGTTACGAAATAGTAAAAACCGACACCATGAAGGATAGATGTTTCCATGACAACTTATAAACACCCTGAAGTTAGCTGAGAAGTGTTTCCATGACAACTTATAACTACATTCAAATTAGTTTTTATTCTTTTGATGTATTTTTTCTTACTAATTTATCATTCCTTATACAATCAAAGAGTTGTGGTATATGTGATGAAATCGTATTAGACTAAAGCAGTATATGCACACACTTCACACACACACTTTTTTACATACGCCTATGTTTGGAGCGAGTGTCGTGATTCTGTTAGACCCTCATCCGAGGGTTTACCACTTGTAGATGACGTAGACCTTGGCCTCGTATATCTTGGTGGGGCTCCAGTACATTTTACAGTATACATAATAGAATGCATCTCTCAGCAATTTTCGACTAAAAATGATTCATTGGATTTGAATTTAAAACAGTGGTACAATTAATTTATGTGTGTAATCACATTTTAGTTGATAGTGCACGTAGTATGCATGCGTATAACGAATGAAATGACTTAGTTTCCTCGTGTTTCCGAAAGTAGTAATTGAAGAAATTGATAATCACGTGTTTCAACGCGTGCTCTGCTGCATCGATTGCACGTGCCAGGCGACCTGGGGGCAGAGTCTGCCATTTCAATGTGAAGTGTGTCAGGAAATGTGTTAAAGCACTGTGGTCCGACCGGTGTGTCCTGGCCCCGCAAAGGTATTGCCCTGAGATGACACTCTCTTTGGAGTACGTTCCTCTTGGAACAGAGAAGGCAATCCGAAACAGGGTGGTGGCAGCCGCCAGTTGGTCATTGTGAGCAGGATTCCACCAACCAAAAAGGTTATAAACATTCGCTGTTTTGCCATTACTGATGCATTCAAATAATTATGAAAGGCCTTGCTAATATGAATACACTCTTACATCTTAGCTATGAACTAATTTAAATTGCCATGAAATAAAATCGTGAAATGGTTTGCTTACTGTCGTATACGTGATCTTTGAAATATAACGGTTTATCTATCTTTTGTGACAAAGTATTCAATGTTTCATTGTTTGTTTGATTGTCTAATAAGAATATTTTATTTTTATTTACCCTTAAGCGCTCGTTGGTTTTCATAAGGGTAATATAATTTTATAACCCTTTATTATGTTATAGTACTATAACCGACTGTAGGGTTTTTGTACAAAAATTCATCAGATTCAGTTCTGAGCTAATGTCATGACCTGAAACTTATAATAGATTTTAGGTGAACAGGATGGTTCCCGACGCGTGATACCATTTTGTATTAGTAAAAAAAGGTAAAAAATAGGGTCTTGACAGACAGACAAACGGACAACAATGTGAATAATAAGGCTGTTTAAACTGTTGATTGATGGCACTTGGTGGAACTTGCTACACATCTTGAGTGATAACACTTGTACCACATTATTTTCTTTTTAACCTGGCCGGTTTCGCTTAGCGGTATTTTTAAAGGTTGACACATATTTTTTGTTTGTCAGATGTCAATAAATACAATATAGACAGTCTATATATAGACTGTCTGGTTTTGGTATTTTTAGAAGTGACTGTCATCTGACCTTTCAGTCTGTTTACAGGTTATTACCCCCATATTGTCATTGCTAAAATTCACTTATGCTTATATTCCACTATTTAAAAAAAATATCGTAACCTGACTAGAATTCTCATGTCACGGCACTGCCGCGGCACGCCTTGGGCCTGTTTCTGAAACGATTAATCGAACTACCTCATCACGCTATGACAGTTTTTGCAATAAAGAATGGTATATGCAAACCGCCAGGCCTGATCACCTTGCCTTTGCGTTGGAGGAACATCTCCATGTGTTTCTTCACAGTACCTATAGATCAGTAAAAAACAATTAAACTGGTAAATGAATCTCATATCTTCTAGGTCCGATCTCCACAAGAACCGGTTCGACTTCAAGCTTCTGTTGCCGAAACTGGACTTCGCTGGGAAGTACAAAATGGATATCCAGGTGTTACTGCTGCGTCTACAGGGCAGAGGAAATATCACGGGCACTTTTAGTAAGTTCACATTTTATTTATCTTCTGTTCATTTAGCTTATACCTGGTTGCTTCCAAACCCTGGATTAGGAGTCGGGGTTTCACTTATATTGGTTACTGAGAGTCTATGGTATGTTTTTTTACGTTCGGCATTACTGGGTGCAACTGCCGTCTGTCTTTCCTACCCCGTAACCCAGTAACCCTGCATCGATAACTCGTCCGTTGAGTAGCAGCTGCATCGCTAGCAAGTGAGGTCGCCCAGGTCCTAGGTCCGTATTCCAGAACGTTTCTCAATACTCAATCGACGCTTAAGATTAGATTTTATAGGGCAAAAACTAGCCTCAAACGTTGATTGAGTGTTGAGAAACGTTCTGAAATACGGACCCCAGAGTTCTTGGTGGGTCGTTACACCGCATGTATATTCTTTTTATATAACTGTGTATTACCGTTGCTGTAGTATCATAAAAACAGGTAGTTTATAAATGGGTTTACGGTACCTAATCGACGAAAAATGGTATTGAGAACATATGAAAATATACATTATTTACAACATCTTAATCTTAATAATATAAATGCGAAAGTTTGTATGGATGTTTGTTACACTTTTACGTAAAAACTACTGAATAGATTTTATTGGGTGTAAGGGGCCCCACCAAGATCTTCGGGGCCCAAGTCAACCTCCCGTGCTAGTGCGTGCACCTGCTGACTAACGGACGAGGCTCTGGCGCTGGCTTTCCCCTCTGGGGTTGGGAGGTCTGAGGGCGTCGCTCCCTTAAAAGCCACCCGCCAAAACTATATGGAAATGTACAATCGGAATGTAGCTAGGGATAGGGCGCCGCCGCAAAACGGCGCGCAGGAGCGCCGCCCGACTCCTGTGGCAAGTGGGCTAGGGCTGCCGTGTGTCGGGCCAGCACGGCTAAAGAAGTTAGCCCCAACCCGAATCCGCTTCGCATCTTGGAACATTGGCACGCTGACTGGGCGTGCGGTAGAGTTGGCCGAAGTACTCTCCAGGCGGAGGGTGGACGTGGCGTTCCTGCAGGAGACTCGGTGGAAGGGCAACAGAGCCCGGCCCTTGCAGAACGGCTACAAGCTGTATTACACGGGAGCGCCTGGTGGGGAGAACGGGGTGGCCGTTGTGCTCTCCGAGGGGCTGCAGAGTGGCATCTTGGAGGTGAAACGCTGTGACCGGCTTATGATCGTGAGGGTGCTTATCGATGGGATTATTACCCACCTGATAAGTGCCTACGCGCCACAGGCCGGTTGTAGCGACGCCGATAAGATGTCGTTTTGGGGTCAACTCGAGGGAGTGCTTCGGAGCATTCCGTTGTCACAGGGAATCGTTTTGGGCGGCGACCTAAACGGTCATGTGGGTAAGAGGTGTGAGGAGTTTGAGCGTGTTCATGGTGGTTTTGGATACGGCACCCGCAACGCTGAAGGAGAAACTATCCTTAGAACGTGTGCGGCTGCCGATCTGGCCATTGTGAACACGTATTTCAAAAAGAAATCCGAACATCTCATCACCTACAAGAGCGGGAGGCGTACAACTCAGATCGATTTCCTACTCACTAGGCGACACAGCATCGGCAAGGTGGCCAACTGCAAGGTCATACCCGGTGAGAGTCTTACTGCACAACACCGTCTCCTTGTCATGGACCTCTGCGTGAAGCCCAAAGGCAAACGCATCGAGCGGTGCCAGCGCCGCATCAGATCGTGGCTGCTTGATGAAACTAGGTCCCAGGAGTTCGTCTCAGCTGTCGGTGACAAGTGCACCGACACTGAAGGCGAACCAGTTCAAGATTACTGGGACAAAGTTCAGGCGGCCATCCTTGGAGCGGCGAAGGTGGTGCTCGGTGTGTCTAAGGGTGGACGCAAATGTGACAAGGAAACTTGGTGGTGGAACGACGCAGTCCAGAGGGAGACTAGGGAGAAGAAAGCCCTCTTTAAAAAGTGGCAAGCGACCGGATCTCCTGAAGACCGCGACGCGTACAGGGCTGCCAAGTGCGCCACAAAGAGAGCTGTAGCCAGAGCCAGACCTGACCACTTACAACCTCTGTATGATAAGCTGGAATCGTCTGAGGGGCAGAAGCTCATCTATAAGCTGGCGCGCTCCAGGGTCAAAGCGGCACAGGATATATCCAAGTGTCGCTGTGTAAAAGACCCTGAGGGCAACCTGTTAAGCGAAGACCTCGCGGTAAAGGAGAGATGGCGCTCGTACTTCCACGAGCTGCTTAATAAATAGCACAAAGAGGTGCAGCCTCCGGACCTCCCTCCGAATCAGGGACTAGTGCCACCGGTAACGCCTGAAGAAGTCTTGACTGCGCTTCGCCGCATGAAGAATCGGAAAGCTGTCGGACCCGATGGAGTCCCCATCGAAGCCTGGAAGGCGATGGGTACTCGCGGTGTGGGCATCTTAATAAACCATTTTAACCGCATACTCCTCAGCGGGCAGATCCCAAACCAATGGAGACTGAGTATAATTACTCCAGTCTTCAAAGGTAAGGGGTCAGTGCAGGAGTGCGGGAGCTACCGCGGTATTAAGGTGATGTCCCACACCATGAAGATCTTCGAGAGGATTATAGACTCTCGGATCCGGCAGGAGTGTACTCTCTCGGAGTGTCAATATGGGTTTCGCCCTGGTCATGGGACCACGGACCCTGTTTTTGCCCTGAGGGTTGTCGCAGAGAAATACAGGTCGAAGAACACGCCTCTGCACTGTTTGTTTCTAGACATGCAGAAGGCCTTCGACTGTGTTCCTCGTGCGATGATCTGGTGGGCACTGCGGTCCAAAGGGGTTCCAGAGGTCTATATTGACACTATCCGGGACATGTACTGTGACTCCGATTCAATTGTTCGGACTGCTGTTGGCGACACGAAACCCTTCCCCATCACCGTCGGGGTACACCAGGGTTCGGTCCTTAGTCCGCTTCTGTTCAGTGTAATATTAGACGAATTGTCGGACAGCATCAGAAACCCACATGAGCAGCCTCCATGGTTGCTCATGTATGCTGACGATATTGCGCTGGCAGACGCGGACAGGGGCAGATTGGTGCGACGTGTAAAGGCGTGGAAGGAGACGCTTGAGAACGGCAGTCTGAAACTAAATGTGGCGAAGACCGAGTACTTGGCAATAAACTCGACAGATCCCACATCCGTCCGCATAGGCGGTGATTTGGTCGAGCGCACGGACCAGGTTAAATACCTGGGATCTGTTTTTCACACGTCCAGTGACATCGATTGCGATGTCAAGTCACGCATTGCTGCCGCGTGGGCCAAATGGCGGGAGATGACCGGTGTCATTTGTGACCCTAAAATGCCGATCCGGTTGAAGGGACAGGTCTACAAAACCATTATTAGACCTGTCCTTTTACATGGCAGTGAGACGTGGCCGATATTGGAGCGACACAAGCAGGAGCTGCGTGTCACGGAAATGAAGATGCTGCGGTGGATGTGTGGGGTCACGCGGATGGACCGCGTGAGAAACTCTCGCATCCGCGGCAGCCTTCACGTCCGTGACATTGCAGACAAGTTGCAAGAGTGTCGCCTTCGTTGGTATGGTCACGTCTTGCGGCAACCGCCGGGCTACGTAGGTAACAAATGTCTGGCCATGTCAGCCCCGCCGGGTCCCGGTAAGAGGGGAAGACCCAAGAAGTGCTGGCTTGACGTCGTAAGGGATGACATGCGTGCCAATGGTCTCACTACAGGGGATGCCGAAGACCGTGCGAAGTGGAGGAGAAAATGTACGAAAACGGACCCCGGGCGTCGCGAGACGCAACTGGGACAGACGCTCGGATGATGATGATGAGATTTTATTGAAACTTAACAATAATATAGCTTATACATCAGAATAACACATAGGGTACTTTTTATCCCGGGAACAAGTTCCTGTGGGAAGCGGGAACGGGAAAACTTCTTTACGCGAGCGAAGCCGCGGGCGTCAACTAGTAGTTTATAAATGGGTTTACGGTACCTAATCGACGAAAAATGTTATAGAGAACATATAAAAATACACATTATTTACAACGGTTAAACAAGTTTAATAGTTTGCTTTTGGTGTTTTGGCTTTTTATCGAGGTCACAGATACAGGCAAGGTCACGAATTTAATGACTCTTTCTAGGATTTGTGTCAGAGGTCGTCTAAAATAAATTTTATTAAAATCTATGTACTCCAGGATTGATTGTAATATTTATTCTTATGAAAGCTTACAGAATTAATATTTATTACAAGCAAACATTATGTAAAACTATTGCTATAATAATATTATTTTTAGGTGTTCAATGCTGTTGAATGAGCTAGCAAATTAAATATTACAAGAAAGTAACAGCACGAAGCTTAATGAAGCATAGTTATTTCATTTAATTATGGACCATTATTGGATAGCATTAACTTTTCTGCTTATTTCTATAGAAAACAAAACATTTTAATTCTAAGTTTGTGTGTGTTTCTTAACTTAAGTGACTTGTATTCGTTCTGAGAAATAAATGTTTTAAAAATTTTATAATAATATTCCATCGTCGCGTCAATCCAGAAGGAAATTTTCATAAAAGATAAATAAAAATACTAAGAATTTCAGTAGTCCTAAAATCTTACTAAACCTTTATTTTCTTTAGTAGATGCAGTATTTACGAAAACATAAAACAATTAATAAAACACTGTTGCATAAGAACATCATTTCGATACGCTTAGAACTTAATCATGAAAGAAAGTTGTTCAACATTGCTTGGATCAACTGCAAGTGGCTTATGTAAAACTATTTGTATGTCAAGATATTGTCGTGGTAAAAACATAACCCACACTGTACTGCAGTTTAACCTATATTTCCGGGATCCAAGCCAATCTCACTTCCAAACACTATCAACGAATGAGGTACTGGTTTACGTCTCTATAGGGGTTAAGGATGTCTCGAATACCAAAATAATGCGTTATTTTGTGTTTGTAACTTTGATCATCTTTCGACGTTTACAATAGCCGTGGCCATGAGTATATTCATCGCGAGGAGGGCGAAGTTAAAAATACAAAATACGGGAAAAGACCCAAAAACCATAAAGTTGCATGGGAGTTATTCTGCCCGTCCAGTAGAAAAGAAAAGAATTGAGGAAATGAGATGGCAACTTGTGACTGATATCGACCGCATTTCCAAATGGGGTTCAGAAAACCTGATCAATTTAATGCCCGAAAAACACGGGTGTGTGCGTTCACAGCTAAAAAATCTCCTATAATATAATCTACTTGAATGACCTATTTATGGATATTTTCTGATCAGAAATCGAATATATTTTCTTTGTTTTATCGTATCGGTATTGTTGGGAGCGAATGCCGCCTGATACCTTACCGGGCTCGTCCGTTAATCAACAGGTGAATCGATGATCTAATCTGAAGTCAACAAAATACAGATAGAGGTACATGATATAGTTTGCATCGCATTGTTATATCTTCAAAATTTGTTGTTGCACTTTCACCTTGACCTATCCCCATTTAATATCTTTGTGTGACTGATCTTTAATTAGTAAACATTGTTAATGAAATATTAACTTAAATTTGTATTTAGGTAATAAATAGTTGTAAAACCAATTTACCTTGACCTCGGCGATTTGTTTAAGACACAGATAATATAAAGCCCTTCACACATGTAGCTATAATATATATTATTATGCCGTGTTATAATACATATTATAGTAAGCTACCACACACGGAAAATATGCTATAATATATATTTTGCCTTCATTCATTGATGGTCGGCCTAGGGTGTGTAGATATAGTAATATGCGACAGTATATAGACATTTCTTAAAAAAGGAGATGTACATAATGTAAACACTAGGCATAAAGATAATCTTGTATTACATTTTACCCGTCTCGAAATAATTAGCAATTCTTTTATGGGGCAATGTATACGATTCTATAACAAACTGCCCAACAAAATTAGAATATTGGCAATAAGTATGTTTATGACAACAGTCAAGACCAAATTATGTAACAAGGCATATTATAAAATTTCAGACTAAATAAATGATAGAAATGCATGGGATTAATTCGCCCTAAGTCAACACTCATAAATATACAAATAGAAAAATAAATAAAGAAAGAAACACGGTAAACATAATGTTATAGATAATACTGTTGAAAAAAAAATATTTTTTTCTTTTATTATTGAAACGATAACTAATGTAATTGTTGGCGAATAAAAAAGAGTGGCCATGAGTTTTATTGCCAGGTTCTTCCTCAGGCTTGCTTTGCGAATCTGGCAGTAAATGTAAATGTAGAAGCAGTAATCTTGACTTTCCTTCATTCTCTTTGTAACCTACATGAATAAAGATATTTTCATTTTCATATAAATTTCGGTATATGGCGGTGACGTCATATATATATATATATATATATATATATATATATATATATATATTATAGCTGCGTGTGCGGTCACTTGAATATTTGTTTAGAAAATATATCATAATATGCCTTGTTGTCATTTACATTAATATATATTATGGCTACGAGTGTGACGAGCTTAATATTCAAGATTTGCGGATATGCAAGACAGCATTTGCGGAATTGACTCAATGTCGTGGTCATTTACACTTCTGTGTTGCTTGCTCAGGGTATATATGAACTTACACACGGTTAACTTATTGTCAACTCAAATTGACAATGTACCGTTTATAATTAAACAGGAAAAGGTTATAGTCAAATAAAATTGTGCGAATCCTTCACACAATTCGCGATCAGTGATCCGACTAAACATTTGTACAATACAGGCACTTCGCACGGCTTTAACAAATGTCTGTTACAGCCAAAACACCTTCAGGGCCGTCCATTGTAGTTATTGTATTTGGCAAGGTTTAATTTGATTTTACTTTATTGATGTTGTAAGATACTGCCACATATAAAAGAAATAGTTCTGATGACTTACAAAAGATTTGTATAATTTTGGTTTGATATGGTGAGGATTTGTAAGCCCACGTCTACCGGCACAGTAACCATTTAGAATTCGAAACTGCAGGACTCTTTATTCGACTTAAGTCATAGCCAGTGCCAGTTTTTAACCACCTTAGAATATTCAAATCTTATATCATCAACTACGAGCAATACAAGTAGCAGAACAATTTGTGTGGGGTCTTCTCGCCTTGACTCGCAACTTGCAATCTTACTAATATTATAGAAATGAAAGTATGTGACGAAATATTAAATTTCACTATGTTGGCTAAAATTGATACTGATATACAGGCATGGATAAATTTTTAAAGCAATTATTATGCTAATTTTAATACACGGACATCCTGGATATGCTATATTTTATCATGGGACCAACCAAATGTCTGTAGGAAACGGGCACGGAAAAACTGTTTAAATAATAATCTATATTATTTACTGATTCTATGTTTATTATATTTTTTTATATTAAATAATGGAATGCTTTTTTTATTACAGAGGACTACGCGTGCAACGTTACAATGAGAGGACATAAAGAAACCCGAGGTGAACATGAGTACCTCCAGTTCGATCCCTTCAAAGTAAAGCTGCGTGTTGGTCAGTCTTCTATCTATTTGACTAATTTGTTTGATGGCGATCCAGTACTAGGACCCGCTACAAACAGGGTTATTAATGAAAACTCTAACGTATTTATAGAAGAAATTAGACCAGTCTTAGAACGCAGCCTTGGGGAACTCTTTACAGAAATGGCCAATAAAATAACATCAAAATTTACATATAAGGAACTATTTCCGTGATAAATTTGTTTGATGTAAAAATATTTTAGAGTTAAAAGCCATTTGTGATTATTATAATTGTGGTTAGGTATGTTTTCAATGCAATTAGATATAAAATGCTTATGAAAAATCTAAAAGTGTCAATGGAGTTGATCTGCTTATCTAAATGTTGTTTTACTTAGACTACGTACTAGTTCAAATATTATAAGTAAATCACAATTATAATAACTTGTTCATAGTGATTTCGGTAGAAACAACTCCTTCATTACTTCTATTCAAATATGTTTACTTTTTGTAAGTAGTTAACTTATAAATTTGTCACTTGTCGAACAACGCTTTCATAGTTGACTTTAGGCATCCCGTATTGCAAGACAATTTCTAATTATTATGTAAATAAATAAATAAAATATTGTGGGACACTTTTCACACAGCGCCATCTAGCCCAAAGTAAGTTAATATTAGCTTGTGTTATGGGATCTAGATAACTGATAAACATACTTATATATTTCTAAATACATACATATTATAGATACAACCTGTTCGAAGATATTTGAAAACACATTGTGAAAGCTCAACTACTCAATAAATTAAATAATGAAATTATTTAACTGGTTAGGTAATAAGTTGAACATATTGGAACCGAGACTCTCATTACCTAATCTATTCAACCCAATAATAGAGTAGTTTGTACAGACATTAGTGTAAGAAAATATTGAATATAAGGTATTGGTAGTAAGTATAAGGTGATCTATGGTAAGATTGTAAATAGTATTGAAGTAAGTGTATCACATCACATGTAAGCGACTGAAGTTATTGACAATCATGTATTTTTTTATAGAATACAAGAAATTTATTACAGTTAACAAAAAGTAATAGTTATTGATAAACTTAGGTCTATTGTGTATGTACTTATATTATTTAACAATATTTGTTTCGTCACCAACTTTTAAAAATAAAAACTAATAAATATAGTTTACTTTTATTAAAGGATTGGTGTAGCAGTATGGGTAAAATTGAATATGGAGACACAAAAGAATTTACTTGAGATGGAGTCTACCAACGTAATGTCATGTTGTTATGTGAAAAACTAACTATAAATATAACTAACTAACTAACTATCTTCACGCTGTATCCCTGACAGAGTAGTCAGAGAGGACAGATCACCAGGCTTCGCGATCCGTGCATACTTCTTTCGCTTCTTTAAGATTCATCAATCGCTTCATACACGCACGTCTGGGTATCTGAGTACTTTTTAACCATTTCGTTTTTGAGCAATCTGATATAAATATAAAAGTATTTTTTATTTATATCATATCTTCGGAGTCTTCGGAATCTTCGGTTATCTGGAACGCACCGTAATGGACCTGTAAACAATTTCAAAACTTTGGACTACTTCCACATCACGGGTTAATTTCATCGAGCCAGTTATATTTAAATCGTCGTCTAAGCCTGTTTGTTAGGGTTACCATAACTATTCAGCACGTATATGACAAAATTATTGCTCTCATCACCCAACTATCAATACCACCTCCATTACTTCCCTGATCACCTGACATCTGAACATCTGTCAAACCACAAAAAATATCCAGGAAAAGGTTCTTGAACAAAAGCACTTGTACTGATCCACTTATTTATTATTTTAACCTGACCGGTTTTGCCTTACGGCATTTTAAGATGTGTAGCTAGTTTCATCAAGTGTTATCAATCAACAGTGTAAACAGTTCTTGCTGTATAGGTATTTCAAGTACATTTTACTCAAGTACTGTCTGACTGTTGAGATTTATCGAGTACGGTGTGAGTAATAGTTTTGGTTATCTTTGCGTTACCTACGGAGACATCAAAAGCATCTGTCAGTATGAAAAGATCAGCTTAAGGTTGATAAAATTTTCATTATATTTTTAGTTAAAGTTCTGTGTGAACAACGTGAAGCTAATAGAATGCCAATCTCGTAAATTCAAAACGTATGAAAATTCTACTAGTCGGCTTCATTTGAGCTCATAAGTGTGTATATCTACTACTATCACAGCTGAAGGATCATAGTTCTTCATCATCGTAGGATTTCTCTCTTTATACTGTGCTACTAGTTTGTAGTTGTGGCAGTTCCCTATGTTTCCTTATTTAGAGAGCCTAGAATAGTATGAATTGACGTCTTAATAATTTTAGATTATGAGCTGCAGAAGACCCGCACCTACACGATGAAGAATTGGAAGTTGTTTTTTATACGAAAAGTATTTTCTTCAAGACCGAATAGAATAAATAAAAAATCTTAAACTCAGTGACAATAGTTCCGTAAAATGCATAAAACATACAGACATAAATATTGTCACGCCTTTATCCCCGAAGGGGTAGGCAGAGGTAATCCAAACGCCCACGTTTCACCGTATGCATTTCTCTCCAACGTAACAGGTGGTCTTCCCATTGCCGTGTTGAAATGGACAAGTGCAGGCTGTATCGACCTGCTGTTGAAATTTTTTAAGCCATAAGGCCTTCAACTTGGCTTAACAACCGCTATTTTATTGGCAACCGGGTCCACCTGCTTAACGTGCCTTCCGAAGCACGGAACTGGGTGGGTCTAAAAGCCTAAAATAATTTTAAAAAATAAAATGTGTCTATTTTAGAAGTTAAATTTGGAAGAAATTTTGAACCCGTTGCCTTTTTAGTAAGGTGGTAACAAAAAGGCTAAAAAAGGTCTTATGTGCTAGACACTAATTAGCACGACCAATTAAAGTCCTGGTAGTCTCGGACTAAAATGCATAAAAACATAATTATAGTCCAGTTTTATTCTCTGAAGGGGGATTGTGGTAAAGTTATTTAGTACGTTTACACTTCACATCTTTCAGTGAACCTATTGCGATGTTAAAATGGACAGGGGCAAGTTGTGACTTTCGTCTATTGAAAGATACAAGCTACTGATACGGATTTCTACTTGACTGAGGCAAGTCTTACGTAAAACAAAAGAAAATACTTAAATAAAACATATTTTCGGTCATTCTCATACAACGCCATCAATCCAAAATTCAACTAATAATAAGCTTGTGCTGTAGGTTTCAGACAACTGTGAATGTACTTATAAATTTTTAAATATATAGTGAACACCCAAACTTGAAACCAAGCATTTGCGGAACACAAATGTTTCTTTTGGCACGGGTTGTTGATTTTATACAACTTACTTTTTAGACTGCAATGTAGACAAGTATAAAAATTAAAGTAACAATTAAATTGAAGTAGTGTGGTCAGAGACTGAAGCTCTATAACACTAATACTGCTAATATCTACCAAATTAAGAATACGGTAGGTTAAAGAGCTAAGGCGCATAGGCCCGCCCATAGGTTAAGATATCTATAGGCCCACCTGACTTCTGTGAGAAGCTAATAATAGTTACCGTACAGTGGAGAAGCACGGATAAGAAACAATCTACCACAACCCGAAAACTTCGCTTCGGAAGCTGGAATTTCAACACGATAACAATAATTGGGAGTGGCGTTCCTCCAAAAAATAAAGTGAAAAGGCAATAGGTATGCCAAACATATGGTTCTCTTCTTCATCTTAGTGTTTATTCTGTTGCTACCAAACACCCTACCTGCGTGTTTGGTAGCAACAGAATCTCTGGTAATACTTACCAAGTCTACAAATTCAACCGCTTCAGAAGAGAATAGAAATCGTCGCTCTATAAAGAGCCGACAGAAAAAATTGTCTGTTTTCGTAGTCTACTATTTTGCTCCAATTGCGCTCCATCTTGATGAATCTTGAAGAAGCGAAAGAAGTATGCATGGATCGCGAAGCTTGGCGATCTGTCCTTCCTGACTTCACTATGAACTTGACTGACTTCGGATACAGCATGAAGATAGTTAGTTATTTTGTCTCTATTCTGCAGCTTGAGAAATGTGAGTGTGAAATATATGTATAATAGTTTTAGTACACTACCTAGTTTTGGACTTATCGCATTAGAACCTATATAAAAAAGAACTAGAACGGCTTTCTATTGGAAAATAGTAGACACGGCCGCCTGGATTTGATTTGGTTCACATTTGGCTGCTATGAGTAAATATAATATATATCCATCACGCCTTATCCCCGAAGGGGTGGCAGAGGCATATTATATGCCCACTTTTCACCGTGTGGATTTCTGTCCCACGTAATAGGTGGTGAGCCCTTTGCCGTGTTGAAATCGACAGACGCAAGTTGTGGCGACCTGCTGTTGAAGGTTTTCAAACCGCCCATAAGGCCTTCAACCAGGCTTAACGACTGCCATTTTACTGGCAACCGGGACCAACGGCTTAACGTGCCTTCCGAAGCACGGAAACGCTCGCAAATATAAATGCCACAAAGTGGTCACCCATCCAAGGACCAGCTATAGTGAAAGTTGCGTAACTCAGTGATCGTTTACAGAACACTGAGACCGCGGGGCCACGAGCGCTGCTATGAGCAGCTATATATTAATTTTTGGTATTGTTGGGAGAGACTGCCGTCTGACCTCCCGACCCCGTAGGGGTGCCTGTGTCGTTGCCTCGTCATTTGGTCAGCAAGTGCAACCCTTGCACGTGGGGACGCCGGTTCCGGAGTTTAATGCGCCATCTTACACACATACCAAGAATAAAGTAATGCAGCATGTGGCGAACTACATCGATAATAAGAATCCTACATCGCGCTATAAGAGTTCTCGCGCTGAAGAATAATATATGCAATCAACCATAGGGCCGCCGCACGCCAGGCGTGATCACTTTGCCTGGTCGGAGGATTCTTCCTTTGTTTCGGAGGAACATCTTCACCCGTTCCTCCATAGTGGTGACCCCGACGTGATTGGAAGGAGCCCTCACGAAGCAGATCAACAGCATCATCGCCGCCATCACAGCACTTTAGTATGACGGTAATTAAGTCTCAGCCAGGCAGCATCTCCGGCCTCATCAGGTATACCACTAGCTAGAAGCGACCGCTTTAGCCTAGTTACCTCATCGGCCACACCAGCGTCTAGGCACAGCAAACTGCAACTACGGGTAATGTAAGAAGCGCACATCTCTCCCGTCTACGCAGCAGTCAGCCACTACACAGCAATCACCCAGACTCACTGGGGTTACCTCACCGCGCACCGCAGCACTGCACTCAGCCCCGACTCACTGGGACTAGTAGCATTCTATTCCGACTCACTAGAATCAGCGGAATACGATTCCGACTCGCTGTGATCAGTGGCATACAGTTCCGACTCACTGGGTCTACACAATCTGGCACCACTGGTGCGATTCCCAACATCAATAGTTGGGTCGCAGCCCGTCAGGCGTGATCACCTTGCCTGGTCGGAAGATCCTCCCTTTCCTTTTCCTCTACACAGCTAATTCGTTTGTTAGTGGCTATCGCCATGTGGGTATTAAAATCCATATCTTCACCTCTTTCAATATTTTTCATCAAATTTGGGACAGATAGGGTTATTTATGAAAGTGAAATATAAAGGTCTTGTTTAATAGCTGGTTCATATAATAAATACCACTGGACCAGTAGTGGATCTTACCGAGCCCCCTGTGTTCTGTTCGATCCACTGGTGGAGTACATTAAGAGATGAAAGTATCATAGGATCCACCTACACCTATGGTGAGTCACAGTGCGGGTCACAGAACTTCAGCATGCTATTTGATCCACATGTGGATCAAGATATCAAGATGGCGGATCCTACAGGACAGAGGGATTAAAATAATATTAACTACCAATAAACCAAAATATGAATAGGCACATGATGGATGGCGCAAATGGACAATTTATCGAAATTTTCATAATGTGACAGCAGTTCGCTTGTGGAATAATTTACCACTAGAGTTTAGGCGCGCTGACACTTTACAAAAGTCTAAATCTCTTGTTAAAAAATATTATTTGGCAGGTAATTGAGCAAATCTTCCCAGAATTCCCTAATTGAAAAAATCTTCCCAGAATTTATAAAATTGGACACATTTACATTTAATTGTGTATGTATTATTTGCATGTATATTTATATATTAATTATTTTGTAATATTAGTAAGACGCCATCATAAGACGCCAACACCTACCAGTTTACTCCTACCAATTTACTTTTCCATCCAAAGTTTGCCTGGCAGAAATTGCTTTAAGCGATAAGGCCGCCCATTGTACTGCTATTTTGTATCATTTTAAATTGTTATAGTATCTTGGCGTACAATAAATTTTCGAATTTTATCATTCGCGCAATGTTAATTCGCCCAAAGATGTTTTCACGCATTTGGACTTGCGCATTGGTTTAGATACCGTAAATAGAGCTGCAATAATCCTTCCTTATCCTTTCATTTGCCTATTCATATTTCGGACACCCTAACTCGTATAGTTTAACTCAAAAGAGGATGGCATTGACGAATGATTTATCTTACGTAGTTATCTTTAAAAGTCCTAAAACATCTACTTAGTGTTAAAATAGACATATTTTTGAAGTGAAACTTCTTAATCGATGTTACGATAAATTTTATAGCTGTAAAAAATATTGTCACGTTTTTCGGTTACTTTTGGATTTGAAGTGAAACTTCTTTATCATTACTAAAACTTCTTTATCGACGTATAAGAGAAATTTTATAGCTGTAAAAAATATCGTAAAGAAGTTTCACTTCTTACCTGTGTACTGTGGTACACACACATACTTTTTTAATATGGATCATCATCGTACACGGAACATCCAAAATTTAATCATTACAAGCAATATAATCATTCCCCGACCGTTATATATTATATAATCCAAAATTATATTACACATGCTCACGCAAACTAGATAATTGTTTCTTTTTTTATGTTGAGTAAGTCTCTGTCGCGCAAGAACTACGAATGTACACCACGGAATAAATTCCTAGAGCTTACTCGGGTCTCCTAGCCATAGGCAAATGGAAAAACACCGAGTAAATAACCTTGGAATGAAAGAAATATTTTAAAGGAGACAGCAGCTTTTCCATTCATATAACTTCAATTTATTTCTTGTTGAGTTCTTGGCAAGGTCTATAATGTCAAAAGTATGGTTTGGTGGTACAATTCTGTTAGGGGCAGTCAGACAGAATGGTTTAATTAGATCAATCAATAATCAAACGAGCCTAGGGCATCACCCCTAGTAAAAAAAAATACTGGTTGCACTCCGGGAGTTCCGACAGAAGTTAAAACTAAATTTATTTATGAGCTCTATTTAGGGTATCTAAACCAATGCGCAAGGCCAAATGCGTGAAAACATCTTTGGGAGAATTAACTTTGCGCGAATGATAAAATTCGAAAATTTATTGTACGCCAAGATACTAAAACAATTTAAAATGATACAAAATAGCAGTACAATGGGCAGCCTTATCGCTTAAAGCAATTTCTGCCAGGCAAACTTTGGATGCCTGGAACAAAAAAACAGTAGAGTCCGAGACTACCAGGACTTTAATTGGTCGGTGGGAGTGCATCCGACTGCTACGCAAGAGGTCGTGGGTTCGATTCCCACCCAGGATAAAACTTTGTGTGATGAGCACGATGATTTATTCTGTGTCTGGGTGTTATTTATCTATAATATGTATGTATTTAGAAATATATAAGTATGTTTATCAGTTATCTAGATCCCATAACAC
Source organism: Thumatha senex (assembly GCA_948477245.1). Classification (NCBI taxonomy): domain Eukaryota; kingdom Metazoa; phylum Arthropoda; class Insecta; order Lepidoptera; family Erebidae; genus Thumatha; species Thumatha senex. Next base: position 25,698,974 of record OX419726.1, read on the forward strand.
AAGCTAATATTAGCTTACTTTGGGCTAGATGGCGCTGTGTGAAAAGTGTCGCACAATATTTATATTTATTATTGAGTGTCTAGCACATAAGACCTTTTAGCCTTTTTGTTACCACCTCACTAAAAAGGCAACGGGTTCAAAATTTCTTCCATTTTTAACATCTAAAATAGACACACTTTATTTTATTTTATTAAATTTATTTGACCCTTTAGACCCACCCCAGTTCCGCGCTTCGAAAGGCACGTTAAACCGTTGGTCCCAGTTGCCCATAAAACGGCAGTGGTTAAGTCAAGTTGAAGGACTTATGGGCGGCTTAAAAAATTTCAACAGCAGGTCGCTGCAGCCTGCGCCCTTCTATTTCAACACGGCAATAGGCTCACCACCTGTTACGTGGGACAAAAATGCATACGGTGAAATGTGGGCGTTTAAGCCTCTAACTACCCCTTCGGTAAAAAATCGTGACAATATGTATGTATGTATTTATGAGTCCAGAGATTTATCTCATCTAAAAATATGCGTACCGCGCTAAAAGAAGTTTTCAAAAACTGACCACCGGGATCGACGTAAATGATGATGAAAAAGAAATTCTACACTGAAAGAGTCTATTTACTAAGACCTGTAGATGACCGGGATCAACGTTAGATGATGACGAAAATTATATTATTTAGTAGTAAGGTATTGAATCTACCAATTAACTATCAAAAACAAATTATCTAGACGCGTTCGCGGTCTGCTATATGTACATGCATATATGCACACACTATAGCTGCGTCTCGTAACGGTGTCGCGAGTCTAGAGATTTTATCTCATCAAAAAATATGCGTACAGCGCTAAATGAAGTTTTTACTTCAAAAACGAAATTTAATTGTAACGTTCTGCCACCACACTTGATACCCCTTTTTTTAAAACCCCGGGTTCTTCAAGCAAAGCGTGGAAACTTGAGAGCTACCGTCAATAGTCTTGTCGACTGTGAGAGATTTGTGAATTGCGCTACAGGACTTGCCCTTCCGTAGAAATGTGTAACTTTGTAAATTTGCTATAACTTTTTCTTACGTTAACTTAGAAGAAAGTATTTAAAGCTTCAAGGGATCCAAGAATTGAGTATATAAAATAAATAAATAAATATCCATCACGCCTTATCCCCGAAGGGGTGGCAGAGGCATATTATATGCCCACTTTTCACCGTGTGGATTTCTGTCCCACGTAATAGGTGGTGAGCCCATTGCCGTGTTGAAATAGACAGACGCAGGTTGTGGCTACCTGCTGTAGAAATTTTGCATGCCGCCCATAAGGCATTCAACCAGGCTTAACGACTGCCATTTTACTGGAAACCGGGACCAACGGCTTAACGTGCCTTCCGAAGCACGGAAACGCTCGCAAATGTAAATGCCACAAAGTGGTCACCCATCCGAGGACCAGCCATAGTGAAAGTTGCGTAACTCAGTGATCGTTTACGGAACACTGAGACCGCGGGGCCACGAGCGAAAGTATATAGTTACAATTCCAATTCGATACTTTCACGCATTCCCGAGTTAAAGGGTCTTGACAGATGGACAACAATCTGATCCCAATGGGCAAACTAAAAAGATAATTTGTAATGGATTGCCGTATTTAAAAATGTTTACAGACTCACAGTGATGCTGATATGTCGTTTTCTAGTATTTTTTGAGAACCATTTTTATTACTTTTTATTGGCATAGAAACAGATGCTCTAATGCCATTGCCAAGTTGTCCTAACTCTTTGTTGCCAGTAATTGTGTGTAATAACACATAGAGTATCCGTATAATTAAGAACGATTTGGCGTTACAGATACCTAATCTCGTTCATAACTACTACTTGTAATAATTTGGTTTAGTAGGTTCATAGTACAGTGTGATTACAAAAAAAAACATTTGTGTAAGTAGTAATTTTATATTATTAACTAACGGTATCATACTGCTTCGCCCGTGTGCTTTGAATCCCTGCCCACCCCACCGGGTCGCGGTAAGAGAGGAAGACCCAAGAAGGGCTAGCTTGACTACGTAAAGGATGACATGCGTACCAATGGGCTACAGGGGATGCCGACGACCGTGCGAAGTGAAGGAGAAATTGTAGGAAAGCGGACCCCGGGCATTGCGAGACGCATCTGGGACAGGCGCTCGGATGATGATGACTTTGAATCCCCATTTTATCTGTTGAACCACCCAATATTAGTAAGTAATTAGTTTTACAATAAGTACGGAAGCATTTTTTTAAATTATAATTTTACATGGGTACCCAAATACTACAAACGTGATGATATTATGTAACCTCTTACTCAATGAACGGGCTATAATACACAATAACAAAAATGTTTTAGGGATTTATAAGTTTAGCGCGTTCTCACTACAGGGAATGCTAACGACCGTGCGAAGTGGAGGAGAAAAAGTAGAAAAGCGGACCAAGGGCGTCGCGAGACGCAACTGGGACAGACGCTCGGATAATGATGATGAAGTTCAGCGCGTTCAAACAAAAAACAATCACATTCTACCACGTTATAATAGACTAGCTGATGCCCGCAGTTTCGCCCGCGTGGTAAAGTTTTCCTATTCGAGATTACGTAAAAACCCAAAACATTTTCAAAATCCAAAATAGCCTATTTAGCTTACTAATGGTAAAAAAAAATATTAAAATCTGCCCTGTAGTTTCTGAGCCTATTCCTTACAAACAAACTTACAAATCTTTTCTCTATATAATATTGGTATAGACATGGAAAAAAAGTCAGTACAATTTACATACAAAATATAGGTGGATGTAGAATTGTGATAAGATCAAAGATGTACTCAACTAAAAACTGGTAATTATGAAATTACTAACATCATGTAAGATTAGTTTAAAATAATAGTTACCTCACGAACAAAAAATACGGACGTAACTTCGAGTCATCTCGGGTGAAGCATGATAATGGCCACCCACTTACATGTAAGATTCCTCATCTATCAACATCTCCGAGACCCAAATTGATCGATATCTTGATTAGAATCTATGGTGCACCTGCTGATTAACGGACAAGGAAACGGCACAGGCACTTAGAATATGTCTGCCAGGTGACACAATTTATTGAACCGGTGGGTATTACCATGCAACCGCAGAAAGTCACTTATGATACCTTTATGTTCGTGGATCAGCGGCTGCGGCTCAACTACGGATTGTCGAGGGCGCAGGCAACGATGCAGGCCTTGGGAATAAATAAGGAGATCAGACGGCTCCCAACAATGCCAAAAATTAAGAGCCATACGGATTCTGCGCAGGAAAAATGATAATGGCGGACGCTTGCTGCACAATTATTTTATAAAGCTAGTGCATTTATCTTGTTTTATGTGCAGGAGTGGTAGTTTCTTGGCCATAAAAGATTTCCGTGCTATAGTGAAAAACAGTTATATGCAGTGAAATGCGATTTTCTTTCTTGCTGCGTAAAATCCACTGAAAACCTCAGTATAATAACCACAATTATGCTGGGGTGAGACTGATCTTGCATTAAGACTAGATTGAAGAAATATGAATTAAGATGTGGCCATAAAATAATTACAAAAAAGAGCCATACAATGGCTGCTGCAAGCAGCCAAATAAAAGTAGACCCCAGGCTCCAAATCTAGGTAGGGTTTGGAAGTCAACTGGGAAAACACTTAGAATGAGGAAGTTTGCTAAACGTTGTTCAATCCAATCGGATCCTTCTGGCAATTTCTTTTTGCAATTCCTTCTTGCCTGAGATGAAGTTTAGTAAATATTGACAGAGTTTGATGTTTTAAATAAAGAATTTGTAAATATTGATCAAATAAATCAATATACCTAACAAAAAGTCGTCGTTTAAACTTATAAATCTAGGTCGTCTGCACATTCAAGGTCTTTTGTATTTTGTAACACCAATACGAAGGTCTAATGATTACAACCGGAGGATGTCACATCAATTACCACAATAAGGTTTCACGCAAAAATGCACAGCGTAATCACACGTGTCATATGACAGGAATGAACTAAGATCCAGAATGAACCAGGAATTATTAAACTAAATTAGTAAGAGCACTATAATTCTGGGTCTCACAAGGTGCCTTTAACCCATACCTTACTCGTATACTATACATATAGGAAGGTATACCTACACTAAATAGGTATACCTATTTAGTATAAGGTATGGGTTGAAGCGCTCGTGGCCCCGCGGACTCAGTGTTCTGTAAACGATAACTGCGTTAAGCAACTTTCACTGTAGCTGGTCCTAGGATAGGTGACCATTTTGTGGCATTTAAGTGCTTCGGAAGGCACGTTAAGCCATTGGTCCCGGTTGCCCGTAACATAGCAGTCGTTAAGCCCAGTTGAAGGCATTATGGGCGGCTTGAAAAATTTCAACAGCAGGTCACCACAGCCTGCGCCTGTCCATTTCAACTGTGAAACCATACGGTGAAGTGTGGGCGTATAGTATGCCTCTGCCTACCCCTTTGGGGATAAAGACGTGACAATATGTCTATGTCTATAAGGTATGGGTTAAAGGCAATGTCACTCGCACCGTAGGTATATACAATTTGCTCACAAACACACTGCTTACCCACTATTGTCGCTCTTAGATTTATAGTACTAATTTACTCGTATTCACTTAGTTCATTAAGCGCTCCTGGTACTTCCTGGCACTTCCTCTTGGTGCTTCAATGTTCCACGAAAACATTATTATGGTCGCATGAATTTCACAAGTAAGCAAAATTTCAGCTCAAAATCGGACAAAGCGTTGAAAAGTTCCCACCTGCAGAGAACTGGGGGCCGAGTCTACTATTGACAAGCCGTAGAATAGAACCAGAATAGCTGTTTATAGCTGTCAAAATGTTAGTAGAATATCAAAAATACAACTGACTAGCGGCCACTGGCGCGGTACGTGTTAGTAGAATTCTATCGGTCGACCGATAGAAGTCTATTGGGGTACGATTGTAATAGTTGTAACTTTACTATTTTCCGGGAGGGGAAAAAGTAAAGTTTAGGAGGAAACTGTCACCAGGACTGGAGGAGTCCTGGCTTAAAAGGAAAAGTAAAAGAAAAAGGAGAAAAGGGTAAACTTAATTTAATATAGGTAATATAAAAAATGTTTAAAATAAAACCAGAGAAAGCCGGGGGTAAATAGATTTTCTTGCAATGTTTCTTTAAAATATCCGGTTAGCAGCACTCGTAGCTAAGAAGGGGCCTCGCGTAGGCCTCCACGTTGCTAAGGGGCCTCAAGTAAGGCCTCCACGTCGCTGAGAAGGGGCCTCAAATCCCCTCAAGGCCTCCACGTCGCCGACCTCGGAGAAGCTGGTCGCGAATTCAGGCAGGTAGAGAGCTGAAACTAACGAGCGGTCGGCGTCTTTCACAGAGCCGGTTAATAGTACACAACACTGCAGACCATCACTTCACTATTTCTGGAGGGCACAACCCTCACACTCAGCACTTATTCCCAGCACCTCCTCTCAAAGTGAGCACCAAAAGTAGACCCATCTGACGGCCCCGGCTTCCTTCTTTTACAGAGCATTTCAAAATTTAAACAATATAATTCTAGACATATTTATGAATATAAATTTATCACAAGGTCTAATATCTATACAACCTAACCTACTGGCAGCTCTAACAATAAATTTAAAATAAAATCTAGGCTTGTCATTAACTGACATTAAAAATTACAAAAGGTAAACAAACATTATGAGAGCATAAAGACTTAAAATATAAAGGCCTAGGAATGCTACAGACAATGGCCATGCAGATAATTTGGAGAGAACGTATAATAAAACATTTAATTAAAAAAGTAAGTAAAAAATGTTACATTACATAGTAGACTACGAAAAACTATCAAAATTGTACCGGTGGCTTTTTATTGAGCGACGATTTCTATTCTATTTCGACACGATTAAAATAGCAGACTGGGCCCCCTGGTCAACCACCAACGGGTTACTACAAATTACTGTAATTGTTATCTGATTTATAAATATTGTGGGGTACTTTAATAAGGTGTGTAAAATTTCCTATCAAATGAATATTAAGAACTAGTCGTAGTTTGAATATAAAATTTAGGCTATACATATAAGAGACATTAAATATAGACGTTCCTATTCAAACTATTCAATGAATTTACATTAATTTGCGCAAACATCAGCTCAATTGGATGAACCCTTGAACAGTTCCAACCTGCGAAGAATAGTCTGGCCGGACTGTCTAACTTTCATTGTACATAGTATCGTAGCCAGATTTCAATAGGCTATACTAAAATTCAATTCAATCGAACACTGAAAATTGCTTCAAATAAGTATTAATAAATTATTTATCTATCACGCCTTATCTCGGAAGGGGTGGAGGAATCATATTATATGCCCACTTTTCCCCGTGTGCATTCCTGTACAACGTAATAGGTGGTGAGCCCATTGCCTTGTTGAAATAGACAGACGCAGGTAGTGGCTACCTGCTGTTGAAATTATTCAAGTCGCAGGCCGTCTACTTGACATAATGACTGCCATGTTAATGGCAACCGGGACCAACGGCTTAACGTGTCTTCCGAAGCACGGAAACGTTCGAATGTAAATGCCACAAAGTGGTGACCCATCCGTGACCAGTCATAGCGAAAATTGCCTCACACAGTGATCGCTTACAGAACACTGAGCCCGCAGTGCCACGCGCACGAGCACTTCATTAATAAATTAAATCTTGAAATATCAATTATAAGTCTATTGGGGTAAAAGGGGCCAGACCGACCTCACGTGCAAGCATCTGCTAACTATAGGACAAGGCAAGACGCAGCGCAGCAGGCACAGTACGGGGTTGGTAGATCGGACTATAGTTGCACCTATTAGCTTATTAAAAGTAAACGTAAGGCTGCAAATCCCGGTAGAGCTTGGAAACAATTTTAAAACACACGAAGATAATGAAAAAGAATATTTATAACTAGGTGACGCACACGGCTTCGCCCTCGACATACTTCGATCCCCCGTCGCACCTATTTAATCCCGTTATTTAAAAAAATCTACAGTAATGTATACAAAATTGCACGATTTGTCGATATTTATGATTACTGCCCTGCTCTTCAGGGTAATAGAGTGATGATGTATAATATATATATATATATATATATATATATATATATCCTATAGTCTGTAGGATTCTGATCGTCGAGGTAGTTTCGTATGCAGGAAAACACTTCAACACAACTAAACTGCACTTTAATCTTCAATACAGTTTTTACTTTAGTATACACGATGTGTTTACGTCGACAGGAAGAAGCATTTTTTTTTTTTTAATTTATTTCATGGCCATAGAAACAGCGTCTTTCAGTCGCAACGTTACCGTCGCAACGCAAAAGTTGTCAACCAACAAAGATAAATGGGTAATACAAAAAGAATTTTTCAAAAACGTTCCTGAGATTAGCAAGTTCAATGAAACAAACTCTTCAGCTTACTCTTTTACTATATAACATCAGTCGTCATAAGGGGGTGATCTGTGCGTCATAACTATAAGTTATTAAATATTCTTTGAAAGTAAACACGCAACAAAAACCAAAGCATATTTGTAAAATTCCACAAGGTTGTTGTAAATGGGGGGTTTTTCAATTCGATACGTGCACATCGTATGAAAGGATTAAAGCCAGTTGTGATAGGTGCCCACGTCAGAGGTAACACGTTTATTATTTTTCTTTAGAGGCTTGATCTGGTTTAGTACTGAACGAAGTTTTTAATTATATATATATATAATGTAAGTAATATAAATAAAATAGTAAATAGAAGTAGTAATAATAATGAAAATAATGTTTCGCATATTAAATTACGTGTTTATTGTTCTCTCGCCTTTTTAAGTTTCCTTAACTTGTCTTAACCGTCGTTTCCTTAACGTGGCTTAGGGAGTTTAGGGTTTAGGGACCAGAGTCTAGGGTTTGTCCGCTGCTATAATATTTTTATATATAATCTGAAACATTTGTACCTACCCCTCTATAAGAAAATTGCAGAGAGGATGAATGTGAAATTAATAAAAAATAATGCTTAGTTGTGATTTTAAAGACTTTTTAGTCACATTAAAATATTATCTAGATGTCATTTACTTGAAACTCCGCCATTTTCTTCAATCTCGCCTCATCACCTGATCACGAGACATATGATTCAGAATCAAATAGAAAGATTTGTTAATATTTGGTTAAGATTAATAACCAAAAAAATGTGCGTTAGAAGCGCTAGAAGTTATTCTGCTTTAGTCTAATAAGATTTCATTACTATTACTACAACCAACTCTTTGTTTGTAACAGAAATGATAAATTAGTATGAAAAAAAAATCAAAAGAATGAAATCTACTTGAGTGTAGTTGAAATAAAAACACTTATCGCCTAACTTCATGGTGTCGGGTTTTCGTGACGGTCTGCGCGGGCGCATTGGAATAAATTACTCTCACATTTTTTTCGCTAACGCGCCAAAGGAAAAATATTTTTAAAAAACTTAGCTTTGTATTCTTTTACTCGAAAATTAGGTAAAAATGAATAATTGAGTTTCTAGAATTTACGATACTGCTAATTTTTATTTGATATATTTCCTACACAAACTATAAACACATATTTTACCCCTTTTTTTTAGAATGGCAACAAATAGTTTTTCTCCAGAATATACATTTTTCCTTACTATCCATTCAGCTGTTTAATCGTGAAAAGGTAAAAAAACAACTAACAGAGATCCTTTTCAATTTATATAATAATAATATAGATATAGGATAACTTAAGTACCTATTTATACTAGTTGACATTTATGGATTCTTGTAAGTCCTCGTAAAATACAAACAGGATACAGTTTAAGGTTGAACCTATTTTTACCGTTTAAGTGTAGGTAAACTATGCATCTTATTTCCTGAATCGTTAAAGATTATAATAATGTTAACATACGGTTTGAATCATAGCTTTGTAATTCTGGTCATTCTCCATCTCATATAACAAACAGTGATAGGTATCGCCTAAGTCATCATAATGGACTAGGTGACCCCCCAGGCTTCTCCCGTGACAAACTTCGAACTCCCGTTGCACTTATTTAATCCCGTCGCTTATAAATACTACAATAATGCATAAAAAATTGCCCGATTTGTCGACATTTATGACTACTGCTCCGCTCTCCAGTTTAGTAACGTGATGATATATAGCCTATAGCCTTCCTCGATAAATGAACTATCTAACACAAAAAGATTTTTTCAAATCCGACCAGTAGTTCCTGAGATTAGCGCTTCAACCATACAAACAAGTAAACTCTTCGGCTTTATAATATTAGTATAGATTTTACTCATTGTAAGCATAAATCGGGTCAGTTTGAACAGATAATTAATTCAAAATAAATGCACTATGTTTACACTCTCTACGCTTTCTGGTAAATAATGAGAAATCTACATTATCAAGCATGGATATATTGATTTTTTTTAATAATTATTTAATGGCCTGGTTCCTAAGTCCTTTTAGCCAAATCTTATTTTTTAAATCATATTTCTTCAATCTTATCTTCTAATTATTCCTGTCTAGTCGATGTCGTGTCCTCATTGTCCGTCCTGGTTCTTTCCCCTTAGTATAATGGTGATTCTTATACTAAGGTTGTCAGTGGACGTTTCGCGGCAAGAGAGAAAATAGCATTTCACTGCATATATATTATTGTCTTTCACTATAGCACGTTAACACAACTTTTATGTCCAAGAAATCACCACTCCCGCACATAAAACAAGATAAATGCACTAGTTTTAGAAAATAATATAAAGCAAGCGTCCGCACTTGTCACTCTTCCCGCCAAATCCCTGGATATATTGATAATTTCTTTATTAACAGGCAACACAACAGTACATAGCAAACACAAGAGACATTTGGCGGGAAGAGTGACAAGTGCGGACGCTTGCTTTATATTATTTTCTAAAACTAGTGCATTTATCTTGTTTTATGTGCGGGAGTGGTGGTTTCTTGGACATAAAAGTTGTGTTAACGTGCTATAGTGAAAGACAATGATATATATGCAGTGAAATGCTATTTTCTCTCTTGCCGCGAAACGTCCACTGACGACCTTAGTATAAGAATCACCATTATACTGAGGGCAAGGACCAGGACGGACAATGAGGACACGACATCGACTGGACAGGACTAATTAGAAAATAAGATTGAAGAAATATGTTATAAAAAATAAGATTTGACTAAAAGGTCTTAGAAACCAGGCCATTAAATAATTATTAAAAAAAAACAAACAAACAATTACAGAGAGAGAAAAAAAGCACAAATAATAACAAAAAAAAAGTGTGTGTGTATGTTCACGCGTTGGAAGTTATACAGGTTAAGTCTAATAAGATTTCATCACATCACCACAGCTCTTTGTTTGTAACAGGAAAGAAAAAAAAAACATCAAAAGATTGTAAACCAAAGACCTTATAACTATAAGGTTACTAGCTTTCCCGCCCGGATTTGCCCGTGACATACTTCAAACCCCGTGGCACCCATTTAATCCCGTCGTTTATTAATTTCACAATAATGTATGAACATTTTCCAAATTAGGTACTTGATTACTTCTCCGCTCTCAAGTACCTACCTACTAGCCCGAACGGTCCGGTCGAGTTTGGTTACACGAAATTAATTTCTTTGCGCATTTTTATTATTTTGCCATTTTTCCAAAGCTGCAAAGTGACAAAATAATCTTCATAAAATGCTGAAGCCAACTAACATAATAAAAAAGATGAGGATTAATAATGTATATGTGTAAATAGCCTTCAAATTTCCGCTTTATAAATGCTGTTTTTTTAAGTATTAAAATGGATACAGTATGTTGTCCTTTTATCATTTTTAAATATTTTCCGACGTCCCCAACATATATCGGTATAATTAAGTTAAAGTATACAAAAACTTAACAAATTATACATAAAAAAATCCCTATTAATCACTCTAAATATTAAAAAAACTGCTTCGAAATTCGTAGCGTAGTTTTAAAGATCTAAGCATACATAGGGACAGACACCGAAAAACGACTTTGTTTTATAATATGTAGTGATAAGTCTTTGATGAAAACTACATTGAATGTAGTTGTCATGGAAACACTTATCAGCTAACTTCATGGTGTCGGATTTTCGTGAACGTCTGCGCGCGCATCGGAAAAATTAATTCTCATAATTTTTAAAAAAGTATAACCCCAATAAAATACAAATACAAATCAGTCTATGGCAGTCTACTGCTAGACTTAAGGCTCTTCCACTTTACACCACTACACACGGTCCTTCGCATATTTAATCTAAATTTCAATCACCACAAATTATTATACTTTCATAGAGAAAAAAAAAGGAAAAAGTATGAGTCGGTCTCGCCCAACCCGGGTTCCGTAAAAATAGGTGTTTTTTGTTAACGAAATACAAATAATTTTTTATAGCTTCTATTATCTATCTAGCTGAGTTTCTTAATCTTAATAATATTATAAATACGAATTTGTATGTAATTGTATGGATTTTTGTTACTCTTTCACGTAAAAACTACTGAATAGATTTTAATGAAACTTTACATAATATAGCTTATAAATCAGAATAACACATAGACTACTTTTATCCCGGGAACAAGTTCCTGTGGGAAACGGGAACGGGAAAAAAACTAGTATAGTTATAATTTCAACATTGATCTTTTCACGTGTTCCCGAGATTAAGTGCTCTTGACAGACCGACGAACGGGCGGACAACAAAATAATTTAAAAGGGTTACGTTTTTTCTTATGAGATATGGAACACTAATTAAAGAATCAAAAGCGCATAATTAAATTGATTGATTGGGTGATCTTTTTCTGCCAGCTTGTGTTTTCTATATTTTATTTGATCAATCTCGTTATTAAGCTGTTCTCTATGATTTTCAACTAATGTTTTTACACGTCCAACGAATAAGCGAAGAACTATTGACAAAGAGTACATATTGTGCGAAAGAAGAAGGCAGAAGTAGTCAGAGTAAGCCGAGAGTTGATATGAAGTCCACGTGAGCAGACTGCTCAAAAACGGAAAGGTCAAAAGTACTCGGATACCCAGACGTGCATGTATGAAGTGATTAATGAATCTGCAAGAAGCGAAAGAAGTATGCATTGATCCCGATGCCTGGCGATTTATCCTCTCTGACTACCCCGTCAGGGATACAGCGTGAAGATAGTTAGTTATAGTTAGTTTTTACTAGCCTTTTGTTAACTTGCAATGTATACTTACTTAACTTAACTTAATATTAACATTAAATATAACCTTAAAAATATGATACATAACTAAAATATATTATTAAAAGAGGTCGCTTTAGGCAAGGTTCGGAAGATACTGGCAGCATTCCCCCTTTGAATAGCTAGACTAATTCTTTGTCCGAGGTAGCTGCCAGCTCTTCGGTCTCCTGTGATGTCGACTAACCTTTTCGCAATTTCCTTAAAAAGCCTTATAGCTCTAGGATCCCACGGACCAAGAGTCTCGAATTTTCGAAGCCAAGACCCCTGTATTTGAATGCTTTAGCTTTTTCAGCCGCTTCACAAGCCGCACCAGCTCTGTTGTTGGTTCCATGTAGATGGGAAGGGGCCAGCGTGTCTGAACAGGTTGCATCCCATACCAGCACCCGGCCCATCTTCCATGGAATCAAACTCATGCTCATAGTATACTCATGTATACTTGTTTGTTCGGGTGGAATATTGCAACTCAATTTTGAAGTTGAACTCAAGTTCGAAATTTTGTCTCATGTTTACTTTGAATGACAATGCCATTTAATCTCCGCCGGGTCCCGGTAAAGACCCAAGAAGTGCTCGCTTGACGTCGTAAGGGATGACATGCGTGCCAATGAACTCAATACAGATGACTGTGCGAAGTGGAGGAGAAAAAGTTGGAAAGCGGACCCGGGCGTGGCGAAAAGCAACTTGGACAGACGCTCGGATGATGATGATGATGTTAACTTGCAATGTATACTTGTTTGTTTTGGGTAGAATCACGTAACTCATTTTTGAAGTTAGATTGAGAAAAATAGATTAAGCTTAAAATTTGTGTAATGTTAACTTTGAATGACATTGGTGCTAATTCTGTTGTTGAAACTACTAAACAAAATTTCTCTAAAATTTTCTTATTTTTGTCAAGAGATTGCCAAATGCTATTCTGTTATTACGTCGAAATATACATGGTGATATTATAAACAGCACTAAATTTGTATCTGACATCACTTAAATTCGTTTTATGTAATAAAATTCAACAAAACATGTATTTAGATGCCGACTAACTTAGTAATTGAACTGTCTATGTACATTTTTCACTTTTTGTTGAATTTTATCACATAAAATGAATTTTAGTGATGTCAAATACAAATTTAACGTAACACAAAATTTTGACGTTTTCACTAAAATTAGACGTCTAATTTTAGACTGAATCGGTGACTTCTAATTTTAGTGAAAAGACTAATTTTAGTGGGACGTTTATTAATTTTAGTACGGTTTGAAACGTGAAAACGTTTAAAACGTTGTAACGTGAAAAATGTACATAGGCAGTTCAATCACCAAGTTAGTCGGCATGTATTTACATTCGACTATCTATGTAAATTTTTCACGTCCTGTCATTTTTATCACATACAATTAATTTTAGTGATATCAGATACAAATTAAGTGCTATTTGTGATATCACCAACTTTAGTTCGACTTAATAACAAAATAGCATTTGGCAATCTCTTATAAAAATTAGAAAAATTTAGAGAAATTTAGTTTAGTGATCTCAACAACAGAATTAGCACCAATGTATAGATAGCTGGGTTATGTTATCTTAAATCCAACATGGCCATATACCCCAGATGACGAGTCAGTAATTTTTAATCAATTACTCAAAATCTACGAGTACTTTAATATTGCTGAATACTAAAGATAAAAGTACATTTTATTATGCTTTCTCACAAAATAGGTATCAAATCAGCGCTTATTGAGAATTATTGATTGCCTCTGTGGCGCGGTGGGAGTGTATCCGACTGCTACGCAAGAGGTCGTGGGTTCGATTCCCACCCAGGATAAAACTTTGTGTGATGAGCACGATGGCTTATTCTGTGCCTGGGTGGTATTTATAATATGTATGTATTTAGAAATATATAAGTATGTTTATTAGTTATCTGGTTACCATAGTACAAGCTCTGCTTAGTTTGGAATCAGATGATGTTGTGTGAGTTGTACCAACGATATTTATATTTATATACTATTTTATAGCACTTAAATAAAATATGGTTTTTAAATAAAGTTGTTTAACTATTCATTTATCTACTTAATTCTACAGCATACTATGATTAAACAAGACGTTCAAGGTTTCAATGATACAGCTTGTTGAACATGAATTATCCACAATTGTGATCGGATCATCAATTAACGGGTTAATTTTCGACGTGCTTGTTTGAAGAGTAATATCTGATACTTAGGGCCGTATTCCAGAACGTTTATCAATACTCAAGAAACACTTGAGAGTAGATTTTATAAGGCATCATCTAGTCTCAAGTGTTGATTGAGTATTACAAAACGTTCTGGAATACGGACCTTAGTGACAATGTCCCTAGAATTAGAAGTATCTTTCGGTAACCTGTCACTGACTATACTTGTCGTAGCGCTGTAGATAAATGTGTTTAAATTAATCATCTATAATATGTATGTATTTAGAAATATATAAGTATGATTATCATAGTACAAGCTGGTTACCATAGTACAAGCTCTGCTTAGTTTGGAATCAGATGGCGTTGTGTGAGTAGTCCCAACGATATTTATTTATTTAATTAAAGTTCTATAATGGGTTAGCTTCTATACAATCAAGAGTACTGGTACTACACGAGTTTACTATTGACAAGCCGTAAAATAGAACCAGAATCGCTGTTTTTAGCTGTCAAAATGTTAGTAGACTATCAAAAATGCAACTGACTAGCGGCCACTGGCGCGGTACGTGTGACTAGAATTCTATCGGCCGATAGAAGTCTATTGGAGTACGATTGTAATAGTAGACTACGAAAAACTGTCAAAATTGTACCGGTGGCTTTCTATTGAGCGACGATTTCGATTCTATTTCGACACGATTGAATTAGCACATTCGGCCCCCTGGTAGAACATAATTAAATATTTCTAACGCTAGACAGATAGGTGGAGATCGTGTGGTTTTAGTCGGTTTGAGTCCGGCAACAGCCGTGGGGGTTGGGCCACACTTAAAAAAAGCTGAATTATAAAGTTTTGACTACATTGTCACTTACGCAGTGGTGGTGTATTTGACTGCCACGCTGAGGTACAGGGTTCGATTCCCGGGTTGGAACAAATATTTGTATGATCCACATATAATAATTTAATAGGTAATTATATTTTTGAGCCGTTTGGGGTCGAGACACTGGGCTCGTGGGGCCTAAGTGCTCGTTCGCTATATAGTGATATCGCAAAGCGACTGGTCGACTCTTCCCGTGACCATATGGCTGGCCTCTTTCTCGCTCAGAGAATAAGCATTCCATACAACGTGTCAATGCGATCAGCCTTATGGGAACCTTACCGGTTGATTTCGATGGTGAGGAATTCTTCGACACCTAGTCGGGGCATTATAATCCCCACCACCTCTTTTTTGTACTGGTTTCTGTAAATATGTTAAATTTTGATAAGTTTAATATGTAATTTTTATTAATAAGTAAATGTAAAAAAAAATCCACAAATGCATATCTATCAGTTTAGTTATTAGTTTCTAGATCCCAACCACCATCTTATATTTGCTTACTTTGGAATAGATGGCGCTGTGTAAAAAAAAAGTACCAAATATGTAAAAAAAGGTTAGCATTATTATAAATGTATCACTGACATTTAGTAGCGGCAAGCGACAGTATGGTTAATAAAAGTAGCGGACAGTTGGTGTTGTCACGAATTCGTAATGGATAACAAGATTTATTAAAAAAAAAAACCTAACCACTCCGGGAGTGCCGACAGAAGTGAAAACTCAATTTATTAATAATTTATTTATCTAGACGCGTTGGTACATGCATATATGCACACACTATAGCTGCGTATCGTAACTGGGTGTAGCGAGTCCAGAGATTTATCTCATCTAAAAAATTGCGTACCGCGCTAAAAGAAGTTTTTCCTTCAAAAATTGACCGGGATCGACGTTAATGATGATGATGATGAAAAATAAATCTACACTGAAAGACTCCTAATTGATTACACAGCATTATTTAATAAGACCTGTAGATGACCGGAATCAACGTTAGATGATGATGATGATAATGGTCGCGAGTCCAGAGATTTTATCTCATCTAAAAATAAGCGTACCGCGCTAAAAGAATATTCACTTCAAAAATTGACCGGGATGGACGTTAATGATGATGATGAAAAAAAAATTCTACTCTGAAAGAGTCTTAATTGATTACACAATATTATTTAATAAGACCTGTAGATGACCGGGTTCAACATTAGATGATGATGATGATTATAGTCGCAAATCCAGAGATTTTATTTCCTCTAAAAATATGTGTACCACGCTAAGAGGCGTTTTCACTTAAAAAACTCAATTTATTAATAATTTATTTATCTAGTCGCGTTGGTACATGCATATATGCACACACTATAGCTGCGTATCGTAACGGGGAGTAGCGAGTCCAAATTTATCTCATCTAAAAATTGCGTACCGCGCTAAAATAAGTTTTTCCTTCAAAAATTGACCGGGATCGACGTAAAGATGATGATGATGAAAAATAAATCTACACTGAAAGAGTCCTAATTGATTACACAGCATTATTTAATAAGACCTGTAGATGACCGGAATCAACGTTAGATGATGATGATGATTATGGTAGCGAGTCCAGAGATTTTATCTCATCTAAAAATATGCGTACCGCGCTAAAAGAAGTTTTTCCTTCAAAAATTGACCGGGATCGACGTAAAGATGATGATGATAAAAAATAATTCTACACTGAAAGAGTCCTAATTGATTACACAGCATTATTTAATAAGACCTGTAGATGACCGGAATCAACGTTTGATGATGATGATGATTATGGTCGCGAGTCCAGAGATTTTATCTCATCTAAAAATATGCGTACCGCGCTAAAAGAAGTTTTTCCTTCAAAAATTGACCGGGATCGACGCAAAGATGATGAAGATAAAAAATAATTCTACACTGAAAGAGTCCTAATTGATTACACAGCATTATTTAATAAGACCTGTAGATGACCGGAATCAACGTTAGATGATGATGATGATTATGGTCGCGAGTCCAGAGATGTTATCTCATCTAAAAATATGCGTACCACGCTAAAAGAAGTTTTTCCTTCAAAAATTGACCGGGATCGACGTAAAGATGATGATGAAAATCTTACGCTTTTTCGATCAGGACACGTGTCCTGACGCCACGTGTCCTGACGCGAGTTTAAGATTTTATACCCATTACAGAAAAAGTGCTCAACGCTGCTAAAGAAGTTTTCACTTCAAAAAGATAAAATCTCTGAAATAAGTACAAACACTCGTTGAGACAGTTCTTAAAAGCTTATACGTGGTATAATTCTGCAATTTTCTAAAAAGTTGTGTATCCCGCGTACCTACCTGTGATACAGCGGCAAGGTCTAAGTTACCATGTCGTGGAAATACCTACCATCAAAGTAGGTACACCAAGATTCCCTCAGGAAGTGTGCTTGAAAAGTTAAAACTTAGAAATATCTAAAAAACATCGGATCTTATGACATTGATTATTACCAATTCGCTCTCCTGGGTAGCAGTGTGATGATATTTAAGGTATAGCCTTCATTGACAAATGGATTATCCAATGCAAATGATTTTTTTTAAATCGAAATAGTTGTGCCAAATATTAGCGCTTTCAACTTAATAAACAAACTCTTTAGCTTTACAATATTAGTTTGATACAATTTTTTAAGCGCTATACCCAACTAACAAGATGACCTTATAAAATTAATTCTATAAGGTCTTAACCGTTATAGTAGTTTTAAAAGGGCATCAATAATACCAATGTGCGTTATAATGAAATATTAAAAGAAAATTTGGCTAATATTAACTTAATTCTTATAATCAGTTGGTTAAACGTTTGTAAACCCAATTAATATGTCGGGTGAATTGCACGAATTCTTTGGTTATAGTTTCCGTCAAAATTAACTTTAGCAGTAACAAGAACGGTAGCAATAAAATTTAACAATGATGCGTTGCACAATCCTACTTTTTGTTATAGTAAATGTTAATGGGGTTGCAAATGTAAAGTTACTTGCTCTCCATCAAAATTGAAGGGATAATTTTTTTTGTTCTGGAAACACTTCGTTCAAGCGTCATAAAAAACTGTCAGACTAATTCAAACGTCAAATTTGCAGGCTGAACGTGGAACTTGAACTAGTAATAATTATAAATAAGTATTTAGTTTAATGAAAACATGGAAAGCGCCCCAGGATCAAGCTCAATTATTGGGTTGGATGAATACTGTATGAAGTAAGTTCACCATTATCATTCCATCGCGTAGGTTATATAGGTATATTCAGTGAATTTTAATTACTAATATAATATTTTTTTTAGAGAAAGAAGTGTTAATTTTAGTAAAGATGAAGTAAATCATTTGCAAATACTGGTGGATAAACGCAAGAGCATTTTAATGACTAAAAAAACATGCATGCATGCATTTATGGTGATGTAAATTCGTCAGTTCAAAAGGAAAAAAGACTCAAGAAATATTATTTAATATTGACTGCAGCACACCTCATTCTTCATTGAGGAAACCGTTGGCACCACCATTTTAATGGTGGTGCCAACGGTAGGTGTTTTTGATAAATGAATTTATATCAGACTAGCTTCTGCTTGCGGCTCTGCGCACTTTAGTTAAAAACTATTGCATGGCTTTCTTCAAGACTCGAATCTATATTCATACCAAATTTCATTAAAATTTTAATGAAATTTTAACAAACACTTTTGTTTTAATATTATTAGTATTGATGTCTGATCTTTATTCCAAAAATACATACATATTGTCACGCCTTTATCCCCGAAGGGGGTAGGCAGAGGCATACTAAACGCCCATGTAACATGTGGTGAGCCCATTGCCGTGTTGAAATGGACAGGCGCAGACTGTAGTAAATTTTTGAAATTCTTAACGAAACTGGGCTTAACCACTGCCATTTTACTGGCAACTGGGACCAACGGCTTAACTTGCCTTCCGAAGCACGGAAACGCTCGCTAATGTTAATGCCACAAAGTGGCCACCCATCCAAAGACCGCCTATACCTATAGCGATAGTTGCTTAACGCAGTGATCGTTTACAGAACACTGAGTTAGTCCACGAGCGCTCTTTCAAAAAGAAGTTATAGCAATTACTTTTTTTTTAAATTTATCATATCTCATAAATATTAATATATATTTTAAATATTAATTTTTGTCCTCATTTTCAGGCATGATTAAGAGATACCAGGAAAACAATAGTGACAGTTTTATGAAAAAAGCTTTACGCGAAAAGAAAATTTCATTTTTAGACAGTCTCCATGCCCTTGAACTGGAAAGAATTCAGCAAAGTATTCGGCAGCAAAAAAACTACATGATCAAATCGTGAGACAATGAAGAACGAAATAAACAAGAATTAATAAAACTTCAATTTCAAATTGACATATTAGAAAATAAAAAATACTATGATAATTAATAAATTGTTTATTAAAGTATTTAATTGTCTGTTTATTTCTACATAAACCACAGAATAAACCCTACTAATGTACTACTATTAATGTAATCTTTACTCTGTATCCCTAACGGGGTATTCAGAGCGGGCCGATCGCCTGGCTTCGGCTATGTGAGTACTTTTACCTTTCCGTATTTGAGCAATCTGCTCACGTGGTCTTCATATGTAAGTCTCGGCCTACCCTGGCTCCTTCTACTTTCGCACAATATATATCCTTCGTCAAACTCAATCGTTTCTCACTCATTCGTTGGACGACGACTTTATGTCTCGGCATTTATTCCACCTGAAGATTTGATATTTAAAAGGGTACAGTATCAGAAGAACTAGATTCCTATAAAATATCACGCACTAATGCCATCATACAATAGCTTATGTAGGTATCTATACTTTACCTATTACGAATGTTTATGCACACAATTAAGCATATAATATAGGAATATTTGATTATTGTTTGTAGTGTCAAGTTGACCGTAACGTCATTACGTCTGTTACTATTACTATAACCGACGATATAACTTTAACCGCCAAGATTCGGCTTGTTAAAGTAAGTGTCAGATGTGACGTCATTTTAACCATTGTAAGAAAGGTGCAATTCAAATAGAGTTTAACCAGAGATTTGACGGCTGGTTTGGCTTTGGTTATTGTTATAGTAAGTTGATGCAATCCACCCGAGTTATAAAAGTGTTCTTCTTATAGAACTCAGTTACTATTGTTTTTTAACCGTATAATAAATATTAATGGCAGTCGTTAAGCCTGGTTGAAGGCCTTAAAAAGGCTTAAAAATTACAACAGCAGGTAGCCACAACCTGCGTTTGTCTATTTCAACACGGCAATGGGCTCACCACCTATTACGTGGGACAGGAATCCACACGGTGAAAAGTGGGCATATAATATGCCTCTGCCACCCCTTCGGGGATAAGGCGTGATGGATATTTTTTTTTTTATTTTAAACGTATAATAATCATAGCCATATAAAGGTTTTTAATATTGCCTTTCTTGTTATTAATGTAATGTAATGTTTTACATAATATGATTCGCCATTTTAAAAGTGCAGCATTAAATTTTAAGTTAAAAATGGATTGTGAAGATTGGATAAGGTTTAAGAGGAGTGATGGTTATTAAAGAAAAGTAAATAAAAAAATAAAACATGATTGTAAGTATTATACCCACAACTTTCACTTCACTAAAATGCCAATCTGTTACCAAAGAACCAGCCCATGGTTCCGTAGTGGATTACTAGTTACTTTGTTTAAAAAAAATATAGTAACTACATCAATCTATAAATCAAGCAATCAAATCAGCAGAAGGCTGAATGTAGGCCCTCAATTGACGCCTCACGGTCCTGCGCCTTCCACATCCAGTCCCTCACTGTGACATTTTCTAGGTTTTCGGTCCTTCTGGCGGGAGGTTCGTCCTACCATACATTTGCCGAGTCGCGGTCTCCACTACAGACATGGTTGCACCATCGCCCATCGGTTCTTCCACAGATGTGGCCAGCCTATTGCTACTTAAATGTGCTTAACCTGCGACTTATGTCGACCACTTTGGTTCTCTGACGGATAACCTCATTTCGAAGTTTAAGCAGATATATGCATTACAGAAATTGGCACTGGACATTCCTGACATAATTGATTACTTGTACAATTTCATGTGCTGACATTAAATATTAATTATAACAAAGTAGAATATAAGTCGGTATTGTACTTTATACCATTACTCAACATTCTTTCTAAAATATAACAACAAATTAACAACTAAGTATTTTTATTACTAATTGAAGTGAAAACTTCTTTAGCGGCGTTGAGCACTTTTCTGTAATGGGTATAAAATCTTAAACTCGCGTCAGGACACGTGTCGTCTGGACACGTGTCCTGATCGAAAAAGCGTAAGATTTTCATCATCATCTTTACGTCCATCCCGGTCAATTTTTGAAGGAAAAACTTCTTTTAGCGCGGTAGGCATATTTTTAGATGAGATAAAATCTCTGGACTCGCGACCATAATCATCATCATCATCAAACGTTGATTCCGGTCATCTACAGGTCTTATTAAATAATGCTGTGTAATCAATTAGGACTCTTTCAGTGTAGAATTATTTTTTATCATCATCATCTTTACGTCGATCCCGGTCAATTTTTGAAGGAAAAACTTCTTTTAGCGCGGTACGCATATTTTTAGATGAGATAAAATCTCTGGACTCGCGACCATAATCATCATCATCATCTAACGTTGATTCCGGTCATCTACAGGTCTTATTAAATAATGCTGTGTAATCAATTAGGACTCTTTCAGTGTAGAATTATTTTTTATCATCATCATCTTTACGTCGATCCCGGTCAATTTTTGAAGGAAAAACTTCTTTTAGCGCGGTACGCATATTTTTAGATGAGATAAAATCTCTGGACTCGCGGCCATAATCATCATCATCATCAAACGTTGATTCCGGTCATCTACAGGTCTTATTAAATAATGCTGTGTAATCAATTAGGACTCTTTCAGTGTAGAATTATTTTTTATCATCTTCATCTTTACGTCGATCCCGGTCAATTTTTGAAGGAAAAACTTCTTTTAGCGCGGTACGCATATTTTTAGATGAGATAAAATCTCTGGACTCGCTACCATAATCATCATCATCATCTAACGTTGATTCCGGTCATCTACAGGTCTTATTAAATAATGCTGTGTAATCAATTAGGACTCTTTCAGTGTAGATTTATTTTTCATCATCATCATCTTTACGTCGATCCCGGTCAATTTTTGAAGGAAAAACTTCTTTTAGCGCGATACGTAATTTTTTAGATGAGATAAATTTGGACTCGCTACTCCCCGTTACGATACGCAGCTATAGTGTGTGCATATATGCATGTACCAACGCGACTAGATAAATAAATTATTAATAAATTGAGTTTTTTAAGTGAAAACGCCTCTTAGCGTGGTACACATATTTTTAGAGGAGATAAAATCTCTGGATTTGCGACTATAATCATCATCATCATCTAATGTTGAACCCGGTCATCTACAGGTCTTATTAAATAATATTGTGTAATCAATTAAGACTCTTTCAGAGTAGAATTTTTTTTTCATCATCATCATTAACGTCCATCCCGGTCAATTTTTGAAGTGAATATTCTTTTAGCGCGGTACGCTTATTTTTAGATGAGATAAAATCTCTGGACTCGCGACCATTATCATCATCATCATCTAACGTTGATTCCGGTCATCTACAGGTCTTATTAAATAATGCTGTGTAATCAATTAGGAGTCTTTCAGTGTAGATTTATTTTTCATCATCATCATCATTAACGTCGATCCCGGTCAATTTTTGAACGAAAAACTTCTTTTTGCGCGGTACGCAATTTTTTAGATGAGATAAATCTCTGGACTCGCTACACCCCGTTACGATACGCAGCTATAGTGTGTGCATATATGCATGTACCAACGCGTCTAGATAAATAAATTATTAATAAATTGAGTTTTCACTTCTGTCGGCACTCCCGGAGTGGTTAGGTTTTTTTTTTAATTTTTATAAGCTGTAAGGCCGCCGAATTTTAAAATTCTTATAGTCATAGACGGAGGCTGGTTCTCAAATGGATTTTTTTTTCGTGTATTCTTAGATTGTGGAATGAGTTCCCTGGGTTTTCCCGTCTACATTATGGGGTTCTTCAAAACGAGTCTTAGAAGGTTTTTACAGGGTCAATAACGTGAGTGCCGCACCGCTGGTGTTGCAAACGTCCATAGGCTACGGTGACCACTTTTCATCAGCTGAGCCTTACCTATGCTTGTCTGCTATCTCGGTTATTTAAAAAAGTTAAGCACTTATATAGCCATGAACGGATTTGAAGCAATTTGAAAAAAAAATCTAAATAGCAAGATTGCGTCAGTATTTGACATAGTTTAGAGTTTATAGAAGACTTTAAGAACGACTTGACTATCTGCCAAAAATCTAGCGACCACTCTTTTCAAATCGCCAATAAGTACCTGGTTACAATTTGTTAAAACATCTCACAGTGATCGTATAAGTGAACTTCAACCTGGAAATCTCATGCTGCAGACATTTTAGGCTTTGGTGAAGTACATGAAACTCTGTCGATTTGGTATGTACAGAGATGAAGAGGTACAGGTAGCTACAAGAACAGGAGAGGAAAAACGCTTTCTAGCGAACAGCAAAATACGCACTAGGCGTCGAAGGTCCCAGAACTGTGCGCACCAATAGGGCATACAAATTACACTCTCAAAAGACCAAAACTGGTCCGAATCGAAGCAATTTTCTTTCAAGCGGATTAAAAAGAGGGTGTCCTATAAATCCCCCGTGGGTCTTTGTTAAATTAATTAATGTGAACATTTAAGTTATTAAAATTTAACATATTTACAGAAAACACTATAAAAAAGAGGTGGTGGGGATTATTGCAAGACTGACAATGATACCCCGACTAGGTGTCGAAGAATTCCTCCCCATCATCAGTCGTGGGTCTTAGTTTCATTTTTATCTTAATTGAGAGCCCCGTTCAGACAACGAAAACTTTGACGCCCTTTGTACAGCAATCGGAAATTTATGAGATAGGTGAGACACCAATAAAAAAATGTAAATAGCTAAGAGAAACATCAGACTAACAAAAGTAATTCCCCAAATTCATTTTCCTGTCTTGCTAAAGCATATTGCAGTAAGGGGCGGTGTTGTTTAAATAACAGATAATTCGGCGCCCGCGCACATTCGCGACCGCTCGCTCGCTGCAACTTGACCAATTATTGCACCCTGTTTATTATATTATCGGAGAATATGAAAGTGCTTGTAATACTGTTGTTTAGTGGTTTCTGTGCCCAAGCTAAAGTTACTCGTAAGTATTTTATTGAAGTACTTATTAGCTTAAGAGGCTTTCTACAATAGAAATATATATATATTATATTTTTATAACATAAATCCCGTATTTTTTTAAATATAAAAATGTGATAAATGAAGTAACTGAATATACCTAAAGGTAAGTATTAAATATTAAAATAAACACTAGAATATCGATATACAATTGATAATACAGTATTTTTTTAAATAAATTATTGCAAAAACATTTTTTAAGATTTAAAATGGCTAAGTACCTCTTAATACTATTTATAAAACTAATGAGTTTGTTATTGGGAGTGTCACATGTGTTAAATTGATGATAATTGATATATAATAATAAATCATACACGGCAATGGGCTCACCACCTGTATCGTGGAACAAAAGTGCATACGGTGAAATGCGGACGTATATGTATGCCTCTGCCTACCCCTTCGGGGATAACGGCGTCACAATATGTATGTATAATAATATAATCTCTTAGATAGATACATGAGATTACTAAATTAGGTAAGTTCTAAACCAATAGATTTTAGTAGTCGGCAGCTTGAGTGTATAACCTCTGTTGTGGCATATGTCCTTGTAGACTTTAGGTGGTTAAAATAAAATAATTTCATACCAATAACTAAGTAAAAATGTACAATATGATTAGTGTCAGATCTAGTATAGAATTATAAATAAAATAAGTACATATATTTATAATTCTATACTAGATATCACAGTTTCTATATTTTGCACTAACAAAATGAACACTATGTTGCTTTATAAGTCATCATCATTTTATCATCCAACATTCATCATTTCAGCTGATTAACACCCACTACATAGCATAAGGTGTCTCCTTAAGATCGCTATAACGTGTGTTGCCATCATCCAACGTACTCTTACGACCTTCATGCGGTCATCTGTCCACCATATGGGAAGCTTACTGGCTCACGGTGCGATTTCCGGCACGCTACCGGCAATTATGCAGGCCGATTCTTTCCACTACATCGATTAACCGGGTCCTCTTTCTAATTTTCCATTGCTCTTACAATCAATCATTCAAATTAGTGTATCACAGTCAATTTATTTATCTATCACGCCTTAACCCCGAAGGGTGGCAGAAGCATATTATATGCCCACTTTTCACGCTGTGTTTTCCTGTCCCACGTAATAGATGGTTAGCCTATTGCCGTGTTGAAATGCACAGGCGCAGGTTGTGGCGACCTGCTGTTGATATTTTTCAAGCCACCATAAGGCCTTCAACTGGGCTTAACGACTGCCATGTTACTGGCAACCGAGACCAACGGCTTCCGTGCCTTCCAAGGTACGGAAACGATCGCAAATGTTAATATCACAGTCAAATGATGATTAAAGGCCTCCACCTATACCATGCTGGCCATACGCGCTGGTACAGAGGTTTGTTTCGAGTTTTACTTCGCTTTGTCATGACCTTGTCTGTTAGTCAGCAGGTGCACCACTTGCTGGTGAGCTTGGGCTCCGGAGATCTCGGTAGGCATATCATATCATCCCAGCGACCTCAGTCCTTTGGGTGATACGAAACTTCTCATTACCACTCCTATTTTATGTGTATTATGAATAATCAGAGACTTATTTTGTTTCTAAATGTTGCCTATTAATTATTAATCATTAAAGCATTACAAATATAATTAATTGAGACGTTTGTAATTAAGCAGCATCAAATTTGTGAAATCGCGAGAACAAGGTTATTGAATACCAGCATGATAATCTATTACACTAATCTGAATAAGTCTTAGCGTAAAATTTTCTATGAAATGATCATGTTGGTCAAACAATGTCACATTTGATCGTCAGAATATACACTTGCTGCCTGAATTGCAAAACTTACGAAACTCTACATCCAAATCTCCTAAATTGCAGCTTCAAGAGACGGATTGTTTTACAAATAAAATTGACCTAATCCGCTTAAAGGTTTCGCTATACATAATTATATGCAAACGAAAACAGTGACAATATAGCTGATCTATCGACGCAACTGAGAATTACATTCGTATGTCGATCATATAAAGTTCAAGCAACTAATCCATTAAGGATATATATATAATATTGAGATATTGGTCCTTACTGTACCACATTAGCAAGACGAGTTGGCATTCTTCTCACCAAGACCTCAACCGTTGCTATACAGATCTTGATCTTTGGACCCAAGCCCACCTCACCTACCCATCTCTAAACACATCGTACCCTAAGCAGTTTAACCAATCTCGGTTCTTTCGCCTACTGTAATGCTTATGTCATACCGATTACACGAAGGTTAAAGCACTCGTTTTGCTCTGATAAACATTGATTGCGTATAATTTCACGGATGTATCTAAAACAAATTATTATAGGTGTCAGCTAAAGGCCATGTATATTATACGACTTGTTTCGCTGTACGAAACAAACATTTGGAAAAGTTAATGTCGAAGGAAATCTTCCCTTCCTTCAAACCTATTGTCGCACGGATTTCTCTCACGTCCCTAATATTAGACAGACATTAATTTTTATTTCTATGTAGCCACTACTAAGCTCATTTTATTACTATGTAGAAAATAGGTCACTGGAACTTTTTAAACATAGATGACTCCTGCAATTTGCTAGCAATGTTACAAAATGGTTTCAGCCGCGGGCGATGCGACGCGGACGGGTTCGTTGGGGTTGTGTTTACAACCCCAAAACGTCGCAGGACGATGACTTCTTTTTAAGTATATGAATATTTAATTAGTTTTGTGTGCTATACACAATTATATACATAGATAAACGTGCCAGCTTTGCACATGCGTGTACAATGAAAGTTAGTGAGGGAGTCTTTCAAATGCATGGGGCTGGCCCAGGCTCCCAGTTAACTCCGAAAATCTTGAAAACCTGCACGTTCCAGCTTCGCACGTCTTTCCATTTCTACCTAATTCTCAATTTTACTTTATAAAATTACCTGTTTACAGTGAATATTAAATAAAGAAATCCGATACGGTCCAACCGAAGTCGAGTTTTGCACTTAGTAATGGAATCACGTTTAAAGATTAACGTTAGAATTTTATTTATATTAGTGGAATGATAACAATTCACATTAAGAGAGGCGCTTTGACAAGCTTTTTACCAGTCGAAAACTTTATTTAAGAACACAATTTTTTGGAATACTAAGTAAGTAGTCCAGCACCATTTTTTATGAAGTGGAAACCCCACAGATATTATGATGGATTCGTACCGACTAAAACCACACCGTTGTAACCTATCGCTCTGGTAAACCTCTCGGAAGGATGTTGTCAGGGTTTCTGACATGGAACTTGATATTCAATATTGTCGCTAGTATTCGTTGTCGTAGTTGTAATCTGTATTGTGTTTTATTTAAACTAGATGCACTGGCCGTCCCCGGTAAGTCCTAATGGTGCAAAGCATTTTGCCATTTTTCGAGTTCTTTTGTCGATGTTTATGTTCCGTTCGGTAATTATTTGGTATTGTATGCGAAAACATGTAATTGGTAAATTAGTTTTTCTTTGTACTATGTTTTATTAGATATTTTTATTGTTTGTTTTCCTTATAAAATAAAATAAAATAAATAAAATATTCCACAATGGTATGTCCGTTGTTGTGTGGGCCAATTTGATCAAAAAGTGTTGAGTGCATTGGATGGAGTTCGAGGACAAAGCGAAAATCCAAATCGGGGAAGAATGGAGCTACGCTCGCTTCGCAATAAAATATTCTCCATTATGACCTCAAAGGCTAACGATTCTACCTACGACAGACATGCGATAGAGATACTTATAAAAATATTTTGTTTTGGATATAATACTTGATAGTTGTAGGAATTGAATATAAATGACAAGACAAAACCGAAAGTACTTTCGATTGTACAGTCTGTATTTAAGGCTTGTACAGACAGTATAGTTTGCTTTAAGACTTTCAAGGACATGATTATGAGAACCGCCGCATGTAGGACATCGGTTACATCGACTAGTGTTAAACCTGTGGCAGTTACGTGAACTAACTGTTAACAATGCTGTTATGACGTGTTTTATTTTAACTTATCCATAATGGCATATTATATATATTGAAGAATACTAATAGCATTATTATTATAATGTAATGTTTGTTTTGCCTGTTTATTAGTATATGAATTATAAGTATCAAATACTTCAAAACATTTTACATAAGTGACATAATTCTTAAGCAAGCCGCATTTGTTTCACGGTAATTACATTTATGTAAGTATATCAAATTGAGTAATATTTTCTCTTATGGTCAATATTTAAGAGAACATCTTGTTCGTGACTCTATAAACGACCAGTGCTTGAAGCATAATGCCACAAAACCACAAACACCGAAACATTTTAGGGTTTCTCTCTTTATACTGTGATAATACACAGTTGTCCTGAGATTAGTTTAGGGACACTACTATTTATGAGCCTAAATCCCAGCTGCCAGTGGTGGTACGGTAGGCCAAGTTGAAGGCCTTGTGGTGTTACAAGTTCTGATAACGGATAAAGTGTAGGTAAACATGTAGTCCTCTATGTTTCGTACACCTTCTTTTTTGTCTTACGAAGACACCCTGTCTTTTGGTAAGCTTTCATGTGGGAATTTGGAAATTAAATTAAATATCCATCACGCCTTATCCCCGAAGGGGTGGCAGAGGCATATTGTATGCCCACTTTTCACCGTATGGATTCCTGTCCCACGTAATAGGTGGTGAGCCCATTGTCGTGTTGAAATAGACAGACGCAGGTTGTGGCTACCTGCTGTTGAATTTTTTCAAGCCGCCCATAAGGCCTTCAACCAGGCTTAACGACTGCCATTTTACTGGCAACCGGGACCAACGGCTTAACGTGCCTTCCGAAGCACGGAAACGCTCGCAAATGTAAATGCCACAAAGTGGTCACCCATCGGAGGACCAGCCATAGTGAAAGTTGCGTAACTCAGTGATCGTTTACAGAACACTGAGACCGCGGGGCCACGAGCGCTTCCGAATTTGGAAATACTATATAAATACGGTATAACATCATATTCTTACACGCATGGACGTTTATGGGTTTACTAAACTACGCTCGTGTAGCCCGTGTGCATTTTAGTACCGTCATATTCTTACAGGACTGGAGGTTTTCCGGTTTACTAAACTATGCTCTTGTAGCCCGTGTGCATTTTAGTTAACCCATAAACGCCACAAACGGCACCAATACATAAAAATGCAACGTAGGTATCTGATGTACCTAGGTCTACGTATATCTTATTATAAAATTGTAAAAATAGACGGCATATTAAAGATATTTATTGGAATTATGATTCCATGACCATAATTAATTTTGAACTTGATATTCAATATTGTCGCTAGTATTCGTTGTCGTAGTTGTAATCTGTATTGTGTTTTATTTAAACTAGATGCACTGGCCGTCCCCGGTAAGTCCTAATGGTGCAAAGCGTTTTGCCATTTTTCGAGTTCTTTTGTCGATGTTTATGTTCCGTTCGGTAATTATTTGGTATTGTATGCGAAAACATGTAATTGGTAAATTAGTTTTTCTTTGTACTATATTTTATTACATATTTTTACTGTTTGTTTTCCTTATAAAATAAAATAAAATAAATAAAATATTCCACAATGGTATGTCCGTTGTTGTGTGGGCCAATTTGATCAAAAAGTGTTGAGTGCATTGGATGGAGTTCGAGGACAAAGCGAAAATCCAAATCGGGGAAGAATGGAGCTACGCTCGCTTCGCAATAAAATATTCTCCATTATGACCTCAAAGGCTAACGATTCTACCTACGACAGACATGCGATAGAGATACTTATCTAATATAAAAATATTTTGTTTTGGATATAATACTTGATAGTTGTAGGAATTGAATATAAATGACAAGACAAAACCGAAAGTACTTTCGATTGTACAGTCTGTATTTAAGGCTTGTACAGACAGTATAGTTTGCTTTAAGACTTTCAAGGACATGATTATGAGAACCGCCGCATGTAGGACATCGGTTACATCGACTAGTGTTAAACCTGTGGCAGTTACGTGAACTAACTGTTAACAATGCTGTTATGACGTGTTTTATTTTAACTTATCCATAATGGCATATTATATATATTGAAGAATACTAATAGCATTATTATTATAATGTAATGTTTGTTTTGCCTGTTTATTAGTATATGAATGATAAGTATCAAATACTTCAAAACATTTTACATAAGTGACATAATTCTTAGCAAGCCGCATTTGTTTCACGGCAATTACATTTATGTAAGTATATCAAATTGAGTAATATTTTCTCTTATGGTCAATATTTAAGAGAACATCTTGTTCGTGACTCTATAAACGACCAGTGCTGGAAGCATAATACCACAAAACCACAAACACCGAAATATTTTAGGGTTTCTTTCTTTATACTGTGATAATACACAGTTGTCCTGAGATTAGTTTAGGGACACTACTATTTATGAGCCTAAATCCCAGCTGCCAGTGGTGGTACGGTAGGCCAAGTTGAAGGCCTTGTGGTGTTACAAGTTCTGATAACGGATAAAGTGTAGGTAAACATGTAGTCCTCTATGTTTCGTACACCTTCTTTTTTGTCTTACGAAGACACCCTGTCTTTTGGTAAGCTTTCATGTGGGAATTTGGAAATACTATATAAATACGGTATAACATCATATTCTTACAGGCATGGACGTTTATGGGTTTACTAAACTACGCTCGTGTAGCCCGTGTGCATTTTAGTACCGTCATATTCTTACAGGACTGGAGGTTTTCCGGTTTACTAAACTATGCTCTTGTAGCCCGTGTGCATTTTAGTTAACCCATAAACGCCACAAACGGCACTAATACATAAAAATGCAACGTAGGTATCTGATGTACCTAGGTCTACGTATATCTTATTATAAAATTGTAAAAATAGACGGCATATTAAAGATATTTATTGGAATTATGATTCCATGACCATAATTAATTTTTTTCTTGCCTGTTCGTTTGTATGTTTTGTTGATTCGTCGCCAACTGTCACTTCTACAGAAGAAATTCCATCACAATTTTGTAATCTGAATTAAAATTACTACTGTTAGAATAGATTTCTGGGTTCTCGAGAACATTTTGTGTGATTCCTATACCATTTAGTCACAATAATTTAGTTCGAACCGTTTTGCTAGAATACTCGACGAGTTTTTTAATCTTTTGAGACATTCTTTTTGTTTGGAATTCCCCATGTATCAAGCCATATACCGAGGAAGGCTATAGGTTATAATCTTCACGTTATAACCCAGGAGAGCGAAGCAGTACCCATACATGTAAAAAAATCGGGCAAACCTCATACATTATTGTAAAATTTATAAACAACGTAATCAAATGGGTACCACGGGAGTTCAAAGTACGTCACGGATAAAGCCTTAGGGCTCAACAAGTCCTACTAATATGATAAACGCGAAAGTTTGTAAGTATGGATGTTTGTTACTCTTTCACGCAAAATATACTGAATGGATTTTTATGAAACTTTACAATAATATAGCTTACACATCAGAATAACACATAGGCTACTTTTTATTCCGCGAACAAGTTCGTGTGGGAAACGGGAACGGGAAAACTTCAACACGCGTGCGGAGCCGCGTTCGTCAACTAGTAAGTCTACGAACTTACTTACTACTTAGAAGTAACTTAATAAGTCGAAGTACGTTGAAGCGCTCGTGGCCCCGCGGACGTAGTGTTCTGTAAACGATCACTGCGTTAAGAAACTTTCACTATGGCTGGTCCTCGGATGGGTGTCCACTTTGTGGCATTTATATTTGCGAGCGTTTCCGTGCTTCGGAAGACACGTTAAGCCGTTGGTCCCGGTTGCCAGTAAAATGGCAGTCGTTAAGCCTGGTTGAAGGCCTTATGGGCGGCTTGAAAAATGTCAACAGTAGGTAGCCACAACCTGCGTCTGTCTATTTCAACACGGCAATGGGCTCACCGCGCTATTACGTGGGACAGGAATCCACACGGTGAAAAGTGGGCATATAATATGCCTCTGACACCCCTTCGGGGATAAGGCGTGATAGATATTTATTTATTTTATTTAACTTAATAAGTCTAAGAATTAGCAAATAACTTCAAGTATCAGATACTCATCTGTTCCAGTAAGTAGTTTCAAAATATACTAATTTGTATTTGTAGAGCTATTAAGTATATCCGTCTAGAGACAATTACCTACTTTTTTATTGGGAATCCCAAATACGCAAATGAATGTTCTGGTAAGGTGGTAATTATGAAATTGAACGTGTCCTTGTATAAAGTAGTTGCCAAGTGTGTATAGATCTGTGAATGTGGGGCTCCGTAGCTGCTAATTTGTTCGTAATAATTAATTAAATATTTTTTTTACCTAATATGTATTTTGTCTGAGTTGGATGACGTATTTGTTATGTATAACTAACGTAAAACTATATCGATAAGATCGTTTTTTTGATAGTTGTCCTATTCTGCATTTTTTTTATACATGCTCATAAAAGAGTAATCGGTGGAAGTGTAAATATTTTGGCATAACTAAGTGTGCTATATATAAATACAATACAATATAGTATACATAAGGAAGCCATAGTGAACAATTAAACTACACTACAAAGTAAATACTTAGGTCACCATCGTTTAAAAACCTCAAACGATACTTAAAAATAGTAGCTTGCGAGTTCTCAGTAATTTAACCTAAGTATTGCGTATAGTTAGGTTAAATTACTGAGACTATACATGAATTAATATACAGCATACTCAGTAAACAATAATATACAGTAATTTAACCTAAGTCTGCGACGGGCGCTGCAAACTTGTCTTCGCCTAAGACTACGGGCCTTCGTGACCGGGGGCCTAAGTACGGCCGGCGTGCTGCTTACCGTTCTTACAGAAGCAGGCCATGGTAGGTGGTGTGGCTTGAGGGTTACACGCACGCTCCTTCACCCCCTCAAAGAAGTGGTATGACACCGAAACCCCCAAAGAAGCGAGATAACAATCGAACACCCCAAAGGGGCAAGATAACACCCGAACATCCTTGAACGAGCTTGCGGTAGCGGACAAAGTCTGTCGGGAGCCCTGGGGCAATCCGTCTAAAGGCTTACCCCGGACTCCTGACCTTAGGCAGGTAGAAGGGCACCGTGATGTTTTAGTCGGTTCTAGTCCGGCATAGCATCCATGAGGATTACCACACAAAAAAAAGCTATTATGTACCTATGTTACAAAAAAGTGCATTTAGATTCTGTGGTTTTATATACGTTATTACTCAATATTTAAATCATGTTGTGCAGTTACACTCTCACCTGTAATATTACACAAATCACGAAAATTTACCTCATATAATAGTTTATGCTTTGCCATGTATGCGGTGTAGGCATCGTTTATATTTCCTAGTTTTATTTTATTTATGTAAGTACTGTTATCAATCGTCAAACAATAATTATAATAATCAAAATAAGAGAATCAATCAATCAATCCCGCTCAAAATCGTTCCTGGTGCAAAGGTTGCCTATAACTATTGAACGTGGAAACGCGGCTAGTATTATGGGCACCTTGGACCGGGAGCGGTCAGGGGCGGGTACTGTAACAAAATGTAAATATTTAATTTGACATGTAAATATTTATTGAATTGACATTTTGATTATATCGTAAATAAAGTCTACTGATATTTGTAAACATGATTACTTTGATATTTAAATAAGAGAAATATTAATTTTAATATTACTTAGGCACTAATGAATAAAGAACTGTGGCAGTGGGTTCTAGTCGTGGGCGAGTAGTCTAGTCTGATAAGATTTTGATAGGTACTCAAAATTATCAGAGACAGCAAAACTATCACCTAACTTATTTTAAAAGGATCGTTCGTGTCCGTTCTTTGTACCTGCACTGTAAACATATTTATTTGTACGTACTATATTTCTATGTGTTACTATTTATAATTGTACTTATATACCTATATATACCAATAGATGCCCGCATCTCTTCCCGAGTCTTTTCCACACAGGAACTTATTCCCGGGACAAAAAGTA
Source organism: Thumatha senex (assembly GCA_948477245.1). Lineage (NCBI taxonomy): Eukaryota > Metazoa > Arthropoda > Insecta > Lepidoptera > Erebidae > Thumatha > Thumatha senex. The sequence goes on from OX419726.1 coordinate 25,733,428, forward strand.
CCGTATGTCTGTCTAGGAGTCTAGACTATCACTGTAACAATTTTCATTGAAAGCGCGATATACGGACAGAGAGAGTTACTTTCGCATTTATAGTATTACTAACTAACTAACTATCTTTACGCTGACTTCGCAATCTACGCATATTTCTTTCCCTTTACTTTTGCACATTTGGGTTTCTACTTAGTAGAAACTTATTATTAATGTTATTTTTTATTTAATACTTTTGACCATGCACAAATAAACCTAAGAAAAAGATTTTTGTGTACAACATAACAGTTGTTCCAGTTTTATATACAAAATCTTATAATACGAGTATGTATGTTAAAATGTCAACTTCTTGTATTATGTAAAAATTGCATTAGGTGTATCTAACATACATATTGCATAGTAGGTGTAATTTAGTACTAGACACCGTTTGCCGTCGCAATTTGACATAAATTCAATTCACATTTGAAATTTTAATTGATATCAAGTCTTTTTCAATCTAGGTAGTGTTATGTACCTACCGAATTTTAATTATTCTTCGTCAGCGCAATTTTATCTATCTATACTCTATACTAATATTTAAAGCTGAAGAGTTTGGTTGTTTTTTTGGTTGAACACGATAATCGCAGGAACTACTGGGTTAAATAAAAAATCTCATCTATCGAGGAAGGCTTTAGGCTATATATCATCACGCTACTACCCTGGAGAGAATGCAGGCGGAATTTTTATATATTTTTGTAAAAGTAATATACAACTTAAGTCCGAGACTACCAGGAATTTAATTGGTCGTGCTAATTGTGTCTAGCACATAAGACCTTTTAGCCTTTTTGTTACCACCTCACTAAAAAGGGGGTTCAAAATTTCTTCCAAATTTTACATCTAAAATAGACACATTTTTATTTTATTAATTTTCTTCGGCCCTTTAGACCCACTCCAGTTTCGTGCTTCGGAAGGCACGTTAAGTCGTTGGTCCCGGTAGCTAGTAAAATGGCAGTCGTTAAGCCAAGTTGAAGGCCATATGGGCGGCTTAAAAAGTTTCAACAGCGGGTCGCCACAGCCTGCGCCTGTCCATTTCAACACGGCAATGGGCTCACCACCTGTTACGTGGGACAAAACTATGGGCATACGGTGAAATGTGGGCGTTTATTATGCCTCTGCCTACCCCTTCGGGGATAAAGGCGTGACAATATGTATGTATGTATGTAATAAACAACTGTATTAAATGCGTGCGACGAGGGTTCCAAGTATATTACGAGCGAAGCCGTGGGGGTCAGCTAGTATTCTATAAAATGGGGTAAAGTGTTTTAGATTTATTATTAATTAGGTGACCCCCTCCCGGCTTCCCTCGTGTCATACTTCGAACTCCCGTCGCACTGATTTAATCTCGTCGCTTGTAAATTCATAGAATCAATATTGCATAAAAATTTGCCCTATTTGTCGACATTTATGGCTACTGCTCCGGTCTCCAGGGTAGTAGCGTAATGATATATAGCCTATATAGCCTTCCTCGATAAATGGGATATAAAACACACAAAGTAGTTCCTGAGATTAGCGCGTTTAACCAAACAAACAAACAAACTCTTCAACTTTATAATATTAGTAAAGATTAGTATAAATTCTAAATATGATTCAGTGGTAGTGCATGCGACAATTGTTGCTGAAAACTTGAGATCAAACGTTTGACTGATCTGCAAATTTTATTTTTGAAGTTTGATCGTCGCATTTTGTATTTATAGTTTGTATAAGAATTATATATAATAAGTAATATATAATAAGTTTAGACAATAAAAGAGTAATAAACTGCATTAAGAATTATATTATCTGTGTTTGTATGTATTTAGAAAAAGCTAGAATATTGTATATCAATATTTTATCTTACACGTATCAATCTAAATCTACGACTTTTAATCAGCTTTTTATTACACAAAACCTATTAGAACTACCTGCCCAAGGCTTTCTTCATTCACTATGTCCTACATACAGACTAAAGGGAATGCTTGTCAACTACAAGAGTTTCTCAAACCCGTGGTTAAATGACAGGAAATGTGTACGGTTGGATACACTTTAAAATTACTTGCGAGAATGTTATGCAAGCATGCAATATGCACGTATCTACCTAGAATGCTAAGTTACTAACCTTAATAGTTCCTGAGTATTAATCTTGATTGAATATTACATGACTTATGTGATAAAAAATCTATACTAATACATATTATATAGATGAAGAGTTTGTTTGTTTGTTTGGTTGAACGCGCTTATCTCAGGAACTACTGGTCGGATTTGAAAACTTCTTTTTGTGTTAGATAGCCCATTTATCGAGGAAGGCTATAAGCTATATAACATTACGCTGCTATACTGGGAAGCAGAGCAGTAGCCATAAATTTCAACAAATCGGGCAAATTTTTATGCATCATTGTAAAATTTATAAGCGACGGGATTAAATAGGTGCGACGAAAGTTCGAAATATTCCACGGGCGAAGCTGTGGGGGTCATCTAGTATCTTTATAACTAAACACTTGTTATTGACATTTATTTTATTTTATCTTTGACTAGAGGACAAATAAAGAAATTTGATTGGCTCACAAAATAATTTGCTTCCCGTGGGATAAACTATTTTATGAAAGAAGTAATACTACAACTATACATAAAGAACATAAAATAAATAAACATTGTGGGACACTGTTTACATAGTGCCATCTTGACCAATCTACTATGGGATATAAAATGCCAATTAAGCTAGAACTACGAATTGTATAGGCGCCCATACAACGTAAAGATCTATATTATTTGGTAAGCTTATATATGTATGGGGTCTTTTCATCTCATTTTTTTTGATGATTTTCTTTTATTTGTGCTTTGACAATTCTAGGTCCCCATACATACATAGTAAATACCAATTAACATAGATCTTTGAGTTGTATGGGCACTTATACAATTTGGAGGTCCAGCTTAATTGCCATGAAATAACTTTTGGTTCCACCACTATCAGACTGACTGACGGTCAAATCTGTTATGTATTGGTAAAGAACTATTAGTGTTATGAATATCAGTCGGTATAAAATTCCTGTTGAAAATTAACCTCCCTAGTTCATATTGTGTTAATGTTGATCAGTATAATTATATTATATGCTTATATTACTAAATAGTAAAGTTCCCTTAGCAAATAGCAAGCAAATGCAATATAAAAAAATACTTAAAAAGTGTTTAATTTATTATGTAATAGCAGTAGTCTCTTCAAGTATTGCAGAGTTGAAAATCAACTCATTTTATGGAAATATTTACTTCTTCTTAAATAGGCTTCCAAAACAAAATCCTTTTCCTTATTTGGAAGTCTATTTTGATCCAATAGAAATGTTTTGTCAATCCATTAACAATTTCAACCTTTATTTGCAGCTGACTACTTCCCTTCATGCAAGAGGAGCGACCCTCAATTGGAGAAATGTGTCATCGACTCTATAAATTTGATGAAACCGCAGCTAACCGCAGGGATCCCTGAAGTGGACATACCCGCGATAGACCCTTTCCATGTGCCCACTTTAAAACTGGACAGGACGAACCCTAATTTGAGGTTAAAGGCAACCATCAAACACGCCATAGCATATGGCGCGAGCAACTTTGAGATTGAGAAGTTCAAGTAAGTTTATCATACTAACTAATATTATAAACGCGAAAGTTTGTAAGTTTGGATGGATGTTTGTTACTCATTTACGCAGAATCTACTGAATGGATTTTGATGAAACTTTACAATAATAAAGCTTACACATTAGAATAACATATAGGCTATTTTTTGTCCCGGGAACAGGTTTCTGTGGGAAACGGGAAAACTATATCACGCGTGTGGAGCCGTCAACTAGTGTGATTTTATCTACGAGTATATTTGGCATACATTATAGGTTATTCTGAGGTAACAAGAAGTCTATAGTCGCCGGTGAAGCGTAGTACAATTGGTTTCTAGACTGTATTTTACCAATCCTAAGACGACAAGCTTTCTAAAGAGCTTAACTCAATCCCAGCCTGTATTTTTCAATACCGAACAACGCGTGCTGGGCACAGGCACAGGTACTATTCTCATAGAGTGTAGAGAATTTTCGCAAAAATGGGTCAAAAGCTCGTTTCGTTGTCCAACCATAGAAACCACCTCCCACCTCTTGCAACCCCGTGATCTTAAAGCAGAGCGTGAAAAGACATATCGTTGGGCCGTCAACCCGAGGGTCGCTATCAATAGTAATGTGGACTTTGAGAGTGTAGTGGGGTAGATGTAACCTTAGCTTTCTAGTGCGTTTTGCTGATGCCCTTTGCGGTACCTACTATTTAAATAGCAACTCTGTTAAACTGGCCCATCAACCCACAGATCAAAGGCTGTGTGTTGATAGATCAGTTTGCCGGTTTGTCGATGAACGAATATGTAGTTTCGGTAGTTATTACGACGCGTCGTAGTCAGTTTATAAAAACTACCTACCTTGAAGGTATATATTGAGGGCGAAGTCACGGCAACTAGCTTAGTTTACTGAAAAGGTTCTATGGAACTGAAACACACAATTCTTGCCACTCTGGTCTATTTGCCGGGCAAATCTAGCTAAATGTAGAATCAATACATTATATTGAAGTTCATAAATATTCCTATGTGACCTACATGAATGACAATATTTTAATTTGATTTGATCGATTTCTGCGCCTAAATCACAAACGGTACAGCGATTTAAACACGATCTGCAATATCCTCGAACGTAGGCAAAAACTGGTAGCGGCAACTTGCTTAGTTTACTGAAAAGTTTCTATGGAACTGAAAAACACAATTCTGGCCACTCTGGTCTATTTGCCGGGCAAATCTAGCTAAATGTAGAACCAATACATTATATTGAAGTTCATAAATATTCCTATGTGACCTACATGAATGACAATATTTTAATTTGATTTGATCGATTTCTGCGCCTAAATCACTAACGGTACAGCGATTTAAAAACGATCTGCAATATCCTCGAACGTAGGCAAAAACTGGTAGCGCAGAGAGATCTTACAAAACACACTTATGCGGTTAAAAATGCTTACCTACTTGCACAATATTATCATTACTTAATGGCGTCCTGCTTATATCTCGGTGAAAATGTTATAATAGAGAGAGGTATGATGTCAGAGGATGTTAGGTTACAAGTAGGGCGTTGCGTTCACCCCAATGTGTTATCAACTGTGTATGTGTGAAAAAGTAGTAACAATTTAAATATAGTAACTATTTAATTCAACATAATATTACAACATATAAAAAGATATACATATATTACTATATACATACTTATAGTCACGAATATATCCATGAAGAGGTAGGCAGAGCAGACTATACGCCCACATTTTCACCCTATGGCTTTGTGTACCACAACACAAGCGAGTAGTTTATACCACATTAAAAAAAAAAATTGCGAACGATTTACGTGAAATTTGACACGGGTAAAATTTATATGGAGAAGAAGTAACTGTTCGCGATGAATACGAGTAAAAGCATTTAAATTGATGTGGTTGAAAATATAGGCGTATGATTGTTTACACACTAAGTTTAGTCGACTGTTCTCACATAAATTCAAAGGAACTATGTAAGTGTAATTTTAATGAACACAACACTGGTTTTGTTTTTTATTTTGTAAAAATTCATTACTGTATAATTGGTCAAATATCATGTAAATCAAACTAATGTAATTACTGGCGATTAGAAAAGAGTGGCCATGAGTTTTATTGCCAGGTTCTTCCTCTGGCTCTACCTATTGCTTTGCGAATTTGATAGTAAATGTAAATGTAGAAGCAGTAATCTCGACGTTTATAAGCGTTACTTTGCGACCTGATTAAAAAAATTCATTTCATTTCATTTCATTTCATTGGTAAACTGTATGACTCGATACAATTAAAGAGTAATTTTTAGCAGATCGATTTGCAGTGTTGACATTTTAAGACATATATATTTAACATTTCCAGGTTAAATCTAAACAACAAATATACAGCTGACATCAAATTGAAACTGCCCAAGTTGTCGGTGACGACCGACTATGACGTACGAGGCTCCAAGATCCTGGCCCTGGACATCAGCGGCAGGGGCAAACTTGTTGGAAACTTCTGTAAGTCATTTTGCATTTTATCTTTTATTATACGCTTTTACATACATATATAAATATAGCCTTATAATAACCTTGGCTGACCGAATACGTAATGAAGTGATATGCAGTAGCCATACTGCATATCACTTCATTATGATGGTTTGAATGAAGTGTCAGCGTTAAGCTGGAAAAGAGCGTTCTCTGTTGATTTGGACACGTCCAACGAATGACTGAGGAATGATTGACGAAGAATATATTTTGTGCGAAAGTAGAGGGTAGAAGGAGTCAAGCTTTCAAACTTGTAATTTTTAGTCGATTTGTGTCTGTGTGACGTCTGTGGGGATTTCCACGCGTGAAATAGGACGAAAATCAATTTGAAACAACACTAATAGTAGCTTTGTATTCGCTTTTTATATAACACTGTAATATAAAAAGATATATAAAAACTGTAAAAAATTGTGTGCGTCAATGTAAGCATGACCACAAGATACAAACAATTTGTGCAATTCAGCTATTCTTGGCGGTTGGTGAATTTCCCATTCAAGTTTTTTGCGACGGCGGAGATGAAAATCGGGGCATGATAAGCCAATCGTAACATAGTTTTTTTACGTCTTTAAACTGATCTACAAGCTACAAAAAGTCCCTGACGTGTAATCAAAAAGGATAGATCGCCTTCATCCAATCCATCGGCTTCACGATCCATGCATACTTCTTTTGCTTCCTGCAGATTCATAAATTGCTTCATACACGCATGTCTGTGACTTTTGACCTTTTTGTTTTTAGTAATTAATCCAGATTAAAAATCATCTATCATTATACTTTACTCTAATGACTTACTGGTGTAGTAGTGTATGCGACTGCCGCACTGAAATCTCGGGTTCGATGCCCGGGTCGGATTAATTTTATTTATTTGATTATCAAATGTTTTTTACGGAGTTTGGGTGTTTCCTATGTATAATATGTATGTATTAAGAAATTTATAAGTATCTTTATCAATTGTGTATTTCCCATTTATTCTATTGAAAAGTTATATTTGGGGTTGCGTTTTTTAGAGGACGTAATTTTATTTTTTTGATGTGTAGGGGGGTCAGTGTAAAGCTAAAACCAAGTTTGTGGGGTCGCCACCCTTGTCCCACGGCCGCTATCTTGAAAATAGGGATTGAAATGGATTTTACGATATATCTCTTAAACTATTTATCTGATAAAAAAAATAACTTAAATTCTCTACAACTTTGGTCCGGTAACTTTTTGTCGTAGAACTATAAATAAAAAAGTTATAAGCGAAAATGTACAGAAATTCGAGAAAAAATGTATATTTTTCCATATAACTTTTTTTTCATACATACATACATATTGTTACGTATTTATCCCCGAAGGGGTAGGCAGAGGCATCTCTCAACGTCGATAAATAAGTTTCACCTCAAAATGTTCCACACATGTTCGTATTATACGAGGAAACAGCGTTTGAGTCTATGATTATAGTATAGTGACGAGATGTCAGATGACATGAACATATGTCACGCCATGCCTTTTTATTAATGTTGCATTAAAGGTCGACATGTAGGTAGTACTCAATTATGCAAGTATAAACTCGTTTCAGTTTTACCGTGCATCATTACGGATTACCGATGTTAGACGGTAATACTGTTAAAGGTCATAAAACTCTGATATGTAAGATATATTTCCCGATGAAATTAGAATACTGTCAATAAATATGTTTAAGACAACAGTCAAGGCCAAATTGTGTAACAAGGCATATTATAAAATTTCAGACTATATAAATGATAAAAATGCATGGGAGTAAGTCGCTCTAAGTCAACACACATAAATATACAAATATAATTAATAATAATAATAAAGAAACATTATAAATATAATGTACATTTGTTCAACATAAGTGATCTGAAACGTCAGGTTAACTAATATAATTATATGTAATTTGAGTTTGTTATTGTGTGAGCACCGTCCACATAGCTTTTTATAAATTTTGAAATTGACATGATGGTTGCTGTGCAGTTTGAGTATGTCATGCTCGCCTAAGTGTCCTGGCAGTGGTGGTGCATGTATCGGGTCGCCTTATTCTCTATAATACGGTTGAGTAGGGCGATGGCTGATATATGCGTCATACCCGTGAACGGGTGCCGTCTGTTAGGACTGGTCAGCTCATAGCAATTATAGCAATTATTACAAATAAAACTATTTATATTTAAGGCAAATTAAGTTTAGTCGACTGTTCTCACGTAACTCCAAAGGAGCAATGTAAGTTTAATATTGTAAGCCATACCTGCATTTTAAAATAGCAGCCATTTAGTTTCTTGCCGGAGTCTTCCTCATAAGGGTGGGCTACCTTTAAAACTGGCAACTAGAAACGCTCTCATTTTGATTTGATTTGGTTTCTTTTGTAAAGACTCATTACTATATAATTTGTTCAAATATCATGTAAATAAAACTAATGTAATTACTGGCAGTTAGAAAAGAGTGGCCATGAGTTTTATTGCCAGGTTCTTCCTCAGGCTCTACCTATTGCGTTGCGAATCTGGCAGTAAATGTAAATGTAGAAGCAATAATCTTGACGTTTATAAGTGTTACTTTGTGACCTACATGAATAAAGATTTTTCACTTTCACTATATTATTGTAAAGTTTCATCAAAATCAATTCAGTAGTTTTAGCGTAAATGAGTAACAAACCTACACCCATGCATTATTACAAACTTTCACGTTTATAATATTAGTAGGATCATTGAGTACTATAGTTATAAATACATCACAAAATATATGAATTTATATAAGTGGTTACGCTGCACAATTTTGACAAGTACTGTTGTACAGTACTTGTCAAAATTGTGCAGCGTAACCCTGGCCGACCGAATACGTAACGAAGTGATACGCAATACGGCAGGTTTCAAAGAAAGTGTAAAAGCTAAAAAAAAAAGCTAAAAAATAAAAAAAAGCTGGAAAATGGCGTTTTCCGTTGGTTTGGACACATCTAACGGCTTACATATGAAGATCACGTGAACAGATTGTTCAAAAACGGAAAAGTCAATAGTGGATACCCAGACGTGCTTGTATGAAGCGATTAATGAATCTGCAGGAAGTGAAAGAAGTATGCATGGATCGCGAAGCCTGACTACCCCGTCAGGGATATAGCGTGAAGATAGTTAGTTAGTTACAACAATACTTCCTTTTTTTACATATGCCTAAGTGGTTACATTGATAAATTTCCATACAAATGCGAGTCTAACTCGCACACGAAGGGTTCTGTATCATTTTATAAAAACAGTTGTTTTATTTGTATTTAATTTTATTTATTTAGCCATCACGGCTTATCCCCGAAGGCGTGGCAGAGGCATATTATATGCACACATTTTATTGTGTATTCCTGTAATAGGTGGTGAGCCTATTACTGTGTTGAAAAAGCCAGACGCAGGTTGTGGCTACCTGCTGTTGAAAATTTTCAAGCCGCCCATAAGGCCTTCAACTTGACTTAATGATTGCCATGTTACTGGCAACCGGGACGAACGGCTTAACATGCCTTTCGAAGCAAGGAAACGTTCGCAAATGTAAATGCCATAAAATGGTCACCCATCCACGGATGGTCACGACCAGCCACAGCGTAAGTTGCAAAACGCAGTGATCGTTTACAGAACACTGAGTCCGCGGGACTCTTGAACGCGGGATTTCGGATAAATAACATTGTAATTTTTATTTAGTATTCTTTTTGTATTAGAATATCTTACCAACATTCGAAAATTTTACATTCACAGCTGGAATTTCTGTGCACGCCAAGGCCGTCGCGAAACCTGAAATTAGAGATGGCGTAGAGTTTCTCCAGATTGACAAAGTAGTATCTAAAGTGAGGATCAGCAATGCTAGAATAGACGTCGATGACAGTCAGAGACCAGCAGCAGGTAATATTGATCAGACTAACTGTGTTTCATTCATTTTCAGGGTAGATTTTTTTAATTTACCACTACAGATGAACTGGTTTAAATGGGTATTCTTTATTTAAATTTGTTTATTTTTTTCTATTTCTTCAGTACCGTATTTTTTTTAAGCCACATATAATACGAATACCGTTGTATATACTCTTAATTTTTCCTTTATAGACTAGAATGACATTTGGAGTGTTGCCGTTTTATCGCAATAAAAATATAGTGTCGTGGCCAAAAATATTAAGTGTTTAGTTGATTAGTTTGAAATTTTATCTATGCAAATTCATGGAGTTTGAACGAGAAATTTTAGAATTTTAATAATTTAATTCATGCAGTTTTATTCCGATGTTGCGTATTTATGTGTTTAGATACGTGACTTCGTTCATGTGGAATGTTTCTCACCAAAACTCCTTCCTTACTGCTTACTTGAGGCGCTTCCAAGCGCAGATCCAACCCTCAAAAAAAGTGGTGGGCACAGCCACATTCCTACAATAGTCTAGTCAACAAAGTGCTTTTTAGTTTCAACTTTTAGTTTTTTTATTAGTTTTTTTATTTTTTATACCACTGTCTTATCCGACGCTCAAAGCAACCTGACGTTCTTATTTTCTTGGAGGCAAAATACTCGGTGTAGTATTTTGCATGTTTTACATAAAACAACAAACATATAACCAAACAGCGACACTCAAACAACAATGGTATGAATAGGTATACGGATAACGATCGGGCGCGAAGAAGACATGGCTAACGCCATGGTCTCTAACGAAAGAATATTCTCGTCCAAGAGCAAAAAAAATTGTTAAGAAATATTTATAGTATTAATAGAATAGTATTTATTAAACCTTTCCTATTAGTTGAGTGATTCGATTCATAAACTAAATCGACTAAGTAAGGCACTATGGTTGCAAACTTGCAACATTTAAAAAAATTAATGACATACCGAAATGTCATTCTAGTATATAAAGGAAAAAATCAAGGTATAAAAAGCAGTAATACTTAGTATTATTCTATAATATTACTTAAAGTCGGTACTTAAACAGAAAGATAATATCTAGCTATAATTTACTGCAGTTTTAGGTGCAAAGCACCGAATTCTAATTTACAAGTCCATTAAAGCGTACGCATGAAACTATCGCCGCACTGGTGCGTAGGTATAAAGTAGGCAATAATGAAGTCTTTTTTTCTTTTAAACAGTTTCATCAGCAGTGGCATTCTTTAATGGAAGTCCGCAAGTGATTCTTGAAATCCTGAATCCCCTCATCGACGAGACGGCTGCTGCAGTGATCAAGAACATCGGTAACAAAATATTAAAGAAGATCCCCATCAATGAGGTGCTAACACAAAAGAAGTAGAAAACTATTTATAAGATTTTTAAATGTAGAATTTGACAAAGAGTCAAAGGTGTCTGTATTTGTAAACTCATTTAAAGTAAATTTAATAGTATACTCACTATCCACCTTGTCTTTGGCGGAATCGTCGGTAAACGGCCATTAAAATAAAAACTGTGTGTGTAGTTTCGTAATATTGTCATCAAGAAATAAGATTTTTTTTTTATACCACTGAGGTGTGAATCAAAAGTACTCCCGTACCTACCTTACGTATGCAACGCTATGGGTACTACTCGTAAATTTGCGCTGCCAACCCTCAAAGTATTAAAACAACAATCTTCACCATGAAGCTGTTTATTATAATACCAAGATTACACCAATAACCTTACGCTCTGAAAATAATAATAATCGTCTATAGTACATAGTACTACACAGTAATAATCTACAGTACCATTGTTAAAATGTTGTACTCGCCTGTACCACTGGATGTTAATTTTTAAGTGGTACAGGTAACTACTAAAGTTCTGTACCACTGTACCACTTAAAAGTATCAAATGAGTGTAAAAATATGGGAAAGTCATGTTTACTTCATACTCAAACGTTACTCCGTATAGAGCTGAGAGTTATTTCTCTAGGTAATTTCACAAGGTAATTTAATATGCATATGGCTGTAGCCCACAACGTGACTAATTCTGAAGTCATTGAATATTCTTGTAAGTAAATTGCAAAAGGTTTTAACTTTGTTGTGTATTGGCAATCGTTAAACCACCAATCATATTGAAATTCATTTTCTTTTCTAAAAAGTTTATTTTGTGTTCTATCATAATAATTATGATAAACTAATATTAAGCATAGTTTAGGTTATAATTATTTATAAGCATTGTATTATTATATTTACAAACTTCGTAGTAAGTTCGAATTGATTTATAAAACTGTGATGTTTATTCTTAATGCAATAATTATTTTACCTAGTTTAGCAGCGATGCATAACATTTTGTGTGTACACTTCGTAAACAGGCTAGGCCTTTATAAATCCAATAGAAAGGATTTAATAAGAACTGAGAAGCATTATATATGGTAATAAAAGCAGAATAGACTGAGACTGCTATACAGTACTGAATATATTGGACACATACAGGATGTTTCGTTATATTCAGCTGTACAAATCATGAGTAACGGTATCGTTACTCATAAGTGGTACAGCTGAATACAATGAAAATTTAAATCAATGCATGGAAAAGACAAAAGAGAATGTATGGAAAAAAACACTTACTACCGCTCAATAGTAACAGCATACGGTTGGGAGTATATTTTCTGATGTTGTAGGAGTTCCTAAACGTAATTATACACTGGGTCATTTTGTTTTAGGTTCTGTGTCCTATTGATATAAATTATCAGTTCGACCTCTTTAGGATAGTCTAAATTTGTATCTTTGAAAATAAGATATCACAAACCGTTAAAATAAATTTTGTGAATCTCAATAACAAATTTGATAATCTAATGGCCCTTCGGAAATGCAACATTGAATGAAATTGGGCTTGATTTGGCTTATTACGAGGTCAGAAGTAAATAATTATGGTACCTGTTTATATTGATAAAGGCTGTCAGTAGTGTAAGATTGAATGAATTAAATGAAATTGAAGGTAAATCATTGAAATGAGTATTATTTTATCACTGATAATTTTGTCTACCCTTTTTTACATCTACACTACCCTTTTTAGATAAGACACCCTCTTCGTCCCACTAGAGCTAATGATAAGATGCCTATGTCTGCCTCGAGCTAACTAAAACCACGCAGACCTCCATTATGGTTTTGGAAAACTTCGCAAGGAAATTCCTGGCACGCGCCAGCCTTGGACGTCATCACTTGTGCGTTTTTTGAGGTCTATTCTCAAATATACCCAATAGGTAAACTCAGGAACTCATCGGATCGCTGTCACAAACTTCTGTCTGCTAGTCCTCAAGCTCACGCTCATGTAGCACAGAGATCGTTCTAAGATCTCTATCGCTTTGGTGCGTCTTCTGCGACCTTCGAAATACTCCTATTTCTCTCCTGTTCATAAACCAAGGACTTTACAAAACTTGACCATCAACTACAAGAAGCCCTCAAATGGAATCATTAACCTATGTGTTGGCAGTAGCACTGCGTTATGAATCGAATAGTGAAGAATTTGTTTGGTTCAATGATCACTAATCTCAGGAACTACTGGTTCCTGTTATGTTAAAAGTTATGTTTGTGTTGGATAGTCCATTTAGCGAGGAAGGCATAAGCTATATGAATGCAAATCTGTAAAAATAAAATTAACTAGAATAAATTATCTTTAAAAGTGTTTCGCAATATTTATATATTTATTTTATTTATGTATTTAGGTCACTTAGTAACACCTAAGAACGTTATTATGAATGATTCTAAATTTACATTTACTGCCAGATTCACAAAGCAACAGATAAAGCCTGTGAGTAAGATTCTGGCAAGAAATCTCACGACAACTTTTTTCAAATCGCTAAATATTTACGAATTGTAATAAATTACAGTGATTATAAGTTAAAATACTAAAATAGTAAATATAAACATTAAAAAGTCAGAAAACAATTCATACATCTTTGTAAAACTAATAAAATATGCGGGGTTCGGGGCATTGAAGTATTTTCTATGCCCCGAACCCCGCTCGCGAACGCGTTCAGTTTAATTCGTAAAAACATTCGCAGTGATCGCATCTCCACGACATTCAACTAACTTTAATGCATCTTTTGACATACACAGGTTTCGCTACCGAAAAGCAACGTTGGCACTAGCACTGCGTTATGAATCGCGAGTCGTGCTTTTTTACGGTGTTTTGTCGCTTTACTAATTGGGATAAAGCACCGTTAACATATCTGCTCTTCTAAATAAAACGACTAGGAGTGGCTCGTCTGATCAATTATATAATATTATTGTAAATTGTTACATGGCTGGTATGGTCACGTCTTGCGGCAACCGCCGGGCTACGTGGGAAACAAAAGTCTGGCTATGTCGGCCCCGCCGGGTCTGAGTAAGAGGGGAAGACCCAAGAAGTGCTGTCTTGACGTCGTAAGGTGCGTGCCAATGGTCTCACTACAGGGGATGCTGACGACCGTGCGAAGTGGAGGAGAAAATGTAGGAAAGCGGACCCCGGGCGTCGCGAGACGCAACTGGGACAGACGCTCGGATGATGATGATTGTAAATTGTTACAGATTGACGACCTCGTCAATCTATATTCAGTTTTCAGTGCATCACAATAAAGTATTTACTAAGTAAAATATGTGACCATTTATGGAGAGGGTCACACACTTGACAACTTTTCCTCATACGACTTTAAGTCAAGGATTTAATGCCCAGTATATGCCCGTTTCCGTAATATTCTTGTTACGCAAATACGGAATATTATTAAAATAAAGTTATTTATAATGCAGCGGTAACAATACAACTTTCAAAGTCTAGACAAGTTTTTGTTTATTGTTCTGTTCCAGCCTGTCTTTGAGAACTTGCAGCGTACTACTTCCTGAACTTTAATGTAGTTGAAGGCTTGCATCTTATACGTAAATATACATACATAAAGACATGCCCTTTTCCCGAAGGGGTAAGGCAGAGAGACACACTATGCACTCATATTACACCAGTGGGCCGAGTCTACTATTTCCTAACAGAAAGCCGTTCTAGTTCTATTCTATTGCGATTAGTCCAAAACTAGGTAGTCTACTAAAACTATTATATATTTCACAATCACACTTCACAAGCTGCAGAATAGAGATAAAATAGCTGTTTTTAGGTATCAAAATATAAATATACATACATACATATTGTCACACCTTTATCCCCGAAGGGGTAGGCAGAGGCATAATAAACGCCCACATTTCAACGTATGCACTTTTGTCCCACGTAATAGGTGGTGAGCCCATTGCCGTGTTGAAATGGACAGGCACAGGCTGTGGCGACCTGCTGTTGAAATTTTTTAAGCCACCCATAACGCCTTCAACTTGGCTTAACGACTGCCATTCCACTGGCAACCGGGACCAACGGCTTAACGTGCCCTCCGAAGCACGGAAATGGGATGGGTCTAAAGGGCCGAATAAATTTAAATAAAAGTGTTTATTTTTTAGAAGTTAAATATGGGAAAACTTTTGAACCTTTTAGTGAGGTGGTAACCAAAAGGCTAAAAGGTCTTATGTGCTAGACACTAATTAGCACGACCAATTAAAGTCCTGGTAGTCTCGGACTGTATATAGACTACCAAAAATACAAATTAGGATTTACTCTTACAGGCGTTACACGTGTTAATAACATTCTATCGGTCGGCCGATAGAATTCTATTGGAGCGCAATTAAAAAAAAAAAATCTTTATTTTGCATAGACCATTTTAACGGCGCTTACAAAATGTCATACACTATTTATAATATTTAAAGCGACCACCGGTTCGGAACGCGGCCCACCTGAGAAGAACCGGCAAGAAACTTAGGAAGGCTTTTTTTTTGATGGCCTATTTACAATTTAATATTATTTCACTTTGCCAGCAGATCATTTCCAGGCGTCCCTGTCCTGCAAATAGTCTGTAACGGAGTAAAAACCTTTTTCACAAAGCTTGTTTTTAATAAACTTTTTAAATTTATTTAATGGTAAATTTCTCAGGTCACAGGGAAGCTTGTTGTAAAAGCGTATAGAGTTACCCTCAAAAAAGAATCGCCAATCTTATGTGACTACATAAGATTGGCGATTCTTTGGTGAACTGAAAGATTATTTTTATTTCTAGTGTTTATATTATGTTTATCACAGAGTTTAGAAAACTGTGATAGATTTTTCTGGACATACATAAGATTGGCAAAAATGTATTGTGATGGTACGGTTAGAATATTTACTTCTTTGAATTTTTCTCGGAGAGAAACTCTGGGGCCCAAATTATAAATAGCGCGTACAGCCCGCTTTTGTAGAACAAAAATAATATTAAAATCTGCAGCACTCCCCCAAAGGAGAATACCGTAAGACATAATACTATGAAAATAGCTGAAGTAAACCATTGTAGCCGTATCCACATCTGTTAAAGTCCTGATCTTTTTTACAGCGTATGCAGCCGAACTTAATCTAGAGGCTGTCTTTTCTATGTGTGGGCCCCACTGCAAATTGGCATCAATAGTTATACCGAGGAACACAGTTGATTCTACAAACTCTAACACTTGTCCATTCAGTTGAACATTGGCCGCAACTTGTTTTACATTTGGTAGAGTAAATTTTATACATTTAGTTTTATTTTCATTAAGGCAAAGATAATTGAGCTGAACCAATGAACTACTCTTGCAATTGCATTGTTTACATCGTCATAGTTATCTAATTGCCTTTTAATTTTAAAAATTAATGAGGTGTCATCTGCAAACAAAACAATCCTATTCCTGTCCCCTACATAAAATGGTAAATCATTAATATAAATGAGGAACAAGAATGGCCCAAGTATCGAGCCTTGAGGCACACCCATTGTAACCATGGATCCTACAGAACGTGTACCATTAATATCGACCCTCTGTATTCTACTGTTCAAATATGAAGACAGAAGGTCGAGAGCTTAGCCTCTTATTCCATCATCATCATCATCCGAGCGTCTGTCCCAGTTGCGTCTCGCGACGCCCGGGGTCCGCTTTACCAGAAGCGGACTAAGGACAGAACCCTGGTGTACCCCGACGGGGATGGGGAATGGATTCGTGTCGCCAACAGCAGTCCGAACCATTGAATCGGAGTCACAGTACATGTCCCGGATAGTGTCAATATAGACCTCTTGAACCCCTTTGGACCGCAGTGCCCACCAGATCATCGCACGAGGAACACAGTCGAAGGCCTTCTGCATATCTAGACACAAACAGTGCAGAGGCGTGTTCTTCGACCTGTATTTCTCTGCGACAACCCTCAGGGCAAAAACAGGGTCCGTGGTCCCATGACCAGGGCGAAACCCATATTGACACTCCGAGAGAGTACACTCCTGCCGGATCCGAGAGTCTATAATCCTCTCAAAGATCTTCATGGTGTGGGACATCACCTTTATACCGCGGTAGCTCCCGCACTCCTGCACTGACCCCTTACCTTTGAAGACTGGAGTAATAATACTCAGTCTCCATTGGTTTGGGATCTGCCCGCTGAGGAGTATGCGGTTAAAAAAGTTTACTAAGATGCCCACACCGCGAGGACCCATCGCCTTCCAGGCTTCGATGGGGACTCCATCGGGTCCGACAGCTTTCCGATTCTTCATGCGCCGAAGCGCAGTCAGGACTTCTCCAGGCGTTACCGGTGGCACTAGCCCCTGATTCGGAGGGAGGTCCGGAGGCTGCACCTCTTTATGCTGTTTATTAAACAGCTCGTGGAAGTACGAGCGCCATCTCTCCTTTACCGCGAGGTCTTCGCTAAACAGGTTGCCCTCAGGGTCTTTTACACAGCGACACTTGGATATATCCTGTGCCGCTTTGACCCTGGAGCGCGCCAGCTTATAGATGAGCTTCTGCCCCTCAGACGACTCCGGCGTATCATACAAAGGTTGTAAGTGGTCTCGTCTGGCTCTGGCTACAGCTCTCTTTGTGGCGCGCTTGGCAGACCTGTACGCGTCGTGGTCTTCGGGAGATCCGGTCGCTTGCCACTTTTTAAAGAGGGCTTTCTTCTCCCTGGTCTCCCTCAGGACTGCGTCGTTCCACCACCATGTTTTCTTGTCACATTTGCGTCCACCCTTAGACTCACCGAGCACCACATTCGCCGCTCCAAGGATGGCCGCCTGAACTTTGTCCCAGTAAACTTGAACTGGTTCGCCTTCAGTGTCGGTGCACTTGTCACCGACAGCTGAGACGAACTCCTGGGACCTAGTTTCATCAAGCAGCCACCATCTGATGCGGCGCTGGCACCGCTCTATGCGTTTGCTTTTAGGCTTCACGCAGAGGTCCATGACAAGGAGACGGTGTTGTGCAGTAAGACTCTCTCCAGGTATGACCTTGCAGTTGGCCACCTTGCCGATGTGTCGCCTAGTGAGTAGGAAATCGATCTGAGTTGTACGCCTCCCGCTCTTGTGGGTGATGAGATGTTCGGATTTCTTTTTGAAATACGTGCTCACAATGGCCAGATCGGCAGCCGCACACGTTCTGAGGATAGTTTCTCCTTCAGCGTTGCGGGTGCCGTATCCAAAACCACCATGAACACGCTCAAACTCCTCACACCTCTCACCCACATGACCGTTTAGGTCGCCGCCCAAAACGATTCCCTGTGACAACGGAATGCTCCGAAGCACTCCCTCGAGTTGGCCCCAAAACGACATCTTATCGGCGTCGCTACAACCGGCCTGTGGCGCGTAGGCACTTATCAGGTCAGGTAATAATCCCATCGATAAGCACCCTCACGATCATAAGCCGGTCGCTACAGCGTTTCACCTCCAAGATGCCGCTCTGCAGCCCTTCGGAGAGCACCACGGCCACCCTGTCCTCCCCACCAGGCGCACCCGTGTAGTACAGCTTGTAGCCTTTCTGCAAAGGCCGGGCTCTGTTGCCCTTCCACCGAGTCTCCTGCAGGAACGCCACGTCCACCCTCCGCCTGGAGAGTACTTCGGCCAACTCTACCGCACGCCCAGTCAGCGTGCCAATGTTCCAAGATGCGAAGCGGATTCGGGTTGGGGCTAACTTCTTTAGCCGTGCTGGCCCGACACACGGCAGCCCTAGCCCACTTGCCACAGGAGTCGGGCGGGGCTCCTGCGCGCCGTTTTGCGGCGGCGCCCTATCCCTAGCTGCAATCCTTTTGTGTCTGTCCATTTCTGTTTCGGCGGGTGGCTTTTATGGGAGCGACGCCCTCAGACCTCCCAACCCCAGAGGGGAAAGCCAGCACCAGAGCCTCGTCCGTTAATCAGCAGGTGCACGAACTAGCACGGGAGGTTGACTTGGGCCCCGAAGATCTTGGTGGGACCCCTTACACCACACACAGCTTTGCCTCTTATTCCATAGTGGTGTAATTTTTTGCACAGCGTTTCATGTTGAACGCAATCAAAAGCCTTTGATAGATCGCAAAATATACCTAATGCATCGTGCTTGTCTTCCCAGGCTTCTTGAATACATTTTAATAATTCAACACCAGCATCTTGAAGTTGACCGCCCTTTCGTAAACCCAAATTGATTCGCATGAAGTATTTTATGACTATTAAAATGGGATAGCATTTGATTCAAGATTATTTTTTCAAATACTTTGCTCAAAGTTGGCAGCACTGACACTGGTCGGAAATTAGACGGCTCTGTAGCGCTGCCAGCCTTGAACAACGGAACGACTTGTCATTGTAGACTACGAAAACTGTAATTTTTTCTGTTTCCACTTATAGTTTGCTGCTAGAGTCAGCTATCTTTTGGCTCCTGATTTTCGGCATTGTTGAGAGTGACTGCCATCCGACCTCCCAAGCCTGAATGGGCGCGCGCGTCCTTGTATCGTCCTTTGGTCAGCAGGGGGGCCGCGTCTACTATTGACAAGCCGTAGAATAGAACCAGAATCGCTGTTTTTAGCTGTCAAAATGTTAGTAGACTATCAAAAATGCAACTGATTAGCCGCCACTGGCGCGGAGCTTGTTAGTAGAATTCTATCGGCTGCCCGATAGAAGTCTATTGGGGTACGATTGTAATAGTAGACTACGAAAAACTGTCAAAATTGTATCGGTAGCTTTCTATTGAGCGATGATTTCGATTCTATTTCGACACGATTGAAATAGCAGACTCGGCCCCCAAGTGTATCGCTTGGACGTGCGGTCGCTTGGGATAGAGAGATTTTCGTTGCGCTCTTTACGGGATGTAACTATGTTGCTAGTGTAATGTAACCCTACATTACACTAGCAAATATAAAAAATTATTTCACATAATATGTGGTAAAATAAGTATTGCTGCGATGAAACTATCAAGAAGTGGGTACCTGTTTGGAGTCTCTGGCCTAGATTATTTTGTCCCTTTACACTTTGCAAATGAAATGAATATCTTAGGCGATATGGCAATATCAAAAAAAATGCGCAAAAAAATTAATTTCGTCTAACATAAATTCGACCAGGCCGAGCGAGCGCGGGCCTAGTACTTGAGAGCGCAGAAGTAATCAAGTCATTTGGAAAATGTTCATACATTAGGTATCGTGAAATTAATAAACAACGGGATTAAATGGGTGCCACGGGGTTCGAAGTATGTCACGGGCGAAGCCGGGTGGGTCAGCTAGTATTATATATAGCGTTACTCTAACTGCGAAACAGACATTTCTGGATGACACAAATATTTGATCCGAACCGGGAATGAAACCCTGGACCTCCGTCGCTACACTACCACCGCGCCAAAGTAACAGAATAGCAACCGAGCATTTAAGCAACACCGCGGTGGTCCAAAGTCTGTTGGAAAAATGTGGGACATTCTTCCCGGGACTTATCCCGGGACTAGTATAGGTAGGTACCGTGTGGTTTTAGTCGGTCATATCATCCGTGGACTCCGCACGTTAAATAATAAAGATATTACTAAGTATGTCCATAGCTACTTATAATGCATTTGCACTCAGAAATATTTCCATTAACCCTCGATAACATTCGAGGTTTTCTCCACATATGGCAACTGGAACACACATCACAACTTATAACTAACAACTTGCCATTCAATGTCTTAGATTAACATTGGTTTTGAGTGAGAAAGGTCTTATAATGGGGCTGGTAAAGATAATCTTACTAGTTATATGTGTTCCAGATGTGTTAGCGGGACAAATTCATAAAAATGAGACAGCAGAAAGTGATAATAAGGCATTTATTGGTAAGTTTATGATTTATAATACTTATCAACGCACAAAAAAATCAATGTCTTAGGAACTGAAAGGGTATAGGAGAAACCGTGAGACAAACTAGAATAAGCACTTGAGGCTTGGTATTCCTGCCGTGGCCACGCTTTTGAGTTTTTTAAAACAATCGAATCTTAGAAGAAAGGGTTTTTGATTCTAAAAAAGAGATATATGTTAGTTAAGCATTTAAGCTAGTCAAAATGGCTTTCTGTTACAAAATCTAATAAACTTCACTTGATAGAAAAACATCCTAAAGTTGCCCCCTTCCGAAATGTTTTTTCAATGCCAAATCTAAACTACAGATAAATTTCATGAAATTTTTATACACAACTATTGCTACTCAATATTTATAGACATAATGGCTTACTTTGACTATATACAGTGATTTTTATAGTACAAATGTTTAAATAATATCAGATTCGCGACGCTGAGGCCTAATCAGTCGCGCGCTGGCGCTTACTGAGGTAGGACCTGTGTTAGGTATTTTCGTTGCGCTCCCTTGCTATTTTTTTTTATACTATATACTAATATGCCACTGCCACCCTTTCGGGGATAAGGCGTGATAGATAAATAAAATATATGAGAGTTTTAATATAAAATAAAGTACCTACACTTCACAGAAGCATTAGAATTATCTCTGTAAGTAGTAGAAAATCGAACCCGGTACCCACAGGTTAGAAGGCAGTGGGCCGTTCAATGTTTGTTTACCTATTTTTCCGCTAAATGCTGACGAATTAAAAAAAAAAATTGTAGCGTATTCTGTCAATTGGGTTCTAAAGAAATTTGATCAATAGATTCTGAGGCTTCCACATACCGACTGCCACTGGCTGAAGGAATCAGTGCAGTTATTATATTGAAGCTTCGCTTCGCTTCGCATAAATTATTAAAATTGTATCCAAGACCTTTGTTTTATGCTTTCAGTATTAACTATTTAAGTATATTTATAAATTTATTAGCCACGACTTTATCCCCGAAGGCGTGGCAGAGGCATATTGTGGTGAGCCCAATGCCTGTGTTCAAATGGACAGGCTCAGATTGTAGCGACTCGCTGTTGTAATTTTTAAGTCGTTCAAAGAATATTCACTTGACTTAACGAGTGTCGATTGCAAGGTTACTATCAACCGGGACAAACAGCTTAATGTGTCCTTCGAAGCACGAAAACGTTGGTAAAGCAAAATGCTACAAAGCGGTCATCCATCCAAAATCCGAGAGAGTTTCTTAAATCAGTGATATTTTACAGAAACCGCCTTACTAGAGCTACGAGCGCTTTTTATTTATGTTTTTACTTTATGTTAGTAGCCTTAAACAATGTATAACATTTCATGTAACTAATAATTAATAATCCCAACATTTTAACGCGAAGGTTTTTTGCGCTTTAGTGGATCTGGAGAAAACATTTGATAAGGTTGTGAGAGAAACTCTGTGGTACTCGTCCGTGTGGACTGGCTGGCCGTCCACTCCATATTCGGGCAGGATATGGTGTGGACGGCCAGCTGCTGCGGGCGATACCGTCTCTTTATACGGACTGTAAAGCTTGCGTGCGACCAAGGGTGATGTTCATCTGGTGCCTCTTTTTGACTTCTGTTCGGGCGTCAAACGGGGTTGTGTTATCTCCGCCTGGCTTTTCATAGTGTATCTGGATAGTTGTGCAAAAGTGTGGCTGCAAAAGTTAAAAGATTATGATGTGTTGTAAAATTGGAAATTTTACAGTACATTGTCAGTTGTACGCTGATAATGCGGTAGTGATGGTCTCATCAGAAGCCGACCTTCAGGCATTAGTCACTAATATAAAGGTTAAGGTCTTCGGTGCATGTTAAACTAAGAATCGGGTATTTAATTAACTTAGGGAGAATGTTTAGCGCGGAAAGAAGATATGTTCTGAAGTACAACGGTGACTAGCTGCCGAAGACAGGATCACAACATTATGATTTTTTGATTTTAATATTATTAAAAAAAAATGTATGTGTAATAAGTACGGGACATTTTATTTGGTACATAAAGCCTAAATTTGTTATTAAATATATCATCATTAACTCCTACTAATATTATAAACACGAAAGTTTGTATGTATGGATGTTTGTTACTTGGACGTAAAACTACTGAATGGAATTTAAATAAACTTTACCATAACTATATCATACATATTATAGCTTATCTATCAGAATAACACATAAGCTACTTTTTATCCCGGGAACAAGTTCCTTTAGAAAACGGGAACAGGAAAACTTCATCACGCGGGCGGAGCCGCCGGTGTCAACTAGTCGCACGGCACTAACGCCGGTATCATAAACCCAAAATAAAATCCAACACAACGCGGTACACGACGGACACGCGGTATTATTCTTACTTTCTATATTAGGTACGTCTATTAACAAGCAAAAAATCTTGATTTGTGCTATGAACCGAACATGTCATACATACATACATACATATCGTCACGCCTGTCTTCTATCGGGGTAAGCAGAGACAATGGCTTTCCATTTGCTACGATCCTGGCGTACAACTTTCGCTTTCTTCTACTTTCATAAGTGTTTTCATACACACACGCCAGTTAAGGGTAAACTTGACCTGACCTTTTTCCAAAATGTCTTCTATTCAAATAATATCAAATGACAATCATTAATTATATTTTGCTGGACATATTATCCTCTAGAAACATCAGCATGCCATTACACGGATCCAAATGTTGCCACATGCATCCAGCGCATCGCTGAGCAAGCGAGGCACCTTCTCGTTCAAGGAGTTCCTTCTCTCGACATTCAGCCATTGGAACCGCTAAAGATACCCAACATCAGGCTGAGGCAGCACCACACACCGAAGAATTTCTTCAAATATGACGCTTGGCTATCTGATGTGCAGCTGGAAGGTCTGACGAATTATACTTTCAATAAGTTGGAGTAAGTATTTTATTTTTTGTAAAACATCTGAAACCTGTCAGGAGTAGATAGCTAAGGTACCTGGTATTTAGGGTTCAATGCCCCGCTACCAGGTCATCGCTACAATCTCTTAGATTTTTTGAAATTGATAAATACCTGCTTCAACTATAGTAAAGTAGATTTTTTTATCAATTTTTTGTGTTCAGTATTTCATAAAGCCTCATAACAATTTTCTCAAAATTGTCTGAATTGCGTCATAAAATTTTTATATTTTGTAGATACATAAATTGAAGTGGAAACATTTTCAGCTCCGAGTGGGACTCAAACCGGCGACTTGTCGGGTGAGACGCTTATCCAACTAAGCTGCCGAGGCCACACTTATCCAAATCCAATCGAAACTGAGCAATTTATTTATTTACTCTTCAATCGTAAGCGATGAAGTCGTAGTTCAAGTCCTGCTCGAGCCTGAAATTTATTTCACTTTAAATTATGCTGTAGTTAGCATATTAATTGCTTTTCATAATTATTTCTTTTGTAGATATATAGTTTATTATACATAGTTTTTGAAGTTATAATTCTTTTGGTGCATTAGAGTAAAAGACAAGAAAAACCGACACCATGATATTAGCTGTTAAGTGTTTCCATCACAACTTATAACTACATTAAAAGTAGTTTTCATTCTTTTGGTGTTCTTTTTTCTTACTAATATATCATTTCTGTTACAAACAAAGAGTTGTGGTATATATTATGTGATGAACACTTGTTAGACTAAAAGTATAACTTCTATCGGGTGTACAAAAGTGCACACACACTTTTTTTGTGTTTTGTACAGCATTATTTGCATCTATATAAGTGTTTTTACTTCAGCGTTTATCCAGAAGAATTGAAGGTTACAGCTAACATTAGTATACCGCACCTGCTCATGTTTGGTGAATACGTGGTGCTCGGAGAGTTTCAGATGCTGCCAGTAGAGTCTACCGGCAAGATGTCCGCCATTTTCAGTAAGATTTATTTAAATATACTTATTGTGGGAACTTGGTACTGAACGCGCTTGTTGCGAGTGTGGGAACTTTTAAATGATAACACTGTTTGTGTTATATAGGGTCTACAACAAGCCGGTTGCAGGTGTTTTACCATTTGTAAAACATCTGCAATTAACGACGTTTGTTCTAAAACTTTTGACAAATAGTTACGAATAGAAGCGAGTAGGTACTATCATACCTTAAACCGACAAGCTGCGTCATAGGCTTTCGCTTCAAAGAATTCCAGAGTCCCTTTTCCGTCATGTACTGCATACCTCGATGAACTGATATGGACTCGCGCGCATCAATGCGGTTAAAAAAGGCAAGGTCAAAGGAGCTAGTGCTGGCCCAGCCGTATCCCCTACGATTTTGTTTCCAAATAGATAAATATCCGTTTCAACTTCCTAGTCATACGGCTGAGAATTGCTACCATGGTAAAACTTTTTCACCTTAAGTATTTCCCAGTTGAATCCAAAACTCTACATGATTTGGAACCTGGGGTCTACTTTTATTTTCGCCATTATTGGTAGCGGTTGCCGTTTGACCTCCCTACCCCGTAAAGGCACCTGCGTCATTTCCTCGTCCGTTAGTCCGCAGGTGCACCGCTGGTAGATGGGGTCACTTACGCCCCGGTGATCTTGATGGGGTCACTTACACCAATTGCAGTGATATAGAAATCTATACGAGACTTACAACTATGAAGCCTACTTGAGCAGATTGCTCAAAAATGGAAAAGTCAATAGTACTCGGATACCCAGACGTATGAAGCGATTAATGAATCTACGGGAAGCGAAAGAAGTATGCAGGGATCGCAAAGCCTGGCGATCTGTCATCTCTGTCTACCCCGTCAGGGATACAGCGGGAAGATAGTTATGTTAAGTTAAGTTACTAATATTAATATACATTAAATAAAGCTGAAGATTTGATTTGTTGAACGTACTAATCTCAGAAACTACTAGTTCGAATTGGAAAATTATTTTTGTGTTTAATAACTCATTTATCGAGGAAGGCTTATATATCATTACGCTACTACCCTAGAGAACCGAGCAGTAATCATAAATGTCAACAAATCGGGTAAATTTTCATACATTATTGTAGAAGTAGTATTAAATGAACCACCGGGATTAAATAGGTGCGAATGGGATTTTAAGTATTTCACGGGCAAAGTCGCGAACGTCAGCCAGTTTCTTTATAATTTATATTTATTCTGTTTATAATGTTCTGTAGGTATGTGTACAGCGGCGCTGGAAGCTTTAGGTGCTCGTGTGCATAAAAGAATGGTCATCAAAGATGCCACAGTCCGTCTTCGTTGTGTTGGCAGGCCTGAAGCCAACCTCACGGAGGCTCACTCTACCACTGGCGAAATGGGTACGTACACGTTTCTTCTATTTTCATAAAATGGCCTAATCTTCAGTTGAACATAGATCGCTACCACAAATAAACAGTTGAATTTTTAAATTTTGTGACGGATAGTTTAATGTCGTAGGAAAATATTTCTATTTATCTTTGGTTGTTGAAACAGAAATTTTCATCAATAGGTACCGATGGTAACTATTTTGACATTAATTTTTTATTATATAGGTGGAGAATTTCAACTTGATTCGATACGGTTCGGGTAGTTCAGGTGGCTAGAACATTGCCCTGGTTAGGCAAAGGTCACAGGTTCAATCCCTGTCTCGAATCAAATTGTCTTTTTCCACTTTAATAAAAATTTATGAGAAATTTAGCAAATAATTGCTTTAAAAAAAAAAAAAAAAAAAATTATCAATATACTGAGTGGAGTCCATTGCATCAATGTTTAAAAATAGTTGTAACACTGTTCATTGGTATCGAGTTGTTCATTAGCTCGATAGATGGCTCTGGTCATACTCTTAAAATGACGATATAAATAAGGTGGAGAATTTCAACTTGATTCGATACGGTTCGGGTAGTTCAGGTGGCTAGAACATTGCCCTGGTTAGGCAAAGGTCACAGGTTCAATCCCTGTCTCGAATCAAATTGTCTTTTTCCACTTTAATAAAAATTTATGAGAAATTTAGCAAATAATTGCTTTAAAAAAAAAAAAAAAAAAAAAAAATTATCAATATACTGAGTGGAGTCCATTGCATCAATGTTTAAAAATAGTTGTAACACTGTTCATTGGTATCGAGTTGTTCATTAGCTCGATAGATGGCTCTGGTCATACTCTTAAAATGACGATATAAATAAGGTGGAGAATTTCAACTTGATTCGATACGGTTCGGGTAGTTCAGGTGGCTAGAACATTGCCCTGGTTAGGCAAAGGTCACAGGTTCAATCCCTGTCTCGAATCAAATTGTCTTTTTCCACTTTAATAAAAATTTATGAGAAATTTAGCAAATAATTGCTTTAAAAAAAAAAAAAAAAAATTATCAATATACTGAGTGGAGTCCATTGCATCAATGTTTAAAAATAGTTGTAACACTGTTCATTGGTATCGAGTTGTTCATTAGCTCGATAGATGGCTCTGGTCATACTCTTAAAATGACGATATAAATAAGGTGGAGAATTTCAACTTGATTCGATACGGTTCGGGTAGTTCAGGTGGCTAGAACATTGCCCTGGTTAGGCAAAGGTCACAGGTTCGATCCCTGTCTCGAATCAAATTGTCTTTTTCCACTTTAATAAAAATTTATGAGAAATTTAGCAAATAATTGCTTTAAAAAAAAAATAAAAAATAAAAAAAAAAAAAAAAAAAATATCAATATTTTGACATTATTTTAGACAATAGTGAAATTGAATAATTATATTGAAACCGGCCATTAATAGTTTGAGGTTTAGTTATGAGACAGTTGCTCGATCTCTCGGACAATTTATCGTTTGTGTTTTCTGAAATAGGACAGCACAGGGCACAGGGCTTAGTATCATATAGTAAACATGGGTACCTATCAGTTAGTGAACACAGATATACTTCGCGCTATTAAGGAGAGCAAGAAAGAGTATATAGAGGGGAAAGGTAGTAATATGGTAGAACATTTTTTTTGTACACCATTTTTTTTTACACAGCTCCATCTAGACCAAGGTAAGCTTATATAAGCTTGTGGTATGGGATCTAGACAACTGATAAACATACTTATATTTATTTCTAAGTACATCGTACAAGCGTAGGACACCCAAAGTCCGAAACAAACATTTGTGGATCACACAAATATATTTTTCGATCCAGGAATCAAATCCTGAGACCGCAGCGCGGCAGAAGCACACACTAGCTCCGCGCCATCGAAAATGTGGAGAAGTTATAATTTAATCGTTTACTTATACATTTATTAGTATTGATGTGTGTCTATGATTTGAAAAGTTTGACGTAAATTTGGCACGCGTATTATTACTTTAGTCTATATTAGGCGCGAGTAAGAGAACAACATCCCTTGATCGGGGGGCCCTACCTAGATCTTAGGGGTGGGCGTTTAAGAAAAGTCAGTACAGCAAACTATACAATGCAATAAATTATTGCAGTTCTTCTTCGAAAACACTTTGCAAAATACATATTATCGAACGATTTTTCTACGAAAATAATTCATCGAAACGACAGTTTAGCGAAAAACAAACAAACTTCACCGAAAACATTTCATCGAAATGACTTTTCTTCGAAAGACAGGTCATCGAAAAAACTGCCGGCAAGATACGCAAGGTCGGCAACGACGTGACGGGTTGTCTTGCAGTAGGAAAGACGTGGTCTTTGTTTCGAGTTTTACTTCTCTTTGTCATGACCTTGTTTCTTAGTCAGCAGGTCCGCCACTTCCAGGTGAGACTGATTTGGGCCACTAAAATGGTAGTACCCTATCGCAACGACTTGAATACTTTCGTCGGCTCTTTCATTAAAAAAAAAATTTTTCACAGCGCCATCTGGCCTAAAGTAAGCAAATATAAGCTTGTGGTATAAGATCTAGACAACTGGGATACATAGTTCTTTGCTCTATTGACTTTTTTATAATCTTGGTATAATGATTTCAGAAATGATAACAAACCATATTGCGACAATGCACTCTACAGAAATCGCAAAAGAAGTTCAACCGGCCGTGGAAACTGCCCTGGCTATGGTCCTGGAAGATATCGCCAACAAGTTCCTAAAGCATATCTCACCTGATATGGTGTTCCCTAATTAATACTAGACTTTATTGTTAAAACTGTGGACTAAGGTTGCTATGGTGTGCTGTTTGATTGAAATCTTTAGTCATGATTAAATTACATAACTTACTAACTAACAATCTTCACGTTGTATCCCAGAAGGAGTAGTCAGACTCACTCACACTCACAGATTGCCAGGCTTTACGATCCATGCATACTTCTTTCGCTTCCTACAGATACAATCGCTTCATACATACACGCCTCGTTATCCGAGTACTTTTCACTTTTCCGTTTTTGACCAATCTGCTCACGTGGTTTTCCTGTAAGTCTAGACCTACCCTGACTCCTTCTACCATCTACTTACATTAAGTTAGTTATTTATTTTAAATTAAGTTACAAATACATAATTATTTATTACTAGCGACTAGTTCCGGCTTTGCACGGGTGCAATGTAGACACTAATATGCATATGTTATCCATACTAATATATATAAAGCTGAAGAGTTTGTTTGTTTCGTTAAACGCGCTAATGTCAGAAAATACTGCTTTGAATTGAAATCTTTTTGTGTTTGACGGCCCAACTATCGAGAAAGACTTTAGGCTATATATCATCAAGCTACTACTGTGGAAAGATGAATAAGCAAAAATGTCAACAATTCTTAAGTTAAATACAGCATGCTATATCAAAGTACTCACAATTAGGTTTTTTTAAATCTTTAAGATCACATAATTTATAATAATTGTTTATCAATAATGTATTATAGAAGTACAGTAGTATCTGTTATTTATTTTATTTTTATTACATTCGTACTGTTTAAATTAAGTGTTTATTTTTTTAATAAATGTTTCGATTTTAAACCAATTTCATTTATATCAATGAAATAAACAATTAAATCAGGATATTAAATTGTTGTCTTCTCTTTTTCTTAGTGTATTCCTACATACATACATATTGTCACGCCTTTATCCCCGAAGGGGTAGGCAGATGCATACTATACGCTCACATTTCACCATATGTATTTTAACCCCTCGTAACATGTGGTGAGCCGATTGCCGCGTTGAAACTGCCTTTTTACTGGCAACCGGGACGGAAACGCTAAATGGAAAATCCTCAAAGTGGTCGACCATCCAAGGACCACGTTTACAGAACACTGAGTTGGCGGGGCCACGAGTGTATTCCGGGTTGCTTACAAACTCTTTCTAAATATAGAGCCTGGGGTTAAATTTTGTTTGACTGCAGCTGCAGTAGCTGCTATCGTTTAACTTGTCGTTTGACTGCCTCGGTGGCGCAGTGGTAGTGTATGCGACTGCCGCGCTGAGGTCCCGGATTTAATTCACGGGTCGGAAAAAATATTTGTGTAATCCACAAATGTTTGTTTCGAAGTTTAGGTGTTTCCAATGTAATGTATGTATTTATAAATATATAAGTATGTATATCAGTCGTCTAGATCCCATAACACAAGCTTACTGGCCCCATACCGTGG
The DNA here is from genome assembly GCA_948477245.1 of Thumatha senex. Classification (NCBI taxonomy): domain Eukaryota; kingdom Metazoa; phylum Arthropoda; class Insecta; order Lepidoptera; family Erebidae; genus Thumatha; species Thumatha senex. The sequence continues at coordinate 25,764,027 of OX419726.1, forward strand.
CATGCGTCCTCCATAAATAATATCTAGACGAATACCACAGTACCGCGCACTTGTACTGTGGTATTCGTCTAAGTGTGTGCGTTTCGAATGCTTCGCCACGGTGTGCAATCATAAAAAGCCCTCCGTCAAAAATTTGTCGAAATTTGTCAAAACCGAATGCAACAAACCAAAAATTTGTCAAGGTAGAAATAAAGAAGTTATTAAGGTTTAAAGTTGGCCGCGCGAACGAAACGTGGAGGATTGCGCGGCCACGGAGATTTCAGCAACTACATGGGTTAGAGATCTAATTCTTTTTGTGAATTAAAGATTGAATTTGTCAAAAATTGTCGAAAAAAGAAGTATAAGCTCTAGAGCAATATTTTACAAAATATTCGCCTTTGAAGTTATGGCCGCGCAATCCTCCACTCGTTGTTTCTTTAATGTTGACTATTTTTTAAACCTTACGATTTCTTATAGTAAAATTAACACAAGAAGAAGGATCTTAATTTGTCGAAACTAATGAAAGCAATAAATACTACTAAAGTTTAGTTAAACAGGAGATATCGGTCCAAAACAAAAAGTCCGTGGCCGCGCGAACGAAACGCTACTTTGTAGGCTCATATCTCACTACCTACGAGTATAATTGCTAGGATTTTGGTGTGAACTTCCATTTATTCGGCATATTAACCTCATTATCATGGCGTATTGTTTTACCCTCAAAACAGTTTAAAACTCGTGTTAAATCAAAAATAATGATGTCTCATATGATAAGCTACCAGGGTGACAATAATTTCGATATAATTTGGACATACACATTTTCTACTACACTAAATGCATCTATTGGGAATAATTAATTTATATCATAACTAAAAGTTATGTTCAGCTTGTAAACTTTTTGCTTTGTTGTAATTTGATTTGTTGTGTTGTGTGTTGTGTTTGTTTGAGTTGAATTTCATAGAATGCGTTAAAACAATCATCACAAGAATCAGTAACCTGAGGCTATCTATGTGGAGACTGCAGACCCAGGTCAATTTGCGGTAGTTTTCACTTACCATCCTTTTTTTTTATTATTAAAGCGTAAGCAAATGACGCCACTAAGATATGTATCATATTACCAAAGCTGGAACTAACTGAGCTAGGGACGTTGCATGCCACACCATCATGATGTCGAGCTTCAGTGTGTCGCACAAGCGTGCTTTCAAACTATGGTGAGTCGCAGTTTAGTCACACCAGCAATAATCGCACTTCCATTTGTCGAGCTCACATTACACTCTAAATATAAAAATTTCTTTATTTTGCATAGACCATTTACACTAGCTGACCCGTGCAACTTCGTAAGAGGCAGAGAGAGAAAAAGAGTACGAATTTAAATTACAATTCTAAAGGAGCTGAAACTTTGTATTTTTAATGCCACATCAAAAAAAGTAAAAAAAAAACATTGTGCAAAAATAAAATAAAACATTTGGGGTGGACCACCCTACCCTTATCACTAAGGGGTATGAAAAATAGATTACGACCGATTATCAGATCTATCAAATATACATATGAAATTTAATAATAATCGGTCAAGCCGTTTCGGAGGAGTTTGGTAACAAACACCGCGACACGAGAAGTTTATATATTAGATAAATATAGACAAAAATGCAGAAAGTGAAATGGGCGCGTATAGTATGTCTTTGCTTACCCCTTTGAGGCCATAGGTGAGACTGATAGGTGATTTTTGAAATTAATTTATAATTATTTATTTTTCAAAATAGTTCTGTACAGATCTGAAAAGATTAACATAGACAGAGATTTTTTGAGCGAAGCGAAGCGAAGCTCTCATGGAGCGACTTCAATGGCGTTTGTAACACCGGGCAGAACGTCGCCTTTTCTTATCCGTTTTCGGATTTTTTTTCTGCTACGGGAATCTATTCAAATTATGCAGGTCGCAACGAAGCCCGAATTTCAAAATTCGATCTAATAAAAAAGTTATCCACAAAAATCATGTTGTTTATGGGAAAATACTTAGTTTGATTTAACGCTTCGCTCAAATTTATGCTGCTAGTATAAGTTACACCTTTGCGACTGCGGCTACCTAGTAATTCATGACATGGTGATTGTTACACCGCGTGGACAATGTACGTCAACGACGAGCAGCTCCCGCTTTTGTCATTGTTCATCATATTATTGTGATATATGTTCCGGTAATCACTGCATTTAAATAAGTAAAGTAATGGTTTTTAAGGTTAATGATGAATAAATATATGAAATTTTTATTTTATCGTATTTTTATTTTATTTTATAGCTGTAGGATGTTATTCAATTTTATAGCTATCTCCAGTTATTGAATGTATTGCCAAATAAAATTAAATTATTGTCACCCTGGTAGAACATCATATGAGACATCATTATTTTTGATTTAACACGAGTTATAATCTGTTTTGAGGGTAAAACAATACGTCATTATAATGAGGTTAATATGCCGAATAAATAGAAGTTCAGACCAAAGTCCTAGCAATTATAGGTAGTGAGATATGAGCCTACAAAGAAACGTTTCGTTTGCGCGGCCACGGACTTTTTGTTTTGGACCGATATCTCCTGTTTAACTAAACTTTAGTAGTATTTATTGCTTTCATTAGTTTCGACAAATTAAGATCCTTCTTCTTGTGGTAATTTTACTATAAGAAATCGTAAGGTTTAAAAAATAATCAACAATAAAGAAACAACGAGTGGAGAATTGCGCGGCCATAACTTCAAAGGCGAATATTAGAGCTTATACTTCTTTTTTCGTCAATTTTTGACAAATTCAATCTTTAATTGACAAAAAGAATTAGGTCTCTAACCCATGTAGTTGCTGAGATCTCCGTGGCCGCGCAATCCTCCACGTTTCGTTCGCGCGGCCATCTTTAAACCCTAATATCTTTTTTATTTCTACTTTGGCAAATTTTTGGTTTGTTGCATTCGGTTTTGACAAATTTCGACAAATTTTTGACGGAGTGCTGTTTTTGATTGGACACCGTGGCGGAGCAATCGAAACGCGCACGCGTAAGTTGACCTATGCGCAGTAACAGATTTTTAGGTGTCAATCGAAGTGCGGTGACGCTAGTCGCACTTCGCCCCTCGCGGCCCGCGCATCGAGCCACTTGGCTCTGGAGTACAATCGCGCATAGTGTTCTTTAACATAGTTTAAAGTTTATTTTTGTTAAAAAGTGTATTCAGTTTTATATTAAGGAAATGCCTCGACCACAATCAACTTTAAGAAGCCAGGCGAGACGGATGAATAATAATATTCATCCTTCTCGCCTGTCTACAGTCAAAAGGATTGTAAAAGAAAGCAAAAGTTAAAGAACTCGTTTTTGAATGGAAAGCAACCGAGAATAACAGGAAAATTTTAATAGAAACATCTGCCATCCTATTATTGAGAATAAATTATTTACAAAAATTAAGAGTGTACCGACAACAAAACAGATCGATTGATACAGATACGACTCGTCTGTGTACACACACAGACGAGTCGTATTTTCACACCACGTCCATACAAAATCAAAATGTTGGACAGATGGGTCTACAAAGGGATTAGACAACGCCCCATACCACAATAAAGAATATAATTTAGCTCCAAACTCTGACTCTAGAAAAGCTGATATGCAGGCTTGGCTTAAAGAAAATATAATAAAAAAATAATAAAGATTGCTTCAAAACATTTAGTATAGACAAGATTTTCAAACATGGGCATGACGTAATTCCCCTGCCACCCTATCATCCGGATCTAAATCCAATCGAAATGGTATGGGCAGCTATAAATGGATACGTTAGTAGCAAGAATGTACGATGGAATGTACCCCGTGTTATAGAGTTGGTGACCGAAAAAGTTAATGCAATGGGACCATGTGATTGGAAGAAGTAATGCGACAAAGTCAAGTCCATCGAAGAAGCTTATGACAAAAGCGACCCTGTAATTGATGAAATGACGGAAGAATTCATAATACGAATCGGGGATACTAATAGCAGTGATTCTGAAATGGATTCCTCAACTGATATTGAAGACGAAGTCGCAACTGCTGGACCCAGTTCCGCCGCCATACCTCTTGTAAATTATATAGAAGGTGTCATGCCGATGAGTGAGTGAATGATTAAAAATATCCTATAGCCTGGAATACACATGCCACTAGGTAGTATGCTCATGTATAGCTTGCAACGAGTGTATACATTTATCTCTTTTTGTAAATAAACTTGTAATGCTTCATATCTGTGTATTTTATAAGTGATTCTTTAACTATTTTATTTAATACCTCGATCACTTCCCACGTCGGTTGTTCGAGAAATAAAATAATCGTAGATAATATTACATTTGATTTTGTTTAATTAAATTGCCTTAGCCACCTCTACATTCACAATTCATAAAAATATATACATATTTATTTACGAAAAAATCACTTTTCCTTTTAGATCTTATTATTTATTGAAACCTGTTCAACACTTTTCTTCATAATTTTACCTGCGCAGACGAGCACCATTTTGGTTCAACTTACTTGCCGCGAATTGTACATGCGTCGCGTCGTAGCCTCGTCCGTCAATCAGAAGGTGCACCGCTTGCAAATGAGGTCGCTTTGGCCCCGGAGATCTTGGTGACCCTTACATCATAGTCCCCAATATACTGAACGCTTTGTTGTAACGGCAATAATGACACTACTTATTACTTGGAGCTTAAAAACATCTTTCTCATACCACAAGCTTATATTAGCTTACTTTGAGCCAGAGGATGCCAGTGGCGTAGCTACCAAGGGGCTAGGCGGGGCAGTGCCCCGGGGCGGCCCTTAAGCTTAGGGGGCCCTCGAATCCTTACCAGTAAATTTAGATCGAACTGAACTTATGAAAATTTCTCCAAAAAAAAATAATAATATGACAGGTTGCAATGCAACCCGACTTTAATTGTAGCAACTCAGTTGAGAGATATTCGAAAGTTATAGCCTTAGTAGTACCTAGGGATAGCACAAAAGACCCAATAGGGTCGAAGTGCTAGGGTAAAGCCAACCCCAATAATAAGATAATAAGTACCTAGGGAATGCTCCTAAATTCCTTCTGTGGATTGGCAGTGTTGTCAATTTGACGGATAGCGATATGTGGGTTTATTATATATCGTTGTTTTTTGAGAATTGTTATTGTGAATTTTAGTCAAGCCGTTTTTTTTGAGAACGGTTAAAAATTAATGCTGTATCAGGAGTAAGTAAGCTTTCGTCAACTAACTTTATAGTACGTCAGTATTACTTATTTTCTATTTCGTTTTTTTGCCCAATACCTACAACAAGTATTTATTGTAATTTATGTTGTTACTGTTTAATATATTTATTACCTACAATATTAATCTGTATAATATTGATAAGACCTAACCCAGCGTACGGGGAGACGACTGTTGCGCCAAACGAATGCTTGGGCCTCGGTATACAAAAGGTTATGCGTTAGCAGTGTCCCTACAGTAGTTCAGAATTTTTAAAGTACAATTTGTATAGGTATTTAATATTTTTACTTGATAAAGCCTAACCAGCTTAGATAGTCGTGTAGAATATCGTGTGGTGTTCCGCAGGGTTCAGTCCTCGGACCGCTCCTGTGGAACATCGATTACGACTGGGTCCTGCGCGATACCTGCTGTCTGCTGCAGAGGGTCGGCGTAATCTGGTACGCCGATGAAAACTGGATTTGGACTTGAGCATTAATCTGGTCTCCGCGCGGGGCCCCACATGTAGGGGCGCCCAAATCCTGAGCACGGTGGGCGTGGCCCGAGTTGTGAGTCACATCAGGGCGCTGGGACACCAGGTTGCCGTCGAAAAACCTGAAGCCATGTATTTCCACAGGCCTCAGCAAGGACCCTCTCGAGGCTCCCAAATTGTGGTGAGCGTCCCAAATCTGTTGCGAAGACCATAAAATATTTGGGTCTGGTTGTCGACAGCCGATGGAGCTTCACTGAGCACTTCTAGCTATTGGCCCCAAAGTTGATCCAAAACGCCGGAAGGCTCGCGTGACTCCAGTAGTTCGTAGTACATGCCACCGTCTCGTCTCGACGACGGTGTAGTGCGGATCCCGTGTACCATCACTGCCATAGCGGGATCGTGGACACGGCTTAGCATAAGCTCGCCGTGTGGACGGCTTGTGACGATCCCCACAATGCCTTCACGGGCAGTTTGGGGCTGGATCTGTCGCTGCCGACCGTGGTGCGAGCCATGGCTTGCAGCCGAAAATATTGGGCCGCCGTCGCCTCCTTCTCCAACGAGGTAATGGCGGCAAAAAGAGAGAAGCTGCGGATGCGAGAGCCAGCAGGACAAACGCTCCCGTCCCGCCAGCAATCTTGGGGCCGATGCCGGGCGGAGCTTAGTGTTTATTAAGTTAGTTTAGTGAGTAGGACGGCCCCAAGGACCGAGAGTCCCACACACCGATCCTGCTGCCCCTGCAGTAGGAATGACGGCGCGTAAACTCATTACCCCGTCAATGAAACGTAATACGTTAACGTTTAGATAGCAGTGGGGCCCCAATTTTTGATTTGCGCCAGTTATTATAGTTACCTAGCTACGCCACTGAGGATACATACATATTGTCACGCCTTTATCCCCGAAGGGGTAGGCAGAGGCATATTAAACGCCCACATTTCACCGTATGCATTTTTGTCCCACGTAACAGGTGGTGAGCCCATTGCCGTGTTGAAATGGACAGATGCAAGATGTGGTAACCTGCTGTTGAAATTTTTTAAGCCGCCCATAAGGCCTTCAACCTGGCTTAACGACTGCCATTTTATTGGCAACCGGGACCAACGGCTTAACGTGCCTTCCGAAACACGGAACCGGTGTGGGTCTAAAGGGCCGAAAAAAATTAATAAAATGTGTCTATTTTAGATGTTAAATTTGGAAGAAATTTTGAACCCGTTGCCTTTTTAGTGAGGTGGTAACAAAAAGGTTAAAAGGTTTTATGTGCTAGACACTAATTAGCACGACCAATTAAAGTCCTGGTAGTCTCGAACTATACTAATACGTTAACGTTTAGATAGCAGTGAGGCCCCAATTTTTGATTTGCCCCAGGGCCCTTAGTTACCTAGCTACGCCACTGAGGATGCTATATGAAAAATAAAAATAAATAGTGTGTGTGTACTTATGTACACGCGTTAGAAGTTATACTGCTTTAGTCTAATAAGATTTCAACACATTTACTACAACCAACTCTTTGTTTGTAACAGAAATGATAAAGTAGTGAGAAAAAAAAATCAAAAGAATGAAAACTACTTTGAATGAAGTTGTCATGAAGACATTTATCAGCTAACTTCAGGGTGTTTATAAGTAGTCATGGAAGCACTTATCAGCTAACTTCGTGGTGTCGGTTTTTCGCGACAGTCTGCGCGCGCGTCGTAATAATTTACTCTCATCATTTTTCTCTAACGCGCCAAAAGAGGTGTAACTTCAATAAACTGTTATGTAGTCTTAGCCTACCATTTCGGTGAAAAAGGCGTAATTAAATGATACTTTATTATTGTCATGTTGCAGACGATCACTAGACCGTGTTTTTGTAGCGTCATCGAATGTTATTAAAGATCTCCAATTATACAATTTCCAGCTGACCGTATTAAAGAGCATTAATCTGTATCGCATCGGATTTACATTAAATATACAATATTGAACCTTTCTGCAACCGCACACGGGTGATTGTGCAATAACCTAAAGTGTGCCAATCTGTCAAGCCAAGCGGTCAGACTATGGCCACATTACGTCACATCAGTGGTATTACAAGTCACACCTATTTACAACATAAATTTCGCATTGTCCCATTGATTTTGAACTTAATTTTGAATGTAATAGGGTTTGAATTGCGATAAATGTTGCAAATGATTTGTTTTAGGTCATAGAACTTCATACTGTAATTAGTTGTAACGTTTAGTTGCACTTTTATTGTTCTCTTTGAACGGTCATAGTTTCTGTAAAACCCAGGTAAGTATAAATTGTCTCACCCAAAACTTTGTAGTTATACCTTGTAAGGAATTCCTTTCTCTCTCCATCAAATAATGGGATGCTGGAACTTCCAAGAGATCTAGTTTCCTTAAATTAAAGTACAGGGAAGAAACATGGTTAGATATGTAAATGAAAATTTGCCCGGGATTCCTTGCTAACCGTACAATCGTGCTACACTATTTGTCAAGGGTTAGAAGGTAGGAAAATAAAATCGCGATAAGAAGAAAAAGACTAGATTAAGGGCCGTATTACATAACGTTTCTCAATTAGAAAAATAACTTTTGTGAGCGATGTTTATTTTCTATACATATAAAAGAAAGTCGTGTTAGTTACACTATTTATAACTCAACAACGGCTGTACCGATTTGGCTGAAAATTGGTGGGGAGGTAGCTTAGAGCCAGGAGACGGACATAGGCTACTTTTTATCCCAGGAACAAGTTCCTGTGGGAAACGGAAACGGAAAAACTTCTCTAGACGGGCAATGCCGTGTGAAATTAATAAACGACGGGATTGGGATTGCCACGGGGTTCGAATAATGTCACGGGCGAAGCCGGGCGGGAAAGCTAGTTACAAATAAACGGTTTTACATACGTGTTAGGTCCGAAACTGGTCGGGCTATCCCTAAATTTACAGGTAAGTTAAAAAGTTTATTTAGTAATAAAGTTTCTTATATAGTCAAGAAACGCTTAATTCTAGAAAAAAATAAAAAATATATATTAACGTGGAGGACGCCGTTATGGCAATATTATCAGAAGTGGAATATGTTGGCCAATGCGTCCGTTTTAAGACGTTTTTGCCAAGTATTTTGCATTTAAATTCAAGTAGTTATCGCGGTTTTGGAAATTACGGGTGAAGTGATTGAGATTGGTAGATATTCTATTTTAATATTTAGAAAACGATTTAGATATTCTTTTTTTTTAATAATTTAATATTTTTTGTATTTGGGTATGTTCAGATATCAAACTACAAAGAAGCCTCATCAGAACCCAAGCAGCTTTGTTAACAGAAAGAAGAGCTGACCCGGGACTGATAATAAATAAATAAAATAAATAAATATTGTGAGACACTTTTTACACAGTGCCATCTAGTCCAAACTAAGCTTTAAAGCTTGTGCTAAAGGATCTAGTCAAATGATATACATACTTATATATTTCTAAATATATACATACTAGGTGACCCACTGGCTTCGCCCTCGACATACTTCGAATTCCCGTCGCACCTATTTAATCACGTCGCTTATAAACTCTACAATAATACATAAAATTTTGCCCGATTTGTCGACATTGATGACTACTGCACCGCTCTCCGGGGTAGTAGCGTAATGATGCCTATAGCCTTCCTCGATAAATGGGCTATCGATAACAAAAATAATTATTTAAATCCGACCAATAGTTCCTGAGATTAGAGCGTTCAACCAAACAAACAAACTCTTCAGTTTTATAATATTAGTATAGATTATACATAGGAAACGCCCAAACTCCGAAACAAACATTTCTGAATCTTACAAATATTTATTCCGACTCGGGAATCGAGCCCGGGACTTCAGCGCGGTGGTCTCATACACTACCTATTATGCCACCGAGACAGAAAAAATAGTAGAAAAAATAACACAAAACAGGATACAATGTTTTTCTCAATAACTGGCTGTGCCCAGAGGCATCGCTAATGACATACCTTAAACCCCGTAGCCATGTTTAACGCATATCTGATATGAAATCTACCGGTTTGTTGACATTTATTATTACTGCTCCGCTCACTTGGATAGTGAAATAATGGTTACCTATGATACTTCAGAATAACTCAGCTTTCTAATTGTGAAAAAAAAATTAAAATCGGTTCAGTAGTTACAGAATTGATTGATTACAAACTAACTAATCTTTCTTCTTTGTAACATCTGTATTTATAGTATAAAGAGAAAAGATTTGTAAGTTTGTTTGTAATGAATAAACTTAGAAAGTACTGCGCCGATTTTAAAATTTCTTTCACCATTTGAAAGTTACATTCTTCGTGAGTAACATAGGCTACATTGGATTTTCAAAAAGTTTAGGGTTCCGTACGAAGTCTCGAATAAGGATACGAGAGTGGGATTTGTAATAGAAAGTTGTAATTTTTATAAATTACTCGTATATATCAATTACGACGGCGGAGTGATTAAAGAAAATTGTTAGGATCCTCTTTACACTCGTCACATATCGTTGGATAGGGCTTTCAAAAACATTGTAGGTTCGTGAAAAGGGTAAGCTGAAGGGTGGTATTACACTTATCAAAAATGTTTGTCCAATGTACATTTTGATCAAAGAAATTGTGTATACATACATATTGTCACGCCTTATCCCCGAAGAGGTAGGCAGAGGCATACTATACGCCCACATTTTACTGTATACATTTTTGTCCCACGTAACAGGTGGTGAGCCCATTGCCGTGTTAAATAGGACAGGCGCAGGCTGTGGTGACCTGCTGTTGATATTTTTCAAGCCGCCCATAAGACCTTTAAGCAGGTTTAACGACTGCAGTTTTACTGGCAACCGGGACCGACGGCTTAACGTGCCTTCTGAAACACGGAAACGCTCGCAAATGTAAACTTCACAAAGTGGTCACTCATCCAAGGACCACCAATCGCGAATGTTGCTTAACGCAGTGATCGTTTACAGAACAATGAGTCAGTGGGGCCACGAGCCTTTGGATTTCAGTTCAGGAGTGGTGGCACAAGCACTATAGAAATAATCAAATAATCGCAATTCTTCAATGCAGCATTTAATATATGTTGCTCAAACTTACACAGCAGGCGTTCTAAAAAAACTTTATTCTTTATACTTGAATGTGAGCATTGCATTGCGCGTTAGATCAGTCACAATCACAACACAACATTCCTTGCGTTATGTTCTGTATCCTCTCGTCACAGATACCTTGCAGGCACTAAGTACGTGTAACACTATCATGCTGTAAGATGCAGATTGCACACATTATGTTCAGTCAGATAATGATTAATGATAACAAGTAATGATTATCATCACGTTCAAGTATCTACTTAAATGTGTTCGAAGGGAAACTTCTAGTACTGTGATAGAATCTCTCAAACATGTGGTTGTTGTTGGGTTTGTTTTTTGTTGTAAATTCTGTGTTGTGCGTCGATAAGGGTCATATTAATTGTAAGTAATTGTTGTTATTATAGTTCGAGAGTCCGGTTTTAAAACTCTTGCATAGAACTTATTGGGTTCGATTGCTTACTATTACATTTTCATTTCTCTGGGGTATCACCATATTGTTTTCGTTTGGAAATAAAACCACACGTTTCCCTTCCATCTGCCTATGGCCAGGTGTACCAGGTAAGCCCTCGGAAGAATAGCCCCAGGTTCGTTCAAGGGGGTGCGATGGTGCGAACACCAAGCGCTTTTAAAGGGTTGGGATGTTAGACATTAGTCGCTCCCAACAATGCCAAAAAACAAAAGCCAAAACATAACAGCTACTAGCAGCCAATTAAAAGAGGAACTCCAAATCCAGGAAAGGTTTGAAAACCTGAACCTGAGGTCAAAGATATTTTTACTTCTCTCTGTCTTTTTGTATCGTATGGGAAACCCTCCTTACGGATGTTACATCGAAATCGATTCGACTAGAACACACACTCCCTACCTATCGGTCTAACACCTGGCGCCTCGGATATCTATCTGAAGGGTGTCCCAGGGTTCCCGATAGACTTTGGCTACCACCGTCGCCTCACCAAATTGTTCGGGTGTTAGCCCGCTCCTTTTGTTCGGGTGTTACCCCGCTCCTTTTGTTCGGGTGTTACCCCGCTCCTTTTGTTCGGGTGTTACCCCGCTCCTTTTGTTCGGGTGTTACCCCGCTCCTTTGGTTTGGGGTGTTATCCCGCTTCAGGTAAGGCGTGCGTGAAATTCATCGCCTTCAGTCTTCGTCAGCCCAACCGCCGTCCTCAGGCCCCCGGTTATGGAGGCTAGTTTTCCTGTAGTCTAGGGGTAGCTAACTTGATTAGACCCAAAACCTACTGTTTACTAATGAAACCCTATGCGATATAACAATTAAATATTGTGGGGAAATATTTTCGCAGCGCTATCTAGCACAAACTAAGCTTTAAGCTTGTGCTGACAACTGATAAACATACTTATATATTTCTAGATACGTACATTAGCAAACACCTAAACTCCGAAACAACAAGTATATAACATTTGTGGATCACACAAATATTTTTTCTGACCTGGGGGAATCGAACCCAGGACCTCAGTGCGTCAGTCGTATACACTACCACTTATACCAAAGGCAGGCAAAAAATTACATACTTTTTGTAATTTAAATGAAACAGTACACAATTATGTAGCTTTCTTAATACTTATTTATATTCTTTCTTTGTCTTGCCACAATGGATTGAACTTAAAACCGTGATCCACCGGTTGGCTGCCCCTGCTCTGGCATATAGTGAGACCTTTAGCAAGAATATCAGGTAGCGTAAGTTGCTAGTAGCCTATACCACTTCCTTGTTGAGGTCATCAGGTTTGATGTACGGTAAATCTTATTAGGTAGATATTAATCTTATAAGACATAGACATGTTGTCACGCCTTTATCCCCGAAGGGGTAGGCAGAGGCATACTATACGCCCACATTTCACCGAATGCACACGTAACAGGTGGTAAGCCCATTGCCGTGTAATCTTGTAAGATTTGTCTATTTTTATAAGTCAAGTAACTATTTTAAGTTAATATTGCACCATTGCGCAGGTAGCTATGACGGACGGGTTAATTTGAAGGACAATTATACTCGTATTGACATGTTGCTACTATATTCAACTTAAAAGTCGCTCGCATTTAATCCCGTCGTTATTACTTTAACATAAATGTATGAATATTTGCCCGATATGCTGATTACTGCTCCGCTCCTCAGGGTAGTAGCGAGATGATATAGTCTTTTATCAGTCACGCCTTTATTCCCGTCGCGACCATTCTATCCCGTCGTTTATTACTTTTACAATAATTTATAAATATTTGTCCGATTAGTTGATTACTGCTCCGCTCCTCAGGGTAGTAGCGTGATGAGATAGCCTTTTATCAGTCACACCTTTATCCCCGTCGCTCCCATTAAATCCCGTCGTTTATTATCTACTTTTACAATTGTGTATGAATATTAGCCCGATTTGTTGATTACTGCCCTGCTATTCTATAGGCTTCAGCCTATAGACTTCCACGATAAATGCGCTTTTATAATATTGGGACAACTCACACAACGCCATCTGATTCCACACTAAGCAGAGCTTGTACTATGGTAACCAAAATAACTAATAAACATACTTCTTATATTATATTTCTAAATACATACATATCATAGATAAATAACACCCAGACACAGAATAAACCATCGTGCTCATCACACAAAGTTTTATCCTGGGTGGGAATCGAACCCAAGACCTCTTGCGTAGCAGTCGGATGCACTCCCACCGCGCCACAGAGGCAGTCAAATTATTCAAGGAGAGCTCGCTCGCTATTGGCTAGTCGCGACGTCGCGCATCCGTAAATCGCAAATCATCGGCCATTCTTTTCACTTGTCATTTTAAGACCAATTTTTTTCACATCAAAATGATTATAATAGGTTAACCTTAAAAGATAGGCATATGCTGTCGCGGACTTTATTTTAGAACTTTTAAAGGGGTATAATTTTGCTTTACATAGGTTTTGCGTAACTTTATTGGTTTACGCAGCGTTCGCAACGGAAGCTATCAAAAGGAATATTTTGTTCCCGATGTGGCAAACATTTATCATTGCTGTTCCGCACCTATTGATCGTAGCGTGATGCTATATAGCCTATAGCCTTCCTCGATAAATGGACTATTTAACAAAAAAAGAATTATGCAAATCGAACCTGTAGTCCCAGAGATTAGCGCGTTCAACTAAACAAACAAACAAATTCAGCTTCAGCTTAATAATATTAGTATAAAATAGGTTCATCATCGAAAAAAATTCTTATGTTAATATTTAACAATATTCCAGTTGGTGGTTTCGTCTGTCCCAGAGATGAAAAAGAGCTACAAAAATGTTTGCGAGACGCGCTAAACATGTACATCCCTCGGTTAGCCACAGGTAATGTTAATTTTTTTTTATCAGTCAGGCCTTTATCCGCGAAGGGGCGGCAGAGGCGTACTATATGCCTAAATTGTACCGTATGCATTTTTATCCCACGTGACAGGTGGTGAGCCCATGAAATGGACAGCCACTGGTTGTTACGACCTGCCGTTGATATTTTTCAAGCTGCCCATAAGGCCTTCAACTTGGCGTAACGACTGCAATTTTACTGGCTACCGGGACCAAAGGCTTAACGTGGCTTCCGAAGCACGGGAACACTCGTGAAATAGAAATGCCATAAAGCGGTCACTCGTCTGATGACCAGCCATAGGGAAAGTTGCTTAAGGCAGTGATCCTTTTCAGACTTTGAGCATAAATCCAAAGTGTAAATTTCGGGTTAGCCCGACTAGATTCGGACCTAACGGAGGTTCTTTTTCAAGAGGAGCGTCAAGCTACCTCGGAACTGTTTCTTTAGTAATAATGAACATCGCTCACGAAAGTTATTATTCTAATAAGTCCAGAGGTTATTTACTCGATGTTTTCAGAACAATGACTTTCTTCTTCCTTAATTATTTAATTCTATATCTTAATCATACTATTTATTACATCACGTGAAACATCGAATTATTAAATAAACAATAGTTTTTTTCCTCCATATTTTGATACTTAGCACACCACAAAACAGATGTGATGTGTGTAAGATTTCGTAGATCTTTCATATGTCGCACCATAAAATGATGGAACTTTCTGCCAGCGTGTTTCCCTCCTCTTACAATCCTGGGTCCTTTAAGAGACGCATGAAAAATGGTATTAATCTAGGCCGTCAAGATGAGGGTCGTTATCGGAGCCCTGCGGGTTGAGATAGCAGCCCCAATCACGTAATAATATTTGTTATTGTCTTTGCTTACCATCAGGCGGACGACGCCATTTTTACGTGCCACATATAAAAAAAACTGAGAAGTTAGGTAGAATATGGGAGAGGTCACCTTTTTTGTAAACGTTGCGCGACGCTCAAACAGTTAGTTATAACTTCATAACAGGGCTGCCGGAGTACGGAATACCATCATGTGAGCCACTTCTCATACCGGCGCTATCCATACAACAGGCGTCAGGCCCTATCACGCTGGTGTCCAAGTACTCTGACGTCACAGTTAAAGGACCTGCTACCATGCGCGTAACAGATGTTGAGTGAGTATAGCTTTTCTTGTCTTAGTGTATTTGCAATTCCTTCCAAAACTTACCTGGATATGGAATCTGGAATTCATTTTTATTTGACTACTGTAACAGCTATCGTTTGGTTTATCATTTTTGGCATAGTTGGAAGACCCAACTCCGTAAGGGCGTGAACGACCTTACCTTACCTTAATTTCCCCTTTTATATTAAAATTAAAGGTTTTGTTTGTCATTGCTCAAAAGTAATCACAGAACAAGGCCTTTAATTTTAATCAATCAATCTCACTCGCGCCCTGCTAGAGACGCCTTAAGTACTTTATATATTTCATACAAACCAAGCGTGTCAGGGAGCGTCTACTTTTTTCCAATAGAAAGTCGTTCTAGTTCTATTTTAAAGCGGTTCTATTGCGATTAGTCCAAAACTATGTAGTATACTAAAACTATTATATATTTCACAATCACACTTCACAAGCTGCAGAATATAGACTAAATAACTGTTTAAGCTATCAAACTATTAATATAGACTACCAAAATGCAAATTAAGAGCTTCTTACAGTCGTTCCACGGGTTAATAACATTCTATCGGCCGGCCGATAGAATTCTATTGGAGCGCAATTGTAATAGTGAGCTACGAATACTGTCAATTTTTTCTGAACTTTTCTCTATTGAACTCTATTGAGCTGATTTTCTCCATTGAGCGACGATTTTTATTCTCTTCAGATGCGATTGAACTAGTAGACTTGGCCCCCAAGGGGCTGTCTCTGTTATTTTAATCATCTCGAAATAGAATCGAAATAGTCGCTAAATAGAAAGCCACCGGTACAATTGACAGTTTTTCGTAGTCTACTATTACAATCGTACTCCAATAGACTTCTATCGGTCGGTAGAATTCTACTAACACGTACTGCGCCAGTGGCCGCTTTTCAGTGACATTTTTGATAATCTACTAACATTTTAACAGCTAAAAACAGCGATTCTGGTTCTATTCTAGACTCGGCCCACAGTGCGATTTACACCTACAGTCGGGCGTAAACTTGGCACACTTCTGTCTCTATTAGGGTGCGAGCGAGGGAGCTAGCATTATTCCTCCTTGCTATGATAATGATAAATAATTCAAGGCGGTAGGAATTGTCTGCCGTGAGCGTCTTATAAACTTTTAGATAAAATTCTCAGAGCCTTTGCGAGTTAACCATAATGTTCCTATCTAAGCCTATCAAAAGACCGGGGGGCCGAGTCAACTATTGACAAGCCGTAGAATTGAACCAGAATTGCTGTATTATCTGTCAAAATGTTAGTAAACAAAAAAAAATGCATCTGACTAGCGGCCACTGGCGCGGTACGTGTTAGTAGAATTCTATCGGCCGACCGATAGAAGTCTATTAGAGTACGATTGTAATAGTAGACTACGAAATACGGTCAAAATTGTACCGGTGGCGTTCTATTGCGCGACGATTTCGATTTTATTTTGACACGATTGCAATAGCAGACTCGACTCGGGTATCTTTATAAAAAAAGAAGATAGCTGAAATAAATATTGACATATATAGGGATGGAAGGTAAGGATATGCTAAGTATATGTTATACTAATATATGCTTCCTAAATTCTACTCATCAGGGTGGACACTAAGAAACATCAAGTAATTGCAAAGATACACATCCCCGAGTTGAGAATGAAAGGACACTATAAGTTGGAGGGACAAATTCTCCTGTTACCTATAGATGGAGATGGAGACTTTTCAGCTAATTACGGTAATTATAACAATGATTTATCTATTGCTTCTACTTTACGGTGTACCTACATGCTTAGCCAACTCATAGCATCATGTACAGTACGATAAATAATGCACATCGTATTTTAGAAAGAGATAATCGGTGGGTTTCGGCTTGATAGAGCGTCATCTTTGACTCACATAGCCGTGAAGTGCATTCATATTTGAATGAAATAGGCAAAATTTACTTAGTTAAAGATAAATACCTAATACGATACTTTTCAAAAAAGTCGTGACCGGATACGACATTTTTGATATAATATAATGTAAACTCTCTTCTTCTCTTATTCTCCCTTTCAAGAACTAACCCGCTACCTTGGTCTCACACTGTAAAGAAGGAGCACTGTATTTATATAGATAGTAACCCGGGGTATGGTATGGCGGGCTGTTTTCCGCAACTCCACGTCCGTTTTTTTTATTGTCAAGGCGCGATTTTTCCTAACGCAAACCGCGCCTTGACGATAAAAAAAACGTAAAAAGAGTAGCCTATGTAATATTCTGATGTGTATGCTATATTATTGTAAGGTTTCATCAAAATACATTCAGAAGATTTTGTATGAAAGAGTAACAATCATTCATTTGTTTTGCGATTTAAAAAGTGATTCAGGGGGCTCTACTATTTAAATCGTGTCGATAAATAATCAAAATCGTCGCTCAATAGAAAGCTCGAATTGACAGCTAAATACAGCGATTCTGGTTCTATTCTACGGCTTGTCAATGGTAGACTCGGCCCCCAGATGTAGTGAATGCTAAAATAAGCTAATCTGCGAAGGCCCTTACATGTTACCGATTCCTTCAAACATCCTTTTGTCTATTTTTGTCACGCACTACATTTCTGTCGTTAAAATTCCAGGTGACATTGATGCTACGGTGACCATAATTTTGGGTCGAGCACCTCGTGAGCATGATGTGGACGCGCTGACCTGTAAACACCTGGAAGTCAGTTTCCAAGTGGGCCAAGCGACAATGCAGTTGGAAAACTTGTTTGGTGGTGATAATGAACTGAGTGAGTACCTCAACCATTATTTAACTTTTAAATGCCTTTATTATAAGAACCTTTCTATTAAAGATTTTGATTTAAAACGAAGGAATGGTTGACGACTTTTTAAATCGTATCTAGAATTCCTCAGATGAGTTGAGTTTGAGTTGATTTAGGTGTTACAAACAATCAAAATAATCTTTATTAATATCGGTCACATACTCGTAATAACACTTATGAATGTCATTATGAATGATTCTCTATTACAGACAGATTGGCAAACCAACAGGTAGAAATTGTGACTAAGAATCTGGCAAGAAATATCACGGTTACACTTTTTTTTGCTTAACATACAAACCCATCATCATCCTCTTGCCCTTATCCCAATTTACTTGGGGTCGGCGCAGTATGTCTAAATTTCATACTGCAAAATGTTTTGGCTTGGTTTTTAAGGTCGGCCGCCAGCCTGACACCAACCCTCCTTGGGAATGCTATCGTTTGGTGGTTTGCCCGCCACCACACGGGTGCCTTTCCTAGCCTTTCAGTACTCCTAACCTTTACAAGGGGCAGGTTGCTTTTTCACAGGGGGAGGTTCTTCTTTGGTATTAGTAGTCCTTGTCTATACAATGCGTTGACGTCAGCAATAGCTATGCAATACGGCATATCCCTGTCGTGTACCATTTGGGCTACTTCTGCAGCCCGCGCTCCTTATACTATGATGTCCATCGTGCTTACTTCTTCCATATATTTACGGCTCCTATAGTATCTAACGCTTTAAGAAACTGCCTCTGTCTGTGTATCTCTAGTAAATCTGATCTCCCAAACTTGGGTGTTAAACCCATATATTTCCAATTTGTAATAATAGTTAAGATTGATATTATTTATATCGAATTTATTAA
This sequence comes from Thumatha senex, assembly GCA_948477245.1. Lineage (NCBI taxonomy): Eukaryota > Metazoa > Arthropoda > Insecta > Lepidoptera > Erebidae > Thumatha > Thumatha senex. Next base: position 25,782,860 of record OX419726.1, read on the forward strand.
TATTTTTCATACATAAACATATAAATAAATAGATTTACACTGTGTGAGTGATCATAATTATACTCTCAAACAGTTTTGAAATACGTCTATGGAAAGTGCTAAACTTGCTAAAGTAATAGTTTAACGTGTCAAGGATTTTGACTCGTGTTTGAGTTGCTTTTGCGTAAGTTCTAAACGCAATTTAGCTTTAGATTAAAAACAACCGACGATGGTTATATGTATTGAGATTTAATTTGAAGTTTATTGACCTTTACTCGTAGATTCTGCCATTAAACCTATTTTCATTCACGCAAACTGTGGAAAATCTGATAAAAATTATGAGCATTATTGCTTTTTTCCTTACTAGACAAGTGAGTCGTGGTCTTTTTAGTATTACTAAAAGTACAAATAGTTCTTCTATAAATAAGCTTCTCTTGTGTTAAGACTGGGTATACTGGGATAATGTTCTTTTTCTTAATGTTTGTGGTATATTCGGCATTTGTGCGAAATATTTTTTTTTATATCTCTACTTTGTTTACTTATTACCTAATATTTTCGTCTCCTAAATCTTAGTCAAGTATAGTCAAAGTTTTGCCATAAAAATCTGGTGTCGTGTTACTGAAGTGTACTTTTTGTAGAATTTGCGTGGTGTTAATACTGACTCTATATTTAATACGTAGAAACACCTTTTCTATCTAGAAATTCATAGTTTTTACACAGAATACAAGAATACTGGATTTTTTTTTTATCAAATAATCTTTGCCCTTCCGCATTCGTTACATTTCTCGCGCAAACTCCACTTCGTTCTCTCTCAACTCCACTAAAGTTCCGAGTCGAACAGCCCCACTTTCGATGCCAAAAGTACAGTGTCACCTTGAACGCTACTGTCACTCTCAATTATACAACTGTCATTGTCTCTTTCTAGGTAATACAATGAACCAGTTCCTGAATGAAAACTGGAAAAATTTAGCGGAAGAATTCCAGGGGCCAATGGAGGAGGCACTCAGGGACTTCTTGAAACCACTTGCTGACCATGCTTTCGGCACCCTCGATGCAGACGATATTTTGTCTTCATAGATAATAAATAAGTATTGCTACATGTTAAGTGGTATTAAATGTTAATTTATTTATTGTCTTGTGTGTTTTTTTGACTATTAGCACACGGTTAGGTCCGATAGAGGCTTTATTTAACGAGTTGCTGCTAAGAGCACAAAGGCTGTCAAAATAATTGAACTGAATTGACATATTGTTGGAATTTAGTTCCTCGACATCACTAGTCTTAGGTTGTGTTGTTACACTTGGGAGATATTATTCCTATGTTGGTGCTACAGCGCTTGACAAAAACTGCGAGCTCTGAACCAATGTACTAAATGCCGTCTCTTAGACGTAAGTATTATATTCTCTTTGGAATTTAGAATAACATTTGCCGGGTCAGTTAGTTTACAATGTTTTTAAACTCACATGATTAATACTACGAGTATGAATTTTATATGTTTCTAGTCTTTTTCGCGGAATAACTTATTTTTTTTCTCATCTCTCGACGTTTTGACTATATTGCAATAGTCGTGGTCACGAGTAGACTGCATTTGCGTTATAACGCAAACTAGACCCAAAATACATAAAATGCATAGTATACATTACCTATATATTCCATTCTAAAATAGTTTTTGAATGGCTGTAAAGTTTAAAGGAAAATAATTTACGAATTAGAGTTGTATTAATATATTTCTTACTAAACATAGCTTAGGGATCACAATCATTACTAAAATCGCATAACCTAAAAATAATCGTTAAGCACAAACTTAAAGTATAGGGTGGTTGTACTGTACCTTAACTTCATAAATAAATAAAGCTTAGTCCTACGCCTTTTTAGGCTAAATTATGTACAATTCCATAAAATACATAATGTATTAATATGCTTAGTCATAATTATTTATCACATACGGTGAAAATTATCAAAAAAAGTTTATAAATTTGAATACTTTTGTACTTATGTAGTTCTAAATTATTAGACGAAAAAGTATCAATTTTGAAGATAAAAGCATAAAAGATTAAATTCTTGGTTTTAAGTTTCAGTAACATTCAGTATAATAATAATTTTGTGATACTTATCATGATGACTTGAGATCGGAAAATAATAATATAACAAAATAACATAAGTCACATAGATCTAGAAAAATAACCAAGACTATTATGATGAAGCATGAAAAGTGCGGTAAATTTAGGTGAGTGCGTGCAATAAAAAAAATGTATATGTACTCACGTAAGAAGTGAAACTTATTTACAATTTTTTTTTACATTTCTCTGATACGTCGAAATAAAGAAGTTTCACTTCAAAACAACATGGTACGTAACCGAAAAACGTGACAATTTTTTTACAACTATAAAATTTCTCTCAACATCGATAAAGAAGTTTCACTTCAAAAAAATATTCGAAATGGCTTCAATGTGACATGGTTGATCTGTGCAAGTGCAATTTTTGTAAGTCTAATGAAATTGTGACACAGATTCACGGCATAATTTGTAGTTTGAAACTCTTTTAGTATTTCTTTAAGGTGCTTTATACAGATACTAAAAAAAAAATAACAAGTAAATGTTAAGGGTCGATAGTGCGATTTTATCACCAGGGAGCCGAATCTATTATTCAACAGTGAAAAGCCGTTCTATTTCTATTCTATGTCGATTCCATTGTGGTTGGTCCAAAACTAGGTAATCTACTAAATCTATAATTTCACAATTACACTGTACAAGTCGCAAAAAAGAACTAGAAGCGCTGTTTTTAACTGTTAAAATATAAATAAACTACCAAAAATGCAACTTACGATATTCCATCGATAGACCGATAGAATTCTATGAGAGCGCGATTGTAATAGTTGATTACGAAAAATGTTAAATTGCACCGTCGGCTTTCTATTGAACAACGGTTTAGATTCTGTTCTGACGCGATTTAAATAGTAGACTCGGGCCCCTGTGGTTGTGCAAACGTCGATACAGTATGGTGATTACTTTTGTTCGACTACCGTAGTAATATAGAACGAAAAAAAAAATAGTAAGTTTAAAAACTTAAGGAAAGAACCTTATCTATATGTATATATATTCTCAGTTCAAGGTACTCAAAGTCGTTTCTTGTTAATATTTCCTGAAACATTGTTATTATAAACAGATAGACTTAAAAACTATAAAACTAATAATCGTAAGTTGATTGCTACATATGAATAATACATTAGCTGATAACACTGCAAATGACACAAGTTCTTATAAAGCTACACTCACACATAAGTCTTTTAAGGTTTGAGCCACACATCGATTGGTATCTTCGAGAATGCAGCGTTGACGAATGTCTGGAAATGCTTAGCTATAGATGATGCAGCGGCCGGTCGCATCTCTTCGATGATTTCAGCCGCGTTGTTGTTCAAAAACTGGTTCATAGCCTCGCCTAGAATTGAAATAAATCTTTTGTCTAAAATAGTACTGGTAACAATGATTTTACTCTTTTTTTAAAGTGAAACTTATTGTTTACGTTGAGAGAAAGTTTATAGCTGTAGAAAAATCGTCACGTACTTCGGTTACGCGCCATGATGTTTTGAAGTGAAACTACTCCGTCGACAAAAGAGGGAAATTTTATAGCTGTAAAAAAAATTACGAGAGTGCTGACAGAAGTGAAAATTAAATTTATTAAAAATATTGTTATGAGTCCAGAAATTTTATCTCATCAAAAAATATGCGTACCGCGTTAAAATAAGTTTTCACTTCACAAATGTCGTAAAGAAGCTTCACTTCTTACCTGTGTTTCTGGTACACACACATTTTTTTTTTAAAGAATAGTAACTGTAATTTCCAATAATAGACAATATTCTGTTTGAATTCCTAACGAAAACTATGCATTATTGTCTTAGGAATCTAATTACTTAATTAAGTCATTGCACTATCTTGTCAACAATAAATAACAAATAAACATCACAATATATAGTCCGGTCAATTTAGACATTCGAAGCTACCTAAATTCCCACCAAGCTGAAAATCAGTAAGATTGTTTAAATTATGATTCAATATCAAATTTGAAAGTTCCCCTCCCCATCTTTCCCCTGTATGGAAAATAAATTCAAGGCCAAAGGTAAATAAAATGAGTTGTTCGCGATTGTCAGCAAAATAGTAAGTTTTATTATTAAAAATGCTTTAGACAAAAAAATGTAGATCATAAAAAAAGAAGTATGAATACTCTTTTCTAACGAGCCACCTTTTTTGAGATATTACAATTCAAAAAGTTGTAAACGTCATAATCAGAGTATCAGCTCTATTCCAAAATGATGTAAGACATTTTTAGCGTTGGCTATTACTCGATTAAGTGCTTAACGCGTGCCAGTATAATCGTTAAATGACAATTAATTGATGACTTCGACCTGATGCTGCAACTAGAACGGTCTCCAGAGAACCCGACTCTTCGAAAACTCACAGAGGACATATCGTATTTGGGTTCAAGTACGTTTTAAGTTCCTTACGCTATAGTATTTTTTGGCGTAGGGGGTTTTTAATTTAATTTATTCTTCTGTTCGTAATGACCTCTGTTAAATCTTTGAAGATTTATGTAGGACCCCATTGCACCCTACTTAACAGCCCGAAATATAATTTATCTCATACAAAAAAAAATACAATATATTCATTACGCAAATACTGAGTGGATCTATCTAAGTTACATGTTTATTTAAGTACCTACATAAAAGTTAATTACAAAACATTAATTACAAAAGTGAGTATTACAAACATTGTAACAAGACTAGGTACTTGCAAGTTTTAAGTCAATTTATTATTTTTGTCAACCATGTAATAACAGTCGACGTATTATTATATATATATGTTAAGTAATATAATAACTTGGGAATGAAGTGCTCCTGGCACCGCTTATTTAGTGTTCTGTAAACGATTACTACGTTACGCCATTTTCACTACGGCTGGTCCTCGGATGGGTGACCACTATGTGGCATTTACATTTGCGAGCGTTTCCGTGCTTCAGAAGGCACGTTAAGCCGTTGGTTCCGGTTGCCAGTAAAATGGCAGTCGTTACGCCCAGTTGTAAGCCTTACAGGCGGCTTGAAAATTTTAATTGCAGGTCGCCACAACCTGCGCCAATCCATTTAAATCATTACAATCCTAAAAATATTCCACAGTTGTAAAAATCTAAAAACTATCTCTGAGATTTTGAGCCAGAAATCATGAATTTCTTTTTCGTGACTGTTTCTTCAATTATATTAATAAGAGTCCACCCGTGACCACGGCTGGTGTAATCCGGTCAAAATGTCGGAAAGTATAAGGTTTTGTACCTAATAATATACGCAAATAATACCCGAAATATCTATATGAGTGAAAATTGCGAAAAGATTACATTACACTTAAATTTTTAGTATTGGGGACTTTACGTAAAATAATATTTACTTACATACAGCGACATGTTCGCAGCTGGATTCCAACTACTTACTTCTACTTATATCTATTGCTTTTTTTTGTTGGTGTTCAAACTATAGTTTTAATTTCCTATTGCTTTTGCGTAGGATTTTTCTCAGCTTAAATACAGCTGCATAATTTATCCAGTTTGGTGGAGCGTTAACGTTAAGTTTAAACTATTATCTGCTTGACGCGTTGCACTTTGAAGAGGTCAGAGAAAGAGATTGGGATTAGGAGTTGGTGGATTGAAGGGTTATAGGATATTTACAAGGTTTTTGTAGGGATAACTAATAAGTTCCAATATCTTTATGATTTGTTAAATATAGCCATTATCGCTTAAAATAAAATGGTTTTTCACGTGGATCCTGCTACTTACCTATAATACTTCCATGGTTCACGGTGTCTCGGACTTTGAATCTTGACGTTCGTAACTTGAAGTCGACCAGTAGTCTGTCTGCTAGCAAATAGTGCTGATTGTCCCGCGTTATCTCTTTACCGAAGATTTTTGCAATCGCTACTACGTCACCTGAAATAAAAGTACAAAACAATTTTACAAAAAACGCTGTAACAAGCTGTATTTCTTGAGGTCATTAATTTAAATAAATAAAAAAATATCCATCACGCCTTATCCCCGAAGGGGTGGCAGAGGCATATTATATGCCCACTTTTCACCGTGTGGATTCCTGTCCCACGTAATAGGTGGTGAGCCCATTGCCGTGTTGAAATAGACAGACGCAGGTTGTGGCAACCTGCTGTTGAAATTTTTTAAGCCGCCTATAAGGCTTTCAACCAGGCTTAACGACTGCCATTTTACTGGCAACCGGGACCAACGGCTTAACGTGCCTTCCGAAGCACGGAAACGCTCGCAATTAATTTACTTTCTTTTTAGCGACTCATTAAAGGAAATTATCTATTCTGGGAGCTCAATACTAAAATTGTATTCTAGCGAAAGCCATCGTCAGTGAATTACAGGGACTTGTCCTGTGTGAATTATCTAACCAATTTGGATGATATTTTTTATCAAATGCAAATTAGTTAAAGAAAAATATTAGTACAAATATATTTACGGAGCCATACATCAGAAATCTTTAATAATCAACGGCAAAATACTTGCATATTGACCATTACATAGCATATCATAAGTAAAGTTTCATAGTGGTCAATTTTCACTCTTCAAATTTCAAAATTACCACTAATTCTAATGCAAAAACGGTATATTTTAGTTTAGATCACCCAAAAAAAAAAGGATAATTTGAAATTTCTTTACTATAACATAAGTACACATACAACTTTTTTTTTTTGACACACAATGCACAAAAAAGACTATACAGCTATGCAATTCACAAATCTCGGATCCAAATCCGCTACTGCGCAAATGTCATTGATATTCAAGTTCTATGAATATCGATGACATTTACGCCGAAGCGGATTTGGATCCGAGATTTGTGAATTGCATAGCAGAATCGGCACACATTTCATAAATGTAGTAGGTATAAGTTGTAGGTATTTTTGGTTATTGTTTAAATTTATGAGTTATTGTTTTATGAGGTTCTATTATTTGTTATTTATATGGTTAATGATAAATAAAAATAAGATTAACTGTTTTCAATTTAACTTGCCCAACATGAAAAAAAAATGGAATTTTATCAGTTGTTTATCAAACTTTTCTCAAAACTCTTTTCACTTTGTAAATTTGACTGGTCATTTGTACGTAAGTGTTTAATAGGAAATTTAATAAAAAGTCACTACCCCTGTTTACGTTATTATGTATCTTGGGTATTAAGGTATGACTCACTGCCGCAGTATTCAACCCTGACTTTGACCTTGGAGGATACACTGGAGGGTAGGTCAAGGTCAACCAATAAATAAGTTATTTATGCAATTATGAGGACTAAAAAAACAATAAGGTACATATTTAGCAAAAACAAGATATTAATTTATAAAATACTGTAAAACATCACATGTTTTAAATTGGTTATGAATAGAGTTAAGCTATACGATATAATGACTAGAAAGACGATAAGCTGGAAAATATTAATCATCGCTCAATATCATATAGACATTGTATTATTTGTACCCAGTTAAATTATAACAGATTTTTGATTGAATTTTGGAAATTCGAATATTCCTGAAAATATTCTATATCTTTGAAAATTTTTGATTTTATTCACCTGAATAATTGTATGAATAAAAGTATCGAAGATTCAAGGGGTTTTCATTAAAATTAGCTTGAATAATATGTGTCGAAGATTCAGTTTTTTTTTCAATGTTTACAGCTTCTGTAACGTAATGTCAATAGGGTACTTACCAAACGACGCCCAGAAATCTCCCTGTGATCTGACAGGGAAGAGTAATACTTGTCCAGATACTTCATACCGGCCGGTGATCTCGATCCTCGGCAGCACAAGACCCATGTCGATGCGAAGTTTCTTCACGTCCGATCTGCATATAAAAGTATTTTTTGTGTTTTGTACACAAAGATAAGTAATTTTGTACTGTTTAATCTTCAATGAAAAAAAAACTCTAAGGTCCAGTGAGGAGAAGTTTCACATTAAAGAGAACATTTTTTTACATTTTGGAGAAATTGTTTTAATTTTAGATAACTAGTTTCACATTTAAGAGAAATTGTTTCAATTTTAGATAACTTGTTTCACATTTTAGACAACGTATTTCACATTTTATAGAAATTGTTTCAATTTTTGATATCTAGTTTCACATTTTAAACATTAAAGATTCACGTGTTCAGCAAATTAAAGTTTAAAAATGCGTTTTTACATTAAACCCGTAAAAAGAAAGCCGTCTGATGGCAAGGAATGACAACGCCCAGAGCTGGAATGGCCATTAACATCCACTCTGATACATTTTGCCCTAAAGTAAAGTCACGAAACGATATCTTTGACCCTTTGTCGACAGACAGCTCGTTAACATTACAAAATATAGCCTCACTGCTCTACTTCTCCCACAAATAATGTAAGTGTACATAGTTTCTAATTCCAAGACGTTGCTTAAGTTCTCACAGATGCGCATCACCATCTAATGCAATGACTAGTAAATTTGTAAATAGGTAATGAAATACAGCTCTATTTTGACATCAGTACTAATGTTATAAAGGGGAAAGTTTGTGAGTGTGTATGTATGTTATTTCTACCCTCTTATACGGCTGGGTTTTCTTTAGATAAAATTTTGTGTAAAGGTGGCTGATACCTTGGATTAACACATAGGCTTCTTTCTACTTTGGTAAGACGTTTCTATGGAAAACAAGAACAGGAAATTGTATAGCTAGTAAATATTGTAAGGCGCTCGTAGACTCCCTAGCTCAGTGCTCGGAAAAGATAGAAGCTGTGTTCAGAATCTTACGGTCAGTTTTGAGATATTTGCATTTACATTACTCGGTTTCCAAGTTCTGAATGAATGAAAGTGAGTGTACAATTCTATAATAACTTTTTTCGGATCATAAAACTGTTACATTATCAGAAAAAAATGTAATGGAATAGAAATACATCATCCTGTTCAAATGCCAAATATAAAAATCAAACCCTTATGATTATCAATCACGCCTTATCCTTGAAGGGGTAGCAGAGGCATATTTATTATATGCCCATATTTTACCGATTGTATTCCTGACCTTATACGCGGCTCTACTAGACGGCACTACTAGATGGTGAGCCCATTGCGCAGTTAAATCAGACAGGTGCAGGTCGTGATGGCTACCTGCTGTTGAAATTTTTCAAGCCGCGTATAAGGCCTTCAAGTTGGCTTAACTACTGCCATGTTACTGGCAACTGGTTGGTCCACTTTACTTGCCTTGTAACTATGCTTGTAACCAACGGTATATAGCAGTGATCTTTTATAGAAAACTTAGTCAGCAGAGCCACGACCGCTTCTAACCCTATATCATTTTAATAAACATCACTTCGCCACAGCATGTGCCTCTCCATTTCAACACGGCAATGGGCTCACCATCTGTTACGTGGAACAAAAATGAATACGATGAAATGTGGACGTTATGCCTCTGCCTACCCCTTCCGAAATAAAGGCGTGACAATATGTATGTATGCATGTAAAAATCACTTTAAAATGACAGATATAGTAGGTATGGTATACCTACTTTTTTTTTTCGTAATCATTTATTGCGCTACCCGTTGGGTTACCGTTTCATTTGTATGTTAAACAATTTGGTCTTTTGTATATATACTCGAATTGACTTAAGAAGTATGTTTCTGCTGTTTAATGACATATGGTACTTAGTTTAATTTAACGCAAATGAGACGATAATGACCGCTATCCGATATTATCAGTTTGTGTACAGAAACGGCCATAATGCCAGTCCGACAATCATATATATGCGCATTAAGCATTGTTCTATCTATAGGTCATTAGGGAATTACGGATAACGAGTTACTTTACTTTCTTTCCAACTACCACAATTTACGTTCTGATTAAGTATCAATACTCTATAACTTCTCCTGGGACTTTATACTATAAAGTTCTTTAATAAAGTGTAGAAAACCCCGAATTCGAAATAAGTGAAACCACACGATCCCTACCTATGTGTCTAGTGTTGTACAACATTAAATATAGACCAGAAAAGTTCCACCGACTTTTCTGGTCTTGGTTATTGTTGTAGATTCGGGTTTACAGAAGTCGCAGTAATGAGAATGTAGGTAAGTGAGAATATTCCCACAGTACATTGCTGCTAAGAGTAATGGAGCGAAAAGAGGTTGAATGCGTTTGAATACTTTATATATAGACTTGTATAAATTATTGCTTTGGTGGCACGTATGAGCATGTATGACACGTATGAGGTAGGAGCAGAGATAAATAAAAGAGAGGCGTTTACTCTGTGTAATCGGCTTAAAAATGAATTCTTTATTAGTATAATACAACTTATTTCTCACACGTCTGCACTCCCAACCCTATAACCGCTAAGTAACTACCTGCGTCTCTGCCTTGTCCGTTAATCAGCAGGTGCCCGGAGGTGCAGGGCCGCTGAGATCTTGATAGGGCCTCTTAAACCCACATGTCATTTACCATAGTCTTCTTCATCTTAAGTCATTTCCCAATAGCTTCCAAACGATAAAAGCCTAGGGTTCATTTTTAATTGGCTGCATAGAGCAGCTATCATTTTGCTTTTATTATCGGCATTTCTGACCTCCTAACAACAAGAGGTGCCTACGTCATTGTCTCGTCCATTAGTCAGTATATATAAATATTTAGTTATATAAATTCAAATCTTTAATTTTTTATACTTGATTTACAAATTACGCCAAATCTTCTTCTTATTTGACATATGATATCTTATCATTACAGACAAACAGTCCGTTACAACAAGTATATCTCTATACGACAACATTACGACAATATGTTGTAACTGAAGTAACTCCGTGAACTTGTAGGTTACGACAGTTTTAGCAATTTTATACCATTTGTTAGTAATAGTCGCGTCGCTGGCGACTACAACGGAGTCTTGACCCCATTACACCGCTCTCGTGAATTAGATTTTCCTGTTTTATTTGAAGATTTAATACGAAATTTCGACATTGCAATTTTTGAATAACGTGACTTGCCTTGCTATGATGACTTCTTATCATTAGAAAACTATTTTCAAATGTTTAGAAGCCTTCATAGGTATGTTTGGATACTTTTATGAGTATTCTCAACCACTACTGTAGCTAATAACTCTCCCTGGACTAACCTGATTAATTATCTACAGTACCATAATCTTTAACCGTTATCCCGTTTTCGAGATATGAGGGAATATTACACAGATACCAATCATTCTTTCTGCAAGCAATACAATAAATACCCTAAAGACGACGGACTTAATGCTGATAAGATACTGATCCTTAAAGAGCTGACGAGTCTCCAGTCAGGATAAATACCCAAATCTTGCGTATAGAGTAGGTATACTGGTGGCTTCGTACGCGTGGTGAAGTTTTCCCGTTCCTGTTTCCAATAGAAAGTTGTTCCCGAGATAAAAAGTAGCCTATGTGTCATTTTGATGTGCAAGCTATATTATTGTAAAGTTTCATCAAAATCGATCGAAAGAATAACAAATATCCATACTTACAAACTTTCGCGTTTATAATATTAGTAGGATGTATGTTCAGAATGGTTTAGCATATGGTCTTAGGCCATAGACTTTTAATAGTTATGTCCAACGAATGAGTGAGGAACCAGTGACAAAAATCTTGTGAGTAGTACATTGCTCAAAACCAAAAAGGAAACCCATACATACATACATATCTTCACGCCTGTCTCCCATCGGGGTTAGCAGAGACTATGGCTTTCCACTTGATACGATCCTGGCATACAACTTTCGCTTCTTTCACTTTTAAAAGTGTTTTCATACACACACGCCGGTTAAGAGTACTCTTGACCTGGCTTTTTCCAATATGTCTTCTATTTGATTGACATATGTACGTCGAGGTCGCCCCTTACCAGTTTGCCCATTCACTCTCTTCTGATAAATCTGTTTCGTTAGTCTACTTTCATCCATCCTCTCCACGTGTCCGAACCATCTAAGCATACCTTTTTCTATCTTAGCAATGTTCCCTTATCACACTGTTCCTTTCTTTGTTCTCCAGCTATACTCCGCAGACTTCTCATTTCCACTGCATTAATTTTACTTCCATGTTTCTTCTGCCACACCCAACTTTCACTGCCATACATGAGTGTAGGAACAAGTACTCCTCTATGCACAGCCAGTCTTGCCTTCTCAGACACGTTCTGACTGCTCATAAAGGCGTAAATGGCTCCTTTCATTTGATTTTCAGCCACAACACTTCGTTCAATGTCACAATCACTCTTTCCATCTCTCACAAATTTTGAACCTAAATATACAAATTCTTCTAGCAACTCGTTTTCCTTCTAGCAATCCGTCATACTTTCCTCTCTTTCAAAAACCATTACTTTTGTTTTATTTACATTCACTTTCATTCCTTTGCTTTTTAGCGCATCATGCATAATGTTAACCATCAACTGCAACTCCGCCGCCGATGATGCCAGTATTACCTGTCATCCGCGTATAGGTAGCATATGACAGTCAGTTCATTCATTTTTAAACCATACGCACTCTCTTGCAGTTCTTTCAAACAACTGTCCATGTATAGGTTAAACAGCCACGGTGACGCTACACAACCCTGTCTCACACCTTTTTCAATGTGAAAAAAGTCGGTGCAAGCTCCGTTGATCCTGACACAAGCACTGGAGCCCTCATAGAGAGATTTCAGTGCTCGTATCAAGTGACTGCTTACTCCATACTTGGCCAGTGTTGTCCATAGTTCATGCCTGACTATTCGGTCATAGGCCTTTTCCAAGTCTACAAATATGCAATAGACCTTTTGAAATTTCGCCAAAAATTGTTCGGCTATGCATCGTAAGGAAAAGACCGGATCCGTGCATCCTCTTCCTTTCATAAATCCTGCTTGTTTATCAAAACTTTTGCAAACAATTTGCCGACGATGCTGAGCAAGCTTATGCCGCGGTAGTTTTTGCACTCTTGCTGTGACCCTTTTCCTTTGTAAAGCGGCACGATGACAGCCTTGCACCAATCTCCTGGCACGCTGCCACTCCTCCAGCAAAGATTAAAAAGGCGGTACAGCTGGCAAGCTACCACGCCATGTCCCGCTTTCAGCATCTCGACAGAAATCCTATCAAATCCAGCAGCCTTATCCAATTTCATACTACTCAATGCTTCCAAAATTTCTTCCATACTTATGATGCTTTCGTTGCTAAGTTCATTCCTTTCCCAAGAACTCGTTTGTGCTTCCATATCCTCTTTTTCATATAAGCTTTCAAAATAGTCCTTCCATCTTTTTAGCACACATTCTTCTCCTTTTAGAAAACTGCCATCCTGGTTTCTGATATTACTGAGTTTCGATGATGTTTGTTGACCCCTCACAGATTTTATAGATTTCCAAAAGTATTTCATATTCTGCTGGAAATTATTAGATAATTCTCTTTCATCCCTATCATTCTCTTTCTCTCTTTTTATAACTTCTTTTGCAACTCGTTTATACCTTTTTTATTCATTCTTTGCATTTTTACATCCTCATCCGTTGCCCTTTGCATTCTTTGATTGACCTTTGAAGTCAGCCAGTCCAACCATGCCTTCTTCTTGTCGGACAATGCTTTCATGACATCTGCACACATTGTCTTCACATTCTTGGCTCCTTTTATTTACCCAACACACTTCCACCGTAACTTCCACTAGACCTTCATTAAGCGTCTTCCATAATTCTTCAATATCACATACTTCATCTAAATTTTTTTGAGCGAAACCCAGACGTGCTTAATAGCAACTATTAACGAATCTGCAGGAGGCAGAAGACTATGTATTGATTGTGAAGCCTGGAGATCTTTCTACTTTCAACCCTTTCGTAATACGGCGTGAAGATAGATAGTATAACAGTATACTTTAAATTCCATCAACAGATTTCTACAAGTTTAAATAAGCCGTAATTTTGTTTTTTATTAAAAAAAAAATCACTTATTATCTTACACTAAATAGTTATTTATGGATACCAACCATTATAAGTAACAAACCTATTAGTCCTAATCCAAAATAAGAACTAATGAAATGGAAATGGCTTGTTGAAACTTCAGAAAAAGGTTACCTGATTTTGGTGATAGTATAATTACTGGGTCCCATCACTGTGATGTTGTTAAAAGCGGCAGTGACTCGCACAGGACCCGCGGAGTTTTCCATCACCAGTCGATCGATCAATAATGGTTCCACCGGCGGTACTCCCAGCTCAGGAATGCCTCGAGACAAGTAGGGTCGGAGGTGGTTGAAAGAGTTCTTAATGCACAAGTCCAATTGAGGGTCGCTTTGACTGCAGGGTAGGATATAGTCCGCTGAAACAAAAAGATCTTTATGTTATTACTGAGAATACTGTGATATAAGGTTATAATTTAACGTAAGATACTATACGCCCACATTTCCCTAGCAGTGTACATTATCCAATGAAATAGGTAGGGATTATTATTGAGGTTGTGGCCGTGGAAGTTTTGCAATCCGCTAGTAATTCCTACAAATTCTATTAAAGATCACCATGTTACGTCACGTACCTCTTTCCGAAGCACGCAAATCTATACCTACTAATATATAAAGCTGAATAGTTTGTTTGTTTGATTGAACGCGTTAATCTCAGGAACTACTGGTCGGATTTGGAAAATTATTTTTGTGTTTGATAGCTCATTTATCGAGGAAGGCTATAGACTATATATAGAATAGAAAATTATTGTACACCAATCATAACATTAAAATTAAGAATTACAAAATAGTAAAATGTACAAATGGCGGCCTTATCGCTAAAAGCAATTTCTTACAGGCTACCTTAGGATGGACATATATTCAAAGAACCAGCACTATAGTGGGCAGTTGTTGGTGTAAGATATATATATATATCATCACGCTACTACCCTGAAGAGCGGAGCAGTAATCATAAATGTCATTTAGGTAGAATTTATAAGCGGCGGAATTAAATAGGTGCGACGGGAGTTCAAAGTATATCACGGGCGAAGCCTTCCTCTATAAATGGGCAATCTAACACGAAAATAATATTGAAATCTGACCAGTAGTTACTGAGATTAGCGCGTTCAACCAAACAAACTCTTCAGCTTTATAATATTATTATAGATTTCAGTGACTAAAATCTATTAGATTGTAAATGTAAATGCCAGCAATTTAATTACATACTTAGCGACAATTTTGTTTCAATGGAGTTACATCACGAGACACGTCTGCAATGGATGTAGTAACACGGCGTATTCAGCACAGGGCGTATCTAACCTAACGATATTTTCCTTCTTACTATCCATATCAAGCTGGTAGGATATTTCAAAACAGAATATTTGCATAAAAGTATACACAATACGTGTCATAACCGTAGTTATGTTACGTGACGGTATTATACTTGACGTGATTGTTTACAGATACATACAAGAAAGCCTATTATATCAAAATCGGTTCAGCCGTTTTATAAAGAGACATGCCAACTAACAAAAAACAGAGAAAACAGTTTTCTTTTTGATAATAAGTACCGTTTATACTTTCATTATTTAGTGAAACGCTGTTAATTTGGAATGACTAACAGACACTTCAATTATATTAATCTGTATACATTAGGGTCATAACCAAGATCTTCAGAGTCCATGGCAACCTCACCTACAAGTGGTGTACTTGCTCGCCGACAGACAAGACTCTGACGCAGGACCTTCCTGGATTGAGATATGACAGCCGCTTCCAGCAACGCCGAAAATTCAAAGAAAATCATACTTGATCCTCTCTTCATCTAAAGTCCGTATTTTAAAAGATGTCTCAAGTATCGTATGAACTATGATCAAATGAAATTAGTTTCAAGACAAGATCAAAACTAACTCTAAAATAATAATAATTTATTGTCACATAAAACCTGGATTTACAATGCTTAGAAATGAAGCCTTCTTTTAAGCAAATATATACTTGTGTCAGAATGCTCCGCTCTCCCATGTAAGGACATACGGTTATGTAAGGTAAAAGTACATGTAAGGTTTATTACAGAATTTTGTTCAATAAACGAGTACTAAATATTGAAAAACAAATTCAAATTATATCTAAAAAACTTAAACTAAAAGTGAATTACAATAAAACAGTAAGTACTTTTCATAATGCCGCGTGTGTGTGTGTGTATGTGTGTGTGTGTGTGTGTGTGTGTGTGTGTGTGGTGTGTGTGGTGTGCTATTGGGTACGCTGTAACAGGGCTTCAGTGTCATCGTAAGTCAATTCTCTTATCTACTCTATTAGTGCAATTTTACAATTGTAAAAATTAAAGGCGTATAGGTTGATTTGCTTGTTGATTCTGTAATACTGTTATTAGTAGATGAACGTTGACTAAACTGTGAACAAGCGAAAGTGGTTCGACTTAAAGAAGTACTAGCAGCAAGGTCTTTTCTTCTTTTATTTTCAATATCTGGGTTGTATGGTAGTGACGTATGTTTTTTAAGGACAGTATGAAGAATATATAGCTTACTGATGGACAACAACTCACTAATCTGATAGAGAGTGTTAGTAGGGAATCTTAAATTCTTAAAATACATTATTTTAATGAGTGCTCGTTGCACTCGCTCTAGTTCAACGAATCTAGTCTTCCCCGCGCCACCCCAGACAGGAATGCAATATACCAGGACAGGCAGAATGAACATTATTATTATACTAATGAACGTTGACTAAACTGTGAACAAGCGAAAGTGGTTCGACTTAAAGAAGTACTAGCAGCAAGGTCTTTTCTTCTTTTATTTTCAATATCTGGGTTGTATGGTAGTGACGTATGTTTTTTAAGGACAGTATGAAGAATATATAGCTTCCTGATGGACAACAACTCACTAATCTGATAGAGAGTGTTAGTAGGGAATCTCAAATTCTTAAAATACATTATTTTAATGAGTGCTCGTTGCACTCGCTCTAGTTCAACGAATCTAGTCTTCCCCGCGCCACCCCAGACAGGAATGCAATATACCAGGACAGACTGGACCAGAGCCATGTATGTTTCATTTAAGATATTTCTTGGAGACATTGTATTATTTGGGACTACATATTTTAGGGTTCTGAATATCCAACTCAATTTTCTTATTCTGTTTGTAACTTGTTCTATTTGTGAATACCAGGACAGTCCTTGGTCTATCAATACGCCTAAATACTTGGTCTGCGTAACTTTATTTAAGCTCGGACATTGACAAATACCATCCAAAATTACACCACATGTATGGACTTTTATTTGAAATCCATCTTGAGGTTGTGTTCTTTCGCGGATGCTGAAGCAAATAAAATTTGATTTTTGTGTGTTTAGGGTAAGTAAGTTACTTGCAAGCCATTGAGCTATTCTCATTATACCCACTTCAGCTGTCCGCTTAATGTCACCCCAAGTGCTCCCATAGCAAACAAGAACTGTGTCATCGGCATATGACAAAATTCTGGCATTAGGGATTTTCAAATTGCAGAGGTCATTAATGTAGATTAAGAATAAAGTAGGACACAAAACGCTTCCCTGAGGTACGCCATAGGATACGATTTCATCCTCACTAAGATGGGTGCCCACTATAGCTTTGCCTTCTGTTAGAGAGGTAATTTTTAAGAAGCTCCAGTTCAGTATCACGCACTCCAACCTTTTCTAGCTTTTTTAATAAGACTGGGACAGAGACGGTGTCAAACGCTTTTTTTATATCTAGGAATACAGCTAAACATTTACGGCCTTTGTCGAGTTGATCTGTTACAAGTGTACTAAGTTCTAAAACTGCATGTTCAGTCGATCTACCTTGTCGAAATCCAAACTGCGCAGGAGATAAAATTTGAAAGTGATTTAGGTAATATCTGATGCTAATTATTTTTTCAATTATCTTTGAAACACCTGGTAAAACTGATATTGGCCTATAGTTATTAATATCGTCTCTGTCCCCAGTCTTGTGTACTGGAGTAATGATCGATTGCTTTAGAACCGCTGGTAAGACCCTCTCTAAAACACAAATTAGCAAGGTGAGTTAGTACAGGAATGATCTCTCTACTAGTGTACTTCAAAAACTTTATGGATATGTTGTCGCACCCGGGGGCACTACTGGATTTAGAACTCATCAATGTTCTAAGTACTTCGTCATAGTCTGTGTCAAGGAGCGCCAAAGAATTAACCTGTGACGGTAAGTCACTTTCCCCGCCGGGATCCAGAATTGATGGGCTTCTGATTTTTTGGGCTAGTTGCATTCCAACACTTAAAAAATATTTATTAATATAGTTTACTGATTCAGTGGATGACGGTTTAATATGAAGTAGTTCAGTGCAATTTTTTTTTTGATTATTCGTATAAGTAATTGACTTAATGTTTTTCCAGAGTAATTTATTATTGTTGATTGAATTATTTAATAAATCTCTATGATATTTTCTTTTACTTTTTTTTATTAGATAATTACAATAATTCCTGTAGCGCGTATATGTTATTCTTAGAATTTCGTTATGAGAATTACGTTTAAAATCTTTTTGAAGCCTGTTTTATACATCGGAGTATTCCAGGGGTTATCCATGGTTTAATAATGCGCTTTCCATGGGGAATATTTATGATATTTGTATTATTCTGAATGGAGTCAGATAGTGCGTGTACAAAACGATCAGATACGAGTATAACATTTGGATCATCACAAGATAGAAGTTCAATAAGTTGTTGGTCTTGTAAATAATTACGAGCTTCCGCGAAATCCAAAGAGGTTCGCGTCCTTTTAACGATAAAGTTGTCCTTAAGCTTGGACAATACTAAAATAAGTGTACGTTGTATTATAGAACGTGTCTTGAGTTTTGTTCACATGAAACTAATCTCAAATACAGGGGGGCATGTCTACTAATTCAATCGCGTCAGAAGAGAATAGAAAACGTCGTGCAACAAAATGTCGACTAAAAAAAATTACAGTTTTCGTAGTCTACTATTACAATTGCGCTCCAGTAGAATTCTATCGGCCAGCCGATAGAATGTTGTTAACACGATTAGCGCCTGTAAGTAGCTCTTAATTTGCATTTTGGTAGTCTTTTTAACTGAAGAAGTGTGATTGTGAAATATATAATAGTTTTGGTAGCCTACCTAGTTTTTAACTAATTGCATTAGAACCGCTTTAGAATTAACTAGAACGGCTTTCTATTGCAAAATAGTAGACTTGGCCCCCTGATCGTCGATCGATAGTGACGTTTTCACATGTTAGATACGAGTTATTATCCGTATCACGCAGTTTATTGTATCGAAAATCATATTTGTAAATTTGAATATATATAAAAGAGAATAATGACTAGTGTAGCAATGTAAACGCATTAAATAATATTGATGTAATATTGGTATAAAAATATTTTTCTTGTTTTTAATTATGTGGAACGTTAATTTATTGAGTTGCTAAACGAGCTCGTCTCACGTAAACAAAGATTACGCCTGTCAAAATCTATACTTGAGAAACGATTCGGATTTGAACAGTAATCTGGAATCACTTGAATTTGGATCGGCGAATTTCGTCTTAAATGACGTTTAATAATACAATCTCTACTTGAAGACAGTTTTAAGACTAGATTCATGACTAAGACACCTTTCAAAATTCGGGCGGGCCTTAGTGTATTTCCATATGCATCCAAGATGGATTTGGAGCTTTGGGATCCACTTTTATTTGTTTATTTGGCTGCTATCGTTTGATTTTTGTTTATCGTCATTTATTAGAAGTGACTGTCGTCTAACCTCCCAACTCCGTAAGGGCGCCTACATGTTGGTCTTGTCCGTTAGTCTAAGGGGGGGAACCGCTAGCAGGTGAGGTCGTTTGATCCCCAGATCTGAGTGGGACCCCCTTGGACAATCATAGTTGATCCTTAGACAATCATAGCTGATTCTTAGTCAACAATCGACCCAGGCTTTAGGACTTAAAAGAATTTGGAAAGCTATGCTAAATGTTCATGTTTGCATATAATTGAATGCAATAGCGCTATTTGTGAACAGTTAGATTTCAAGACGATTTTAGAAGAATTGTTATTATTAAGAACGTCTTCAAATGTAACATGTAGGCGTTTAATATGCCTCTGCCTACCCCTTCGGGGACAAAGGCGTGACAATATGTATATATGTATGTATGTATGTAAGAACGTCTTCAAGCAACCTTACAGTGCCAATTTTTATGATTATATTTACTTAAACTATAGTTTTAAATAAAATGAAGTGTCCGTAATGAAATCTATATAGTCCATAAACCATAAATCCTTATGAAAACTCCTAATAATCAACCTAAATAAAAACTAAAATAGCCGTACACAAACTAAAATTCCAGTCAACCAAAAGTCCACGTTTTCAAAATAGGTCGTAAATTAAAAAAAATGTTTATAAAATGAAAACTACTAGGTCAAACTATGTTAAATTTTTATGGGACCAAATGGCAACTATTTCACATCCAACTAGACTAATCACGTTAATATGATCATAAATCTCAGCGTAATCGATGTACGTGCCAAGTCTTATAAATAAGCTGCCTATAGATATAAAAATAAAATTACAGCACGTAATATTAAACCAATCCTAAAAAAATATTATTTACAACCAGTAACCACATGATTTTGGAGCATCCTGTATGGAATGGACACGTAGTTTACACTAGTGGGTAGGATGAGTCATTTGAATGAGTGACACAACTACCCACGCGACGTTACGGGGTTGTGGTGCATCATATTAATATATGCACCTCACATTCTCCTTTATATTGGAACCTACTTATTAATACATGGATTAATTAGTTGTGTTAATTTCTTCACCATTTGTAATATAATAAGAACATTTGTATTAAATATGAAACATGAGAACGATTTGTCCTACATAAACCTATTGTTGGTTTTCAGGATAAATTAATTAGTATTGTACAATGTAAATATTTATATAAATAACAAAAAAATAAAAATATCAGCGTAATCGATGTACGTACACATAAATCTCAGCGTAATCGATGTACGTACACATAAATCTCAGCGTTATTGATGTACGTATACATAAAAAAAATACAAATCGAAAACATAGCCTCCTCGTTTTGAAAGTCAGTTAATGATTCATACTGCTAGTTTTAAGTACTCAATCTCCTGTCTCCAGAGCAGTCCAAAGTAATAAAATATCGATACCAAAAGTCTACAGGATATATAGAAGAAGAAATCGCCTCACTCTTAACCGTTAAACAGCTGTGCCTACCCTCATCAGCGCAGCATCAGTTAAGCTTTGACTTAGATATCCCTAGGATTCAGGGTCACCAGATACTAGCATGGCCAATGGAACCACCTCCGGATTATATTCTTTCAAATAAAAGAGGATTGTAATTTTTTTTTAAATAATTAACAGTTATTGGTTCATAGCAGTCTTCGACACGGATTTTTCCAAATTTCTCTTTTTTCTTTATTCGGTTTTTCAAACGGTTTTCACTAATGGGCAGAACGGTTCATGAGGAAGGTTTTAGTATGGAATGCACTATAGGGTTTATTAAATTTGACTGAAAATGACAGACTATGAATCGATATATAATCGACTATGCTGATAAAAAATAAATTATGAGAAATTTAGCAAATAATTGCTTTAAAAATTTATCAATATATACTTTTTTAATTTATACTGATTTTACAATAACCGCTAGACCGACTTCTATAAATTTTAAACAGAACGACCTGGAATGTATATTATATCCTATGGAACAAAAAATAGTACATTATTGCAAAGGCCGGGAAATAGGCAATTGCAGGTCGAGTATGAGTGTGACACTAATACGAGACAGGCAATTGCCATTCCGGCCGTGGCATATATAGTGCTTTTCTCAAAAGAATGCATGGAAATATAATAAAAAAATATACATTTCATTAATATTAAAAATTACATTAGCCATAAATATTGGGGAATTAACTACGATATGAAAATATTGATGATTTCCCTTCAGTGGATTATACGCATCAAGATGGAAAATAAAAAAAAAATAGTATGTGCAATGAGCAACTGCCGCATTGAGCTCTAGGGTTAATTCCCGGGTCAGTGCAAATTTTTGTGTGACTCATAAATGTTTGTTTCGTAGTTTCGGTGTATAGTATACTATCCATATATGTATGTATTTACAAGTATTTAAGGTTCTTTTTCAGTTATAGCTTATAGCTTACTTTGGGCTAGATTGTTGTTGAGAGAAAAAGTGTCCCAGAATAGGTATTAATTTAATATATATAGCACGTAGACACAACTTTTATGTCCCAAAATCCAATACCCCCACAAATAAAATAAGATAAATGCACTTATTTTAGAAAATAATATAGGGACTTACAGTAAGCGTCCGCTGAAGAAGAATGATAAAAGAAATCCGTTTCATACAACATTGCTGGAGCGGTGTAATGTTCCAAATTCAAAAAACGCGCCTGCAATGAATTTCGTTTTCTCGGTCCGTAATGCGATACTTCGCGTATTCTTTTATCTAAATAATGACAGTATTTCCATGCATGTTTAAAAACAATATTTTACAGATAGGTTCAGGCGTCTGTGAGTAAGCCGTGAAAATATATACAAAAAAGACTGTCTGGATGACAGCGATATAAATCAAATTGAAATGTCAAGTTAAAAGCTTTTCACTAAATTAATATGAAAAGTAAATACGGCACTCACAGAAAAAAAACAATGTTAAAAATTATTTCTCTGTCTGTCTGTTTGTTCCGGCTAATCTCTGAAACGGCTGAACTGATTTTAATGGAACTTTTACTGGCAGATTAACTTATTTTATAAAGAGTAACTTAGGCTACATTTTATCCTCATTTTCCCACGGGAACGTCCACAATGCCAGTGAAATCACAAAGCAACCGCTCGTTGCTAAGTAAAATAAAATATGATGCCGATAAATCTATATTAAGAAAAATAAACTTTAATTTTATAATCATAATACATAAGACGAATATGAGTAAGTAAAAAGTATAGAGTTATAAATAAAACTTTAAAAAGTTCATCAAGTAAAAAGTATTAATTATTGTGGTCGAAAACAACATTCAATAAATTATACTGAACTTGAACGATTTTCACAAGCTTGCACAAGGTCACACCGGTTATATAAGTGTTACAACACATAACGGTCGCCGACACGCTAACCTACTTGCAATGTTTGCAATAGAAATACTACACTGCGTATTTCAAGAAACACCCATACGTGTTGTTGGAATTTTGTATATGCTATAAATAGTTGTTAATCATGCTGTTGCTTTATTTTATTGGCAATGGCTATTATTCGCTATTTTTTTAAGGTGTTATAAATCAAAATCCAGTTTGATATATATAACTATTTAAGACGTAGAAATTGAAAAAACAATGAATATTTATAGGGATTTAATGGAAAATGTAAACAACTTTTCTTTAACCCTCAATGACGTCATCGTTTGCAGTACGGTAGCAACGCCTTTGTCTAGGAGCGGAAATTTAGCACTAAAATCACTGTCATATTTTTTAAATATTATATTAGGCTAAGACTACTTCTACTGATGACGTCACTGTGTTTGACAAACGTCAATTTTAAATATTTCATTAAAACTTAAATGCGATGAATACAACAAATATATTTAAATTAGTTTGGTAAAAAATTAGGATTATAAAATTTGGTCAATCCCCGTTGAGAAAGAGCTTTTAAGTTCCGTGTCTTAGTCTACTCTACAAATAAGGTGGCAGACAAGCATACCCATCTGATTAAAAGTGGTCAACATAGCCTATTGCTATAGAACTTTGCAACAGCAGAGGTGTTACATTCGCGCGCTGCTGTCCCTTAAATATAGAAGGCATGAATCCCTTAAACATTGAATGAGCTGTCTACGAGCACTTATATTATTCAACTAGCGGACACCCTGCTGTTTCACCCGTGTAAGTCGCGTTTTAGTTGGAATACGGGACTTAATTGTAGGCAAAGTTACTCCTTATAACATCAGCTATCTGCCAAAGTCTTCTTTAGATAGTTTTACCATAAAAAAATAGATTAGCCGGAAAATCAGGCAGACAGACAGACAGATAATTTTAATAACTGTTTTTTAATGATTACACAAACTGGTTTTTGATAAGCATTATCTGTATGGGTTATACAATAAATATTACAAAAATATAACAGTAAAATTAGCATAACTTATTGCGTTCCTAATAAAAAAAATTGCATAATTCATTTAACACCAAGTAATGAATGAATAGGCAATACATTTAATTAGTATTACAGTGAAATACTTATTATTAACTTTTATAATTACATGCGAATCATAATATTTACGTTTATTCGCTATTCATTCATACAAATCGCATATTATTTTCAACTGTGCTGTCATTACTAAGTCAACACACTAAATTAAGCTTTCTTTTGTATTTTTCTCGTATGAAGCCCTCTTGGGAAAAATAACAGAAGCTCTCGTAGTTCTGCTTAGTCAGTGTTCTGTAAACGATCACTTTCGCTACGGCTGGTCATTGGATAGGTGACCACTTAGTGGTATTTCTATTTACGAGCAAGGAAACGACTTGCTTCGGAAGGCGTGTTAAGCAGTTTCCGTGCCCGTTGGTGCCGGTTGCCAGTAACATGGTAGTCGTCAAGCCAAGTTGAAAAATTTCAACAACAGGTCGCCACAACCTGCGTCTGTCCAATTCAACATGGTGATGGGCTCACCACCTCTTACGTGGGACAATAATACTTACGGTGACATTTGGGCGATTAATATACCTCTTCCTTTCTGGCAATAAGGCGTGAATGATAGGTAAGAAGCCTCCACTAGTTCACCAGGTGATGCTCTCTTACAGCGTAGACATAAGCTCAAAAGAAAAACTGTGATCCTGACTAAACTTGGTCGCCAACTCTAGTAACCCTTGCGCATTGTTTGTGGGTCAATTCCCTCTTTATAATGAGGAGCCACCGTCTAGATTAGAGATGGGTAGTTACTCCATGAGGACCAACACACAAAGCTATCCTGTACCCAATTAATAAAGGTGTGTCTACATACTTAGCACCTACATATTTCTACTATTGTCAGAATTTGGATGACTAAGCTATAAGACAAAATGCCTTTAAAGAGTTTGTTGCCGCTTATATATTTCTTGATTTTTTGATCACCAAAACTTTTATGGACCCTAGATTCTTATCCCAAGTACACCTAATAGAGCATAATGCGTTACATGCCGAAAATCCATCGTAGAACGATAATAATATATGAATTCCTCTTTCCCCCTAAAGTGTGGATCAATAGTTGAGGAAGACCTAATAGTTGATATAATTTTGCATGACATATAAATAGTATTTAGTTATGTAAAATTATGTCAACTGTAGGTAAATTATCATATATTCTTTGGATTATATTAATAATTCTGCTTCCTCAAAGAAGACGGAAGAACTCGTTGTATTTATATAAATATTGATAGATACTCCAGGGTTGAAATTAAAATAGCCAACTGATTGATTCTAGATGTTTTACGTTTATTTTTTTAGACGTCGCATACTTTGTTTAGAATAATATGTATATTCTATATGTATACTCGTATTATTAGAATATCATTGTTATAATATTATAACTTAAAGCTACTATACATTTTACACAAAAAGGATAATATATCAAAAACAAAAATATATAATAGGCATCAAAAATTCTTCCACTTCGCTGTCAGCCAGAATGCTGGCAGCATTGCCACATTGAAAGCAATGCTGAGCCTCTGGCCCAAGTACAAGCCTGCCCTACGAGAACCGCTGAACAAACGCATAGCTAGCTAATATTATTATGTAAATCAGGTCAAATATCTTTAAAACTCACTTACTTACTTACTTACTTACTGTTTACCAGTATCAGTTTCCCAAAAACTATAAAAAGTTTATAAATAGTACCAGTTATCAGTATACCAAATTTTAGTCAAATTGTTCAGGACCAGGAGTTATAACTTTTTACTATAGATCTTTTTGTTACTTCGGTGGGTACATTGCTGTGAGTATTTCTAATTTTGCATGTAATTAGTCCGGAAACGGCACTGGACACGTAAAAAGTGGGTTTATTAAAATCAACTGCTTTAGGCTGGGCATTGTGCGGATTTTAGGATACTTTTGATAAAGATGACAGTTTAGTTTCATTGTCTCTTTTGCCCATTGGTAGTGTATGCAACTACCGTTACTGATGTGTCAGATTTGAATCCCCCAAGCACTAACGCCGAGACAGTCTGTGCTATCAAAGTACTTTTGAAGTAAGCTAAATCAGTTTTCTGTAAACGGTAACTGCGTGAAGGATTTCACTCGATAGTCAGGCCTGAGATTGGTGACATTCCAAATACGAGCAGTTAAAGTCGCTTTGGCCCGGGATCTTAGTGGAGCCCCTTAAACCCAAATAAAGAAATATAATACAATATTTACTACTTATTTATGAACATTGGTATTAAATGCAATCATTTATTATTAAATAAACAATTACCGTAATAACTGTTGTAATAACGTTGTTGTGTTAAAATATCTAGTTATTAAAGTAATTGTATAATTAAACTATTGTTACAACACGTGGTGTATCCCTTTTTTAAGTAGCTCAAGAGGGCAAGCCCATGACTCTATTTTATATGAACTAACTTTCTTCAGGAAATGAAACATGTAACTTCTCTCCTTTACTTTTGTGTTGCACCAATAAACGATGCTTTCTTTCTTTCTTAACGCTATATCCCTGACGGGATAGTCAGAGAGGACAGATCGCCAGGCTTTGCGATCCATGCATACTTCTTTCGCTTCTTGTAGATTCATCAATCGCTTCATACATGCACGTCTGGGTAACGTCCAAGTACTTTTGACCTTTCCGTTTTTGGGCAATCTGCTCACGTGGTCCTCATATGTAAGTCTAATTTTATATACAATACAATACAATAATCTTGACGTTCATAAGTGTTACTTTGTGACCTACATGAATAAAGATTTTTCATTTCATTTCATTTCATATGAAGATTAAATAATTAAATTTAGTCTACGTTATGGTTTCAAGTTCATTGAATATATTCTTCACTTCAATAGAATCATCGTTTACATTATTTAAATAAAGCTCCTACCACACTATGATCGTATCCGAAGGTAGACAGCGACCCCACACTTGCGTAGTGCTAAACATAGGCGCTGCGACACCGGGAACTCATTGCAGGTTTAGGCTTAGACATTCTCACTCTGGAGACCACTGTGAGACCCATAATCTCCAGCGGGAGCAACAGGGATGCCACTGCGTATTTAAAGAGGCATTATTTTTTCTCGCTTCACCCAGGACTCTAACTTCAAGACTTCGCTTCATTTTACTTATTCATTCACTAGTTAGGACAGGAATCCACACGGTGAAAAGTGGGCATATAATATGCCTCTGCCACCCCTTCGCGGATAAGGCGTGATGGATATTTATTTATTTTATTTAACATTCACTAGTTGACGCCTGTGGCTCCACCAGCGTGGTGAAGTTTTTCCATTCTCCTTTTCCATAGAACTTGTTTCCGGGATAAATAGTTGCCTTTATTGTGATGTGTAAGCTAAATTATTGAAAAGTTTTAGAAAAATCCATTCAATAGTTTTCGCGTGAAAGAGTAACAAACATTCTTATAAACTTTCGCGTTTAAGTAGGATTATTATATTTACCTAGTATCGTATTATATCGTAGGTACTTAATAATGACTCTTACCAACTATGAAAGCCTTTTTGTCCCTGGTAATGATTCCCTTTATACTGATAAAGAGAATCATTACCAGGGACGAAAAGGCTTTCATAGTTGCTAAGAATATAGGTACTGACCTATAGAAGCAACGAACATCTTGCACGAATCCACATGCATGTTGAAATAATAATGCGGTAGTCACGTAATAAAAACTCAACGATTGCAATGAAACTTTTCGTCCCTCTTGAGAAACTATAATTATGTGGTTAACAGAATTGGGCCATGTCGGATACTTATTCATTAAATAAATAAATAAATATTGTGGGACACTTTTCACACAGCGCCATCTAGCCCAAAGTAAGCTAATATTAGCTTGTGTTATGGGATCTAGATAACTAATAAACATACATACATATTATCACGCCTGTTTCCCATCGGGGTAGGCAGAGACTATGGTTTTCCACTTGCTACGATCCTGACATACCACTTTCGCTTCTTCTACTTTCATAGTGTTTTCGTACACGCTCGCCGGTTAAGGGTACTCTTGACCTGGCCTTTTTCCAAAAGGTTTTGATTGACATACGTACGCCGAGGTCTACCCCTACCAGTTTGCCCATTCACTCTCGCCACATAAATCTGCTTCGTCAGTCTACTTTCATCCAGCCTCTCCACGTGTCCGAACCATCTAAGCATCCCTTTTTCTATCTTAGTCACTACATCTTCTGTCATACCGCAATGTTCCCTTATCGTGCTGTTTCTTTCTTTATCCATCAACTTCACTCCAGCTATACTTCGCAGACTTCTCATTTCCACTGCATTTATTTTACTTTTATGCGTTTTCTGCCATACCCAACTTTCACTGCAACTCCTCCGCCGATGATGCTAGTATTACCTGATCATCGGCGTATAGGAGGCACTTGACGGTCAGTTCATCCATTTTTATACCATACGTACTCTCTTGCAGTTCTTTCAGGCAACTGTCCATGTATAGGTTAAACAGCAACGGCGACGCTACACAACCCTGTCTCACACCATTTTCAATGTGAAAAAAGTCTGTGCATGCTCCGTTGATTCTGACACAAGCACTGGAGCCCTCATAGAGAGATTTCAGTGCCCGTATCAAGTGGCTGTTTACTGCATACCTGGTCAATATTGACCACAGTTTATTCCTCACCACTTTATCATAGGCCTTTTCCAAGTCTACAAATACGCAATAGACCTTTTGACTTTTCGCCAAAAGCTTTTCTGCTACGCATCGTAAGGAAAGGACCTGATCCGTACATCCTCTTCCTTTCATAAATCCTGCTTGTACATCCCACATTTTTCCTTCATTTTCATTCATCACTCTTTTTATCAAGATTTTTGCATACAATTTGCCGACGATGCTGAGCAAGCTTATGCCGCGGTATATTCCCTTATAAAGCGGCACGATGACAGCCTTACACCAATCTCTTGGTACGCTGCCATTCCTCCAACAAAGGTTGAAAAGGCAGTACAGCTGGCAAGCTACCACGCCTTGTCCCGCTTTCAGCATCTCGACAGAGATCCTATCAAGTATCGCAGCTTTTCCCACTTTCATGCTATTCAATGCTTCCACTATTTCTTCCATACTTATGACTTCTTCCTTACCAATTTCGTTCATTTCCCAGATACTAGTCTGTACTTGCATATCCTCTTTTTCAAACAAGCTTTCAAAATATTGATAAACATACTTATATATATTTCTAAATACATACATGTTATAGATAAATGTATTATTGTTCAATTGTGATAACTTAATTTCTGTTTGAAGAACTCTTGGTCCCGCGGACTCAGTGTTCTGTAAACGATCACTGCGTTAAGCAACTTTCGCTATGACTAGTAACGGATAGATGCCCTCTTTGTGGCATTTACATTTGCAAGCGTCTCCATGCTTCAGAAACCACGTTAAGGCGCTCGCCCCGGTTGCCAGTAACATGACAGTCGTTAAGTCAAGTTGAAGCCCTTATGGGCGGCTTGAAAAATTTCAACAGCAGATAGCCACAACCTGCGTCTGTCTATTACAACACGGCAATAGGATCACCACCTATTACGTGGGACAGGAATACACATAGTGAAAGGTGGGCATATAATATATAAATATAAAAAAAAATGTGCTAATACCTGGTGATTTACGCAGATTAACGAACGAATCTCAATTGGGTGTTACAATAAAGTGATGATATTGTAGATAATGGCAGTACCAATTTGGTTTTTTAAGTAATTATAGTAAAAGTTATTTATATTTAGAATTGTTATGACATTTATGTCCAAACAGATCGCCGTAACAGCCTACTATTTTTATTACAGACTACGTTTTTTTTTTCCATTTAATATTATTTCAAGGATTTTCAAATCAGTACATTAACAACTTGAAAAATTATCGTCCAAGTAAATATACATCATTCACGCCTAATTTCCAAATGATTCACGCCTTTATCCTCGAAGGGGTGACAAAGGGCTAATAACGCACACACCCCAACATGAACATTTTTATCCCACTTAACAGGTGGTAAACAGTGTTCCAGAGTTAAAATGTTAAAATGGACAGGTGCAAATTGTGGCGACCTGTATAGGTAGTTGAAAATTTTCATACCTTCAACTTGACTTAACGACTGCCATGTTATAAGCAACCGGGACCAACGGCATTGCGTGCCTTCTGAAGCACGGAAACACGCGTGAATAGAAATGCCACAAAGCGTTCACCCATCTGAAGACCAGCTGTAGCGAAAGGTGCTTAACGCAGTGATCGTTTACAGAACACTGAGTTAGTGGGGCTATGAGTGCTTCAAGCTCACACTTATCCTTTTGAATGGAGTCAACGCTTCAGTGACTTTGTCAATTATGTAACCAGCTACAATGCTTTCCGACCGTAACACCCTAATGACGTGAAGGGAACCAATTTGATGAGCACATCTAGTTACGACGAGTTCGTTGGTAAAGTACTTCGTAAATATTTTTCACGAAGTACTTTACCAACTGAATGAGAATATTGGTATGCTAACTTTTTCTAAAATTCGGATTCTCGTTCAACGCACCAGACGCGTTTACCAACTATACCACCGAGACCTACTCGAAGCTGATGAATTAATCCACCTCCTTACGTTATAAGGCGACGTAAGGCGCACCTGATCGAAGGTGATCATTTTAGTATTTAGTCTTTTTCAACATTAGAGGTGCCACCTCGCACTGCTGACTCTACAGTAACCTCAATTGAAGTAGCTATATAATTTACCTCTAATTTTTGCTTAAATTTGAAAACATTTTTCATACCCTCTCAAGAATATCAGACCACTTTCAGTACTATGCAAATGTTACAGGACTTGGGTTCTTCAGTACGAATCGAATCAATCAAAACCACCGCCAAGGTTTGTTACGAAATTTAAACGTTTTTTTTACTTATAATAAATAGATACTTTATAATAATGTAGGTAATAATTGGGAAATTAAATAAAAAACCTTCTAGCTCGAATTAAGCTAATATAAACTTGTGCTATAGGATCTATAAAAACGAGACTTACGACTTCATTTTACTTCAGGAAACGGGGCTCAAACTCGGAAACCGAAGTAAATTCACCATACCCAAATACACATTAATTAGGAACGACAGAATAGGGCAAAGTCAGGGCGGTACCGCGATCTACTATAGGCGCGCGCTACACTGCACACCCATCCAAACACCCACACTACATAAACATGGAAGCCACGGTTTGTAAACTGGCTATGACGGGTCATCAGACCCTAACAATAGCCTCAGTCTACATCCCATATGGCAAAACGCTGCTAGTCAGCGATTTCAGATCCCTCCTATCAATAGGAGACCACACTATCCTCTTCGGGGACTTCAACTCCCCACACTCGGAGTGGAATGGTCGTAAAACCACGACGAGTGGGAGACGTCTCCGTGAGATAATAACAGCTGAAGAACTGGTAGTGTTCAGCCCTTATGACTGCACACACTATCCAGACGTTCTAACACATGCGCCAGATGTCCTAGACATGGCTATTGTAAAGAACGTATCGCTGGCCCTAGGCGCGATCGAAACCCTTC
The DNA here is from genome assembly GCA_948477245.1 of Thumatha senex. Taxonomy (NCBI): domain Eukaryota; kingdom Metazoa; phylum Arthropoda; class Insecta; order Lepidoptera; family Erebidae; genus Thumatha; species Thumatha senex. Next base: position 25,814,497 of record OX419726.1, read on the forward strand.
ACGACCTGGGTTCCGACCACCTCCCAGTGGTCCTAAAACTAGGACCTACACACCCACCACCTTCACCAACTAGGATATACATAAACTGGGAGAAGGTGAGTGAATCCTTAGCCACAGCTTTGGACGACCCCACGTCTACATTTCAAACAACACTGTACAACATAGACACTCCGGACAAAATCGACTCCGCAGTCGATACACTTACACACCTAGTCACATCAACGGTTAAAGACAACTCGCGGGTGGTTACTCTTCCTAGGAAGTCTAACCTACCGCGGGACGTCACTAAACTGTTGACGACTAAGCGGGCAGCGATGAGGAGAGCTGCACAATATTCGACCCTTCCAACAGGGCGAAGGCGAATAGGTTACAGCGCGAGCTCCGTTCGCGACTCGCAACACTCAGGGACGACAGATGGGCAGAGCTCATGGAGGAAATTTCTCCTTCGCATGTAGCCTACAACAAAGTCGCGAAAGCACTTCGTAGCGAACCCATTCTGACAATACCACCGCTTATTCGCCCAGACGGCTCCATCGCCTTCGAAGATGAGGAAAAGGCTGAGTGTTTCGCTGACAGCCTAGCGGATCAGTGCTTCCCCTCTAAACTGCCGTGCGACCCGTCGCATGTGAGAGCAGTGGAGGAGGAAGTCGCCCTCAAAGGCTCCCTTCCCCTGACAGCGCCCTCAATCACCATCTCAACTGACGAGGTTAAGACCTACGTCAGAGGGCTGAAAGTCAGGAAGGCGCCAGGTGCAGATGGCATCTCCAACTCTGCACTAAAGCACTTGCCCATCCAAATGCTAACGATACTTTCCCTCATCTTCAATGCCTGCTTCGAACTATGCCACTTTCCAACACCCTGGAAAGAGGCCATAGTTATAGGCATACCCAAGCCCGGAAAACTGCTCGACAACCCGGCTAACCACCAGCCGATCAGTCTCCTCAAGGCTATGGCTAAACTATTTGAGCGTGCAATGCTCTCTCATATACGAGAGTATCTGCACGACAACGACATCATAATACCACACCAGTTTGGCTTTAGATCCCATCACTGCTGTACACAACAAGTACACAGTTTTTTTTTTTATTTATTTATTTATTAGAACAGCTTACAAAGTATACACCATCACATTATTTATCTCTTAGACCTAAGTTACATTTGCTTGGCGCTACCTCAATTACTAGCTGCTACGGCATGTAATGGGAAGCAATTTCTAAAAACTAGAAAAACAAAAAATTCTACTTAAAAAAAAGTTTTATAAAAACAGTACTATACATAAATTACAATAGGAGTGACTATGAGTTCCGGGATCGGTTTAGGATACGGAATTTAAATTTAGATAAAGACTGATCAAATATGTCCAAATTGCGTCCTTTAGAAATATTATTATATTGTTGTTGAAGTCTGTTCATGGGCAAATGGAGACCCAGATTACTTCTTGTTTTTTTAGGGATAAATAGACGAAATCTTGACTTACGCGGAAGTTTTATCAGGGTACTAAATGTAAGCTTTTGGAGAAGAGATGGACAATCGTGAACTCCATTCGCTATTTTGTGCAAAAATATTTGGTCTAATAGTTGCCTCCGAACTGTGAGACTTCGCAGCTCAAAACGTTTCATACGATTTTTGTATGAAGTCAGTTTTTTAGTATTATGGTGGTGGAAAGTTAAGTAGTACACGAATCGCTTCTGAACGCGTTCAAGAGCATTTCTATGGATTTCATAATGTGGAGACCAGACTGGACTGCAGTATTCAAGCCTTGATCTGATTAGGGTATTAAATAACATAATCTTTGTCGATAGGTTTTTAAAGCTTTTGCAATTTCTGAGAACGAAACCTAACATTTTGAAACCTTTCTTAGTTATATTATTAATATGAAGAATGAAACTTAATCGACTATCTAACAGCACTCCTAGATCACGAATTTCACTAACTTCTCTAAGGGGTATATCATTGATAGAGTAGGTACTGCGAGGGGGGCAAACATTTCTTGTAAATTGAATATAATTGCATTTATTTATATTAAGGATCATGTTATTATTAGTGCACCATAGGGATAATCGATTTAAGTCTTCTTGAAGAAGTTTGGAATCATCAATTGAAAAAATTGATTTTGAGATTTTTAAGTCATCGGCATACATGTATACCCTTGAATGTTTGAAACAGTACGTAATATCATTGATAAATATGTTAAAGAAGACTGGGCCGAGGTGAGAGCCTTGTGGTACACCGGTGGGGGAAGTAAAAGGATCCGAGATGTAACCCTCGCACACAACGCTAGATTCACGATTATTTAGACAAGAAGCGCACCATTCAAGTAGATTGCCTGCAATACCAACCCTGCTGAGCTTCTTAACCAAGATATTATGATTTACTTTATCAAATGCCTTACTAAAGTCAGTATAAATGACGTCAACAGGCACTCGATCATCAACCACTTCAACAAGATCTGAGACGTATGATACAAGATTGGTGGCAGTGAAGCGAGATTTAACAAAACCATGTTGGTATGGTGTTAGGCATTGTTTAGTAAGGGATGATATTAAAGGACATATCAAAGATTCAAAAATCTTCCCAAAAACAGATAATATAGAAATAGGTCTATAATTTTCAGCTAACGGATTCCACTAGGGGGTCACGTCGTTAAATTGTTTTTAAAGTGTATGCTAGGCCGATAACCGAGCGACGTTGCGTCATCCCTCTCCAGAGGGAGTGACCGCTCCGGTGGATCTCAAAAGCCCACGAGCTAGAGACCAAGGCCGAGTTTTAGTCAGTAGGAGTCAAACATAACCAAACGGCCGGCCGTTTGGTACGCATTTAGCCTTCTCTGCCTCCACCCCTCGTATCCTCCGGGTGGTGCCATATGGCATTAAAAAAAATTGGATAAACGAGCTAATCTCAGGAACTACAGGTCTGATTTGAAAAAGTCTTTTTGTGTTGGATATTTCATTTATCGAGGAAGGCTATAGGTAATTATAAATGTCAACAAATCGGGCAAATTTTCATACATTTGTGTAATAGCAATAAACGACGGGATTATAGTTTGCGACGAGGATTCAAAATATGTCCAAGGTGAAGCCACGGGGGTCAGCTAGCCCTACTAATATTATAAACGTGAAAGTTTGTATTGTAAGTATGGATGTTTGTTACTTTTTCACGCAAAAACTTCTGAATGGATTTTGTTGAAACTTTACAATAATAAAGCTTACACATCAGAACAACACATAGGCTAGGCAAAGACTTTTTATCCCAGGAACAAGTTCCTGTGGGAAACAGGAACGGGAAAACTTCACCACGCGTGCGGAGCCATGGGCGTCAACTAGCAGTTAATAATACTTCAACGACATGTTGGTCAGTGGTCCACTTATATCGAGGAGTCACCTGTTGACATTGCATGTGTTTTCACTTTCATACTCAAGGTAATCTCTTATGTGTTCTAGATTTTGTTTGCGGCGATGACGTCATTGTTTGGGATAATAATAAACACAATATTTTAGCTTAAAAGGTTGACTTATAAGTATTTGTGTCCAACATCCGGCCTGTAAATATTTGCTTTTGTCTTAAAACGTAAAATAGGATGTGGAGTCTGGTAAGTAAACAAAAAAAATGTTTTACGACTAATAGTTTCTGTATTATTGTTTGTACAATGTTTTTGTTAACATGCAATGTATGTGTGTTTGTTCGTGGGGAATGTTGTAACTCAATTTTGAAGCAGAAATAGTCAAACGATGGCGCTGAAACTTTGTTATATCTTCGGACGTCTTCGGAAGCAAACGGGATTCATGTTAAATCTTTTTGTTGGTTAATTCTATGATAGGTTAGAATCTTAATAAAAAATAAAAAAAGATTAATTTTAAAATTAAAATAAGAGTTATTTTAGAGATTTTCATCATCTAAAAAGTGATCTGGAAATTTTATAGCGAAGAACCATCTCGAACGACTTTCAAACAAAAAAACACAGACAGACAGATACATAGGTTAAACCTATAATACTCCTCGTTTTCCGATGGGAGTTAAGAAAATATAGGCATGAAATATGGCAAAACATTGTAAATTCTATCGTCGGTAAAAAAATAAATTAACACTGCTATTAAAGGGCGCTATTTATTGCCTATTTACTTAGATAAAGATCTCCACGTACAATTTTAATGTCAGGTACCTTATCTGACATTAAAATTGTACGAGGGTAAAGTAAAATAGAATATAATGTAGAAATTAATAGGCGATACATTCAAAATTAACACTCTGTTAACATCAACGTCAGAATACAATCTTCTGACATACAATGTATATCATCAATCTATCTATCTATTGGATTCCTACGTTAGGTACCAACTTTATAATTGTACAAGAGTAAAGTCAAAATAATAAATTACGTAATAAATATTGTAGGACACATTTTGCACAGTGCCATTTTGCCCAAACTAAGCTACAAGTTTGTACTATGGGATTAAGACAACTGATATACATACTTACCTATTTCTAAATACATTCATATTATACATAGAAAACGCCCAAACTCCAAAACCAACATTTGTAAATCACACAAATATTTGTTCCCTTCCAAACTACGTGGAAAAATATAAAATTTATGTGTATTATATGGCGAAAATTCTTATGATTGCATAAAAATTCTGCTAACGTCCTCTTCAGAATATAATCTTCTTTAAGTCGTGTGTACTTGTATGTATGTATTTGGTTGTAGTTTTTTATATAAATTTACTATACTGCCCCATATCTAAATCCTTATCCAATAATGTCCATCCTATGGTTGCCTGTAAGAAATTGCCACAGTGCGATAAAGCCGTAAATTGTACCTGTAAATTGTAAACTAAATCTATTTATTTATATTATTGGGGTACAATATAGTATACTTACTTCTTACGTAGTAAATCATCCATCTTCACAAAGAACTCTACGTTAGATACCTACCATTAATATTATATTGGTGCTTATGTATAATGTAAGTAGATAAATATCACCGTCAATTTGGTACTTCGTCTAAGCCGTCGTCAATACAAGTCATAGAGTACAAGAAACTAATTTAAATTCCGTTAACGTCCATGTCAGAATGCAATCTTCTGACATAAAAGGACACTGTCTATCATCCATCTCTATGAAGAAATATCCTTTCCATCAATTACACCATGCAATGCCAGTTAAATACTAGTGCATCAAAATTACCTGCACTCCTCTCAGCTTACTAAAGCCCGCGTGCTACTTTCTACGTTGCTGATGAAATATTTCTTCAACGAAAATAATTCCCAACTACGTGTTTCGCAAATCTGCAACTCCATTATAACGTTACCATTATGTGTATGTAATGAATAAGTCGTCTTAAATTGTTTGTCCCGCAGATGCACTTTGAGATTCGTTAATTTTGAACGATGATTCGCTGTTTTTGTTATTATCACGAAAGAATTACGGTTAGGTCCGATAGGGGCTTTCTTTCGCGAACGCTTGGATTATGGAATGAGCCTCCCTGGCTGGGTTTTCTCAAAAGTCTACGTATAGAGTTATTCAAAATGGGTCGCAGAGGTTTTTACATGGTAGGCAGCGCGAGTGTCGCACTTATGGCGTTGCAAACGTCCGTATGCTACAGGGACCACTTTCCATCAGGTGGGCCGTATGTTTGTCTGCCACCTCAGTGGTATAAAAAAGTAAAATATAAGTATGGAATTTTAAGTTATTACTCCGACTAATTGTGGTAACTTGTGGTTGACATAAAAAAAAGTAATTTTAGGTTTAATGTTACCCTGGGTGTTAGAAAAAGTTCGCGAAAGACGACCAAAAAGCCGCCTTCTCCCACATCATGATAACGCTTCTTCACACACGGCCAACAAAACAAAGTCATATTTAGTTTCCGAAAAAGTACAACTCATCACCCGTCCTGCGCATGGCCCCGACCTAGTCAAAACATAGTAATAGACTGATTACCTATTCAGTAAGGCAAAATTCAACTGATGAAATGGGCCTTTCAGCTAAAGAACGCAACTTTGACTGCCTCTGTGGCGCGGTGGGAGTGCATCCGACTGCTACGCAAGAGGTCGTCGGTTCGATTCTCACTCAGGATAAAACTTTGTGTGATGAGCACGATGGTTTAATCAGTGTCTGGGTGTTATTTATCTATAATATGTATGTATTTAGAAATAAACATAAATAAATAAATATCCATCACGCCTTATCCCCATGAGTAAGGGCGTGACCTTCTACGCGAACGACCGTATCGATAGCGCGCAGCAGTGTTTTGCCGACGCAGCACAACACCTTCAACGCGGTGCGCGTCATATGTTTACCGGGTCAACGACATGACCTAGTTACAAGTGCGTTAATCATGTACATTTTGTCAAAGTGTGGTTTTAATTAATGATCAATATGACGAAAAAACATATTACTATTAAAACAGAGCTTGAAAGACAGCTGTATGATTATTACATACAGGAAAAACAGGAAAATGAAAACTTACAGCAGATCGTCGTCGAGCTGAAAGATCAAGTTCAAAGCCTCCAAGGACAACTTCAGGTCCTGCAGGGAGAACTGATGTCCTTTAAGGAGCGAGAAAAAAATGTACAAACCGAGGTGAGTACAAAAATAAAATTCTCTCAGCCTAAATCCAACGAGCACATTGAGTATTGTACGGATGAGGAAGAGCTAGCTACAGAAACTGAGTGGATTAATGCAAAGAGCAGGAAGAAAAGGAAGTTAAATGCCTCTCTCTCTCCACCACAATCTAATTTGACTACCCAGCAAGATCAAGAGCCCACTCAAAATACTGTAATTATTAAAAAAGTTCCACCGCCACCGCCAATTATTGTGGACCACATCTTGAACTATCAATCGTTCTATGATAGTTTAACCGACAACCAATCAACGGAGTCCTTTACTGCTAAGATGATGAGTGGGGACTGTGTTAAAATAAATTGTAAGTCCGAAGACTGTTACAGGACAATCACTAAAGTGCTTACTGAGAAAAACTACCGCTGGCACTCCTACGAGGATAAGCAAGCTAGGCCAACAAGGGTGATTGCTAAGAAATTACACTCTTCGTGTCAACCAGATAGGATCAAAGGAGATTTAGAGTCCCAGGGCTTCCAAATAGAAAATGTAGCAAATAAATTAAGCTGGCGAAATAAAGAGCCACTAAACATGTTTATGCTGTCATTTAAAAATACTGAAAATATTAACAAGATCTACGCGATTAAGTACATATTAGGGTGCAAAGTTGAAATACATCCCATTAAAAATTCTCAACTTATTCCGCAGTGCAAGAGGTGCCAAGCTTATGGCCATACACAGAAATATTGCTCAAAGGAGCCTAGGTGTGTTAAATGCACAGGCAAGCATCTTACAGCTGATTGTACTAAGCCCACTGAGGAAAAGCCTAAATGTATCCACTGCGGCACCCCTCACCCAGCCAACTATAGAGGGTGTGTGGTAGCCAAAGAGATGCAAAAGCTTAGAAATAAAAACCAAAATAAAAAACCAATTGTGCAGCAGCCTAGCTCTAAAAACAATCCCAGCATACAGGCCTCAAGACCGGTTACAAAACCAACACCATTCAAACCACAAGCGAGCAGGCTTCTAATAAAGCCTCCTATGCTCAAGTTACCAAAGGAACCGGACAGTCATCAGGCATTGAGGACAAGCTAAATCAAATTCTTAGCTATATATCCTCATTTGACAGAAGACTAGGTAAACTAGAATCCAGCGCTAAAATACCTACGACAAAACAATCATGAATAACAGTCTACTTCAACACCAAAATGAGTTGCAGTTGGTCCTAGACACTGAAAATATTGATGTGTGCTTGATATCCGAATCGCACTTCACTAAGCAGTCCCATGTTAAATTTAGAGGATACAAAGTATATAACTCGCTCCATCCTGACAATGCTGCCCGAGGAGGAAGCGCGGTTATAATCAAAGAAAACTTATGCCACTATGAATATAATAAATATGAAACGCTTCACATGCAAGTTATTGCGGTTTCCGTTAAAACCAAATTTGGCTCTGTGATTATTGCGGCTATTTATTGTCCTCCAAGGCACAAGATAATAAAAGAACAGTATGAGCATCTCTTTCACTTCCTGGGGCCTAAATTTATATTAGGAGGTGACTTTAACGCGAAGAATAAGTACTGGGGGTCGAGGTTCACTACTACCAAAGGGAGACAACTACTCAGTGCAGTTAGAGACATGCGGTGTGATACAATAAGTACAGGAAAACCAACTTACTGGCCTACTAATAGGAATAAAGTACCGGACCTTATTGATTTCTTCGTATATAAAAATATATCATCAAATTATTTATGTATTGAAGAAAGTTGCCACATGAACTCGGACCATTCACCGATTATATTAAGATTAAGTTGTAAAATCTTACTCAGAAACAATCAATTAGCTCTTGTTAATAAGTACACTGACTGGGAAAGCTTTAAACTAGAACTAGACAATATTATAGATTTAAACATACCATTAACGTATCATAATCTGGACTCAGAAACTAATAAATTTACTGTGAATATTCAGCAATGCGCATGGAATAATACACCATCACTAAAAGTCAAGTACAAAGGAAACATCTACCCTAGAGAAATAATAACTTTACTAGCAGAAAAGAAAAAACATAGAAAGAGGTGGCAACAAACCAGATTCCCTCAAGACAAAACTTCGCTCAATAACATTACCAAAAAATTAAAGAAAAAAATTAAACAATATCAAGATGAATGCTTAAGAACTAAACTACAGCAGCTATCTAATGACCGGACTACCGACTATTCCCTGTGGAAAGTAACCAAGAACCTCAAAAAGCCAATCACGCAAATCCCTCCTATTAAAGATAATAATGGGAAATGGGCGATAAGTAACGAGCAAAAAGCCAAAAGATTTGCAGAACACTTAGCAAAAACTTTTCAGCCATATAGAGAGCACACAGAAAGCCTAATGTGTGAAAATGAAAGAATTAAAGATCAAAGAATTAAACTTGTGACGCCGAAAGAAGTCATGGGAGAAATTATACATAATATCAGCTCCAAAAAATCACCAGGTTATGATCTCATCACAGGGGAAATTTTAAAACAACTCCCACCGAAAGCCATCATTAAGCTTACCAAAATTATTAATGCTGCTTTTGTGTTAAAATATGTACCTGAGATATGGAAGGTTGCCGAAGTAATCATGATTGCTAAACCCGGCAAACCATCTTATGAAGCAACTTCTTACCGACCCATTTCTTTGCTGCCAGTGATATCAAAGCTTTTTGAAAAACTTTTTTTGAAGCGTTTGAAACCAATTATTACTAAAGAAAACTTAATACCAAACCACCAATTTGGATTTAGGGAAAACCACTCCACTATAGATCAGGTACATAGGATAACCGATATCATCGAGAAAGCACTAGAGAGTAAAAACGTTTGTACTACTGTATTCCTGGATGTAGCACAGGCTTTTGATAAAGTTTGGCATGAAGGCCTACTATATAAACTAAAGAAAACTTTGCCAAAAGCTTATGCAGATTTATTAAAATCATACATCACCAACAGAGCATTCAGAATACGACAAGAAGATGCTTATTCAGAGCTGAAAACGATAAAAGCAGGGGTACCACAAGGGAGCGTGTTAGGTCCAGTTCTATACCTGCTATACACCTATGATATACCAGATATACACCATAATACCATTGCTACTTTTGCTGACGACACTGCAATTATGGCTACAGGACCGAGCCATGAGGATGCAGTTAGCAAAGTACAACTAGCTGTTACGCAAATTTATGACTGGGCACATAAATGGCGAATAAAGTTAAATGAGTCAAAGTCCGTACACATTGACTTCACAAATAAAAAATATAAGTATAAATAATAATATATTTATAATATATTTATAAATGGCCTGCAAGTGCCACACGCAAACACAGCTAAATATCTGGGTATGACACTAGACGCTAAACTACGATGGAAAGCGCATGTTAAAAAGAAAAGGCAAGAACTGAATATTAGATATAAAAACATGTATTGGCTGCTAAGCCGAAACTCTAGTCTATCAATACATAACAAATTACTAGTATATAAGCTTACGCTAATGCCTATCTGGAAGTACGGCATACAACTCTGGGGCTGTACTAAACTAACCAATATGAATATAATACAACGATTCCAGAACAAAGTACTACGGGAAATTGCCAACGCGCCCTGGTACATACGAAACGACGACCTCCACCGTGATCTCAAAGTGGATACAGTCAACCAAACTATCCAGAAGTCTGCTGCAGCCCACGAACGCAGGCTTCTACACCATGTGAATATCGAAGCGATTCAATTACTTGATACCACGAACATAGTGAGACGATTAAATAGAACTAAACCTTTCGAATTAGTGTAGTAATAGTGAATCACGGGTCACCTCATGGGAGCCTGGGAGTGATCTGTGTAGTGAACAAACAATAGTGAAGTGCTATAATATAAAACACGTTATCACGTTATCAAACTGTTTTAATTGGTTTTCATACTTATCAGACTCTAAGAAGGTGCAATGAACACGACTCTTTAGTGAAAAACAATATACCTAGTAAATTAAGTTAGATTTAAATTACTTATTAGCCTTATAGACATATAGAGGGGCTAGATCGTAATTGATTATTAAGAACTTAGTTCTTTTTATTAAAAAAAAAAAAAAAAAAAAACGCCTTATCCCCGAAGGAGTGGCAGAGGCATATTATATGCCCACTTTTCACCGTGTGGATTTTTTTTTTTTTTTGTTTTTATTTTTTTTTAGAAATATATAAGTATGTTTATCAGGTACCTGGTTATCATAGTACAAGTTCTGCTTAGTTTGGAATCAGATGGCGTTGTGTGACTTGTCCCAACGATATATATATATTTATTTAATAGATGATGCATTTTTCTAGCAACTTGTATTATTTAGTCACTAGTTCTTATATCTCCATTTTTGATTTGATCCATTTTTGGTCTTATACGACTCTTATGTTTTATATCCTTTTCGAGACTTCACGCGAAATAATATTTACATACATATAGACCGGCATTTCAAACGCGTCGCAACGCAGTGCCCGTGGTTGCGGCTGCACCAATTTCTTTAAAAATAACTGATTATTTTAGACAAATTTTTTGAAATACTCTTGTCGTTATATCATACGATTGAAGGCTGGTCACTGGTCACAAAGCAATGAGATCGTGAAACGATACTGTGGGATATCGCAATGATTGATGCAATACTGGTGTCAAGGCTGCGCCCGCGCCTGTGTACACAATCGGCCAGCCACTGACCACGCGATAGCTTTACTTCACTTTCCGAATTTTAAAAGTGATTCTTTAATCATTCATTTCCAATAACAATTAATGTATTTAGTACGTGCAAACCGGAAAAAGTGTGAATAATCTATACTTATATGTAAAGCTGAAGAGTTTGTTTTTTGGCTAAACGCGCTAATCTCAGGAACGTTGGGATTTGAAAGAATCTTTTTGTGTTGGATAGCCCATTTATCGAGGAAGGCTATTTGCTACATATCATCAGGCCACTAGCCTGAGAAGCGGAGCAGTAATCATAAATGTCGACAATCGGGCCAATTTTTATACATTAGTGTAGAATGTAAAAAAAAGCGCGACGGTAGATCAAAATATGTCACGGGCGAAGCCGTGGGTGTCAGTCTTTATAAATGTTCTATGTATGCATTTTTTGGAGACCATCTGGAGTTATAACTTTTCAATTGTTAACAATTGAACAGTATATATGTATTTATGGGGATGAAGAGTAGAAGCGTGCACGTCGCCATCCCTGCCAGCTACGGCTGCAATTCTATTCCAACACGAGTGCCACCAGGGCGAATTATGCTAGGGCGTGCCCCCAAGGCGACGCGCACCAGGTTGTCCCCGCTGGTGCGAAAAGTGTGAGCCACAGCGGCGTAGGGGACCGCCACCCAACACGCGCGGCCCGACACGGCGGGAAGTGGAGGATGGAGTGCAGGGTAGCTGCGTGGAATGTTAGGGGAGGAATGGCAGATAAGATGAATGAGTTGATGGATGTTATGAATGAGAGAAAGTTAGATGTAGTGTGCTTGACAGAGACCAAGCGCAAGGGCAGCGAAGTCGTGGAGCTCCCGGGTGGGGTGCTCGCGCTATGGTCTGGAGTACCAGAGAGCGAGCATGGCAGTCGGGGGGTTGGAATTTTGTTGTCCTCGCGATTGGCCTCCGGTATGTATGAGTACAAACTGGTAGGTCCTAGAATCCTCTGGATCCGTCTAAAACTTGGTTTGACGAAGATTTTCCTGGTAGCTGCTTACGCGCCAGTATCTTCGTCGAACGCGAGTGAGCTAGAGGACTTCTGGGAGAGTATGAGAGAAGCTCTAAATGTGATAGAAGTAAATGAAAAACTTATAGTATGTGGAGACTTGAATGGTTGGGTGGGTACCGCTCGCGATGGTTTTGAGTCGGTACTCGGGAAGTATGGGGATAAAAGGGTGAATGACGCTGGCAAGCTTATACTGGCATTTGGCAAAAAGTTAACACGAAGGCACTGATAGAAGAAGCTCGTAAAAGGTGCAGAATGAAAGCGGATGAAAGGTTGTCGTCCAATTTCCGGGATAATGCCAGGCTCTTCTGGAAAGAGGTAGGCAAGACTCGGAGTTGTTCGGCAATCTGCAGTATGAATAAAGTGCTTAGTGTTAACAATGACGTCCTAACAGACCAAACTGACGTCCTGCAGAGATGGAGTGAATATTATGGAAAGATGTATGCAAGAAAAGACAGAGATGCCACATCGGGAAGTGGAGCTCACTTCGATGCTCCGGATCCCGATGTCATTGAAGTCATTAGTATGAAAGAAATTGAACAAGCGATAAGAAGTATGAAATGTGGTAAGGCTGAGGGAAAAGACAGAGTTACTGCTGAGATGATCAAGTACAGTGGGTCACGCGTCTGGGACACTCTATGTCTGTTATGCAACTTGTGCTGGCGGACGGGTGAGGTCCCAGATGACTGGCGAATAGCAGTTGTAGTACCTATCTACAAAGGGAAAGGCTCGCGTCTAAACTGCTCCAGCTACAGGGCGATCAGCTTGGTCAGCTTAGCTAATAAAGTGTATGCAAAGATTATAACGGCAAGAATGCAAGAAAAGTCTGAAAGGTATTTATGGGAGGCTCAATGCGGATTCCGACGTGGAAGAGGTTGCATGGATTAAGTGTTTTCTCTCCGCATGATCGCGGAGAAGTTTCTGGCTATTAGCCAGAGGGTTTTCTGCGCTTTTGTGGATCTGGAGAAAGCATTTGATAACGTTGTGAGGGAAACTCTGTGGGATTTGCTGCCCGGATATGGTGCGGACGGCTCGCTGCTGCGGGCAATACAGTCGCTTTATAAGGACTGTAAGGCTTGCGTGCGAGTAGGGGGGGATGAGACACCTCTTTTTGACGTCTGTACAGGCGTCAAACAGGGTTGTGTCATGTCCGCCTGGCTGTTCATAGTGTATCTGGACAGTTGCCTGCAGAAGTTGAAAGATTGTGATATGGGTGTGAATTTGGGTGACTTTTCAATAAACTGTCTGCTGTACGCTGATGATGCGGTGCTCATGGCCTCATCAGAAGCCGACCTTCAGGCATTAGTCAGTAATATGAAAGAGGAGTGTGAAAGTAAGGGTCTTCGCTTGAATGCAAGTAAGACTAAGGTTCTAGTATTTGAAAGAGATGACGTAAGAACTAAATGCGAGATTAGGGTAAACCAGGAACGTCTAAAGCAAGTGAACGAAATTGTGTATTTAGGGAGTATGTTTAGCGCGGATGGAAGATGTGATTCGGATGTAGAACGGCGAGTAGCTGCCGGAAACAGAGTTAACGGTGCTTTGTACCAATTAGTAAAGCGACAAAGCATCGTAAAAGAAGCACGACTGGCGATTCATAACGCAGTGCTAGTGCCAACTTTGCTTTACGGTAGCGAAACCTGGGTATGTCAGCAGATGCATGAAAGTAAATTGAATGCTGTAGAGATGCGATCACTTCTAAAATTGTGCGGCGTTACCTTGGCCGACCTAATACGTAACGAAGTGATACGCAATATGGCAGGCTTGAATGAAAGTGTCAGTGAGGAACGATTGACGAAGAATATATATTGTGCGAAAGCAGAGGGTAGAAGAGGTCAGGGTAGGCCGAGACTTACATATGAAGACCACGTGAGCAGATTGCTCAAAAACGGAAAGGTCAAAAGTACTCGGATACCCAGACGTGCTTGTATGAAACGATTGATGAATCTCGAAGAAGCGAAAGAAGTATGCATGGATCGCGAAGCCCGCATCGGAATACAGCGTGAAGATAGTTAAGTTAAGTTAAGTATATATGTATTTAAAAATCGATCCAGATGATTATAATAAAATTGTATTAGCGAAACCTGGCGATATATCCTCTCTGACTATCACGTCAAAGATATAGAGTAAGCAAAGTTGACGGCCTCATGCTTGAAACATTTTAGCAGTATCGAACCCCAACCTGTTCCTGTCCATTTCAACACGGCATATGTAAGAGTCGGCACGTCTATAGGCTACGGGAACCATCTTCGATCAAGGCGACCTTATGGCTGTCTGTCACCTAGAGTAAAAAGGTTGTTAAATATCCACTTCTCAAATTTAATACATCGAGACATTTTATATAGGAAGAAAACTATGAATATTGCATCGACAAATCACCAACCAATATTTTATACTTTTGAAGGTCTTACACAGACAAATTAGCACACATGACTGCTACGCAATAAATTCAGTGTAAAATTCACCAGACACCTTTCCTTAACGAATACCTACAAAGACCAATGAATCATATGTCGTATTACCCAACCAAGATATATTCTCCGCACGTATTGTTCGTTGTTAATTTGTTATATATGCACCGCAAAAGGCTAGACAAGGCTATCCAATCTTTAAAAGTACCCATCGATATTTTTATTCCAAGCAGGCGTTGAGAACAGCAATCTTTCATTGTCGCGCTTCTCAAGGATGGCTTACATTCAAAGGACCTGTAATATGCTATTGTTGTTGCTAAAATAATATTGTTTTGTATATCGTATATGAATTGAGTCACGGTTTAGAACTGGAGGGAGTTTAAAACTCTTTACAAATCATGCAGTTTGAATTGATAATAGTTTTCAACCGAGATCGTTAATAATTCCAAAACAAAGTCCCGAATACAAACTTCTTACTTTTTAAATTATTAAAGTGGAACTTATAGACATTGAGAGAAATTATATAGCTGTAAAAAATATTGTCACGTTTATTGGTTACGCGCCATGTTTTTTCGAAGTGAAACGACCTATGAGAGTAATTTTATAGCTGTAAAAAAGTTTCACTTCTTACCTGTGTACTCTGGTACACACACATTTTTATTTACTGATTACTGATACTCGCGGCTCCACCGGCGTGGTGACGTCTTCCCGGTCCCGTTTCTTCCAGAAACTAATTCCCGGGTAAAAAGTAGCCTATGTTCTATTCTGATGTATAAGCTTTACTTTAAAGTTTCTTTACAGTGAAACATTTCGTGATATTATTCATGAAAGAGTAACAAACATACATTCTTACAGCGTTTATAATATTAGTAGGATTAATACGTGAAGCGAAAACTCACTGCCACTTTATAAAAATACTATTTGACACAGTTAAAGTGTATATGTTTATGTATTTAAAGCTTGTTCATGTACAATGTATTAGAAATAAATTCAATTCAAACTTAAAAAATAAATACATTACGGTCGTATACGACCACTAGTGTATTTGTGGATTCATTAAAAACTCGATATTTATGTCAAGAATGTCGATAAGAAGCAAAAGCTATTCATTTAATATAATATTTAGTAATTACCTAAATATTAATAGAAATGCGTAGCAAATAATTTAAAACATTAATGTAATCTATCAATTCAAATTGTTTACATCAATAAATTGTAACTTTAACCTTTCAAGTACGCAGATACTTAAAATTTATAAACCACTAGCTGACCTGCCCGGCTTCGTCCGTGACATACTTCCAACCCCGTGGCACCCATTTAATCCCGTCGCTTATTACTTTTCCAATAATGTATGAAAATTTCCCCGATTTGTTGACATTTATGATTACTGCTCCGTTCTCCTGCGTAGTGGCGTGATGATATATAACTAAGAACCTTCCTCAATAAATGGGCTATCCAATAAAAAAAGAATTTTTCAAATCGGTCCAGCCGTTCACGCTTGATGCCGTGACAACGGAAAACGGGTTTCATTTTTATATATATAGATATTCGAATGCACGTGTTACACTTGTGATAAAAAACGTGTTTGTTATTTTTCGATTGAGATTATTGGTTATTAAATTACTGGTAATTGTGTAATAGTAGCTGGTTGGATAACCCCCTGGAATATTATACGACTTTGTGATAAAATTCTTGATAAAATTATTGATAGCAAATAGAGTAGTTACAAGTCAAGGTAAGCCAATTTTATTGACATTGACTCATCATCATCATCATCCCAGCGTCTGTCCTAGTAGCGTCTCGCCAAGCCCGGAGTCCGCTCTATTGCTTCTTTTTAAAAAATAAAATAAATATCCATCACGCCTTATCCCCGAAGCATATTATATGCCCACTTTTCACCGTGTGGATTCCTGTCCCTCGTAATAGGTGGTGAGCCCATTGCCGTGATGAAATAGACAGACGCAGGTTGTGGCTACCTGCTGTTGAAATTTTCAAGCCGCCCATAAGGCCTTCAACCAGGCTTAACGGCTGCCATTTTACTGGCAACCGGGACCAACGGCTTAACTTGCCTTCCGAAGCACGAAAACGCTCGCAAATGTAAATGCCACAAAGTGGTCACCCATCCGAGTACCAGCCATAGTGAAAGTTGCGTAACTCAGTGATCGTTTACAGAACACTGAGACCGCGGGGCCACGAGCGCTTCTTTTTAACAATATTTATTATATTCCTTCTCATACTTTCCATAATTTGATTTGAAAGACTGATGGCTTTTAAAAGAGTGACAGCTCTCAGAACTCCTTACCCTAAAATAGAATAGCTCCAGAACTCCCTATCCTAAAAGAGGTAATTAAGCCGACGCCAGAGCCACATTCGATATAAGAAGGTTTTAGTGGGGCCCTACACTTCTATACTGAAGAACAAAATATAGTCGAGCCGTAAGCCACGATGAGTTATACTGACATTACATTTAAATCATGTCTGTAAATAATAATGAGTTAGGTATAATGTGAGACATTTTCCACAGCGTCATTTAGCTGAAACAACTAATACAAGCTTGTGCTATAGGAAAAAGTGAAATCAATGCTAATATTTTTAAAGGGTAAAGATAGTGAGTGTCCATGTTGTTACTTCTACAGCTCAAACGACTGGCCCTATACAGATAAAATTTGTTATGGAGTTAGTTGACACCCGAGATTAAAACAGAGGCTACTTTTTATCCCAGTAACAGGTTGCTGTAGGAACCTCCTCCTGGCAAAACTTCATCACACGTGTGGAGCCGCAGTCATCTTCTAGTGTAATTATTTATTTCTATAAACTTTTTAGAGAACATTTGTGGATTACCTATATAATTTTTTTCTGACCTAGGATTCAGGCCGGATACCTTAGCTCGGCAGGCGCATACTTACCACCACTTACGAGGCAGTTTAGACCGAATGAAACCGCGGGGCGTCTGTTAGTTATTTAAAAGATTCGCCGGAGATAAACCTTTTATAATTGCCAAATAAAAATTTTTTATAATTTTGAAATTAAATCTTTACTCGCGTATGTCACAAAATAACACTTTTGAACGTCAAGATTATTGCTTCTACATTTACATTTACTGCCAGATCCACATGCAATAGGTAGGGTAGAGCCCGAGGAAGAGCAATCAAACTCATCACCTCTCTTTTCTAACGCCATAGTAATTACATTAGTTTTATTTTCATGAAATTAAAACAAACTTTAAAATAATAAATTTATACAAAATCAAATCAAAATAAGAGCTAATCTTGTTGCTTGTTTCAAGGGCAGCCTACACTCTATGGAGAAAAATCGTTGCTGTAGGTATTTTGTAAAAATTATTTACTGACATGTAAACTTTATAATGCGATGAATGAATTAGTGATTGGAACACATTCGAAAAATAACAAATATTATATTCATTTATTTATCTACCACGCCTTATCCCCGAAGAGGGGGCAGAGGCATATTAGAAGCCCACTTTTCACCATGTGTATTCCTGTCCCACGTAATAGGTCATTGCCGTATTGAAATAGACAAACGCAGGTTGTGGTAACGTGCTATTGAACATTTTCAAGCCGCCCTTTTGGCGGCCTAATTTGACTGCCATGTTACTGGGAACCAGGACCAATGGCTTAACATGTCTTCCGAAGCACGGAAAAGCTCGCCCCATCAAAGCGGTCACCCACCCGTGACTAGCCATAGCGAAAGTTGCTTAACGCAGTGATCGTTTACAGAACGCTGAGTACGCAGGACCACGAGCGCTTCAAATACATATTAATTTAAATAGACCCCATATTTGCTAATTACTTGTCGGTTTCGACATCAACCGTTAGATTTAACCATGACACGCATTGTATGATCACACCTTTGACAATGGTTTTTAATAATAACGTGGCAGGATACATGTTTAACCCATCATCGTAAGTGGTCATTGTAGCCATGGAGGTAAGTAACATCAGAGGTGTAACAATTACACCGTTGACCATATTACCACAGTATAAAGAGAGAAAACTTATGTCCATCGGCTGTGCTATTACCGTGTTTCTTCTTCTTCTTCGTCATAAGTGTTTCCCAGTTGCTTCAAACCCTACTTGGATTTGGAACCCGGGGTTCACTTTAATGTGGCTCTTATGAGCAGCTGTCTTTTTTCGCTTTAAATTTTCGGCACTGATGGAAAAGATTCCATTGCTGCGTCCAGACACACAGACTCGCCAAAAGGTCAGTCGCCAATGCTAAAAGTGCGGTACCCCGAAACTACTTACAATAAATAAATAAATAAATATTCTATATCTGCTTAGTTTGGAATCAGAAGGCGTGTGTGATGTCCCAACGATATATTATTATAATTATTATATTATTACATTACAATAGCGTATGTCAAATTATATAGAGGTAAAATTTAACAGTACAACGGTCAAAATTGCACTTTATTAAGATTTACCAAACTCAGTATTTTTTTTAAATATGACGTAAACGTAATGTGAATTTAAGTGTAAGGCAAATATTTTAATAGATAAGTAGTAATTTTATTTTTCATAGGCTATGATGGTAAGTGTATACACATAATGCCAATTTCCCAGAAGGGTAGGCACACGCATACCTACATTATGTAGCCTCGCGTAAATGGTGGTGAACCTATGTCTGTGTTGAAAGTTTCAACCTGAAGAACCTGAACGTGTGAAAAATGTACACAGCGAGTATTTGTTGGAATTTTTCACACACCTCAAGATTGACCATAACTTAAGGTGCTTAACTTAGTTATCAGTTACAGAACACTTAGCTAGCATGGATACGAAATGGCAGGTTTATAAAAATGAAATTTGCCGCACTTTGGGCTGTTTGACATTTAACATACTAGTTTTATTTATTTTATTCTAGTTGACGCCCACGGCTTAGCCCGCGTAGAGAAGTTTTCCCGTTTCCGTTTCCCACAGGAACTTGTTCCCGGGATAAAAAGTAGCTATGTATTATTCTGATGTATAAGCTATATTATTGTAAAGTTTCATTAAAATCTATTCAGTAGTATTTACGTAAAAGAGTAACAAACATCCACACAAACTTTCGCATTTATAATATTATTAAGTTTGTACTTGTTTAAAACTTCGACTTTTCTTATATCTAGGACAGGATTTCAAGTTGCGATAGTTAGATAAATACTAATAAGTAATCTAATAATCTCATTTTTTTACTCAGCATCCAGCATTCCAGTAATTACAACTCAACTAAGCTCATTAGTCAGCATTTGCATAGCGCAAGATATGCCTTTGTTTTGTATCGAAAATTGAATCTGTTAATTTAATTAATTTATACTTACATATTTTATTTTAAAATAAATACATATTTAATGTATTTATAGTAGTTTACCGTTTTTTTGTTTTTACATAATAATAAAATATATGTCACAAATTATTTATTACCGAGTATATTTAGATATGTTAATATATTGTACGTCGTTGCTTCCTTAAATTATAAAAAAATCGTACTTACTTTTTTTTTTAAATGTGAAAGTTTATTTGGACGTCGTTACTCTTTCACGCGAAAACTACTGAATGGATTTTACAGTAATATACTCGTAGTTTCAAGTAAAATCTTTGAAACTTTACAGTAATATACTAGACCGTTCAATAAGTCCCTAGACTAACTTGGAAATGGCGTATATATTACAAACTCTTTTGATTTTTAAAAAGTATTGGCGCGCAATAATAGATAAGTTTCAATTTTTTAGAAATGGAACTTTATTATATCGATTTTGCAGACATTTAAGTGACGCTACGCTTGTAGTTTCGATACAATGAAAAAAAACGAGTTTCGCGTGTTGATAAAACATTGTTTTTTAATGGGAAAAAATACCGTTGAAGCACAGCAATGGCTTATAAAATGTTATGCGGGATCAGCTCCCTCTAAAGCAACCATTTGTCGGTGGTATGCCGACTTCAAACGCGGTCGCATGGACACAAATGATGGGGAACGCTCAGGTCGTCCAAATGAAGCAGTGTTTCAACAAAATATTAACCAAGTCCTCAAAAACATAATGGAAGATCGGAAGATAAAAGTGCACGAGATAGCCGAGATAGTGAAGATTTCAGGTGGTAGTGTTTTCACTATTTAACATGAAAATTTGGCCATGAAAAAGCTTTTTTCCAAGTGGGTGCCGCGTTTGCTTACAACTTATCAAAAGGAACAACGTATCAATGCTTCAGAGCGATGTTTGGCGCTGATGAATCGTAATAAAAAGGTTTTTTTACGTCGGTACCTATGTGACAATGGATGAAACATGGATACACCATTTTACTCCGGAATCCAATCGGCAGTCAGCGGAGTGGAGAGCGGCTAGTGAAAGCTGCCCGAAGCGGCCAAAGACTCAGAAAACGGCCAGTAAGGTTATGGCGTCTATATTTTGGGATGCGCATGGAATACTTTTCATCGACTACCTTGAAAAGGGGCAAAATATAAAAAATAAAAAAAAATAAAAATAAAAATATCTTTATTTTGCATAGACCATTTTAACGGCGCTTACAAAATGTCATACACTATTTAAAATATTTAAAGCGACCACCGGTTCGGAACGCGGCCCACCTGAGAAGAACCGGCAAGAAACTTAGGAAGGCTTTTTTTTTGATGGCCTATTTACAATTTAATATTATTTCATTTTGCCAGCAGATCATTTCCAGGCGTCCCTGTCCTGCAAATAGTCTGTAACGGAGTAAAAACCTTTTTCACAAAGCTTGTTTTTAATAAACTTTTTAAATTTATTTAAAGGTAAATTTCTCAGGTCACAGGGAAGCTTGTTGTAAAAGCGTATACAGTTACCCTGGAAAGAATCGCCAATCTTATGTAGTCGACTGTGGTGGACTGAAAGATTATTTTTATTTCTAGTGTTTATATTATGTTTATCACAGAGTTTAGAAAACTGTGATAGATTTTTCTGGACATACATAAGATTGGCAAAAATGTATTGTGATGGTACGGTTAGAATATTCACTTCTTTGAATTTTTCTCGGAGAGAAACTCTGGGGCCCAAATTATAAATAGCGCGTACAGCCCGCTTTTGTAGAACAAAAATAATATTTAAATCTGCAGCACTCCCCCAAAGGAGAATACCGTAAGACATAATACTATGAAAATAGCTGAAGTAAACCATTCTAGCCGTATCCACATCTGTTAGAGTCCTGATCTTTTTTACAGCGTATGCAGCCGAACTTAATCTAGAGGCTGTCTTTTCTATGTGTGGGCCCCACTGCAAATTGGCATCAATAGTTATACCTAGGAACACAGTTGATTCTACAAACTCTAACACTTGTCCATTCAGTTGAACATTGGCCGCAACTTGTTTTACATTTGGTAGAGTAAATTTTATACATTTAGTTTTATTTTCATTAAGGCAAAGATTATTTGAGCTGAACCAATGAACTACTCTTGCAATTGCATTGTTTACATCGTCATAGTTATCTAATTGTCTTTTAATTTTAAAAATTAATGAGGTGTCATCTGCAAACAAAACAATTCTATTCCTGTCCCCTACATAAAATGGTAAATCATTAATATAAATGAGGAACAAGAATGGCCCAAGTATCGAGCCTTGCGGCACACCCATTGTAACCATGGATCCTCCAGAACGTGTACCATTAATATCGACCCTCTGTATTCTATTGTTCAAATATGAAGACAGAAGGTCGAGAGCTTTGCCTCTTATTCCATAGTGGTGTAATTTTATGCACAGCGTTTCATGTTGAACGCAATCAAAAGCCTTTGATAGATCGCAAAATATACCTAATGCATCGTGCTTGTCTTCCCATGCTTCATGAATACATTTTAATAACTCAACACCAGCATCGGAAGTTGAGCGCCCTTTCGTAAACCCAAATTGATTCGCATGGAGTATTTTATGACTATTAAAATGGGATAGCATTTGATTCAAGATTATTTTTTCAAATACTTTGCTCAAAGTTGGCAGCACTGACACTGGTCGGAAATTAGACGGCTCTGTAGCGCTGCCAGCCTTGAACAAGGGAACGACTTTGCTGTGTTTCATTAAATCAGGAAATGTACCACTAGAAACACAGTCATTAAACACAGTTGCTAGATGGGGCGCAATTACCTCAATTATACATGATGCAGTTTTGACCGATAACCCCCAAATGTCCGCGGTTTTCTTAATTTCGATACATTTAAATGTTTTTACAATGTCCTGAGCACAAATATCTGTGAATACAAATGCATCCCTGCAACAAAGAACAGATTCTTCTAATAAAAGTTCAGCGGAACTGGAAGATGCTTGGAGAGATTTTGTTGTCAAAATAGGTATATTTTTGAAAAAGTGTTCAAACTCCGTAGCCACTTCCAGGTCCCCTGTAACATGGCAACCATTTACTTTTAAGTGGAAATCCCTTTCAGTCACTAAAGATCTACCGCATTCAGAGTTAATGATGTTCCAAGTCATTTTTATTTTATTTACAGAATTAGAAATTTTATTTTTAATGAAGTTTGACTTAGCAAGATGACACGTTTGTTTAAATATCTTTGAATAATTTTTAACATATTCCTGAAAGGTTTGCCTAAAATTATATGATTTTTCTGAATATAATTCAAATAATTTATTTCTACTTTTAAAGATACCTGGTGTTGCCCAGTCACTGAAAACAGGACGACCACCAATCTGTAGAGTTTTTGAGGTAAAAACTTTGCCAAACTCATCATTAATCAATAATAAATAGTGACTATTACTCATTGGAGCGATTGAAGTACGAAATTGCGGATAAACGGCCTCAAATGAACAAAAAGAAAATGGTGTTTCACCAGGACAACGCGCCTTGTCACAAGTCTGTGAGAACGATGGTCAATATTAATGAATTGGGCTATGAATTGCTTCCTCATCCCCCTTATTCGCCAGACTTGGCCCCCAGCGACTACTGGCTGTTTGCAGATCTCAAAAAAATGCTCCAGGGTAAGAAATTTATTTACAGGGTAAAACTTACTAAAATCGATGTCAAAGTGTTTGTCGTACACTTGAAAGAATTGTCTAACGTTTTCATAAAACTTTATTAATATTCTTAAGTGGGTACGGAGATGCCTATTATGGCTAAACCAAGGTTAGACAAACTTTCGCTCACAAACATTAATTAACAGCTGAATTAGTAAAAAGATGAGATTGTTTAATTTAAGAAGTCAGTATTTAGAACCTCTAAAAATTTTCTGCGCAATATCTAAAGGTCAATTTTCGAAAAGGTACTTACAACATGGTCATTACACCATACTTGAACACGCAGACCACAGACAATATCTGATTCACACAGTTTCATCACATCTGAACATAGCATAAATGTCCAAGAAAAAAAACACAATAGATTAGAAAAAAGAGGTGTGGTCATAGGTCCATTTAAATGAGGTTGGCATAACGTTATTATGTCGTAAATTAAATAATTAATTGGCGATAATAATGAGTAGTACGTATTACCTTACCTTATTACCTATAATAGTTCTATTTTGCAATGTTCCAAATAAATAATCAATATAATCCCCACCAAAGAGTTAGTTTTTTTTACAAATCTGTTGGGAAGATTCACGTTATTCTTAATTATATAATAATAATATAATAATAAATAATCGTTTCCAGAAACTTAAATTAGCAATCCCAGGTTAAGATTATTATACCCTAATCCTAGTCCTTTTCCTACCTCATTCATTTTTCCTTATCCACTAATCCTTTTCCTACCCTGTCCTCGTCCCATCCTCTCTCCGCCAAGCGAAGGTTGCCGTGCCGATGTGCTACGTGGCTAGGGGCGAGCCTAGTTTTAAACGTGTCTAATTGCCCTGGGACAAGGCGACCCCAGAATAAGACAAGCGGGGCTCTGTCTAGGCGAACTCTAAATTTCCCTATCTTCTCGTGGGTACGCTATGGATATAAGTAGAAATAAATTCCGAAATGGCGGCGATGTGGTTCGCGACCCGTCACGTCACGTTTCCCATCGAGGCGAAAAGTGGACTAGGGATAGCCGCTTTGCTACATTGAATGTAAGAGGAGGAATGAGAGACAAAATAGTCGAGGTATGCAAGATGATGCGAGAGAGACGACTTGATATTTTATGAATGAAACAAAGAGGAAAGGATGTGACACCACTACACATGGACCCTATACCGCCTACTGGTCAGGTGTAGCCAATACCAGTACAGCGTGCCAGGGTGTTGGAGTGCTACTATCCGCTAGAATGAATGAATGTGTGACAGAATATGAATGTGTGAGCCCAAGACTCCTTTGGTTGAGGTTGAAGGTTGGACTCACCCGCATCTTTGTTGTAGGAGTTTATGCTCCGCAAGATGCGCGGTGGTACCGATCTTCAAGAGACCAAAGCGAGAGGCAGGCATTTTGGGAGAGTATGAGTGATATTCTGAGTAAATGCAAACAGAGCGAAAGAATAGTAATGTTAGGTGATTTTAACAGTTGGGTTGGTGTGAAGCGTGATGGATATGAAAGTGTATTGGCAAAATATGGTGACGAAAGAGTTAATGAAAATGGAGAAAGCTTGCTTGAAGTATGTTTGGAGAGGAATCTTGTGGTAACCAACACCATGTTCAACGACAAGGATATCCACTTGTTTACGAGACAAGAAGGAAGCCAGAGAAGCATAATTGATTTTGAGATTGTAGATGCAAGACTGAGAAAGAAAGTGCTAGACACCCGGGCATACCGCGGTGCCGGTATTGACACAGAGCACTTCTTGGTTATGAGTCGAGCAAGAGGTATGTTTCAGCGGTGGCGGCACCGTGTGCATGAACCCTGTAGTGTACTAGAGCGCATAAAAGTCGATAATTTGCAAGAGATAGGTATAAAAGAAGAATTTTTAAGTAAAGTGAGCAAGAAATTTGAAAATTTAGATGAGAACTCTCTCACATAGAGATGGAAAAATTATGGAAGTCGTTTAAGGAAGGACTCGTGGAAGTTGCGATTGAAGTGTGTGGAGTAAACAAGAGGAGCCAAGGATGTAAGGTAAAGAGAATGTGTGCAGAAGTCATGAAAGCGTTGTCCGATAAGAAGAAAGCATGGTTGGATTGGCTGACTACAAAAGTCAATCAAAGAATGCAGAAGGCAACGGATGAGGATGTAAGAATGGCAAAGGATGAATGTAAAAGGTTTAAGCGTGTTGCAAAAGAGGTGATAAAAAGAAAGAAGAAGGATGACAGAGATGATTATGACAACAGGTTATCTGATGATTTCCAAAAGAATTCTTTTGGAAATCTATAAGAACAATGAGAGCTCAACAGACAACATCGCAGCTCACCCATATCAGAAACCATGATGGCAGTGTTGTGAAAGGTGAAGAATGTGTGCTTAAAAGATGGAAGGAATATTTTGAAAGTTTATTTGAAAAAGAGGGTATGCAAGCACAGACACATTGCTGGGAAGTGAGTAAAAGCGGCAATGAAAGTGATATAAGAATAGAAGAAATTATGGAAGCATTGAATAGTATGAGACTAGGCAAAGCTGCGGGAATTGATAGGATTTCTGTCGAAATGCTGAAAGCGGGACAGGGCGTGGTAGTTTGCCAGCTGTACCGCCTTTTTAACCTTTGCTGGAGGAGTGGCAGCGTACCAGAAGAGCTGTATAAAAGACAAGGGTCGCAGCAAGAGTGCAAAAACTACCGCGGCATAAGCTTGCTCAGCATCGTCGGCAAATTGTATGCGAAAATTTTGATAAAAAGAGTGATGAATGAAACTGAAGGGAAAATGTGGGATGTGCAAGCAGGATTTATGAAAGGAAGAGGATGCATGGATCAGGTCTTTTCCTTACGATGCGTAATTGAAAAACTTTTGTCGAAGAGTCAAAAAGTTTATTGCGCATTCGTAGACTTGGAAAAGGCCTATGATAGGCCTATGATAGGCCTATGATAGGAATGAACTGTGGTCAACATTGTCCATGTATGGAGTAAGCAGCAACTTGATACGAGCATTGAAATATCTATATGAAGGATCCAGTGCTTGTGTCAGAATCAACGGAGCTTGTACAGACTTTTTTCACATCGAAAAAGGTGTGAGACAGGGTTGTGTAGCGTCACCGTGGCTGTTTAACCTATACATTGACTGTTGCTTGAAAGAACTGCAAGAAAGTGCGTATGGTTTAAAAATGCCTGATTTGACTATCAAATGTCTTCTTTACGCTGATGATCAGGTAATACTTGCATCATCAGCGGACGAATTGCAGTTGATCGTTAATATTATGCATGATGCGCTGATAGGCAAAGGAATGAAAGTGAATGTAAATAAGACGAAAGTAATGGTTTTTGAAAGAGAGAAAAATATGACAGATTTCTCGATTTTTGTGGAAGGAAAAAGAGTGGAACAAGTGAAAGAATTTATATACCTAGGCTCAAAATTTGCAAGAGATGGAAAGTGTGATGATGACATTGAAAGAAGGGTTTTGGCTGGCAATCAAGTAAATGGAGCAATGTACACCTTTATGGGCACCCAGAACGTGTCTAAAAAGGAAGACTGGCTGTGCATAGAGGAGTGCTTGACCCTACACTAACATATGGCAGTGAATGTTGGGTATGGCAGAAGAAGCATAGAAGTAAAATTAATGCAGTAGAAATGAGGAGTCTGCGAAGTATAGCTGGAGTGAAATTGATAGATAAAGAAAGGAACAGCGTGATAAAGGAACATTGCGGTATGACAGAAGACGTAGTGACTAAGATAGAAAAAGGGATGCTTAGATGGTTTGGACACGTGGAGAGGATGGATGAAAATAGACTGACGAAGAAAATTTATGCGGTGAGAGTAAATGGGCAAACTGGTAAGGGTAGACCTCGACGTACATATACCGATCAAATTGAAGATCTTTTGACAAAAGGCCAGGTCAAGAGTACCCTTAATCGGCGAGCGTGTATGAAAACAATTGTGAAAGTTGACGAAGCGAAAGTTGTATGCCAGAATCGTAGCAAGTGGAAAGCCATAGTCTCTGCCTACCCCGAAGGGAGACAGGCATGATGATATGTATGTATGTATCCCATATAAATGGCGAAAGACACTATTTAATTTGACCAATAAGTTCGTCCAGTGAGAGAATGTTTTGTTTACTTTTTTTTAATCCGGGCTTCGATATCTGGTTTTTGTGCTATGACTTAGGATTGATTAAGGATTGTAATAATTGAAATATTAGCTTTTTATCAGAGAGATGAGATGTCAGAGGCCATACATTATACAGACAGTAGTGACTGTACTAATGCTCGTTCGATTTTTTATAAAATAACTCTTTTTTGCTATTGTCGTCTTAACCAAGTGACCGAACGAAACCATTTTTATAACTCCGGATCTCTACGAACTACCTACATCCCACCGAACTACAAACTCGTAGAAAACAAACTACTTCCTACTTTTTTTTTTTCGTGAATATTGTCTGAATTACTTAACAAGTGGTGAAACAATTAGTTGCAAAAAAACTATAATTATTATTTTTGTTTTATGTTTTTAAGTTATTTCGTACGATGTTGACACGTGTTTTGGCTTTTGCTGCCAAACAGTCTTGATAATGCCTCGTGTGTAGGCCGAAACAAGTGTAGACATCGTACGACATTTTAAAAAAAGCGGAATATTGCAAAAATAACATTTAAAACAAAATAATTATAGTGTTTTTTAAAAATGGATTTTCGCAATGTAACGCCCGATTCAATTAGTTTATTAGTTGCAAGATTTTTCCTTGAGGGTTTAAAGAAGATACAAAGTTAAGTGAACGGTTTATTCACGTACAGGTTACAACATACGAAATTGTAAGTATTCCACTTTTTTCCGAAAACGGGTTTCTGATGATTTATGAAGAAACCTAGTAAGGCTTGACTGATTTTAACTATTAAGGCTAAAGAGTGTGATTTTTGTTTACAAAAGTAAACGAAACAGGTGCCAATACGATAGCATGTTAGTGAACATGTAGTTGAACTAAATGTTGCGCCCATTTCTCGATATATACCTAAGTAAAGCACTAAAGAAGAAATTGCTACATTGGAATCTAGTTGACTTACTTACAAACTATGTACCTAGGTAGGTAGGGGGTAGGTGATAGCGTTGTGGAACGTCGGACTTGTGAACAGGGGGCCGAGTCTACTATTGACAAGCTGTAGAATAAAAACAGAATCACTGTATTTAGCTGTCAAAATGTTAGTCAACTATCAAAAATGCAACTGACTAGCGGCTACTGGCGCGGTACGTGTCAGTAGAATTCTATCGGCCGACCAATAGAAGTCATTGGAGTAACCCATTGCCGTGTTGAAATAGACAGACGCAGGTTGTGGCTACCTGCTGTTGACATTTTTCAAGCCGCCCATAAGGCCTTCAACTTTACTTAACTTAGAAAAAAAATCATCACGAATTATACCGATAGATACGAATTGGGGAACCTCTAAAAGGTGTCCCGATTGTAATAGTGGACAACGAAAAACTGTTAAAATTATACCAATGACTTTCTATTGAGTGACGATTTAAATTTTATTTTCACAAGAATTTAATAGCAGACTCGGCCCCTAGGTATTATGTGTTCGATTTATTTACATGCCCTTTCCTATTCTATTTTTTTTCCTATCCTATTCCTTACATGCCCGATGCGGACCCACTACTAAAACGCAATAATCACTATCAATAAGAATAATAATATATTATCTTCAATTATAACGTTTGTACTATTCAACATTATTTATTACTAGTAGCCGGCCGTTTAGCCGGCGGCTTCGCCCGCGTAGAGAAGTTTTCCCGTTCCCGTTTCCCACAGGAATTTGTTCCCGGGATAAAAAGTAGCCTATGTGTTATTCTGATGTATAAGCTATATTATTGTAAAGTTTCATTAAAATCCATTAAATAAATTTTAAGTAACATCCATACAAACCTGTACATTCATAATATTATTAATATTAACCTAACCAATTTTGCCTTACGGCATTATTACATTGATCAGCCTTTGAATTTGCCGTAAGGCGGAACCGTTCAGATGTGTAGCAAGTTCCACCAAGTGCCATCAATCAACAGTATAAACAATAATATATTATATTCTGATATCTATAACTAAAGAAGTCAAATTATTGGAAAGTCAAAATTCATATTTATTTGCATAATACATTTCATAGGCATAACACCCAGAGGTACAGGTATGAAACGCTTAATGAAACCGCAGGAAGCGAAAGAAGTATGCATGGATTGCGTAGCCTGGCGATCTGTCCTCTCTGACTACCTCATCAGGGATACTGCTTGAAGATAATTTAAGATAGTATATCTATATCTATGACTGAGGAGTTGTTGAAATAATGCGTTTCGGATAAATAGCAATTTAGCTAAACTTGTGGTAGTATTAGGACTCATAAAACAAAAATGAAATTATCAATTAAAATGCAATTGAAAAAATTGAGACTGAGTAGGCTGTTTTGAGTAATTGCCTATGCATAGCTTTATAAACTGTGGTGCAGATAAATAATATTTAGGTAAATAGATTTTTCGCAGGAATTTGTCGGATGGCGCTTACGGTATATATTATTATTAAAATAAGTACTTGACGACGTAAAAAACAAAGATATTAGGTAATTGGAAAACTTAGGTACAAGAATTATGAAATAAATGAAAATTTACTAAACGGTCTTACCTAGTAACCAGGCCATAAAATATTAAAAAATAAACAATTCTATTCAGTATATACTATTGAGAAAATATATTATTTGAAAATGTGCAACAGATCTAGTATCAGTATAGTATTGCATTGATCTCCAAATTGATTAAAACCCAAAACTAAAACATGGATACTTATCTAGTTCATACAATAACTTCAAAAGATTGCAATCATTGTAAATGGTATTAACATTCTGATTGCTACATGCAATTATTGCGTACCGCAGTGAATATGTTAATGAAAAGTCGGACACTGCTGCGGTACAAACTAGGCTAATTTTGACATGCTTATTATGTCATCCAATGACAACAAATAGGTACCAACCACTAATGGTAGCTAATCATTCCAATTATTGACATTAAAACAAAAATGCCGAAATATATTATTGATGTTCAAATATTGATGTTCTTTAGTGTGTGAAGGTCTCATGAACACTTATAGATAATTTTAAAATATTTATCATATCGATTGAATTTAAATGTTTCGTAATTGATTGAACCTTCGTTATAAATATCGAAAAAATACAATAGATTTTAGAATAGAATAGATTAGAAATATACTTTTAGATTTGAGAACTAATTAAAAAGATGTGAGTAACTATTTTAAAATGAAATATAAAGTTTGCAACACGAAAAGCATACAAAAGACGAACTCAGGCTCAAATTTTTTTTCTATCATCTAGAAAATAGGATAAATTTATTTAAAAACCATCTTAACGCTTTATTCCTGACGGGATCCATGCTTCTTTCGTTTCCTGCAGCTTCATCAATCGCTTTATACATGCACAGCTGGCTATCCCAGGTCTAATAAGATTTTCAAAATCTACTTATTACCCACGATCTTTAAAAGTATACGATCGTAGTGAAACACTATTATGACATAAATTACAACTGTGTCACTATTTCATATGCCTCAGAAACGTACTGACACAGAAAACAAAACATTACACATCATGTCATGCTAGGGACTCGTAACTCGCGTTTTAATTGCACAAACCTGCACAAACACGTTAATAATTGGTCATTTTCATACTTCATATTAAGGCGATCAATGATCAATGATCATGATAAGAATATATCAATCAAAACATACCCATTTAGTTTACCCATTACCTGTCTAGTTTATTTCTATATATTAATTTATTTAAAACTTTTATTAAAAGTAATAATACTTACGTGTAGTGACAGCATTGCTATCCGCAGCTTCCCCATTGTGGCATACAACAGTCAAACATAACAGCAACAGCGACAAAATACAACGATCAGCCATTTTCATTGTTTCAAAATTAAGTATAATATTATTAATAAAAAAAATAATATCTAATAATTTTGTCTTTATAAATAAAAAAAGTGTTATTTTTTAATTTATTTTTAACATGAAGATATATCTAAAAATAATCCATTTTGCACATATTCGTTCAATCACTTGAATTTTATATTTCGTATTTTGTTTTTAAATGTTTTCCCGTTCGGTTTTTAAATTCTGCCAGCGTCCGCTGTTCGACGTTTTTACGTTGCGATAGGCTCACGGCACGACGGTGGGCAGACAGACGCGCGTCTCATTTTGTTTGAGGTGAAAGCAAGGAGCTACGTGTTTTATTAGCTCAAGATTTTCGAAATCCCTCAGTAGACTCCCCACCGCCATCAACTAAATCGTAAGGATGAGAAGAAAATAGGAATTTAGTCGATTTTTGTGGTGTAAGGGTTATTTGATGAGCTGTACTTAGTTATGATTATGATTATGTCACTGTTCTCGCGTCATAGAACAAAGATTACAACCGTGTCTTGGGTAATACATTCTGCTTTCCAGCTATATACTTTATCATAACCTAATACGAACACAATATGTATCTGATACTATTCCAATATTCGATCTTAATAGATATTGCAAATAACTATTTTATATAGGTCTATTCAGATCTAGAGAAAAATTTAAGACCAATATTTATTTATGTAGGTAAGTACACGAAGCTAAAACACGGCAATGGGCTCACCACCTGTTACGTAGGACAAAAGTGCATACGGTGAAATGTGGGCGTATAGTATGCCTCTGCCTACCCCTTCGGGGATAAAAGCGTGACAATATATATGTATGTATGTATGTATGTACGAAGCTAAAAATTATAAAATAATTATACATAATTATACAGTATAGTAGTTCCGTTTCAAATCCAGTGTCAATTTTTGTTACAGAATTGCAAGTTATTCATATTTAGGCAAATTCAATAATTGTTTTTACTATTTTATGAATTAACATAAATGAATTATATTTCGACGACTTGACTCCACAAATTTAACTGAGGGGAGCGTGACAGTGACCTTGGTTTTATATAACTGTAAATACCTACGTAACCTGTGAGAAATCGAGTGTCAGGTGACATAGGTCTGCTGTAGTATTAAAC
The DNA here is from genome assembly GCA_948477245.1 of Thumatha senex. NCBI lineage: Eukaryota > Metazoa > Arthropoda > Insecta > Lepidoptera > Erebidae > Thumatha > Thumatha senex. The sequence goes on from OX419726.1 coordinate 25,847,250, forward strand.
CCGTTATAGAAGGAGTTATGGAGACGGATGCCTTTATTTAAACTATAAATTTTCTGAAGCTGATTGCACACGTAGCCCAGATAACTTGACTGCCTATATGCCGCGGTGGGAGTGTATCCGACGGCTACGCAAGAGGTCGTGGGTTCGATTCCCAACCAGGATAAAACTTTGTGTGATGGGCACGATAGTTTATTCTGTGTCTAGGTGTTATTTGTCTATAATATGTATGTATTTAGATATATATAAGTATGTTTATCAGTTATCTGGTTACCATAGTACAAGCTCTACTTACTACTACTTATATTTATTTATAACTCAGTGTTCTGTAAACGATCACTGCGTTAAGCATCTTTCGCTATGGCTTGTCCTCAGGTGGGTAAAATTGTTGTAGCATAATTTCCGTTTACGAGTGTTTCCGAGCTTCAAAAGGCACATTAAGCCGTTGGTCCCGGTTGCTATTGAAAGCCGTTAAGCCAAGTTGAAGGCCTGTATGCGCTCACCACCAGTTACGTGGCACAAAAATGCTTACAGTGGAAAGTGGACGTATAGTACCTCTGCCACCCCTTCGAAGATGCGATTCTCGAGATGATGATGATTTTCGAGATAGAGCGGCTTCATAATTGACACCCGCGGCTCCGCCTGCGTGGTAAAGTTTCCCGTTTCCCACAGGAGCTTGTTCCCGGAATAAGAAGTAGCCTATAGAAATAGCCTGTGTTATTCTGATGCGTAAGCTATATTATTGAAAAGTTTCGTCAAAATCCATTCAGTAGATTTTGCGTGAAAGAGTAACAAACATCCATACTTACAAACTTTTGAGTTTATAATATTAGTAGGATGAATATTGAGGTACTTACGAGTAGGTGCCTATACTAGAAACTAGCAGTTACATAAAATAGTACATTTGGTTTTTATAATAGTACATTTCGTGGTCTGAGTAACTGCTTAACTCTTTATTAAGCAGAATAAACATCAGTACTGAAATGAACGCGCGTTTCCCCGATTTCAAGTCGGAGTAACGCGCGCTTTATTTGATTTGATGGTGGAGGCCATCTTTATGTTTGTGATAAATTTTATAAAACGTCTCTACAAATGATTTGATATTTGATTATTATATATCTACTTAGAGAAATACTAAGGCGATTGACAATCAAATATTCCACCTGATTCATTAGAAAAGCACTTAACACATTCTATCCTTTTTTACTTTAATAAATACTATCTTAATTCGTTTAGATTAGAAGCGCTCGTGGCCCCGCGGACTCAGTGTTCTCCGAATAACCGATCACTGCGTTAAGCAAATTCCACTATGGTTGGTCCTCAGATGGGCGACTACTTTGTGGCATTTACATTCCGTGCTTCGGAAGGCACTTTAAGCCATTGGTTCTGGTTGCAAGTAACATGGCAGTCGTTAAGCCCAGTTGAAGGAATTATAGACAGCTTGAAAAATTTGTCCAATTCCAACACGGCAATGAGCTCACCACCATCATCATCCGAGCGTCTGTCCCAGTTGCGTCTCGCGTCGCCCGGGGTCCGCTTTCCTACATTTTCTCCTCCACTTCGCACGGTCGTCGGCATCCCCTGTAGTGAGACCATTGGCACGCATGTCATCCCTTACGACATCAAGCCAGCACTTCTTGGGTCTTCCCCTCTTACCGGGACCCGGCGGGGCTGACATGGCCAGACATTTGTTACCTACGTAGCCCGGCGGTTGCCGCAAGATGTGACCATACCAACGAAGGCGACACTCTTGCAACTTGTCTGCAATGTCACGGACGTGAAGGCTGCCGCGGATGCGAGAGTTCCTCACGCGGTCCATCCGCGTGACTCCACACATCCACCGCAGCACCTTCATTTCCGTGACACGCAGCTCCTGCTTGTGTCGCTCCAATATCGGCCACGTCTCACTGCCATGTAAAAGGACAGGTCTAATAATGGTTTTGTAGACTGTCCCTTCAACCGGATCGGCATTTTAGGGTCACAAATGACACCGGTCATCTCCCGCCATTTGGCCCACGCGGCGGCAATGCGTGACTTGACATCGCAATCGATGTCACTGGACGTGTGAAAAACAGATCCCAGGTATTTAACCTGATCCGTGCGCTCGACCAAATCACCGCCTATGCGGACGGATGTGGGATCTGTCAAGTTTAGTGCCAAGTACTCGGTCTTCGCCACATTTAGTTTCAGACCGCCGTTCTCAAGCGTCTCCTTCCACGCCTTTACACGTCGCACCAATCTGCCCCTGTCCGCGTCTGCCAGCGCAATATCGTCAGCATACATGAGCAACCATGGAGGCTGCTCATGCGGGTTTCTGATACTGTCCGACAATTCGTCTAATATTACACTGAACAGAAGCGGACTAAGGACAGAACCCTGGTGTACCCCGACGGTGATGGGGAAGGGTTTCGTGTCGCCAACAGCAGTCCGAACCATTGAATCGGAGTCACAGTACATGTCCCGGATAGTGTCAATATAGACCTCTGGAACCCCTTTGGACCGCAGTGGCCACCAGATCATCGCACGAGGAACACAGTCGAAGGCCTTCTGCATATCTAGAAACAAACAGTGCAGAGGCGTGTTCTTCGACCTGTATTTCTCTGCGACAACCCTCAGGGCAAAAACAGGGTCCGTGGTCCCATGACCAGGGCGAAACCCATATTGACACTCCGAGAGAGTACACTCCTGCCGGATCCGAGAGTCTATAATTCTCTCGAAGGTCTTCATGGTGTGGGACATCACCTTAATACCGCGGTAGCTCCCGCACTCCTGCACTGACCCCTTACCTTTGAAGACTGGAGTAATAATACTCAGTCTCCATTGGTTTGGGATCTGCCCGCTGAGGAGTGGTGAGCTAAACCTTTTTAACCGCATTTAAAAAGGTTTAGCTCACCACCTGTTACGTGGGACATAAATGGTATATACGGTAAATACGGTTAAATGTGGGCGTATAGTATGCCTAAAGGCGTGACAATATGGCATGTATTTCTTAATTCATTAAAATAGTTTTTTTTTTAAAGAATTCATAAAAAGCGTCTATATGCTTAAACGTTCAGAAGCACATGGAAGTAAGAATTATATTTACAAATTACTTTTATATATTGGATAGCTGTTGAAAGTTTACTTAAATAATGTATTTAAACTTTCGCAATTGTCACTCATATTTATTCGCGACCTTAGTTATAAAGCCTACGCCAAAGCTTACACCAGCCGAGTTCGCGAGTTGAGCCCAACCCTTGACCACGGCTGGTGTAATCCGGTCAAAACGTCGGGAAGTATAAGTTAGGCTTTGTACCTAATTATTTACTAAAATAAGTCCAGCCATTTGAAATCAAACTTAGTTTCTTTAATCTTTAAAAAAAGTATACACCTTTTCACAGTCATTCGTCCTAATTATATCCAGTTGTCAATCTCTGTACACGTGCACTCTATGGGTTCGATATACGCAGCGGACATTCATCGCTATCTGGGGCTTCCGCGCTACTGCAGTGCATTAGACATGTTTGCTGAAACACATACAGTACCATCCTAAGAAAATTCCTTATTTTAGTCTATGATGCGCAAGTGATAAGCCATGTTGCCCCATCATAGCGCATTGGATGCGCATGTGTGCAGAGCACAAAAAATACTTAGTTTAGTTACAAATAGAAATAATAAATATTACAATATTTTTATTTATTTAAAAAAACTAATTATTTTCACACTGTATTCCTGACGGGGTAGTCAGAGAGGACAGATTGCCAGGCTTCACGACTTTTTTTATTTATTTAAATATTTGTTCCGACCCGTGACAATCGAGCCAGGGACCTAAGCGTGGCAGTCATATACACTGCCACTTACACCACCGAGGAGTACATTTTTATTGATCTTTACAACAGGCCGTTCTTTCCTGTGTCGCTTAAGCACTGGTCACATTTCATAGCCCGCAGTAACGACTCAGCCTCGCCATGGGCACCACTTTGTTCGAGTAAAGTAATATTTAACTGCCTCTGTGGCGCGTTGGGAGTGTATCCCACTGCTACGCAAGAGGTCGTGGGTTCAATTCCCACCACACCACCCAGGATAAAAATTTGTGTGATGAGCACGATGGTTTATTCTGTATCTGAGTGTTATTTATCTATAATATGTATGTATTTAGAAATATATAAATATGTTTATCAGTTATCTGGTACAAGCTCTGCTTAATTTGGAATCAGATGGCGTTGTATGAGTTGTCCCAATATTATTATTATACTCCGAGATTTTGTCCCAAATACAACGGTTTTGCGTAAACTTTTCTGCTATTAATTGTGTTAATTTTTATGCTCAATCCTCAATTTTCATAATATTAACACTAGGGTAAGAAGCTTTATAACGACCATTTAAATACATGGTATTAATCCCGTCTGTTTCCCTTTCCCATTACTGTGACTCATGTAAACCAAGATTCACATTAACTACCATGAATTTACAATGACTATACCATGAATTACATTACACCCAGCTCGAACTCAGTAAAGTTCTCCACCACTCCAAGTCAAAACTTTTTGATTTCACCCCTCCTAATTGGACGTAGTGGAGGTGACGCGTCTCTAGGGTTTCTATGGTATAGTTTCTATGGTTCTGAGGCGTGGACTTACAAAGAAAAAATACGCCAAAAACTAAAGGCTTTAGAAATGTGACTTTACCGTCGTGTGCTTAATAATAAGCTGGTTTCAAAACGTCACGAACAAAAAAGTTCTACGATGTGTCAAAAAATCGCAAGAACTCTTGACACTCGTTAAGAGAAGAAAGGTAGCTTATCTGGGACATGTATTGAGACATGAGCGCTACCATCTTCTCCAAAAAATTATTATGAGTAAGATTGAGGGGAATAGCTTAGTCTGCCCTAACTGCCACAGTATAAAAAATAGTGACCCGCAATATATATTTATTTACACAATTCTTGCAATTCAAATGCTTTTTTCAAATTCATATTTGGTAGTTAGGTTGTAAAATAAACAGGCGTTTAGAAACGAAGCCGCGTAGCGGACAAAGTCTGTTGGGAATCCTGGGGTTAATCCTTCCAAGGGTTTACTCGGGACACCCGGCAATAGGAAATGGAAGGGTAATGTCGTGGTTATTTCCACACAAAAGTATATAAAAAGCGTTTGGATATCATCGGAACATTTTGTAGTTGATGAACGGATGTCGGGGTTCAGTAACATTTTTCATTATGCTCGTAATTTGAAAGAAACCTCAAACCAAATTTTGTTTAAGAAAAAATCTTTTCAGCTTCAAGATATGTTGGGAAGTACATTTCGGACAAATATTATGTAAATTACGTCGTATTGGCGAGCTTAATAATTAACTTAAAAAAAATATATTAACACATTAACGTTATCTTGGGTTCATATTTAGTCTGTTTATCACCAGTTCGGTCATTACTTCGTGTCTTATTACTCCTGACTCTTGTTCTGACCTTCGTATCAAAATAATATTTTATTTCAAGGAACATTGCTGCTATTATATAGTTTAAATTCAAGCGCTGTGATAAAAGCCAGCAATGTATATTTATTTGTTCAATATAATCTAAATTGTTATATAAAGTAAATATCACTTAATGATTGTTTCAACAATAATTTATTCTTTATCCAGAATACCGATATTATTTGTCTTAGTGTTTCACTAGCCATCGTGATTATAACTGTATTCTTCTTCTAGTGAAGTGTGACTGTGATTTATTTATATCGAAAATACTGTCCGTTAAATTAAAAAAAAATGTTACATTTTAGTCCGTTCCTATTTTAAAAGTGACAGTAATTTTCCTATTTTTCCTGTTTTATAATCAGCTATTATAATGGGTTTACGAGATTTTACACGAAGACAATGGTTGACAATAGTTGTTATAGCAATAGCAGACTTTTGTAATGCAATATGTGTAGCGCTGCAAGCACCGTTTTATCCCCAAGAGGTTTGTTTTATTTTTAAACTACGTTTTCTTTCTTTTAATAAATATCTTTTAATAAATTTCTTTCTTTAAATAATACTAAAGTATTATCTACTTTAAAGGTTGACCATTGCTATGGAACTAGGTTTTCAGAAAATAGAGTTAGCACAGGAATGTGACGAAATGCGGACGCTTGTATATTATTATTTAAAATTTATCTTGTTTTATGTGTAAAAATAATGAACGAATGACATAAAAGTTGTGTCAATGTCCTATAGGGCTGGGGAAAGACTGACTGACTTAAGATTTTTTTTTAATATATTTACGTATAAGACGAATATATTAGTATTTCCTAACATTTTCGTCCTAGCTCAAAGGCCAGTAAAGATTGTACGACTTTACTGTAACAAGACTATTAAGTACCTACTTACTTACATAAATATAGGTACTGCTATATTTGAAAATTGTGTCTTAATCATGACTTGCATTATAAAAATTAAAAAATTCAATAAAATATGTCCCCCATATCTCTTAAAAAAATTAACTTGATCGTGTAGGATTTCTGATATACCGAGCGACTTCCGACCACCTTGACTCCTGGGGGCTGAGCCTGCTATTTCAATCGTATCGAAATAGAATCGAAATCGTCGCTCAATAGAATGACACCGGTACAATTTTGACAGATTTTCGTAGTCTACTATTACAATCGTACTTCTATAGACTTCTATCAGTCGGTCGATAGAATTCAATTAACACGTACCGCGCCAGCAGCCGCTAGTCAGTTGCATTTTTCATAGTCTACTAACGTTTTGACAGCTAAACACAGTCATTCTGGTTCTATTCTACTGCTTGTCAATAGTAGACTCGGTCCCCGGAATTCCAACATTCGAAGTTCCAAATAGATTTGTACAAAAGTATATTTACAAAGCACAAAGTAGGTATCCAAACTTCGATTGACTTTATTTATTTACTAGTTGACGCCCGCGGCTCGGCCTGCGTGGCGAACTTTTCCCGTCGCCCTTTCCCATAGGATAAAAAGTAGTCTATGTGTTATTCTGGATGTGAAAACTGAAATATATTATTGTACAATTTCATCGAAATCCATTAAGTAGATTTTACCTGAAAGGGTAACAAACACACATCCATAAATTCTTACAAAATTTGTGATTATAATGTTAGTAGAATAATATTATAAATTTTTACACAGCGCTATCTAGCCTAAGTAAGCTGAATAAACTTGTGGTATGGGATCTAGATAACTGATAAACATACTTATTTATTTCTAAATACGGACCCACATATAAACATAGGAAACACCCAAATTCCGAAACAAACATATTAATGGATCACACAAATACCTATTTGTTTACCGACCCGGGAATCGAACCCGGAACCTCAGCGCGGCAGTCGCATACACAACCACTGGGCCACATCGGTTATATCATTATCACCACATTATAATAATACAAAATCGCTTCCCGCTGTCTGTCTGTATGTATAAAACTACTCAACGAATTTCAATGCGGTTTTTTTGAGGAAAGTTTTGGTAAATAATGTTTAATGTCCCTTTACACCTTTCAAATTAAATATATCTTAGGAGATATAGCAAAATCAAAACAATGCGAAAATAACCACTAAAACGTCATGATTTTTCGATGACATGATTTTCCTAAATAATTTTTGTTTTAAAAAAATAAAATAATCAAATTTCCATCACGCCTTATCCCCGAAGGGGTGGCAGAGGCATATTATATGCCCACTTTTCACCGTGTGGATTCCTGTCCCACGTAATTATTGGTTTAATTAATTAAAATCGAGATATCTTATAAAACTACTTGAAAATAATAAAACATACATAAAGCTATAATTATTTTGAATTTTAACGCAAATTATTAATATAATATATCATCATAGTAGGTCGGAGTCAATCATAATTTGGAAAATGTTCATACAATATTGTAAAATTAATAAACGACGGGATCAAATGGATGCCACAGGGTCGAACACAGAGCGAAGCCGGGCGGGTCCCACGGTGTTCAAAGTATATCACGGGCGAAGCCGGGCGGGTCACCTAATACTTAATACAACAACAAAAAACCATTTTAACGTCATCATGTTTTCGTTTTCGGCACACAACGGTGCAAAAAATGTCAGCTCACAAAATTAACGGAATTTAATCAAAGTATGGCCAAGGCCACAACAGAGTGCAATCCTTACAACTAAAAAGTTATATAACCCAGCACGTTTACATCATCTTTTTATATTTTTGATCTGTCGCTGAATATGCATATCGTATTTGTCCTTGACAAGTATAAAACATCAGGTTAACCTCTCTAAATTTCAACATTCTTTAAAGAGGCTATAGCACTGCTCTCAATATAGCAAGTCAGCAAGATTGATATCGGAGCAAGTGTTTTTTTTTCGTGTAGCAATGTCCGGGAACTGCTATTGAAGATAATGTAATAGTTACTACTATACCAAAGACGCAGATTAACATGAAATTACACAGTAGCTTAAAGAAATACTTTTTGATAAATTTTATCTTCTACACTCCGATATTTTGTCCGCAAAGTCTGTACGAAGTCTTTATTCTTAAAAAAAGACGTGATTCCATCATTATTCCATATTTAAGTTAAACAAATTTTAAAATAATATATATATTATGTGCTTTATTGAAGGATCTCTTCACTAGCCGGTACTATGGCTAAGATTTTTCGTAGCAATTTTAAGGTGCATTCCATTTGAATAGTTTTATTGGTGACTAGGTGACCCCCCGACTTCGCCCGTGACATACTTCGAACTCCCGTCGCTTATAAATTCTACAATTATGCATAAAAAAAATTGCCCGATTTGTAGACATTTATGATGACTGCTCTCCAGGGTAGTACCATGATGATAAAAATATATAGCCTATAGCCTTCCTCGATAAATGGGCTATCTAACACAAAAATATTTTTTTTAAATCCGACCAGTCTAAACAAACTCTAAAGCTTTGTAATATTAGTATAGATACCATGATGTGATGTGAAAATTATCGTATATTTACTACTCGGTTCTACTCAAGCGTTTCAAAGACGTTACAAATTCAATTTGAAAAATCTTTGTCGATTGCATTTGCAACTTTGCACAATTTCGATATGTGGTGGTTCGAACATTTTAAAGCTTAAAATTTCTTAAACATTATCCCACATATATACACACATACATATTGTCACGCCTTTATTCCCGAAGGGGTAGGCAGAGGCATATTAAACGCCCACGTTTCACCGTATGCACTTTCGTCCCACGTAACAGGTGGTGAGCCCATGCCGTGTTGAAATGGACAGGCGCAGGCTGTATCGATCGCTGTTGAAATTTTTTAAGCCGCCCGTAATGCCTTCAACTTGGCTTAACGACTGCCATTTTATTAGCAACCGGGACCAACGGCTTAACGTGCCTTCCGAAGCACGGAACTGGGGTGGGTCTAAAGGGCCGAATAAATTTAATAAAATGTGTCTATTTTAGATGTTAAATTTGGAAGAAATTTTGAATCCGTTGCCTTTTTAGTGAGGAGGTAGCAAAAAAGCTAAAAGGTCTTATGTGCTAGACACTAATTAGCACGACCAATTAAAGTCCTGGTAGTCTCGGACTCGTTTAACATTATCCTACAATAACAAAATGGTTTTTACAAATTCCAGTTTACGTGTACGGGAGATAGGTATTTTTTTTATACCAATGAGGTAGCAGACAAGCATACGGCCCACCTGATGGAAAGTGGTCCCCGTAGCCTATGGACGTTTGCAAATAAAATAAATGATACGGTTCTCGTCTAAATTTCTGCGGAAAAGAAAATCAGCTTAAACATACTGTATTTGAGGCGATCTTCGATCGACGTACCGACACACTATGGACGTCCGATAGACTGGTCAAATAAACTGCGCAGTGAATCGCTATCTTGTGTAGCGACATTTGGTGCTCTAGGGACAGAATTCTATGAACTTGCTTCATAGATTTCACATGACACGTACATAATAACCATTGTCACATAGATGAATGTAGAGCATTGTAGCATTGTACAACATCACCCGAATTGGTGACCGTGTTCTTCGCTATTTCCGCCAAAATCCTACTCATTTAGCTCTAAAATATTCGGACGCAAAACCTCTCTAATCGGCCATATTTAGTGTCAAATTGAACACAACTATTTTTTAACTTATTTTGGTCTTAATCTAGTTCCATTATTTTCCTTATGCTCAACATACCGACTAACAGCAGTAGGTATCTAAGATGCACCGAGGTCTTTGTCAGCAGTATTTATCATATTTACACTAATATATTTCTGGTGAACTATTTCAGTAATACCTGTCCGAAACCTATTTCAGCATTAAATTTCACTGAGAAGATTCAGGAACAAACCATTTATGCATAGTCCCCTTTTGCGTTTAGTATTATTCGATTAAATACACAATATCTAACGTCATGTAAAAGCATCCAGGATTTGATCAGTGTAGGTGCATAACCCGATAACCTCTAAATTTTAAAAGCAATGATAAATCTTTATTAATATAGGTCACAAAGTAACACTTATGAATGTTAAGATTATCGCTTCTACGCTTCTGGCAGTAAGTGTAAATCACTTACTGCCAGATTCGCAAAGCCACTCTTTTTTAACCGCCAGTAAATACATTACTTTTATTTCCATGATATTTGAACAAATTCTATAATAGGTAATGAGTTTGTACAAAAGAAACAAAATCAAATCAAAATGAGAGCTAGTTACCAGTTTCCTTTATGAAGAAGAATCTGGCAAGAAACTCGATGAAAGCACTTGTAAAATGTAGGTATGGCTTACAATAATACTTACATTGTTCTTAGAGGTTATGAGAGAACAGTCAACTAAACTTAGTATGCCTTAAATTTAAATAATATTATTTGTAATAATTCTAATAATTGCGATAACAGCTATGAGCTGACCAGTCCCAACAGACGGCACCCGTTCACGGGTATGACGCATGTATCAGCCATCGCTCTACTCTGTTCTTTGGGGTTATGAGAGAACAGTCAACTAAACTTAGTATGCCTTAAATTTAAATAATATTATTTGTAATAATTCTAATAATTGCGATAACAGCTATGAGCTGACCAGTCCCAACAGACGGCACCCGTTCACGGGTATGACGCATGTATCAGCCATCGCTCTACTCAGTGGAGTAAGGCGACCCGACAAGTACGCTACCATTGCCAGGACATACTCAAACCGCACTGCAATAATCATGTCAAATTAAAAAATGGTTAATAATAGTCTAAAATCAAAATCAGAGTAGACCACGCAATTTAGTTACACCCAGCTATCATGTTGTATATTATTGATAACCTCAGAGCAAACAGTCGCCGTTAATACACTTATCACTGACAATACAATCGCTAGGCGCTTCGTGAGACACCATTCTTATATAACATATGACTGAATAACGCTATATATGTTCATGTTTTATCACTATTTTATTACCTATTAGTAACGGTAGTGATAATATTATATTTTTATACTTTGTAAACTTATCACTTGATGCCATACTTTATTGCGCTTTTTTGGGTTGAGTGAAACTGTATCATGGTGTTCTTCCAATCAAAAAGCTGCAGGCTGCTGCATTTTTAAGGGTTTCAAACATCAAATTGAAAAAAAAACGATACTGAGGTTTATAGTCCCTATTAGGTGTATAAAAAAAGGTCCTGAATCAACTCGATAAAAAGATATGGCTACATTTAGATTTTCTCGAAAACTTATAAGTACCAAAATTTACTTTAATTTTCCGTTGGTTTGTGGACACGTCCAACGAATGAGTGAGGAACGATTGACGAAGAATATATATTGTGCGAAAATAGAGGGAAGAAGGAGTCAAGGTAGGCCGAGACTTACATATGAAGACCACGTGAGCAGATTGCTCAAAAACGGAAAAGTCAAAAGTACTCGGATATCTAGACGTGCGTGTATGAAGATTGATGAATCTGCAAGAAGCGATAGTATATAAAAATTTGCCCGATTTGTCGACATTTATGACTACTGCTCCGCTCTCCAGGGTAGTAGCGTGATTATACTAGGCATGCCTTTTAAGTTCTGTCGTTTCCATATTGCCCGGCAATTTTGAATTTGGATCTGTTCTATATACGAATGTGCTTAAATTTTGAATCTTAAAACAGTTGAAAGAATTAGGATTTATGCTATTGTTTAGTCACAGTACAGTGTCGATTGGAATCTGTCAGGTTACATACGAAAATGAATCTTTCTAAGAAAAATGTTGCTGCAATAATTTTCTACATTTTTAGAAGAGGCCTGACACGGCTTCAGTATTTTGAAGAGCTAACATCTGTGTTCAGTGATCAAGCCCCATGTCTGCGGACAGTCAAACGCTGGTATTTAGAATTCCAGTGTGGACATAGTAGTGTGACTAATCTCGTGAAGGACGCCCAAAATCCGCCTTCACTGAAGATAACATCATTGCTGTGAGACAACTAATTCTCGAAGATCGTCATGTGACGTATCGAGTGATAGAGGCTCTATTATGCATCTCAGGGACAACCATTCAGAAGATTTTGCATGAAGCACTGGGTGTGAGAAAGCTAGTTTGCCGTTGGATACCGCATTTGCTTTCCGACGATAACAAGGCGGCCCGCGTCAGATGGTGTAAGAAAACTCTGCAAAGGTTCAACCGAGGAGAGTCAAACACGTCTACGACATCATGAATCTTGGATCCTGATTCCAAACAACAATCTGCAATCTGGGTCTTTCAAGACGAGCCAAAGCCAACTAAAGTTGTTCGTTCTCGAAAACATTAAAGAAGATGGTGGCCAAAAAACCATTGGCCAACATGGACAACATGGCCGGTTGGAAAAACCGGCCATGTTGCGACTATTGCACTTGAAGATCGTAGAACGTTTAACGCAGAGTGGTATACTACAGTTTGTTTACCACAAGTCATCGCCGAACTTCGAAAATCTAACTTAAAGCGACGCATCGACCTGCACCACGACAACGCAAGCTCACATAACGCTCGTCAAACGATTGAGTTTTTGAAGCCGGAAAAAGTAGAAATTCTTTACCATCCCCCATACAGTCCTGACCTAAGCCCTAAGGATTTCTTTACATTTCCCAAAATTAAGAAAAGTCTTCGTGGTCATAGGTTCCAGTCCGGTGAAGAAGCAGTCTACGCTTTCAAATCAGCCATTGGTTAATAATAACTGGTTTGAGCGAATGGAAAAGTGTATTAAGCTACGTGGTGAATACTTTAAAAACAATAAAAAGTACTAAAAGGTTCTAGTTGTGTTTTTTCTTTAAACGACAAAACTTAAAAGGCATGCCAGTAATTCCTGAGATTAGCGTGTTCAACCAAACAAACAAACTCTTCAACTGTATAATATTAGTTTGATTATAAATGCCACTGGTTCCAGCCACCCGCCGGTTATTGGTCCTACGCAGCGACTTCGGGGACGATTCAAGCGTCTGCATCTTCCACATATCCTAATTCTCTTGTGTTCTTATTACTTTTTCTACTGGGATTTCTACTAATATTTCTACGGGGATAACGCGTGATTGACGTAATAATTATTAACTATTTATTTATTTATTTATTTATACTTCACGCTGTATCCCTGACGGGGTAGTCAGAGAGGACAGATCGCCAGGCTTCTCGATCCATACATACTTCTTTCGCTTCTTCGAGATTCATCAATCGCTTCATACACGCACGTCTGGGTATCCGAGTGCTTTTGACCTTTCCGTTTTTGAGCAATCTGCTCACGTGGTCTTCATATGTAAGTCTCGGCCTACCCTGACTCCTTCTACCCTCTACTTTTGAACAATATATAATCTTCGTCAATCGTTCCTCACTCTTTCGTTGGACGTGTCCAAACCAACGGAGCACGCCCTTTTCCAGCTTAACGCTGACACTTTCATTCAAACCTGCCATATTGCGTATCACTTCATTACGTATTCGGACGGCCAAGGAAACGCCGCACAATTTTCGAAGTGATCGCATCTCCACAGCATTCAATTTACTTTCATGCATCTGCTGACATACCCAGGTTTCACTACCGTAAAGCAAAGTTGGCACTAGCACTGCGTTATGAATCGCCATGCGTGCTTCTTTTACGATGCTTTGTCGCTTTACTAACTGGGACAAAGCACCGTTAACCCTGTTTCCGGCAGCTACTCGCCGTTCTACATCCGAATCACATCTTCCATCCGCGCTAAACATACTTCCTAAATACACAATTTCATTCACTTGCTCTAGACGTTCCTGGTTTACCCTAATCTCGCATTTAGTTCTTACGTCACCTCTTTCAAATACTAGAACCTTAGTTTTACTTGCATTCAAGCGAAGACCCTTACTTTCACACTCCTCTTTCATATTAGTGACTAATGCCTGAAGGTCGGCTTCTGATGAGGCCATGAGCACCGCATCATCAGCGTACAGCAGACAGTTTACTGTAAAGTCACCCAAATTCACACCCATATTAAAATCTTTCAACTTCTGCAGGCAACTGTCCAGATACACTATGAACAGCCAGGCGGACATGACACATCCCTGTTTGACGCCTGTACAGACATCAAAAAGAGGTGACACATCCCCCCCTACTCGCACGCAAGCCTTACAGTCCCTACAAAGCGACTGTATTGCCCGCAGTAGCGAGCCGTCCACACCATATCCGGGCAGCAAGTCCCACAGCGTTTCTCTCATAACGTTATCAAATGCTTTCTCTAGATCCACAAAAGCGCAGAAACCTTCTGGCTAACAGCCAAAAACTTTTTCGCGATCATGTGGAGAGAAAACACTTGATCCATGCAACCTCTTCCACCTCGGAATCCGCATTGAGCCTCCCATAATTACCTTTTAGACTTTTCTTGTATTCGTGCCGTTATAACCTTTGCATACACCTTACTAGCTAAGCTGACCAAGCTGATCGCCCTGTAGCTGGAGCAGTTTAGGCGCGAGCCTTTCCCTTTATAAATAGGTACTATAACTGTTACTCGCCAGTCATCCGGGACATCACCCGTCCGCCAGTACAAGTTGCATAACAGACATAGTGTGTCCCAGACACGCGACCCACCGTACTTGATCATCTCAGCAGTAACTCTGTCTTTTCCCGCAGCCTTACCACATTTCATACTTCTTATCGCTTGTTCTATTTCTTTCATACTAATGACTTCAATGACATCGGGATCCGGAGCATCGAAGTGAGCTCCACTTCCCGATGTGGCATCTCTGTATTTTCTTGCATACATATTTCCATAATATTCACTCCATCTCTGCAGGACGTCAGTTTGGTCTGTTAGGACGTCATTGTTAACACTAAGCACTTTATTCATACTGCAGGTTGCCGAACAACTCCGGGTCTTGCCTACCTCTTTCCAGAAGAGCTTGGCATTATCCCGGAAATTGGACGACAACCTTTCATCCGCTTTCATTCTGCACCTTTCACGAGCTTCTTCTATCAATGCCTTCGTGTTAACTTTCTACAGCTTGTATCTCTCTTTTATATTAAAATCATTTCGCGAGGCTAAGTAGTCTAGCCATGCTTTCTTCTTCATTCGAACTGCTTCTTTCACTTCCTCATTCCACCATGCATCACGCTTATTACTACTGCCTCTTTTCGTTTCTCCACACACTTCCACAGCGGCATTTATCATACAATCCTTAAGGTTCTGCCATACACTTTCCACATTCTCACTGCTTACATTGACGTCGCCAAGCTTTTCGGCTACCCTTTCATTATATTTATCCCTAATGGATGCATCCTGCAGCTTCCAGCTTTTGATGCTATAAGTCGGCTCAAGCTCAGGACACTCGGTACGATGACGCCAACCCGCGAACAGACCCCTAATCCTAGTTATGACTAGGTAGTGGTCTGATCCCAGCTCAGCGCCCCGATAAACCCTTGTGTCCATCACCTGTTTACGGAGCCGTCTATCCATTAGGAATAGATCTATCATGCTTCTCTTTGACTTACATCTCCTCGTATACAAATGAATTTGTTTGTGGTTGAACATTGTGTTCGCCACAAACAAATCCTTTTCCTTACAAAATGCCAGTATTAGCTTGCCAGCGTCGTTCACCCTTTTATCCCCATACTTCCCGAGTACCGACTCAAAACCATCGCGAGCGGTACCCACCCATCCATTCAAGTCTCCACATACTATAAGTCTTTCATTTCCTTCTATCACATTTAGAGCTTCTCTCATACTCTCCCAGAAATCCTCTAGCTCACTCGCGTTCGACGAAGATACTGGCGCGTAAGCAGCTACCAGGAAAATCTTCGTCAAACCAAGTTTTACACGGATCCAGAGGATTCTAGGACCTACCAGTTTGTACTCATACATACCGGAGGCCAATCGCGAGGACAGCAAAATTCCAACCCCCCGACTGCCATGCTCGCTCTCTGGTACTCCAGACCAAAGCGCGAGCATCCCACCCGGGAGCTCCAAGACTTCGCTGCCCTTGCGCTTGGTCTCTGTCAAGCACACTGCATCTAACTTTCTCTCATTCATAACATCCATCAACTCATTCATCTTATCTGTCATTCCTCCCCTAACATTCCACGCAGCTACCCTGCACTCCATCCTCCACTTATTATTCCTTTCATAACATGTCAGTTCTCGCTTGCATACCTCTCGTACTTCTTCGAACATGTTATCATGTTCCTGGTAGGTAGGTACTTACTAGAAAACGTTCTCTATACAGGGTTATTTAAAATCTGCATTAAAGATCAGGAAGAACCTTTGTTCTATGAATTTTAAAATTAATTGGATCAATATAGCTTCAAACAAATACTGATAGGTACTGATTGTTCTAAATCTTAATACTACTACGCAATTGAAACATGTATCAGCTGGGTGACCGAACTTATCTCGATATTTTTGGTGTCTTGTGTTAGAATCTATGCCCAATTCACACAATGCCTTTATAGCATGACCATCGTAAAGGCAAGTTGAAGGCCTTATGTGCATATGTCTATTTCAACACGGTAATGGGCTCACCAACACAATCTGCTTACGGTAAAATGTTGGTGTATAATATATCTCTGCCACCCCTTTGGGGATACTAACTCATCAAACTTTGTTTAAGCATATGAAGACGACAAAGGTCAATCGAGGAAACTAATTTGAATGTATGATTTCTGTCCTCACCCTTTTCTGGTATTTGCTAAACGAAATATTATTTTATTACACTCGCAGCTTATGCTCGTGTCGAAATACATACGAGTACATATCATCACGCCTGTTTTGTTATTATATATCATATATTTACCCTATCCTAGCCCCTCTCCTACATTATCATTTTTCTATCCACAAATCCTGTCCCTACCTCATCATCTTCCCATCCTCTCTCCGCCAAGCCAAGGTTGCCATGCCTATTTGCTGCGTGGCTAGGGGCGAGCCTAGCATTAACGTGCCTTATGCCCTGGGACCGGGTGACCCCAGAACAAGGCTAGCCTTACTTAGACAAGCGGGGCTCTGTCTAGGTGGACTTTTGTTTTCCCTTGCCACTCATGGGAACGATATGGTGTTTAAAAATTTTAAAACCCAAAATGGCGGCGTTGCGGTTCGCCACCCGTTACGTCCCGTTTCCCATCGAGGCGAAAAGTGGGCTATGGATAGCCGCTTTGCTACACTGAATGTTAGAGGAGGATTAAAAGATAAAATTGAGGAGGTATGTGAGATGATGCGAGAGAGACCAATTGATATTCTGTGTGTGAATGAAACAAAGAGGAAAGGAGGTGACACCACTACACATGGACCCTATATAGCCTACTGGTCAGGTGTAGCCCCAACCAGTACAGCGTGCCAGGGTGTTGGTGTGTTACTATCCGCGAGAATGAATGAATGTGTGACAGAATATGAATGTGTGAGCCCAAGACTCCTTTGGTTGAGGCTGAAGGTTGGTCTCACCCGCATCTTTGTTGTAGGAGTTTATGCTCCGCTAGATGCGCGGTGGCGCCGATCTTCGGGGGACCAAAGTGAGAGGCAGGCATTTTGGGAGAGTGTGAGCGATATACTGAGTAAATGCAAACGGAATGAAAGAACAGTAATGTTAGGTGATTTTAATGGTTGGGTTGGTGTGAAGCGTGATGGTTATGAAAGTGTATTGGGAAAGTATGTTGACGAACGAGTGAATGAAAATGGAAAAAGTTTGCTAGAGGTATGTTTGGAGAGGAACCTTGTGGTAACCAACACCATGTTCAACCACAAGGATATCCATTTGTTTACGAGACAAAAAGGAAGCAAGAGAAGCATGATTGATTATGTGATTGTGGATGCAAGGATGAGAAAGAAAGTGTTAGACATTCGGGCATACCGCGGTACCGGGATTGACACAGACCACTTCTTGGTTGTTAGTCGAGTAAGAGGTCTGTTTCAGCGGTGGCGGCATCGTGTGCATGCACCTCTTAGTGTACTAAAACGCATAAAAGTCGAGAATTTGCAAGGGATAGGCATAAAAGAGGAATTTAAGTGTAAGCTGAGCAAGAAATTTGAAAATTCTGATGACGTATGTGAGATCGAAGAAGTATGGACGTCATTTAAGGAAGGTCTAGTGGAAGTTGCGGTGGAAGTGTGTGGGGTAAGCAAGAGAAGCCAAGGGTGTAAGAGAAAGAGAATGTGTGCAGAAGACCGAAAGGCGTTGTCTGATAAGAAGAAAGCATGGTTTGACTGGTTGACTACAAAAGTCAATCAAAGAATGCAGAAGGCAACGGATGTGGACCTAAAAATGGCAAAAGAGGCGTAAAAAAGGTATAAGCGTGTTGCAAAAGAGGTGATGAAAAGAAAGAAAGAGAATGACAGAGATGAATTTGATAAAAGGTTATCTGATGACTTCCAACAGAATATGAAATTCTTTTGGAAGTCCATAAGAACAGTGAGGGGTCAACAGACGACATCGCATCTCAACCATATCAGAAACCACGAGGGTAGTCTTGTGAAAGGAGAAGAATGTGTGTTAAAAAGATGGATGCAATATTTTGAAAGCTTGTTTAAAAAGGAGGATATGCAAGTACAGACTAGTATCTGGGAAATAAATGAAATTGGTAAGGAAGAAGTCATAAGTATGGAAGGAGTAGTGGAAGCATTGAATAGCATGAAAGTGGGAAAAGCTGCGGGACTTGATAGGATCTCTGTCGAGATGCTGAAAGCGGGACAAGGCGTGGTAGCTTGCCAGCTGTACTGCCTTTTCAACCTTTGTTGGAGGAATGGCAGCGTACCAAGAGATTGGTGTAAGGCTGTCATCGTGCCGCTTTATAAGGGAAAAGGGTCACAGCAAGAGTGCAAAAACTACCGCGCCATAAGCTTGCTCAGCATCGTCGGCAAAATGTATGCAAAAGTTTTGATAAAAAGAGTGATGAATGAAACTGAAGGAAAAATGTGGGATGTACAAGCAGGATTTATGAAAGGAAGGGGATGCACGGATCAGGTCTTTTCCTTACGATGCGTAGTAGAAAAGCTTTTGGCGAAAAGTCAAAAAATCTATTGCGTATTTGTAGACTTGGAAAAGGCCTATGATAGAGTGGTGAGGAATGAACTGTGGTCAACACTGGCCAGGTATGGAGTAAACAGCCACTTGATACGAGCACTGAAATCTCTCTATGAGGGCTCCAGTGCTCGTGTCAGGATGAACGGAGCTTGCACAGACATTTTTCACATTGAAAAAGGTGTGAGACAGTGCTGTGTAGCGTCGCCGTTGCTGTTTAACCTATACATGGACAGCTGCCTGAAAGAACTGCAAGAGAGTACGTATGGTATAAAATAGGATGAACTGACCGTCAAGTGCCTCCTATACGCCGATGATCAGGTAATACTAGCAACATTGGCGGAGGAGTTGCAGTTGATGGTAAACATTATGCATGATTCGTTAATAAACAAAGGAATGAAAGTGAATGTCAACAAGTCGAAACTAATGGTTTTTGAAAGAGAGGTAAGTACGACGGATTGCTCAATTCTTGTGGAAGGAAAAAGAGTAGAACAAGTGAAAGAGTTTGTATATCTGAGTAAAAAAATTACGAGAGATGTAAAGTGTGACTATGACATTGAGCGAAGAGTTTTGGCAGGAAATAAAGTGAATGGAGCCATGTACGCCTTTATGAGCAGTCAGAACGTGTCTAAGAAGGCAAGACTGGCGGTACATAGAGAAGTGCTGGTCCCCACACTTATTTATTTATTTATTCATTTATTGTACATACAATCTAACACAGTGAAAAAGTAAAAGAAAAGAAGTACAAAGGGTCTGCTTATTTCTAAATAGAAATCTCTTCCAACAGACCCAAGAGAAGAGAAAATTGTAAGTAGAAATAGAATAACAAAAGGTAGGTAACAAAACAAAACTTGCGTAAGAAGGCCAATAGAGACATCAGACATATAACATACGTACGTACATATTATTGCAAGATTATAGAATACATAAACAAAAACATATACACAAACATATACATAAACATACATACATACATATAAATATATATATAAACACATAATCAAATAAACATTAAAATAAATAAACATATGAATATTAAAAGAAATATAAACAAGTAAATAGCCAAAAGCAAGAATAGATAAATGAGTCAACTGCAAGGTAAGGAAAGATAATAGAGTCTGAGTTTGTGTTTAAAACTGTTGATGGATTTGCAGTCTCTAATCACAGCTGGAAGTGAGTTCCAGAGCCTTACTGCATGGACGGAAAAGGAGTAGGAATAGAAGTCAGTTTTATGATTTTGAAATTTGAGTAAGGTACGTAGATGAGACCTGCAGGGCTCATCCGGACAACGAGCGAAAGAAAATCGCTCCCGCAGGTAAGATGGAGAGGAAGGATTGTATAGAATGTTGAATAAAAGGCACAGTACCCGAGTGTTCCTGCGAAGGCGGATTGGGAGCCACTTGAGTTCTTTGCGAAAGTGAGATACATGATCATATCTTATGTATGGCAGTGAAAGCTGGGTATGGCAGAAGACGCATAAAAGTAAAATTAATGCCGTGGAAATGAGAAGTCTACGAAGTATAGCTGGAATGAAGTTGATGGATAAAGAAAGGAACAGCGTGATAAGGGAACATTGCGGTATGACAGAAGATGTAGTGACTAAGATAGAAAAAGGGATGCTTAGATGGTTCGAACACGTGGAAAGGATGGATGAAAATAGACTGACGAAGCAGATATATGTGGAGAGAGTGAATGGGCAAACTGGTAGGGGTCGACCTCGGCGCACGTATGTCAATCAAATCGACGATCTTTTGGAAAAAGGCCAGGTCAAGAATACCCTTAACCGGCGAGCGTGTATGAAAACACTCATGAAAGTAGAAGAAGCGAAAGCTGTATGTCAGGATCGTAGCAAGTGGAAAGTCATAGTCTCTGCCTACCCCGATGGGAAACAGGCGTGATAATATGTATATATGTTTCGTTACACTCGTGTAGAAATATGCACATTAAATCACCTTTTTGGATAGCTCCATACATTGATGCAAACTGTTTATTTTTGTGTTAGAGGGGTGTGGTAAAGATAATCTGAGATAAGTCGGGCTAATGGGTGCTCTCTGACTTTTCTCGATCTTAGTATGCGGTGGTGGTGTTGGAGGTATATGTGGTAAGGGTGAGGAGTAATACGAGTGGGGTGGTGGAGATTAGGAAGAGTGTAGGAAGTCGAAAGGTGTGTGGCAATAGAGTGTGTGAGGGGGTTATCTTGTTTATTTTTGTTTAAAAGCTATTGGTTATGTTGTTAGGGCTCCTTGTCGCTCAGAGAAAAAAAAAATCAAGTGTGTGTGCTTCGGATAGGTTTATGTTCACACGCGGAGTCGCGCTTTTTAATTATAAATTATATTAAAGTTTTTATTTTTTATTATCAAAAGTTGATTGGGTAAAAAGAAAACCGGTAGAAGGAGACTTGAAAAGTTTCAGAAGCGACTATACATTGCTCCTGTTCGTTTCAACACAGCAATAGGCTCACCACCTATTCTCATTTATCATTATATTTATAGTATCGTACTGCCACTATGAAATTTGTACCATGATTCATCTTGGACAATATTTATCAGAACTCAGCTAGATTTTATGAATAAGTATGAGAAAAATATAGTCTGCTTTTTATCTAAGTCAACAACGACGTCAGCATAATAAACAGTTTAATGACCATAAACAATATTAATATCTAGAAATGTAAGGGTCACTTCTATTGACCCCGTGATACCAAGTGGATAATCGTTTTCAGTAATTGAAATTTCTTAGTTAATTTCAATTTAACTTCACCCTCTTATCATTTTTGTAAATAATAATATCTACTTATAGACACGTGTGAACTTAGTTGAGAGATTGTGAAGTTGAAAATATTTGTGTAACTTTTCATTTATTTGATAGACAAATAAGCACCTAACATTTATCTGTACGTACTAAGGGTGAAAGTGGTATATAACTGTTTATCTATGGAATAGATATATTAGCAACTAACATACGCAACCTAGCTTTGTGTGCACTATGGCTGAAAGAGGTGTGTGACTTTTCAGTTATTAAAAAGAACCCATAACTAAGATGTTTGCGGAGGCGTTTATATAATCCTATTGTACAGTAGGGGACCTAATATCAAATAAAATTTGGCTGCAAATTCGCTTTTATCGGAGTTCTTTGAGTGCAAACAATATCTTCCCGTCTTTAATAAGGTGATTAATATCGTATAGAAGTGTTCTATGTTGTTTAGCTTCTAACATCCCCAACCTAGCCATTGTGTACTGAGGGTAAAAGTGGTGTATAACTTATCACGTATGTATATATATATGAGATTATATAGTATGAGAATTACATTATATTATCTGTGATAGTAAGGTCATCTCCAAAGAAATCCCACCCTTTTAGAATGTAAATTTAAACTACTGGTGGTGAGATTGTCCTGTAGCTAACATAACGTACAAGCAAAATTAGCACATTCGTAAAAGAACAAATTGCATGCCACATAATGTAAGGGGTTAACTGAATTATAAGTACATCTGTTTACTAAGATCTTTACAAAGCCAGGTGCTCCAATAATACCTACTAGTAATTTTTATAAGGATCACTTGTATCACAGAATAAGGAAAGATAATATTATTTAAAAATGGCCGCAGAAATGTGAGTTATTGTGAAAATTGGGAGAGGCCAACAGTGCATTGCTATTGACTTATTTGATAGATTTACTTTATTAACTTCAAGCACAGAATTATATCTATAATTTGAAAAAGTACTACGATTAAGTCTGCTTTGCCTAATAAGATCCAAATTTAGTTATTCTACATAAATACATTTTCCTATTTCAGGCTGAGAAAAAAGACTGTACGGCCACCGAATATGGTCTGGTGTTCGGTGTGTTTGAGCTGGTGGTGTTCATGGTCAGTCCCTTCTACGGAGCTCACCTCAACAAACTGGGAATGAAACTGTTATTCAACGGAGGCATACTTACTACTGGGACATGCGCCATTTTGTTCGGGTATTTATTATTTTATTTTTTGCTTCTAAAATGAGGCCGCCCAAGCCATAGCGATACCACACATATACGATGTCCACACTCTTAGTCTCTCTCCATCTTATGTCTTTATGAATTGTTTAAATTTATTCTATTATCAACCTTAATACCTAAAATAAAACTTAACTATCTTCACGCTGTATCCCTGACGGGGTAGTCAGAGAGGACAGATAGCCAGGCATACTTCTTTCGATTCCTGTAGATTCATTAATCGCTTCATAAACGCACGTCTGGGTGTCCGAGTACTTTTGACCTTAATACCACAGTACCTATAAAGAGTAATACTAAGGTCCGCATTCCAGAACGACTCAATTCTCAATACTCGATCAACGCTTGAGACTAGATTTTGCCTTATAAAATCTACTCTCAAGTGTTTCTTAAGTGCTGATAAACGTTCTGGAATACGGCCCTAAGACGTAATAACCAAAGTAGAATGACTCTCAACGTTTTCCTCGCACACAACGTTACACATTTGTGTGCAAGAATAGAAACAGCAACGACAACATTTTTTTAATACTGTGTTGCAAATTTTTGTAGTGTGATGCAGTTTTTTATAGTGTGCGTTTGTCACTACGCCTACGTGATAACAGTAAGCTGGTGTAGTGAATTTCGAATGTTTGATTCCCCCCGCACCCCTTCACTACTAGCAGAATATTTTTGTAAACGATGGATCACGTCACCCAGCGTCATCTAGCCCAAAGTAAGCTAACATTAGCTTGTGTTATGGGATCTAGATAACTGATAAACATACTTATATATTTCTAAATACATACATATTATAGATAAATAACACCCAGACACAGAATAAACCATCGTGCTCATCACACAAAGTTTTATACTGGGTGGGAATCGAACCCACGACCTCTTGCGTAGCAGTCGGATGCACTCCCACCGCGCCACAGAGGCAGTCAATATTAAAACATAGAAAAGATCCAGACACTGAAACAAACATTTGTATCACAAAAATATTTGTTCCGATCAGGACTCCTACCTGAGACATCAGGCAGTCCTATACACTATCATTATACCTACCACTGAGGCAATATTTGACACTATCTGATTTAATCTAGTTCTTCTCTCCTCCAGGATGTTGGATAAAGTGGAGGGACACGTGCCGTTCATCACTCTGAGCTTCGTCATTCGTATCGTTGAGGCGATGGGCAACGCTGCATTTCTGACGGCTTCCTTCGCCATCATCGCGAAAGAGTTCCCGAATAACGTGGCTACTATGTTTGTAAGTATATTTATTTTAGTTAAAAATACTGACTACTTACTTATAAGTCAAGCCTTTAACCCCGAAAGGTTTAGCAAAGGCCTATGCCCACATTTCACCGTATGCATTTTTGTTACAAGTAACAGGTGGCGAATGTATTACCGTATTGAAATGGAGAGGCGCAGGTACTGAAATCTTTCAAGCTGTCAATAAGGTCTTTAACTTAGCTTAACGAATGTCATGTTACTGGCAAACTGAATGAATCGCTTATCGTCATAGAACGATAATAAAGGAGGGGAGGAGGATCGTACCACACACCCTTGATTCGTCAATCCTAACGTTTCCTTAACGTATCCTTGACCGTTGTGCATTAGGATTGACGAATCGAGGGTGTGTGGTGGGATCCTCATCCCCTCCTTTATTATCGTTCTACGATGAATTTCCGCCATGTAACGCCCGATTCAATTAGTTCGCTTAGTGTCAATCCAAAGGTAAACACTTATAAATGGAAATGCCACAAAGAAGACCAGTCATAGCGAAAGAGGTTTGACGCAGTGATCGTTTTCAGAACATTGAGTTAGCGAGGCTTCGAACGCTTCCTACTTTTCAAAAATGAAACGACGTCTAAAGTCAAATCGTCTGTGATCTATTTATTTTCAAACCACAGCGTCTTTAAACCTTTGAAGAAAAGGCATGACTGTATTATGCAAACATTGCAATTGAACCATTGAATTGAAAACCATTGAATTCTTTATTATATTAAACTATTTGACGCCCGCGGCTCCGCACGCGTGGTGATGTTTTCCCGTCCCTGTTTCCCTCAATAACTTGTTCCGGGGATAAAAAGTAGCCTATGTGTTATTCTGATGTGTAAGCTATGTTTTTGTAAAGTTTCTTCAAAATCTATTCAGTAGATTTTGCGTGAAAGAGTAACAAACATCCATTTTTACAAACTTTCGCGTTTTTAATATAAGTACGATGTATGTGTGTAAACATTGCAATTGAACCTTTGAATTGAAAATCAGTCAAAAATAGTTCTTTATTAGATTCTTTATATATTTAATTATTTGAAAATTTAAAATTATTTCCATAAGATAGAGAAGAAAAGACGCTTATATCATTATTTATCTCAATTTTACAGGCTTCTCTAGAAACATTCTTCGGCTTAGGACTGATCGTGGGACCGACACTTGGAGGCGCCCTCTATGCAGCGGGTGGTTACACTTTGCCGTTCGCAGTACTTGGCTCTGCTCTATTTTGCGCGGCTGTCATGAGCTCCATTGTGCTTCCTAAATACCATGATGATGAGGATGTCAAACCTAGTGGACGTAAGTTTAGCTTCGCCCGTGGAATATTTCGACCTCCCGTCGCACTTATTTAATCCCGTCGCTTATAAATCCCTAAATGATGCTTGAAAATTTGCCCGATTTGTCGACATTTATGACTACTGCTCTGCTCCCCAGTATAGTAGCGTAATGATATATAGCCTATAGCCTTCCTCGATAAATGGGCTATCTAACACAAAAATAATTTTTCAAATCCGACCAGTAGATCCTGAGATTAGCGCGTTCAACCAAACAAACAAACTCTTCAGCTTTATAATATTAGTATGGATATGTGCTCGTGCTCGTATTATTCTACAGATTACACAGGAGGCTCATATTTATGATATCTCAGGTCTTATTCGCGACGATTATTAGGTACATAGCCTACCTTATACTTTCCTCTTTACTTATAAGGTAGACTTTGTACCTAATAATACATGTCGCGAATAAGACCCGAAGTATCATAAATATGAGTGACAATCACGAAAGTTTAAGAACATACAGAGCAGGCTATACATTTTTCTCCACAGGTTATATCTGAAGGGGCAAAAAGGGAATTGCATATCCTAATATTTTTATACTGGGGAATTTTATGTCATATTAAGAGAGTATTTTCCAGTTCCACCAAGAATGAGTTTTGTCTAATATATGGTATAAATATAAAATTCAAATATAAAAGTGCAGATTCAAACAGATCAACTTGGGATGAGACTGGAATGCCATACTAAGGGCCGTATTCCAGAACGTTTATCAATACTCAAGAAACACTTGAGAGTAGTATTTATAAGGCAAAAACTAGTCTCAAGCGTCGATTGAGTATTGAGAAAAGTTCTGGAATACGGCCCTAAATTTACTCAAAATCAAAAATCTTTATTCATGTAGGTCATAAAGTAACACTTTTGAACGTCAAGATTACTGCTTCTACATTTACTGCCAAATTCGCAAAGCAATAGGTAGAGCCAGAGGAAGAACCTGGCAATAAAACTCATGGCCACTCTTTTCTAACCGCCATTTGACACAGTTTGATTAACATGATATTTGACCAATTATACAGTAATTAATTTATACAAAAAAAGAACAAAATAAATGTTGTATTCATTAAAATTACACTTACATAGTTCCTTTGAATTTATGTGAGAACAGACGACTAAACTTAGTTTGCCTTAAATTTAAATAATATTATTTGTAACAATTGCTATAACAGCTATGAACTGACCAGTCCCAACAGACGGCACCCGTTCACGGGTATGACGCATATATCAGCCATCGCCTTACTCAACCGTATTGTAGGGAACAAGGCGGCCCGATACATAACGCCACCACTGCCAGGACACTTAGGCGAGCATGACATACTCAAAAACTGCACAGCAACTATCATGTCAATTTCAAAGTAATAAATTAGTCTACATGGTGCTCACACAATAACAAACTCAAATTACATTGTATATTAGTTAATACCGGGAGTAACATTTCAAATTATTAATAACTAGCTGACCCGCCCGGCTTCGCCCGTGACATACTTCGAACCCCGTGGCACCCATTTAATCCCGTCGTTTATTAATTTAACGATAATGTATGAACATTTTCCAAATTACTTGATTAATTCTCCGCTATATTAGATACCACCATACATTATTTTGTTAAATCTCAAAGGGTTTTCGGCAGCGTTTTCGTTAAAAGCTCCTAGACGGATCATTTTTTCCGACACCGCCAATGTTGGCGTATATATGTATATCGTTATAATTAAGTTAATGTATGCAAAAACTTAACAAAATATACATAAAAACCTTCTCTATGAATCACTCTATCTATTTAAAAAAACTGCATCGAAATTCGTTGCGTAGTTTTAAAGATCTAAGTATACATAGGGACAGACAGCGAAAAACGACTTTATTTCTCCCGCGCCCGCACGGCCCGGTCGAATTATTGTTACACGAAATTAATTTATTTGCGCATTTTTTGATACTGCCATATCGCCTAAGATATTCATTTAATTTGCAAAGTGTTAAGAGACAAAATAATCATCATAAAATGCTGAAGCCAACTAACATATTAAAAATGATAAGCATTAATAATGTATTTGTGTAAATAGCCTTTAAATTACCGCTTTATTATTGCTGTTTTTTTAAAGTATATAAATGGATATAGTATGGTATACTTAAGAGATACACATATACCGTCGCGGACTTTTTTGTAGACCTATATTAGATACACAATTCCACCATACATTATTTTGTTATATCTCAAAGGGTTTAGGCAGCGTTTTCCTTAAAAGCTCCCAGAAGGCTCATTTTTTCCGACACCGCCAACATATATCGTTATAATTAAGTTAATGTATACAAAAACTTTACAAAATATACATAAAAACTTTCTATAAGAATCACTCTATCTATTTAAAAAAACTGCATCGAAATTCGTTGCGTAGTTTTATAGATCTAAGCATACATAGGGACAGACAGCGAAAAACGACTTTGTTTTATAATATGTAGTGATGTAGAGATGTAAAAAATACAATCTATATTATGCAGATTTAAGACATGTAGAATAAAACAACACAAGATTCATTCGAATCCTAAAAAGCTCCAGCTAAGAGCAAGCAACTCATTTCCATTTATTTTTAGCATTTTAATAATCATTAGTTGTGTAATAGGCCCTTTTCAAGAGGTGCGTCTTAATTTCCGCCCTTAATTTATGTAACGGCAGGTTCATAACGTCTAAAGGAATTTCATTATATAGACGTACGCCAATTCCTGCAAAAGAGTCGTGAACCTTTTGTAAACGATGATGCGTTCCAATTAATTTGTGCTTATTTCTAGTATTTATTGAATGTATGTCACAGTGTCTATTGTATAAATGTATGTTCTGTTTAACTAACATGATATTTGCAAATTTATAGGTACTGTGATGCAACCGTTAAAATGCCAATTTCCTTAAATTTCTCTCTAAGACACACTCTAGCACTCAATTTATATATCGCACGTATAGCTCTCTTCTGGAGTACAAAGATTACTTGTAT
Source organism: Thumatha senex (assembly GCA_948477245.1). Lineage (NCBI taxonomy): Eukaryota > Metazoa > Arthropoda > Insecta > Lepidoptera > Erebidae > Thumatha > Thumatha senex. The sequence continues at coordinate 25,876,208 of OX419726.1, forward strand.
ATCAGCTGCTTTGCCCCACAGCAAAATGCTGTAAGACATGACACTATGAAAATAACTAAAGTAAACTAGCCTGGCAGTTTCTACATCAGTGAGCTGCCTGACTTTACTAACAGCAAAGGCTGCCGAGCTGAGTTTACCTGCAAGACACATTATTTGGGCATTCTACTGCAGTTTGCTATCTAAAGTGATCCCCAAAAATGCAGTTGATTCTACAAGATTAAGGGTATCACCGTTCAATGTTATATTTGTACCGCAATTCCTGACATTAGGCATGCTGAATCCGATACATTTTGTCTTCTTAGCGTTTAGTAGCAAATTATTGGTCGAAAACCAATCTACAACTTGGGCAAAACAACATTGCAACTCGTTATTATAGTACCCCGATATTGAAGTGAACAGACGTATCTCAGGGCTACAAAGTTAAAGTTCCACTGTCAAATTTTTTTTTTGGTTAAGAAAGTGATCCTCTCCTCGATCTTCGGATTTCGTCATGAATCTGGAGGGTAACACAATTTGGTCACAATTTTAGATAGGCATACCCCTCGTAATACAGCTACCAAGTGTATGAAGAGGAAATTCGTTTGAACAAAAGGTGATCGGACGTTTTGTTCACCTTCAGGCCAATTTGATCTTGATAGTGTGTAACGTTACTATTTTCCGAGAGGGGAAAAAGGTAAAGTCGAGGAGAAAACTATATATACTTTATGACCTATATGCATAAATATATTTTCAACAAATAATGCATAATTATTTTATTACTATTTTATTTGTTGCCTCTTTATCGTGTTTAATGTTTCAGTTGTAAATTGTGCAGCTATTCTACGACAGTGGGCAAAGGATATAAGTATACCGGGCCGCCCTATAAGCATCGTCTTTTTTCAGAAACTTATAATTTTTTATGACATTTGATTTGGTTATTACATATGAATGTAACCATACAAATCCTCATAAAAGTACATACGGGTTTACTGAAAAACATCAATCCTTATAGTGCGACTCGGTATACTTATATGCTTGCATACATTTACATACAAATAATAATCTAAATATACATATATAGATAACGAGTACGTTAAGAAATGTAGATGGCGCTTCAAATTCATTGGCACAAATATTCCGAAAGATGGCTCTCTATTTCAATATTACTTATTATACTCTTTGCTCCTGACAAGGCGAGCACCAAAAGTAGACTGATTTTACGGCCCCGGCTCCCTTCTTTTACAGAGCATTTCAAAATTTTAACAATATTATTCTAAACATATTTTAAGAATATAAATTTATAACAAGGTCATAATATCTAAACAACCTAACCTACTGGCAGCTCTAACAATAAATTAAAAATAAAACCTAGGCTTGTCATCAACTGACATTAAAAATTACAAAAGGTAAAACATTAAGAGAGCATAAAATCCTTCGAAATATAAAGGCCTAGGAATGCTACAGATAATGGCAATGCAGATAATTTGAGAGATTGAATAATAAAAGATTTAACGTAAGTAAACATACATTACAAGTGTTCACATATCGCAAATGTCATTGCGCAAATGTCATCGATATTCGAGTTCATAAATAAATTAACTTAATGTTAACATTAAATATAACCTTAAAAATATGATACATAACTAAAATATATTATTAAAAAAGGTCCCTTTAGGCAAGGTTTCGAAGATACTGGCAGCGGTCCCCCTTTGAATAGATAGACTAATTCTTTGTCCGAGGCAGCTGCCAGCTCTTCGGTCTCCTGTGACGTCGACTAACCTTTTCGCAATTACCTTAAAAAGCCCTATAGCGCTAGGACCCCACGGACCAAGAGTCTCGAGACCGAATGGGACAAAATCATATTCGGAGCCGAGACCCCTGTATTTGAATGCTTTAGCTTTTTCAGCCGCTTCACAAGCCGCACCAGCTCTGTTGTTGGTTCCATGTAGATGGGAAGGGGCCAGCGTGTCTGAACAGGTTGCATCCTATACCAGCACCCGGCCCATCTTCCATGGAATCAAATTCACACCGTCCGGTCTCTTGCCATCGTCTCTTGCAATACCAGTTGGCTCAAGTAGACTTGACACGTTGACGGTGGCAAGGGACCGGCGTAAAATATCGTTAAGTGCGGCATGTCTCGAGAAGCGGCCCGCACTTTTTTGGCATGATAGTCCGTGATGTCCTAACTTGTCGACATCACTGCCACAGGGACATTTATGAGGAGAACAGACCGGAACCCCAAGCCGTAGGCAGGTTGCGATTCGGAGCGTGTCAGGCTCAAGAAAAGTTCCTGTATTTGACGAAGGGTACGCGTGAAGCCAGTAGCCGGCCTCATGCGCACCCACGGCCAAAAGCCTAGCACATGCCGAACCTGTACTACAGCTCAAAAGATTGTCATAAGTCAATTTGCAGTTTATGTCGTCCCAGCTCCTCTGTGAATTTTCGAGTTCTATGATTATCGATGACATTTGCGCAGTAGAGGGTTTGGATCCGAGATTTGTGAATTGCGCAGCTGGTCCATTCTGTTATTCATGCTTGCCGTAATTCCCCAAAAGGTCATACACTTACATAGAAGCCAAAACACCTAAAATATACATTTTTACTACGGTTCCGCAGGTCAAAAAAATCCAACAAGTTTACCCTAATACGGTCCACGATTATTTTAAAGTTAGATGCTTCTATCACTTAAGAAGGTGATTTAAAACTTCCATTTGCAGTTAGAACATCAAATGTGGTATATGCAACTTAAAAGTTAAGTTTGTTTAATGATTTTCTTCTTCTTTTAGTTTAGAGTAGCGAATGAACCGCAGTTTCACCCGCGTAGTGACCTTACCCGTAGGAATAAGGAGATAAAATGTAGCTTAAGGTACTGTATGTTCAGCTATCTGCTTATGTAAGTCCCGTTAAAATCGGTGCGAACTAACAAATAGGCAGTGAAAATGTTTTCATGTGTATTTAGGCAAATACTGTTAATTTGGAATTAGAAACAGACACTTCAATTAGTTAAAAAAATTAAAAGCATTTTTTTTTATGTATTTTTTATTTGTTTTAATCGAAGTAATCAACCATGCAATCAATGCATCTTTGCCAACGCAGTGGCAGTTTATTGAAATCTTAAAGAAATCAGCTGGACGGGTGGCAACAAATTCTTCAAAGGCATTTTTTACTGCCTCTCGGGTATTGTATTTTTTTCCCGCCAAGAAGAAATCCAAATTCTGGAAAAAGAAGTGAGTACTTCTTTTTCCAGAATTTGGATTTGCGCCACCAGACCTTGCGCCTACAGAGTTGTAGGCGCAAGGTCTGGTGGCGCAAGGGCGGGTGACGGAGAGCTTCCAACCCCAGTTCTTGCAACTTGGAGACCGTCTGCTGTGCAGTATGAGATCGCGCTTTGTCGTGCAGGAGCAGCGGAGACGAGCGATTGACCAATGCTGGTTGGATCTCCAATTTCTCCATCATTGTGTTCAGTTCTTCACAGTACACATCTGCAGTAATGCTCACCCCGTTAGGTAAGAAGCTATGATTAATCACACTGGCGCTAGACAACCAAACAGTGACCATAAATTGCTAGGGGTAAGTTTTCGTTTAGGGCATTGTTTAGGTGCTGAACCAGGATCCAACCAACTTGCTGAGCGCTTGCGGTTATCAAACAGAATCAATTTTTCATCGCAGGTAACAATGCGGTTCAAAATTCCTTTATTTGTGTGTCTGTTGAGCATTGCAAGGCACGTACTTTGCGCTAGCGATCATTGAGTTCATGGGGCTTCCATTTGTCAAGCTTTTTTACCTTGCCAATTTGACGCAAATGGATCAATATTGTTTTGACGCTAACTTCAAAAGCTGCTGCTAATTCAGCCGTAGATTGTGAATGATCAGCTTCCACAATCGCCTTTAATTTATCATTGTCGACCAAAGTCTTCGGAGGACCGCGAGGTTCACTTTTCAGGTCGTAATTTCCAGAACGGAAGCGAGCAATCCAGTAACAGGTGGTGCGTTGGTTTGTAATGTTAGCTCCGTAAACGTCGTTGATGTTGCGTGCTGCTTGTGCCGCGTTGCTACCACGTCGGTACTCATATTCCATAATTACTCGAATTTTTAACGTATCCATGATGACGAAAAAGATTGAAATACGATGAAAATGTAACACTAATCAATAAACAAATGACTACTTTTGGAAAAAGAATTCCATGCTTTGAAAATAAAATTAATTTGATATTAGAATCCTTAGCCAAACAAAAAATATTTTGATTTTAAATGGCCAGTACTGCAGAACGGCAATTTAATAGGTAAAGACCTATTATTATTTATCTATACCTAATTGTGGGATTTTCCCGATAAATATACTCGTATCGTTGACCCTGGACCTAATTCAATAGCAATAAGAAGATTCGGATTCCAATGCAAAAAAAACCCCAACTCGTACTTTGCAGGAACTTTAAAAATTCACAGTCTAATGTATTTTCAGCTACAATGCTGTCACTGATGAAGGTGCCTGGCGTAGTATTGGCGGCAATCAGCATAATGTCTACTAGCGCAAGTATTGGATTCCTGCAGGCGACTCTTGAACCGCATTTACGCCCCGTAAGTCAAAAAATATTAGTATCAACAATTTTATTTTGTAACGAAGATAAATCTCTACACTTTATTATTACTCGTACAATAGTAAGATCAAAGAACTTTCATGAGACTAGAATCTGTACGTCCAACTTAGGATCAATCAATCAATCCTATCTTTAAAAAAACATTTTACAATTATCCTTGACACAGCATTCGTTACTGTAAACATTCAACGATTTTATGGGGAAACCCTTTTCACGCTTGACTGCACCATTTGATTTGATTGGAGTGAATACACTTTGTAGGGTGCCTACTCACATATTTATGATTACTGCTCCTCTCTTTAGGGTAGTAGCACGATGATATATAGCCTATAGCCTTCCTCGATAAATGGGCTATCCAACACAAAAATATTTTTTCAAATCCGATCAGTAGTGCCTGAGATTAGCGCGTTTAACCACACAAACAAACAAACAGACAAACATTTCAGCTTTATAATATTAGTATAGATTGTTATTTAAATAGAACGAATAACTGTTTCAAGAAATTGTAATTTATTTTTTAATTTTCTTTTTTGTATTTTTTCTCAGTTACAATTTTCACCAGTCATTCTGGGCATGATGTTTGTGATCAACGGCGCTGTGTACGCGTTGTCAGCCCCATGTTGGGGCTACATATGCGACCATCACTACCTAAAGCCGAAGTACGTGATCGCGTTAGGCTGCGGATTTGTCGCGGGCGGGTTCTTGCTTATTGGACCTGCACCATTCTTTGATATGAACCCGTAAGTATCACTTATTTTGGAATTTTCAGCACCCTACACTGTTTATGATATAGTGTAGGTTATGTATTCTATTAATGACTAGGTGACCCCCACAGCATACCTCGAAGTCCCGTCCCGTTAATTCCGCCACTTATAAATTCTATAATAATGCATAAAAAAAACTTGATTTATCGACATTTATGATAACGCTCTCCAGGGTAGTAGCGTGATGATATATAGCTTATAGCCTTCCCGATGTATGGGCTATCTGACACAAAAATAATTCAATCAAACAAACAAACTCTTTAGCTTTATCATCATCATCCGAGCGTCTGTCCCAGTTGCGTCTCGCGACGCCCGGGGTCCGCTTTCCTACATTTTCTCCTCCACTTCGCACGGTCTTCGGCATCCCCTGTAGTGAGACCATTGGCACGCATGTCATCCCTTACGACGTCAAGCCAGCACTTCTTGGGTCTTCCCCTCTTACCGGGACCCGGCGGGGCTGACATGGCCAGACATTTGTTACCTATGTAGCCCGGCGGTTGCCGCAAGACGTGACCATACCAACGAAAACTCTTTAGCTTTATATTTTTAATTAATGATATTACTAGTTGACGCCCGCGGCTTCGCCCGCTTAGAGAAGTTTTCCCGTTCCCGCTTCCCACGAGAACTTGTTTCTGGGATAAAAAGTAGCCTATGTGTTATTCTGATGTATAAGCTATATTGTTGTAAAGTTTTATTAAAATCCATTTAGCAGTTTTTACGTGAAAGAGTAACAAACATCCACACAAACTTTCGCATTTATAATATTATTAAGATTTACGTGGGGAAAGCTCTGAAAGTTGTTGGACTTTTCCACGGAGTAGAGAATAACAGTCTTTTCAGTCTTCTTCTGCAACTTCGTATAAAACCACTTACTTGTAAACCCTTTTTGGATTTATGGTCAATTTTATTTGGTTGGTAGGAGCAAATATTCTTTGAATTTTGATTTTCCGCATTGTTGGGAGCTATACTGCCCCACCCTTATAGGACCTGCGTTGTCGTTACTTCATTTATTAGATACAACTTTAATAGGTTACCGTAGACATGGATAGGATTATGTGGCTGTTATTGTTATTTATTTATTTTATTTTTATTGTGAGTACAAAATCCAATTTTAGATCTGCCAAGTACAGAGAGAATTTAAAATTGAAGTGAAATATGTTTAAGCAAGCTTAATAATACAATTTTTGTACTCACTGTGGATTTTTTAGTAATGAGTGTGTGTGTGTGTGTGTGTGTGGGCTGAGTGCTTTGGTTGGGTTATCTTCAGAGTTATCGGAAAATATACCTACTTACTTCTAGTTATTAGCAACATTTTTAAATTTTTTTTACTTGTTACCGTAGCTTGTTACACTCGAGGGGAAAACGAATGTTTAGCTGTTCATCGTCTTCGTAATTTGTTCGTATTATAATGACAAACTCCGTCTTAAAGTTTTCATCAGTCGCTTGTCTTTGGGAAATGGTTGAAATTGATTAGTTACTAATTACCTGACCAATTTCAGAACCATATCAAATCTGCTAAATAATAATATTCTGTGAGTGTACAACATATAGTTAGATCCAAAGTGAACGACACGAATACAAAGTGGATTCGAATCAATATTCTCATCAGTTAATACTTTTGGATCACTTTTATTGAATAGCGATTCATAACACAGTGCTAGTGCCATCGTTGCTTTCGGTAGCGAAACCTGGGTATGTCAAAAGATGCAAGAAAGTGATTTGAATGCTGTGGAGATGCGATCACTTCAAAAATTGTACGGCGTAACCTTGGCCGACTGAATACGTAACGAAGTGATCCGCAATATGGCAGGTTTGAACGATAGTATCAGCGTCAAACTAGAAAAGGGCGTGCTGCATTGGTTTGGACACGTCCAACGGTTGAGTGAGGAACGAATGACAAAGAACATATATTGTGCGAAAGCCGAGACTTACATATGAAGACCAAGTGAGCAGATTGCTCAAAAACGGAAAAGTGAAAAGTAGTCGGATACCCAGACGTGCATGTATTAAGCGATTAATAAATCTACAGGAAGCGTAAGAGGTATGCATGGATTGCGAAGACGAACTGTCCTCTCTGACTACCCTGTCAGGGATACAGCGTGAAGATAGTTTATTGACAATAAACTTGGCAACATGACAACTCGTTGTAATACTCAAGCTATAGAATAGTAATGGGCTATTTGTAGTCTAATTTGTTCCTTGTGGAGGTCTTAACTTTTAAAACTAAGGTTTTTTTTTTAATTTCAGTACCACATGGGTGACAGTCATCGGTTTGGTCCTCCATGGACTTGGGATGGGCAGCCAGTTAGTGGCGTCCTTCACTGATGCGCTGAGTACAGCTATGTAAGTATGATTTCCATTATTTGGTTCTACCACTGAGGCCAAGAGTCCGAGACTACCAGGACTTTAATTGGTCGTGCTAATTAGTGTCTAGCACATAACACCTCTTAGCCTTTTTGTTACCACCTCACTAAAAAGGCAACGGGTTCAAAATTTCTTCCAAATTTAACGTCTAAAATGGACACATTTTATTAAATTTATTCGGCCCTTTAGACCCACCCCAATTCCGTGCAGGCTCGTTAAGCCGTTGGTCCCGGTTGCCAATAAAATGGCAGTCGTTAAGCCAAGTTGAAGGCCTTAGGGCGGCTTAAAAAATTTCAACAGCAGTCTGCGCCTGTCCATTTCGACACGGCAATGGGCTCACCACCTGTTACGTGGGACAAAAATACATACGGTGAAACGTGGGTGTTTAATATGCCTCTGCCTACCCCTTCGGGGATAAAGGCGTAACAATGTGAATGAATTAATGAATGAACCACTGAGGCACTGCAATACTCTGCGGTTTAGCGTTACAAAGAAAGAAAAAAAGTTTCTTGGATCTGAAGTCTATATGTAAAGCAGAAATCGTATTATGTCAGTGTCCAGTATTTTTGATATAGAATTAATTTATTAATCTGGTTGTTTAAAATTTCGAAATATAATATTTAGGGACATTCTTGCACAACGCCGTCTAACCCAAATAAAGTTAATACCTGTTTGTATTATAGGATCTCGACAACAAATAAATATATTTATTAATTATACTTATATATTTCTAAATATTTTCACATTACACATAAAATTGCCAAAAATTGGGCGCATATATACCCCTGCATATTACTACGTGGAAAAAGGCGTGATTGAATGAGAATGAATGAACTTCATTTAATAGGATCGGCAGCGCGAGTGCAACACCCCTTGCATTGCAAACGTCCATAGGCTACTGCAACCACTTTTCATCAGGGTTGTATGATAGTGTGCCACTTCAGTGGTATAAAAAATGTAAACAGAAACTAAGCAAATTATTCACGTACAATTCCGTTGTTCTTTTACAGTGCCAGCGGTCTTCCCAACTCCATAGAGACGTACGGTCTGGTGTCCGGCATGTGGACCTCCACGTTCGCTCTGGGCGCGTTCATTGGGCCCACAGTGTCGGGGCTGCTGTTCGATTACGTTGGATTCCGGAATTCGACGCTATTCATATTGGTTTTACATATTTATGTGGTAAGTTATACAGCTAATGTAACTCTTACCGTCTTTTTGACAGCGTACTGCAGGGTAGGCATAGGCATACTATACGCCCACATTTCACCGTATCCATTTTGGTCCCACGTAACTGGTGGTGAGCCCATTGCCAAGACCACACAACACCTAAAGAGTAAAAATGGTGTATTAGGATTTAACAAAACCAAGGACCAAAATAACCTTCCCTGCGCCTTAGTATTGCTATTTTGTGTTAACAAAAGCTACTATAATTACAAAATTAACTATAAAACCAACTATCTTCACGCTGTATTCTTGACGGGGTAGTCAGAGAGAACAGATCGCCAGGCTTCCTGATCCATGCAACCTTCTTTCGCTTCCTGCAGATTCATTTAATGCTTCATACATGCACTTCTAGGTATCCGAGTACTATAGACTTTTCCGCTTTAAAATAATACACACAAACATTCATACATATTGTCACGCCTTTATCCCCGAAGGCGTAGGCAGAGGCATATTTAACGCCCACGTTTCACCGTATGCACTTCTGTCCCACGTAACAGGTGGTGAGCCCTTTGCCATGTTGAAATGGACAGGCGCAGGCTGCATCGACCTGCTGTTGAAATTTTTTAAGCCGCGCATAGGGCCTCCAACTTGGCTTAAAGACTGCCATTTTATTGGCAACCGGTACAAACGGCTTAACGTGCCTTCCGAAGCACGGAACTGGAGTGGGTCTAAAGGGCCGAATAAATTTAATAATATGTGTCTATTTTAGATGTTAAATTTGGAAGAAATTTTAAACCCGTTGCCTTTTTAGTGAGGTGGTAACGAAAAGGCTAAAAGGTCTTATGTGCTAGACACTAATTAAAACGACCAATTAAAGTCCTGGTAGTCTCGGACTGCATTTAAAAAAATGGTATTTAGTTTTGGAAATACCGATAAATTCTTAAATATTTTTCAGTTTTATGTCAACATAAAATAGCACAATTCAGGCCCTGGTCTTTTTCTCTGATCTCCGTATTCATGTGGACTATATAAAATGTAACCGTACCAGGAGAGGCACTCTGCTTCAGTTTGTCCGTAATACCACTAATTATTTAACCCTCGAATGGTAAGAGTACTGCTCGAAAGTTTAAGCAAATTCATCTCCGCAACATGCAACTCCTGTCTATGTAGTTTAAGCAATTTGCTCAACCGCAAATCAAAAGTATTGCTATAATATGCTCTCTGTCCATGCAGGGTCTGGTGATGATACTGTTTACCTGTACCTGCGATCGCGCCAACGAGATGGACGTCTCGGTGTCTGCAGGTGACCTGCTGCAGATCGATGGGACTCTCGACGAGTCTGTGCTCTTCGGTGATAAGTACCCACCACCCAGGACGAGGGAAAAGAGGTAGGAACTGACCTGGACTTCACAGCTAAATAGACACGTTTTATGTAATAATATTGTATATTGCCTCGGTGGCCCAGTGGTAGTCTATGGTCTAGATGGTAAGACTTAGGTCCGTATTCCAGAACGTTTCTCAATACTCGATCAATGCTCGAGACTAGATTTTGCCTTATAAAAACTACTCTCAAGTGTTTCTTGAGTGTTGATAAACGTTAATCAATACTCAAGAAACACTCATTGAGAAACGTTCTGGAATACGGAGCTTAGACTTAGAGATGTGTATATGACTGCTGCGCTAAGGTTCCAGGTTCGATTCCTGGGTGGAATCGAATATTTTTGTGATCCACAAATGTATATTTCGGAGTTTGGTTGTTTCCTATGTATAATATACATACATATTGTCACGCCCTTGTCCTCTAAGGGGTAGGCAGAGGCATACTATGCGCCTACACTTCATCGTATGCATTTTTGTCCCACTTAACAGGTGGTGAGCCTATTGCCATGTTGAAATGGACAGGCGCAGGTTGTGGCGACCTGCTGTAGAAATTTTTTAAGACGTTTATAAGGCCTTCAACTGGGCTTAACGACTGCCATGTTACTGGCAACCGGGACCAACGCCTTAACGTGCCTTCCGATGCACGGAAACGCAATGTAAATGCCACAAAGTGGTAACCCATCCGAGGACCAGCCATAGTGAAAGTTGCGTAACTCAGTGATCGTTTACTGAACACTAAATCCGCAAGGCCACGAGCGCTTCTCTATGAATAATATGTATGTATTTAGAAATATATAAGTATGTCTATCAGTCGTATAGATCCCATATCACAAGCTTATATTAGCTTACTTTGGTCTAGATAGCGCTGAGTAAAAAAACCATACAGTATTAATATTTCGACCCCTCCGGGCAATAAGTCGGTAATCGCAAAAAGCTAATTTTACAGGAAAAATGATTTACTGTTTTTGTTAAATTACTTTCCAACCAGTGGGACTATTGATATCATTGATACATGAAATGAAAGCTATTTTTTTTTGAAATCGTATTCATCTATCAGTTTCAAACTACATGCTTCTAATAAGCTACAATTTAAGAAGAAAGATCTTACAGTTAAAAAAAAAGTTCTATTGTCCTGTAATAGTAACTTACCGGATTATTGTGGTAATTTTTTGAAGAGTGTTGATACGTACTAGCACACTGCGGACTTTTATAACGTTATTTTGTATAGCAACAAGTGATCATAATATATCATAACCAAGTTATTGTAGTAATATTAAAGGGCAAAAAATACTGTACAAGTAAATTACAGGGTTGTTTCCGGGAATATGACAATAACATTTTTCAGTAACCATTCAATCCCAAAAATCATTTCAGTATAATATACAAAGATTATTTTAATAAAATAATTCGAAATAAATAGATTAATCGTTTTTATTGCACATAATAATATTTCAGTAAATATTACACATATTTTAAACATAACCTGCTTAACAAATTAAGAAAAACAGTTACATAATTTAATCTAAACGAGGAAGAAGTCGGATCGAGAGCTATGCCAGCAAAACTGCTCTAGACCCTAAGATATACGGGTGAATTTCACCTAAATCAATTTGTACCTAATTGCAGTGGCGAAATTTTATTTCGATATTTAAGGATTTATTTGATACATAAAATATTCTCCATAAAATAAAGGTACTTAATCTGGTTCATTTCCTAGACCAGATGGTGTCTATGGAGGTTGAATCTGTAGAGTTTAACGCCAAGTATTACTTAAGTTTAAAACCACCACTCTCAAGCATCTCCGTCCACGTTTTCACACGTTGCACCAAACTGCCCTCGTCCGCGTCCGCCAGCGCTGTATCGTTAGATTACATAGTCAGCCATGGATGCTGATGCCATATTTGAATCTCTTAAACAGAAATGGACTAATAGGAATGCTCTGTGCTCTGGTGTACTGCGTCCGTGTGGGAAAGAGTGTTAAAGCCGCGCGCCAAAGCGATCAGAACCACAGAATACTGGTGCAAGCGCCTAGAACCTTTGGACATCAGTGCCCACCAGATCATCGTTCCAAAAACACAGTCGAAGGCATTCTTTACGTCTACGAACAGAAAGTGCAGACTCTTCTTCCGGTACGAGTATTTCTTTGTCTCTGTGTCCTGTATTTCTCCAGTAATGAGAACCCGGGTCCTGGTTTTGTTCCAATGATAGGATCCTTAGAACAAAAACAGTGTCCGTAGTTTTATTACCAAGGTAAAACCCATATTGATACTCCAAGAGAGTACACTTCTGCTAGATACGGAGGTTAATAATCTTCTCTAAATCTTCATGCCACGGTAGCTACCTCATTTCTACACTGACCGTTTTCCATTTGAAGACTGGAGTAATAATACTCAGCCTTCATTGGCTGGGAATCTCCTCGGTGAAGAGTACATGGTTTAACTTGATATAATCGAAAGAGTCTTCATCGACTCCGATAGCTTTTTCCGATAGCTGCTTATTCAGCAGGTCGTGGAAGACCGAGTGCCATCGCTCTTTCATCACGAGTTTTTAGCATAGCAGGTTACCATTAGGATTGTTTACACAGCAGCACTTGAAGATATTCGACTTATCCGGATACTGGTTTTCCCCATGTTTCTGAACGCTACCGAGACCTAAACGCTGCAAGAAATTAAGGAAAAGATAATAGAAGCACTGGAAATGAGGTGCTGGAGGAAAATACTTGAAGTGACACAGAGTTTGGCACTGAGAGCTTAATAAGCACAGTCCAGGCTCAAAATCTTCAGTTCTTTGAACACGTGTCATGATGTGACAACACCTGCATAGTGCGCCTTGTCGTACAGGGGAAGGATGAAAGCACAAAGCAGCAGAGCAAGTCGCCCATGCGATGGACCGACCAGATAAAATCAGCAGTAGGCGGCCCAGTGCACGAATGCACTCGTATCAAGATCCACAGGGAACGATGGCGTGGTAGTGAAGCGGATTACGGCTGAACAAAACCTGACAACGTGATGACCACGACCGCTTTTTCAAAAGTGAATTTTCAAAGAAGAGAAGTAGACTTGGAAATACCCTGTGCCGCTGTGACCGTGAAGCACGCCAACCTATAGATAATGTTCTATCTCTCAGACAATTCTAACTTTTCCTACGTTATCTTGTCACCAACAACTGAGGAAAACGTTTGGGGTACGGCTTTATCTAGCAGTCGCCATCTTATGCGGTGGTGACACTGCTCGACATGTTTGCCTTTGGATTGACTCTTTCTACTTCTCTCTGACCTACAGTTGCCTACTTTGCCCATCCTTTGTCGCAATAAAAGCACCAAAGTGTTGCACACCAATTCAAATTCGTGACTGTAAACAATAACAGACATTGCTGCGGCAGCGAAAACTTACACGTGTTTTACGGTTTACTATATATTGCCATAAAAAATATAAATGTCTAATTTCTATAGAAAGAAATATAGAAATGTCTTGTACCTATTCATATACAATATAAAGATCATAGGATAACAAGAGGTTCTTTAACCTATGTCCTTTGACCTATGTACTTTCACCCATGTCCTTTGACCTATGTCCTTTGACCCATGTCCGTTGACCTATGTCATTTGACCTATGTCCTTTGACAGACGTCATTTGACCTATGTCCTTTGACCTATGTCCTTTGACCTACGTCCCTTGACCCTATGTCTTTCAACCTATGTCCTTTGACCTATGTCCTTTGACCTGTCCTTTGACCTATGTCATTTGAAATATGTCCTTTGACCTATGTCATTTGACCTATATCCTTTGACATATGTCCAATGACCTATGTCCTTTGACCCATGTCCTTTGACCTATGTCTTTTGACCTATGTCATTTGAAATATGTCCTTTGACCTATTGGTCTGACGGTACTGGTCAAAGGACATAGGTCAAAGGACACAAGTCAAAGGACATAGGTCAAAGCTTTTACCATAAATTAGCACTAAGAAATTAATTTCAGCAGTAGTATTATGTAACTAAAATGTATATCAGTTTAATTGCAATTTGCGCCATTCAGCTGTCAAAATTCAATTTTAGTACTACCTAAGTTCAGTGGGCAACTAAAATGACGTCATAGATGCGATATCCATTATGATTTAAATTTGACAGCTACTTTCGTATCGATAGTCCTATAAATGTGTGAATTTGGTATTATCTGGTGGTCGCTTTAAATATTTTAAATAGTGTATGACATTTTGTAAGCGCCGTTAAAATGGTCTATGCAAAAGAAAGTTTTTTTTTTTCTAAACGCCATGAACTTCAAATTTTTTATAACCAAATTTGTTTTCAAAGTAACTCGGTGACTGCCGAGAGCGGTTGCTAAAGAGATGCGTATATGAAGTTTTGATGTAAAGCAACTATTATGCGGTTGATTTAAAAATTGTCAATAGCCTAAAAACTAATAAATATTGATGTACTTGAAATTTGATGGGATTATATCCTTACACGCTTTGTCGTTGTGGCTTCAGAGATTTACAAGTGTGATAACTGCCAAACTTTACGTTTTTTTAGATTTCAATAAGGCAATGGGCTCACCACCTGTTACTTGGGACAAAATGCACATAGGGAATAATATGCCATTGCCTTCGGGGATCTATAAACTTACAAGGTAGCTCGTGCCATATTTTGGGACTAACCGAGGAAGAAAGTTGGGAAAGTAGGTAGGTATAGTGATATATACCGACCCACCCGAACAATAAGTCGGTAATGTGCTATTATGGACTTGTAGGAAAATTCTGAAAAACATTACGACATGTGATAAAACCATCCATAGATGAAATTCGGCATCTATGGGTCGGGGATTCAACACAGGAATAACCAGAAAATCTTCATTATACAAAAGTGTTTTTCTTTTCGGTATTCGGTAAGTTGCTATTACCAGTTTATTGTGGTGAGAATTTTATAGTGATTGCCGGTAAACGCATATGTGATATTTATTTCGTATTAAATTATAGAACATAAATCGGAAATAGAAAGTAACAAACATTTTTAGGTAGAAAACCATTAACATAATATCTGTAATATGTACATACCTACTAAACATTTCAAGTTCGAACACGTTTTAAATTTAATTGTTTTTAAGTCGTCGACAAGACATTTCTATATTTCTTTTTAAAGAAATTAGACATTTATATTTTTTATGGCAATAGATAGTAAACCGTAAAACACGTGTAAGTTTTCGCTGCCGCAGCAATGTCTGTTATTGTTTACAGTCACGAATTTGAATTGGTGTGCAACACTTTGGTGCTTTTATTGCGACAAAGGATGGGCAAAGTAGGCAACTGTAGGTCAGAGAGAAGTAGAAAGAGTCAATCCAAAGGCAAACATGTCGAGCAGTGCCACCACCGCATAAGATGGCGACTGCTAGATAAAGCCGTACCCCAAACGTTTTTCTCAGTCGTTGGTGACAAGATAACGTAGGAAAAGTAGAATTGTCTGAGAGATAGAATCTATAAGTTGGCGTGCTTCACGGTCACAGCGGCACAGGGTATTTCCAAGTCTACTTCTCTTCTTTGAAAATTCACTTTTGACAGAGCGGTCGTGGTCATCACGTGTCAGGTTTTGTTCAGCCGTAATCCGCTTCACTACCACGCAATCGTTCCCTGTGGATCGTGATATTTTGAGAATTCTGTCATTTGATCCTTTGATCTATGTCCTTTGACCTGTGTCCTTTGACCTATGTCTTTTGACCTATGCCGTTGACCTATGTTATTGAATTCCGTCATTTGAATTCTGTCCTTTCACTGACTGACCTATGTCCTTTGACCTATGTCCTTTGACCTGTCCTTTGACCTATGTCCTTAGACCTATGTCCTTTGACCTATGTCGTTAGACCTATGTCCTTTGACCTATGTCCTTAGACCTATGTCCTTTGACCTATGACCTTTGACCTATGTCCTTTGACCTATGTCCTTTGACCTATAACCTTCGTCCTTTGACCTATGTCCTTTTACCTGTAACCTTTGTCCTTTGACCTTTGTCCTTTGACCTATGTCCTTTGACATTTGTACTATGACTATGTCCTTTGACCTATGTCCTTTGACCTATGTCCTTTGACCTGTGTCCTTTTACCTGTGTCCTTTGACCTGTGTCCTTTGACCCATGTCCTTTGACCTATGTCCTTTGACCTATGTCCTTTGACCTATGTCCTTTAACCTATGTCCTTTGACCTATGTCATTTGACCTATAACCTTTGACCTTTGGCCTTTGTCCTTTGCCATTTGTACTATGACCTATGTCCTTTGACTTTGTACTTTGTCTTTTGACCTATGTAATTCGGCCTATGTGATTGACCTATGCCATTTGACCTCTGTCCTTAGACCTGTCTTTTGACCTATGCCGTTGACCTATGTCATTTGAATTCCATCATTTGAATTCTGTCCTTTGACCTACGTCCTTTGACCTACGTCCTTTGACCTATGTCCTTTGACCTATGTCCTTTGACCTATGTCCTATGTCCTTTGACCTACGTCCTTTGACCTATGTCCTTTGACCTATGTCCTTTGACCTATGTCCTATATCCTTTGACCTACGTCCTTTGACCTATGTCATTTGACCTTTGACCTATGTCCTTTGACCTATGTCCTTTGACATTTGTACTATGACTATGTCCTTTGACCTTTGTTCTTAGACCTATGTCCTTTGAATTATGTCCTTTGACTTTGTACTTTGTCTTTTGACCTATGTAATTCGGCCTATGTGATTGACCTATGCCATTTGACCTTTGTCCTTAGACCTGTCTTTTGACCTATGCCGTTGACCTATGTCATTTGAATTCCATCATTAGAATTCTACCCTTACCCTTTGACCTACGTCCTTTGACCTACGTCCTTTGACCGATGTCCTTTGACCTATGTCCTTTGACCATAAATTAGCACTAAGAAATCTTATGAAATCTTATATTTATTGCAATATATATATATATTACCAAACCAAATTTTACACATTTTTGGCCATATCTCTTAAACGGTGCGTCTGAGCTTGAAAGTGATGAAATTTTTGGATTAGAAGATAAAAAGAATAAAAATTTGACGTCTTTCATTTTTGTCTTGATTTTATTTTAAATAAGTATTTCATATATAATTCTGTTCAAGCTTCATTTTCGTTTGAACTCCTAGCTTATGTAGAGGTTGAAATTTTAGTAGTTTCTATTTCGAACTTGATGGAACGCATTACTAACCTGCTGCAGGGAGCAGCAGAGTGGCTTTGTGGGTCCCAATCGTGAAAAGCAGATTATTACACTACACCACCACGTTGTTCCGTATCGCTACTAGCGAGACGCAGGATAGGCGAGAAGTCACTGCAAAATGCTCGCCCGAAATACGGGGCCTCATATGAATATTGCCAGGGTACCACGGCCACTCCAGTCGTGATCGCGCATGACAGCTATTAATGTGGCGCCTCCAAAACTGACAGCGCGGGCGCAGCACCTGTATTGTTTTTCTCCGGAGAGCAAGGCGACCAAACTTGTCAGCTAAAATACATCCAAACCTACGATGCTGCAAACACTTTCTGTATTTCACTTCTACCAGTCAGGCGGGGAGCGCCAAACTTCGGCAGGCTTTGCAGGCTCTCTGCAATAGGGTTAGCTGCCAGGAATTCTTACGATGATTTACAAGGACAGTGAACAAGTTTACAAGAAGTTTTACACCTGCAAGTGGGTCGCCGCTGCAACTTTTTGCGAGCAGTCATGCTCGCGAAAGAGGTGGCGGAGAGGGAGCGGGAGAGAATTCTCCCACATGAATTCCACAGTTCTGCAGTTCGGACGGCGCAGATTTTCTCGTCTAGAACTACAGGTCTCCGTGACCGGGGACGTGAAGGCGGCGGGTGGGCTGTTCACCGTCCTTACAGAAGTAGGCCCTAAACGGTGGCGTGGCGTGATTACTAAACGTACACGCTTTATTCCCTTAAATAAGTGGGATTACACCCAAACTCCCCGAAGACGAGGAGACTAGGCGGTGGTGGTGAATAAAGTCTGTCAGGAGCTCTGGAGCTATCCTTTCGTGGGCTCACGCGGGAATCCTGAGCATAGGCGTCTGCCTAGAAGGCCTAGGTCCTGTCTAGAAGGGCACCATGTTGTTTTTGTCAGTAGGATTTCGGCATAGCATCCATGAGGATTCCCACACGTAAAAAAATCGGTCCAGGGTGCATCAGTGTTCCCGTGTCTGATGACCTCGAGCCAGCCCAAAGGGATTATAGACTGAATCGCCAACATAGAAGTTACCCGATTGGCATCTTATATAATTCTCAAACTGATCATCAATCCATTTTGAGAGATGTATTGATCAGAAAGAGCAGAAAGATTCAAATTTAAATTCGACCATCAAGGTACAACTAGGATCTTATTTTAAAAAAATCCAACAAAACACTCTTAATGAATTCATATGAGACAGGGTAATGTAAAGAGATGAGAGTTATCGAGAACGCATAACTTGGACCAAAGAGCAATAAGTAGGTTAACAGAATGCATAGGGGCTTTATCGAGAATTTTAAGGCGCAAGTCGGCTTTATTTGGAAGTAGTTTACCTACTGACCAACAGACGAGGTCATGGCTAAGAAAAAGAAAACGGGTCCGTATTGGGTTGCATAAATTTTAGAGGCATAACTTAAAACTGCATAACGTTTTTCGGCAATTTTAGAGGCATAACTTAAAACTGCATAACGTTCAAACAGAATAAATCAGTAGGCATACTTTCATTACCCATAACTTCTTTATAATAATGACATACCCGCATAAAATGTTTAAACATAATTTCTTTTAAATAATAAATATCCATCACGCCTTATCCCCGAAGGGGTGGCAGAGGCATATTATATGCCCACTTTTCACCGTGTGGATTTCTGTCCCACGTAATAGGTGGTGAGCCCATTGCCGGGTTGAAATAGACAGACGCAGGTTGTGGCTACCTGCTGTTGAAATTTTTCATGCCGCCCATAAGGCATTCAACCAGGCTTAACGACTGCCATTTTACTGGCAACCGGGACCAACGGCTTAACGTGCCTTCCGAAGCACGGAAACGCTCGCAAATGTAAATGCCACAAAGTGGTCACCCATCCGAGGACCATCCATAGTGAAAGTTGCGTAACTCAGTGATCGTTAACAGAACACTGAGACGCGCGGCCATGAGCGCAAAATTTTTTTTACAATAACGATTACTAATCATTACATTTATTGGCATCTCACTCACTCTCGCAAAAAGATTACAAGTCATACATTTTATATCTGACACTTTTTATTCCGCGAACGCTTTGATTGTGGACTGAACTCCCAGCCTGGGTTTTCCCGAACGTCTACAGTATAGGGTTCTTCAAAAGGGGTCTTAGAAGGTTTATAAAAGGTGGGCAGCGCGAGTGCTGCACTTCTGGTGTTGCAAACATCCATAGGCTACGGTGACCACTTTCCATCAGTTGGGCCGTATGGTTGTGTACCACCTCAGTGGTATAAAAATAAAAAATTAAATACCTCCATTTTGTGTTGTCACAGTCGTCGCTGCGGCATCAGCGTGGAACAGTCCCGGCCTCCCGCCATGAACAGCCTCATCGCCTGCTCCAGCTACAAGAACAGGGGCTCGCCGTGGTCGCAGCGCACTCCCAAGTACCGGCCCACGTACGGCTCGCTCGACGCCAGGTACGTCGGAGCGTATAACATGAAGGGAGGCGAGAGAGCTTAAACTAGATATACTATATTGTATTCTGTAGTTCGTTTATTTAGTCAGGAGTTATTTGAACTTTCTAACTTTTTTTCACGATTTTCCCAATATCTTAAATTGTAAAAAAATATTTAATGAAACTGGCAAGTAACGGACGATTTTCGCACTTAAGCTGGTACAATCAACATCTAAAGTTGCATAGCAGAATATTGTCTACATATCTATATATAGGGTTCAGCATATATATGATCTGACTATATTAAACAAGTATACATTGTATTTTAACAATCTGACATAAATAAGAATTAATAGGTCTGCAAATTTTTAATCACTAATTTTTTATGTAACTTAAGATAGAATTAATCTACTTTTGAGGCTGACTGGATTCTCCTTCAGTGACATAGGCTACCTATATCTCCTAGGGAGAAGACGGAAGTGAATTGGCAGTAATTTTGTACACGTAAAGAACGTATGCCAAATGTATAAAACTTCTGTAATCTGAACCAAAATGTAATCTGAAAAAAAGTCAGGATAAAGTCGATCCAAAGCATGTATGTAACATATTTTCTCGATTCAATAAATTTCAATCTAATTATGTTTTCAAATCTAGGGGCTACCACCATCTCTTGAAGCAATATTATTTCATAATTACTTTAACTTTCACAGTGTAATTTGGACCATGTTGTCATCTGTCTATTTCGCAATGGGCACAGACTGTCCGATTGACACTTGATTGAATAATGAAATGAAAAGGAATAGAATACACTTTATTGAGCACAAATATAAAATACTCATATAGTTTCATAAATATATGAAATCGCTAGAGAGCAATTTCTTACAGGCAATTAAAAAATATTTCTCCTCAGAATTGGTGGTACCCTTGGCTGTTCCAATAAAAATAAATTAGCGTAAAGTTTCTGTCACTGTACGCTGAATAACGTTTTTATCTTAATTATTAGCACTTAGCATAAACTTGTAAATATACTGTTACTATTTACAATAATTTAAAATAAACTCTATCAAAATAATTCTCAATTTTTTTTTATATCCAATACCTAATTATTTAATTTACTAATATTTTTGTTCACAATATACCTGGATTGTGCGAAAGTAAAGGGTAGAAGGAGTCAGGGTCGGTCGAGACTTACATATAGGTAAAGATCACGGAGCAGATTGCTCAAAAACAGAAAGGTTAAAAGTACTCGGATACCCAGACGTGCATGTATAAGGCGGTTAATGAATTTGCAGGAAGCGAAAAAAGTATGCATGGATCGCAAAGCCTGGTGATCTGTTCGCTCTGGCTACCCCATCAGGGTTATGACGTGAAAGTAGTTACGCTAGCATTAATTTTGTTTTTTTTTGGTTGGAGATATTAGGCAAGTGTGAGTAAGATGAATATAAGTGCATAGAGAGCAAGAATTCAATTGGTACTAAACTCTACAAATGCCATATTTGGTTAAACGCACAGACCAGGTTAAAAACCTGGGATCTGTATTTACAAGTCCAGTGACATCGATTGCGATGTCAAGTTACACATTACTGCCGCGTAGTAAAGTGGTGGGAGATGACTGGTGTCATTTGTGACCCAAAAATGCCGATCCTGTTGAAGAGACGGGTCAATAAAACCATCCATATACCTGTCCTTTTACATGGCATTGAGATGTGGTCAATATTGGAGTGACACTAGCAGGAGCTGCGTGTCACGGAAATGAAGATGCTGCGGTGGATGTGTGGAGCATCCGCGGCGGCCTTCACTTCCGTGACATTGCACATAAGTTGCAGAAGTGTCGCCTTCGCTGGTATGGTCATGTCCTGCGGCAACCGTCGAGGTACGTGGGAAATAAATGACTGGCCATGTCATCCTCACCGGGTCCCGTTAAGAGGGAAAGATCCAATAAGTGCTGGCTTGACATCGTAAAGGATGACATGCGTGCTAATGGTCTCACTACATGGGATGCCGACGACCGTGCGAAGTGGAGGAGAAAAAGTAAGAAAGCGGACTCCGTGTATCGCGAGTCGCAACTGTGACAGGCGCTCGGAGTATGATGATGAGAGCAAGGAATCAATATCACTAGTGCTCTCTTCTAGAGACGCCATACTCTATACATTTCAGACGGCAGCACTATTTACTCATACGATTACACCTTGTACTACAGTCAAATGGCAGACAGCTGAAAGGCCACATATACGATTTTCACCTACAGCCAGACGTAAACTTGGTACGCGATATTATCATTACTTTCGTCTCAATTACGGCGAGAGCGATAGGGAGCGAGCAACATTCCTTGCTCTGTCATTCACCGTCAGACAAGTGCATGTGTCTGCATAATCTCCGTCATATAAGAATTATATTATATTATCTGTGGTCGCTTAGTTTCACAATATTGTGTGCTTAACATTCGACAGTACGACCTTCATTATTATTAAAGACAATGTGAGCGCTACTATCACCACCACAGGCTTAACTGTTTATCAAATAACAACCAGCAAATACCTATGACAGTAGTTAAAAATTTAGCTCTGAGCAAGGTCGTGTATGAAGTACAGAGCAAGGCTGGTTAAGAAGTAAAAGCTGTACTTGAGCGTCTAACGTCGAGTCGAACGTTGGATTACCATCGTAAAAACAGAAGAAATGGCTAGCGAGATCATTCGCGTGTTGCTATTACGACATGCTCAACGTCCTCAAGAATATTCGCCAACGGCGCGTCGAACAAGGAGTGTTATTTTGATCCTCAAAGCGACATTTTTGCTTAATAATTTATTTTTACACTAGCTGACCCGCCCGGCTTCGCCCGTGACATACTTCGAACCCCGTAGCACCCATTTAATCCCGTTTTTATTAATTTCACGATAATGTATAAACATTTTCCAAATTACTTGATTACTTCTCTGCTCTCAAGTACTACGCCCGCGCCCGCACGGCCCGGTCGAATTTTTGTTACATGAAATTAATTTCTTTGCGCATTTTTATGAAATTGCCATATCGCCTAAGATATTCATTTAATTTTCAAAGTGTAAGGGACAAAATAATCTTCATAAAATGCTGAAGCCAACTAACATATTAAAAATGATAAGCATTAATAATGTTTTTGTGTTAATAGCCTTTAAATTACTGCTTTATTATTGCTGTTTTTCTAAAGTATTAAAATGGATGTAGTACGGTATCCTTAAGAGATAGACATATACCGTTGCGGAATTTTTTGTAGACCTATATTAGATACACAATTCCACAATACATTAATTTCTTATATCTCAAAGGGCGGCTCATTTTTTCCGACACCGCCAACATATATCGTTATAATTAAGTTAATGTATACAAAAACTTGAAAAAAAAACATAAAAACCTTCTATAAGAATCACTCTATCTATTTAAAAAAATTGCATCGAAATTCGTTGCGTAGTTCTAAAGATCTAAGCATCGAAAAACGACTTTGTTTTATAATATGGTAGTGACGATGAAAAAGATGTGATTGTTTGACGACGTTGGCCGCGTGCCAAGTTTCCTTTTTTTTTTCATTTTTATTTTAGTATTTAAGGAAAAATTATGTTTTGTTATAATAGCTGTAAAGTATGTTGTGCTATTGCAATACAATATTTTCTTTCTTTTCTTTATGTACGTTTTCATGTAAAAATAAATTTAAACCTACACAAGCCATGGATCTATGGTACGCTAGACCAGGTCTGGATTGTTTTATTCGATCTTGATTGTTGAAGCATATTACGACAACATTTAGAAAATCCCTTTGCCTCCTAATTTCCTAGAAGTGATATATTTTACTATTCCTATAGTTTAAATTTTAAAGTGGAAAAAAAATTCAATATTGAGCTGGACTCGAACCAGCGTCTTCTGGTTCAACACACCAGATGCTTTTACCAACTACACCACCGAGACCTACTCGAAACTGACGAATTTTTTTTTATACCATTGAGGTGGCAGACAAGCATACGACCCACCTGATGGAAAGTGGTCACCGTAGACTATGGACGTTTGCAACATTAGAGGTGCAGCACTCGCGCTGCCGAATCTATCTCTTTACGTCTTAAGGCGACGTATTTATAATAATGTCTATGGTCCCAACCATGGGGACATTGCTTTTTGGTACCCATGTAGACGGCAGATGTAATCCAAATTATTTAATGCCCTTATAGTCCTTGGTGGCACCAATCAAATATACTCCTCTATTGGGACGCTGAATTACAACCGTGTAGCAGTTAATTTATGTAGAAAAATTCACGAGCTCGAGGAGGATTCCGAACCGCGTATTCGAGTCAATCTACTAGATTAACTTATGTAAGTAAGGGAGGCCCGCTTTGAACTTTCATACTAAACATAAATACCAGGGTCAACTCAACCGCATCTTGACCTGGTGCAATGGTGACTATACTAGCGGCACGCTATGATGACCGTTTTGACGTTTGTCCTTTCATGAAGTTTCGTATTTATTTTAATTACATTTTATTTGTAGAAATATGTGAATAGTTGACTACATTAGAGGGTATTATATACTACGGTAGAAAACAGAGTACTTATGTAAAACAAGTAAAATATCATCACTATTGTAATATGTCAAAACGGCCATCACAGCGCGCCGCTAGTATAGGTGATGTTTTCCTAAAGACAC